>OU015647.1:3817000-5078500 GCA_907165235.1 Zeuzera pyrina
ACGTGCGCGCGTTAACTTACGAAAAACCAGTTATTTTCGTTTATACAAGATGTTACAAAAGTACCCATACTACCGAAAGGTTTTGGTTTTTTTCTCTTACGCTCGTAGTTCTTTATCATATATTTATTTATTTAATTTATCCATCTTTATCTATAGGGTGTTCCAAAATTCTACGTCAAACTGGAAATGGGTGATAGACCAAGTGGTAATTGTTAGAAAAAAAAATTGTCATGTATTTTCAAAATTATGGGTAATTATGTTTTAATTTAAGACTGGGAATTACAGGAAACTTATTCAGAGTTTAGAGGCAATATATTTGGCACAACTTCTATCATTTTCTACTAACCTTTCTTTATGCTCGTGGTTTCTTTGTCACATTAAGTTCCTTAATTTCTTTTTATATGAACATTTTTAACTTGTAGATTACAATTAGATATTTTCTTGGTTGGTTTTAGTTTTTTTCTCTTACGCTCGTAGTAATTTATCATATACTTATTTATTTAATATTCCTTGCTATTATTCTCATTTCACTTAATTATAAATAACACTAACATTAACTTACTTTCATTTTCTCGTATTATTTTATTCTTCACAAATTATGTACAAAGTAATTCTGGTTCTTTATTTTGTATATATATTAGTTTATTTCAGTTATAAGAAAAGAAAATGTTGTATAATATAAGTACTCGTATATTAATTTTAGACTGAATTACAGAAGAGTTACCTATTTAGAGTTAGATCACTAATAAAAAACACAAAGAAAAATAAAGATTTGTAGTCAAAGTTACATCTGAGAAACCAACACAAGGTTGTTATTTTCTTCGATATATTTTAAAGTATTTTTTTGAACATTTTTTTTTATTTTTCTGATAACCGTCACTACCTGGCCCATTACTCTTTTCCGGCTTGATGTTTCTTTTTGGAACAGCTTTTATAAGAAAAACCTTGACGAAGAGTTCATTCCACAACTTCAGTATTCAAGAGAGAAAGCTCCTTAGCAGCCATAGTGATTATTGGTTTGATAACTATTGTTTCCAGTCGCCCGTTTTATAACCGACGCTTGTGTATCGGACTACTCTTGTCATACCTTTGGCTCGGCGTCCCGCTGCGGGCCGCCACAGGAGCCCTGGGGGCTTCGCAACTGTGAATGTATCGAAGAGCTCGCAGTTTGGGACGCTAATAGAAACATGTGCAGATTATTTGCCGGTGAGATATTTTTAAAACGTGTTAATACTTGTCATTTTTTGCATTGGCAAATAGGATATCAGCCTAATCGCGTAACTGCATAAACATTGTCATAATCGTTAAGCACGTCGCATTATTGTTATAATTCATGACGACCATGTAAATCACTTATTTGATGTAAATTTGTTATTTTTCTTATAACTACTGGATCCAATAATAACTAAGACCACTCAGGTGACCTCGCAAGTACAAAAAAAATTTCATCAAAATCGGTCGACCCGTTTAGGAGGAGAAGAATTATGAGCACACGCACATCGGTATTTCATATACAATGTTATTTCGAAAGGATGGGTAAATACGAAAGGGTACTAAAATACCCATGACAATGGAAAACTTGCATTCTACAACTTCGCCCCAGAAGTCAATAGTTCTGGTGTAAAACTTCAAAGTTAAAAATAAATAAAGGTGAGGCAACCCTTATACAAAGTGTTACAAAAATATCCTATACTACTGAAAGGGAGTCCATGAAACTGAACAACTTTCCCTAAGTAACATGGGTCGAAATATGAAAAAAAATGTTGGTCCTCTCATACAAAATGAACGCTCAGCTGATGAAATTAGTACGAGAGGTCCAAAATTTTTTTTCATATTTCGACCCATGTTCCTTGGGGAAAGTTGTTTAGTTTCATGGGTATGTCAACCCTCTTTCGGTAGTGTGGGTACTTTTCTAACATCTTGTATTAAAAACTACAACTAAATTTAAAAAACCCAACAGGCATTTTGAAGTGTGTTTAGATTAATCTACACAGAAAATTTAGAAGCATAATATAACGATCCCGTTAGTCTGAAAAATTTAAATATCTGTTTTGAAACAGGTATCTTTGATTTTCTTTCTCTGTTACAAAAGCTAACCAATCGTGTATCGCGACTGGCAAAATAAAGACAATGAAATGAAGAATCAGGTTACCAAATATTATCTTCATGTTTTATAATCACTTAGAAAAATTAAGATGCCTGCCGTTAAAATTTCATATTCGTTGCCTCAACACTATTTCGCTCCCCATCTAATATGTATACCGCGGGCTATGTATTATGACAATTAATTTTTAAGGAGTAAATCCTCAAAAAACGTAACTATGTCCTGAGGCCCCGAAGCCTATCGACTGGTTTCTGATACATGTATAAGCGAATGGTCGAGACTTCGAAAACCTTCGGACTGGGCGATTCTTCCGCCAACGAATCAGTTTGGCCATTCAAAGAGGTAATGCTACCAGTCTGCTGGGCACCCTAAGCAATGACAGATTTCTATGCAACTTTGAGTAAGTCTATCATGTAAGATAATACTTAGTATTAAGTTTGTAACAACGTTTAGATCTATACGTATGTACTGATTTGTTATCATATTAAATTTTCAGAACTTGTTATTTCAAAAATGTTATCAAATAAGTCAAATAGGTAGGTCTCAAATGTAATTATAACAAGTAAACTGTTATTATAAATAACCCGACGCCATGTTGTTTCAGACAACAATGGCGACAGCCGACAGCTGTCTATCAGTGTTCCTGCTCCTTTGTCTGGAAATGTGACTAAAAATTATGTAAAAACTATACGACATACTTTTATGGGTATTTTGATATGATATATAAATACTAAATATACATATGTAACGTGGAATATACATGAACTTAAATAATCATAAATAAATAATTCAAGGTCGTATTTTCTGGCTTCGATTTTGTTTGTACAATTCTCCATTGAGAGGGAAGGCACACGGATCTATACCACATAACAGCCGACGTCTTCAATAATAAAGTGATATGTTCTTCATTTCATTTCATTAAAATTTCGTACCTTTCAATAATTCATGGAGTTTCAGGCAGTCGTTCTAGTATGGTTCCGCTGAGGCAGACAACCATTTAAAAAAGTCTCAACTTCACAATACTAAATAAGTACTTATTTCAACAATTCCACATAGTGCACAACAGCGTAGACACTTGAGACGCAAAACTACGCCGATTTTACATCATGAAATCCACTAGAAACAATTTGCGAATAATTAAAATAAAGACCCAACCGCTCCCGCTCCGCTAAAATCTCGCCAAAAACTACCTTTTCTGGCCTCGAAGATTTAGTAATGCAATATCTAGTATGATGTTAATCCTGAGTAGAGCTCTTTGTCTAAGTACGTGTCAAACTCCTTGGTATGTGTAGTTCAATACTGCCAACCGCAAAACAAAGATTGCGTTGGAGATTTCTATATTTTGTAAAAAAAATTAAATCCTTACGAAAGCTTGAGCCAGGCATGCGCCTAGTTTGCCGAGCAACTGTATATACTTGAGACAAGTTTGAATTAAACTTTCTAATTACCACCCGACAAAGATACAATATTGCTATAACAAAAGTGTTTTGTACTGGAGTATTCACGTACGATACTCCATCTTTGTATCAATAGACAACTGTGTAGTAATACACAAAAGAAATAAATCTATATCTATATATATAATGAAGTTATGTTTTCTTTGTGCATCAATCACATTAAAACTACTGAACGGATCGACATGGGACCATGACCATTCGATGCGGAATCGTTTATAGATGGTTTTGAGCTACTTATATTTTGAACTTTTTTTTTGCCCAGCGAAGCGGGCGGGAAACGGCTTGTAATAAAATATAAACAAAAATTCGACTCTTCAACATGAAATACAACATAGCAGCAATTTTGTCAAAAGAATATGTAGCCGTTTTTAATCATTAAACGTCAAAAACTTGCCTGGTCACATTTGACAATTGTAACAATAAAAGAAAAATCAAGCATGCGACCTTAACGCTATCTGCATGGGTGTACCCAAGGTAGGGGAAGGGTATCTGCTCTCCCCTGGACCCGGACTGCCACTTCTGGACCCTTTCTCATCCTTCCTTTCATTCATTTAGCTAGTTAAGTGACCGGTAGTACCCATTCTTACCCTATATGTATATTAATAGTAGAATGGTTACTTATTAAGGTACAAGTGTAATATCATTACACTGTCAATATAATAAGGATGAACAATACTATTGAGCTTTGAAAGTGTAATATAAATTCACACAGACGAAATTGCGGCTAAAACCTAGTATCTTAATAAATAGGCAAACGCTAGTACATTTGACCTTTGGCATAACACGTTAAACTCTTCCAATGGATTTTATTAAGAAAATTAGTCTTAACAAGCTATTTCCAACTCTATCGTTAAGGTAATAACGCTTTTTCGATTACCTATGTTTAAATGTCAATTGTTTTAATACTGGCCGGTAAAATTTTATTTTATTTTTTTAGGCGACCTCGTTTCGTGCCCATGCTTATGTGCGTGCTTGCCCTTTGGTGTTAATTTGAATATCGAATGAATTTTCGGACATGGCGCCAACATACTAGGAAAATTCAAAATGGTTATGTTATCAAATGGAATCAAGTTCGGAAGGAGTTAAAATAAATGGAATACCATCCATAAACTAAACGAATTTCTAAGGATATGACTTGTAATAAAAATAAATAAGCTAGAAAACTAATAGTTAACGAATTAAGTACTATATTGTAGTTGAAGTCAACTGGAGTATCGGCCTGTGGTATCGTTCGTTTTTTCTTGGTCACGCAATTAGAAATATCTAAGTATTAACACTAAAAACCAATTAATTGCAAAGAATAGGAGGCAATGACCTCGAAATATAAAAAGAACAACGGCCAAATTTGATATGAAAAGCAAAAACTGTTTTTCTGTAATATAAAAGGGAAATATGTACATACATAATATATTAAAAGGCAACAGAATAGTAATTCAAACTGCGACTTATTGCATTTTTTGACTTAAAAGTCCGCTTATACAGCCCAATGTAACCGAATTTGTTCATTAACTCCGCGCCCTGCGGCCATAATAATAAAGTTGATTTTAGCAGTTGCGGTTTGATCATATTTTACAGCGGAGAAATCTCACCATTTGTTTTTGCACATAATTGTAATTTGCAAGAAAACCACATTAACAATTACATACCACATTACAAATACATAAATACTAAAATGGATAGGTGATATATGGTATAACCAATCCATTTTAGTAAAAATCATTTTAAAATTCTGTAGAATTTCGGAGACGCAACCGAACAGAATTTTTCTGAATTTTTTTTATCGAGATTTTTTTATCCAATCACGTTTTCTCGTTAAACGATTCCAAGATAAAGAGTTGAAGTTGTGTGTCCAAATCTCAGTCTTTTTAGATATTGAGATCCAGATCACTCACCAAACATACCAAAGTTTGCATAGACGGATTTTAAAATGATGTAATTTAAAATCAATGGTTTTACAACAAAAAAAATTAGTATAAGAGTGTTAGCCGACGGAAATGTCAAAAGCACTCGCATACCTAGGCGAAAATGTGTGAGAAGAATGATGAGATTAGACTTCCCAATAACGTTTAAAGTGTTTTGTGTTGGAGCTATTTAGGTATAAGCTAACATCAACTCTGCAAACAGCCCATCTAGTCTAAGCATTTTTATCTAGAGCTTGACACTGTTAAAACCTTAAACCTGTTAAAATCTTATGTATTAAAATAATAATAAATTAGTGTATTAATAATAATAATATACTGGGACATTTCACACAGCGCCATCTAGTCCCAAAGTAAGCAGCACAGCGCTAGTGTTATGGGTACTAGACAACTGATATACTACTTATATACTTTTCTTTTGTAAATAAATGCATATAATTAGGGTTGCACACTATCCTGTTTTCCCAGGACATGTCCTGGTTTTTGTGGTGTCCTATGATGTCCTGGATAGTTTTTAAGCAGCGTCCTGGGTTTTAAAGCGCCCTGATAAGGTCTAAGGATTTTAAAATTCGTGCGCTACTATTGCAGACGCGCTGCCCGGGGCCGGGATGATTTAAAACAAAGACGCAACGTACAACTTACTACGAATATTTAGGTATTTAGTTATCAACTTGTAAGTGAACAGGATACACAGTGTTGTTTTATATTTTAAAAACTCGTTTTCAACTTATGTAATTTTATTCAAATACTTTTATTAAAAAATATGATTATTATTATTAATTAAATTTCATTTAACCTATTTTCACTACATATTAATTTAACTATCGCTATTCTATTACTGCGTCCTGTTTTAAACTGAATTGTCCTGGCTTTCCAACTTCAAATCCTAGTTTTTAAAATTTGCAGTTGGGA
This sequence comes from Zeuzera pyrina, assembly GCA_907165235.1. Lineage (NCBI taxonomy): Eukaryota > Metazoa > Arthropoda > Insecta > Lepidoptera > Cossidae > Zeuzera > Zeuzera pyrina. Next base: position 3,823,393 of record OU015647.1, read on the forward strand.
ACCCTTCATATAATAAACACCCAGACTCGGGATGGGAATCGCTCACGCAACCCCGGTTTACTTTCCGACGCGGTTAGCCGTTGCGCCAAGAAGGTCGTCAATAATACTCTTTTAATTTAATAGATCCCAATTAATCATTAATTGTCGTACCTTGGGGGTTATTAACAAACGTCGGAAACTTTCCGTAGCGGAAAGGCCGATCGTCGGAAATCATAAATTCATTCCGACGGCTTGGATTTGTGAATACGACTATATATAATATGATATACTTATATACAGGGTGTATATGAAAACGGGACAGTTACTTTAATGGATGAAAGGGCATAACTTTAGTATGTAGTTACAAAAAGAATTATCCAAAAAAACGTATCCGTTTAAGAGTTATGACCGTTTTAATTTTCAAGTGTTATCCCCACCATTTCTCGTAAAATTGGATTGATCGTATACAGTTACAGATTTTAAATCTTACGTATTTTTTTATTTTGTAATAATTTCATCCGTTACTGAAATACAGCCTGAAAACCGTTTTCGAAAATAATGCGTATACTCCAATGGGGGTTTTCAGGCTGTGTTTCAGTACTGAAACAGTACAGTTACTGAAATACAGCCTGAAAACCATTTTCGAAAATAATGCGTATACCCCAATGGGGGTTTTCAGGCTGTATTTCAGTAACGGATGAAATTATTACAAAATAAAAAAATACGTAAGATTTAAAATCTGTAACTGTACACGATCAACCCAATTTTACGAGAAATGGTGGGGATAACACTTGAAAATTAAAACGGTCACAACTCTTAAACGGATACGTTTTTTTCGATAATTCTTTTTGTAACTACATATTAAAGTTATGCCCTTTCATCCATTAAAGTAACTGTCCCGTTTTCATATACAGCCTGTATAATATAAATATAATACGATTTCAAATTTGTGAATCGCGTATAGACAAACTCATCGAAAGTTTCCTGTCGGATACGGAAAGTTGAGTTTCCGACGTTTGTGAATAACCGCTGAAGGCAATTGTGTAATGATACACGAAAGTAGGTATCAAAATATAAACAAAAACTAAAAATTATAAGATTGCAGCAATATTGTCAAAAACTCTGTTGTCAATGTCATATTTGACATAGCAGTTTTTAATCATTAATTGCCAAAGTTACGTCATTAGGTTGATGGTCTTGTTACCAATGCCTTAAGAAATATAAATAAATTCATTAATTGCCAAAAACTAACATCGTCATATTTGACTTGGCAATTTACAACCAAAGAAAATTCAAGCATGCAGCAACTTTATATTGCTATCTGGGTATTTTACATAGTTTTAATTTTTTTTATAGCTTCAATTATTTTATAGTCATTATATTTTTTGAACTTAGCATATTTTTATAAGTGGTAGCATTTTAACGTAATGGATTACACTGATAAATTCCTAAAATCGTTAGCTATTTTCCGCTCAAACTCCAAGAACCACCAATCGACACGTGTTTCGCCTCTCAACGAAGCATCCTCAGGATATACCAGAGATAGGATTCGGTCAGCTAACCAGCACCGAATCGGATTCGGAGGTATTTGGAGTTTGAGCGGAAAATAGCTGAAGATTTTAGGAATGTATGTTATTTAAACAAAATAAGTAACCAAAATAGTTACATAAAAGATCTGTTACAGAATTTACTTAAATCGAAGTCGGACATAATAAAAGCTTGTGGAGACTGATCAACTGGCTGGATGTCCCCCAAAATATCCCTAGTTACGTTATTGTTCAGGATAGATTCGTCAAACATGGCTTGTCCAATCCCACTCCAGTTTAGTACACTTCTCTCAAACGTCTGTTAGCGGATTAAATGCCAGTCTTGGATTTCGAACTACAGTGAGTTTATTTGTAATATTCTAGACTCCATTGCTCTCTGCTAGACTGATAGACTCTTAGTTTGAACTTTTGAATCTCCGTCAAAGACCACGTTTAACCGCCGTAAGTTAGGACAGTAAGGACATATTATGTTAAAGTGGAAGAAATTACCACGCCATAATAAATAATGTTTTTATTATAAATTTTTTACATAGGCATTACTTAAAAACTTAAATAAAATATTGTCGAAAATATTAATACTAAGCTTCCCATGACAGTCGCCGCTGACGATTCTGAAATAAAGAAAAAAATATTACAAAAATATTACAAACTCTTACCGTCAACATTGTATTTATATTAGGTGATATCATCGAGAAAACAATTTGATAATTAAAAATTGCAGAGAGGGTTCAAATTAGACGACCTCGGTGACTCAGTGGTTTCAGTGTTGCATCCAAGTGCGGAAGATTTTGGCCTCGATTCTCGGTCTCGTCAATTTAGAAAACTAACTTTTCTAGATTGTCTCGCGTCTGGGTATCGAAATTTAATGCCAGAAAGGAAGAACCTTGTACCCTAATCACGAAAATAAATACGTCACATAGCCTAGCCTATAGGAAAACTAAGGATCGTCTACATAGGTTCCCAAACTTATTTTGTCTACTGAGTCGAGAGCTCATGCAGTCGTTGTCTAAGATGCCTCCTAGCTAAATGAAATTACAAATCACCACCCAGGCCTCTACACAACGCCCCCATTTTTTTTCTGAGTCTCTTACCGCACCCCTTTAGGCCTGCAGCGCCTACAGGGGGGCGTTATCGCCCACTTTGGGAATGGGTCTACATGAATCGCTTAGCTCGCTATCATAATTGCTTAGAATCATTCTGGGAACGAGCACCACTATGATCATTACTCTTATTTAAATTTTTTACCATTCGGTATGGGGCTCCACAAAATAACATAACATAACATAACATAACTTCACGCTGTATCCCCAACGGGGTAGCCAGAGAGGACGGAGCGCCAGGAGTCGCGGTCCTTACACACCTCTTTCGCTTCCTCAAATCTCATCATTCTCCTCACACATTTTCGCCTAGGTATGCGAGTGCTTTTGACATTTCCGTCTGCTAACACTCTGGCTATTTGATCTTCATAAGTCAGCCTTGGTCTTCCTTGGCTTCTTTTACCACAAAATAGAAGGTGTTTACTGAGTGTTCCGTGGCCTTAAATGTTTAGGAACCGCAGCTCCAGAGTCTACACTAGAGCAGACTCTAGAACAGTTTCTTAACCTTTTTGTAGTCGTAGACCACTTTCAAAAACTTACGAATCTTTTTCGAATAGAATTGCAGCAAAATAATTTAAAAATTACTTATTACTAGGACTTGATCTCTAAAGGATAACAATAAGTTATGTTATAATCAGTTAGTGAGAAGGTTGCTGCCGCTTAATTTGGATTAGGACGTTAAATCGAGTTGTTGCATTCATGTACATTATTACAGTTCATTATTGACGACATAGATGGCGCGTGGTTTAGACGTTAACCAAAGCGCCGAAGGTTTCGGATTTGATTCCCGGTCGGGTAAATTTAGAAAATGAACTTTTCTAGATTGTCTCGAGTCTGGGTGTACTGGGAGACGCCCCAGTAGTCGTCGTCTGGTTCTCATAGCACAGGGGATTATTTGTTAACTAATGACAATAAGTAACGTGTACATTGAAAGAAGTGCGCGTTCCATTGATGTGTTTGCATATCAGATTGCTTATATTATGTTAAAATATGTACATCGTTACATAATAGTTGTATAGTACATTCTTCATTTGTTTTTTAGATTGAGCTTTATTTTGAATCATATCTTTAGGCATTCAATTAAATAATTTTGGTATTTGCATTGCAAAGGGACTATGGAAATGTTGTGTCAGCATTTGGCACACCCAGATTACATGGTAGTTTAGAAAATCTCGCGTTTTAAATTAAACTGGTGGGGAATCCATCAACTATAAACATAACCGTAGGATATCTTCATTGAAATCCAGCGTACGTGGTTTGTATGTGTGCGCGCTAGTACGCACGCACCGTGGCACGCACACAACGACAATATTTTGGGTGAATACAGGTAATTATTGTAGCACCAGTCAGGATCGCACGCGATGCTAACTTTTCACATCTTCACAAATATAAAAATGTTGAAATCGCTTAAATGAACGTATTATAATATCGATTTATGGGCCACCTCCCAATTGCATAAAATATCTCTAAAGCGATTTACTCACCGCATGTATGCTGATCTTCCAAATATGGATATGTGTAATCACACTGACAAAGGCTGTTGCGGCAGACTACCCGTTCTGAACCATCGCGAAGATAGCATTCACTGCTTCTTGAACATTGTTCGAAGAGACCTGAGAACAAATAACAATTTAAACATTAAACCGACTTTTAAAAAAGCACTGAAAATTAGAAAATAACTATCCTTTACTAATCAAAACTCAAGTACAAAAATAAATTTATAAATATGATACAAATACCTATACAAGATTATTTCGAAAAGATGTGTAAATGCGAAAGGGTATTAAAGTGTCCATGACAACGGAAAATTTGCATTCTACGACTTCGCCGAAACTCAATAGTTCTAGTGTAAAATCTCAAAGTTTAAAAGTTTAAAAAAAATAAAGGTGAGGCAACCCTAATGTCATCGTTTTTATGTCGCTATCAAACATTTGGAATGTAGGGCATAGGGCTGTACATTTTCATTTCTATTGTATTTTTTTTGTATGGAGAACGAAATAAACGTCTCCCGCAATTATTATATCTGCAATATAGCAGCCAACATTAACACGTTGAAAACCCGGCGGATTCGAAAACCCGGCGGGACCCGGCCCTTTCACAATAACCTTGTATAATGAAATTTGACAGCAACTGAAGTCGGTGCCAAGCCCACCAAACTAGTAGACTTTTTGTTGTTGGACATTGATTTGGCAGTCTAAATTTGGCAGACTCGAAGTCGGTTTAATTTTTTTGTTTCTCCCTTTTGAATGACCTTGGTCTAAATAAATATCTAGGGCAGGTCTACAATTAACGTCTTTTTTAATTCTGGAGCGCAACGACATACAAAAGATTTATCAATCTAAGTAAAGGTTGTAAACCGTTATGGTTATTTCAAATTATTAAAACTTTCATGAGACATTAATTAATATTAGTGCGTTATGGTTATTTGTTGTATCTTTGAAGTCCAAACTTCAATATCAGTGAAAAATGTGATCCTTGGAGCTATTGAACTTAACGGAAACAAAATCACTGAAATTGGTACATAAACAAAGAACATATACAAGGTTATTTTGAAAGGATGTGTAAATGCGAAAAGGTATTAAAGTGTCCATGACAACGGAAAATTTGCATTCTACAACTGTGACAAAATTCAATAATTGTAGTACAAACCCTCGAAGTTTAAAAGTTAAAACAAAAATAAAGGTGAGGCAACCCTAATATCAGCTTTTTTATGTCGCTAGGAAACATTTGGAATATAGAGCATAACGATAGGGTTGTAATTTTTTTTCTATTAGGTATATTTTTTTGTATGGATAACAAAATAAATGTATCCTGTAATTACTATATCTGCAACTAGCTGACCCCGCAAACGTTGTTTTGCCCGATATTAAATATACATAAATATAGGGTTGTATATATTTTTCAATGCCGAATCAACAAAAAATTAAAAAAAAAATTTGTGCGAAAAATAAAAAAAAATTTTGGGATGGACCACTCTTATCACTTAAGAGTAAAAAAAATAGACAACAACCTATTCGCAGACCTACCGAATATACATATGAAGTTTCAAGTTCAATCCGTTTCGGAGGAGTATAGTAACTGAAACTGTGACACGAGAATTTGATATATTAGATATAGCAGCCAACATTGACACGTTAAAACCCTGGCGGATTTATACCCCTTTTCACAATAACCTTGTATAAAAAAATATATGGGACGAATTGAGGATCTTCTCCTTTTTTTAAAGTTAGTTAAAAATAGAATGAACTATTTTATTCTGTTGCTATTTTCGCCTTGTATCTACCTGTCTCTGGCCAGCACCGTCCGTCTCTAAAGTGATGACGGTCACTACAGACGCAGTGTTCGTCTCTGCATTCACTATTTTCACCAAAAGAGGTAGTACATTGCCTGGTCACGTTACAAAAGCCTTCGAAATCATCCACAACTGTAACAAAATGTATTACTAAGATAAAAGTTAGTTTACGAACGAGTTATCATGAAGAACAGCTATTGTTAGTTCCACATTAATTTTAATCACATAAATTACCCACGTGTGATATTATGTTACATTTTAGTAACAAGAACGAGGGTAGAATGGATTTCCTGCGTGTAGTGGGGCTGCATAAAAGTCTGATTTTGGTCTTGTAAGAGATCAGTTGTTGAGAAGTCGTCGAATAGTCAAGTACATAATAGTTGTGATGAAAAATCGACAGCGTGTTCATAGTGATCAGTGCTTCTGTTACATTTCATATTTAACACTATATAAAAGAAACTGGTAGGTTTCCTTTATAGCGTGAGGATATGTATGGATTCCGTATGATTTCTATAGTCGCGTAGCTCGTAATATTATTGTAGTGCATAATAGTATATTATCTTCATATCCAAACATTTGGCGAACGCACACTTGATTAACAAATATTGAGATTTTGAACTGAAAACGTATTTTTATATAATTAAAATATAGCCTATATGACTCGAGGATAGTGTAGCATTCTATTAGTAAAAGAATTTCTAGAATCCGTTCAGTAGTTCTAGAGATCATCTCCTACATACATACAAACAAACTAACAAACGAATTTACTTCTAAATATTAGCATAGAAAAATTGTGTACTAGATATTACTGTGGCGAGAACTTGAACTGGCGTAAGTATGCGACTCTCTCTGAGAGTTTCATATTTGCACCCTTTGAAATCGAAACTTTGGGACCCTGCGGTCCTGAAGCCCATCGACTGGTTTTTGATATTTGTAAGCGACTGGTCGAGGCTTCAGGAGACCGTCGAGCTGGCAGCTTCTTTCGGCAACGAATCAGTTTGGCTATTCAAACAGGTAATGCTGCCAGTCTGTTGGGCATCTTAAGCAATGACACTTTCAAAGCGGCAAGTTTGAAGGAGTCTATTATTTAAGATAATATTTAGTTTTAAGTTCGTAAATATTAACGTTATCTTAACGTTAGTATGTACTCGCTTGATGAAATATATTAAATTATTATTAAAAGTGCATACGTATTAGGTACTTATAAATTACTAGAGACCCGCTCTGGCTTCGCACGAGTAATAAGTTTTTGAAAATAAAATTCAGCCCATGTTACTCGCTGATAATGTAGCTTTCTATAGGTGAAAGAATTTTTCAGATCGCTTGAGTAGTTCTTGAATTTATCCATACATACAAACAAACAAAGTTTGCCTTTTTATAATATTATTTATTTATTTATTTTAATAGATCATCCAATTAGCTTAACATACGAACTACGAACGAATACGAACGAATTTAAAACTAAAAAAAAAATAATATTATGTAAGTGACTAAATTAAAGGAAGACAGATTATACAATGAAAATTGACAGGACATCAAAATAAACTTAACCAGATATAATTATTATAACTAAAAATAAAATAAAACACAGTGAATACTTTTGCTTTGATTAAAACACCAAGTAAAATATATACATAGAGCATGCAATTCTTTCCATTGCGGCTTTACAACACTGTTCATTGCATTTTGTTTCGATATTATTATTATTATTCTCTTTCATACTATATTTTTGTACGTGCAAGAAACATATTATAACTATTATACTTATTAATTATGAAGTAATAAAGTGTAGATAATACTAAAAGATATAACTCACCTGGCCAACATTCCTCATTGAAATCTACGTAAGAGTCGATACACTGACAACTCAAGACGTCACTGCTGTTAGTGCAAACCGTATCGGTGATAATGCAGTCGGAATCCTCTTCACACAAGCCACCAATAGCTAAAAACGAATAGGGTACTGTTATAAAAATAACAATTTGCGTGGTAAATCCGGCTCGGAGGACCAATAAAGTGTAAGTGATATGATCCTAGACAGAGTTTGTTAATAACTTGATGCTATCTATAGTTACATGATTTAAAGTGTTTGAGTGAACATAAAAACTAATAAAAAAATATTTTTGAGAAATAGAATAGGACAGGCTTACTAGATGTTGCTGAAGCCAAATTAAGCATTTTTAATTCAGTCCAAATGGACTGAAATAATATCAGTGTCTAATAAATTATCAGTGTGCCTGTTTCTCGAATTTAACTCACTTGATATTGTATTGTTTGACTAACTATTGATAACAGACTTAAAATTATTAATAAATAGTCTAAAATTATATATAGTATATAGTATTATATATATACATTCAGTAAAATAAAAAAAATAAAAAATAGTCCTCTTTTTCGATGTCCGAAACTAGAGATTGCAATCCCACAAAACAAGATTTCGCAACTTCGCGGGATCCCGCATTAGCTATGCACATACACATAGCTTCGTACATATGTATTTAAAATTATAACTATATACTAGCTACCAATTTTTTATTCATTTGTGATTTACACGACGGTAACGAGTAACATTGATTACTTATGGAAACAATATAAATGAAATAAGAGCACGTATTAAAATTATTTTAATTAGTCAGAAATTTGAGTAATTGCTAATAGTATAGAAATAATTTCGTTAAGCAGAGTATACGTTACATATTTTACAAGAATTAACGTAATAAAAGTTTGATTATGTTGTCATATTGCACATAATTTTAAAATCATATGCGGGATCCCGCGAGATTAAAATCAATCCCGTAAATGCATTACAAGATTGAGAACATTGCGGGATAAGACATTATTCCCCTACCTGAAACTATATAATTGAGAACCAAATACGAAACATCGTGCGAGCTTTTTCAACAAACCTGGTGCACAGTTTCCATCTAATTCACTGTAATTTTCATCGCAGGAGCACCTGCCATCTGTACACACGGTGTTCGGTGTTTCTGTGCATTCAGCCGTCACTTGGCAAGCATCTCCCAACTCTAGATAAAGAAAATTACACAATAAATTAGAGAAAACGGTAACGATTACATTATATCAAGAGTCTGAGTTTTATCGTTTATATGACTGTAGTTGTTATTGAATAAATATTTTTGCTTTTACTCCGTGATTCGATCCATCATAAAGCGAGCATTCACAAGCATGTCTATGCAAGCCATTGAATTATACGTCATACCAGCATGGTAAACCACTGATCGTGGCCCCACGCGCTGGCAGAACGTGACGCGGGATGTAGTTCTATCTCCTCTAACATGTGGCGCTTGGCTGTAACTAAAAGCGAGACAGAGCTCTTGTTTCGTCACTCCGAATGAGTAAGTCCAATTCAATGTGCGACAAAGGACTTGTCCACGATATTTTAAATTTGCTCAAAAAAGCGCTAAATCTGGCTCCGAGAGCGCTAAGGTGACGGCAGTGTTCGATAAAATATGTATGTATAATTTATTAAAAAATTTCACACTAGCTCATTATTTTATAGTTGCATTCTTACCAATACAAAAATAAGGGAATCTCCATTTTTGGGTGTCCGCAATCAATTCACTAAATCGATTCTCTACTCGAAATCGATCGATTAATTTTTCCATTAATCGATCTCAGATCGCCATACCTAGGAATGTTGTTCCTACAAATTGGAAGGTGTAATAAAATGGAGAAATCAAGTGAAATACGGTACATTGTTCGCTGCGTAGGCGTCAAAACGCATGTGACATGTGTAGTTCCTGAACAGTGGAACGTAGTGATGCTTTTCAAACAATCAATCAGATATAGATATTGTAGAATTGAAGAAATGGATTTCAATTCATAAAATAATGATTGGTGAAATGTCTCGCCCATTCAATGACAATTATTTTGGTATACATATTTTTAATACCTAGAATCAACTATGACTCGAAATTTTATGATATTTAGATTTCAAATTAGACGACTGTGAAATTTTTTTGATGCAGTGAATTGAAACAGATCTTATATCAAATGCCTGGCATCGGCATAATTACAAGAAATATTAATAAATACAATTTTATTAATAGATTCGAAATCTCTGTAATATCTAATAATAATAATAAATGCGCGAGGCAATACGCACCGATCATCATGGTCATCTGGTGTCAAACTAGGGCATTCCCTTTACTATGAGAACCAGACAACGACTACTAGGCCCGTCTCCCAGTACTCCCAGACCAGAGACAATGTAGAAAAGTTCATTTCCTAAATTAACCCGGTCAGAAATCGAACACGCAACTTTTCTCGCTTAGACGCAACGCCTAACCACTGCGCTATCTGAGTCGTCATGATTTGCAATTATACAAAATTCATAAAAATATCCTCTACCAGAGGTACTCTGCGAGGCATTGATAAACAATAATTTAATCTAAAATGGACCTTCTGATCTATTCAAATGTGCGCGCGCTAACTTACGAAAAATACGAAAAAACAGTTATTTTCGTTTATTTTAAAAACTGTGATTAATTTTAAAAAATCCAACTGTCATTTTGAAGAATATGATTAGATTAAACTATACAGAAAATTTAGGAACATAAATCCCGTTACTCCAAAAAATATATATTTCTGTTTTGAAAGAGATTTCTTTGATATTTTTTTTGTTACAAAAGTTAACCAAACGTGTACCTATCGCAACTGACAAAATGAAGTCAATGGAATGAAAAATCGGGTTACCAAATGTCACTTTCATACGTTTTGTAGTCACTTAGAAAAATTGTGATCCCTCCCGTTGAAATTTCCAATGCGTCGCCTTACAAAGATATGCAGAAAATCATTGGTCATTTCATTTTCTTCTATCCACAATATTGTTTAATTATTATATATTTGATTATTTTACTGTTTGTTTCTTTTTATCAATTGTATTGTCTTTATGTGTGTGTACACTATTTTGGGTGACTCTACTTTTTTTTTAATATCAGAGGGGCAAAGGAGCAAGCGTATCACCAGATGGAAAGTGGTCGCTGCCGCCCAAGGACACCCGCAACGTCCAGGGAATTACAGGTGCGTTGCCGGCCTTTAAGGAAATATGTTGTGCCACGTTTGTCCATTATTCCTCTGTGAATCTATTGTGATTGTTGCCTGTTGTGTGTACCGAACAAAATTAAATAAAAAATTAATTTACCTAGTCCAGTGGTCAAGCATAATCCGTCCACAGCTGTTAGCCCTTCAGGACAAGCGCAGTAACCTTGGCCGCTGTCGTCTATCTGGCATTGAATTTCTAATTCTCCTGCGAGACAATCGCTGTCAACTTCACACACCTCACCGATACCTGGTGTAAAAGAGTAATCTTTATACAAGGTTATCGTGAAAGGGGTTATAAATCCGCCGGAGTTTAAACGTGTCACTGTTGACTGTTATATTGCAGATGTAATAATTACGGGTACATTTATTTTGTTCTCCACATAGTACAAAAAAATTCATTTAATAAGAAAAAATTTACAACCCTGTCAAACTTCAAAGGTTTTTAACGACTTATAAATGCTAATACAAGGCGTTACAAAAATACCCTATCCTACGAAAGGGGGTTGACGTATCCATGAAACTGAACAACTTTCCCCAAGGAACATGAGTCGAAATATGAAAAAAAATTTTGGACCTCTCATACTAATTTCATCAGCTGAGCGTTCATTTTGTATGAGAGGACCAAAATTTTTTTTCATATTTCGACCCATGTTACTTAGGGAAAGTTGTTCAATTTCATGGACTCCCTTTCAGTAGTATAGGATATTTTTGTAACACTTTGTATAAGGGTTGTTTCACCTTTATTTTTTTTTAACTTTGAAGTTTTACACTAGAACTATTGACTTCTGGGGCGAAGTTGTAGAATGCAAGTTTTCCATTGTCATGGGTATTTTAGTACCCTTTCGTATTTACCCATTCTTTCGAAATAACATTGTATATGAAATACCAACCGTCGACCGATTTTGATGAAACTTTTTTTGTACTTGCGAGGTCACCTGAGTGGTCTTAGTTATTATTGGATCCAGTAGTTATAAGAAAAATAACGAATTTACATCAAGCAAGTGCTTTACATGGTCGTCATGAATTATAACAATAATGCGACGTGCTTAACGATTATGACAATGTTTATGCAGTTACGCGATTAGGCTGATATTCTGTTTGCCAATGCCTTAATAAGTATTAAAAAAAAATAACTAGTATCAACACGTTTTAAAAATATCTCACCGGCAAATAATCTGCACATGTTTCTATTAGCGTCCCAAACTGCGAGCTCTTCGATACATTCACAGTTGCGAAGCCCCCAGGGCTCCTGTGGCGGCCCGCAGCGAGACGCCGAGCCAAAGGTATGACAAGAGTAGTCCGATACACAAGCGTCGGTTATAAAACGGGCGACTGGAAACAATAGTTATCAAACCAATAATCACTATGGCTGCTAAGGAGCTTTCTCTCTTGAATACTGAAGTTGTGGAATGAACTCTTCGTCAAGGTTTTTCTTATAAAGGCTGTTCCAAAAAGGAACATCAAGCCGGAAAAGAGTAATGGGCCATGTAGTGACGGTTATCAGAAAAATAAAAAATAAAATGTTCAAAAAAATACATTAAAATATATCGAGAAAAATAACAACCTTGTGTTGGTTTCTCAGATGTAACTGTGACTACAAATCTTTATTTTTCTTTACGTTTTTTATTAGTGATGTAACTCTAAATAGGTAACTCTTCTGTAATTCAGTCTAAAATTAATAGACGAGTACCTATATTATACAACATTTTCTTTTGTTACAACTGAAATAAACTAATATACATACAAAATAAAGAACCAGAATTACTTTGTACATAATTTGTGAAGAATAAAATAATACGAGAAAATGAAAGTAAGTTAATGTTAGTGTTATTTATAATTAAGTGAAATGAGAATAATAGCAAGGAATATTAAATAAATAAGTATATGATAAAGTACTACGAGCGTAAGAGAAAAAAACTAAAACCAACCAAGAAAATATCTAATTGTAATCTACAAGTTAAAAATGTTCATATAAAAAGAAATTAAGGAACTTAATGTGACAAAGAAACCACGAGCATAAAGAAAGGTTAGTAGAAAATGATACAAGTTGTGCCAAATATTTTGCCTCTTAACTCTGTATAAGTTTCCTGTAATTCCCAGTCTTAAATTAAAACATAATTACCCATAATTTTGAAAATACATGACAATTTTTTTTTCTAACAATTACCACTTGGTCTATCACCCATTTCCAGTTTGACGTAGATTTTTGGAACACCCTATAGATAAAGATGGATAAATCCTATATTTTAAAGGACAAAAAAATTCGTCATTTTACATTAGTAAATAAAAACATTCGCTTTTTATTCTGTAACCTTATATCCAAAAATATCATTCAGAGAAATTTGAAAATATGAGGCATCAATTGAATGAAAATTCTTTCAGAAAGCTGTTAAAGTGATGAAACTTTTACCTTTAATACAATCTCTCATGTTTTCAGCGAAGTAAAAGTTCGGAGGACATGTGCAAATACCATCCCGAATTTCTGCAAGAAGACCAACGCACTGGCTACTGTCAGACGCTGGCGATCCAAGTTCTGAAATAAAATAATATGTACGCGAAGCGTTTCAGATTTAATTGGAAAACTAATCAGAAATCAGAAAATTGTTGTAGCCTCTGCGCTCCATAATGCTGTGTTGATGCCAATTTTATTGTATGCCAACTTTATGGTATGATTTTACAATAATTCCCGCTTATAATTATGTTATTCATCAACACAGATAAATACATGTATAAATTATTATCTAGGGTTTTTTTTTAATTACAGTTATATATACTAATATAAAGACAGAGTGGATTTCGTATCTTTGTCTATAATATATTTGTATAATTCTTACACTGTTTGAAAGGTATAGTACCTTATTCCAAATGGCCATAGGCTATATCATATGTAATCTACCCGAGTAAAGTCGAGACGGGTCGCTGGTAACAAATAAATGAAAAGAAATATTTCAAGGTACTAAACCACTGGGGCAAAAATTAGTGAATCAACCTCGAACCAAGAAGCATAATGCACGAAGATATAATAAGCAGTCGCTTTTACGGTCTTGTGTCAAAAGAATTTTCATGTCTCTTTCTATCTTATTGAGAGTAATAACAACTCGACGACTTCGATGACGCAGTAGCTTAGACGTTGTACCAAGCGCGGAAGGTTCCGGGTTCGATTCCCGGTCGGGACAATTTAGGAAATGAACTTTTGTAAATTGTCTTGGGTCTGAGTGTACTGGGAGACCCCCCCAGACCCCAGTGGTCGTCGTCTGGTTCTCATAGCACAGGGAATACCCTACTTTGAGATCAGATGAGTGGTGTGTTTCGTCTGGCGCATTATTACTATTATGATAATAATAATAATATTCATATAGTTCCCATAATTATATCATCCACCGGTCTTATACCAAAATCTCTAATAAGTAGCTTAGAAACACTAAATATACCTTTAAACATAACACACACATTTCAAAAAGCAGTAATTTTAAATAATTGTCGCATCGTTAGAAAATTCCTTTCTACTTGCATTATAACATGCGTATAACACAACGATAATATTAATTACAGTATAAGTAATTGAGTATAGATGAGCCAACATGCTTGGCCCAGGCCCGCGTATTGGAGAAAACCCTGTCTATTAGGAGACAAGAAAAAATGTTTTTTAAATAATAATAACAATAATATCGTTTATTTGTACGTAAATTTGTCTTATGTTTTATTATTGTATTAACTTTTAATTTGTATTAACAACCATGTTAAGCATAGAACAAAAAGGCCTGTGATTCAGCAATGGTTGTAACCACAAGTAAAACAGTTATCTATAGTAAGTATGCCAACCAAGCACTATCAGTGTAATTCGTGTCAGTTCATAACCGACTTCACATACATTAAAGTAATAAGTAATTGCAAAATACTCGTAAATCTTAAGTATTTCGGCTCTAGTATTCAAAAAATTAAAAAGTGTCATGTTCAGCTGTATATTGTTGTACTGTGTCTTTTTCCTAGTCACTTACATTAGTAAAAGTCCAGAAAGTAGGTCAACGAAAAACGGACACGCTCTTAGAGCAAATGCTACGTCCAATTGGGTTCTTGGTCCGAGGAATCCATCCATATTCTAAGGGTGCAATTCCTACTTCAGTCAGAGTTTTTTTTAATTTTACTTTTTAATGAGTTACTAACCAGCTAGGCAACTGTCTCCATTCTGATTCATGTAATACCCAAGCGGGCACACACAAACACCAAATGTGCCAGTGCACGCGAAAAGCTCATCACAAGGCGTGAAAATGTCACAAGCTTCACCATATTGTCCTCTCAATTCAAATTCATTACTCGTTCCTAATTCAGACGAAGTGTCGGCAGCAGCTTCTTTTTTGTATTTGCTAACATTTTTCTTCACCTCGACTTTATTTAATTGACTCGCATCAGCTGTAAATAAAAATTTTGTTAAATGACCACCTTCTTAATTAGGGGTAGTCTATAACAGGCAAAATAAGAGCCCTGTCGCACTTGTTCCTGTTCCAATAAATTAACAATTCCAGAAGCCTGTTCCTAAATAACAGCCTGTTCCATTACTACATACTATTAGAAGAACCAATCGTTTCACAGGAACAATCCTGTGAAATGGTTTCAGTACATGATTTTGAAATGAAAACCATTCTTCATGCTTTATAAGCTTAAGACCGACAGCTTATTTAAAAGTAAATCTAAATTTTAGTAATACATATAGCCAAAACTCGTAGCATACACAAGAAACGAGCTGGCGCCTTTAAAGGTTTTCAAATCATTGTATATAATCTATTATATACAGTCGTACATTATATTCGTACATTATATACAGTTATATAATTAATATACGTATTATTTGCAATCATTATTTTTATTGTACATGTTTAATTTTAAAACATTTGATTTGCATTCAAAAAATATTAAAATATTAATTTAAATAAAAATATTATAGTATTATAGTTTTACATATTGTGATACAAAAAATCCCGGTTGTTACAGTTTTCTATTTGTTCCTTTGTTATATGAGACGATTCAGTTCGTTATGGAACGGGAACTGTTTTGACGATTAAGAGATAACAGTTCCATGTTATAATTTTTTAAAACCTGTTATTTTTAACTGTTCTGATACCTATATACGTATCATTTATAATCTTAATTGCTAAATATATGTAAATAATAGGTATTTACGTATGAAATTGCCGTTCTACATACTGGCTATTTGAAAAGTAATTTGTGTATGGCTGGCAATAAATTCTAAATTCAAATGATTTTATTTTCAAATTCAGTCATTTGTTTAATGATTAGTGTTTTGTTTTCACAATATTTATATTTTTTTCATCAGTATGGACACGATAAAAATACGAGTAATTACGGAATACGAGTTCCGTCGCGGTAGCAATGCGGCACAAACGGCTCGCAACATTAACGACGTGTACGGAGTGAGCACTACAAACGAACGCATGATCCGTTTTTGGTTAGAACGCTTCCGACATGGAAATTTTGATCTGAAAAATGAACCCCGTGGACGCCCGAAAACTAAAGTCATCAACGACGAATTAAAGGCGATATTGGAACCTATCGATACTGAGTCTACTGCTGAGTTAGCAGCAGCTTTCGATGTTAGCATCAAAACAATATTGGTCCATTTGCGTCAAATTGGCAAGGTAAAAAAGCTTGATAAGTGGGTGCCGCATGAAATGAACGAAACTTTCTCTGCGTATTCCTTTTCATTTGATACCCATATGGTTAGGGCTCCTAAACAAAGTAACTACCTACCTTTCTTGGAGCATTGACCATATTGGATTTATGATGACGTCACACATACTCATACTTTCGCGGGCATGAATGAACGGTTTAGGAACGCGTAGAGGACATACATACAAACATTTAAAAAAAAATTACCATTGATATTATAGCACGTGAATGTGCTAATGTCACAGGCTCCATCAGTAAACTGACAATCTTCATTCAAAACGCATCCGTCTCCGACTTCTGTAACAACGAACACAATCTTTAATTAGGAAATACACAAACGAGCGACACTCATTATTTATATTTAAATCAACAGTTACCACTATAAAGCTATTTCTGGCTTTAATCATACACAAATTATAATTAATAGTTTCCACAAAAATGTTATAATTTTTAACCGTTAACTAGTATTGCTAACTTTAAAGTTAATAGTTTTAACAATAATTCCTTTTAACTGAAATCACGAGCAAAAGTCATTGTTAGGCAAAGGAAATAATCACAGAAATTATTTTGAAAAAAAAAATGTACGAAGTTGTATTTTATAAAAAAAATGTTTGTAGTTTTATTTTTTTATGCCTTACAATTATTTTATAGCGTCATTAACGTATTTATAATTAAGTGGTAACATTTTATTGTGGTGGATTACATTCTTTATAACGATAAATCATGAAAACATTTTTATTATTATTCTTACTGACTACAAAGTGTTTTCTTTTATAAATTAATGCATCTCTAATAAATTTCACTTTTAAGCCTCCCACAGCTCTCATGAACTCATGCTCATGAACAACAATCGGAATGAATAGTGTAATTTCACGGGAGTTGATAACATTAACTTAGTATGGATATGACAAACGTGCCCGGTATTCCCAGTTGGAAAATTATCCATTTTGCGTATAAGGCTGCATATGTATTATTAAGATTTTTTTATAATTTATTATAGTGTCTGTCTGTAGTACTATAGCTTCCAAACAGATGGATCGAATTATACGTGTTTTTTTTGTTCGAGAGTTACAGTCGTTTTGCATGTTCGGTGAAAAATGGTCTATACTCTGGACATTAATATCTAAATTATTATGTGAAGGAATCTTAAGCATTTTTCAGCCAAAAATCCACGTATGTTGGCATCCGACTAATGATTACGTAATTAGTTTAACGCGAGACTTGAGAGCAATAAAAACCCTAGATTAGCTCTACATGAGATCTTACAACTTTTTCGCTGAAGAAGCCACGAGATTTGACTTCCTTCTTTTTTATTTTTTTTGATTGGATACGTTCTTACCATAACCAATCTTCCTGCATTCTCCTCTCTGCCTCTCATAGTATCCTTCTGCACATCGACAGGTATTGTCACATGAGAGGCTATATACATCTCTTATAACACCTAGACACTCTTCGTTTCTCGTACAAGACTCGCCGTAGTCCACACTTGTCCAACAGCGACCAAGGAAGTAATGGCTTCCAGCCTGACAGGCGCAGGATCCAACTAAAAACCAACAAAATTGTAAAAAATAAAACAGTAATTAAACGATTTTTCTTAATTAAGGTAAAATAGAGATACATAGTATATGAAGAGTAGTGACAGAAATTTTGAGTTCTTAAAGTAGCGTATTCTCATCAGTTAAAGGCATTCTACTGTTATTATAATGACGAATTGGAGATATTGACGGCGTGGATCTCAATTTTTCTAAGTGGTCAAAAAACATTACGAAAGTGTTATTTGGTAACCTGATTCTTCATTTCATTGACTTCATTTTGCTAGTTGCTTTGACAGAAATGAAATACCAAAGAAACTTCTTTTAAAACAAAGACTTACATTTTACGGACCAACGGGACGATTTAAGGCTTCGAAATTTTTTTTTCTCCAAATATCCTACTTTAATTTTCTAAATTTAATTGCAGTGGTTAATATAAATTAACGGTTATGATATAATTCAATTCGCGCACGTTTGTAGGTATTACTTACTACTACTCAATATAATCTACCGTGTTAAGGATGTAATCAATCCGACCCGACTGACTCGAAAACCCGACTCTATCAGAAAGTCTCTAAAAACTAATACCACGTATTAAGGACCCGCTTTTTCAGGATGTGCGCGTACAAAGTTGTATACATATGAAATTGTTACGTATATACTCACCATTTGTGCCACTATCCTGACGGCATTCAAAGGAAGTGAAGAGTCGAGAGCACTGTAGATTGTCGAAACACGAGGAAGTGTGGTACGGGGCGACTGAGAAAAGAAAAAGGAAAGTTTAATGAGATCTAATGTCTAAAAACCTGGCAAGACAAACCATTGTTAATTAGAACTATTAGTTAGTACTATAGAGTCCATCGATTCCCAAGGGGGGCGGTACCGCCCCCCAGTGGGCACTGGGCCCTTCGATGGGAGCGGTAGCAAATCGTTGAGGCAGACAAGAGGGGTGGTCAACTAAATAAATAAATTTATTTTACACAAATTTAATATTTTTTTTAATTAATAAACGATTTTGCTGTACGTATAGTTCGTTTTATTAATTTCTGCTTTATGATTTTTAATAGATAAAGTTTTGAAATCTATGGTGTAGACCGACCGAAGATTTGGTTTTGGTTTCGGGCAAAAAAATTAGTTTTAACCAAAAAACTAGTTTTTGGTTTCAATTTAGGCCAAAAATTGGCCGAAACTTCGATCGCATCAAAAGCCAAGTGTTCGTGAACTGGACGTGATTATGTTAAGTAGACTCATACGTGTTTTCCTTCACTTTTGGGTTATTCTCTTATATTTTTTCTTACAAACTTCAATACTATTTTTTATGTCAATTAAAACGAGTCAACATCTAAAAATACGGTCAGTTTTAATATAGAACTCAATATAAATTTTAGCCATGAAACAGGGTTGTTAGTGAAGCTTTTCGTAGAGTTTCTTTGTCTATGGCTAAAGTTTGGATCAGTCATACTCAATACTGCAGCCCGCGTGCCGCATGTGGGCTATTGAACTTTATCGAGTGTCTCGGTAAGGTAAAAAAAGATCAAGTCAGGCAAGCAATTTAAGTGCCCATATACTCAATTTTCAGATGTAAGTACGCGACAAAAACAAGTAATGATTGGCATCTAATGATGTGGTAGACGTTTTAAGAGCGAAATACCGTAATCATAAGCCCGATCCAAAAAGAATTGGAAGTTCGAAATAAACATCATTTTATGCAACTAAAATTTTCGCGTTCTTCCAAGTACTCCTTTTCAACTTCCGTAAAACTCACAATTACTTTCCTAGAGCAGTGTTAGGGACGTAGTCATAGGAGAAATGAACAAATAAGAGAAATGAAAAATTTTTGCATCAGACAAGTGTTTTATGGTGAAAGATAAAGAATTTTTACGAAAGCCAAGGCTATAGACGGGCATAGTATCCTTTACCTCCCAAGCATTTGGGAACGATATTCAGAAAAGTGTATCTTTTTACATTTTACATTTTTCTAATACTCACTTTCTGCACAAAGAGCACCATTCAACACCGATTGCTTTCCAATAGGGCAGACACAAGTACCGCTGTCGCATATACTTCCCTCCAACTCTGTGCAGTCTGTGTCATACGTGCAAGTCCATATTGCTAGTGCGGTATGTACGTAAACTGAAAAAGAAAAATAATGAAAAAGATACAAATAAGCAACAGGATTAATAACACAAACTACAACTTATCGTTTAAAACTCAAGTACAATAAAATAACTTTACAAATACGATACAAATACCTATTCTAAAATTAAATTTGACAGTTACTGACGTTGGTGCCAAGCTTACCAAAATAATAAACCTTTTTTGTTGCACATTGATTTGACACTGACTTCAATAACTGTCAAATTTAATTATTTAGCTATATGTATTGTATTTATAAAGTTGTTTTTATTGTACTTGAGTTTTGATTAATAAAGGATAGTTATTTTGTAGGTCCTTTTCAGTGTTTTTTTTTTGAAGACAGTTTATTTTTTTTTTCGTTTTGAGTGATCTTGGCCTAATAATTATCTAGGGTAGATCTACAATTAACTTATTGTTTTTAATTCTGAAGCACATAACTAGTTCTATTGCTTGGTGTTATTTGGTATATCTTCGAAGGCCGAGCTCCAATACCGGTGAAATTTAAATTAGACCACTTCGGAAGTATACCCTTTCAAACAGAAAAAATATTTGTGAAATCAGTCAACAATAGACGAAATTATCGGAGAACATACGTGAAAAAAAATACATGCAGACGAACATAAAACCTCCTTTTTTTGAAGTTGGTTAATAATATAGGAAAATTACTTAGAAAAATTGATTGTTCAGTTAGATTGCTGAAAGATCTCTTTAGTTAATTCATCACAAATTACAAAAATATACATTAGACTTGGTGTGTCAGCTAAACCCACAAATACCAGTATTAGTAATAATAGAGAATAATTTCATCAATGTTCAATTTATAGACAATAAATAATTAATTGGATTCCATGTGAAGCCGGGGCGAGTCACTAGCGTCAAATAAACTACGGCAATTGAAATAATTCTCATCGAAGTTTTTTTAAATACAATAATACTACTCAACCTATTTCAAAAATTCTTTCACCTGTAGAAACCTCATCAGCGAGTAACAAGGGTTGTATTTTATTTTCGAAAAAATTTCTACCTGTGCAAAGCTGGGGCGGGTCGCCAATACTTAATAAGTCAACTCAAATTCATGGACTATGTTTGATATTAGAAAAGATTTAGAAAAAAATTTAAGCAATTTTCGATCTATAGAGAAAAACTAATTAATTGGAATCCATGGAACCCATGAAATTGGAATAAACTATGGCATTTGAGAAAAAAATGTATCGAAGTTTTTTAAATATCTATGTCAAATTTTGGGTTGTGTTCAATATTTTACTGGTTTCCAAACCTATCCAGTATTGATACTGGACACTGATTTTAGGTTCAGTAATGTCAAATCTACAAAGAATTAATTGGACTCCATTAGACGGGGTGAGTTGCTAACATCAAATAAACTATGGCATTTGAAAAAACTCTCATAAGAGTATTATACATTTTGACTTAAGGTTATTAAAGTTCGCTTGTGTGAACTCCTCAAAAATCAGCATTGTTCTTTGTTGAATCTTCGCAGAGAAAACAATTTATTTAACTATGTTCTGGTGTAAATTTTGAATGTTTCTGCATATTGGATTGTAGTCGAAAGAATGAATTATACATATTAGCTTAAAGTTTGTGTATAATTTGCTTAGTGAGCCCGTGTTAATAGAGACAAAATTGTCATAGCAAAAAAAGTATACATTCATTATGTCCTGTTATGAATTATAGAAGTTTTTTAATATTGGATCGTAGACGAAAGAATGAGTTATTTATTTCGATTTGAAATTTGTCTATAATTTGCTTAGTTAGTCCGAGTGGAGTACTAAAAAATCACCAAAATAGCATATTGCGCCACATCAGCAGAGAATGCGTTCTTAATAATTATAAGCCCTAATGGACTTAAATAAATAAGTCCATTAGGGCTTATAATTATTAAGAACGCGTGTTGTTATTCAGATGGTCTCATGATTGTTACCTATGTTTGCGTCAATCGCAAAAGTAATTATAGAAAGTACTTATTATTTAGGTAATTACGTTCGTTTTTTATACAAATATGTTAAGAAAATTACCTAATTAACAGATAAGAGATTTAAACTTGTTATGTGTATTTGTATACGTAGAATGATTAGAGAATCGTGATCAACGATTTCATCTAAGATTATAATATTATGTCTTCTTGTACTTACATAATCTTGGCTATTCAAAGATTGTAATTAAATAGCTCTAGAAGTTGAAAAAATGATAAGTGCTAAAATTGTCGCCGTGTCCATTTAATAAAAGATTTTTCTGAATTCGTAGTAGACTCTTATAATAATAACTTGTTATCGGAATCATGATTATTTTGAAATGTGTGGATATGACCCAAAATTCTATATTAAGAGTACGCCTATGCAGCCAAATGCAACCGAATTTGTTCATTACCGCCGCGCCCTATGACGATATCAATAAAATTGATTTTCGCAGTCACGGCTTGATCGTATTTTAGCGCGGGGAAATCTCAACATTTGTTTTTGCACGTAATTGTAATTTACAAGACAACTACATTACCAATTAATAAACTGGTTTTAGATATTTGAGATATTATTATTACCTATCCATTAAATAAAAAATCATTTTAAAATTTTGTAGAATTTCAACAGTGTTTATTCTGGAATTTTTTATATCGAGATCATTTTCTTCAATCATGTTTCCACGTTTAAGGATTTTAAGATAAAGAGTTGAAGTTCAAAAGTTCACTAATCAAAACTAAAGTACAAAAATGACTGATAGAAATACCCAATGATGTTATATTTACAAAAGAGGTAGATGAGTTACATGCACTCGAAAAGTGGCACCCCAAAACTTTGCTAATTAGCCAACCCGGACTTGGTCAAAGAATATGAAAAGTAATGTTACAGAACCAACAATGTCATGCAATGCCTATTGCACATTCAAAATTCTAAAATGTTTTAATAATCCAAACGTTTTTTATAATATACAAGATGATGTGATGACGCAGCCACCCAGTTTTAATCATCGTTTACATTTATTAAAAACAATAATATAAAAATACAATTCTATGTCCGACTTCATTCTATGCATAAAAATAACCCAAAATGGAAAAAAATATTATAAAGGTAAAAGAAATTAATTAAATTTATTTGAAGGTAATTAAAAATAATAATTGCTACGTTTTTCTTTCATAGTAAATGCATAATAAGAAATAATATCCATTTTATATGAAAGTAGTTGTTTTACTTGCATCATTTTCAAATTTATAATTAAAAAATGTTGGCGATCTTTTTAAATAAATCTGTTCTCATGTACATGATTCAAGAAAAACGAAATTCGACAAAAGCAAACATTATTTTTTACTGTCTAATCCCATTAGGTATTAATCATATTTTTTGAAAATGTCTATTCTGTGGCATTAATTACTAATATTCTATGAATTCGCTTAAAATGTAGTAAGAAATTGAAATTGACCAATCACAATGATTTAAAGAGCTATATGATTTGTTAGTTTGAAATGCAATTAAGTGTTACATTGCATAGCGACGCAGTGCAATGTATATTTGTCTCACTTTGTAACGTTGTAACCGGGACAATATTTTACTTGGATTAGTACTACTATAACCTATCTACCTCTTTTGCATTATAACATCATTGCAAATACCTATATAATTAAATTAGGCGGTTGCTGAAGTCGGTGCCAAGACTATCAAACTATAATGACTTTCTGTTATCGGACATTGATTTGGCACCAATTCCAATAACTGTCAAATTTAATTACATGTATGGCTATTTGTATCGTATTTATAAAGTTTTATTATTTTTATACTTGAGTTTTGATTAGTAAAGTATATTGTATAGATTCAGGTGTTACTTTGCGGAAATCCATCGCATGTGATAAATTCCTAAAATCTTTAGCTATCTTCCGCTTAAACTCTAAAAATCACAAATCGACACGTGTTTCGCCTCTCAACGAAGCCGAATCGAATCGGCACCGAATCGGTGCTGGTTAGGTGGCCGAATTCTATCTCTGGTATATCCTGAGGATGCTTCGTTGAGAGGCGAAACACGTGTCGATTTGTGATTTTTAGAGTTTGAGCGGAAGATAGCTAAAGATTTTAGGAATTTATCACATAGTAAAGTATAGTTATTTTGTACTTCTTACTGCTTTTCTAGAAGTCAGATCTTTTTTTTTAATTTGTTTGTTTTTCTCTTTTGAATGACCTTAGCCTAAATAAATTTCTGTGGTTGATCTACAATTAACTTTTTTCTCTTGCTGGAGCGCATACAAGAGAATCATCAACATAGCTATGTAAACCTTATAAGCTGTTAAGCGTTATTTGGTCTATCTTCAAAGTCCAAGTTCCGATACCACCTCGGGAGTATACCGTTGACAAAAAAGTCCTAACCGGTCCACAATTGACGAAGTTATCGATGAACATCATAAAAAAGTACATACATACAGTTATTTTTGTTGTAATTTAATATAGAACCTTTTTTGATGTCGGTTAAAAATAAAATAAATACGCAGAGTAACCACCAAGTGTGCGTAGAACCACACACAATGAAGAGATCCGTAGTAGGGATGTACAATATTCATTTAATCAACAGTAAAAATTAGTTTGTGTGTCATACATTTCTCAACAACACTAAAAAACATTTCTGAGTAACATTATACTATGTATAGGTCGCTTAAAGGTGTAACCGAAAATATGCCATTCCCCAAAAACTACACAACAAACCTCATTCAAACCAATTTTTATTGAAAGCAGTTTATAAGTTACATTACTTTATTACTAGGTACCTTAAATATTATCAGATTTTTTTACTCCATAGTTTTTAAGTTACAAGGCTAACTATTTACTACTTATATCTAACCAATTATTTATTGGCATAAATAAAGAAGTCTATATAATTTTGAAGTCTCTATCAATATAGAAACCTTCATATAATTTTAATGTGGAAATCTAGATTTCCCATATGCTTATGTGCACTGGAATTTTTTGTCATTCCTCAGTTACAAGTGGAGTGCCAACCCTAATTTTATTTTTTTCTTAATTTGACTACCTACAGACCTACACCATTGTATAGCAGTTCATAGAATACACGAAATTTCGTCTTTGTAGTATTAACAGTACCCCGAGTTTTTTTTTTTTTTGTAAAGGAGTGATCACCGGAGCCCATGGACGCACCAATATCCTGGGAGTCACGGGTGTGTTACCGGCCTTTACAGAAAAGAGGGGTAGGGGGGAGATAGGCCACCGACACTCTCACTCACCGAACTAAACACAACAGCAATAAATGCTGTTATTTCACGTCGATATTCTGTGAGAGGGTGGTATTTCACCGGGCGAGTCGGCCTAATTCGTGCTGCAATGCAACATGGCTCTATCACACAAAATACCGAGTTAAATAGCTGTGGGACAAACGAGCAGGGCAAAATTATAAGGGTTCTACTTGCCAACGAAAATCTCGTCAAAATCGGTTTATCCGTTTCGGAGATTAGCCCGAACAAACAAACAGGCAAACATTTTAATGAAGCATATTTGGATTTTGGTTACGCAAATAACCATATAAGCTTAAGACAAAGTCCTTATGTCCAGATCGCAAATAGACACTTTTATTTATACGTATAAATGTGGTAATAAAGAACTCAGTGCGCGAGCTGGTCTCTCCCACTTGACTGCTTTTTTTCTCTCCCAAACAAGCGCTGAGGTTACGTAACACATGTTGCCAAATAAACACAAATTAAACACTCACCCAAAACTATGAGATATATATATTTTGTCATTTTTTATTGTTAAATATTGTAATTATAAACTTATTACAAAGTATATGGTGTCATGGCAAGCTAACTAAAGGGAATGATTGCATCAAATCGTTTTTTTATCTGTCGATAATATTGAAATTATTCGATAAACATATTTATTTGTGATTAAGAACGAACAGACACGGCGTAGAACAGTTGCCATAGGAACAAGTAATTGAAAAAGAATAAACGTGAAAGAATAACAGGAGAAAGACGGAGAAACGGGCATACGAGTAAATTTATAGGAGTAAAATTTTTACTTTCGACGTAAGGGATCTCAAAAATATATAAGAACATTGAGAAATATGTACGTATAAAAATTACCAACTCTTAAAGAGTAGTGAGGACTTGGCGAGGGCAAGCTGCACCTCTGTTATATTTTTGCCTATTGGTATCTCAATATAATTCTGTGAGACAGCCAAAAATATCTACATTTCATCGGAGACGGTGGTAAAATCAATATTCCAGAAAAAAAAAATTTTTTTGCGAAAACGAGTTGTTTCAATAATAACAGCTATTCTAAATATTTGAGAAATGAAACATTATCTAAGTACAAAATTTCATCCAAATCGTTAGAGCCGTTTCCAAGAAACCAAAATTTATAAGTACAGACAAGAATTACACGCTTAAAGTAACTAAATATAATATTGTAAGAGAAACCAAACGGACTTAAATTGGAATAAAATTATCAAAATTGCACGATGATATATTTTTTTAAACAAAAAAAAAGCTTTAAACGAAATTATACATATTGTATAGACTCAGGTGTTACTTTGCGGAAATCTATTTCGTGTGATGAATTCTAGCAATCTTTACCTATTTTCTGCTCAAACTTCAAAAACCACCAATCGACACGTGTTTAGCCTCTCAACGAAGCATCCTCAGGATACTCCAGAGATCAGACTCGGTCCAGCACCAGCACCGAATCGGTGCTGGATAGCTGGATAGTTAGAAAAATTGCTAAAATTATACAGTTGACTAGCTGTACCCCGACTTCGTCTGCGCGGAAAATTTTTTCGAGGCTTTCCCAGATTAGGTTAGATTACATGTATGTGTATGTCCTATGTACGAAGATTGTTATCGAATAAAGCCTACGTCTAGCCTTCATCTGCCTCCAGGCGCATACTCCTTCCGTACTAAATTTCATCGTAATTGGTTCAGCGATTTAGCATTTTCCATTCAAAGATTCATCCCTCTTTTAACCCGTATAGGTGTAATTTTTTGATAAAAAAAAGTAGCCTATCATTTGCGTAATCACTTGTTCTTATTACGTACCAATTTTAATTAAGATCGGTCAAGCCGTTCTTTAGTCATAAAAGAACATACAGACAGACAGACAGACAAAAATTTAAAATATGGTAGAATCGAAGTCAGTGAGTCATAAAACGACTACTTATCTCAAAATTGGATAAAAAAATTATAATTACAAACACATGCTGAAGATTTATATAGTAGTATGTATAGATATAGATAATTGATACCAGCTGAAACTGTCCAAACATTATGGCCGATTTTTCATTTATTTCATCATTTATTTATTACTTTCGCCGAGGAATCTATTGATGTGCACTTTACATATTTATCATTACCACATTAATTTCTTTTTAGGTCCATCTCTCCCCTTTTGAATTAAATCGCCTATACGGTTAAGGGAAAGCCAGTATAAGTGAAACCTACTTTGCAGTGGCTCAAGAGAGCACAACTTAGATTTCAATTGATAGCAGCTGAAACTATCCACATATTATGGCAGATTTTTCATTTCATTTCATCATTGGCTTACCTAGGCGAAAATGTGAGAGGGAAAAGAAGTCTGTAAGGACCGCGATGCTTGGCGCTCCATCCTCTTTAACTACCCCACTAGGGATACAGCGTGATGTTCGTACATGTTCATATGTTAAGAAAATGCGAATATTGAAGACCACGCTAGAAGTTAATCGACGTCATGTGTACAGACATGTAGTTCTAACACTTTTGAAGGTCTACGTCGCGGTATCGTTATCTTTGAATTGCAGGTGTTTTTTTAATCACAAATGTTTGAGATAGTACACGTGTTCCGATACGTTTATCACCAAAACCGATGATGAGTATTTCTTTATGACTCTTTTCTCAAAAAAAAAGACCTAGAGGGTTCAAAAATTGAAGGACATTTCGCGGATCGTAGATCGGATGCGGGGTCTGTCCTTTGCTACAATCGTCTCACTCATTAATCCTACCCCCAAACAGCAGTGCTAATATTCTGTTCCGGTGTGGAGGGAAAGACAATCAGTGACATTTCTTACACAAAAGGCACAACATGTCGGGTACAAATATACGTAGGATTTTATTTGTGTATTTTTAAGCGACTTCAAAAAAGAAGCCGGTTCACAATTCGACTGTAGGTTGTTTTTTTTTTATGTTTGTGACCTCATAACTCCGTCATTTATACACCGATTTTGAAATTTCTTTTTATGTTTAGTAGGTAATAATTCAGAGGTGGTCCCATTAAAATTTCACCTGTATTGGAACTTGGACTTCGAAGATACACCAAATAACGCGACCTGGTTATAACCTTTATTTATATTGATGATTCTCTTGTATATCTTTACGTTCCGGAATTAAAAAGAAGTTAATTGCAGACCTGCCCTAGATATTTACCACTCAAAAGGGAGAAATTAAAAAAATTTATGAAAAAAAATTAAACCGCCTTCAAAAAAAACACTGAAAAGTACAAAATTACTATCCTTTACTAATCGAAACTCAAGTACAATTAAAATAACTTTATAAATACGATACACATACCTATATAATTAAAATTGACAGTTATTGAAGTCGGTGCCAAATCAATATGCAACAACATAAAATCTATTAGTATTATGGGAGGCACCGACTTCAGTAACTGTCAATTTTAATTATATAGGTATGTGTATCGTATTTATAAAGTTATTTTAATTGTACTTGAGTTTCGATTAGTAAAGGATAGTAATTTTGTACTTTTCAGTGTTTTTTTTGAAGGCGGTTTAATTTTTTTATCATAAAATTATTTTTTTATAAAAGAGGAAAGCCGAGTAACCGGGCGCCTGATGGAGAGTAACACCCGCAACGTCCGGTGAATCACGGGTGCGTTGCCGGCCTTTAGAGAAATAGGAAAAGGAAGGGGAGGGGTGATGGGCCACCGGCACTCTCACTCACCGAACGAAACACAACAGCATTAGATGCTGGTCACGCCTATATTCTGTGAGAGGGTGGTACGTCACCGGGCGAGCCGGTTCATATCGTGCTGCAATGCAGCATGGCTCTACCACTCTTGGTAATGAAAGCATAGAGTGTGGCAACTCTGCCCTCGCTCTACTTTTGTTGTCTCTGATTGTCTATGGCAGTGGTTCCTAAACTTTTAAGACCATGGAACACTCAATAAATCCCATTTAATTTATAGACCCTATAACAAACTATAATAATAAAAAATACCTACCATAATTTAAAATAAGAGTAAAAATCGCTTATTACAAATATTCATATATTAACATTAAAAACATTAATTAGATGAATGAAATTATTTCACTGCTTCCTATAAAAACTATTAATAGGTCTAAAATCGAGCATTTTTATTGTGTAGAACCTCCTATAGAATAAAAATAGTTCAATGTTTGTCAATATGTATGCTTAACCTTAGTGTCTTATATACGAAACCCTTGGGTTCCGTGGAACCCACTTTAGGAAACTCTGGTCTATGGCATATCATAATGTAATGGTGTCGGTATTTTCAAGTTTAAAAATGAAAGAGTATATACAATACAATACAAAACACTTTATTGCACCACAAGTAAATAAATATGAACAAAAATAAAAATGTGGTTACAGTACAAAAGGCGGCCTTATTGCTGAACACCAATTTCTTCCAAGCAACCTTTGGGTTACAGGACAAAGTCTATGAAAACAGAAGGCGGTACCGTAGAAGTATATATCAATTATTATTATAGATAAACAAATATGAAATAAATAAAAACACATATAATATGTAAATAATTATACATAAATATATAGAATATAACACCTAGCATTATACGTATATTAAGAAACCTATATATAGTATATAATATAAACCGTGGTGTTAATTAATCACCTTTTTAAAGTACGGCAATTGGTGATATAGGTAAGACCGTAAGATACGCTATACAGTCAGTGTGACAATTTCACAATAATAAGATATGTTGTAAAATAAAATAGATAATTG
This sequence comes from Zeuzera pyrina, assembly GCA_907165235.1. Taxonomy (NCBI): domain Eukaryota; kingdom Metazoa; phylum Arthropoda; class Insecta; order Lepidoptera; family Cossidae; genus Zeuzera; species Zeuzera pyrina. The sequence continues at coordinate 3,853,699 of OU015647.1, forward strand.
GAATTCGTTAGATAATAAAAATAAATAATGTAACTTAGAATTAGAGTAATTACGTTAGGGAAAAGGAATTATTTAGGTTATAAATGAAACAAAGAAAAACATAGAGCTCTGATTATGTTAGAGAAAGAAAGCAGCAATAAAAAATCATCTCAGTTCTCAGGGTTGGTAACGCATTTGTAGGGCTGCCATTCGTCCCGATATATCGGGACTGTCACCGTTATTGAGTCCTCTGTCCCGACGCGTAGCGACACGTCCCGACAAACACTAAACAGTCACGATATCTGCGCAAATAAATATAATTAATTAACTACCCACGCAACTTCGTTTGCCGCACAAATCCCTCCGTTGTGTACCTATTATAGTTTAAAAGGTCTAAGCGCACAGACAGCGGGACTGACTTTATTTTATACTATGTAAGTAGAAAAGTAGAAAGATAAGTAGAAAAGTATAAACATACAATTAATACAGCAAGTACTTCTTCCGCTACCACTGCGTAAAATGTGTTAATAAATTATGTATCTGACTAAATAAGCAAATAAATATTTTTGCCTTGTCTTAAAATTGCGTATTTTTTTACTTCCTATTCAAGGGCGTCCCGATGAGACCCTAACCAAAAATGGCAGCCCTACGCATTTGCCATCTAGAGTGTTCTTATGCCCGATTTCACCAACGCTATCTAAGTTGTCACATATCTATGTATCCCCTAGATTAAAATGTCCCCTAAACCAGTTCTTAAAGAATATTCGTTTTCACCAATCTAACGGTTCCCTATGTAGTAATGTCAGATATAGTTATGTGACGCTTTATTGTTGCATAATGTATTACCGCCATCTATAACTTCGTATGTGAAGTAGATGCTGTCCATTGGCGGGGTAAGAAAATTCCCTACCTACCCTCATTTTTTCCCTGTTCCCTTAACACGTCCACAAAAGAAGTTCGAGTTGCACAGTCGCGCGAACCAGCGACCGTTTTGGTTCTTACGCATATATTATTTATCCCGCTGACGAGTAATTGTGCCGCTGTTGTTATAACCGTACTTATGTATATGTGTGTGTGTTATTGAACGTTGCGATACCAACAAAATGAGGTGCAAAGTCCGTGCACGGACACTACTTAGCGCAAGGTCCTCTGGAGGGTTCCCTGTGCCCTGAACGAGAGACGCTCGAGAGACTGGCAGCCGAAGGCTAAGGTTATGGACGTGTTTTCCTTATTTCCTTTTTATTCCGCCGAGGACAAGCGCCTGATTGAAACATACAGTCCACTGTTTTTAACCGCCGTTTACTTTAATTTTTGAATTATCGCACACCCGCCGCATCATGAGTATTCGTTTTTAAAAGTTTATCGATAAAACAGATATTATTGTTTTACTTCTAAGTTTCTACATATTATAAAATTATTGCCCATATTGGCGACCTCGATGGCGCAATGGCTTAGATTTTGCACCCAAGCGCGGAAGTTTCCGGGTTCGAATACCGGTAGGGTCAATTAAGGATACGAATTTTTCTAGATTGTCTCTGGTCTGGGTGTACTAGGAGACGCTCCTGGTAGTAGTCGTCGTAAAGCACAAGGAATACCCTAGTTTGCGACCAGATGATTGGTATATTGTCCGGCGCACATATTTCGAAAATCAAATTTCTAAATTTAGGGGATCTTTTTTAACTACATAGGGATTCCTAACGTTTCTCTTTGCCTATCCCTTTTGAGGGGTTTGCTAAGTATTTGGGGACTTTGGATAAATCGGGCAAAAGTCCATGCGCATATGCTTGATTTTACTTGTCACCTAATATTTAGCGAACCCTTATGCTTTTTAGGGGTCCCCTATATATTAAAAGACTAGTGAAATCGGGCATCAATTCACTTATAATTAGATGGCCCATTTGGTCGTTTGTTTCCAAAACTATACAAGAAGATATTTCGTAGGCAGAAAACAATAAATAATGATTTGATAAGTAAAGGGATATATATATATATATATATATACAGGGTTAATTTAAAAATACTAATAACCTCTTAGTATTTTGTACTAAACATTATCCCCAATAACTTTTGTTCTACGACTTTTAAAAATTCATAAGTTTTTTCTTACATACAAAAATAAAAATTCATTAAATGTTTCTGAAAATGGCACCTACTCTACCCGATCGCTAAAGCGGTACACGCACAGCGGGGCGCGGGGGGGCGTCGCGGCGTGAGGCCCGGTTCGCTTGCACTGTACCGTTAGAATACGTACAGAGCAATTACGTTTCAGACAATACAACAAAACAACAAATATTTTTTGAGGAACGTATTAAGTTTTGAAAAAAGTCGTAGAACAAAAGTTGTTAGATATGATGACAGGTATTTTGTACTAAGAGGTGATTAGCTTATTTTATTAGTATTTTTCAATTAATCCTGAATACCATTATATTCAAAGTCAAAGTCAAATCAATTTATTCAAATAAACCCAATTACAAGGTATTTTTGAACGTCAAATCTACTTTAGTTCTATTGAGCTATAGAATTAGTAAATCTATCTACAACTATTGATATTACAATACAATACAATACAATACACTTTATTGTACCATAAATATACAAAAAAAAACAAATGATCAAAAACATAAAAATATAGTACAAAAGGCGGCCTTATTGCTGAACAGCAATTTCTTCCAGGCAACCTTTGGGTTATAGGATATATATTATGAAAATAGGAAGGCGACTAAGAGGAATCAAACTATCATAGATACTTTAACTATGCTTTAAATACATATACATATATACATATACATACATACATATAATTACATAGTATACCCATTGATACATACATATACAATACATACATACATATAAATACAATACACCTACTACATAAATATATTAACAATAAGTACATAGTGATATTAATGACATGTACTATAAAATTAATAGTTTTAACAATAATTTTACTAATTTTATCCACTAAATAAGGTAAACTTCAAAATTAACAATTTCACTATAAGAGATTTTTTACAACTTTAATCACTGAAACTAATGTTGTAGTTTAATGGTAATAATAAATGCTTGGGAGGCATTTGTGCAGACAAATACATGCTAAATTTTAGATCGCATAATGTTGTGTAAAATTCTTTTGTAAAATTCTGTTAATTAAAAAAAAAAGTGTAGGTACAGACACAGTTCTGGTATGTATCTGCTGTGTTCATTAGTATAAATTAATCTATACGTTTGAATAATAGGTATATTCTAAAGGGGTAATTTTGGTTCAGTCAGTGATTGATGATAATGTGAATACGTAATAATAGTGGAACGAGTGACCACTACCCATTGCCACGTCAATACTACGGTCTAAAAATAGAATGGTCGTTTTAGTTATATTTGGACGTAATGACGTTCAGAATGACGTCGTGTATACGTAGCGGACATAATCGCGTGTTGCTACGACAGAATAAAAAAAAAATCTCAAATGTTTTAGCCGTGGTTTTAGCTTACAATAATGATGTAGGTATAGAAATCGATTAAGACCCGGCTGCGAGCGTTTTTAAATAAATTTGCTGAAGCGGGCACACTTTTAATGAATATAAAATTTAAATATATTTCATAAATTAAATATATATTCTTTATACATTTTTCTGTTGACTGCCTAAAACCATTCTTTAATAATAATAATACTTTCAGACTCAGACTTGTTTCTTTTTGGTCACACAGGAGAAACTTGCACAGAAGTACCAGCGCTCTGGGTGCAGGACTGGGTTATGTGTAGGATTGCCAACCGTACTATCAAGGGCGTCGCCAAAGGGGGGCAGGGGGGGCAGTTGCCCCCCTAGAGATCAAATGTAGCTAGCCGCAAAGCGACCAAAGTGCGGGCAATTGACTTCCTTACCTATTAATAAATTCCGCATCGCATGACAAAACGTAAATAAATTCACAAGGTTTAATGTATATTGTAGAAAGTATTGAAATATTCAGAATAACATTAAGATTTTGACATTCGTTTTTAAAATCTCCGCCATTTTCATCACGACTATATCAGATTTGCCAAATCGCAAGGCCATTAAACAGTATAAAAATATGTAGGTAGGTATGGTGTGTGTGTGCATTGCATTTCTTTCTACGACAGCCGTTCACTAGCATTCACGTTAGTTTTGTATAATTTGTATGCGGCATACCTAAATAAAGTAGAAGTTATTGTTACGAACATACAATTTTAATTGGTTTTGCGGACAATGCCATCTAAACATTAAATATTATTTTTGTTAAAATAAATAATTATTACTGTGTTTAAAAGTTTGATTTAGTTATTGTGCTGTCGAGGGCTTGTGAAGTTTTATACATTGATATTAGAACCGTTCTTATTACAATCGTCATCGAGGCAAAGACTTCCAAAGTGTAACGCTTCATGCTCTCGGCGTTCATATTTTTCATCCTCCATAATATTGCCCCATTGCTCCCCCCTTAGTGATAAGCTGGCGACGCCCTTGCGTACTATAATATTCACTATTGTGCTTAAGAAATATATAGTACACTAAAGTACTATATTTCGGACGGATCGATCGTTATTTTGCAACATTTCGAGTTTCGACTGATGCTATGTGCATGTAATCCAGCCATTCCCAAAGTGGGCGATAACGCCCCCTTGTGGGCGCTGCAGGCCTAAAGGTAAGAGACCCAGAAAAAAAATGGAAGCGTTGTGTAGAGGCCTGGGGGGTGATTTGTAATTTCATTTTGCTAGGAGGCATCTTAGACAACGACTGCATGAGCTCTCGACTCAGTAGACAAAATAAGTTTGGGAACCAGTGATGTAATCCAACGCGCTTCTGTCTTGTAAAGAGGTTTTGATCTACACTTATATAAAAATTGAATGCGATAAATTTATTGTAGACAAAAAATAATAATTTTTCTTACAATACTATATTTTTTGAAATATACTGCACTTTTTATAGCTTATTCGGAAAAATACTATAATCAGCCAAAGAAATGTTGGCAGTCCTAGTTATGTGGGCCTTTTACCCACCGAATCTACTGTAGCGGTCGTCCTCTGCAGTAGCTTCGGGGCTTTGTCAAGCTGCAGGATCTCCTATGGAACCCCTCTAACGCTGCGCCGAAAGACTTCTCAAAGGGGGGGTCAATAACAAAGCCACCTCAATACTAAATATTATAGTACGGTTGGGAATCCTACACATAACCCAGTCCCGCACCCAGAGAGCTGTTACTTCTGTGTGAGTGTCTCCCGTGTAACCAAAAAGAAACAAGTCTGAGTCTGGGAGTATTATTTATTTTTAAAGAATAAGATGTGATTTATTTTTCTCTGGATTTTGTATTTCCGGCATTATGAATAGGATCACACAAAAATAAGTCCTAAATGCTAAAATTAAGTGTGTTATGATGGTGATGAGACAACGTGCCGGTACATTTCTAATCGGCAATGCACTCGCAATTAAAACATAATGCCGTATTTTTGTCAAAGTATGACCCAAAAATGAGAGCGCTAGGGAGATGGAGCTAGGCGCAATATTGCGAAGACCTTCTCGATGAGGGCTTTCAACTTCACGAGCCCTATAAAGCCTGTGTGTGCTGCCATCTAGTGAAAGGCAGTTTCAAAGCGTAACGCGGTCACGCGATGAAAATAATAATGAATTTTCCCTAACAAGGTCAAGTTACCTTTCGTGATACGTTTTTAATGTGTACCCAAAACTGTACCTAAATATTAAAACGCTATCAAGGAATCTACCGGTTTTCGAAGAAAATATTGCCCTAATTAATATTTAGTATCGTTTCAACGTTTTAATTATTTATTTAACAGGCAATTACTGTCAACTCGTTACTTGTGAAATGACTGATTTATTGTTGATCACTTGAAAATTTGAATTAAAAAAAAAACAGACTGTATCTAATAACTGCTGTATCTCTAGCGGGGTAGTCAGAGAGCACGGAGCGCCAAGCGTCGCGGTCCTTACATTCTTCTGTCGCTTCCTCTACTCTCATCATTCGCCTCGAACATTTTCGCCTAGGTAGCGTGTGCTTTTCACATTTCCGTTAGCTAACAATCTGGCTGTTTGATCATCGTAAGTCAGCCTTGGTCTTCCTTGGTTTCTTTTACCACTCGCTTTCACTCAGTAGATTTTTTTCGTTAGTCATATGTATGTATGTATCTAATAACAGCAATCGCACCACCTAAAAAAATTGCTGCGATGTTTAATGTGTGAGGAGAATGATGAGATTTGAGGAAGCGAAAGAGGTATGTGAGGATCGCATACGCTTGGCGCTCAGTCCTCTCTGACTACCCCGTTAGGGATACGGCGTGAATATAATATGTATGTATGTTTACTTTTTTTTTCTACTAACCATATCGGATAGCGCACTACTAAAAATTATTTTATTTTTTTATTTTTTGTTTATTTATTTATTTTAATCAAAATTAACTTAATATTCTTTAATTGGAACCGATGCCATCAAAGAACAGTATTTACGTTACTATGGTACCATAAAGTGAGATGAAATTAACTAATATGTAAGGATTCAAGGTCATTTATTTATGGATTCAAAGATTGATAACAATGCAATATCAGTGGCGTAACTATACCGCTGAAGGGCCATAGGATGGGGCCCTCTCTCAATGTAAAGAACTTCATTCAAAGTTGCAGAGCGGCGTCTTCTTCTTCTTTTTTTTATATACTGGCAACTCTTTGCATATTTAACAATGGAAACATTTCCGCCAATTTCATTTAATAAAGTTGTGTATCTCTTATGCAAAATATATGTCATCTTATTATTAAGTCCCTAACACTCCCTAGTAAAGTGGTAGTGAGCTTTAGTGGAGTTAAATAGGAGTTCTTGGGAAAACGCAAAATCTTCACTTGCACATATGTATTCAAACTTTCCAATCATCAGCACTTGTATAGAAATCTAACGCACAATATACAATCGCTATTGTACCCTGAAACTCCCAAAAACGCAAAAAATTGAAAATTTAAATGAAATGACAATTTCGCATCTCCCGTTCCCGCCAAAAAGTTCTAGGGCGGCGTCTACAAGTGGTGAAGATTTTATGCCTATGCTCCGGACGCGTTCTAAAACTGGGCGATTTCCTTTTCTTACAAATGCATTTACACCTTGATACATACTATGTATGGATTTTAGTAGGTAACTTAAATTAATTGATAAGCAATGAAAAGATAAGATTTAATAAGCAATGAAGAGATACGCAGTATGACAGGGTTGCACGATAGTGTTATTGTAAAAATGAAGAAGGGAATGCTTAGAAGGTTCGGGTACATTAGAAAGAATGAGACATGAAAGACTGACGAAGAAATTACACAGAGCGAAAGCGAGTGATAAAAAAAAACAAGAAAGACTGAGGCTAGCTTCGTTGCAGACGGAAATGTCAAAAGCATACCAAGGCGAAAATGTGTGAAGAAAATGATGTGATTCGAGGAAGTGAAATAAGTATGTGAGACCGCGACGGTTGACGCTCCGTCCTCTCTGATTACTCCGTTAGGGATACAGCGTGAAGATATGTATGAATGTTAAATTATGTATGTTAAATTAATTGAAAACAAAATTATTTTGTATTAAATTTTATAAAACCATGGCTGCCATGCCTATAGGTACTATAAACCAAGGTAGATTAACGTATCTCCTTCTTTAACTTGGCACCTGCAGGAGTTGTGAATCTCAGCTTCGGTTATGTACCCAGATAGTACCCAGGAGCATTCGAGATACTTTTTAAAATGGAGTTTTGCAGCCGCTATACTATATTTATGTTGGACTATCTCTATAAATAAAAATGAATCCCAGACAGCATGTAAGGTTGCCATATACTAAATTTTTCTTAAATTGTTAATTGCCAAATCAAATATGACGCGGGAAGTTTTCGATTTATTTATATTTCTTAAGGCATTGGTAACAAACCATCAGCCTAATGATGTAACTTCTGGAGAAACTTTAACTGTCCCTAACACTCCTCCGGTAAAGTGATAGTAGGCTTTACTGAAGTAAAAAGGACTTCTTGGAAGAGCGCGAAAACTTCAGCTACACATGTTTATTTAGATCTTATCCATTCTTTTCACTTACACGGAACTTTAAAACACAATATAACTATCACTCAGTGGCGTGCACTCCATAGAGACAAATAGACTCTGTCTACCCTAGCAATTTGCTAATTAATTAATGTAAGAAAAATAAATAAATTGCAACCCAAAACATTTTCAAAATTCCCGCGCTCGCCTTATTTTATCGTTCGCTCGAGAGACAATTCGCATCAAAGGCTGAATTTACACACATGCAAATATTTTCTAACGTTGTGTTTCTTATAATTACACGCGTGCATCTGCAGTGGTTTTGAATGTTTACGAGTACTTATCCCAAAACACGCACACAAATTAAAAAACAGACGCAGTCTCTAGCCAATACCAGCATCGAAAAAATCGTCTATAGTTTTAATTTTATTAGTTATTATTGTATGTGCCTTCATTTCCCTTAAGTTTTATTGTGTGTAATGTTTAATAATTATTGAAAGAGTAAGATTGATATAGGTACCTAATGACTTTTCAAATTTCTTATATTATTAAATATAATAATATTATAAGATAGCCTTTTCACAAAAATTATAAGAAGCAGTTTTGTTACCGTTGAAAGATTTTTCATAGTAGTTCCGATAAAGAAATAACATGACGTAAAATATATTCATTTACACACAAACTTTGAATGACGAATTCGGTGTTTTCTTTTTTGTCTACCCTATTAAAATTGTCTGTGCACGTCACTGCTATCACTGTTGTACTTTAGACTCCTAAAAATGTAAAAAATAGAAAATCTAAATAAAATGACAGCCTCACTTCTCCCGTTCCCGCCAAAAAGTCCTGACATTTGATGAAAAACAACTGCTATGTCAAATATGACAGCAGAGTTTTTGACATTATTGCTGCAATCTTAGGTTTTTAATTTTCGTTCATATTTTGGTACTTCTTGTGTGTCTCACAATAAATTGGCTTCAGTACGAAGATGGAATATCCATATACTCCAATCACAAACCACTCGGATTGTTCTGTCAATATTGTATCTGTACGTGTTGTTTCAATTGTATACCGTTGCAATGTAAACTTCGTGCACACTTGGTTCAAGTTTAAATTGCGGTCGGTATGTTAGTTGTATGTTTGTCCTCTATTCGTTCCTAAACTGTTTATTCGATTGTGATGAAACTTTGGTGAGTTGTTCTGCGCACGTCCGCGAAGGTTTCTGAAATGTTTCATTTATTATAGTAAATAATATACTACGCGAACGAAGTCGCGGACAACAGCTCATGTCCATGGGTGGCGGTGATCACTTTCCATCAGGTGACACGCTTGCTCGTTAGCCTCTTATGATTGGCCCGTTGGCGCAGTGGCATATGCATCTGCTTTACAAAGCTTAGGGTCCGGGTTCGATCCCCGGTCAGGTCAATTTAGGAAACGAACTTTTCTAAATTGGCTTGGAGTCTGGGTCTTACTGGGACTCCCCAGAGTTCGATGTGTGGGTACCCCATAGTACAAGCTTGCTGTTTTGTTTGGGGTCACACAATCTGTGCAATTGTCTGGAGTATTTATTTATTTATTATTTATAAAAAAAAGCTAGTCTAGGTAGCAGCTCTATACTAATATCACAGATTAATTAGTTACTAACGTAAACTAATATTATAAAAAGGTAAACTTTATTTATGTGTATGTATTGGAAAAATTCTTTCACATGTAGAAAGCTACATTATCAGCGCGTAACAGGGTTGTATTTTATTTTCAAAAAAATTCTACACGTGCGAAGCCGAGACTGATCGGTAGTGTACTGTATAGTACGGTCTGTAAGCACCGTTACACTCTGCTCTCTACTACACGTTCGTTCCATGCGGCGGTCCGCAACCAGAGAGACAGCTTGTTTTTTTTTTTATTGTTTATCGGAAGGGAAGAAACTCCGAACGAGCACCCAACCGCCTCCGACGCCTCACGAGAGAACGTCGGGCGCGACCGGGTAGTGCCGGGCTCGAACCGGCCGAGACTACCCTCCACCGCCACTTGACCCTACAGGCCGTCGTAGCGAGCCGGACGCGTAGCGGGGAAGAGCGGAGGGCGCTCCCCCAAGAGAGGTCGACAAAGCCTGAGGGCCCCTCCGTCCGGGGGGTACCCGGGACGGAGGACGGAACCTCGGCTCAGGTTGGCGACGGGATAGTATGCACCTGCGTGCCGCTGAGAAACCTATACGGGTGAGGGCCGGTCCCAGAGTGGTTTTAACCGGCCGGCGTACAATCGGCTGAAGGCCCGAAATGGTGTGTGCCTATCTTGTGACTCACCGCGAGCGGAAGACCCGCGCTCAAGTGAGGCCCTATATGTTTTGTGTGATGTGATCGTCGAAGAGAACCTACATAAGGCCCTGGTGTTAGCGCGCAAGACGTCGACGCCCCCTCCGAAGGGGGCGATGTGATGTCGCAGCGTTATTTGTAATGTTTAACAGGGCATCGTTCGCCACTGTTATGTGGTCGTCCGGGTCCGTCAGAGTGTCCCTAGGACGTCTACGATGGGGTTGCCGAGAGACAGCTTGTAGGTAATTATTTCTTTTATATACAGCCGCCGTTGTGGCGCTGTTACTCGTGCGTGGGGGAGGACAGAGTACTTATTTCCCTTTCGCACCTGTACACTACAGGTAGTATGAAATATAATGAAAATATCTTTATGGTAAGTACCTAATTCATGTCAATAACTATTTTATATATTTTAACATTCGTGTTCAATAAATCATATGTTATAAATGGCATCGCGGATATTATCATATAAATGTATATTGATGGCTAAGTTTAGCGAATTATTATTGGGTCCTTACATATGAAATTAGCGTTTTGTCGTACTGACCACTTTGATCTGAAATATCTCCTCTTTGGTTAAGAATTCCAAATTCAAATTTATAAATTCATTTAGCTGGTACATTTGAGTTTTGAAAACAGTCATTCATTTGTTTCTTCCTCATTATTTTTTTCTTTGGCGTCGCTTATTACCGTACAATGGAAAACATGAAATATCGGTATATTTACGACTACGAGTTCAACCGTGGCACCAGTGCAGAGCAGAAACAGCTCGAAGGATTAATGATGTGTACGGCGCTGGTGTCGCAAAAGAAAGCACGGTACGTTTTTGGTTTCAACGTTTTCGTTCTGGAAATTTCAACCTTCAGAACCAACCCCGTGGACGGCCGGAGACCAAAGTGGAAAATGAAGAATTAAAGGTTATTGTGGAAGCGGATCCATCACAAAGCACTTCAGAGATAGCTGCAGGCTTCGGGGTAAGTGACAAAACTGTATTAATCCACTTGAAGCAAATCGTGAAAGTAAAAAACTTGAACGATGGGTACCTCATGAATTGAGTGAATCGAACTTGCAAACACGCGTCGACTGATGTGTTACTTTGCTCAATCGACACAATAATGTAGGGATTTTAAATCGAATCATTACTTGCGATGAAAAGTGGATACTGTACGATAATCGGAGGCGCTCGTCGCAATGGCTGAACCCTGGAGACCCAGCCAATCCTGCCCTAAACGAAAATTGACTCAGAAAAAGTTACTTGTGAGTGTTTGGTGGACAAGCGCCGGTGTCGTTCATTACAGCTTTCTAAAATCTGGCCAAACGATTACGGCAAATATCTATTGTCAGCAACTGCAAACCATGAAGGAAGAACTAGCTGCTAAACAACCGAGATTGGTCAATCGCTCTAGGCCACTGCTGTTTCACGACAACGCAAAACCACACACTGCACAACAAACAACCACTAAGTTAGATGAGCTACAATTGGAATGTCTGCGACATCTACCGTACTCCCCGGACCTTGTTCTAGCAGATTACCATTTTTTCCGGAATTTGGACAACTTCTTACAAGGAAAAAAATTCAACTCCGATGCGGCAGTCCAAACCGCCTTCAAAGAGTTTATTGATTCTCGCCCCATGGTTTTTTTAGTAAAGGGATCAATGAACTACCTTTGAGATGGCAAAAGTGCATAGATAACAACGGTGCATACTTTGATTAATTAAATATATTTTACAAAAAAAAAATTGACTTTATATTCCTCCCGTACAAAACGCCAATTTCATATGTAAGGACCCAATATTTACTTAAATAAGTTTAAACATATATATGGCTCATTACGCTGTTAAACTATGTTACGTAGGTCGATGTGTAACATTATGAATAGACTTTACTTCATTGTTTCATATTATTGCATAAAAAATATTTTGATCTGCCAATTCAAATTGACAACCTCGATGGCGCAGTGGTTTAGACGTTGACCCAAGCGCGGAAGGTTCCAGGTTCGATTCCCGGTCGGGTCAATTTAGGAAATGTACTTTTCTAGATTGTCTCAGGTGTGGGTGTACTGGGAGACACTCCCAGTAGTAGTCGTCTGGCTCTCATAGCACAGGAAATACCCTAGTTTGATTGGTGTGTACTGTCTGGCGCTTCTAATTATTATTAATTCTACTATAGTGCGATGAACGTATTATATGCAATTTTAACAAGACTAAATTATTTAAGAAAACAAAAAACCCGACTGCAATTCACAATTTTATTAGTTACTGGCTGATGGCCCCGACTTCGTCCATATTTTTCATTTTAAAATAACCTATATCCTTCCTCGGGATTTAATCTATCTCCATACAAAATTTCATCGCAATCGGATGATCGATATGGCAGCCCATAAAATACGAACAAACGTACAAACATTGATTTTTACATATTAGATTACCTATATATGTATTTGGAATTGTATATTACCTTTTATTCCTATATACCTATTAATTTGCCTCCTCTACTTTCTTTTTGTCGGGCGCCATTTTGAAATTTTATATCCTATGTCACTTTCACAACTAAAACGAATCCAATGACACCTCATATGTTAAAATCCGTCAAGTCGTTTAGGCTACAGAGCGTGCCAAAAAAATGGACGTACATACATACACTCGAAAAATATTCTCTTTCGCAATCGAGTAAAAATAATTCCCTATAGCTCCAACGGCGAATACATCACATTTTTTTCTTTTCACGACATTGTGTAAGTAATACTCATTACGTATTTTGATCACCTCTATCATCTGGTTCCGTGGTGTAGTGGTTATCACATCTGCTTTACACGCAGAAGGTCGCCAGTTCGATCCTGGCCGGAATCATAATTTTTGATTTAGGATATCAAGTATTTCATTATACCTAAAATATTATGTAAAACATGGATATTTTTAAGATTATTTTTTATTGTTTTATTTAAGATAATGTATAGTTTTAAGTTTGTAAATATTAACGTATGTATGTACTTTTTGTTCATTAATAAACTGGTTATTAAACATGGTGTAAATCTATATATTAATACGTGAAACGCAAACGAAAAATTTGGTACAGGGTGGCCTGCATCGACTATTTAAACTCGATTTAACGATTTGACATCTTGCTTACACCAATTACGTAATAGTTGGTGCAAGCAAGATGTCAAAGCTCGATTTAAGGAACTGACATCTCGCTTACACCAATTATTAAATAGTTGGTGAGAGCGAGAAGCAAGTTCCTTAAATCGAGCTTAAATAGCTGGTGCAAGCCAACCGTAAAGCTTATATGGAAAAAGAACTCGAAAAAGTGAAAATGTTTATATAATATGCATTAGAAATACATTAAATTAAATCAATCATTAATTTTTTAAGTTCATACTGCCAATGTCAAAAAGACTGTCAGTGTCAAACTCAAATTAGCTTGTGACACAGACGTTTACAAATCTGTGGTTAGTCATCTTGTAAAGCTTGTAAAGTCAACTTCTTAGATCAAACAGTCTCACAGAGTAAGTTGTCGCCAAAGAGTTTATAAGTTTATACCAGGCTATAGCAATAATAATAATAAAGAAATTTTAATAAAATATTCCCAATAACTTCAAGTATGTTTTTAGTGCCATCTAGCGCCGAATAGCTACAGCACTGACATAAAATGATTACATAAAGCTACATTATAAAATAATTATCGTGAAATAAATTACGATTATGTGCTAGCGTTTTGTATCTAATAGTGTTAAGAGAATTTCAATATTAATTATAACTTGATACTAATTGCCTAACTAATGTTGTGTGCTATTTATGTCGATTTACGTACTACTAGTTCCATCTAGTGATAAATAAGAACATTTTATCTACGTTGCATTAGTACTTTTAAAAGAAAAATAAAATTAAAAATAATGACTTCTAATACTCGTATTATATATGGGGAGTGCGTTTTCGAAGGATGGAAGATGTGAGTTGGATGTGAAGAGACGGGCAGTAGCTACCAATAAAGCGGTACTCTTCCGATGCAGTGTGAATATAGGGTTAATTTAAAAATACTAATAACCTCTTAGTAATAGATTTTGTTCTACGACTTTAAATAATTCGTTTTCGTAACTTTTTTCATGCAAAAATAAAAATACATTAAAATGTTTCTAAAAATGGCACCTACTCTACCCGCACGCTTATTACGTAACCTGCAGTTAGCATGCGACAGCTAATATCGCGCGATATCCGCTGTCAAAACGAGAATTTGTGTAGTGGCGCTAAATTTATCGCGAAAAGTGCATTTTATGGTCATAGGATAATAGATACGTAATTGTCATACGTAATACCAATGTTTTATTACAATTCGTCACCGGTCGCGCAGTGATCGCGTGGTTGTCGCTGTCTGCAAATTTTTAAATAATAACCTCGCCGGTCGCTAAAGCGGCACACGCACAGCGGGGCGCGAGGGAGCAGTGCGGGCGCGAGGCCCGCGGGGTTATTACCTAAAAATTATTCTATGACCGTAAAATGCACTTTTTGCGGTAGTGTTAGGGCTACTATACAAATAACATAACACAAATTCTCGTTTTGACAGCAGATATCGCGCGATATTGGCTGTCGCATGCTGATTGCAACTTACGTAATAAGCGTCACAAATTAAGTATTTGTGGCCCGGTGCGCTTGCACTGTACCATTGGAATACGTACACAGAGTAATTACGTTTCAGACAGTACAAAAAATCTTAACAACTATTTTTTGAGGAATGTATTAAGTTTTGAGAAAAGTAAAACAAAAGTTCTTAGGTATGATGACAGGAGTTTTGCACTAAGAGGTTATTAGTATTTTTCATTTAACCCTGTATACCTAACTCAGTCAAAATGGCCAGACACAATGCGGTGTTGGTTCCAACTTTATTGTGCGGTAGTGATTCCTAGATATGTTCCAAATCGAGTGAAAGTAAGATAAATGCAGTAGAAATGCGATCTCTTATAAATATGTGCGGTGTCACCCTTGCGGACAAAATAAGCAATGAAAAGAGTTACGCAGTATGACAGAGTTGCACGACAGTGTTATTGTAAAAATGGAGAATGGAAATAGATGGTTCGGGCATATAGAAAGAATGAGTGATGAAAAACTGACAAAGAAAATCTACAGAGCGAAAGCGAGTGGTGAAAGAAGCCAAGGAAAAACAAGGCTGACTTATGAAGATCAAATAGCCATAATGTTAGCCGACGGAAATGTCAAAAGCACTCGCGTAGCTAGGCGAAAATGTGTGAGGAGAATGATGAGATTTGAGGAAGCGAAAGAAGTACCATATGTACAGACCGCGACGCTTGGTGCTCTGTCCTCTCTGACTACCCCGTTAGGGATACAGCGTGAAGATATGTATGCAATACTCATATTAGACATATTTGTATTGTTTTTTGCTACATTGCATCATATTTATTCCACCCACTAGTTAGGAATGAATATATTAAATTATTCATTATACATTGCTTGTTTTCATTTGTATTTGTAACATTACGCCATTAAAACTTACGATGTATAATGATATTTATTTTTAAATAGATTAGCAATACTTGTAGCTTTATTATTCACTGTTATGCGTTGGCGGAATTTTGATACTGCTTTTTATGAGGAAAATCAACACAATAATGTCATAACATAATGAAGACCTTTGTGTTTTAAATGCTTTTCTTCGTGCTTCAACTGCAAAAGAAAGAAAAAATTTTAACGAGAGATGATACTCTTTAACTTGGGATTCCTTAGTAATTACGAACAGGGCAAATTTTCAATTTTAGTAGATAGTTGAAACTATTGATTTATGTACAATAAGTTGCAATTCGAATTATTAATTCTGATGCGTATTTATAACGGGTGTCCCAAAATTCAGGCAGGATTTAAATTTTGCGCCATTTGTACGGTAAATGTTAGGTGAAAATGTGTGAGGAGAACATAGAGCACTCAACCTATAGAGATGAAATATCGGAACATTTTATTCGCCACTGCTCAGTTTATTTACACTAACACGTATCAACTCTCGCCCGCATTAAGCAGTACGTAACCGAAACTGGACATATATTTAAATATTTATGTAATGGCTTATTGCTCTCTTCGGTGTTATAGTAAAAACTGCCAAAAATCAAACTATAAAACAGAACACCAGTAACTGCAACAGTGTTTACCATAGACATAATTTGTTTTCATACAAAATAAATGACATTGCTGCTCTATAGGTTTAGTGCTCCATGGAGGAGAAAGTGAGATTTAAAGTAGCGAAAGAAGTATATAAGGACCGCGACGCTTGGCGCTCCCTCCTCTCTGACTACTCCGTTGGGGATACAGCGTGAAGATATGTATGTATGTGTGTATGTACGGTAAAGTGTTGCCAATGAACGGGGCGTTTTCATTGTTAAACAATATTTTAAAAATAATGAATTTTTGTCGTCAACCGTTCGCGATTTTCGTGCAAAATATGGTCGGAATATTGACTTAACTTCATCAACTATGAAGAGGTTTGAAAAATTCAGGGAGAGCTTTAGACTTTTTATGGAATTTATTGAAGTCTAAGGTTTATACCAACAAGTCATCCACCCTAGTCTTGAAGGAGGAAATTGATCGCTGTATCAATGAAATTTAGACGCATTTAATCATAAAAATTTCGACAAAAGAATGCATGTGTGCCTGCAAAGTCGTAGAGACCCGATATGTTATTCCATACCATAACCCTATAGAGTTACAACTTTATGAAACAATAAAAAAATTACAATTTTTGTTAAAAACTCCAGGACAAAACACTGTTTGCTATATTAACATTGTGTCTTTGTCGCGAGGTAACTGGGAAGTCTGATTTAAACTTGCTCCAAGCGTATACACTTGCCATGCAAACGTAACACACGCTTAGTTTAAATTTAAATTGCACTCGGGGATGTAAGCATACGACATCCATATTTATGGATACAGATTATTTATCAATAGAGAGGTGTCGTTCTCGAAAAAATTACTAATTTTAGGAATAATTTGGTATATAGCCCGTATGCCTTTAGCATTAGTATGTAACATGTATGATTAAAATAGGTACACAATTAGCATTTATGTGCTAAGTGCCCTGATAACAGAATATCCAATTTTCCTGTAAGATTTCCTACTAGGTCAAAACTTGCATAATTGCGTGATTCAACGTAATGTTAAATTTATATAAACAGTATGTACTTACATTACTAAAAAAGCATTATTTTTAACCCCCAGTGAAAACGAAAAGTCTTATTTAAAACTGTGGTGTTTTATGTTTGTCGGCGTTGGATCTGTGGTAGGGATGGGCGACATTACAAAAACGATCGATATTTCAAAACAACGATGTTTTTATTAAAATAAAATATGAAATAAAAGAACATGTCTAATGACCAGAACGTAAAAACTAAGCATTACTTCGTTCGTCAAAGTTCGAAATGTGCATTGATAAGTGTAGTGTACAGGTCCGAAAGGGAAAGAAGTATTCTATTCTTCCTCACGCACACGTGACAGAGCCACAACAGTGGCTGTTTAGAGAAGGGAAATAATTACCTACAAGCTTTCTCATTTCTCTTTGGCTACGGACCGCTGCTGTGAACAGACGTGTAGTATAGAGCAGAGCGTAACAGTGCTTACAAACCGTACCAAACGGTACAATATATAAGCTGTTATTTTAAGTGGCTTAGAATTTTACCTTAAATAAATAAAAATATAAAAAATAGAACATTCAAATAAGATGACAATCACTTCTCCCGTTCCCGCCAAAAAGTTTGTTAAAATGTTATTTAATAATAGATTACATTTTAACTCTCGGGCCAAGAAATGTATTGGACAGAATTACATGTTGTCGGTCTCTTTCTATCTCATTGAGTGTAACCACGAGTAAAGCAGCTATAGTACGTATGGCAACTTCGCACTGTCAGTGTAATTCGTGTCAGCCAATGAGTCGGTCATGTAATTATTTGCAAAATACTCGTAAATCTTAAGTGTTTTGACTATTAGTATTCACAAAGATAAAAATATGTCATGTTCAGCTGTGTATCGCTGTGCTGTGACCTTCCTTAGTCGGTCACCAAATAAGGACACTTTAAGGACATGCTTTAGAGCAAACACTGCGTCCATTGTTATTTGCTCCAAGTTTTAACAGTCATATTATAAAATTAAGTCATCCATAACATGATAGCATCTCAAATTACATATATATACATACATATCTTCACGCTGTATCCCCAACGGGGTGGTCAGAGAGGACGGAGCGCCAGGAGTCACGGTCCTTACATACCTCTTTCGCTTCCTCAAATCTCATCATTCTCCTCACACATTTTGTCTTGGTATGCGAGTGCTTTTGACATTTCCGTCTGCTAACACTGGCTATTTGATCTTCATAACTCAGCCTTGGTCTTCCTTGTCTTCTTTTACCTCTTACTTTCGCTCTGTCTTCGTCAGTCTTTCATCACTCATTCTTTCTAAGTGCTCGAACCATCTAAACATTCCTTTCTTCATTTTTATAATAACACTGTTGTACAACCCTGTCATACTGCGTTTCTCTTCATTGTTAATCCTGTCCGCAAGAGTGACACTACACATATTTCTGAGAGAGCCTCTCAAATTGATTGTATAAAACGGATTCAAAGGTATTTAAGTTGTCATAATTTGTTCACAATTGGACCTAATGATATACAAGATTCAAATAATTATAAATTGTTAGAAATATGTGATAGAAATTTTGACGTGGCCTCCAAAATTGTAATTTAAATATTGAAACTTTATCTTTGACCAATTACTAAACTCTATTGAGCAATTGTGAATCATCAGCGCCTAAATTGCTGTCTCCCACCTTATCTTTCGCTTACGGATAATAATTAAAGAAAAACACATTAACATTGAGACCAATTTGTACCTATATTGTAAGAAAATCAAGATAACATCATACCATCGTTATTTTTTTTTAGGTACCGGTTATTCCCCATACCATCGTTATACTTACTTCATCTAATTTTTTTTTACAAACAGAAAGCGAAAAAGACGGCTAGTGTTTTTTGGGGTTTAAAAAGTTAACAGAAAGTTATCTTTCAAGGGATTTAATCAAATTACATTAATTTAAAATAACGAATTCCAAAATTATAAAGAAAAATAAAGGATACATTTAAACTGTCTTCTAAATTGGCTTCTAAACGTCGATAAAATTGCTATTAATTGCTGTAAAAAAATATAACCTCATACGAGTACAATTTAAATGTTACTTCTTCGTTAAAAATATATTATTAAATTAATATTAAAAATATATATAAAAATTTATAGACGCTATTAAATAATCAAGGCCAATAAAAAAAATAACCAATCATTTAAAATATTAGATTGTGCTATGAAAAATAAAATTTTCTATAAACTAAATGAATAAACTTGACAAGGTGTCAAGCTGTTGTCCTGACAATGACGTGGCTCCATCAGAGGCTCCATTTATGCCCCTTCTTTACGCTATTGTATTAGTATTCTGTGCTTTTCTTGATGATCATCGGGTGATCCAGAAATGGAACATGAAAGGCAAGAATTTTCTGAAGTGGTTCGAATTCTCAAGCCCAATTTACTCTCTTCGATTGAAGGTGTATTTAAGAAAAAAATAAGTAGATACATAGTATTATAAACTTAAAATGGTATAAAACTTGTCTCACAGATGTGAGATATTATGGACTACACTATACACATATAATATATTCAATCGCTTCCCAAATACATATGTATTTGGGAAGCGAACTAGTGTACTTCATGCGTAAAAGAGGATTAAGGGAATGTAAGGAGATGGTAAAAGAAGTAACTCATATATGCATACATACATCATATCTTCACGCTGTATCCCTAACGGGCTAATCAGAGAGGATGGAGCGCCAAGCGACGTGGTCCTTAAATACTTCTTTCGTCATCATTCTCCTCTCACATTTTCGCCTAGGTATGCGAGTGCTTATGACATTTCCGTCTGCTAACACTGGCTGCTTGATCTTCATAAATCAGCTTTGGTCTTCCTTGGCTTTTTTTAGCACTCGCTTTCGCTTTGTAGGCTTTCTTTGTCAGTCTTTCATCACTCCTTCTACGTGCCCGAACCATCTAAGCATTCCTTTCTTCATTTTTACAAGAACACTGTCGTGCAAACCTGTCATACTGCGTATCTCTTTATTGCTTATCCTGTCCGCAAGGGTGACACCGCACATATATCTAAGAGATTGCATTTCTACTGCATTTATCATACTTTCACTCTATTTCGGGCATATCCAGGCCTCACTACCGTACAATAAAGTTAGTGTAGGCTCCCAAAGGACTTAAAATAAAAGTGGACTGTAATTTGGCTGGTTTATTTTGGATTACAAAGGATATGTAATTAATACAATAAATAATTAATCCAATGCAATTAACACCGTGCGCGCGTTTCGGAAGTTCATTTAGAAGTGTTTGTTGGGACCCCCACGTCTTTCGCTCCTCTTCGTAGACCCGAACTGCCCCGAGGATTCGCGAGTCGCGACAGTTAGCATCAACACCGCATTGTGGATGGCCATTTTGGCTGTGTTAGATATACTCACACTGCCTACTAAAGCGGACAGAGCACCGTTCACTTTATCGCCAGCTACTACCTATCTCTCTATATCCAACTCACATGTTTTATCTCTCGAAAACGCACTCCCCACATACAAAATTTCATTCATTTATTTTAGACATTTTCCATGTACTCAAATCTAATAATCACGTGACAAGTGTCTACAACTCTGCTTCTGATAGTGCTATAATAACCTCGTATTAAATAAACTATTAAATAGTTTGTACAAGTGAGATGTCAAATCCTTAAATCGAGTTTAAATAGTTGGTGCAAGCCACCATACCAGATTAACCTAAACACCTATCAAATATGAAAGTTTACATGTACATAGATCTCTTTGGCTTCTCTCACAAGGGAGATTCTTACAATCAACAATAACAACTAAACAACTCACAGTATCTACCTGACTACCTCTAAAGATCAATACTATACTTTTTTTTGCTAACGCAAGAGAAAGCTCGCTGCAAATGCAGGGAGAGATTATGTTATGTGGGCCTTTTACCCACTAAAAACTATATACGAAGTTGCGGTGGTCATCCAGGGTGGATGGACCCCGATAGCGCTTGGTTTAGGTTTTCCATATAAGCACGGAAGGTTCCGGGTTCAATACCCGTTCAGATCAATTTAGGAAACGAACTTTATTATATTGTCTCGGATCTGGGTGTGTTGGGAGACGCCCCTAGTAATAGTCGTCTGGTTCTCATAGCACAGGGAATGCCCTAGACTGAGACCAGATGTTTGGTATCTATTGTCTGGTGCATTCATTATTGTATTGAGAGGTTTCGAGGTCTCCTACGGAATGCACCAGAGCCCCTCTCGCGCTGTGCCGAAGCTCTTCTCCAGAGGCAGAGATAGAACCTCCCTCCACCTTCGCAGTACTAGTACAGCGCGACCCGCACGCGCGATCATCCTTCTCGGGGTCTCGTGGAAGGACGACCAGTGGGGGTTATTACCTAAAAATTTATCAGACAGCGACAGCCACTCGATCACTGTACGACCGGTGACTAATTGTAATAAAAAATTGGTATCAAGTATGACGATTGCGTATCTATTATTCTATGACCGTAAAATGCACTTTTCGCAGTAGATTAAGCGCCACTATACAAATTACATTACATATTTAATAAATATCTATATACTAATATTATTTAGAAGTAAACTTTGTTTGTTTGTATGTAATGTATAAACTAAAAATTACACAACCGATTTAAAATTATTTCACCTATAGAAAGCTACATTATTAGCGAGTAACGTGGGCTGTATTTTTTTTTTAATTTCGACGCGTGCCAAGCCGGAGCGGGTCGCTAGTCCCAGATATAAAGCCTAAATTGCTGAGTAGAAACCCCTCTTCCTGCTAATGAAAGTCTTGTCGAAATCGGATCATCTGTTTCGGTGATTAGCCCAAACAAATAGACAGACGAAAAATTAAATATTGTTTACATATATGTCTCTAACGTCAAAGGACTAGCGCCAAGACTTGGCGGTCCTTACATACTTCTCTCGTTTCCTCGAATCTCGCCAATCTCGTCACACATTTTCGTCTAGGTAAGCGAGTGCTTTTGACATTTCCGTCAGCTAACACTCTGGCTATTTGAACTTCGTAAGTCAGCCTTGGTCTTCCTTGTCTTCTGCTACCACTCACTTTCGCTCTGTAGATTTTCTTCATCAGTCTTTCATCACAAATTTTTCTATGTGCCTTAATCATCTAAGGGTTATTGTTTAAATTGTGTTAACTAGGTATATTATAACTATAAGCTTAGGAAAAAGTCTTGATTTCATAATCGCAGACAGATATTACAATTTTTATTACTTGTGTAGACGCCAAGACAGATAGATATTATTTATGATACATATTAGGATATGAATGACAAATAATAAAGTATTTAATGACAGAATCCTCGATGACTCTTTTATTAATCTGTTATAATATTATACCTACACTAATAACTAAACTACGTTCTTATTATTCTGCTATTCATGATTTAATAATACAGGGTCGAATTCAGACACATCGTGATTTATGACACATGGCCAGTGATGGGACTCATTACTATCTAAAGTATGGACACGACCCAAAATTTCCGGGAAACCCGGGCTTGCTTAAATAAATATTTAGAGTAGGTCTACAATTAACTTCTTTTCTAATTCTGGAGCGGAATGACATACGAAAGAATCATCAACATACATAAAACTTATAAACAGTTAGCGTTATTTGGTGTATCTTCGAAATCCGAGCTCCGATATCAGCGAAAGTTGAATGGGACCACCTTAGAACTATACTGAACCCAATGGAAATAGAATCATTAAAATGGATCTACAATTGACGAAGTTATCTGTGAACATACTTAAAAAATATACAGATGAACGTAGAACCTCCTCCTCCTTTTAAGACGGTAAAAAATAACTGTAACGCTGAGATTTGACGAGCTAGCGAAAGCGCGTCCTTTCATTATATCTAATATTCTAATATTCTACCCACGTCGACATTCCTAGAAAAAAGAAGGTAAATTTAGTATCCGAAATTTCTGACAGGTATGTACATCTCTACCACAATTTTTTAGATTCCATCTTCGCGTTGTCTTCACTTGATCCTAATTACGTCTCTGTTATTAATCTGTGTTGTAAATAGCAATACTGGCTTAGCCTGCAGTACCGGTTCGCGGTTCACACGGTCTGGACCTATTACACTTTTTGTGAATGAAATAACATTTCTGTTTTGTTTGTGAATTTAATCGGATAGATTATATTTAGAGGTAAGTTTTAATATATTTTAATTGCCATATTTGTTAAGAATGTAATAGTTATTTTAATCAGTGTTTTCTGTTTTATATCCTTAAATGGCGATTCTTTGTTTGATAATGTTTATACTAGCTTTTTCCCTGAGTTCATCCGAATGAATTGCGGAAAAGTGGTGAACCTAATGTTATTATCTATTATGACGGATTCCAACTTTTAAAAATCTACTAATTGCCGGTAGGACGCGATTAACTTAGGGTGTCTTGGCAATTTCTGTTTTTATTCAATAAAAGCGCTTTCATTGAATAAAAATCTTATAAAAACATTTTAATGTAGCCATAATTCTAATTTCTTTATATATTTTTTTTTTGTACCAGTATTTTAATGCTATTAGGTATAGCATTTATATTTTTCAAAGTCAAAATCAAATCAATTTATTTTATTAAACCCAATAACAAGATTTTTTGAACGTCAAATATACTATAATTCGGTTCAAAGAGATAACCTGGACACAGAACCGACAAGAAACTAAGTTAGTTATAATTTCTTCAACATCATTTTATAAGGTTTATTAAAATACAATATTCAGAGAGCCAGTAAATGCATGTGCAGAGATCATTTCCAGACTATTGTCTTGTCTTCAACGAAATCATTTATTTTTGATTGTCCACATGTAAACATTTTTCCGATACCTACAGGCATGCAAGGAACCTTTGGCAAAATAATTTTATTTGTAATTTTAGTATTTCTAGGAACAGACAATGTTAGTAACATTGTTGTAACTTTCGTAAATAGATTATGTAAGTATTATTTAGTTTAAATCTTGTACTGTGGTTTAACATACTTTGCGTATTCGACATACAGGGATACTTTGATACGACTGATATGACGGTAGCCACGCGTCTGGTCCTTCACATACCTTCGCGTCCTCAAGTCTCATCGTTCTGCTCACATATCGCCGAAGTATGCTAGCATTTTTAGCATTTCCGTTTTAACACTTGATCTTCATAAGTCAATTGAAAATAAATCCAAAATATCTCTTTTTTTATTCTCATTTCTGGTTCTGGATTTCTAGTTTAAGTCACGGTGTCTTTCAGCTCGGTAGCTGCACAGATGGCAAAATATATCGATTGTGACATACGAACAAGCAAACAGACTGTCTTTCGAAACTTTATGCGGTACGTTCTGCCATTACAACTTAAAAATCCTGATAAAGTCATGTCAAACTTTCATGGCGGAAAATAGAAATATACGAAGAAAATCTGTACAGAGCGAAAATAAATGGTAGCAGAAGCCAAGGAAGACCAAAGTTGAGTTATGCAGATCAAATAGTCAATGTTAGCTGATGAACATGTCAAAGCACTCGCATATCTATACGAGAAGTGTAAGAGGAATTATTAGATTTGAGGAGGCGAAAGAAGCATGTAAGGACCGCGTGCTTGGCGCTCCGTGCTTTCTACTCCGTTAGGACACAGTACAAACATAACCAGTAGGAAGCTAGCGTACGCAGTTTGTATGTGTGCACGCTAATACGGACGCGCCGTGGATTAACAGCGGAAATATTTTGGGTGAATATGGGTAGTTATTGTAGCGCTGCTCAAGGTCGCACGTGATCCAAACATGCGACCACATCTGTCCATAATTCGTTTCTCACATCGTTGTAAATACAAAAATGTCTAAATCTCATAAGCGAATGTATTATAATGTCGTTAGATGCCTAAATAATTTTAGTTATCGAATCCAGATTATCGTTCTTCTACATAACTACAAGAAATTAAATTTAACGAACATGAAAAAGTTATCCGTATGCATTGTTTTTATTATTATGTACTAAATGTATAACTAAACGAGATGTTCTCCGCATCTCACACCAATGCATCAACCCTACGTATCCGGCCGAGAGAAGGCAATTCTTTTATGCATGAGGAGAGAGTCAGCCTTCTTTCTACATAAAATATTCTCTGGTTAGGGATACAGCGTGAGCATAGGTACTCGTATGTATGTTGTATGTATGTACATATATAAATAATATTATGTGTTTTAACTATTATATAGGAGCGTTTCCGTAACCACGATTATAATATAATACGACCACTATACGTCTAAAAGTTATAATATTTATGGCCTTTTAGGGTTACCTATATTACAGATGTTTATATGGCTGTTATATAACATCACTGGGCAATGTATCTCAACCATAAGTTATTAAAATTAGGATGCTATAAATTTCATAGTTCAAACTTCAAACCACTTGTGGCCAACATAGGAAAATATTAGTAAAACAAATTTACAGAGACAAATTAAAACAATAATGATGGCAAGACAACTTCAAAAACAAAAAAGTATGTAAGAAGATTTAAAAATAGAATTATGAAATAATAGTCTTTGAAATGGCCAGTGTTCCAACACCACCTTCAAAATTCAATGACCTTCATAAATTATATAGCTTAAAATAAAACCCTAATATTTCAAACAGTACAACTTTCATTAAATTAATTAAGTAATTTCTTAGCGAAGTTAAAAAACAGACAAACCGATAAATAGAAAAAACACTCGGCCAAGTAAGAGTACACGCTCACAGAGAGTTCTGTAATAGGAAACATAAATTGTTTAATTTCTAAACTTACATACGTACATATACACTACATATAGTATATCCTCACGCTGTATCCCTAACGGGATTGTCAGAGAGGACGGAACGCCAAGCTTCTTACATACTCCTTTCGCTTCCTCAAATCCCATCATTCTCCTCACACATTTTCGCCTAGGTATGCGAGAGCTTTTGACATTTCCATCCACTAACACTCTGGCTATTTGATCTTCATAAGTCAGCCTTGATCTTCCTTGACTTCTTTTACCACTCACTTTCGCGCTGTATATTTTCTTCGTCAGTCTTTTATCACTCATTCTTTCTATGTGCCCGAACCAACTAAGCATTCCTTTCTTTATTTTTACAATAATACTGTCGTGCAACCCTGTCATGCTGCGTATCTCTTCATTGCTTATCCTGTCCAACTTGATTTATGAAAATTTATAAGACATAAGACTTTCATTATGTAAACCTGTAAACTTTAGGCCATAAAACAGGTAGACTTTACTCCAAACAGCATGTCTCGTACTACGAAGTGAGACAAATAAAATATAGATGTGTGGGTACTATTTTCTAACAAAATGGCGAGCGATCAGCTTATCTGATAATAAATGTGTGTCGTATAGGGCTGCCACCCCTCCGGGCTTGACCCGGAGTCTCTGGGGTTGAATGGTACATGTCCGGGCTACGGGTTTAACATTGATATCCGGGCGGCGGACGACGAAAAAATGTTAAATCAATTTCTCTCAAATAAAAATTATAGTTTTAAAAATCTAGCTGGCCAGGCTGGGACTCAAATCAAACAATGCTGCTAGTGCTGGGACTCCCAGCACTAGCAGCTTTATATGCGTTTGTGAATACCTACTTGTTTAATTTCAATAAATAATGATGAGATCAATAGTTTACCTCAGTCGTTATGTAAATAATACCTACCTCAAAAAACATTGTTTTATTGAATGAACATAGCGATTTTTCCGAAATCTCCAGATCTGCTCTTTTTGAAAGGTGGCAGCCCTAGTGTCGTATATACAGCCTAGGTAAGTCAACTTGTCTGATTTGCCGCGTTGCTGCTGCCCTGCTGGGACACGCTGTCTGGAGATATTTTGGCTGTGCCGGAGTAAGCCAAATAGGGGCCCTAGGCCATTCAAATTTTGGGGCCCCCTTTTTATTAATAATTGTAAAATTAATCTTTATTTATGCATTTATAGAATTTAAACAGCTTATTCATATCATTTAAAGGTTGTAAACACAATAAAACAATCAAAATAGTTTTTTTATGATAAATTATATATTTGATTCGACTCGATTTGTAATGTAAATATGATAAATAAATTGGTTGGAAATAAAAAAATAAAAAAAAATTCTCGAAATTTAAAAAAAAAGAAAAAAATTAACTTGAAATTAAAAATTGTATCTAAAAAAAATTCATATCAGATTTTCGTGGGGGCCCCTGCTCGTCGGGGGCCCTAGGCCATGGCCTAGTCCGGCCTAATGGGTAATCCAGCACAGTATTTTGGATATATGGATAAAGTATATCTGTTCGCTTTCTCTTTATATACCATTGTTTCGTACGTAAATATTCCGAATTGCAGTATCAAAATTTGTTTCAAAACCTTTTTACCTTTGTCAATAGCTTTACGAAACTCGAAGCATAAAAAATATTTCTTTTGCATTAACCAAACCCTAATAGCCTATCTTAATTATTTCCTTATAAATATCTTCAATGCACAGACTTATGATAATGTAGATTCGTAAGATTTGCATAATTATCTCGCAAACATTCAAAAGTATTCTCGTTTGTGTCTCGTGTTTTAAATATGTTAATTATCAGCAATTTAATTTTAAAATTTTATTGGACTATATCTTGTAGTGACGAATCCAGCGCGAATTTCGCACGGATGTCTATACTTATACATATTTATTGTTTGTATCGTATAATTATTCTCCATTGAGAGGGAAAGCAAAGAAGTCTTCTACGCCCGTACAGCCGATTAAATAAACATGTTCTTCACGTTATGTCATTAAAATGTCAACGTAATACATTTTAATGTTTCTTGGAGTTTTTGGTGACAAATAATAATAATACTCAGACATTTCACACAGCGCCATCTAGTCCCAAAGTAAGCTGCATAGCGCTTGTGTTATTGGTACTAGACAACTGATATACTACTTATATACTTTTCTTTTGTAAATATATACATATTATACATAAACACCCAGACTCGGGACGGGAATCGAACCCGCAACCCCCGTTTTACTTTCCGACGCGCTAAACCGTTGCGCCACGGAGGTCGTCACAAATATATCGAGGCAATCTTTCTAATAAGATCTGCTGAGGCAGAGTAAGCCACTAAAAAATCTCAACATCACTCCATTAAATAAGCACTTATTTTTTAAATTACGTTACACATATTGCAATCAGCGACACTTGGGACCCAAAACTTCGCCAATTTTACATCACAATATCCACTGGAAACAATTTGCAAATAATTAAAATAAATGCCCAACCGCTCCCCATAAAATCCCGCTAAAAACTCTATCTGTAGTTAAGGCGACGCATTGATAAACAATAATTTAATCCAAAATAGACCTTCTGGTTTATGCAAAAGTGCGCGCGCTAGCTTACGAAAAATACAAAAAAGTACTTATTTTCGTTTATTTTAAAAACTATAATTAATTTAAAATAATCCAACTGTCATTTTGAAGAATATGTTTGGATTAAAACTATACAGATAATTTAGAAACATAAATCGGTCCCGTTACTCCTAAAAATGTAAATCTCTGTTTTAAAAGGGGTTTCTTTGATATTTTTTTTGTGTTACTAAAGTTAACCAATCGTGTATCGCAACTATCAAAATAAAGTAAATGAAATGAAGAATCAGGTTACCAAATATCATTTTCAGACGTTTTGTAGTCACTTAGAAAAATTGAAATCCCTCCCGTCATAATTCCCAATGCGTCGCCTTCAACGTTTATTTATTTTTTATTTCTTTTTTAATTCCGATTTCTGGCACCGGATACATTCCTTAATTAGAAATAACGATATCGATGTTCTTGGTATACCAAAACAAAAATATATTAAACTAAGAATTACTTCATCATAAAATTGCATTCATAGGATAATATTGTAAAAGTTGTTTTATAAATTCGCTCGATTTGATTTTTACAACAAACAAATGTAAAAACATATATTTCGACATTCAATGCGCAACATCGTCATCGTATCAATGTTTTAAAAGACGTTATAATATTTTAAAACTCAAGTACAAAAAAAAAATATGAATACGATACAAATAGCTATGTAATTAAATTTGACAGTTAAAGTCGATGCCAAGCCTATTAAACTAATTGACTTTCTGTTGTTGCACATTGATTTGGCACCGAAACTGTCAAATTTCAGTAACTGTCAAATTTAATTATTTAACAAAAAGTACATACATATGTTAATATTTACAAACTTAAAACTACACATTATCTTAAATAATAAACATCCTCAAAGTTGCCGCTTAGAAAGCTGTCATTGCTCAGGGTACCCAGCAGACTGGCAGCATTGCCTCTTTGAATAGCCAAACTGATTCGTTGGCGGAAGAAGCTGCCAGCCCGGCGGTCTCCCGAAGCCTCGACCAGTCTCTTACAAATATCAGAAACCAGTCGATGGGCTTCGGGGCCCCAGGGACCCAAAGTTTTGACTGCAAAGGGCGTAAATATGAAACTCTCAGAGAGAGTCGCATACTTACGCCGCTTCAAATTCTCGGCAGTGCTGGCCGCGGCACCTGCTGACTTGGAAGTCGCCGGCACATGGGAAACAGTAAGTGTATCGACACAAGTGGCATCCCACACCAGCGATCTTCCAAGTTTCCAAGGAATGAGCGTCAAACCATCCGGTCTTCTGCCGTAGCTGCGCGCAATACCTACAGGCTCTAAGACTGCAGGAACGCCAGCGGCGACAAGAGCCCGCCGAATGACGTCATTCAAGGCAGCATGTCGTGACATGCGGCCCGCACTACGTAAACAGGATAAACCGTGGTGACCTAGTACATCGACGAGATCACCACAGCGGCAACGGTGAGAAAGGTTAGTCCTGGCCCCCACACGAAGGGATACTATGAGAGAAAGCGTGGTATTGTCGATTAAGGTTCCTTTAAATTATTTAACTATATGTATCGTATTTATAAAGTTATTTTTATTGTACTTGAGTTTTGATTAGTAAAGGATAATGAAGGTACTTTTTTGTGTTTTTTTAAGTCAATTTAATTTTATTAATTTTTTTATTTCTCCCTTTTAAGTGACCTTGGCCTAAATAAATATCTAGGGCAAGTCTACGATTAATCTTTTTCCCGATTTTGGAGCGCAATGACATACAAGAAAATCATCATTATAAATAATTAAAGCTTAAAAGTGGTTCGCGTTATTTGGAGCTTGGACTTCGAAGATACACCATCTTCGAAGTCCAAGCTCCAATACCAGTGAAATTTAATTGAGCCGGCTCGCCCAGTGAAATACCACCCGCTCACAGAATATCGGCGTGAAACAATCAGCATCTATTCCTATTGTGTTTCGTTCGGTGAGTGAGAGTGCCGGTGACCCATCTCCCTCCTCCCCTCCTTTCCCTCCTTTACCTCTTTCCCTAAAGGCCGGCAACGCACCCGTGATTCCCCGGATATTGCGGGTGTCAATGGGCGGCGATGATCACTTTTAGTTCTTTAAGTTTTAATTCTTATGATTAAACCCCTTCTTCGTTCTTTTAGTTTTAATTCTTTATACGGCGCAGTTGAATGACGAGAAAATATTGTTGCGGCCGCGCGGTTGACATTCTCATGTATTTATTAATGGCGAATGTAAACTCTATTGACTAGGCAACAACATTCAAATTTCTGAGAATTACCTAACCGTGCGGCGATCGTGCAGCCGCGATGCGGTCGTACGCGGTCACCGTGCATTCTAAAACTACCCCACCCTCGCATTCCACTCCTCTCTGGCCACTCCAGACAGTGAAGTTACTTGTGCATGACAGGAGCTTAGATATGTAAATGTATAGAGTGTATTTTGATCTATTTCGCGGCGACCGCGCGGTAGCCGCGTGGCGACCGCGTTGTGTCGGCGCGAAAAAATTCGTGTCGAATAAACGCACCCTTAGGGATCTGTGGCTAGAGTTACCAGATCCAAAAGAGAATAATTCTTTAATTTTTTTTTAGAAATTTTTTTATATTGGCACACTAACACGTGGTTTATGAATTCATTATGAATAGCGCTTCAAAAATAATTTATTTACGCGTATTTATTGATACTACTGCATTTAAATTTTAAATATACCTGCAAGTGCTGCTGTGCTGCCAATCTGGGTGGACTCTTTAAACTATACACTGTCATTATAAATAATGTGGGTAGATTTGGGGTAGACCTAATGATTTCAAAAGTAGATGTATAACATTGCTTTTCGCATACACTGTTATCCTGTTTGTAACTACATAGACAGTCACAATTTCGTTTGCGATTTTTTGTTATGGTTTTTGTAATTTTTTTTTTATTATTTCCAGTGATATTGGAGTAATATGGAGCTATAATTATAGGATTATTGAAGATGTATTATACTGTATCGATTTTCCTGTTAGCGACGTGCTGTATATTGGCACAGAAGAACGGTAAGAATCCTACAATTAAATAAATAATTCCTTTATAATACCTACTATTCACCCGCCCCAGCCTTTGTACGTATAGACATACCTAATTATGAAATGTCAATATTTCTATACTGCTAAATATGAGTATTATACCTACGTAATATAAACCTTTCTCTAAAATGTAAATAATGGTGTAAACCACATTAAAATCCACTCGGAAAATGCTGATTAGGACTTTTTATTATTTTGTTATTTATTGAAGTTACTGCTTATGGCGCGTTTAGAAAAACTTTTAGTATGTAACGGAAGGTACCTCATCGATGTATCTAACTCAGGATGAAGTTGGCAAAGGACGTTGCGCGCGTAAAATTTTCGCTCTAACACAACACGAAGTTAGCAATGAGAGAGTTTTTTTTTTTTTAAATGGCAACGTACGTGAGTACATTGCCAACGTCAAGTAAAGCCAGAAAACAATTCAATAGATGATTAACGCATTTGCCAATGCCACGCATTAACACATTTAACACAAACTAATAAACAGACACAGAATAAGTAGAATCACAAGTAAATTAGTTCTTTCTTATCGTCAAACTCCTCCAGCGAAGTGATAGTAGGCTTTACTGAAGTTATAAAGGACTTCTTGGAAGAGCGCGAAAACTTCAGCTACACATGTTTATTTAGATCTCCTCCATTCTTGTCACTTACACAGAACTTTAAAACACAATATACTATCACTGTTGTACTTTAAAACTCCAAAAAATGTAAAAAATGGAAAATCTAAATAAAATGACAACCTCGCTTCTCCCGTTCCCGCCAAAAAGTCAATGAGAGAGTTTATTTTCTTTTTGTGACTAGTTTTAATTTTTTTATATGTGAGCACTTTCGTTTTTTAATATTTTATTTTATATATAGCCAGTCTTGCTTTTATTTTCATTCGCGTCAAAGAAATATAACTTCTTACGTTTTTTCCATTTTTTATTATCACAACTTTGTTATTTATTATTTTTTTTATTTTGCTTTGTTATTACAACTTTGTTATAATAGAGATGTTGCAGTTTTACGATGATAATCCAGGTTGTGGTCAAAAATCTAGAACTTTGGATCAGCGGTTATTCACAAACATCGGAAACTCAACTTTCTGTATCCGATAGGAAAGTTTTCGATGATTTTGTCTATATGTGATTCACAAATCCGAAATCGTATTATATTTATATTATATGTATATCATATTATACATAGTCGTATTGACAAATCCAAGCCGTCGGATTGAATTTATCCTTTTCGACGATCGGCTTTTCCGCCACGGAAAGTTTCCGACGTTTGTGAATAACCCCCCAGAGCTAGGACATTGACAAAGTGACAATATATTTTAATAAACCTTACGAAAAATCCAATGCTTTAGTAAAAACCCTGGACTGTTATGATAAAATTTCAGTTAGTTGATTGAACGACACGTATAACTAATGGGGTAGGCCATCCATTAATCAAATAACTAATTAAGCTAATTCGCCGCGATATAATATAGGTACTTACCAATATTTTAAATCACAGATTTCATGAAAATATACTGCTTTATTTATTCATTTTTAAATTATTAAAACTTTCGTGAGACATTATTAACGAACTAATTATTGAACACTACTATACTCACGTCCAATCGGTATAGGTACCGACTAGTTTCGGACCTATTGGAGGTCCACCGTCAGGGTGAGTGGGATGAGTCCCGTCAAGCCGCGCGTTGCGAGCTCAGGCGCGCAGTGCGAGACGGGGCGCATCCGCGAACTCATCCCACTCACCCTGATGATGGACCTCCAATAGGTACCTACACCAATTGGACGTGAGTATAGCCGTATTCAATAATTATTCATTTTTATTTGTAAATTAAATATTGTGTATTGTTATTCGCACTTTTAGCATGAAACTGATCTAATTCCTAATATTGAGATTTTGTTATGGGAAGTTACAACAATGAATGCCACTAAAATAATAATGAATTGGATTTTTCACAAATATTATGTACTTACATGTTTCAATGCTAATAGTCAGACAAGGCTGTATGCGCTTTGTAATCTTTGTCTTTCCACTTGGGATAAATTAAAACAACTACAACAAGGACCTCTACCAAGAAATAAGATCATGGTAGATGTGACCAAGAAGCATAATTATAATTTTTAAATTGTATTGCAGAAGGCGACACTTGTGTAGATGGACACACATATACCGTCGGTCGATGTGCTCCTGCGCGTAATTGCGAGTCTGCCAGACTGGATTTGCAGTAAGTATTTTAAGTAATAATATGCAAATGTTATAGTAACAGTGTTTTTAATTTATTATTGAATAATATTAATTTTTTTAATAACTATTGGTGTTAATTAGTTATTACTCTTCTACGAATTTTTCCTCATTATTCTTTTTATCTTTCTTCAGTAGAATCGTTATCGTAAAACTCCTCCAGTAAAGTGATACATAGTAGACTTTACTGAAGTTTTATAGGACTTCTTGGAAGAGCGCGAAAACCTCAGCTACACCCAAAAAGTCCTTCCTCATTATTAGAAATAATTAACTATTTTAATCTTTATATTATTGCTAATTCTCAATAAAAATTAGTACGTATTACGTAATCCATTCCCAGATTTGCTACTGAATTTTAGATGGCGCTAAAAACCGACTTAGACCTAATTTAGTGTTTACGATTAATGCTAGATGTCTCTAATTGAATTTTTTTTTTCAGGATGAACGGTATCAAGCCGACTTTTTGTTCATACACATTTGATTCTGCCCTAGTTTGCTGCAGAGATGGTAGTTCGATATTACAGACCCCGACTATTAAGAAATCATCTGAGTAAGTATAAACAGATTGCGTATTTCACTAACAAGAGTTTTTTTTTTTCTTCATGGCATGGCGCACAGATTGTATTGTATTTTAATAAGTAGAATCGTTATCTTTAAACTCTGTAAAACTCCTTCAGTAAAGTGATAGTAAGCTTTACTGAAATTGTAAAGGATTTTTTGGAAGAGCGCGAGAACTTCAACTACACATGTTTATTTAGACCTACTCTATTATTTTCACTTACACAGAAATTTAAAACACAATAAACTATCACTTTTGTACTTTAAAACTCCCAAAAATGTAAAAAATAGAAAATCTTAATAAAATGACATCTTCACTTATCCCGTTCCCGCCAAAAAGTCCTAACAGAGTATCTATGTACTAGGAATGACGCTGAAGCGAAGGAATGGACAACTAATATTTTTTTTATCTTCGGAATATTATTTACCTATATTTAAAATTAAATACATTATAATATGTATTTTATATGCAGACAGCGTCCGGTATGGGGACAGAGCGACAGCAGAAGAGTGAGCGAGCGCAGTAAGTTTATGTAAAATATTTTTTTAATTCTTGCAATAACCTAAATAGTTAAACTCTTGTATTTAGCACTTTATTTTGTGCCAATTATATTTTATACCACTAGATAACAATACCAACTCTCCTATTCTTTTCTGTGCTTATCCACATCAATGGAAATATAAACGGAAATGTATGTAATTAATAGAACTGTTATTATAATCTTTATATGTACGTAATTCACCTGTACGTGTGTATATCACCGAACTCCTAAACAGCTAGATGGATTTGATATAATTATCAAAAAAAATTTGTGTTTGAGTGGATCCATTTACAGTTGGATCCAATAGATGGCGCTGCAATCTAGGTTTTTTTTATTCCATTAGTAAATTTTAGTTCGTAAATTTTAATAACACAAATTAATTATAGTAATATAATAACATTTAAACTTGTTATCTTCCTTTCGTATGGTACCCAAAAATACACTGTTCTGTCTTGCCGCAAGAGCACGTAAGGCACAAATCCAGGCTCTCTAGCCTGACGGTATCGAAATCTATACCCCTGTATTTTTTAGTCAATGAAAATGATCAGTTTATGAAACCATTGCTTTTACATATACCGTAGGTTCACATGTGAAAGAATATACACATCACTAGTATTAAGCTATAATAATCAATGAAGTCATTGAATAAATGTATATTTTAACATTTTTATTATCGTTTTTGGCATTCTAAAAGAGCCCATGAACTTGGATGGATTGGATGAGTCCGAAGGCTGCATGCCTAAGATTTGCCCAAATGCATAATGCTTAGTTTGAGAGCTTTGAGGTCACATACTGTTGGTGTTTGTGTGAATTATTAGTTAATGCCTTTGACAATAGATGGCGGTAATACATTCACCGATTTCCGATTCCGTTCCGATACCTATAGACCACTGTAAATTCCATTATCAAACCAGTAAAATTTCATTCTAACAATCTTTTAAATAATACTATTATTCTCAGAATGCGAAGAGTACAGCCGCGGCGTGGTTCAGACAGTGGACTTCCTCCCACTCCTCCCAGACCCGGAGACGATGTCTATCTCAGCCGCAAAGTGTAATTACGCCGGAGTGGAACTGATTGTGGGCGGCGAGAATGCTAATCTAGGAGAATTTCCCCATATGGTACAGCATACTTCTGATATTATGGCGATTCCAGTCATGTATAATATTTGCAAATATGAACAAAAACTACAATACAATACTCTTTTATTGCACCATTAAAAGTATACAAATATATGAAAAACAATGAGTTGTCGAATTTGGGCGATCTTATCGCTAAAGCGATCTCTTCAGGGCATCCTTTGGGTAATAAAAAGCTTTAGAGTACATTTACGGTAGGCGGTGCAAAATTGATATTGACATGGGTACGTACTTACTTAAAAAAAAAACTACGTGTAGGACTAAATGTTCGCGGTTTCCGTTTGCACATTTTTTGCATCCCAAAAGTTTTGATCGAAAATACGATATTTTTGTGTATTTGTGTGTATTATTTGCCTTCCGCATAATATCAATTTCGCGAAACTTTGCAAAGATCTCTATACACTATAGTCTATACACTATACATGTGTGGGACCAGCATTATTAAAAAAATGCTATTTATCGCTATAAAAATATGACTCCAAAAATGTTACCACTTCATTAAAATATGCAAACTACTATATACAATAAAATAATTATAACTAAGCTTTAAAAAATAGTATTTATATTTTTAAGAATAATAGTTTTTACAATTAAAATACAAATTCAAGTACTTACCATAATTTTTTCAACATACCTCATTTCTGCTGTCATCTGTCATCCTGACAATAACAAGGCTCCACAGACAAGGTCCAGTGCCCAAAAACCAGTATCTGGGGTTTAATCATAAACTTAGTATATACTGGCGTATAGATATAGACGAACATAGCTCGTTGACGCGTGACGACTTTTAATTTGTCAATGTCACCTATGAAATGAATGATTCCCTCGACTATTGCGATATGTAATATCACAGTCACATATAGAACACGTAACCATTATTGAAAAATACAGTACTTATTTGAAATAAAACAGGAATAATAAAATAAGTCAACAGCGTTTTCCGCAGCGTGACTACTTGTGACGACTTGTCATTCAAAGAGTTACAATAGTGTCTCGTTTGCTATCCCTTTCCTACTCGTGCCACTATCATAAAAGATTACATTCTCACTCGCACTCTTTGTACGTGTATACGCCAGTATATACTAAGTTTATGTTTTATCACCACTCTTGTCGTCGAAATCCTATAAAACTATCTCACATAGCTAATTGATGTAACTACAATTGTTGTGAAGTAACACAAGGCACCGCATCGCTGTCTTAAGCCATTGATGTGATCGGATACTATGCATCATCCAATCGAAACCAAAAAAGAATGGGAATTGCGCAGTGACAATCTATTACTTTTTTTCCAGGCAGCGATCGGTTGGGTGAATTTCGAAGATAGCTACAGTTTTAACTGCGGGGGATCACTCATTAGCCCTCGGTGGGTGCTAACCGCGGGTCACTGCACACGGGATCCCAGAGCCAGGGAGCCCACACCTTCTATAGTCAGACTTGGGGACCAAAACATAGACCCCACTGTCAAAGACGGGGCGAACCCAATTGAGGTACAAATATGTTTTTAAGATCCATACCTAAGTAAGATTAACAAAGTCCGATTGAAATCGCTCATGTGTTTAGTTGAGGTGCAAATAGATTGATCAAATACTTTTTCTACTGGTCAATTACTTTGATAATTGTATGTCGGAAAAGACACAGGGCAACTCGTGTTCTTGCAACTCTGCTATTAGAAATAACTACCTAATCTATAGGAGGCGAACTACTGAATAAAATACCACGTGACAAAGTTAAGGTGCAAACGACAGAATACGCTTAGTAATAATAATTAGTTAGGTAACAGAAAATTTAATAAAGGCAAACGATCCGTCGGAGAAATGCTAACGCACAGGACGCCGTAGTCTAACTCAGCGTTTCCGAAAGTGTGGGTTGTGACACCTAGGGGGTCGCTAAGCTCTACTCGAGGGATCGCGGACAAAAGAAAAAGGGCAACGTTACCTACTTACCTAATACTTGCTGTCGGAGCCTTCGCGGTTTCCTTGCAGAGTGTAGGTACTTGATTTTTTAATCGATGATTTTCTTGCTTTTGGGACCTATGATGACTAAAATTTAATCAATATAAGTGCCAAACGTAAGAAAATCATAAACGTAGTCTTTTAAATCATTAACATTTTGTTTGGTTATGGCCCTGGGGGGTCGCTAGAATTTTTTAACTTGTAAAGGTGTCGCGTACTCAAAAAGATTGAAAAACACTGGTCTAACAGACTGCCAGCGTCGGCCCCGACGTTCCGTTAGCACACTTCTCTTCCAACCAGGAAGGCGCGCTTTGTCTTAGTGTAGTCAAATGAGTGCCTTTTATTATTTGCACCGACAATTTTTTTTTAATTTAATTATTGTCTTAATAACTGACACAGATAAATAATCATTTACAAAGTTATAAATCCGTGCTGAACAATGTGAACAGCTGAATTTACATTAACCGGAATTATTATGAATTCGAAATAAACCTCAAAGAATAGTAAAATTGTCCCTTGGATAGCTGAAAGTGCTTTGTCTCCTGGACAACCACTGAAGTAGGAAAAAATATCGACATATTGTTAAAAGTAAATTTAATATATTGATGGCTCAGATTGATGGAACAGATAGTAGCTTTATGATAAATACAGTATTTATGTATCAAATGAATATGTTGATATTTTCCGAGCAAGTTATGCCATGAATTCGGGGACAGCAGTGTAACCAAAAATGTTGATCAAAAATACATTTACAAAATTGGAAAAACACCAACAAAAGGCATGTGCTTTAAGGCACGGACAACAACAATAAAATTTGTTTTCAGGTACCCATAAAATCTATTCAGAAGCACCCCGAATATAAGCCGCCAAACCGCTACAACGATATAGCATTACTGGAGTTAGCTGCGGACGTGGACTTCGAAAACAACATCAGACCTGCTTGTCTCTGGACAAAACCGGATATGTCTGGTTACAACAAGGCTTTGGCGACTGGGTGGGGAGTAACGGACACGCGTAAGTAATGCCTTGATTACACGTAACGAGTCCAATAGCGAGACAGTAAGATGTCACTAGGTCGAGAAAGTAATGTAGACGAGTGAGTGTATACACGTATTTTTTACCATTGCGCCGAGTTAGTCAGTCAATTCTTGAAGAAAATACAATAGTATTAAAAACACACAAGAAAAGCAGCGAACAAGGCGAGACGGCGGGTTTATTACCTAAAAATTTGCAGACAGCGAAAGCCGACCGGTGATTAATTTTAATAAAAAATTGATATCGTGTATGACGATTACATGTTTATTGCGCCATAACCGTAAAATACTTTTGGGGTAGATATAGGACCACTATACAAATTACATTGTAACAAATTCTCGTTGTGACAGCAGATATCGCGCGATATTCGCATGTTGCATGCGCATCGCGAGTGTGTATTTAAACGTGCCGAGTGCGCTAGTGAGTTAATGCGGGTAAGCGCGGGGGTGGACACTTGGTCTAGCATATATTCCGAGTCCGAATGACTTTGTCGCTCCCGCGATCGGTGACGCTGTAAAAGCTATTAAGGCTGACAGCAACGAGGGGTTTTTTTTGTCGGTTCAAGTCAAGAGTCGGCGTAGAGTCCGGCTGAGTGTCTGTGAGGATTTCTTCACCTCTCAGAAACAAAAAAAAATTTTTGTTCAATTACTCAGCCGGACGCTCGGCCGAGCAATCGATCATGTATTTATACACATCGAGCACTCGGCCGAGTGCACTGTCTCGCTCCCGTACTCGTTACGTGTAATGCAATGCATCCTACCTACGACGACCTAGATGGTTTAAGCTTAAGTGGTTTAGACGTTAATCCAAGTGCGGAAGGTTCCGGGTTTGATTCCCGGTCGGGTCAAATTAGAAAATGAACTTTTCTAGATTGTCTCGGGTCTGGGTGTACTGGGAGACGCCTCCAGTAGTCGTCGTCTGGTTCTCATAGTACAGGAAATACCCTAGTTTGAGATCAGATGATTGGTGTGTATTGTCTGGAGCATTATTATTAAAATGCATAAATCTTAAACGTCGAATCGATTTATTTAATAAAGTCACTTACAAGATATTAGAACGTGAAATGAATCTTCGGTTCGGAAACAAATTCCGCACTGAGATCGACTGAGCCGATGGCATGGTGCCGTAGAGACTAAGTTATTCAGAAAGCCAGTAAACGTATGTACCGAGAGAATATTTCGTTGTATGATTTTACAATTAGTGGTAGGTACCAATGTTCCGCAAAAAAAATTCTCATTAATTTCTGAGGAACTTTATTACGAAAACAAACTGAATTACCCAAAAATTATCAATTTGACGTAGAAACGTTGATAAAATATTGTTTTTATTCTAAATTTTTTTTATGCTAGCTGTATAAGAAGCGGTGACAAGTTGTATTTTCTTTTTACAGGCACCAATAGTCCTTCGAAGGAGCTCCAAAAAGTATCACTATCACTTCTGAGAAACGACCACTGCGATCAATTGTTACTTAAAAACAGAAATAGGAATTGGCAAGGTTTCGCACCAACGCAATTATGTGCCGGAGAATTAAGGGGAGGAAAAGACACTTGTCAGGTATGCATCTTTTATTTTTGCAGTCATACATTATCTAGAGCCTTAAATATAACATATAAAAAAATTAGTGTTAAAAAATGCCCTCACAGAATAAATATTTCAGGATATTTATAACGAAAAACCGAAATATGTCATTAATAGTAATTAAAAGGAATTTCAATTAATTAATTGTATGTTTTTTCATAAACTTAATAGGTATATACTGGCGTATAGACGAACATACAGTTCGTTGACACGTGACGATTTTTAATTTGTCAATCTCACCTGTGAAATGAATGATTCCTTTGATTGTTGTGATATGTAATATCACAATTACACACAAAATATATAACCATTATTGAAAAATACAGAACTTCTTTGAAATAAAACAGGAATAACACAAAATAATATTGGGTCCTTACATATGAAATTGGCGTTTTGTACGGGAGGAATATAAAGTCAATTTTTTTTTGTAAAGTATATTTAATTAATCAAAGTATGCACCGTTGTTATCTATGCACTTTTGCCATCTCATAGGTAGTTCATTGATCCCTTTACTAAAAAAACCATGGGGGCGAGAATCAATAAACTCTTTGAAGGCGGTTTGGACTGCCGCATCGGAGTTGAATTTTTTTCCTTGTAAGAAGTTGTCCAAATTCCGGAAAAAATGGTAATCTGTTGGAGCAAGGTCCAGGGAGTACGGTGGATGTCGCAGACATTCCAATTGTAGCTCATCTAACTTAGTGGTTGTTTGTTGTGCAGTGTGTGATCTTGCGTTGTCGTGAAGCAACAGTGGGCTAGAGCGATTGCCCAATCTCGGTGGTTTAGCAGCTAGTTCTTCCTTCATGGTTTGCAGTTGCTGACAATAGATATCTGCCGTAATCGTTTGGCCAGATTTTAGAACGCTGTAGTGAACGACACCGGCGCTAGTCCACCAAACATTCACAAGTAACTTTTTCTGAATCAATTTTCGTTTAAGGCAGGATTTGGCTGGGTCTCCAGGGTTCAGCCATTGCGACGAGAGCTTCCGATTATTGTACAGTATCCACTTTTCATCACAAATAATGATTCGATTTAAAATCCCTTCATTATTGTGTCGGTTGAGCAAAGTAACACACCAGTCGAAGCGTGTTTGCAAGTTCCATTCACTCAATTCATGAGGTACCCATCGTTTAAGTTTTTTTACTTTCCCGATTTGCTTCAAGTGGATTAATACAGTTTTGTCACTTACCCCGAAGCCTGCAGCTATCTCTGAAGTGCTTTGTGATGGATCCGCTTCCACAATAGCCTTTAATTCTTCATTTTCCACTTTGGTCTCCGGCCGTCCACGGGGTTGGTTCTGAAGGTCGAAATTTCCAGAACGAAAACGTTGAAACCAAAAACGTACCGTGCTTTCTTTTGCGACACCAGCGCCGTACACATCATTAATCCTTCGAGCTGTTTCTGCAGCACTGGTGCCACGGTAGAACTCGTACTCGTAAATATACCGATATTTCATGTTTTCCATTGTGCGGTAATAAGCGACGCCAAAGAAAAAAATAATGAGGGAAAAACAAATGAATGACTGTTTTCAAAACTCAAATGTACCAGCTAAATGAATTTATAAATTTGAATTTGGAATTCTTAACCAAAGAGGAGATATTTCGGATCAAAGTGGTCAGTACGGCAAAACGCTAATTTCATATGTAAGGACCCAATAAAATAAGTCAACTACATTCTCCACAGCGTGCCGATTTCTCGTTCAAAACTATATCGTTCCGTTCGCTGTCCCTTTCGTACTCGTGCCACTAACATAAAAGATTACATTCTCACTCACACTCATTGTACGTCTATACGCCAGTATATACTAAGTTTATGCTTTTTTTAGACATAAGTGTAAAGTGTAAATATAATACAACAATTTTTTTTCACGGGTCCGTTTTTCTTAGCTGATTATTACCCCTTCTTTATATTTTAAGGTGAAAAAGGGAAACGGAAGATATACAAACAATACGACATCAACTTACATCGCAAGAAAATACTGTTTTCAACTCTCGGACAAAGAAACAAAATAATTTAATTTATTTATTTATTTACTACACAAAACAAAAAATTATAATGCAAAAACACAGTCACAGTGGTCCCCGCACTAGACGAACCATGAGAGTTTCATTAATCTTCACAAAAACAAAAAAAAATCTTATATACATTATTATGTCTGAGTCATTGTAATTGTCCAAAATTGGTGTAAAATGAGTCAAT
Source organism: Zeuzera pyrina (assembly GCA_907165235.1). Classification (NCBI taxonomy): domain Eukaryota; kingdom Metazoa; phylum Arthropoda; class Insecta; order Lepidoptera; family Cossidae; genus Zeuzera; species Zeuzera pyrina. The sequence continues at coordinate 3,896,805 of OU015647.1, forward strand.
ACAATAACGTTAAGTGCGTGTAATGATAAATTACAAAGTTATTATGTATTAATTGCCAATAAAGATTCCGTGTCAGTGACTGTAGTAAAATGGACGAAGTATTTGCTCTAAGAGCATATCCGTTTCTTGTTGATCTTTCTGGACTTTTAGTAATGTGCTTGGCTAGGAAAGAGTCACAGTACACCAATACACAACTCAACATGACATATTTTTAATTTTTTGAATATTAGTACCTAGCCCACTTAGAAAGAATGAAATAAAAAATTTTGAAGGCTGACGAAGAAAATCTACAGAGCGAAAGTGAGAGGTAAAAGAAGCCAAGGAAGACCAAGGCTGACTTATGAAGATCAAATAGCCAGAATGTTAGCGGATGGAAATGTCAAATGCTCTCGCATACCTAGGCGAAAATGTGTGAGGAGAATGATGGGATTTGAGTAAGCGAAAGGAGTATGTAAGAAGCGCGACGCTTGGCGTTCCGTCCTCTCTGACTACCCCGTTAGGGATACAGCGTGAAGATATACTATATGTAGTGTACATGTACGTATGTAAGTTTAGAAATTAAACAATTTAAGATTCCTATTACAGAACTCTCTGTGAGCGTGTACTCTTACTTGGCCGAGTGTTTTTTCTATTTATCGGTTTGTCTGTTTTTTAACTTCGCTAAGAAATTACTTAATTAATTTAATGAAAGTTGTACTGTTTGAAATATTAGGGTTTTATTTTAAGCAAATGTGTGATATTGGACGTGCCTCACAAGTGAGGCACTGAGTGTTAGCAGACAGAAATGTCAAAAGCACTCGCATACCTAGGCGAAAATGTGTGAGGAGAATGATGAGATTTGAGGAAGTGAAAGAGGTATGTAAGGACCGCGACGCTTGGCGCTCTGCCCTCTCTGACTACCCCGCTAGGGATACAACGTGAAGATATGTATGTAGTAGCCAAAATACTTAAGATTTGTGGGTAGGCATTTTGCAAATAATTATTTCAGTAATGTACATGAACTCGGTCATGAGCTGACACAAATTACACTGTGCGAGGTTGCTATATTTACTTAGCTTACTGTTTTACTCGTAGTTATGCTTAATGAGATAGAAACACGAAAATTCATTTAACACACGGCGATAAGAGTGGAAATTATTATAACTCCGTTCATTGTTTCTTAGTCCGAGTTTCAACTAGTAGAACCATATCAAATGTACTCTCTGTAATTTATTTACAGGGCGACTCCGGCTCTCCACTGCAGATAGCGTCGAAGGACAACCAATGCATATTCCACATCATTGGTATAACGTCATTTGGACACAAATGCGCCGAGAGCGGCCGGCCAGCTGTCTATACCCGCGTCTCGAGTTATATCGATTGGATTGAAAGCGTCGTTTGGCCAGGCGAATAAATTGTTAAAAAAAAATTATCAGTGTCATCAACATACAAATTTTTTCCTCTATAGGTCGTCGTAAAAATATACTTTTCGAACTTTCCGCACTCGCTTTATCTCTATCGAAACACGACAAGATACGCGGCGACTGCTCGCCTATGAACAAATTGACCTGCCTGGCTCCTGAGATATTTTTCTGTAACTTTCTTTTTGATTCGATTAATACATAGTTATTATTGTTATAAATTTGAAGGAGCTGGAAATACAAACTCTATACATGTATCTGTAGTGGTGGTGAGTGTTAACTTAGACAAAACATGCGCAGAAGTTAATGAAGAGACACTTCAACCAATATCAGCACCAGAAAAAAAAATCGTAGCCAATTTAAATCTTATTTGTTATAATACTGTTAGTCGTGATGATTAAAAGTTCAAACGATTACCTTAATAGATTAATAAAAAATAATTTGACATGGTCGTTATAACTTTATAAGCTACATATCTAATAGGTAAGTTATGACTTCTTCGAATAAATAACAAGATTGAGACTTTTTTTAATTTAGCGCCCTCTATTTTTAGTTATTTTAATGTTCTTTTGTACCACAGAATAGATTTTAAATACCCCAAAAACAAATGACACTCCCGTTCACCCGATGATTATAATATAATTTTCGGTAGTAACAGCGAATTCGGAAATACTATGGAACTCACATTCATTTAAAAATATGACAACGGAAACCCCAAAACAGTGGGCGGGGCTAAAAACCACAACAACGCGCTACTTAGTCTACCGTGCGCTCAGTGACAGTCAGCCGTCACAAATAAAATTGGTTTGTTGACGTGAAAACTGGCGAAATGTAAATTAAAAATGACCTTCTGTGTGGCTAAGTGGTGTAGAAGACAGAAAGAAGTCATGATATGATAACTTATCACATGTATATTAAATAATTTTACGTTTACAAGAAATTAAATAATAATATTGTGATCTGTATTATGCAACAAGTAGCCACCCCGTTTTTAGTACGTTAGTTATTTTTATTGTATTTTTATGCTAAGTATGGGAATTCTCTTCACTGAATTGGATCTTATAAATTTATTTATTTAATTGTACCAAAAATGAGCTTCGGTGATTATGATTACGGTGGAAAAAAACGGTTCGCTTAGAAAGAAGATTAAAGTGGAGCTCCAGTCACCGTTGACTGAATGTAATTCGAAACGTTTTAAACGCCCGGCTACAGTTAAATAAAGATCATGAGCGCTTAAATTAGAGTGCAATGTTTTTTATCTCCTTTGTTTATTTTATACTAGCAAACCCGGCCCGTTTCACTGGGCGTTAGTTGAAGTAAAATAAATTAAACAGTTTTTATAATTATTTTGATACTGCAAAAAAAAACAAAACAAAAAAAAATTCTACTGATCCGATCGCTACCAAACTTTACAGGAACATCCGCTAGGCCAATCTGAAGATTCCCTGAAAATTGCATCGAAATCGGTCTAGCCGTTTCGGAGTCAATAAGGAACATACATACATAGCCTTTTATATATATATAGATATATTGAAGTTAAAATAAATTAAACCGTTTTTATAATTATTTTGATACTGCAAAAAAAAAACAAAAAAAAAACAATTCTACTGATCCGATCGCTACCAAACTACAGGAACACCCGCTAGGCTAATCTGAAGATTCCCTGAAAATTTCATCGAAATCGGTCCAGCTGTTTCGGAGTCCATAAAGAACATACATACATACATCCATCGCCTTTTATATATATATAGATATATATTAATAGTTATGTGTATATGCACGCAAAAAGCAAAAATTCAATTGCAATAAAAAAAAATTTGCGCTCCGAAAATGTTTCGCCCGCCCCCTCGATGATATGGGTTGACGATAACGCAAAAGTCGTCAGGGGCAAAGTTGTAGCGCTTGAAGCACCCTCTACACACCCATTCCCAAAGTGGGCGATAACGCCCCCCTGTGGGCGCTGCAGGCCTAAAGGGATGCGGTAAGAGACCCAGAAAAAAAATGGGGGTGTTATGTAGAGGCCTGGGGGGTGATTTGTAATTTCATTTAGCTAGGAGGCATCTTACACAACGACTGCATGAGTTCTCGACTCAGTAGACAAAATAAGTTAGGGAACCTAGACTCTACTCTTATCTTTTTTATCGCTGTGAAATAAAAAACGGCCGAGATATAGGCGATACAATATTTGCACCTGTTCTGCCCTGTAAACATGATTTAATTTTTAATTTTGGAATTATTTAAAAATATAACATAAAATAGTTGACATGGAAAATCGATTAATCATTTCGAACAAAAAAATAGTTTTCTGGTTTTTAATCAATTCTGTTACGTTCCAGCCTCTTTAGTAGTCGCTATGAAAAAAAAGGTCGTAACTGCATCAAACAGGTTAGTATACCATCATAAAACAAATTTTTGGACATAACTATTTTCATAACATTATCGAAGATAGAGAAGCGTGAATTTGTATGTTATGCATACTATGGTTTTCGGAAACGGTTAGGGATTTGATAAATTTGTATATAGACGATATTTTATTTTCAAGTTTATTTAGAATAGGTATTATCCCAAAAAAACATTTTTTTCTAGACTTGATTTTAGTGCCATCTCATTCACTATTGAGGTACAGGCTGATATTACAAATATTCATGCATTAATATTAACTACTCGACAACAGATGGCACTATAAAATAACACGAAATAAAAAAAATAAAATATATATCATTTAATATCTTTATTACAATTTGTATAAATTATAAATGTATCATAAATCTTATTTTTATAAAGGTATTTCAATTTATCATATTATAAAAAAGTGAGTTGTGTCTGTATCTACATTTAAGATATTAATGAGGAAAAAATTATTAAATCTTTGATTCACGCAAAACTACTTATTTTTTAAATAGATTTTAAAGAAAATTGCAATATTCTATTGCTTTTCTTTGTCTCCCTAACCAATAAATATTAACATACACCTAATGTTATGAATCAAAGAATACGACGATGTCATGTTATGTATATATTAAATTGTATATTTTATATATTAAATTGTATTGAATTTCCTGACTACTCTCGGCCTAGTCCGTTAGAATTAGGGTGAAGACATGTTGTATTATATTTTTCATTCCATCTGTTCTAAAAACGACGATTGGTTCTTCGATAAGGTAGACCAAAATGGGTCTTTTCTCTTAGACTTTCATAGATGGCAAAAATGAGTTTGTAAAACGAACATGAATTCATCCTTAATGTTCTGTGAGCAAAGAAATCAAATGAATATATTCTATGAAAAATGTTACTGACTGGTTACTACCTGGGCAGCGGTAACTGCGCGCCAAAAATTAAATTTAAATATTTTCGAATGGCGTCACATTTATTTTTCTCATGGGGACAGAAAAGTAGAATAATATCACTTGGTTGTAAAATTCGTTTTTTAGCTCGGGCGATGTACCTTGGATCCCTCGCTGCGCTTAAGATTCTACTATAGAATCTATCTCTCCACACTACTCGAAATAGGGCCTCGCCAAAAAAAAATATTTTACACCTTTATTATACAATCTACTATTCTCGCAGTAACCAGTAGTGGATTTAGTATAAAAACTTATTTATTGAATTTGCATGTTATATTTTATACATAAAACTCTACTGTAGTATATTTAAATATATAAGGCTTTAAATAGTTGTATATAACAGAAAATATACTGGGTAACATGGCACTGAGTACTAAATAACTATTATAAGTTATTGGCTTCGTGTGACCAAATGGGTATACCCAAAAACCTCTTCTACAAGCATCCCTTACATGATGACTGGTAAAGGCAATTATTATCATCCAATTTAAAACATATAAGTTCACCTTTTTGTGATAATAACTTATAAAGAAAAGTATAGTCACAAAAACCAACCAAAATGTCGTACAGTGCAGTATGCCTCGTTGCTTTGTGTTTGTTATGTCCTGAAAGAAAAAATTTGAAAGATAACAAATACTGAAAAATATAGAAACAAAATGCATCTAAAAGCATTTATTTGGTAAAAATAACATTAGAAATGCTATTTAAAGCTATAAAAAACATAATGTTCCACACTAAAATGCTATCACATGATTAAGAATTTACTAAATTGATTAAAATTTAATTAATAAATAAAATGAAGATCTCTGCCCACTGAATGTGCCATACAATGTCCGTAATTGGAACGTGTCAGGCACGTAAAGTAGCATTCAGAACGTTCCTATGCCAACTGCAATGGCACAACTGCATTTTATTCCCATGTGTCATGCACAGAACATATTGTATCTGCAAAATATTCTTGCCATGGAATCACTGCCGGTCCGGTTAAGGCACTCTATAGTGTTGGGCGGTGACAGAATGGTCTCGTGGGTGTTACTTAATAGTAACTCACAACTCAATGCTGAGTTTTATTTGACTTGAACTAATTGTCAAAGCAACAGCTAAAATGATTTAAAATCTCTGCCAATACCACGCTTTCTGGGAGCTTGTTCCAAATATCTACAATGCAATTGTTCAACAGGTGACAGGCTACAGAGGTATGTGTAGTTGAGCAGTTGAATATGAGGATGTGTCCCCGGGATGAGTGATTTATTTTGTATTACAAACATATTTCTAATATTCAGTAGATTGTATTTATATGTCAATATCTTGTAGCACTCAACAAGATCACCTCTAGCCCTACATTTGTTCCTTGAGTGTAGACAAGCTCGGTATTTTCAGGCGTTCTACATAGGAGTTACAATAGAGACTATAGGGTATCTTCATTGCTTATCTTTAGACGCTTTCCAAAAGATCAATGTCTTTTACAAGTCATGGATTTCAAATTTGATATGCATATTTGAACAACAGTCTTATTTAAACATTAAGTTTTATATATTTTGATAATACCAGATGGTATTAAATTCTTTAATATACATCATTTTGGGTCCTAACTATAGTTAAAAGTATTTATAATCATATGTCAAGTCAAGTAAACCATAGTTAATGTAAACCTTAGCCAAAAAAGTTTGGATTCCCAGTCCATCCGCTACAATAGTTAGACCTAACATGTTGACTTCTACAAACTATGCAAGAGATAAGCATTATAGCTTATTCTTTATTTATTTCTCTCCCAGAGCAGCATGGAAATAAACTAGCTGAATATTGTAGTTTAATACGTATATGTATTGTAAAATGATTTTGAAAAAATGATAACCAAGTTCCTTGTTGGTTGTTCTAAGTACAATTTTTTTCCGAACCGAAGCTAAGCCGATTTGATTTTCGAAAATATATTGTACCTGGGTTTGCTTGAATCAATTAATTTAAATTTAATTAACATTAAAACATGTAGTATACCTTCCAATAAAACGACTTTGCAACAATAACATGGTCTATGTCAATGAAAGACGATAGTATTGTGCAGAGCAGAACGTTATACAGCCACGCGTGACTTGATAAGTTGGTCTCATAACAGAAGAACAACACGGCAGACAAACATCCAATGGAACCATGAGTAATACTATCGCAAAGTGCTCGAAATACTTGTGAACTCGAGTATTTGGATTTAAACACTATATAGTCACCAAACATAGCTGTAGAAATTATTGAGAGTGTTAGTACTACGAATTTTAGATATTTCATTTAAAATTTTGGTTATTTTTATGGACAAATGGAAAAAATAAGTTTGTAATTTCTGTGATTTGCTTTACATTTTTTGCGGATAATCAAGACGCGTTCGGAAGTTGCTATTTGTCGTGTTATCTCATTATTTACATTTTTTAAATATTAAGTTTGTGTGATTTAAGTAATTATTTTTATCTCAATAGTTATTAAAATATGTTTATCATTCAATTCAATCAATAATCAAGTTTTTTTTAAATTTGAACTATTGGAATTTTAAATTAAATTAGAATAATCGTTGTTAATTTATTAGCGTCGTCGTCTATGTTTAATCTATGTAGAACGTGACGTTGACAGTAACATTTTTTTTATGTCAATGATTTCTTTATGAACCGCCAAAATTAAAATGTTAATTTTAATCATAACGTAAAGTGGGTTTAATGAATATTTAATAATATATAGAATAAATGAAACTTTAAATAATTAGATCATTGTTAATAATACATAATGAAAAGATAGTAAAGTATCTAAGTATATATTAATAGCTAGGTATCTAGTTGTTTGCTCAGAAATATGACGAATTCTAGATATCCAAGTATAAACCACACCTAGAGATTACTAGGTATCTAAATTCTAACTAATTTAAATTACCACCTACTTCTTAAAAGCTGATATAAATATAAACCTTTCATAAATAGTCGGTTGGCTTTATCAGCACATTGCTATCAGTAAATAACTTTCGACAAGATAGCTTGATAACAAACCGGTAGGCAACACAGTTAAATCATTTAAATTTGGCATTCGTAATTTGCTGGCGCACATACAATTTAAAAAATATAAAGTAAAAAAGTTGACTGTGTTTTTATTTTTTATTTCTGTAAATTAAAGTTACGATAGAACAAAGTTAAACAAAACAAAAAATGCGTGAAATAGTTCATGTACAAGCCGGACAGTGTGGGAACCAAATTGGATCAAAGGTGTGTCAGTTTTATCTTTTATATTATGTAACTTTAATATATGATATTATATCTGTTTCTTGAACAGTTAATTACTTACAGGAACATCCAACCTATTGTACCTAATCTATTTTCTATCATTTTTTTTAAAGTAAGCGTAATGTTTTTTATTCGACCTTGGGCGTACCGCGTACGGTACGATACGATGTATTCAGTATTCACGAGTCCGGAGATAGAGTTGAATTACTAATAGCCCAGTAAAAATACGATTTGAAAAACAATAATTCGTAATAAGACATTTTTTTCTAAAATTGTAATAATAATAATAATTTATTTGTTCTCATTACATGTTCATTTTGTTTTACACACATGTCTTCATTTAGTGTTAGTTTAAGGTTTGACGCGTCCGGAACCAGTGTTACCAACTCTCAAAAATATTTATCCCTAAAGCTAAAGTCAAAAACCCCTAAACTCCCCCCAAAAAAAAAAATTCTTTAAAAATAATAATTAATGACTAATATGCTGTGATATTTTTTAATGCTCTTTATTTATAAATTATTTAATACATCAAATATAATTTCATTTTCTTCTGAAGACTCAGATTTTTGAAAATCATTCATGTTGACATTGAATAAACTTAACATTTTAGTGGCATCATTAATAAATTACATTTCGACACAGCAGTACAATAACAAAATCGAATTAAACAAGTAAACAACAATCAACTTATATATGTATATCCAATAAGCATAGGCATGATAACCACCAGTCACCACAGCGTAGTTGTGTAGTTGTATATATTTTTCTCAATTAAAAAAAAATATGAAGAGTAAAAAAATTCCTAAAAATACCCTTAAAAAATTCCCAACCAACTTATTTACCCCCTAAATCTGTGGGGAAAACCCCTAAGTTGGGAACCCTGTCCGGAACCCGAACTAGGGAAAAACCTGTTTTTCAGGCTCCAGTGGCCCGCCCCTTGGAAGTTACATAACGTTTGTACGCAAAAATTTTTTAAAACAAATAATAATTCAAGATATATAAAATAGAAATCTTATACTATTACAATATTAGGATCGCATCATGAATATTTATTTTGTGCATGTGAATGAGTGAAATTAAAAAAAGTGTTTTTTTGTGGTGAGTGATTATACAGATATAATGTGTAAGCCGTGTAACTGTATGAGGGTACATATTTTTTCTAAGGGAATAGCTTTCATATGAGTATGATAGTTTCATGATTTTGGGTGAAAAAGATCTTCAGTGTCATCATAGTATTTTTTTTTGTACAAGTGATATTATTTCCCTTTTGCATTTATATTTATTAAAAGAATATATTGTGATCTCATAATTAATTGACTTATAAAGAAAGAGACCAGGAAAACAGAAGAAACGATGGCTAAAAGAGGTTCTAAATCGATCCACAGACAACTCAGAAGCCAGCGATCTTTTTCGTCTCATGGTATTCGTTGGGTCATATGATAATTGTGAGTGCTGTTTTAGAATTACGTTTAGTATAAAGAGCTGCCCTACTGAAAGTACTTCACAGTGTTTATATAAGTCTAAAGAGGGGTATTTAAAAGGTTTGAAAGTGCTTATTTTTAATATCAATCTCTGCGCCCTTTCAAGGTGTATAAGGTTCATTTTAGCAGTACCGCCCCAGGATGTGATGCAGTATAACAGATTGGACTGATTGGATGCATAATATGCGACTTTAAGTATATTGGTGTCAGCAATGTTCCTTAGATGTCTAAAAATATACATGATCTTATGCAACCTTGAAGAGAGAATATTAATGTGGGGTGTAAAAGTTAAGTTCTCATCTATGGTTACTCCCAAGTATTTAATGACATCAGTCCTGTCAATCTTTGGACAATTACAAAATGTATAGTGTGTGGTGTGATTATGGGCAAAAATACAGAAGTCCGAACTGTTATAAGACTGGACATTACACATAGAATATGTCATATACTTTGTTTTGGCAATGTTTAACGTTAATTTATTATAACCTAGCCAGTTTCTTACTACATCAAAACCCTCCTGAGCCACCCTATAGGTTTAAGACTATGATTTCGCTGTAAATATCAGTGCAGTGTCATCAGCAAATGTTATAATTTTGCCCTTATTCAGATGTAAATTAATATATAATATGCTGCACAAGAAATAATGTAGGACCCATTATACTGCCTTGTGGGACTCCCAATAGTAATAGGTAGGTCCTCACTAACGTAGTTACCGATTTTTTCACGCTGATATCTATGTGAAAAATAGTCCTCAAAAAGATTTTTTTGAATTCCCCTTACTCGAAGTGACTTAAGTTTCGATAATAACAAAGAAATTGAGATAGTGTCAAATGCCTTTGGAATGTCTAAATAGATGATTAAGCACTTCATATTTTTGTCAAGCGATCTGACAACATAGGTCGTGAACAGTGTCAGACGTTGATCTACCTGCTCTAAATCCATATTGCCCGTCGGACAATAGACTGCTTTTTTCGAGATAATTAACTAATCTCCTATTAACAATTTTTTCAAGTATTTTAGAAAGAGCAGACCATTGAGCAGACAGAATTGAGATAGGTCGGTATATTTGTCAAAAAATAAAAGGCCCGTTTTGACATTTGTCATCGCGACGTAACTAGTGAAGTACTACTCGATACTCACGATGAATCGGTTCATGTTTGTATGAGTATTTGATCGATTTGATTATGTATTGTAAAGTGCATTGCATTAAAGTTGTGATTAGAAAATTTAACTTAAACTTTAATATTGTAGGTATTTTGAAATGATACAATGGTACGAAAGGTCAATTTGTCTTTAATTTAATATTTTTAGTTACAATAACATTCACACTCAATCACAAAAAAATCAAGAAAAAGCGAAAGTGATTGAATCTTCATTCAATCATTTTCTTCGGATGATGAGCCAAAATCGTCATGTGATAAATTCCCAAAATCTTAACCTATTTTCAGCTACTCGGTCAGCTAACCAGCACCGAATCGGATTCGACCGAATTCGGTGCTGGTTAGCTGACCGAGTCCTATCTCTGGTATATCCTGAGGATGCTCCGTTGAGGGGCGAAACACGTGTCGATTGGTGATTTTTGGAGTTTGAGCGGAAAATAGCTAAAGATTTTGGGAATTTATCACATGAAATGGATTTCCGCAAAGTAACACCTGAGTCTATACAATAACCAAAATCGTCAGTCGAGCTATCGTCACCTATAAATATAATTATTTTATTTTCAATTATATTATCAATATTGACGTCTCTGTCAAAATCTTCCTTTATTATTTTTCGAGTTTTTTCTACCACTTTTGCCCAGTCTTCTTTAGTCATTTTGGCACAAGCTTCTTTCAGCAATGTCATCATTTTCTTAGTGGAGAATGGCGGCTTTGTATTTTGGCGAGCTGCGTATCTTTTGACTTGCGCCTAGATCAACTCAATAGCATTGTACTGACAATGGTACGGCGGCGTTTGCAGCATGGCACTTTGTGTCCATGCTGAAGTGCCAATTCATCAATTTTATATTTTAGTTTCGCAGCTTTATTTTCTTTTACCAGTTCCAGCAATTCAACAATCTCATGTCAGCTTCAACGCCTTGTCTTTGTAGCCATGTCACTAAATCAGCCTTTTTGTTTGCTTGAGTAGGTGCTTTATCTATTTGAACTGAATGGTAAGATGCATTGTCCATAATGATTATGCACTGTTTAGGGAGGTTTGTTAACAACTTCGTAAACCACTCAGTGAATTTATTTGATATCTTCGTGATATTCTTTTATACTTTTAGACTCGAATGCGAGTAAGGCATCATTTACAAAACCTCCCCCGGCTGATCCGGCGTGGCAGATTATTAGGAGTTTTCGCCTTTTCCACCTTTTCCCATTGGCACTTTTGAGTAAGATGCCTTGGTATCGTCCGTCCACGACTGCGGCATGGTATGATTCGAGTTCAGCCAAGTCTCATCAATAAATATGACATTGTCCCAATTTGTGATTTTGTTCATCGCCCTCAAAAATGATACTCTGTGCAAAATTAAATAATATCGTTCCATCATAATTTTCCTCTTGTCGGTTTTCTTGTATTTGAATCCAATTTGCTTCATAATTTTTATTAAAGACGTGGAACTGCCACTAAACAGGCCACACTCTCGTAGTGATATCAGCAATTTACTCACAGTTGGATATTCATTTCTTGTGTAATAAGCATACACGTGGTTTCGAATAGCGTCTACGTCACATGTGTCAATACCTGTTACAGGCTTGCTTTTCTTCCTCTTTTTAGGCGTACGTAATACATTTTCTTCAGTACCGGAAGGCCCATACTTTTCTTTCAAAATGGTTCGATTAGTTTTTTTTGCCGATTCCAAGTGCTTCTGCGCCGCGAACCACGCCACCACGCTAAGTCACGTGCCGCTTGGTCAGAGAGAAGCTATTCTATAGAAACCAGTGTCACCAATTCAAAATTCAACTACACAATATTTAATTACTATAAAAATCGAATGAAGCTGGTGAAATTCAATAATGAATTGATTACAACACTAGTATTTAAAAAAAAAGACTGAGAACGTAACAGTTTTTGAAACGTTTCGTAATAATTAGAATTTGCATTCTACTATAAAGTAAGCGCAAAAAGAATACTCGCAATATATTCCATCATATTATTTAACGCGCCAAAAAAATGTATGTATTTTTTTAAAACACTTTATGTAATTAATTATTATTTTATTGTTTCTTTCAGTTTCGTTCCAAGTTACATTCTAGGGTCTTTCTCAAATGTCAAAACGGGCTTTTTATTTTTTGGACATTCGTACTAGACGAAGATCCCATGGACTTTTTGGCTAAATGAAAAATAACAAGCCGACACTTACACGGTGTACGACGGCAACCCGGATCGCGTGATTTCTCAAAACCGTTTGTACACCGTTTTAGGGAGAGAGTAGAATAGAATATGATAACACAAAACGTAATTTTTGCTAACAAGCCGAAAATGCGATGTTCGTAAAGATATCAAAAAGTTTTGTTCTGAAGGTGCAAGTTTCGGCCGGTTTGAAAGTGTGGCTGAGGCTGTAGGTTGAATTTAGCATGCCACCTGAAACTTGATATTTTCTAACAAGCCGAAAATTCTAATGTCATGCTCTTGTCACAAGACACTTATGAAAAAAATATCGGCTGAATCTAACGTGGGGAACAGTGTGTACTGACCGCTTGTTAGACAATTGTAAGTCCCTGCTGTTGCCTTAAATTCGTAGGTACACATCGCATTTATCGCATTTTCAGCTTGTTAGCAAAAATTACGTTTTGTGTTATCATTTAACACACTTTTCAACTCTCTCCCTTAAACGGCGTACAAACGATTATGAAAAATCACGCGATCCGGGTTGCCGTCGTACACCGTGTAAGTGTGGGCTTGTTATTTTTCATTCAACCAAAAAGTCCATGGGATCTTCGTCTATACTGACCTCCTTTGTGAATTTGATGTACAAGTGGCTATCTTGAAGATGTTGGGAAATTTGCCTTTTGATAGACACAAATTACAGATGTGAGTCAGAGGCGGTATAATTCATTTATCTTGTTCACAGAATCTAAAGGTTTGTCTTCAAGAGTCAATATAACTTGCGGGGTAGTTTTTAATTTGGCTAAATTAGTAAGGTTGTGTATGGTTTTCCAAACTTTTTTAGGGTCTTTTCCTGCTTTATTAAATTCGTTCCTTTCATATTCGCATACTCACCTATATCGCAGATTCGCATAATCACATACTTACTTCAATTTTCATATTCAAAAAAGTATGTGATTTCAAGATACTGTATTTACGAATCCACCTGGACTTAGCCCCACAAATAAAAAAAAGCAAATGTTAAAATAATGCTTTATATTTTTTCCTACAATTATAGTAATTAGTGTAAAAACGACTATACAATAGAAATCCAACAAAATAAACCGTAAATTATTGAATGTTTAAGAAAAAACTTTGTTTTAGTTTTTGATAATAAATCAGCCACTTTAATCGCTATATGACGTTTTGTTATTTAAAGTATTTCGTATATGTACACTAAATACATTTTTTCAAAAATCTAACTTTTAACGACATGTAGTAGGTTTATATTTTATTTAATTTGTTTACATTCACAGCAAAAATGTAACAGCTGTAATTTATGGTAGATTTTGCATTTTAAATCAAAACCAAGCTGTTAGCATTAGAATCCACCAATATTTGTCGTAATTCATACAAAAACACAGCATCTCTTAAATTTCACAAACGAATTTTTACCTCACTCATACACTTTTAGAGTTGATAAGTAAGAAATGATTAACGACAGAACGACGAACCACAGTATATCAGTATATTGTCTACATACACAGATTATATAGAAAGCTAACAGTGGTCTCGAGCGTCAAAAAGCGAGATCGATAGAGTTGCCAGCTAAAATCGGTATATTTGTACCCAAAATCGGTAGTTGACAAAAAAAATACATTATACAATCAAATTCATTTATTTATTGAAAATAAAACTTACAGACTAATTTACAACAATCACACTCAAATATAATTATGTTTTATACCAATATTCTTTGGCCATAGCCTCGGTCATCTTCGAAGTAATTTCACAATCAAAACAATTAGCTTCTTAAAAAAGTCTTTTTGAATGTAATAGGCCAGTGATTGATTGAGTAGGCAGCCTATTTCGCTGTTTTGTTTTCAAAAGATCAATACGCGAAAATATGCGTTCAACGTTAGCGGATGAATGGGGAAGTGAGACAATATTAAAGATGAAATTAGACAACAAAGAAACATCTGAGTTTCATCACCACGCTTTAGTAAACTTACTTTATCCCAAAATAATTCTACATCATCAGGAAATGTTTTGATTTGTTCACAATTTCTTAAAATGCGCCACTCTGTGTCAAGGGTTGCCACTAAAGTGTAAAATCGGTAGAAAAATCGGGAGAATTTTCATGTATACTCTCTGAAATCGTGGAAAAATGGTTGCATTTCGGTATTTCGGTAGAACAAAGCCCATATCGGTAGAAATACCGAAAAATCGGTAGTTTCGAGACCACTTTCCGCGGTTGCGACGTCAGTCGGGGTCGCACAGCAGCCGCAATTAGTCATTTATAATCGTCGTAATCTGTTTTCGTTCGTCTTTATTTTGTTCGTCACATTGATACAAATACAAAAATAATTAAATCGCATACACGAATGTACTGTAGTGTCTTTGGATGCCTAAATAACAGCTATTCGAATTCAGTTATCGTTCTCCATTATACCTAATGAATTCGAAAGGTTAAGTGGTACCTACAAAACTTTTAAAACATTATAGAAGTTGGGCTGGTTTTAAAAATTATATTATTTGTAAAAACTATTATTATAAATGCTAGTGGTCCCACTCGATGATTTGATTATGAATATTGAGAGGATGGAGCAGGTGTTTCGTAAGGCGTTCGAAAAGAAACACATAAATTGTAAAATTGGTATGGCCATATATGAACAACTGAAAGATATAGTATTCTAATCACCGTGTCCCTGCTCTCCCAAAAAATATTGGCAAAAGCTATTCATTAGGATGAAGATATGTTTTACTTTTACCAGAAATAATAAAGCTTTTCGAACATGTCGTAATCAACGAAAGTATTTTTCTGTGACAAATTTGTAATTTTCGATAATAAATTCGCTGTATTTAAATAAATGGAATCTTTATTCATGTCATGTACATATGTTTTTATTATTATTTACTCATATTTACAACTAAATGAGAACAGGGCAACTCTAGGTATCTCACCGAAAGTAGGCAATTCAGTTACGCGCGCGGCGGGAGTCAACCTTCTTTTTTACATATTCTTTGGACGAACGGAATGACTAAGTTAGCGGGACGCACTAGCGGCAGGGTCGCAGTCACTGTACTTTGAGCATTCCGCCAGTGACATAAGACGTACGTATTAGGTAATATGCTATTGTTGTATGCTTGGTATAAACATTCATTCTTTATAGCAAAGAACTGATAAAGCAGTAGTGTCGACCAGAAGCTACCGTCCTAATTTTTTTAATTAAGTAATGATCGGTAGATGTTAGGGCATACAATTATCGAAATGTTCCGATAATCGATAAAAAAAAATTATCGTTTTTTTTCCGATAAAAACCGATAATTACCGGTATTTGTAATATTTTACAAAAAGTTGTTTTTTCACATGTAGGTTAACTATACAATTACCTAAAATGAACCACAATATTAAAATTTAAACAATTTTTTTGTAGGACGAGATATATTTATTTAATCAAAGTAATTACCCCTCGTTGTCTATACATTTTTGCCATCTAATCAAAAGTTCATTTAAACCTTTGCGATAGAACTCTGGGGAACTATAATCCATAAACTGTGGAAGAGCATTTGGTACTGCTTCCTGGGAAGAAAATATTTTCCGTACAAAATATTGTCCAAATCGCGGAAAAATGGTAGTCGGTTGGGGAGTACGGAGGATGGATGACAGATGGTTTCTAACTGCAGGTTCTGTAGTGTTAAAACTGCTTCTCGAGGAATGTGAGGTCTTGCGTTATCATGGAGCAATAATGGTGAAGATCAATTGACAAGTCGGGGTTGTTTTGCTGCGAGTATCGCCATCGTTGTTCAGAGTTCTGCACAGTAGATGTTTGCTGTTATTGCTTGACTGGATCGGGGGAAGCTGTAGTGATTTACACCATGAAGTGACCACCAAACAGTTACCATCACCTTTCTAAGGGTAAGCTTCGCTTTAAGGCGTTGGTGTGGCGTTTGACCCGGAGTCAGCCATTACGTTGTTTGCTCGCGATTATCGTAAAAAATCCAATTTTCGTCACACGTCGCAATTCAGTCCAAAACCCCTTCATTTCTGTACCGACTTAACAAGTTCAAGGCAGGCAAGCATCAACGCGCGCTGCTCACTGCAGATCAGTCAAATCATGAGCCACCCATTTTCCAAGGTCTATAATTTTACCGATTGGCTGCAAATGGGTCAATATTGTGAGTATGTTAACGTCAAACGATGCCGCTGATTCCTTGGTAGGTTGATACGGATCGACTTCCACCATAACCCTTAGTTCAACGTTGTTTACCTTAGTGGCTGGTCTTCCTCCTTCTTCAAGTCGAAATTTCCACTACTAAAGCGGTTAAACCAAAAACGCACGGTGCGTTCCTTAGCCGTATCTTCTCCCAACACAGCATTGATGTAACGAGCTAGTTTCTGCTACGTTAGTCCCACGTCGGAACTCGTAATCGAAAATTACTCTGGTTTTCGCTGTGTCCATCTTCTTAAAAGCTGAATGTAAAACCAATTGAAAGTCCGAACAGTCAAATCTCATGATTTAAAAAAAATGAAAATGTTATAGTTTTCTTGTAAAAAAAGTTACTCTGAAATCTGACACTACGCAGGTTTAATTTTAATTCAAAGTGGACAAAGCGGCAATTTCATACTTTAATCCCTATTACATACCGAAAAATAAATATTTAAATATTTAAAAAATATAGTATTTTTTTAAATCAACGATTGTATTTCTGTATTAAATTAAATACAAAATATTGAAATCAACATTTTGGAAATATTATAATCATTAATTATTTTCTTATACATACATTTTATATTTATATAATATCGTGATCACAAGGTACCACCATTAGGTAGTTTTAATTTTATCTAATTTTATTTTAACGTAAAAACAATTGACTGAACTAAAAGTACATAAAAATATGTAAAAACTTAGATTTATAGAAAAATAGAATAGAATTTGATACACAAATAATACGAACTATTTACACATTACCTACGCAATGTTATTTTTTCAGTTTTTAGGTTAGTCTTTTTTAACACTTCCCGAATAATCGGTGTTTTATTTCGGAATCAGTTCTAATGATTGGGAAATAATTATAATATGATTTTATATTTTTTTATCGAAGACCGATATTTATCGATTTTTCTTTCGATATTTATCGTTTTTCAAATTGGACCGATTATCGATGAATAACCGATTATCAATTATCGGTTTGCATGCCCTAGTAGATGTAGATCGGTAGATCGTTAGATTTTAAAGGATTTTGAACTGAATTGTTATCTGGCTACGCGTACCTATATCTTGAATCCATGTCTACGGATGTGCAGACCTGCGTGATCAACCACAGAGTACCCTATTACTTCATTATGGCTCGCAGCTCCCAGTGCACGCAATCTGTGTCACACTTTACCTATTACCACTGTGTTCTATTCTACCTCACTGGAACATACCGTGAGAAAGATGATTTGGACTGGTCCGTTGATGCTGTGGTAGGGGGCATCTACCTTCTAAGCTATATTCCAATCAATATCATGTTCATCTTATGTCTTAAAACGTTGACAAGTCCAATCGTTACAATATTATACCCTTCTGTATCACAATTCGCAACACATACGGATTCGTGAACTTGTATTCATCCGATCCGGACCTATTCCCATCTCTATACTCTGTTGCCGAATAATGACCAACTATATTTTTTTCTGCATTTGTAATTAGAAATACCTGCTGCTAATTACCTATACTTTTTACTCAAAGCGATTGTCGTCTTAACTTTAAAATAATATTATTCGAAAAACATTAAATTAGATTCTATTTTCCTTTTACTAGATAATGTAAAATACGGTTTAAGTACTTACATACACTCTGGTAAGAAAGTCAATCAATCAATAATACACGAAATGTTAGTTATTCATCCAAATTTATTTTATCACCTTCAAAGTATGCTCCTTCAGAAACGATACACTTACGCCAACAAATAATCCAATCATCAAAACATTTTTTAAACGCTTTTTCCGGAATTGAGTTCAGTGGTCGCCGCGAATTCTCCTTTATGTCTTCTACCGAATGAAAACGGGTGCCAGGAAGTGGTAATTTGAGTTTAGGAAAAAGAAAGAAGTCGGCTGGAGTCATATCTGGTGAATAAGGTGGTTGCTCGATGGTATGTTTTGGATCAAAAATTCGTTCACAATGATGGCCTTGTGCCAAGGCGCATTATCGTGGTGCAAAATCCAAGAATTTTCTTTCCACAAATCTGGCCTTTTTCGTCGAATTTTCTATCTTAAACGCCATATAACGCCCAAATAATATTCTTTATTTACCGTTTGACCTTCCGGCAAGAATTCTGAGTGCACAACACCGCGATAGTTAAAGAGAACATTCAACATGACTTTGACTTTTGATCGACTTTGGCTTGGTTTTTTCGGTTTCGGTTCAGTTGGAAAGCGCCACTCCGAAGCTTGTTGACTAGTTTACATGTCAAACTCGTAAACCCACGTCTCGTTACCAGTAACAATGCGTTTCATGAATGTTGGATCGGAATTGACTCGTTCTAGCATGTCCTCAGCAACTCTTATGCGATTGAGTTTTTGGAGAAAATTCAGGTCTTTTGGGACTAGCCGAGCGGCAACATGTTTCATACCCAAGTGATTATTTAAAATGGTACGGATCAACTCGTGAGACACAGATAGTTCGGCGGCTGTCTCTCTCAAACTTGAATGAGCATTTTCAGTCACAATTTCCTTCACTTTTGCGATGTTAACTTCAGTTGCAGACGTTGATGGCCTACCAGAGCGAGGCTAATCTTCCATCACATCTCGACCGGTTTTTAACGCTTTGTACCACTCATAAGCACGTGTTTTCAACCGACTTCCAAAAAAGGAGTAGTTTCTCAATTCGGTTGTTTTTTTTTTGTTACCTCATGTTTGTTACCTCATAACTCCGTCATTTATGAACATTTTGGAAAATTCTTTTTTGTTCGAAACATACACTTCTAAATTGGTCCCATTAAAATTTCACTAGTATTGAAGCATTAGTTTTGAAGATACACCAAATAACGCGACCTGGTTATTTATATTGACGATTCTCTTGTATGTCATTTGTTAACTATCGTTGTCCCCACATGGCATAGTGGTAGTATGGTATAATGGTAAAGTAGAGAGAAGATATAAATTGGCTGTGATATAATAAATTCAGTCAGTAGAGTCAGTCTTGTGGCGGACAGAGAATACGGCTGGTGGCTGTCGTCTTCGGATTGTAAGAATACTGCTAGGGTGTAATTATGATGCAACCTTTACACTGTTCTTTTATAACTGATTGATATTATATTGATGATATTGATAATGGCCATAATGGGCAATAATATCCCATGTTCGATCTGTTCGCATCCTTTATTGTGAAAGCTCACGGTTTGTGCTCCTCAATAGAATGAAAGTCAACACATTGCGCTCCAGAATTAGGTATGAAACATGAGGTAAACATGAGGTAACAAAAAAAAAACAACCGAATTGAGAAACTACTCCTTTTTTGGAAGTCGGTTGAAAACACGTGCTTATGAGTGGTACAAAGCGTTAAAAACCGGTCGAGATGTGATGGAAGATTAGCCTCGCTCTGGTAGGCCATCAACGTCTGCAACTGAAGTTAACATCGCAAAAGTGAAGGAAATTGTGACTGAAAATGCTCATTCAAGTTTGAGAGAGACAGCCGCCGAACTATCTGTGTCTCACGAGTTGATCCGTACCATTTTAAATAATCACTTGGGTATGAAACATGTTGCCGCTCGGCTAGTCCCAAAAGACCTGAATTTTCTCCAAAAACTCAATCGCATAAGAGTTGCTGAGGACATGCTAGATCGAGTCAATTCCGATCCAACATTCATGAAACGCATTGTTACTGGTAACGAGACGTGGGTTTACGAGTTTGACATGTAAACTAGTCAACAAGCTTCGGAGTGGCGCTTTCCAACTGAACCGAAACCGAAAAAACCAAGCCAAAGTCGATCAAAAGTCAAAGTCATGTTGAATGTTCTCTTTAACTATCGCGGTGTTGTGCACTCAGAATTCTTGCCGGAAGGTCAAACGGTAAATAAAGAATATTATTTGGGCGTTATATGGCGTTTAAGATAGAAAATTCGACGAAAAAGGCCAGATTTGTGGAAAGAAAATTCTTGGATTTTGCACCACGATAATGCGCCTTGGCACAAGGCCATCATTGTGAACGAATTTTTGATCCAAAACATACCATCGAGCAACCACCTTATTCACCAGATATGACTCCAGCCGACTTCTTTCTTTTTCCTAAACTCAAATTACCACTTCCTGGCACCCGTTTTCATTCGGTAGAAGACATAAAGGAGAATTCGCGGCGACCACTGAACTCAATTCCGGAAAAAGCGTTTAAAAAATGTTTTGATGATTGAATTATTTGTTGGCGTAAGTGTATCGTTTCTGAAGGAGCATACTTTGAAGGTGATAAAATAAATTTGGATGAATAACTAACATTTCGTGTATTATTGATTGATTGACTTTCTTACCAGAGTGTATGTAAGTACTTAAACCGTATTTTACATTATCTAGTAAAAGGAAAATAGAATCTCCAGAATTAGGAAATAAACTAATTGTATACCTGCTCTAGATATTAATTTAGGCCAAGGTCACTCAAAAGGGAGAAATAAAAAACTTTTATAAAAAAATTAAACCGACTTCAAAAAAGAACACTGAAAAGTATGAAATAACTATCCCTTACGGATCGAAACTTAAGTACAAAAATAACTTTATAAAAATACGATACAAATACCCATATAATTAAATTTGACAGTTATTGAAGTCGGTGCCAAATCAATGTTCGACAACGGCAAGTCTATTAGTTTAGTAGGCTTGGCACCGACTTCAGTAACTGTCAAATTTAATTATATGGGTATTTGTATCGTATTTTTATAAAGTTATTTTAGTTATTTCATACTTTTCAGTGTTCTTTTTTGAAGTCGGTTTAATTTTTTTTGATAAAGTCGATTCTCCGTAAGCCTTCTGTACAATTTCAGTGACTCCGAGCACGAAATTCCATTGGCGATGCAAAATTTAAGACAAACTCTGTTCGATGTTTTTGTCCATTATGAAATTCGCAATATACACTAGAATAGAACTAAAAAAGCACTGTATTTAATCTAAATATCAGATGCAATTCAAACTCCGAGCCAAAATGGAAAACAGTTGTGCCAATCTAACAACAACAAAAAACAAAATATTGAATTTGGAACCATAAACAAATCATCCATTCCCGATACTGGCTTGACAGAATGTATTATTGAGTTAAACGTACATACATACATATCTTCACGCTGCATCCCTAACGGGGTAGTCAGAGAGGACGGAGCGCCAAGCGTCGCGGTCCTTACATACTTCTTTCGCTTCCTCAAATCTCATCATTCTCCTCACACATTTTCATCTAGGTATGGAGTACTTTTGACATTTCCGTCGGCTTACACTCTGGCTATTTGATCTTCATAAGTCAGCCTTGGTCTTCCTTGGTTCTTTTACCACTCACTTTTGCTCTTTAGATTTTCTTCGTCAGTCTTTCATCACTCATTCTTTCCATGCGCCCGAACCATCTTAGCATTTCATTATTTTAAATTCTTAATAATATATTATATGAATATGTGTCACAGAAATATTACAATAATAATATTACTTACAATTATTGTTAAAAGTGAACTCGCCGTATTGCAAAGACCTGTTAGAGGTTTTAGCGAACGGGAATTACACAAAGACGATAATTATGGTATTTTTGAAACTATTTTCAACAATAAATAATAAAAAATACTAAGTTGAGGGCAAAATCAGAAGAGCGGTCAAAGTAATATTTAAAATAATATAAATTAGTAATTAATTAATCATGAGTAACAATATTATTACCAATAAGATTCCAACCGTTGACAATTTATTTTTTCGGTGCTGCTATTGGCTAGAGACACTGTCTCTTTATTAACTTGTGTGCGTATCTTGAAATAAGTAAACATTCACCACCACTACAGATGCACGCGTGTAATCATACGAAACACAGTGTTAGAAAAGCTTTGAGTGTGTGTTAATTCAGCCACGGAACGGTTGCCGTGACGCTTTCTTGTCGTTTTTAGAAAGAAATTTTGAAAACATGTTTTTGGTTGCGATGTATTTATTTACCGCGACCCTTGGCGTCCGTCTTGTTCGTCCTCTCTGACTACCCCGTTAGGGATACAGCGTGAAGATATGTATGTATGTATTTATTTATTAACTTTATTTAATTAGCAAATTATCAGGGTAGATAGTCTATTTGTCTCTATGGAATGACACTGATGAGTACATAACTAAATAATAAAGATTTCGCTTTGAGCACCAGACTAAATACAATAGGTATATGTAGATAAGGCAATGGTATAATAAACTATTAAAACTAACAAGCTTATATCCTTGCTTGTGAAATAGGTACAATAGTTATCGCTATCACTCGAGTACAGTATATACCCAATATTACCCAATTCACGATAATATGTATATTAAATATAGGATATGAGGTCATTATATCGAAGTCATAGAGCCTGTGTAAGGATAGATGCTGACATGTCGCTCTGGTTCGAAATCTGTTTAGGCGTTACACAGAGCTGCGTGATGTCTGCTTGGCTATTCGTGCTGTATTTGGACAGTTGCTTCCAGACATTGAAAGGTAGTATGAGTGGTATGATATGTGATGGCACAGTGGTAAACAGTATTTTATACGCTGACGATGCTGTGCTTATAGCACCATCAGAAGCAGAGTTGCAGACGCTAGTTACATGCATGAAAGAAAAATGTGAAGTGAAAGGATTGATTATGAGTGTGAACAAAACTGAAAGGGAAGATGTACAGACGAAATGTGAAATATGGGTAAATGGAAAATGTAAACAAGTGAATGAAATTGTGTATTTGGGGAGTGCGTTATCTAGGGATGGAAGATGTGAGGTGGATGTGGAGAGACGGGTAACACATAGCAATAAAGTAAACGATGCTATGGCCGCATTAGTAGGCAGTGTGCATGTGTCTAACTAAGCCAAAATGGCCATCCACGACTCGGTGTTGGTGCCAACTTTATTGTACGGTAATGAGGACTGGATATGCTCGAAATTAAAAGAAAGTAAGATAAATGCAGTACAAATGCGATCTCTTAGAAATATGTGCGACGTCACCCTTATGGGCAAAATAATCAATGAAGAGATACGCAGCATGACAGGATTCTACGACAGTGTTATTGCAAAAATGAAGAAACGAATGCTTAGATGGTTCGGACACATGGAAAGAATGAGTGATGAAAGACTGACGAAGGAAATCTACGGAACTAAAGTGAGTGGTAGTAGAAGCCAAGGAAGATCAAGCCTGACTTACGAATGTCAAATAGCCAGTATTAGCTGACGGAAATGTCAAAAGCACCCGCATACCTAGGCGAAAACTCGTGAGGAGAATTATGAGATTAGAGGAGGCGAAAGAAGTATGTAAAGACCACGAAGCTTAGCGCTCCGTCCTCCGCCCTCTCTGACTACCCCGTTAGGGATACAGCGTGAGGAGATGTATGTATATCACATTATCATTTCGTACAATTCCAAATTTCAAAACATGTGCTTAATAAAGTAATATCTATATTATATCAATTTTGTTTATAATCAAACCTGAGGTTTATTCTGTTTCTTGTCGATTCTTCTCAGTGTCTGTGTTCTTTTCAAAACAACCTAAAGCAGATTTGACGTTCAAGAACACCTTGTAATTGGGCTTCCTTGAATAAATTGATTTGACTTTGATTTTGAAACCACTGCGGTGCGCGCGCATAACTGAGTAACAATACTAATTTAATACAAGGTTATAAACGGTTTAATGTGCTGCTAGAAAATTGTTTAATTCACTTAAAAAGTCCCCCTATGCAGACTTTGGTGTGTTTTGTGATCTGGATCTCGATATCTAAGTAGATTGAGGGTTAGATATTTGGACACATATGACTTCAACTCTTTATCATGAAATCCTTAAACGTGGAAACATGGTTGGATAAAAAATCTCAACAAAACATTCCACAATAAACCATGTTTTGCACAGATTCAGTTGTATCTCCGGAATTCTACAGAATTTTATAATGATTTTTACTAAAATGGATAGGTAATTATAGTATCTAGAATCTCTAAAACCTGCTTTTTAATTGGTAATGTAGTTATCTTGCAAATTACAAAAACAAATGTTGAAATTTCTTCGCGGTAAAATATGATCAAACCGCAAATGTTAAAATCAACTTTATTGTTATCGCCATATGGCGCAGGGGTAATTAACGAATTCGGTTTCACTGCACCGTTATTATAGATATTGACTTACTACCCACGTGATTTTTTCAAATGAAGTGTAACTCTGTATATTAGCGCGATGAGCCGGTTTCGCTCGGGTATAATACGTTTATAGCGATACACAATAACTCTTCTATGAAAAAGGTATCGGTTCGGTCTCATTAGAGATTAGTACAATCATACATAACAGACAGACACCTAGGAGAGGTACCTATTATAACTTATACTTGACGGTTGTCTGTTTGTGTCTGTTTGTTCTTACCTAGTAGCTCTTAGTTCTCTTCTAGTCAAAAAGTCACCGTAAAAACACCCGCCTATCGTATAACAGGTTATAACGCTTTTAATATTTCTTCAAGTCTATTTCTTACAGAAAATAAAATACATATTCATTTTAAGTTTTATAATGCTCAATACTTGATAGGCGTAATGTGCAAAAAAAAATTAAAAAAAACGAATATGCCAAATATTTGCAGCAATCTTTCTGTAATATTTTGGCACATTCATTTTTTTAATTAACAATATAAGTGCCTCATTCATTCTTGAATAACTTTAGTATGTAGCTATCAAAAATTGAAAGTATACAGTTTTATATACTTTAAATTTTTGGCAGTAATTTTAATCTGTTCAATTATGAGTATAGTTATAATGTGGTACTAGATAATGCTATGAAAGTGGGGCTAATAAAAAAAGTGACTATACAATTCTGCGAGGGAACAAATTAATGTTTACCATAAACGCTATATTATGTACTGTCATTTTAAAGCATTTAAACTCTAGGTTCCCAAACTTATTTTGTCTACTGAGTCGAGAGCTCATGCAGTCGTCGTCTAAGATGCCTCCTAGCTAAATGAAATTACAAATCACCCCCCAGGCCTCTACACAACGCCCCCATTTTTTTTCTGGGTCTCTTACCCTTTAGGCCTGCAGCGCCCACAGGGGGGCGCTGCTGCATCGCCCACTTTGGGAATGGGTGATTTAAACCTTCACCTACTTTTAGCATTTAAACCTACTTTACTCACTACTCGCGATATTCATTATTCTTTACTTACTCGTTACATCCACCTATAAAACTGGCAATGTAGAACTATAAGCACAGATTAATTAGTTTACTCTATAAGTTTGCCCACCTAAAGAGTAGTCACTTGATTACAACTCATTTAGTCGATCACATGCAACTATCGGAACAATTTGTCTGATTTTTATACTACCTAAACGCTTCATTAAAAACGCGTTTATTATTAAATTGCTATTGAAGTTATTTCGTGCAATATTTATGTGCTTTGTTTCAAGTATGATAATTAGCTTGTGATGTTTGATGTGTGACAAAGTATAGGCCAATGACTCGCTACTCGCTACTCGATAGGTCATTTTTACGGCGAGCTCTTCGACTATTGCATGAATGAAGCGATTTGTATCTTGATTCTTTGTTTCAAAGTTACGGTTATTGAGAATATTCTTAGCATTTTTTACGATAAATATCCAGATATTATTTTGTCTCAGGTTTTAAAATAATTTAATTTGACATACATATCTTCACGCTGTATCCCTAGCGGGGTAGTCGAAGAGGACGGAGCGCCAAGCTTTGCGATCCTTACATACTTTCTTCGCCTCTTCGAATCTCGTCATTTTCCTTATACATTTTCGTCTAGGGATACGAGTGCTTTTGACGTTTTGGTCGGCTAACACTCTGGCTATAATTTAACATAGGTATTGTAGCGACAATAATGTGGTAATGACAGAAATTTTGACTGATGAACGATTGACGGAAACATCTAGAGAGCAAAATGAGTAAGTAGAGGCCCTTGTCTTTGACAGACCAAGCCTGATTTACGAAGATCAAATACTCAGTGTCGACTGAAGAAATTGTCAAAAGCAGTCGCATACCTCGGTGAAAATGTGTAAGAAGAATGACGAGATTTGATGAGTCAAAAGAAATATGTAAAAATCGCGATGCTTGGCTTTTTAATACTCTCTGACAACCGGTAGGTATATAGCATGAGATGTATGATGTTTTTGGTGCGTAATAGTAATGACGGTTATTGCATGTTATGATACAGTGTTCTTATTTTCAGTTTTGGGAAATAATATCAGACGAGCATGGCGTGGATCCTACAGGGACCTATCGCGGCGAGAACCCACTGCAACTAGAGCGGATAAATGTTTATTACAACGAGGCCTCAGGAGGTAATATTATGTAAAAATATACCTACTACATTATCTCAGTGGCGTATTTTAAGATTTGTCACTCTGGGCCTATAAGATTTACCGCCCAATAAATTAACAAAGAAAAGCAAAAATCTTTTAATAATGAAAAAGGCCATGCAATAATATATTGTGCAACAAATGCGGTAAGTTGTCGTATGCGCACTCGAAGAAAATTAAGCGCACGAGCGAAGCGAGTGCGCTCATTCGCTCGAGTGGCCTATCGATAACACCGCCCGAGTTGCAGATACTTACTATTTTTTATTAGATACTAATGCGAAGATAATTTCGGTAGAAAGAAAAGTTATAGAAAGTAATAACTTTATTATTATTTATTATTATATTAATCTAAAACTTCAAATCAAGATTTTATTTATCTTTCACACTGATGTCAATGAGTACTAAAATCGATTGTGTTTTTTTAGATATTCATTTTATATATTTTGTTTAAATCGTGAATTTGCGTGCGACAAGAAAACATGTCGCACTTAAATTATAAAATGATAAAGTAGCTATTTATCAACCGCAAAAATGTGCATTTAGACACTTTTTATCCCGCATGAGTAATAAAAAAGAATAAACACTTTTAAGGTTATTTATTTATTTCAAATTAATACATCTTATATTTATTGATATTCATTTATTTTATTATTCTTGTACATACACATTCTTCATAGATACATTTTACCAACATAGCTTACCACAGACTCACAGACTACTTATATAACAACACTACAGATAAGACTATGCACATAGTATTGCCATTCATACTAAACAATAGTTGAATCCTAACAAACACCAATATATATTTACATTCTTTTGCGATGCACAAATTGGTTGACAAATTCGTCAATGACGCTGGATGGGCTATTCATCATGCGCCGCCCTTTGCAGTTTGCCGTTCTGGGCCATGGCCCTAGGGTATTTCAGTATTTACTCACGGAATAGATAACACGATATATCCTATACCGTTATCTATTCCGTGTGATTATAAAATCGGCCACGAGCGTGTAGATTATAAATTAAGTTAAAATGAGTCAATATTCAATACTTTTTTTTTCTTTCTTTATGACATGGCGCACAGATTAGCGTATTTGACAATGTCACGTATTAATAAGTAAAATCACAAGTAAATTAGTTTTTTCTTATCGGAAAACTCCTCTAATAAAGTGATAGTAGGCTTTACTGAAGGTATAAAGGACTTCTTGGAAGAGCGCGAAAATTTCAGCTACACATGTTTATTTAGACCTACTCCATTCTCTTCACTTATACAGAACTTTAAAACAGAATATACTATCACTGTTGTACTTTAAAACTCCCAAAAATGTAAAAAATAGAGAATCTAAATAAAATGACAACCTCACTTCTCCCGTTCCCGCCAAAAAGTCCTATTCAATACTTAATAATAAAAAATGGTGTAGATAATACGGATAAGCGATAGGTATTAGAAATACAGCGATATCGACACCAATATCAATATCGGTACAAAGTAAACATCAATTTCTGATAAACAAATAAAATCATCGATGCTAAAAACATCGGTGTTTCGGTGCTAAAATCAAATTAATAATAATAATATACTCAGACATTTTTTCACACAGCGCCATCTAGTCCCAAAGTAAGGACCACAGCGCTTGTGTTATGGGTACTAGACAACTGATATACTACTTATATACTTTTCTTTTGTAAATAAATACACATTATACATAAACACCCAGACTCGGGGCGGGAATCGAACCCGCAACCCCCGTTTACTTTCCGACGCGCTTAGCCGTTGCGCCACGGAGGTCGTCAATTAAGAAATAAATACATATACAAATACATATTGTGACATCTAGCATAAAAACAAATAATTACTTCGTTTGTCGAAGTTCGGAATACGCATAGGTTGGATATTATCCCGTTTTCCACGCGGACGAAGTCGTAGGCAACAATTACTTGAGAATATTTTTAAAATAATTTCAACTCAGTTGCTTTTTTAAGTGATAGTGATCTATATATGGCGCTAATTCAATATTAATTTAACTTATTAGGTAAATATGTACCTCGCGCTGTGTTGGTTGATCTGGAGCCGGGTACGATGGACTCAGTACGATCCGGACCATACGGACAGCTGTTTAGACCAGACAACTTCGTGTTTGGACAAAGTGGTGCCGGTAAGTTATTGGTTAAAGCGCCATCTCACATTGAAGGGTGCAGTGTAATTTAAGGTCAAGGTAGACAATACTCGTTGTATGGTTCGTGTCAATTCAATTTGCCAAAATGTGTAAATACTCTTTTAATGAAACAGGTTTTATAAAAGAACGCAATTTTCAAAAAAGGCAAAAAATTCATTTGGAAATGATTGTATGGTTAGTAATTTATCTTGAAAACTGTTATTTGGGTATTTGAACTGTCTCGTCTAATGAAATACTAATCGTGTTTTTTTTTGGCTAGTAACTTGCAGACAGCACGCGACAGCCAATATCGCGCGATATCTGCTGTCAAAACGGGAATTCGTGTAATGTAATTTGTATAGTGGCGCTAAATCTACCGCGAAAAGTGCATTTTACGGTCATAGAATAATAGATACGCAATCGTCATACATGATAATTTTTTATTACAATTAGTCACCGGTCGCGTAGTGAACGCGTCACTGTCGCTGTCTGCAAATTTTTAGGTAATAACCCCGCGGATAGAGCACAATAGAGGCTTTAATTTTTTTGTGTAATGCTCAAAGAGTATAATAACTATACCAAGAAAATAATGCTCTCTTGAGAGGGAAGGCAAAGGGGTCTATGCCCATAACATTCGGCGTCTTCAGTAATACAATGATATATTATTCTTCATGTCATTTCATTAAAATGTCTACGTAATACATTTGAATGTTTTTTAGAGATTCTAGCGACCAAAATATATTGAGGCAGTGTTTCTAGTAGGATTCACTGACTAAGCCACTAAAATAATCTCAACATCACACTACTAAATAAGCACTTATTTCAACAATACCATAAAATGCAGAACAGTATAGATACTTGGGACGCAAAACTACGTCAATTACAATATTACAGTATCCATTAGAAACAATTTGAAAATAATCAAAATAAACGCCAACCGCTCCTAATATAATCCCGCCAAAAATTTGAAACGAGCTTTAGTTTCTATTTTTCTATTCTCAGATTTATTAATGTAATGACGAAAATGAAATAATATTATTTTTCAATTAAGAGGAGATAAAGATGCATCTGTAATTTCACTGGCCTCCTCGTTTCTATTTTTGAATTAGTGTTTTGTACAAAAATTTGAAAAAGGGAATGTATGTAGAACAATCTGGATTTCGGTGTCGGTAAAGGAAATTCTAGATTAGCAGTCTCGCCACTCATAACCAGTATTTTTATATTTTCAGGCAACAATTGGGCAAAGGGTCATTACACAGAAGGTGCAGAGTTAGTCGATTCCGTAATGGATGTGATAAGAAAGGAAGCCGAGGGTTGTGATTGCTTACAAGGTACGACTCCATAATTTGGTAAGGCAGTGGACTTAGTTAATATGAACGTGTTCAACGCATTAACTTAGGTTGCCTTAGAAAATATTTTTAAAAAGACGGCATAAAATTGGGACGAAATTATCGGTAATTTTTTTGTTTCTCATTTCCGGTTGTAGGTCTCTGTACCAAAGCTCAGTACTTGTAAATATGAGAAATAACGACGTACGGATAAATATGACGAAATTATGAATGTTTCATTTTTTGTTACGGAACCCTAACTAAAAGACTTTAAACGTTGATTTTGTATAAATCTTTTGAAATCGTCACGGAGCTGAGTGATGAAACATATTGACATGTCAGACATGGTCCAAGCGCACCATTAACTACCCAATTCAGCGTTAGTTTGACAATTTAAACATATCATGTTAGAAAAAAAAAGTTACGCCATATATTATGTACATATACCTATTTAATGTATATCAACAGGTTTCCAACTCACGCATTCCCTTGGAGGCGGCACCGGCTCAGGAATGGGTACGCTTCTCCTCAGTAAGATCAGAGAGGAATTTCCGGACAGAATCATGAATACATTCAGTGTGGTGCCTTCACCAAAGGTAATTGCCATAAAAAGAGACTTGTAGAATACTTAGTCTTTAAAAAATAGTAACTGGAGATTGGAAAAGCCTTCTGATGAACGATCACAAGTCTTGTGATGAGATCTGATTAAAAACTTTGATGCACTACCACAAAGCCGTGGTGACCCTATGTGGGAAATGTGCGAAGTATATAGGAGCTGAGGCACTAGGTGCGCTGCGAGGCTTTACATTAAGTGAAGTGCTTGATATCAAAGTTCACAATCATACAGAAATAGGAATGGAGGTGCAAGTGCCTTAACTCGTAATTTCTTTATCAGTGAACATTTGGTGTCATAAAAAAAAACATGAAGCGTGTACTCTTGAATGTATCAGCTTCCGATTTTACAGTTATTTGTCTATTTACAATAATAATAGAAAAAGCACTGCCGAGGGTAGGTACGGCTCTAACTGCCATTTGAATGTCATACACAAATTAATAACTTAATAATTACTTTCCGATCATGACATCATCATTTGGTTTCGGTTTTGGTAACGAGGGAAATCATCTAACATAGAAATTACGGTGTACCATAATCATAAGATCTTGATTGTGCTTGAATCAAAATCTGACGTTGAAATTTTAATGACAATCAATTTCAAAGCGTTTACAAACATTGATTAATCTTGGCAGGTGAGCGAGGTGGTATTGGAACCCTACAACGCAACGCTCTCAGTCCACCAGCTGGTTGAGAACACCGACATGTCCTTCTGTATCGACAATGAAGCACTCTACAATATTTGTTTCCGAACTCTCAGGTTAAGCAGTCCTAGTTACGGTGACTTAAACCACTTGATCTCTGTAAGTATACGATATAACGTAGTTTGTGACCTTTGTTCTGTAGCTTTACGAAGAAAATATAAATTTTTGTGTTAAGGAAATGCAAAAGGCAAAGCACAGTGTAATATTATGATAATGATAACACATACGAGTAAACTCATCCAAAAGAACTCAACCATTTGCGTATCACGAAACGTTAGGAGCCCCCATGTAATTGAAAGATACTCTAAATTTAGAAACTCGATTTTCGAATGCATTACACTATGTGATAGTTTTGTGTATAGTTTTTGACAATATGGAGAATAATTTATTATATTAAGTAGAAACTTAGAAATATAACAATAATATTTGTTGTATTGATAAATTTTTGGAAGCAAATAGTCACAGTGGAAACAATGAAACGTCACATGTTTGACATTACTACGGAATCGTTAGATTAACGAAATCCAGTATTATCTAAGAACTGGTTTAGGGGTCCTTTTAATCTAGGTGATACAAAGTTATATGATGACTTAGCGTTGGTGAAAAATAGAGCATAACTAAAAGCTCACAAGCAAGCATTTAAAAAAAGATTTCATAAATTCAAAGAAACTGAATACTGAAATGTAAAAGCGCATCATACACCGCTACTGCTAACTTATCATTTACACTACGAAGAATGACCGTTTGCACATACAATTAAAGTCATTCCAACTGCGTCTGTATAAGATTATTGATGGCACGTGCGGCTGTTTCAACTAAACTATTGTTGACTACATTCATGCGTCCTAAACTGTATTCGAATACTATTACGAGATGGCTAATTGACAATTATTTGTTACAACGATTGCAACGATTAAAGTAGACTTGTAACAGACAACCCATTTCATCTTCGATGTTGTTAATGAATGTTACAAAATTATCCCATGTAGTTAATAGATGTGGTTAACATTGATTTGAAGGTAACACATGTTCCCGCCCCTAATTTTAATCGTATTTTCAGTTAACCATGTCAGGAGTGACTACGTGTTTACGTTTCCCTGGTCAGTTGAATGCAGACTTACGAAAATTAGCAGTAAATATGGTGCCATTCCCAAGATTACACTTCTTCATGCCAGGTATGTTCAAATATACATTTATGTAGTGTTACTTATAATGTTGCTCGCAAATCTCATTGCACTGGAAACGTAGTATTTCTTGTAACTTTTAACTTCGACAACTTTCAATCTTTATCCATTAATTTTAAAACATATAATTGCATTTCACTTTTTAGTAATGTTCGTTAGAGTTAACAATTCGGCCGCGACGCCTAACGTGAGAGTTATGAATCAAAGAATGCGGTGTATTTATTGGTTATTGGTCGATTATATTGTCTAAGTTTCTGGTAATGGCATCCTTTCTTTGTATTATTAATTTATTAATTATTATCCTATCCTTCCATTTTTAAACAAATAACATTTTATTCTAATAATCTATGTATATTTGTTATAGCGCCATCTATTACTTAAAGCCTTTCAAAAATTCAAATGAAACAATGCTTTGCGTCTAGTTGTTGCGTTGAATTTTTTTTATTTTCTCAACTATTAGTTTTTTCAAAAAGAAATTATGAAAACGGATTTCAGTTGCTTCGAGATTAATAATAAAAAGAACGTCTTACATGTCGCCATCGCGATATCATCACACTGTATTCAAAAATATTGAAGAATTGAATGAAATGGTAATGATTTACGTTAGTAACTGATTAATCTGTGGTAATGAGTATAATGTAAATAAAAGATCCAGCAAAACAACAAATTAAGCAAGGCTACTAAGATTATTGAATAGTTCAAATAATAGATGGCGCTGTAACAAACTAAGATAATAATTTATGTTAACGACTTTATTGTGATATTGTTATTGTTGTTATTAGGATTCGCTCCACTTACAGCGAGAAATTCCTTTGACTATCGTCCGCAAAGCGTGTCTGAATTAATGAGTCAAGTAAGTACACATTAATTACAATTTAATAGGAAGTTTAGATTATAAATGGATAATACAAAAAGACACACTTTTGTGTTTATTTTTGATATTTAAAATGGAACTCATAGCTTTTAAAAGTAGAATAACAATTTATTAACTTGAATATAATGAATTTCGTTTCATGAGCGAAAGTGAGCGGTAGTAGAAGCGAAGCTTCCTTGGCATAAATCAATTTTGGTCTTCACCAAAATTGATTTATGATCAAGATTTATGATGAGAAGATGAAATAGCCTGAGTGTTAACTGACGTAAATGTCAAAAGCATTTGCATACATTGACGAAAGTGTGTAAGGAAAATGATGACATTTGAACAAGCGAAAGAAATATATATACAGCATGAAATGTACAGACTTAATACTGTATCGTATCTCTATGTATCTCCATACTGTATAAATATGATACGAACATGTCATATCGTATCCCTAACAGGGTAGTCAAATGGAGGAGATAGCGATATTTGCTGTTACATATGATGAAAAGTTATATACATATAGGTACATACCCGGGAGCCCGAGTTTCGCTGATTTTTCAAATTATTCCATTCTACCATTTGTAGCCTAACATCAAAACTAAATGTAAATCCGCTACTTCTGTACTGTGACACTACAATCAAAACTTAATTTTTTTTATTGTTTTCTGTAGTCTTTGATATTAATTGAACATAATTTCCAAGTATTATTAAACAAAATTGCACCCTGACCTTGCAAATTCGTCTTACACGGTTATTGGTTCCGTATAATATATAAAGGAAAACAGATTTTTATGAACGATACATAAAGCTTTTTTGCTACTATATGACAAGAGATGGCGCTGTAATAAAAGTATCGTCCATAGATGTTCAACCCCGGCAACATGATGACGGCCGCAGATCCTCGCCATGGGCGATACTTGACCGTCGCCACCATATTCCGCGGAAGGATGTCCATGAGGGAAGTGGACGAGCAGGTCTTGGCCGTACAAAACAGAAATTCTAGGTAGGACTTTCTATTATTTATTTTCTAGCTTTGAACGGAAACATTATTGGATTGGAAATATGAATCAGGGATGTTATGGATACATATAAAATTTTGGATCTGGATACGGATATATGAATAATACGACTGGAGAGCCAATCAGCGCTTACGAATGATACGCACGCCTGCCCTGCGTCCCGCTAATTTCCCCAATATACCCTATTTTCGACTACTGCGCAGTAACGGTCACCGCTATACTTTTGTGCCGCTACCTGTACCGTTCAAGCGCTGCTCGATGTTTTGTATCAGTGTGTTACACGCATTGACTTCTTCGGAGTGGATCCATTCTTTCGAATTGGGCACTGCTTGAATATCCCTTTGCCCTATATGTTTCCTTCCGAAGTACCTACACGAGTCTAAATCGTATTTTACCAATTATTTATTTAAAGCTTTCTCATATTCGACAATTACGACAAATGATCCTGACTGAGTTTCTTGTCGGTTCTTCTCGGTGTCTAGGTTTTCTATTTGAACCGAACTAAAGTAGATTTGATGTTCAAAAATACCTTTTTAATTGGGTTTACTTGAATTAATTTGATTTGACTTTGACAGTTACTTCGTGGAGTGGATACCCAATAATTTGAAGGTGGCAGTATGCGACGTACCTCCCCGCGGTCTTAAAATGTCGGCCACATTCATTGGAAACTCAACAGCAATACAAGAAATCTTCAAGAGGATATCTGAACAATTTACCGCCATGTTTAGAAGACGGGTAAGATTGTTAACTGAATAACAGTTATTTTATTTGTAGATATACTTTTGTTATATGCGTAACCAGTGTTTAAGAGTTCAGCTCTGCAGACTTTGGTGTTTGCAGACTTGGATGTCGGTATCTAAGTAGAGTGAGAGTTGAATATTTTAATATCTACAACTTGAGGCTTTTTCTTAAAATCCTTAAACGTGTCAACATGATTGGAGAGTAAACGTCGATAAAAAAATTCAGAAAAAGCCTCTTTTGCAAAAATATTCATTTAGATCTCCGAAATTCTACCGAATTTCTAAATGGTTTTTACTAAAACGGATATTGTATAGGTAATTACAATATTCCAAATATTTCGAACCAATTTTTTAATCGGTAATGTCTCTTGTAAATTACAGTTATGTACAAAAAAATTAATTTTAAGACTTCTAGCTGCGAATGGACCTCCTAAATTGAGGAGCAGCTCTCAATGTTACAATATGTATGTATGGAGCAGCACCGAACCGAGCCGAAGCAACCCTTAACTGTACAAACAATAACAACAGATTATTTTACTTTAATTATAAACATAGTATGTACACATACATACACTACTCACTGATTCAGATCTTCCTAATATTTCATTAATGTGCTATATCGGTTTGTCTATTCTGGGTTCTGATAATCTATAATTACTTATATGTATAAAATTACAAATATATTAATGGTGAAAATTGGGTGTCGCAAGCTAGAGTAGACATCCGGATCCTGAGTCTCATTGTTGTCTTGGCAGAGATCTGATTATGTTCTTTTTACTGTATAATCCTGTTTTATTAATTGTAAACTAATGTACTTGGTCCTATGGAGGAGCAGTATTTCCTGTCAGAGGCAATTAAGCTTACTAGGAGATTCTGTCCTAATGTTATTATTGTAAACCAGTAAATAAACAGATTTTGATTTGATTTGATTGATTGAGTATAGTAGCATAATAGACGAATAAAGTATACGACAGCAAATCGACCCTTGTGGCAAAAGCTACGTGCAAGAAAGAGTCAGAAACAAAATGTTCGTAGAACCATTTTGAAACCCATAGTCTCCGTTAGTTTCCTGTCAAATTAAAAGTCATTTGTATTTCGCGAGTTTTTTCGCAATCGTCCCAAATTTTATTGCAAAAGCAACAAAAATAATAACGGTATCGTGTTCTGTGTTAAATTGTAATATAGTTTACAACAATAACCGGCGGGTTATTATCTAAAAATTGGCACACAGCGACAGCCACGCGATCACTGCGGGACCGGTGATTAATTGTAATAAAAAATTGGTATCATGTATGACGATTGCGTATCTATTACTCTATGACCGCAAAATCCTCTTTTCGTGGTAGATTTAGCGCCACTATACAAATTACATTACACAAATGTAGTTTTACTTTTGACAGCAGATATCGCGCGATATTGGCTATCGCATGCTGTCTGCAAGTTACGTAATAAGCGTGCCGTCTAATTAATTAATTAGTAATTAATAATGATTAATAATTTATTCCGATTTCATTTGGCAATATATGTTTGTTCTTCTATTCCGCTAGATATATTAACTTTATGCTACGGCCTATACATATGTACTATTGCGTCATTTTGTCTCTTTTGCTGCTCGTGTACAAAACAATGTTACGAGTCGTGTATCTGTGTATGTATCTAGTCTATGGTACACACAGTATCGCCTTGACCACAAGGGCGCACGGGGCCCGTGCCCCGGGCCCCTGACCCACGCGGGCCCCCAAGACCCGAGAGGCCGTATTCGCTTACACGTATAAAAGCAGCTCAATTTTTTTCTATTTTACGAGAAGAATCACTCAATATTTCCAAATTTAAATGTTGAGACACCAAATCAGATTCCCAATTATTTTCTAAAGTGAACATTAAAAAAATGCTGTTTCTTATCATCTCAAAGCATGCCCAAAGATGGCTTTGAGTACACATACTCGTATCTACACAATATTATAACAGGCCTTATCTAGTCTTTTATGTAATTAAAGAACTAAATACGAGTAGTTAATTTATTTTCATTGTAATATACCAGGCTTTCCTGCATTGGTACACCGGCGAGGGTATGGACGAGATGGAGTTCACAGAAGCTGCGAGCAATATGAGCGACTTGATATCGGAGTATCAACAGTATCAGGTAACACAGTCATATATCTGTATCCATACACATAAAGTATAAATCAATTTGAAGTGTCTATGATTTTGAAATAAAGGCTTTTATTAAGCTTATATGGTTATTTACACGTAATTAATACGATGATAAAATCAGACTCTTAAAAGTAAAACATTGCTTTAAGTTAAAAATAATATTTCGCAGGATGCTCAAGTGGACGATGAAGAGGTGGCGTTCGATGAGGAAGAGGAACTGGCGCATGAGGACCATTACAGGCCTGAAGACAAGGAGACTGTCCAAGTGGTTCATTAGATTAAATTATTATTTAAGAGCAAATGAGAATTTTTATTTATAAATAAATAATTTAATTAATTATATATTTTATTTCTAAGCACAGCAAGTGTATTGTGTCACTCAAAATGAGTCATTTTTTGGTGCGGAAATGGACCAAACATCTCTTGTATATCCGTTTGTTCATGTATACAAAGATATTGCAACCAAAAAGCATGGTAATTAAAATTAACTAAACTAAATAAACATTAAAAGGAAAAAGAGTGACAACTCGATCGATAAATCGGTGTGTATGGAAAATGGTGCCATCTAGAGCTTGACAAGTGGACTAAAGTCAAGTTATTACATATACAGTTATTTCGTAAGGATGGGTAAATACCAAATCGTTTTAGACTACCATGACAATGGAAAACTTGCGTTCTACCATTTTCACCAAAATAGTTTTAATGTAACACCTCAAAATTATAAAAAAATAAAGGTGAAGCAACCCTTAACCCTTAAACGTGAGGCAAATATCAGTGTTTTTATGTTGCTTTGGAATATAGGGCATAATGATAGGATTGTACATTTTTTTCCTATTAAACGAATATTTCTTTTTGTATGGAAAACAAAATAAACTTATCCCGTAATTACTACATCTGCAATATAACAGTCGACAATGACAACAAGTTGAAACCCCGGCGGATTTATATCCCCTTTCACAATAGCCTTGTATATAGATATAGGTGCGTACTGCGTACCTACTTATATATGTATATCTTACACGTTCAAGACGAGACACTCATTGATGGTGACCAACGGTTTGTCCATGCAAAAAGAACTTTGTACGGACAAATCGTCGATCGCCATCGATGAGTGTATCTTGACTTGGTTTTGACTTTGTTGAAACTGATAATCACATGATAATCAGGACAATTTATTGAGTGATCCGTAGAGCAGAGTTCGTAGAATAAAAAAACCATGAAGTTCAGGAATATTTGCAATTGACATTTGACATTTGGCAATGCGACTGACAGACAGATCAAGATGGCTGTTTTTTTTTATTTTAGTTTCATCTTCAATCACCAGTAGCGCTGGTGTTCTATGAAAATTGATGACATTCGAAGTGTGCTCCCCCTGATTGCAACTGCCACAAGTCAGTGTTATCATATTATTATAAATAGATTCTCGAAACCCCTGCCCATTGTGTACCTACAACGGGAGTCGCGATTCACAGGCATACCCCTCTGTCAAGCTATTAGTAAAAATAGCCACTGCACGATAAAAACTAGTTTTTAATCGATTTGTTACCATTGCTATAATGGGCCTAGAAAAGACAGTACAGGTCCAAGGCAGGGCAGCTGCCCTGCCCCACCTTTGGTACCCTCATGAGCATAACGATTTTTTTTAATGTTCGTATGTTAAATTGGTAACATTTTAATTACTTTAACAGTGGCATAGCTCCTGACTAAATAGGCCCTTCGTTAATATTTGTTGGCCATTTTTATCCAATTGCGGAGAAGCCCAAAAGGAGGTAAAGAAAATAAACAAAGACACTTGCAATACATAAGAAAATAAGTATATTTATAAGACATTACTGCACAATTACATGTATGTATTACAAAATTAAAAAACGATAATATTAGTATCCAAGTCAGTCAAATACTATTAGCAAATAGACGAATTTTCGCTTACACACGTCGGCCCCCCCCCCCCGTATCATTGATACGGCTGTGGTATGGTGGTAACTACGACCCTGTATTTTACAAAGTAGCATTATCATTTCATCTATTCGAAAAACGATTATTTGTTGCTCGACAAGTGCGACCATAACAGGTCTTTTTCCTTTAAGACTCACAGAGGGCAGAAATGGATTTGAATAAGGAACACGAGAGAAAATATTGTATGAGAAACGTTACTGGCTGATGATTATCTGGGCGGCGGTAACCGCGCGCTAAAATAAAAATAGTAAATTAAAAAATTAAAACTATAATATTTCTTTGTACCTTTACATATCGAATAACGTCCTCATTTTTCTTTCTCATAGATGGGAATGAAAAGTAGTGTA
The DNA here is from genome assembly GCA_907165235.1 of Zeuzera pyrina. NCBI lineage: Eukaryota > Metazoa > Arthropoda > Insecta > Lepidoptera > Cossidae > Zeuzera > Zeuzera pyrina. The sequence goes on from OU015647.1 coordinate 3,937,149, forward strand.
TCACTCGGTAGTAAAATTATTATTTTACCTCGGACGTCATGTATTGAATCCTAGAATCTTTCGCTCTGCTGTGGACTCAAAATCGCTCCTCGGCGTAAAAATATTATTTTACTCCCTTGTTATACAATCTACTATTTTATAGTTGCTACTTCATATGCATCGATATTTTAACTTAGGTTCTCGTCGTAATATGACCAGGCGATGTTACTAGTGTCTACGAGTCTGTTTTTGTGCGATAGCTTCGGTTTTGTATGCCTTATTCGCTGATATGAAACCACGTTCAAGTATTTCAGAGTCTTCGTGAGGAAATCGTTCGCCTTTTTGAACTGAAAAAGATTGTTATTTCGAATGCCTTTTATGGTAGTTTCTTAAAATATACTCTGTCTAATAAATTGTCGTCTAAAATATATCGCCTTTCATGCGTCACGAATTAATAGACTGAAAGAAATACACATGTATATGGCTAGTCCGTGATAGAAAGGGATGGGATTACACATATTTCGTCTCTATCGGTCTGCTCAATGTTTTAAAACCGTTAAATTGTTGCATTTGACAGACATAAGAACGAAAGAAATCTTTGTTTATACTTTTAAGGTTTTTAGTTAGGTGTACACTAGAAGTGAAAAAATAATATAAACATTTTTCTTGATATCTATTAGATAGAGACCCTTTTGGGCATGATGGTAAAATGCAGAATTTTAGGCTGTAAAGACCGATTTGGACTTTTTGGCAGGAACGGGAGAAGAGGTTGTCATTTTATTTAAATTATCTGTTACATTTTTGGGAGTTTTAAAGTACAAAAGTGATAGTATAATGTGTTTTAAAGTTCTGTGTAAGTGAAAAGAATGGAGTAGGTCCAAAAAAACATGTGTAGCTAAAGTTCTCGCGCTCTTCCAAGAAGTCCTATAAAACTTCAGTAAAATCGTACTATCACTTTACTGGAGGAGTTTTACGATAACATTCTACTTATTAAAATGCGCTAATCTGTTCGCCATGTCATGAAGAAAAAAAAGAAGGCCGGTTTGACAAACATAGACTGTCAAAGTGAGAGATTATAGTGGTCACATAAAAGCAAAATCTGTTTTGATACATGACGTCAAATAACTCATTGTTCCTGTCTTCAAAAGATTATTAGTATAGGTACTGCAATGCAATGCAATATAGTTATAAGATTCTTGGTTAATGTACTTGCTACTTGGGTATTTCAAGGAAATTGAAAGTAGGTATCACTCTGATGTAATTAATTAATAACACATACATATCCAGACGCTGAGGGAATTCCCAATAACATGCAGACTATAAGTCAATTTAGAAAAATAATGAACCAGACCGGGAACTGAACCCAGGCTTGGAAAGCAGGTGCTCTGCCACTATGCCAAGTCATAAATATCGTCATAGATCGCAAACAATTTTGATACTTGAGTTAATTTATTGAAGCGAAGTATCTATAGCGTTGTTAGGCACTCGCCTGCCTGCGAGTAAACAATGGAAAACTGTCACCGTCAACTGTAACCACCGTTAACAGCCAACGATTACGCTAATGGCTTGAATACACACACAAATGCATACGCAATTATATGCGTATGTGGTGCGGTGTTCCCCGACGCCATATTTTTTTTTTATTAATAACTGCTGCTGTTATTTTTAATTATTGTCCCAGATAGCATTTAAACTTGAATCAAGCGTGTCCACAGTTAAACTTGAATCAAGCGTGCAACTGTATACAACTGAAGCAAGGTTAAATTAGACTTCCTATAGTTACCACGCGACAAAGATACAACGTTGACATAACAAATGGAGTGTTTTGTGTTGGACTTATTCAGGTACGACACTCCCATCTTCGTATCAGAAGACAATTCGGATTAAAGATATTTATTCTCATAAGAATATGTTACATTCACTTAAATGAGAAAATTTCATTTACAACATGATTTATACATTTATGCATTTGACCAGAGTGATGGCAATGGCAGACGCGGACAATTGTGAGGTAATACATAAACGTAGGTACCAAAATATAAATAATAGCTTGGTACATACATACATACATATCCTAACGCTGTATCTTTAACGAAGTAGTCAGAGAGGACGGAACACCAAGTGTCGCGGTCCATACATACTTCTTTTGCTTCTTAAAATCTCATCATTCTCCTCACACACTTTCACCTAGGCTGCGAGTGCTTTGACATTATCGTCTGCGAACACAATGGCTATTTCATCTTCATAAGTCGGCCTTGGTCTTCCCTGGCCACTTTTACCATCGGCTTTCGCTCTGTAGATTTTCTTCGTCAGTCTTTCATCACTCATTCTTTCTATGTGCCCGAACCATCTAAGCATTCCTTGCTTCATTTGTACAATAACACTGTCATGCGACTGTGTCATACTGCGTATCTCTTCATTGCTTATCCTGTCCGCGAGGGTAACACCACACATATTTCTACTAGAGCGCATTTCTACTGCATTTGTCTTACTTTCACTCGATTGTGGGCATTTCCAGGCCTCACTACTGTACAATAAAATTGGAACCAACACCGCAGTGTGTATGGCCATTTTGGCTGAGTTAGATATATTCACACTGCCTACTAATGCCACATAACTTAATGACTACTCAAAATTATGAGATTGCAGCAATGTTGTCATATTTGACATAGCAGAAAGCAGTTCCAATACGTGACATTGGCAGTATTAATGTGCTTGACACATTAGAAGCCATTTAAAAAAAAAAAGCAGTTCTAATCTTTTAATGTCAAAAACTTACGTCGTTATATTTGATTAGATAAATAACAGTCGAAGAAAAATCAAGCATGCAACCACCTTATATGCTATCTGTGGGGTATCTATCTAATCGGATAGAAGGACTTTCCTTACCTGCCATGGAACAGTATTAAAAATAGAAGCCGCACTCTGAGGAGGTAGTTGCGGTCGAGCAATTTAACCTTAAAACATCTCTATCTACCCCTCCAACATTTGTCACCTTTCGCTGTTGGTATATCTATATATAGCAATCTTATATATACTAGTAGTAATAGTATTTCTATTCTATTTCTAGAGTTATTTCTAGGAGTTAGAAATAGACAGAAATAAAACGTTAGTGATCAAAGGTTACTCGAGTATTCAACTACTTCTTCAGAGTACGGTACGTACATTCAAAGATTCTTGTTACCTGCTCATATGCCTTAAGAATCTTGAACACGTCCCATTCATGTAATTTTTTTTCAACATGCTTATAAAACTCTCCGACACCTCCATATGTTTTATTTATAAAATGAACAGTGTAAGCTATTTTATGATTCTTAAAATCCTTTGAAACATCATGTATTTTGTCGGCGGAATGTATTTTCGAGTCAATCTCTTTTTTCGTGTCAATTATTAGCGAAAATATCTTGGTTTTAATAACGTCGTTTTGGTTTAAATTTAGCATTTTGTTCTCCATAACATTCGCTGCTATTTTTTCATGTTTTTTGTCATCCATCCACGGTTCGTATTTGACCGTATCAGCAAAACTTTTCCAAGGTTTGTTGTCGATATCATGTAAACTTTTAATTCTTTTGTTAGCTGGTAACGCATCACTGCTATCATATGACTTTAATATTACACTGCTCCTTTTATAGTTACTATCACTGGTGGCGATTGAAATCAAAACGAATTCTGTAAATTAACAAATATTAGGACATACGAGAGGACAAGTGAGAGAGGACAAGGAGTGTTGATAATATAATTCAAAAATAACGCTCTTATATATGTAACTTAACAAGTTAAATACAAAAATTGAACGCCGAGTTGAATGTTCACATCTAACTTCCCTCCAACTCAACCAATTAAAGTAGGCAAAAGCTCAAATGAAAAAGCTCGGTCCGGCGGGTGTTCTTAGACCAAAACGAACTGTGTACCTCAATTAGAACCGGAGATATAGAAAAAGAAAGTTATTTAAACATAAGAAATGAACAGGAGGAAATCGCGTTTGAATGTAACTTGAGAAGAGTGAAAGTGAAGTAATTTCCAATGCCTGATAACAAATCTACATCAGCATCTTTTATTTTAAAGATAATTAAGCAAATTGGTTGTATAAAACGCCCGGACGGACTCGTAGTAGAATATAAAATAATTTTTTTAATATAGGTATAGATTTTTCATTTGGATTTTAATATGCATTATATTGGGTCTGATGAACTTTTATTTATTAAAATATCATCTTCAAACGCGATACTGAATTTTTCAATGAACAATCTTAACAACCTAACCTATATCATACACGTAATGGAGAAGATTAGTAATAGTTCAACTTCAAGTGCTTTTGGCTTTCGCTTTTTTTATATTGACTATTTCTTATTTAAATCGAACACTATTTAAAATTATTCGTTGCAATAAAGTTACTTTAACTACATACATAAATATCTTCACGCTGTATCTCTAACGGGGTAGTCAGAGAGAACGGAGCGCCAAGCTTCGCGATTCTTACATACTTCTTTCGCTTTCTCAAATCTCATCACCCATCTCACACATTTTCGCCTAGGTGTGCCAGTGCTTTTCACATTTCCGTCACCTAACACTGGCTAATTAATCTTCATAAGTCAGTCTTGGTCTTCCTTGGCTTCTTTTACATCTCGCTTTCGCTCTGTAAATTTTCTTCGTCAGTCTTTCATCACTCATTCTTTACGCCCAACCCATCTAACCAATTCTTTCTTCATTTTTACAATAAAACTATCGTGCAACCCTGTCACACTGCGTATCTATCTCTTCTTCATTGCTTATTCTCTTCGCAAGAGTGACACCGCACATAATTCTAAGAGATCGCATTTCTACTGCATTTATCTTACTTTTACCCGATTCCGAGCATATTTAGGTCTCTCTAACGTACCATAAAGTTCACAGCAACACCGCATTGTGGATGGCCATTTTGGCTGTGTTAGATGTAGACGCTGTCTACTAATGAGGATAGAGCACCGTTCACTTTATTGCCAGATGTTACCCATCTCTCTATGTCGAATTCACATCTTCCATCCCTCGAAAACGTACTCCCCAGACACGCAGTTTCATTCACTTGTTCTAAACATTTTCCATGTACACAAATCTCACATTTTGTCTGTACCGCTTCGCTTTCAACCACAAGAACCTTAGTTTTGTTAACATTCATATTCAATTCTTTTTTCATGCTTGTGACTAATGTCTGCAACTCTGCTTCGGATGGTGCTATAATCACAGCATCGTCAGCGTATAATAGACAGTTTACCACTGTGTCATCACATATCATACCACTCATACTACCTTTCAATGTATGCATTGGAGGCAACTGTCCAAATACAGCATGACGGCCAGGCAGGCATCACGCAGCTCTATCTGACGCCAGAACAGACGTGGAACCAGGAGGACATGGCACCATCTATCCTTACACAGGCTCTGTGGCCTCGATATAATGACCTCACAGTAAGGGGCCCCCCACGCTATATTCAGGCAGAAGACTCCACAGTTTCTTTCGCACTACTCTATTGAATGCTTTTTTAAGATCCACGAAAGCGCAGAAAAGTTTCTAACTTATAGCCAGAAACTTCCCCATGACAACGCGGAGCGAGAAAAATCTGATCCATACAACCCCCGCCGTTCCGGAAACCAGCTCGCGCCTCCCATAAATATCTTTCTGAAATGCCTTTCATGTGGGAAATTGTTCATTTTTTTACACAAATAATTGATTTTTTATTTCGAAACAAGTTGCTAGTACAACGAAACACGTGTATCCCTCCCACTACGCCATCTGTTGTTTGTTCATTGGTATAAAAATACCAGACAGGTTATCCACAGAGTATATTATATAGTGGTAGTAGTAGTAAGATTCTCCCTTAGGAGGGAAGGTAAAGGGATCGTAGCCCATACAACCGACGTCTTCAGTAATAAATAGATAAATTCGTCATGATATTTCATCAAAATGTCGACGTATAATAAATAATAGACGCATAATATAAAAGACGTAATATATTTTAGATGATTCTTAGAATTTCTCGCGACAAATATAATTGAGACAGTCTTTCTAATAGGATCCGCTAAGGCAGACTAAGCCACTACAAAAATCTCAACATCGCTCTACTAAATAAGCACTTATGTCAAGAATTTCACTTAACAGCACAACAGCGTAGATACTTGCGACGCAAAATTCCGCAAATTTTACATCACAAAATCAACTTGAAATCATTTGCAAATAATTAAAATAAATATACTCTTTTAGACTCTCACGGTTAGTATGCATTATAATAATAAATTAACGGGTTCTTACCGCGATATTAAATATTTTGAGTTTCCCGATATTTCGATGCTGTTACAAGCACCATGTTCACGAGTTAACTGGCGAGACTGCGGGTGGATATTATAACTACGAGCAATAACAACTACGAGCGAAAAAAGGGGGTAGACTGAAATATCTGCTCTCGAATATCCACCCGCAGTCTCGCCAGTTAACTCGTGAACATGGTGCTTGTAACAGCATCGAAATATCGGGAAACTCAAAATATTTAATATCGCGGTAAGAAGCCGTTAATTTATTATTATAATTAAAATAAATGCCCCATAAAATCCCGCCAAAAATACGTTATACAAATTACATACGCTTATTGACAGATTTGGGGGCCTAGACAAGTGATTCAATTAACGTAAACACTAGTAGAATAGTGATAGAATAGAATAACAAATTGTTCAACTGCGAACACGGCAGGTCATTCTGTTCTGAACTGTCTTCGTCACCAGCTTTGTCTAAACTTGCTATTGAATAATTGTTAATATGGACAGGCTTATTTATTTGCATTTTATTAATATTATGATCCATATTAATAGTATATTGTTGTTATTACAGTAATTGGATAATTGGATTGGAATGCAATTACTGAGTTGTTGATTGAAATAGTCAATACCTTAACCAGCACCGAATCACCGAATAGGTGGCCGAATCTTATCTCTGGTATATCTTGAGGATGCTTCGTTGAGAGGCGAAACACGTGTCGATTGGTGGTTTTTAGAGTTTGAGCGGAAAATAGCTAGAGATTTTAGGAATTTATCACATGCGATGGATTTCCGATGAAGTAACACCTGAATCTATACATTATATATGTATATATTTTAATAGTACAAGCTATTTAGTTTATTGCATTGTTTCTATTTTTTTATAAGCTATGTGTTCATTATAGCGTCATTAATTTTTTCAAATAGGTATATTTTTAACAAGCCGATGCCCGCGACTGGGTCCTCGTGAAAGTCGGTTTTATTACGCACCCTGTAATAGGCGAGCGGTGAATTTAAAATTATTTTTAAACGACTATAACTTCTTTCACTGTCATTCGATTTCCATGAAACACAGCCTAAGGGTTGTGTTCCGTAGGTAATTGCTCCCTGACGCCTAGACTATTAAAACTTTGATTTAGATAAATTCGTTTAAGGTTGGAACAATTAAGGAGTTAAAATATTATTAACGTCTGGACGCATACGCTACCGATCTAACTCCGCGTACAAAATTCAGTGTTTTATTCGTTAAAATACAGTCCATCCTTTTAACCACTCCAAAGCAAAAAATAAAAAGTTTTAGCACTTACGAAATACATATTTTGAGAACATAATTTATATTTAATTTCAGTGTTTTATTTAAAAATATAAAAAATGAGTGGACACAGAAAAAACTGATAAGCTTTCCGAAACCTTTCCACTTAATTAAAAAGCAGTAAAAAATTTATCGCTTAAATTAGATTTCGCGTTTTAATTTACTTTTACACTAATAACGATTATAATAGCTTGAGTATGTCTAATGGGGCATGGGAGTATTACAGGGTCAGTGTAAGGACGGGCCTTCATTTCTGTCGATAAGAATTATAGCATGGAGCACTCAACCTATAGAGTGGCGATGTCATTTATTTTGTATGAAAACAATTTACGTCTAAACACTGTTGCGGTTACTGCGTACTGTTTTATAGTTTAATTTTTTTCTGTTTTTGCCACACCACTGAATAGAACAACGCCATTACATAAATATTTAAATATCAGTCAGAATACACAGCGATGTACACACAAGTCCAGTATTAATTATGTATTGCTTAATGCGAGCGAGAATTGATATTTGTTAGCGTAAAATAGTTTAGAGGGTAATTAGCTATCTGGTCACTTTATTACTACACCTCTCAAAGCGAGAGTACTGTCGCTCATACCGTTCTGTGAAAATAAAGTGGAAATAAAATTCCAAAACTACAAGCTGCGTCGGAATCACGCCGGGGTGAGTTCCTATTAGCGTGGTGTAACTTAGTGCTTAAATTGTAAGCTGCTCTAACGCTGCGCTGTAAAATATTCATTTTGAGCCACTGGACGTTTAGAATTTATGCACCTACACACCGTGCTTGCGCCTGGTCTGATACTAATGTTCTATGGGTTTCCAGGGTGCACTATATTAGCTTAGAGCCTACACCTGGTCTAGGTTCAGGAATAACTATGTGGTCTCCAATTAGGACCCAACCGACCTCCGGACCACGGCGTGCTAAATTACACGGTGCACCGCAAGAGAACAAATACTACTAAGGTCAGTGACTCCGTCCTATCTAGTACTTAATCACGTTGTACGGCGTTCAGTGAGTTGTCCATAATAAATTTGGTATCTACTCTAAGCTATTTATTTATTTATCTACTCTATTTGTTTAACCCACTCCCATATACTACTCCTATTCTGTTCACCGATTAGCTTACCTAATAACACGCGAATCGGGACAAAGTTGTTTATTATTTCCAGGCATAGTAGAATTCAGAGATTACAATAAATTTAATTAAACAGAATCCGTCTCTGTACTAAGTTAGCTTGTAACAAAGAGCAGGTATATACGTTCAACGTAAACAGTACTTGAAAGATGAGTTTCATACTGGATACACGAGTTGCAGATTAAACATTAACACTAATTTGTTAAGAACATTAGTAGAAATAGAAATAAAATTTTGTCCTGATTGATTAGAGCTCGATTTCTGGTATCAATACCTTTTTATAATTAGATTTCTTTCAAAATTGTCACTCACAGCAGCGTCGTCTCAAGGAGCGTAAAAATCAGCATACCAGCCCCTGCAGTCTCGACATAGATAGCGATCGCTTTACGACCGATTTTGGTTGATAAGTCATAATGATTAATTTTTAACGATTTTTGAGTCTCTACATTAAAACTATTGATTGTGATTGGAATCATATCGAATCTAACTTTCAACTTTACGATTGCTGATAATGTTTTTACGATCAAATTTGACAGCTCGCAAAGTGTTCGTGCTTATCGTTACGGCAAGCGATTTTTTTTGTTACTTTTATCGATCGCTAGTTTACGAAAATAATCGCTATGTCGGGACTGCCCTGACCGCTTAGATAGCAGCGAACGTCCGTATTAGCAACACTTGTGATTATGTTGGCACTCACAATTTTCTACTGTTTGCACTCTTTTTATGTTGGACCTTGACACTCGCAATTTTCTACTGTTTGTACTCTTTTTATATTGGACCTTGACACTCGCAATTTTCTACTGTTTGCACTCTTTTTATGTTGGACCTTGACACTCGCAATTTTCTACTGTTTGTACTCTTTTTATGTTGGACCTTGACACTCGCAATTTTCTACTGTTTGCACTCTTTTTATGTTGGACCTTGACACTCGCAATTTTCTACTGTTTGTACTCTTTTTATGTTGGACCTTGACACTCGCAATTTTCTACTGTTTGCACTCTTTTTATGTTGGACCTTGACACTCGCAATTTTCTACTGTTTGTACTCTTTTTATGTTGGACCTTGACACTCGCAATTTTCTACTGTTTGCACTCTTTTTATGTTGGACCTTGACACTCGCAATTTTCTACTGTTTGTACTCTTTTTATGTTGGACCTTGACACTCGCAATTTTCTACTGTTTGCACTCTTTTTATGTTGGACCTTGACACTCGCAATTTTCTACTGTTTGTACTCTTTTTATGTTGGACCTTGACACTCGCAATTTTCTACTGTTTGTACTCTTTTTATATTGGACCTTGACACTCGCAATTTTCTACTGTTTGTACTCTTTTTATGTTGGACCTTGACACTCGCAATTTTCTACTGTTTGCACTCTTTTTATGTTGGACCTTGATACTCGCAATTTTCTACTGTTTGTACTCTTTTTATGTTGGACCTTGACACTCGCAATTTTCTACTGTTTGTACTCTTTTTATGTTGGACCTTGACACTCGCAATTTTCTACTGTTTGTACTCTTTTTATGTTGGACCTTGACACTCGCAATTTTCTACTGTTTGTACTCTTTTTATGTTGGACCTTGACACTCGCAATTTTCTACTGTTTGTACTCTTTTTATGTTGGACCTTGACACTCGCAATTTTCTACTGTTTGTACTCTTTTTATGTTGGACCTTGACACTCGCAATTTTCTACTGTTTGTACTCTTTTTATGTTGGACCTTGACACTCGCAATTTTCTACTGTTTGTACTCTTTTTATGTTGGACCTTGACACTCGCAATTTTCTACTGTTTGTACTCTTTTTATGTTGGACCTTGACACTCGCAATTTTCTACTGTTTGTACTCTTTTTATGTTGGACCTTGACACTCGCAATTTTCTACTGTTTGTACTCTTTTTATGTTGGACCTTGACACTCGCAATTTTCTACTGTTTGTACTCTTTTTATGTTGGACCTTGACACTCGCAATTTTCTACTGTTTGTACTCTTTTTATGTTGGACCTTGACACTCGCAATTTTCTACTGTTTGTACTCTTTTTATGTTGGACCTTGACACTCGCAATTTTCTACTGTTTGTACTCTTTTTATATTGGACCTTGACACTCGCAATTATGCACTTTGCACTCTCTTAAATTAGACTTGACATTGAGGATTTTCGATCATGTATTCGCCACTTTTATAATTTTCCGTTGAATGTTTTTATCGCTGCGTTTTTACCGTCCGAAATACAATAGGTAAGCAAAATGCTTCTCTATTATATCGACGATAAAGACGCTTTTTCAACGTCCACGGTATGACGTTATCGTGCACGGAAATATAAAAGCGTCTCCATGCAACTGCATACACTTTGCTTCCCCATTGTACCGTGGACGGTAACTACGTGGCGATAACAACGTTCAATGGAGAATATAAACGCGGCCGTTCATTGAATTATTTTAGGTCTTGAGAAACGTATTCGGGTAGGTAGGGGATTCTTGTATCTAAATATTATGCGACAAAACTCGATTAGGTTTTTAAGGCGACGCATTGGAAATTATGACGCCAAGGATCTCAACTTTTCTAAGTGACTACAAAATGTATGACAATAATATTTGGTACACTGATTCTTTATTTCATTCATCATTTTGACAGTTGCGATACACGGTTGGTTAACTTTTGTAACACAAAAAAAAAATCAAAGAAACCTCTTTTAAAACAGAGATTTACATTTTTCGCAGCAACGGGGCCGATTTATATTTCTAAATTTTCTGTATAGTTTACTTTAAACATATTCCTCAAAATGACAGTTGGATTTTTTAAAATCAATTATAATTTTTAAAAAATAAACGAAAATAACTGCTTTTTGTATTTTTCGTAAGTTAGCGCGCGCAAGTTTGCTTAGAACAGAAGGACTACTTTGGATTAAATTATTGTTTACCAATGCGTCGCCGTAAAAATTAAAATTTATGTTGATTTGTAAATATAAATGGAAATAGTAAAATAAAACACTTAGAAATAGAAATAGTAAGATTTAGAAATTCACAGTTCAGACCCGTGTTGAGGTTTAACTGACTATTCAGTCCGTTAACTCGTCTATCCTTTCCACAGACAAAGTCTGATGCACGACCAGCTCTTTTACATACATCAATGGGGTATAACAGAGCTCATAATAATAAAGAAAGTGGAATCTTCTAGATAAAATTAGATGATTCTATAATATTTTTAATAAAACAACATTGATCTCGACACTGCCGGTTTGCACAGACCACAGAGTACATGACACGTAATGGCTCCAGAATTTTCGAGTTACAACTTAGTTCTTGAGTGGTTTCTTAATTTCGCGTATACCAATCGATAGTAGACCTGAAACCTAACAATACATTTTTAGATCATAACCCTACAAAGCCTAGGTGTCGAGATATAAGCAATGAGTGTTGCGTGACGTGCCAATCAATAATCGACCTTATAACTTTCTAGGTAAGGTCCAACCGTAAAATGCATTTAAACCCAATTGTTTTAGAATGGGTCTTACTTCTCAGTACTCAAACGGTGTATTATCTATGCTCAAACGGTATTCAATATAATAAGTCATTAGATGTCCTTTTTATAAATCTTATATTATGTATTCAAAATTTAAAAAAATAATAAAATTTAATAAATAAACAGAGCGTCAATTTTCAAACTACAAAGTAATATGAAATATTTTCAATTCGAACAATTCCTCAGAACATTCCCCATGATAGTTCCGGTAAAATATGCTTAGGCACGCAATGTCCCTCCTCAAGCATGTGATAAATTTGGCATATAAGAATACCTGGTTGCCATGATGTCATGTTCATAGTCAGACTCATCAGTTTACGAGGTATAATACTCCAATCGGTAACGCAAAATACATCAAAATATGTTTGAAAGGCACATATACATATTGCACAATTTCAAACCACTGCTATGTGACTCAAAGTCAAAGTCAAATCAATTTATTCAAGTACACCCAATGACAAGGTATTTTTGAACGTCAAATCTACTTTAGTTCAGTTCAAAACCTGGACACTGAGAAGAACCGACAAGAAACTCAGTCAGGTACAATGATATTATTATACAAAAGAGGTAGATAGGTTACCTTAGTACTAATCCAAGTAAAATATTGTCCCAGTTACGTTACAAAGTGAGACAAATATACATTGCACTGCGTCGCTATGCAATGTAAAACATAATTGCATTTCAAACTAACAAATCACATAGCTCTCCAAATCATTGTGATTGGTCAATTTCAATGTCTTACTACATTTTAAGCGAATCCGTGACTAATTCATAGAATATTAGTAATTAATGCCACAGAACAGACATTTAAAAAAACGAGTGTGCTTTAGACCACACAACTGAAGTAAAACTTCTTACATACGAAACGTAACTCTCTCTTTCCATCTTTACTAACATGTAACTCCATATCTCTCTCTTTCAACTTCCGTTCGCCGCGCCCGATCGCCCGCCCGATTTTCGTAACGCTCTCGTCATGCATTCGCCAGCTTACTCCCCAAGCCAAGCGTGCCTAAAGAAGTTTTACTTCAAAAAAATATGATTGATACCTAATGGGATTAGACAGTAAAAATGATGTTTGCTTTTTTTCGAATTTCGTTTTTCTTGAATCATGTACATGAGAACATATTTATTTCAAATGATCGCCAACATTTTTTAATTATAAATTTGAAAATGATGAATTAATTATTGCTTTTAATAAATGTAAACGATGAAAAACTGGGTGGCTGCGTCAGCACATGATCGTGTATATTATAAAAAACGTTTGGATTATTAAAAGATTTTAGAATTTTTAAAGCGCAATAGGCATTGCATGACATTGTTGGTTCTGTAACATTACTTTTCATATTCTTTGACAAAGTCCGGGTTGGCTAATTAGCAAAGTTTTGGGGGTGCCACTTTTCGAGTGCATGTAACCTACCTCTTTTGTATTATAACATCATTGGTTAGATTGCTGAAAACCACAGCTGAAAACGAATACAATCCAATAACCAGTTTAGGGGCCCTTTTAATCTAGGTGTTACATAGTTATGTGACGATTTAGATAGCGTTGGTGAAATCGGGCATTAATTTTACACTATAATCCTTGAAAGGAAAATAAAAAACATGTTTTTATAATAAATATTTTTATATCCGATTAAATTATAAAATATTGTTAATAAATGTCTTACGATTAATTTGTATAATTAATAATTACATTATAATTAATAAATAAATAATTACAATGTACAACAGATCAGACAGAGTTTCTATGCTGAGGGTCAGGAGATACTCGACTATATTATTTAAGAAAAGGAAGTTTTACATTGTCTTGAGTTTGAGTGACAATGGGTGCTCCCTCAGTTTTTTAACCGACTTCAAAAAAGGAGGTTTTCAAATCATCTATTTTTATATCACTAATTGTGTCAAGATACATTTTTTTTTTCAATATAATCTACAGAGCGAAAATGACTGAGTTGACTGACGAAAATGTCAAAACCACTCGCATACCTCGGCCGAAAGTGTGCGAGGAGAATGATGAGATTTGAGGTAGCCAGAAATATGTAAGGACCGCGAAGCCTAGCAGTCCATCTGCTGTCTACTTCGTTGGGGATACAGCATGAGGATGTGTATGTAATATGTATAGATACATTTAATTTTTGTTACTTACAGATCTAGAAAGTTATCTAAATATGTAATTCTGTGGATAAGTGTTAAAAGTTGTATTTTTAAAACCTTCGATCACAAATAAAAAACAAGATACACAATCAACGCTCCAAAAATGTCCGAACCAAATGTGCGCTCAAATGAGTATTTGAGCGCACATCTGTTTTAATAGTATTCGAAAACGCTAACAGCGAACATGTCAAAGTGCTCCTTCAAAAATTGCAAAAACAACTCATGTAGACCGCTAAAAAAAGACGCGAGTTCTTATTTTCGGTTAATATATAAATAATATTATTTACGTAATCATTATGTCATTATAGTAATAACGTTACATAGCTCTTTTTTATTAAATTCGTAATCATATTTTGAAATATTGCCTGACAATATTTGTCTTATCCTTGTCACTTTCACGTAACAAATCAACGTAGCAACATAGCAACGCAAATAGATTATTTGAATTATATTTTATGCACGAGACGTAAGATTGCATTTTCAATATTTTATTTAATAAACTTCGTTTCAATGTCATGCAAGAATCGTTTACGAGCGTTTATAACCTTATGCTTTGACAGTAAGGTCTACTTTAGATTAACACAATATTGCTGATAATACTTTACGATATTAAAAATACATACGTCAATTCGGACAATACTTTGTTTAAATTTTATAGGAGATTGTGAATCTAGTTCTTTATTTGTTATCGAAGTTTAAAACACACAAATAAAGAATAATAATAATAATGCGCCAGACTATACACACCAATCATCTGATCTCAAACTAGGGTATTCCCTGTACTATGAGAACCAGACGATGACTACTGGAGGCGTCTCCCAGTACACCCAGACCCGAGACAATCTAGAAAAGTTACTTTTCTAAATTACCCGACCGGGAATCGAACCCGGAACACTCCGCGCTTGGGGTAACGTCTAAACCACTGCGCCATCTAGGTCGTCAAAAGAAGAATAAGAGATTATTATTGTTTGCACATCGCAAAGACAAGTATTTCATAGTCTCGTGTACAGAACAGAACAGCAGTGTTATTAGAATGCTACGTAATGAATGAATGAATGTAATACGTCGGACCAGCGAACGGTGAAAATTTAGCGAAATTTTGGCTAGTTTCTTGTTTGTTTACATTAAAGTCAAAAATAAAAAAATAGGATATACATAGCTGACCCATGTGAATATTTCATGTTAGTTAAACAACTCGTCAAGAGATGGCACTGATGACAAATGGATGAAAGCCAACTATGAATAACAATAATTTTAAACCATTCGTTTAGTAGGGAAAGTCAATTACGTAATTTTCAAAATGATGTCTTAATCATAAACTTAGTATATACTGGCGCATAGACGAACACAGAGCTCGTTGCCGCGTGACGATTTTTAATTTGTCAATGTCACCTGTGAAATGAATGATTCCCTTGATTATTGCGATATGTAATATCACAATCACATACAGAACACGTAATCATTATTGAAAAATACAGTACTTCTTTGAAATAAACCAGGAATAACACAAAATAAAATAAGTCAACAGCATTCTTCACAGCGTGACGACTTGTGACGACCTGTCATTGAAAAAGGGTTACGATAGCGTCCCGTTTGCTGTCTCTTTCTACTCGTGCTACTATCGTAAAAGATTACATTCTCACTCGCACTCTTTGTACGTCTATACGCCAGTCCATCCTAGTTCATGGACTCAATCATCAATTTTGATGTTAAGGAATTTATGGCATACCGATAAAAAACCATTGAGAAAAAATAATATAAATAATAATGATGATGGATTAGAAAATATAACATATTAAGAATAGTTCAAATAGATTCAGATAATGATTCTGAACGTAATAGTTGTTGATTTCTGGTTAAATACGTTACACTATATATTTGTGTAAGGAGGTTAAATTTTGCACTCAGAAATTCATCCAAATTCTGATCAAAGATTCAGATTAAAAAGGTTCTTCATTTGAGCACAGGACCACAAAACAATTTGGGCACTGAGTCTAAATTATCGAGTAATTCGTTCAAGTTTCCTTTTTAAAGAACCCAACTTTGATTTGAATCTGAGAAATCTCATTGAAATATTTACATACATACACATCTTCACGCTGTATCCCTAACAGGGTAGTCAGAGAGCAGGGAGCGCCAAGCTTAGCGGTTCTTACATACTTAATTCGCTTCCTCAAATCTCATCACCCTCACACATTTGCGCCTAGGTATGCAAGTGCTTTTGACATTTCCGTCAGCTAATACTCTGGCTATTTGATCTTCGTAAGTCAGCCTTGGTCTTCCTTGTCTTCTTTTACCACTCGCTTTAGCTCTGTAGGTTTTCTACATTAGTCTTTCATCACTCATTCTATGTGCCCGAAATATGTACTTTCTGTATTTTAAAAATTGTTCTGCATTTTTAGGTATTCCGGGTACTCATATATTTTAAATTATGAATTTCAGTCAAATTCCCTTTCTACATTAGCCCCATCGTGGATTGAATCCGAGACCCTCATTCAAAATACTTATATTTTTAAATTATAATACATAGGCTTATCGTCCATAATGGTACTAATATCACCCAGTTTGGGGTCACAAGCGGGCCAAAGAGGCTGTACTATATCCATCTCGCTCGCACTCGTCGGCACCGTCGGCTGGGGCTGCATCTGTCCCTGTCGTCAATATTATTAGTTAAAATACCATACAAAATACAAAAAAACTGGCCAGGAGCGCGTTGGATACGCATTAACTTGGAATTGCTCAGTAATTTTAGATAAATTAGAATAAATTTGACATTATATAAAAAATGAGTCAACTCAATAGGTTTTCTAAAAACACGGGAAATTAAACTTTTATTTGGCCGTTTCGACCTAGTTGCATTGGCTATGGTCTCAAATAAACTCTTTTTACAGAGTTGTATCCCTAACGGGGTAGTCACAGAGGACGGAGCGCCAAGCGTCGCGGTCCTCTTTCGCTTCCTCAAATCTCATCATTCTCCTCACACATTTACGCCCAGGTATGCGAGTGCTTTTGGCAATAATCCATTATCTTATCTGTTATTGTAATAATGACAAAAATGAAAACACGCAGTATGACAGGGTCGCACGACAGTGTTATTGTAAAAATGAAGAAAGGAATGCTTAGATGGTTCGGGCACATGGAAAGAATGAGTGATGAAAGACTGACGAAGAAAATATACACAGCGAAAGTGAGTGGTAAAAGAAGCCAAGGAGGACGCAAGGCTGAGTTATGAAGATCAAATAGTCAGAGTGTTAGCAAATGGAAATAACAAAGCACTCGTATACATAGGTGACATGTGTGAGGAGAATGATGAGATTTAAGCAGGCGAAAGAAGTATCTAAGGACCGCGATACTCCGTTCTCTGACTACCCCATTAATAGGGGTACAGCGTGAAGATGTGTTGTTTCTGTAATAACAACCATTACTATTTTAAAGGTAGAGAGATAGAGGCAAATACCGTCTACTCTGACAATTTACTAATTAAATAAATTAATTAAAATTAGATACATAATTCCAGATTCATGAAGTTATGTTTCTACTTATAAATTGATTGATTAGTATTTTTTACTTTATTTAATTAGCATATCGTCAGGGTAGATAATATGTCTCTATGAGATGCACGTCACAGAGCACCATAATATAAGATTCACTTACCACTTGTCTTGGCTCTGGCCTTCTCTTTCCTCGACTCCGCTTCGGCCACGGTTTCTTCAAATGCACGTACGTTATATGAGCTCTCTTTTCGCTGGAGTGCTTGAAACACTTGCCACACATCTCACACTTGAACGGTTTTAAACCTGTGTGGATCTAGGAAATAAGGAAAATGTATGATTAGTGATGGCAATAGTGACTATTTTGCAATAATGAATATATACATAGCTGACCCATGTGAATATTTCATGTTAGTTAAACAACTTGTCAAGAGATGGCATTGATGACAAATGGATGAAAGTCAACTATGAATAACAATAATTTTATTGATTTATTGTATTGCTACTATAAAATACAGTGTAAACCTCGTACCAAAAAACATACTGAAGGAGCCATAATGAGTTCCCGCTCTTCCCACCGTGTGTCAAAAAAATGTTCCTGTCTCTTTCTATCCCATTGAGCGTAACCAAGAGTGAAACAGTTAGCTATAGTAGGTATAGCATCCTCGCACTGTCAATATTATTCGAGTCAGTTTATGAGTCGGTCATGAAATAATTATTTGCAAAACAAATTATTAAAAAAAATTAAAACCGCCTTCAAAAAAACATTAAAAAGTGCAAAACTATACTAATCAAAACTCAAGTACAATTAAAATATCTTTATAAATACGATACACATACGTATATAATTACATTTTACAGTTACTGAAGTCTGTGCCAAGCCCACCAAACTAATAGACTTTCTGTTGTTGCACATTGATTTGGCACCGACTTCAATAACTGTCAAATTTAATTATATAGGTATTTGTATTGTATTTATACAGTTACTTTTGCACTTGGGTTTTGATTGGTAAAGGATAGTTATTTTGTACTTTTCAGTCATTTTTTCTTGAAGTTGGTTAAATTTTTTTTATGAATTTTATTACTTGTCCCTTATAAGCAGTGATCGGATAATCGGGCGCTCATATACCTAAACTTCTTTTCTTGAAAGAATAATATGGATATTCCTTCGTGAATTAATAAGTAATCCCGGATTCCCGGGATTAAACAATTTTGTTAAAACAACTATAAGTAACTTAATGAAATTATAGCAAGTTTAACAAGGAACAGCCGTCTTGAAAGTACGAGAGGGTACGTGCGAGTACGAGAGTAAGCATTATTCAAAGAAAATATATCGTTTTCACAACGAGTTCTAACTATTTTGTTTGCAGGTAACATTTTTAGCAATCAGGAATTTCAAAAGATTCCGGGATCCGGGATTCTAAAAGGCATGTCCATATTATTCTTTCGTAGGCATAAAAATGAAGTTTAGGTATATTAGCGCCCGATTATCCGATCACTGCTTATAAGTGACTTTGGCCCAAATAAATATCTGTGAAGGTCTACAATTAACTTCTTTTCTAATGCTGGAGCGCAAAGACATACAAGAGAATCATCAATATAAATAAATCAAGCTAAAATTAGTTTGCGTTATTTGGTGAAATTTGGAAGTATATCCTTTCAAATAAAAATAAAAATTCCAAATCGGTTTATAAATGACAGAGTTCTGAGGTAACAAACAAAAAAAAATACAATCGAATTGAGAACCTCCTCCTTTTTTTGAAGTCGGTTAAAATAAAAAGAAAATGGCGGTCGCTGTGTATGCCAAGCTCCAAATAAAAATCTTCAAAGTCAAAGTCAAATTAATATATTCAAGTAAACCCAATTACAAGGTATTTTTGAACGTCAAATCTACTTTAGTTCGGTTCAAATAGACAACCTGGACACTGAGAAGAACCGACAAGAAACTCAATCAGGTATCTTTTTTTCCGCCTAATCTTCAAACGCCTATAATCATAATGCAACGCGAAAGTTCAAAAGTTTACATACTATCATGTCTACATTCTCCAAGATTTTAAGTGATACCAAGACAATGTAAATAAATATAGACCCATACAAAATGAGACACAAGAATCACGAGGAAAGTCGGTGGTTCCAATTTCCAATCTTGTCACTTTGACACAGGTCTAAGTTAACTGTATTAAAAATATATACGTCTATTGCAGGGGTGGCCAAGCTCCTTGATAGTCCGAGCCATTTTTCAAAATTTGAATTTTTTCGCGAGCCGCAATTAAATACATATTTAAAAGGTATGCAAAAAAGGTATTAAAAAAAATTTTCTACAGAAATTATATTTGTTGAAAACATAAATAAAAGTACAAAATTATTAAATTTAAATATTAAAAATTAAACACATTTATTGACAGCACTTCTCAGTAATTCTTTGAGATGCTGGTTAGTTAATATTGATCGGTGTTTGGATGTCACGAATTTTAAAGTAGAATAAAATGATTCAGGTAAGTACATTGTTCCGGATATTGAATAATTCGACAAGCAGCCTTTTTTAATTCAGGATACTTCGATTCTATATTTTAAAATAATATGATAATTTTTTTAAAATATAATAGCACAAAAATGAAAAGGGAACTCGGGTACATTTATCGAGAGCCACAAATAATCCTTCAAAGAGCCGCATGTGGCTCGCGAGCCGCAGGTTGGCCCCCCCTGGTCTATACTAATATACAGAGGTCGAACCGAGCGAAGCCGAGGCGGGTCGCTAGTTACATATAATTTGATTGAAAAGTTGCGTTTCATTTACTCACAAACATATGCCTCTGCCTATTGCTCTGCGTGGAGAAGTGTTTCCCACACAGCGAGCAAACGTACGTTGCCTTGTGCTGACTGTGGACCCTTCGGTGGGCTACCAGCCGCTGTTTCATACGGAATGCCTTGCCACAAGCGTCGCATTTGAATGGGCGTTCCCCTGTGTGTACCCATCTATGATCTTTCAGGAGGGCGTAACTCTGGAATATCAATTCGAAACTATTTGTCAAAGGTAAGTCAAGTGTCCCATCTATGATCTTACAGGAGGGCGTAACTCTGGAATATCAATTCGAAACTATTTGTCAAAGTTAAGTCAAGTGTCCCATCTATGATCTCTCAGGAGGGCGTAACTCTGGAATATCAATTCGAAACTATTTGTCAAAGGTAAGTCAAGTGTCCCATCTATGATCTCTCAGGAGGGCGTAACTCTGGAATATCAATTCGAAACTATTTGTCAAAGGTAAGTCAAGTGTCCCACCTATGATCTCAGGAGGGCGTGACTCTGGAATACCAATTCGTCAATATTAAATCCATCTATACGAACTGAGTTACAATGTGTTAATGTCAACTATATTACCAAGAAAATCTGTACTGGGAAGAAACGACAAGAAGCTCAGGTATAATTTTTTCAATATCATGTTACAATATGAATCAAAGTCAAATCAATTTATTTATACAAGGTTATTGTGAAAAAGGTATAAATACAAAAAAGAAACAGTTGACTAATGTAATTTAAATTTTAAAATAACTGATTTATTATTTAACATTGCTTGTCTTTTAAAACAGATGTACGTTTTTCCTAATATACATAATAATTTTAAAGATGGCAAGGCGAGTATATCAATGTCTTTAAAACTATTTAGTGAAATTATAATAATAATAATACTCCAGACAATTATACTGATTTTGTGACCCCAAACTAAGCAGTAAACTTGTACTATGGGTACCACACAAGCACACGAGCTCTGGGGGAGTTCCTAGTAACACCCAGACTGCAAGCCAATTTAGAAAAGTTCGTTTCCTAAATTGACCTGACCGGGAATCGAACCCGGAACCCTAGCTTGGAAAGCAGATGCATATGCCACTGCGCCAACGGGCCAGTCAATTCATTATTAAAATACAATTCAGTGAAATTAATACAATATTGAGAAACCCAAATTACCTGGAACATTCTCCCGCAGACTTCGCACATGCATGGCGATTTCATGGAGGGGTAGTTGGTTCGATTCTTGTCGGGATGCATTCGGCGGAAGTGACCATGATATGCTCTCGAGTCTTCCAATTGCAGACCACACTAGCAGTTACAATTAATATTATAATAATTTGTCAAGCGTAGCCACAGATTACCACTAATAAATATCACCTTTCACACATCACGAATTGTTAGACTGAAATAAATATATGGCGTAAGCCTATAATAGAAAAGGATGGGAATATACATATCGTTTCTATCAGTATGCTCAATGTTTTAAGACTGTTAAGCTGTAGCATTTGACAGACATAAGAACATATTAAATCTTTGTTTGCTAGTATTTTGAAGGCTTTTAATTATTTTTGACAGTTAGAAGTGGAAAATTAATATAAAAATTGGAAATGTATGTGAGATAGACTCTTCTGGGCGTGATGGTATGAATGCAGTATTTTAGGCTGCAAAGGCCGGTTTGACAGATATAGGCTATCAAAGCGAGAAAGAATAGTTTTTTATTTTTATTTAGTGGCCACATACATCAAAGCAATACCTTAGTAAATCTGTGAATGTAGTAGTGTACTTTCCATAGACAAACAAATACTGTCTGTTTGATACTGACAGTTTGCTTGAGACAACGGCCGATGCAACTAGGTCGAAACGTCAAGCCAGAATAAAAAAGTAACCGCGTTAAATTCCCGTTTTAGATATATTTTATAATGCAACGCGTAAATTTAAAAGTTTATAGATACTGTCTCCTTTGACAATATACAAATTAAATAAAGTAAAAAAAGGTTTTGGCGGGATTTTGTGGAGAATAGTTGGGCGTTTATTTTTATTATTATTTGTGAATTGTTTCTAGTGGATATTGTGATGTAAAATCGGCGTAGTTTTGCCTGCCAAGTATCTAGGCTGTTGTGCAATATGTGGAATTGTTAAAATCAGTGATTAGTGGTGTGATGTTGACATTTTCCAGTTTTTCAGTCTGCCTCAGTATATTTGTCGCCAGAAACTCTAAGAAGCATTAAAATGTAATGTGTTGACATTTTAATCAAATAATATGAAGAATATATTTATTTATTACTGAAGACATGGGCTGTATGGGCGTAGACTCTTTGACTTCCCTCTCAAGGGAGAATCTTACAAACAACAATAAAAAAAAATCCAACCAAGAACTTATTGTTACGATTGGACTTTATATCGAAGTAATAAGGTCGAATATCGGATGGCACGAGACACGCCACTTTTAGGGCTTATATCTCGATACCTACAGTTTGTAGAGCCATGACATTACTCTCCTTTGCGTTTTAAGTATGAAATGATTTTAACCTGTTCACAGGGTATAGGCCCCTCAGCTTTCCTCATTTGACTGGGGTACATTCTCTTTTCGCTAGAATCTCTCTTCTGATCTCTCTTCTCCTTCCCATCTCTCGGTTCTCGCGGCTTACGTGTCTTCTTCGGCTTATTTGCTTCCTTTGAATCTCTATAAAAAATAATGCACATAATATGTAATCGCGGCCTCAATATTTTATTACTTGTTTTGTTCAATAACGACGTCAACAGGGCTATGTATCGATTTAAAATTGTTTACTTTTACAAACTACCGGTCTAACCAGTTTTGACTAGGGACTGACTGACTGACTAGGGAATATTGTCCAAAATGCCTCAAAGTGGGAATATTAGTGGCAAAATTGCTGGAAATTTTGCTATGTTGCAAGCAATTTCGCCAGTAAAAATCCCACTTTGGGCAATATTGCCGGCAACGGCACATCATTAGTTTTAACCAATAATAACCGGTTATTAAGCTGGTTTTAAGCAGTTTTATTAACCAGTAATAAGTAACTAATAAATTATATTTAGGTACTGTTATTAGTATTAATAATATTAGTGTATTTTAGGTATTTTTAGTACTGAGTATGAACCGGTATTAACTAGTATAAACTGGTTTTAACCAGTAACAAACAGATTAATTTAAGTAACGGTTGTTAACTTTTAGTGAACCGGTACCATGCCCTGTGCATCTATAAATATATAAAACTAACGACCTGCCCCGACTTTGCACGGGTAGAAATTTCTTTAAAATAAAATACAGCTTGTTACTCGCTGATAATATAGCTTTCTATCACACAAATGAGAGTCTCACTGGTGGTGATCCACATTATGCCTGGCCGAGACGCGGACATGTTTGTCGTAGGCCTCGTCCGACACAAACCGTACGCCGCACAGCTCGCACAGCGGGCCGTCGTCGGGTACCTGTTTGGGTACAGATCGTGGAGGTCAATTATGTGCCCAGAGCATGGAGCACTCAACCTATAGCGACGAAATATCGGACCATCTTATTCACCACTGCTCAGTTTATTTACACTAACAAATATCAATTCTCGCTCGCATTAAGCAGTACATAACCAATACTGGACATACACCTATATTCCAACAGATATTTAAATATTTATGTAATGGCTTATTGTTCTATTCGGTGGTGTGGCTACAACAGCAACAAATAAGACTATAAAACAGAACGCAGTAACCGCAACAGTGTTTAGACGTAAATTGTTTTCATACAAAATAAATGACATTGCCACTCTATAGGTTGAGTGCTCAATGGCCCAGAGGGAGAGAGGTGATACTGAATAAAATCAGCTTGAATGTGATAGTTCATATTAATATGTTCACTATTTGTCCACTATTATATTCTACGAGCAATATTTGTATATTTGGAATAGAGTTTTCGAAAACGGCTCTAACGATTTCGATGAAATTTAAATTACTAGGGCTTAGGGAGGCGAAAAATCGATCTAGCGAGGTTTCAATTCTGGGAAAAATCGTTTTCTCCTTGTTTTTTACACACTTAAAACTTCTAAACTCTAAATTTGTACTCTTTTAATTTCGCAACAAAGTTTACCTTCTCGATAGCACAGTGGCTAGAGCGCAGGTCTACCAAGCTGAAATGTACGGGTTCGAATCCTGCATTGTGGTCAGACTTTTTTTTATCCACTATTATATTAAACGAGCAATATTTGTATATATACGTTAAGCTCAAAGATCGAAAACCATGGAGCACTCAACCTATAGAGTGGCAATGTCATTTATTTTGTATGAAAACAATTTACGTCTAAACACTGTTGCGGTTACTGCGTTCTGTTTTATAAGTTTGATTTCTTGCTGTTTTTGCCACACCACTGAATAGAACAATAAGCCATTACATAAATATTTAAATATCTGTCGAAATATACAGAGATGTACACACAGGTCCAGTATTGGTTATGTACTGCTTAATGCGAGCGAGAGTTGATATTTGTTAGTGTAAATAAACTGAGCAGTGGTGAATAAGATGGTCCGATATTTCGTCTCCATACGTTGAGTGCTCCATACCGAAAACGCTCACTGAACGTAAAAACAGTTCATAACGCGTTGTGGTCTCTGTAGAACATCCACATCGCGAAATTCGTGTTATGGCTCTAACAACAACGCGCTGATGCGTTGTGGCAATCCCAGAAAGACCACATAACGAAATTTTTGTCATGGCTATCATGCTATACAATCACAACGCATTGTGGCAATGATAACCCACGATAGATAAGCCTACAATAGAAAGAGATGGGGATACAAATACTTCGCCTCTATTGGTATGCTCGATGTTTTAAGACTGTTACATTGTTGCATTTGAGAGACCTATGACCTTCGATCACAAATAAAGAACTAGATTCACAATCTATCTATACTACTATATAAATCTCTAGCGTCTGTCTGTAATTGCAACTTTACTGTCAAATTTTGTGATAGATAGTCACTTTATGACTCACTGACTTCGATTTTACCATTTTAAAATTTTTTGTCTGTCTGTATGTCCTTTTATAACTGAAGAACGGCTTGACTGATCTTGATGAAAATCGGTACGTCGTAAGAACATGTGATTGCGCTCATGATAAGCTACTTATTTTTTAGAAAATCTTCCCCTAAAGGGATGAAAAGGGGGATGAAACTTTGTATGGCAAATGATAAACCGCTGAACCGATTATGATGAAATTTGGCAGGGAGATAGTTATTTTTTTTGTGAAAAATCTACTCCTAAGAGGGTGTTAAGGGGGATGAAACTTTGTATGGGAAATTATATCTATACTACTACATAAATTTCTAATGTCTGTCTGTAATTACAATTTCTTTGACAAAGAGGTAAGCATGGGTCAGATGCAAGTTAGGCTGATATTTTTACCATGAAATCACCTTCTTATGAGAAACATTTCCTTAAGTTGTCACACCTCTGCACGCGCTAGTTTTTCAAATAAAAAAAAATTTCTTTTTTCTGTCTTACGACAACATTTTTTTAATCTTTTTGCACACGCTAGATATACCAAAGAAGTGTTAAACGAAGCATTTTTTAGTCTTCACAGTGATTAATATGTCGAGATATCTCAAATTAAAAATGTCACATATTTTAAGAGACACTATCACGATTTTTTTTTTATAAATGACTCTAGGCTCTATAACATATTTTTTTCAAAATTTTCACTAGGGTAAAACAGTGTTAAAAAAAATTATTGCAATCCATATATGAATATAAGAGTCGTTAAGCAAGTAATAATGTTCTAACTTTTTTAATGTAATTTTAATAATAATAATCATCGTCACAGTCTTCTTCAATCGTTACTGTAATATTGTCTTTTTTGGATGATTGACTGAGTTTCTCAGCTGGACGAGGAATTCGAGATTCATACCGTCCAAATGATAAGTAATAAATTGTCGCAGCCAAATGGCAGCAGCATCCTACTGTACGACGTCCATTAGGACATTCACAAAAGTATCGAATAATTCCATCACAATCGTTCCTTTGAGGAATATATTCAATAAACCTTTATATGACATTCGTATTATATGTTGTGATCTCACGTGCAGTTTTAAAATATTGGATTGGTTTTTAACAAAATCTATGTTCAGTGTATCATCGGCGTGTAATATCTCAGCAAGATAAGCAATTATTTGGCTGTATTGATACGATCCAGTAAATAATAATTTTAATCGAGCCTCATCGAGTTGTGGAAAGTCAGATAAATCATGGCTATTTAGACGTTGAAACACGATTTTTTGTTTTATTACACCCTGAACTCACTCTACTAACCAACGAAGTTTTGTGACAAAACGGGATTAAAAAAACCGACTTTTAGACCACACATTTGACAACAAAATGCTCCATGATATTGGAACCTTTTATAAAATCGCAGCATTTAACATAACCAGTTTGAGAAATCTGTCACTGTAAATAGTGAGTTATCATTAAAAGTAATCGATCGAAAGATCGTATGAAAAAGCCTTAAAGATACAGATAACACGCTAGCAATAGCGATCAAAGAAAAAGGATGGTTGAGGAAAAAATGAGGGTGAAAAGGGGGATCAAATTTCGTACGGGAAACGCTAACCCTAACGGTAATGATAAAATTTGCTGCGCTGATCAAACTTTTTTTATCAAAAATACATAGGATACTTGTTTTATCAAAAATCTGTGAAAATGGGGACGGGAGGGAGGGGACGAAACTTTGTACGCAAAATGCTAAACCGCTGAACTGATTATGAAGTAGCATGGATATAGTTGGACACCTGGGAACTTTTTTATCAAAAAATTACCCCTAACGGGGTGAAAAAGGCGATGAATCTTTGAATGGGAAATGGTGGACCGCCGAAGCAATTCTGATGTTTGGTACAGAGATAGTATGTTTCCGGAGACAGACGTAGGCAAGACGTAGACTTTTTCAAAAACAATCTTTAAACATACTATGTACATGTACCTATATATAATCTAACCTAATCCAGGAAGTCATGAAAAAATTTTCCGCGAAGAAGACGAAGTAGCGGGTATAGCTAGTCTCCTATAAGATTTAAACAAATTATTGTCCGAATTGACGTGTGTATTTTTAATATCGTATAGTATTATCGGCAATATTGTGTTAATCTAAAGTAGACCTTACTGTCAAACCATAAGGTAACGCATAACGCTCGTAAACGTTTCTTGCATGACATTGAAACGAAGTTTGTTAAATAAAATATGTAAAATGCAATCTTACGTCTCGTGTATAAAGTATAATTCAAATAATCTATTTGCGTTGCTATGCATGTCATTTTGATTTGTTACGTGAAAGTGACAAGGATAAGACATATTGTCAGACAATATTTAAAAATATGATTACGAATTTAATAAAAAAGAGCTATGTAACGTTATTACTATAATGAAATGATGAACACGCAAATAATATTATTTATTTATTTATTTTTTTATTTTTTTTATTTATTTTTTTATTAACCGAAAATAAGAACTATCAGTCTTTTTTTAGCGTTCTAGATGTGTTATTTTTGCAGTTTTTAAAGGAGCACTTTGACATGTTCGCTGTTAGCGTTCTCGAATACGAAAACAGAAGTGCACTCAAATACTCATTTGAGTGCACATTTGGTGGGGACATTTTTGGAACGTTTTTTTTTATAAAAGAGGGGGCAAACGAGCAAGCGGGTCACATGATGGAGAATAACCAACCGCCACCCATGGACACCCCCAACATCTGGAGAATCACGGGCGAGTTGCCGGCCGACAGGGACATAGGGAAAGGAGGGGGAGGGGTGATGGGCCACCGGCACTCTCATTCACCAAACGAAACATAACAGCAATAGATGCTGTTATTTCACGCCGATATTCTGTGAGAGGGTGGTATTTCGCCGCGCGAGCCGGCCCTATTCATGCTGCAATGCAGCATGGCTCTACCACCTTTGATTGTGTATCTAGTTTTCTATTTGTGATCGAAGCCTATAAGACAAAACAAGTATGTTATGTTCATTACTACTTTTAAGCTATTTATAATTTTTGAACTTTACAAGTGAAAAATGAATATATATTTTTTCTAAACATATGTGAGATAAAGACTTTTTTATGCGTGATTTTAGGCTGCAGAGGCCGGTTTGGCAAACAGTCGTCAAAACGAGAAAGAATATAGTGGCCATACCAACATAATATCTATTAGTAGTTGATCTATGGTTGTCGACATTACTTACTTGTTTAATTTGCATGCACAGACTAAGCCGTTGAGCTCACCTGTGGATTGTCTAGTCTATGCTTCAGTTTCTTATGTAAGTCTATGCCCTTTTCACTGACAAAAGAGTAACCACATAATTGACACACGAAGTCTGATGGATGTTTAATTCTTACATGACCCATGTATGTTGTGAACTTACTGAAAATAAAAGAGAATCAGTTATAATAAATCACAATAGGTATAAGTCAATGTAACATTGACTATTGACGACCTCGATGGCAAAGTTCGGAAAAACGCGGCAGGTTCCGGCGGGGTTATTACCTAAAAATTTGCAGACAGCGACAGCCACGCGACTACTGCGCGACCGGTGACTAATTGTAATAAAAAATTAGTATCATGTATGACGATTGCGTATCTATTATTCTATGACCGTAAAATGCACTTTTCGCGGTAGATTTAGCGCCACTATACAAACTACATTGCATACATTCTCGTTTTGACAGCAGATATCGCGCGATATGGGCTGTCGCATGCTGACTGCAAGTTACGTAATAAGTATGCGGGTTAACTTAGGAAACGAATTTTCTAGACTGTTTCAGGACTGGAACTACTAAGAAACGCCCATAGTAGGCGTCATCTGGTTCTCATAGCACAAGGAATGGCCTAGTTTGAGACCAGATGATTGGTGGGTATTATCGAGCACTTTATAAAAAAAGAAATTGTAAACTATAAAATTAATAGTTTTCACAATAATTCTTTATCTTAAATCATATAAACCACGGTTAGATATCATAAAGATAGCTATAAAAATAATATTAGAAAAAATTACAAATGTAATTGTATTCTGTCATGTATGACATTTTTTTTTTTAATCTTATTGCTTAGCAACGGTGGATTATGATCGAGTGTCTTGAACAATTGTAAATAATTGTTACCATTAAATCTCGATTATGACGCACACCAGGACCAAGTGGTCAGACAGCATATGAACGTATGTTTGGCAGAGATGTGAAAACTAAATTACACAGCATGTTTAAAAACCGTCCTACCACTCAACCTTAGTTAAATGAAAGTATACTTCCTATC
This sequence comes from Zeuzera pyrina, assembly GCA_907165235.1. Lineage (NCBI taxonomy): Eukaryota > Metazoa > Arthropoda > Insecta > Lepidoptera > Cossidae > Zeuzera > Zeuzera pyrina. Next base: position 3,967,115 of record OU015647.1, read on the forward strand.
AGAAATTTCTTACCTGGTGATAGAGTACAGGCGAGAAACTATACAAAATTTGGAAAAAAGATGAGTGTTTGCTACCGTGACTCAACGTCTCGGAAGACTCCATTATGCTGTATAGACCGATGAAGGATTACAGTGGACGCGTCACCTAGACCAGCTCCTAGCAGCGCCTCTGGTGCCCCAGCCCGGAACCGTTGGGGAGGCGTATATATGACATTCTTTTCTTAAAATGTTATTGCATAGCAACGGTGGATTATGATGAAGTGTCATGAACAATTGTAAATAAAAATATACCGTAATAATTTAAAGTAGTAATTAATTGTATATAATATATTCAAATAGCGCAAAGTATTATTATATACTGACTCATGCCTGATTTCACCAGTCCCCGAATACTTAGCGAACCCCTAAAAAATGATAGGAGTCCGCCAGCGAGGAGTTTCACGAAAGGTTAGGTTATGTAGTTAAAAGATCCCCTAAATTTGTCAATTCGATTTTCGAAACCATAACCCTACGTGTCAGTTTTGTGTATTAATTTTGACAATGTGGAGAATATATACATATCTTCACGCTGTATCCGCAATGGGGTAGTCAGAGTGGACGGAGCATCAAGCGTCGCGTTACGTACATACTTCTTACACTCAACCTATAGAGAGGAAATATCGAACCATCTTATTCGTCACTGCTCAGTTTATTTACAGTAACAAATATCGACTCCCGCTCGCGTTAAGCAGTACATAACCAATACTGGACCTGTGTGTACATCTCTGTATATTCCGACAGATATTTAAATATTTATGTAATGGCTTATTGTTCTATTCGGTGGTGTGGCTACAACAGCAAAAAATCAAACTATAAAACAGAACGCAGTAACCGCAGCGGTGTTTAGACGTAAATTGTTTTCATACAAAATAAATGACATTGCCACTCTATAGGTTGAGTGCTCCGTGTATCCGATGCAAGCCACTTCGACTACAGCAATCGACTGAATTCGACTGAGCAACGACAAAAGAGGAAAAAGGAAAATAAAGAAGTCCTTTGTTGGAACCCGCATTTCATTTACTCCACTACTCATCGTCATCAATGTGGATCTTGCACATTATATTTTTTATAACGATAAATAGTATTTTTACTGTTATTTTTATCACTTTTAAAGTGCTTTTAAATGTCTCTCCATAGATATTAAACCAAACTCACACAAACTCCTCGGGACAATGTGGACACTGGTATTTCGTACCTTTGTGCCATCTTTCATGAAGTCTTGCAGTTTGTCTGAAAAATTAAATATGTCTTAATTCTTCTCACTATTACACATAATATAATATAATAATAATTTCCAGCTGGATTCCACAAAATCCAGCTGGATTGCTGGATCCAGCATTGCAATCCCTAATGCACACACTCTAATACATACGACAACTTCTGTGGCGCAACGGTTAAGCACGTCGGAAAGTAAACGGGGATTGCGGGTTCGATTCTCGCCCTGAGTCTGGGTGTCTATGTATTATATATATTTATTAACAAAAGAAAAATACATAAGTAGTATATCAGATGTCTACTACCCATAACATAAGCGCTGTGCTGCTTACTTTGGGACTCGATGGCGCTGTGTGAATGTTTGAGAATATTATTATTATACATCCGCAGATATGCACGCATTAGTGCGTACGCACATACGCAAATTAACTAGTATGTCCGCTCACCTATGGGTGGTGACGTACGGACACTGGTTACAACTGAATCTCTGGGTGTGGTGCGCCGTTATGTGTTTACGTAACGCGTGCGAGTGCTTGAAATGAGTCTTACATATTTCACATTCAAATTCGCCGCATTTCTGGAACACGTTATTATTATATTATTTATATGAAGTGTGACAGAATTAACTAGAAGGTATCTATCTATAAATATAAAAGACAATGTATGTATGTATGTTCCTTATGGACTCCGAAACGGCTGGACCGATTTCGATGAAATTTTCAGGGAATCTTCAGATTGGCCTAGCGGGTGATCCTGTAAAGTTTGGTAGCGATCGGATCAGTAGAATTTTTCTTTTTTGTTTTTTTTTTTCAGTATTAAAATACTTCAACTAACGCCCAGTGAAACGGGCCGGGTTTGCTAGTATAATATAAATTTTTACTATGAAATATTTAGATTTTTCATTAACAGTCCGGCCGCTGAGAGAATGCGTTCCTGGCGGGTCATGATCGAATGGATGACGTGACTTTTAAATGGCGTTGAATTTACGATAAAATTATTTTTATTGTTTATTTGCCCAACTAACGAATAATTGTCATTAAAAACTATATTATTATGTCAACTGACAATAAATGTTATAACTTTTCGCTAAATTTAATGTTAAATAAATAAGAAAACAATATTTTTTTAAATCCAGACTGCGCTGTTACAAGGTTACGTGAACTATTATTTTTTAGTGATGTGCCAAAAATAGTGAGTCATAAAGTGATTATGAATCACAAAATTTGACAGTAAAATTATAATTACAGACAAACGCTAGAGATTTACATAGTAGTATAAACAATGTTCGGGAAGCCAGTAAATGCATGCGCAGCTTCGATCACATATAACTAGATACACAATCAACGCTCCAAAAATGTCCGAACCAAATGTGCGCTAAATGAGTATTTAAGCGCACTTCTGTTTTAGTGGTATTCGAGAACGCTAACAGCGAACATGTCAAAGTGCTCCTTCAAAAATTGCAAAAACAACTCATGTAGACCGCTAAAAAAAGACGCGAGTTCTTATTTTCGGTTAATATATAAATAATATTATTTACGTAATCATTATTTCATTATAGTAATAATGTTACATAGCTCTTTTTTATTAAATTCGTAATCATATTTTGAAATATTGCCTGACAATATTTGTCTTATTCTTGTCACTTTCACGTAACAAATCAACGTAGCAACATAGCAACGCAAATAGATTATTTGAATTATATTTTATGCACGAGACGTAAGATTGCATTTTAAATATTTTATTTGACAAACTTCGTTTCAATGTCATGCAAGAATCGTTTACGAGCGTTATGGTTTGACAGTAAGGTCTACTTTAGATTAACACAATATTGCCGATAATACTTTACGATATTAAAAATACATACATCAATTCAGACAATAATTTGTTTAAATTCTATAGGAGATTGTGAATCTTGTTATATGTGATGGAAGATGCGCAGAGATTATTTCCAGACTATTGCTTTTTCTTCAACAAAATCGTTTATTTTATAATATGACTGTCTAATCAATGTACATTGTAACAAATCTAAATCTATTTTTCGTTAATTGAGCAACTTCTTGAGGAACTTTATTATAAAAACGAATGCAGTTACCCAAAGATGAAACATTTAACTTAGTAATTTAAATTTTGGAATAACCAATTTATGACCTCAGGTTTCCATTACATTGTATTGTACGACAACATTTAAAATCATAGCAATACTTACATCAGTGTGCCGCATAACATGAGTATTATAAGCTTCTTCATCCAGAAAACCTTTGTAGCAAGCTGTACATTTAAACACTGCATTCTTATAATTGGAAGTTTCTCTTCTCTTCTCTATTTCTGCCACCTGTTCTTCGAATGTTAGGTCAGCGATTGTAAACAATGTTGCATTCAAATCATCATTCAAGAATGGCTTTCTTCTCCTATCTATTTTAGGTTCAGTCGGGCTCTTCTTCACTTTCTTCCTCACTTCTCTCTTCTTCTTCTTTATTCTTCTGCGTTCTAACGGTAAACTATCGTCTGACGAAAACCCTTTATCTGATAACGCAAATTCTGCCTCGCTTTCATTATTTTGTACTGATTCTTCGCCTCTAACTTCCTGAGTATAATTATCGCTTTCGTTTATAAACATTTCTTCATTTTCTTCGTGTTTTATTTGAACATCAACATTCACTTCGTGTATAGGTATGGCTTCTTTTACAATCCCTGTTTGTTTGTCCGTTTCACTGTCATCTTGTATATATAAATCAGAATAATCAGACTCAAAATGTTTTGGTGTTAACGTAGATATAAGATTATTTGTTTCTCTATTAATTATTTTAACGTTGTCTATTGTTAACTGAAAGTATTAGAAAAATTGTTTATACAAGGTTATTTCGAAAGGAGGTCTAAATGTGAAAGGGTATTAAAGTACCCATGACAACGGAGAAGATGCGTTCTACAACTGCACCAAAGTCAATAGTGTCAAATTATTAATTCCTAAAAATAAATTAACACTATACAAGAACAATAGTTACTGTATGGCAATATCAGTATACAATAAGATACCTGATGAGATAAAGCTAAGCTAAGATATTGTAGAAAATTTAAAAGGGACTTATTTAAATATTTAAATGCCAAAAATTATTATTCAGTGAATGAATTTTTGTACAGCTGAACTAGATTTTATTCATTGTTGTCGTTGTTAATTGGTATTTAGTGTTTGACATGTTATTGTAAAATTTATTGACTAAGTGAACTTTGTAAATAATTGATCTTGACTAAATAGATTGTTTAAATTGAATTTATTACTATTATAATTGTAGGAACAAATTGTAAAAATTCGCACACCCATTAAGGGTAGACATGTACAACGCATAATAACAACGGATAGTAACATGTATTATGGATTCACATCTGTATTGTGTAATGACTTGTAATAAGTACTCATGTCAGCAAATAAATGAATAATAAAATAAAATACAATAAAAATAACACCTCAATGTTAAAAAATAATTAAAATGATGCAATAGTAATATTAGGTTTTTACGTCCCTAGTAAACCTTTGGAATATAGTGCATAATGACAGGGTTGTACATTTTTTTCTATTAAATGAATGTTTTCTTCTTCTTCGCTCTGTATGTGTATACAGAGCGAAAGCGAGTGGTAAAAGAAGCCAAGGAAGACCAAGGCTGACTTATGAAGATCAAATAGCCAGAGTGTTAGCAGACGGAAATGTCAAAAGCACTCGCATACCTAGGCGAAAATGTGTGAGGAGAATGATGAGATTTGAGGAAACGAAAGAGGTGTGTAAGGACCGCGACTCCTGGCGCTCCGTCCTCTCTGACTACCCCGTTGGGGATACAGCGTGAAGTTATGTTATGTTAAATGAATGTTTTCTTTTGTATGGAAAACAAAATAAACATATCCTGTAATCTACATCTGCAATATAACAGTCAACCATGACACGTTGGGACCCCGGCAGGGTTATACCCCCTTTCACAAAAACCTTGTATAAATGATTAATTCAAATATATTCTATCTACATTACATGAATTAAATGAATTATTACATGAACTACAACCTGACTATATATTTAATAAAAACTAGCAAACATACATACATATCCCCACTCTTTATCTTAACGGTGTAGTCAAGGGCCGTAGCGCCAAATATCGAGGTCCGTATGAATTTCTTTCGCCTCAATCCTTATCGTTCTTCTTACATACTTTCGCCTAGCTTTGCGAGTGCTTTTGACATTTCCGTCACCTATTACTCGGGCTATTTAATCCTCATATATTAGCGTTTGTCTTCCTTGGCTTTTGCCACCACTAACTTTCGTTCTCCTGCCTCAGCCAGTATTTTCTGAGTCCGGAGGAGGTTCAGGTATCACTCCAAGGAATACCTTGCAGTTTTTGACTACAGTGGGACTTGGTAGTGTTTTGTAACAGTGGCGATCACAATAGATCAATTTTGGTCGCAGTGTTACAGGTCTGGTAGGACCTGCATAGCCACTTACATGAAATAAAAAAAAACTTTCGTTCTGTACATTTTCATCAATCTTTCATCACTCATTCTATTTGTCCGAACCATCTAAGCTACTATCTCATTTAACTAGCAAACAAGATAAATTAATTGTAATTTCTTAAACTCATTGCCAGATCAGTCTTAGATAGAATTCCTTTCTTTGGATAGATGAACTTCCCTAGGAGCTACACTCGGACCAAATATCACAATGGACGGATCATTTGCTTTAAGAGCATGTCCTTACAGAGTGTCCTTTTTTTGTTTGAACGAGTTTTCTAGATTTTTACTAATGTGCATGACCAGGGAAGGTCACAGTACAATGATAGACACCTGAATGATGACATATTTTTATTTTTGTGAATACTAGAAGCCAAAACACTTAAGATTTAGGAGTATTTTGCAAATAATTGTTTCTTGTGATAAATTTCTAAAATCTCCAGCTATTTTCCGCTCAAACTCCAAAAACCACCAATCGACACGTGTTTCGCCTCTCAACGAAGCATCCTCAGGATATACCAGAGATAGGATTCGGCCACCTAACCAGCACCGAATCTTGTTCGGTTCGGAATTGTTTCGGTGCTGGTTAGGTGGCCGAATCCTATCTCTGGTATATCCTGAGGATGCTTCGTTGAGAGGCGAAACACGTGTCGATTGGTGGTTTTTGGAGTTTGAGCAGAAAATAGCTGGAGATTTTAGAAATTTATCACTTGCGTTGGATTTCCGCAAAGTAACACCTGAAACTATACAATTATTTCATGACCGAGTCATAAGCTGACACGAATTATACAGACAGTGCGAGGTTGCCATACCTTACTATAGCCGTTTTACTCGTGGTTACACTCAATGAGATAGAAAGAGATAGAAAAATTCGTTTGAGACACAGTGATACGAGCGGCAACTGATTATCCTCCATTCATTGTTTCTTGGTCCGAGTAGCTACAAATAGAAGTCACATTACCCTTCAATCTTCGATATAATTGGGTAAGGACTTATGGCGGGACCGGGAGAAGTGAGGTTGTCATTTTATTTAGATTTTGTATTTTTTACATTTTTGGGAGTTTTAAAGTACAAAAGTAGTATATGTTTTAAAGTTCTTTGTAAGTGTAAAGAATGGAGTAGGTCTAAATAAACATGTGTAGCTGAAGTTCACGCGCTCTTCCAAGAAGTCCTTTATAACTTCAGTAAAGCTTACTATCACTTTACTAGAGGAGTTTTAAGATAACGATTCTGCATATTAATACAATATGTGACATTGGCAAATGCGCTAATCTGTGCACCATTCCATGAAGAAATAAAAAAAATTGGGTAAGGATACTTACTTTGTGTTGTTTCCTAATAATCTCCAACATAAGTGAATTTGCTCTCAAGCTTTTATTTCTAAATTTACTGCAATTGAGTAGTCTTTGTATGCATTCTGCACACAATCTTTGTGGTAATTTGTCCTCATTGCATATCTGAAAATATAATTATTTAATAGGAATACTTAGAACAACATAAATAGTAATATTATTGACGACCTTTTTGAAAGACTTAAAAAAAAGGAAGAGGTTCTAAATTCGTCTGTATGTTTCTTTTGTATGTTTGTTACCTCATAACTCCGTCATTTATGAACCGATTTCGAAAATTCTTTTTTCGTTTGGTAGTAATACTTCAGAGGAGGTCCCATTTAAATTTCACCGGTATTGGAGCTTGGGCTTCGAAGATATACTAAATAATCGACCTGGTGATAACCTTTATTTATATGAATGATTCTCTTGTATATCGTTGCGCTTCGGAATTATAAAGAAGATAATTGCAGACCTGCCCTAGATATTTATTTAGGTCAAGGTCACATTAGGGAGAATTACAATTTTTTTATGAAAAAAAATTAAACCGACTTCAAAAAAACACTGAAAAGTATAAAATAACTCTCCTTTACTAATCAAAACTCAAATACAATTAAAATAACTTCACACACACACACACGGACGCGGACATGGACACGCACACACACACACGGCAGGAGATATTCGAGCGCATAATTCATCAACGAATAGAAGCATTAGTCGATCCACTCCTGGCAGACAATCAATATGGTTTTCGGAAAGGACGGTCAACCCTAGATGCAATCAACCTGGTTGTTAGTACGGCCAAAGATACAATTACAGGAACTAGATGGAAGGGTGGAAAGAAGAAATATTGCTTAGTGGCTACTTTGGACATTTAGAACGCCTTCAACTCCGCTAACTGGGACTGCGTAATGCGGGCCCTCAAAGAGAAAAATGTACCAGGATACCTGTGCAGAATTGTAGCAAGCTACTTTACGAACGGGGTCCTTAAATACGACACGAAGAACGGTCCAAAGGAGTACGAAATTACCGGAAGAGTACCACAGGGCTCAGTTCTAAGTCCTTTGCTATGGAACATCATGTATGATGGTCTCTTGAGAATAGCATTGCCAACAGAAGTCAAGCTTGTTGCATATGCTGATGATGTAGCTATAGTGATCGTCGCGAAGTATCTCGAAGACATAAACCTGCTCTTCGACATCACATTTAGACGAATTAACCTGTGGATGGATACGGTAAATTTGCAACTAGCCAAGCATAAGACCGAGGCAGTGCTTATCACCAGTAGAAAGACAGTAGAAACTATTAAGCTTAAAGTCGGAGAGCAAGAAATCACATCAGAACCATTTATCCGATATCTCGGAGTGATCCTCGATGCCAGACTCAATTTCAAGCAGCAAATCGAACATGTCAGTGCCAAGGCGTCAGTAGTGAGAGCTAGTTTAGCAAGGCTGATGCCTAACATAGGCGGCCCGAAGCAGAGCAGGAGGTTTCTGCTGTCATTAGTAGTCACATCAGTGCTCACATATGGAATATCCATTTGGGCCGACGCACTAGAGATCCAAAAATCATGGAGTAAGGCCGGACCAATATACCGACTGAGTGCCCTAAGAATAGCTAGCGCCTTCCGCACAATATCCGAGGAAGCAGTGTGTGTCATTTCCGGAACTCTGCCTCTTACGAGTTCTAGCTGAGGAAAGACGAACTCTTTACCAACGAAAGAGGTCAACCACACTGAGCGCTGAGGAACTCAAAACGGAAGAACGGCAGAACAGCATAAGCCGATGGCAATTACAGTGGGATGCTGCAGAGAAAGGTAGGTGGACGCACTGTCTCATACCAAAGATCGACGTTTGGCTGAACCGGAGTCACAGCGAGGTCAACTACTATCTTACACAAATGTTGTCAGGACACGGCTGCTTTCGGGCATATCTCCACCGCTTCAAGCACGACCAGGAGTTTCTGAAGATGCAAAACACATTTTCTTTGTGTGCCCTCGTTTTAATCTTCAGCGTGATGAACTGGAGACAATCCTGAACTAGAGAATCCAACCAGAAACATTAGTAGAAACAATGTTGTCGTCAAAAGCTGCCTGTAACGCTACCAGCACGTTTGCCACAGAAGTTCTCACAGACTTGAGTTCTATCGAAAGAAGAAGATCAAAAGACAATGATTAGAAGGAAGGAAGAAGATACTTTAGCTACCAGAAGGAAGAGCGGCAGCTAGTTTCCTCCCCCCGCGAAGTAATGCCTAACGGCTGTCCCACGGGGATCAGAGGCTGGAGGGAAGGGGAGGTTTTAGTCGGTATTAACATCTTGAGTCCGACATATCCAGGCGAAACACCTAAGCCTGTTGAATACGTAAATGTATTTCCTCCTAAAAACTTCCACACATCCCCACTCCCACCCACACTTACACACACCCTACCAACCCCCCCCCCCCCACACCCCCCACCCCCCCCCCCCACGCTCACATACACAAACAAAACACACAAACACACACAAAAAAAATACTGTATTATTGGATAATTTAAATTTATTGTATAAAAGCGTAACATACAGTATGAGTTATAAAGTGGGAGAGAACGATCTGGCGGCGGTTGTATTGCCACAACAAAATAATCTGTTAGTGTTGCTAACAATATCAACGTCATATGCCTTTACTTACAGTAAGTCCAGTAAGATGCTCGTAAGCCTGTTCCAACTTATACTTTCTTATTGGGAATAATTTACAGTCCATTATCAGGCATATACGACAGACTTTCAAAGCTGCTGGTTCACCATATAAGCAGTTACTGGAGTCCTGTAAAAGAACATTGTATTTAAATTGAGTGATTGTTCACTTATTGATTACTTGACTGACTTATGGTGTAGAACATTTGAGTAACAAGACTCAGTAGACCTGCTATCTTATTACGTAACTGCAGCCAGTAAGCGATAGCCGAATCTTTAGCGATTGATCGCGATATGTTTCTAAATCGAGCACGATAATGTCGCGAATCGCTATTGCTGGCTCTGTTGATTAATCAGTTAACTAAAAACGACTACTAGCGACCCTATTTATGCTACAAAAAGTCATTTACAGAATACCACCGTAATTACCAATTTAAAACAATCGTCGCGCGACTGCGGCGCATCTATCGTTCTTTTTGTGATCACCATGCTGGTTCGCTTTCAGTTTATGAAAATATAAGCTCTATAGTCCGAGCCCGAGAACAAGGCTTCGCCTCCTTGGGTAAAAGACTACTAAAGGGGCTTTCGCAGTCACGGCTGATCGAAGTGGGGGCTCTGGTCGTCTTTCCACGCGACTCCGAGGAGGACGACAGTGCATGTAGTCCGGGCTGTCATGCCACAGGAGGGCTCTGTAACTGCCTCCCCTGAGAAGTGTGTTTTGGCACAGTGTGAGTGGGCTCCAGTTGCGTTCCGTATGAGATCCTAGAGCTCCTCGACAACGCGCCGATGATAACCACCGTGGTTTTAGTGGATATACTTAGATTAGAGGAGACCCATATACCCTTTCCGCTGCCCCCTGAGTAGGACAGTGATGTATAACACATTTCCTCCAGATTTACTGAACTCTTACACCTCTATTGCATTAAGACAATTATATGGCAGATTGGTATGAATTGCAAACCTGTAGTACAATTGGGACCGCTCCTGTCCGAACCTTCCGTAGACCACTCTTCGTCTCGTAGAGGTCGTCTTGGAGGAAATGCTCAGAGCATACAGCACTCCTCTCCTTGGGCTCCCATCGCTCTTTACCTAAAGCTTTTAGCCAAGCCGTTCGAAGAGTGGGCTCATTGGGAAAGCTAGAAAAAAAAGATGATTTATTATTAACTAGGTTTTCGTAGCTTTGATGGTGTCAGAGATCTAGTTCCCAAGTAAATTTCCTAATTTCAAAGAGTATTAAAGTATTAATTAAATTGCTGAACATATTTCTAAATAAATATTTAACTTTTTCCAATAAATTAACTTTCCATTTGTGCATTCTATTGCTATTAGGAAATAGGAGAAGTAGATACATCAATGGATACAGGCAAATGGTAGCCTAAGTATGTATTGGCCACACATTCAAACATTTAACCACTGTATGAGGGACAGCCTTATCAAACTTCTGTGAAAACAAAACAAACATAAAATTAGCATTTTTTTTATTTATCACTGTTCAAGATTCAGTGAAAATCTATCAAATGTATTTCAATGTATACAGTATAATCTCACTAATCCGGCACTTCGATAGATCGGCACGTCCAATAATCGGGCACCCTCCGCCCACGCCTCCCTCGCCCCTCTATACCTGTGCGCTTCGGTCGCTGCGTCGTCGACTAGCAGTCTAACCTCAAAACTTTTTTCAAGTTTTTTCAGTGAGAATAGTTTATAGTTAAAAATGTCAAATAAACGTCAAATATTTTAAAACTAGTTAATTACATATGTACCTACATGTTAATTTAATACATTACCTACATACATTTATTCCCTCTATGAAATGCTTTATTTTATTCATTACCTATGACTTTTTCACTATAATCCAGTAATCCGAACATTCCAATAATCCAATAATCGGCACCCTCGGTTTTTATTAGTGCCGATTAGTGAGATTACACTGTATTCATCTTTTTTAAAGGCTACAAATGCAGTTATTCAAGCAAAGTATATTATAATTACATATATCTCTATTTTTAGGAGTGAGTGACATTCCCCTTTTGTCAACATCCTCTGTAATTCTGTCTGTAAATAACATTAAATTATATTGTAATTATTATTATATTGATCTTATACTTATGACATATATGTTCTGTTGTTTTAATAATGTGGGAAAAATTATCCACATTGGAGAGAAGCCACAAAAAGAAAAACAAGTAACTTTATGTTGCATGTGGGTGTCATTGCTATCAAGTTTGTCTATAAAATGTGTTGTCTCGTGACACATTATATTTATTTTATGTTGTTTTGTTCTATTCCTTTTTAGGTGTGAATATCGGCTCAACTCTCCAAATCAAAACCAAGAGGAAGGTATTATGTAGATTCTTATTGTGTATTTTCCTACTTTAATTGCTGGGATCTTTATAAATATTGCCATGATTGTTCCTTTTTCTGTTATCCTCATTATTATGTATGTAACACTGGCAATATTTGCAATCGCCATTGTACTAAAGAAGAAGAAGATGGAGGAGTGAGTGGAGTAATTGAACTACGGAAGAGAGATTTTAATAGCTTAATAAACACATTTTTTGTAATTTAAACCAAAAGTATTTTTTATAGAAAGACTGATTATTTATGCTTTTTTTGAAAAATGCATTGTATATTATATTCTAGATTAATTCAGTAAAGCAGTAAGCGCAGTAAACTGTCATTTATTGAGACGTCAATGATAAAAAACTGTCGAATAGTAAAAAAACCTTACACGAAGTTTTCTCGGTTTAGTTAAAAATTTAAATCAACGTTTAAGACAATCACTCCTCTATGTTTCGCAAGACTTCTAACCTTACCTCCAGAAGTCGTGTTTGGATAACAAAAGGCTTCCTGGCGTGAAGCTAATAATAATCTTTATATGATATTCTTTAGCCCTTGAAGTGAGTGCCTTCTATTACAGATATATCATCACACTACCAAAGAGATGTAGTTGGCACTATATTTACAAAAAAACAATAATAATAATAATCTAAACCTTAGCCAAACTACGGAAGTTTACGATAGATTTTCATAGCATAAACATATTTTTCTGTAATCTAAGATGAGCTTTTTTTTTTATTCCTTTCCACTTTCCACACAATTATTTTTACAGATTTACGCCAATACAGTAATGTCCTACAATCTATTTACATTTTTAGTCTTACGAAAAAGATGGGAGCATTAACCGGCTAAATGACAAAACTATTTATTACATGCTGTAAATAAATAATTGGTGCTCTTGGGTATCCTACTAGGTTTGCAATAAAAATATAAATAATATGACTTACACGTGAAACGTAATCCCTTGCGATTTTGAGATATGTCTGGAATCATTCTTACAGTTCGGAACGCAACACCGCATTTTTAGACTTCAATTGAATAAAATTTAATTTAAAATACTATTATAAACAATATGATAGCACTGAAATTCATACCTATTTTCTAAGCAATGTTTTTTGTATTAAAGTAAACATTTTTGTCTTTTTAAGAGAAATACTGACGTAGATTTTTATTTACAATTAAAATATATTTAAAATACTCCATTAATTACTAAAATTAATAGAAAAATCAATTAAAACATAAATTACAGTGTCTTCATAGGAAACACTACAAATATGACAATAAGCTGACAAAATTACAAAAAAATACTTTGTATATATTGTTTTCACTCTAACATAAGAGTTTAAGTATATGTGAAATAAAGATAGAAGAAACTATTTATTTAAACAACAACATTTATGTTTAGTCGTGTAACAGCGCACTGTATGTACGCATAGATATAAACATTGCTTTACATCTTTGTCTTTCTAATGAATAATTCCGTTGTGATAAAAGAGATAGAATATGTAAGCTAGGACACCCTGTTGAATCGGTAAGTTACCGATTTCTTTGATTTTATACAAAATGTTGCCATTTAATAAACTGGTTCGTTTGTTGGATTGTGACTTGTCAGAACTCAGAAGTTCAAAAAAGAGCTGAAAGGACTAGGAGGTTGAGAAACATGGCGACTGCGTCAATAATGTGACATACCATCTTAAAAAATACCATAAATATTGCAAATACCTTTAAAATCCATAGCAAATACTAAACTACAATATTATTAAAGTCTAATAAATAATATAAGTTATATACGACATGTCCTGAAGCTAATCTAATTACAAATATGAGTTTCGAAGTGTATTAAATAAAAAAAATGTTTTTTTTCCATATTTTTCATTAATTTTGTATGAAATATACATTGAATATGCGGTGCAGTGTGCAGAACTGTACAAACGATACAAAACGTACCACCAAAAGCCATGGAATCACCTTTCATATGTGAGTAAACATGATGTTTGGTACAGGATTAATATCGTCAACACTAGAATATCTCAATTATTTTCTTATACATATATTACTAGAATTTTTGTTGCTTTTTCTGTGCGGCTACCTTTACAATTATTTGCAGATTACACTATTTGAAACAATTATTTGATTCATATATGGTGGTGCATAGGCACAGATTTACCAGATTACCGGATAGGCGTAAGCCTATAATAGAAAGGCATGAGAATACACATATTTCTGTCTGTCTGTCTGTATGCTCAATGTTTTATTTAAGACTTAAGCTGTTTCATTTGACAGATGACTTATGAACAAAACATGTCTGTTTTTAGTACTTTCAAGTTTTTTAATAATTTTTGAATATTACAAGTGAAAAATAAATATTAAGTTTTTTGTAAATATATGTGAAAGAGAGACTCTTTGGGCATGATGGTAGAATCTAATATTTCCTGCTGCAAAGGCCGATTTGTCAAATATATGTTGTCAAAGCGAGAAAGACTATCGTGGCCACATCAATCCAATATTTGTTAGTAGTAGATCAGCGAGCACAGGTCATTTTATTATATCTAGCTGGAGCAGTATTCAGATGATTTTATTATATAGATAAAAATTTCTGTACACTTATTATTTATAACGAAATCATTGTTTATAAAGAAATAACTGATGATAGGCTTCCCTAAGTCCTTAATTTAAAACGTATTTTTAGACCAAGTTTCCAAGGTTTCTGTGAAATTTTATTCTGACTAATGAACCATAGATGCACGAGAGACCTTAAAAAGGTTCCATATTTCTTCTACCTATTTTCCAAATTTATTTTATTTTGACTTTTAACAAAACTGTAAGTATAATTTGTATAAATAAAAAGGAATATTTCCTTGCATGTTAGTACTCTACGCTTTTCTAAACCATTCATCTGATTGTGATGAAACATTGATAAGTAGTTTTGTGTACGCATGTGAATGTTGTTGAGTAAATATAATACACAAAATATCAGAAAAAAATGATCCTGGCAGATGTGAAATGTTGAAACTATTTTATATAGAAAATATAAGAAAAAAATACATAAAAGGATGGTATATTTAAGGAAATAAATATGGCATAATCAAAAACAAAATATTCAGATTTTTTAAAGAAAAAAATTAACTTTATTTAAAACCACAGCCAACAAGTTCTGAACTGAATAACAAGTAATAACACTGCATATGCTATAGGTATACGTGCTCAGTACAAGCGCCAGGCGACGCGTCGTCATGTCGCCACGCCAACTGCTGATCTGACTCGCTGCATAAAATGTTTCACATCAAAAATGTAGTTTTTGATTTTATTCTGAGCTATTGGTGTATTTGTTACCCATGTCTCCCTTAGAACCAAAAGTTGAAAATCCTATGCTTGGCCAGTTCAACTTTAAAAACAAACTCTTTCAATTTTTTTGCAGTCCGGCTGTTATTGGTTGCTCCTTCAGTTCGTTTTGTAGTATTTTTAGTGCTAGCATATTATTTGAAATCACATAATTGTTTGTCATCGAGCACTCAACCTATAGAGACGAAATATCGGACCACCTTATTCACCACTGCTCAGTTTATTTACACTAACAAATATCAACTTCGCTCGCATTAAGCGACATAACCTAACCAATACTGGCCCTGACTACTCTATAGGTTGAGTGCTTCATGTTGTTTGATAATTTTGACGACCTCCGTGGCGCAATGGCTTAGCGCGTCGGAGAGTAAACGGGGGTTGCGGGTTCGATTCCCGTCTCGAGTCGTGGTGTTTATGTATAATATGTATTTATTTACAAAAGAAAACTATATAAGTAGTATATCAGTTGTCTAGTACCCATAACAAGCACTGTGCGGCTTACTTTGGGACTAGATGGCGCTGTGTGAAATGTCTGAGTATATTATACCTATTATTATAATTATATTACAATTGGTCTGATAATATTTTCTGATAGGTTCCCTAAAGAGCCAAATTTGAGAAATGCATGGATAGAAGCCCTCGGTATGTCTGATTGGGAACCAAAAGACCGTAGCACAATATGTTCAGAACACTTCCGCAATGAAGACTTCTATCAGACCAAGTGTGGTTTACGGAAGATTAAAAATGGAGCTGTTCCCGTCTTGATACAGGTTTGTGTAAATGTTTACATAGTTAAAGTTATATTATACATTAGGTTAAGAAGAGAAGGGTCTGTAGAACTTGCAGTATGAGTAAAAATCTCTTAAATCAGAATGATGATAAAAATTCATTGCCTATTGCAAGAAAACATGGCACATATTTCAAGTTAAAGCCTTGAAAATCAAAATTGTTGTTGTGTTGTGCAACAAACTCCCCCAAAAAACATTTTAACCTACCATAATTAAATCTATATGCACTTAAATAACAAAAGGAAAATATGTTTACTTGCAATAGAAATAATTATAATTATTAGTAATTCATTCAAATCTATATGCACTTAAATAACACAAGGAAAATATGTATACTTGCAATATAAATAGTAATTCTAACTAAAATTTATTTTTTATATTTTAAATTAATACTTTCCATTATAAATTTATTGTTTCTGATTTCAATAAACTATATATTTTTTTAAATTAATGGTTTCTATAATTTACCATGTATATATGCAGTATAACAGTGTTATTGTAAAAATGAAAAAGGAATGCTAAGATGATTCGGGCACATGGAAAGAATGAGTGATGAAAGACTGACGAAGAAAATCTACAGAGCGGAAGTGAGTGGTAAAAGAAGCCAAGGACGACCCAGGCTGACTTATGAAGATAAAAAAGCCAGAGGGTTAGCAGACGGAAATGTCAAAAGCACTCGCATACCTAGGCGAAAATGTTTAAGGAGAATAATGAGATTTAAGGAAGCTAAAGAAGTATGTAGGGACCGCGACACTTGGCGCTCTGTCCTCTCTGATTACCCCGTTAGTGATACAGCGCGAAGATATGTATGTATGTAAATAAGTTTAGATTTCAACGAAACGGACACCAAGGCCGAAGATTCAACTAAAAATCCTGTTCCGGTCAAACACTGCTAATTATAGTAGGTCTTTCTTAAATTACTGAAAGTAAGTATAAGTTGACTATTTGATCTTCATAAGTCAGCCTTGGTCTTCCTTGGCTTCTTTTACCACTCGCTTTCGCGCAGTAGATTTTCTTCGTCAGTCTCTTCACTCATTCTTTTCATGTGCCCGAATCATCGAAGCATTCCTTTTTTAATTTTTACAATAACACAGTCGTGCAACCCTGCCATACTGCGTATCTCTTCATTGCTTATCCTGTCCGCAAGGGTGACACCGCCCATATTTTAATTGATTCGAAACTGACTTAGACATTGTAAAACTTATATTGTATACTGAAGTCTAGTGTATTTTTTACACATACATATATGAACAGCTAACACATGTTAAAGAAAATAAAAACAACAGAATTGTTAACAAAAATAATATAATAGGATAGGACGACCTCCGTGGCGCAACGGTTAAGCGCGTCGGAAAGTAAACGGGGGTTTGCGCGTTCGATTCCCGCCCCGAGTCTGGGTGTTTATGTATAATATGTATGTATTTACAAAAGAAAAAATATAAGTAGTATATCAGTTGTCTAGTACCCATAACACAAGCGCTGTGCTGCTTAGTTTGGGACTGGATGGCGCTGTGTGAAATGTCTGAATATATTATTATTATATTATATTATTATTATAACGGAATAACTCAATAGAAAGTCAGGTTAAGCACATAAATGCCTTACTCACCTTCCAATTTGTTGGAACAACTTTCCTATGGATGGCGATTCGAGATCGAGTAATGGAAAAATTGATCGATCGATCTAGTTGTAGAGAATTGATTTAGTGAATTGATTGCGGACACCCAAAAATGGAGTTCCCATTATATTTGTATTGGTAAGAACGCCACTATAAAATAATGGGCTAGCGTAGAATTTTTTAATAAGACACATATCGAACACTGCCGTCACCTTAGGACTTTCGGAGGCGGATTTAGCGCTTTTTTGAGTCGTATAACTTTTATCTATTTATTCTAACCTATGCATAATTTAAAAAAACCCGTAGAACGATTTTTGAGTGTCTGTCGTCTATTCACTGGATCGATTCACTGCTGGAGATCTAATGATCGATTCTTCCATTAATCGATCTCAGATCGCCATCCCTAGGAAAGTTGTTCCAACAAATCGGAAGATGTGTAGGGCATTAAATTCAACTCAACATAGTCACGCCGCCCGACGAACTCAGCTGGCGATCGTGATTCACGAGCTCACCCAAAGTTAGCCGAACGACGCGCGACAGTTCATGAACACTTAATTTCGGCGCGACCGTAAGTTTTGGCCGATTTTTGGTCGGAACAAGATTTTCAGCCGAAACCGAGTCTTTGATTTATCTTTACCAAATAACCTATTTCGGTCAGACAATATCAAACATGTCCTCCTAAAGCCGGACCTCTGGCACCCCTAGTCACAGAGGTAATAGCTTCATAACTAAAATTATCCTCTATTTCCTTCCAGAACTGCTCAGAAGACCTGGACGCACCAGCTGCCCTCAGAACTTGCCGGATATGCCTTGTAACTGATGCAAAGATGTACCACATCAGAGAATACAAATTAGACCAAGCTTATGAGAGCGTCACTGGTATAGTATTGTTGGACGACGATAAGCTTCCTCAGAAGATCTGCTGGGAGTGTGCCCATCGGCTGACATCATGCAGTCGATTTAAGAGTAAAGCAATGAGGAGTCATGATCTGCTTATCGAGATGTTATACAACAGTCAATATGTGAGTAGATCTATGTAAATATATAAATAGATAATTAAAATTGATAAATAATAAACAGCGGACTTGGATCAAGAACTAAAATGGCCTGAGCCATGATTGCCTCACTTATCACCATATGTGAATCGAATATTCATGTCTCTTTTTCTCTTTGTGCGTGATCATGAATAAAACAGTTAGCTATAGTAAGTATGGCCTTGCACTGTCGATGTAATTTGTATCAGCTCATGACCGACTTCATGGTGGCACTTCACATGCCTATTTGTGTTTGCTATTGGGTGTTTGTTGTGTTTGGAAAAATATATGACGTACTCGCAAACATGCAAATACAGGCAAATACGACCATCCATACATGACAGCCAAATAACAAACACACAAACATTTGGCAGCTGAAGAAAATGTGTTCACCAAAACTATGGACGTGTTTCAACTTGCAGCGGGATTTTATTATTTAAATGCATATAACTATTACATGCGGTGCGTGAAAAAATACAAAGTAGTGAAAAAATCATGGAGAGCAAGACGCTGATGGATGCTGACTATGCATAAAAATTTGCATTTGCAATAATTGTTCCAGTTCGCGCTCACAACACAGACACAAAATACTGCACGTCCATACAGTAGACGTGAGCGTTATTTCACGTCACTAGATACAATAACCTGTGACGCGATATGTAACATGTAACTGAATTTCGAGTCAAATTAAAAGTAGTGATTTTTGTAAATGCGTTATTCGGGCGAGCTCGGTCGGTCGGTAGAGCGTATAGCGTTACATGTTAGATGTTACATTTCTTTCGCATCGCGCCTACCGACTGGCCGAGCGAGAGAGATGGCAGATCGAAAATTTCCGAGTAAGCGAAAGCGGCTGACACTAATAAATCCGAACGCGCACGTGCCGTGATATACGACAGAAACGGAACAGCTGAATAACAGTATAGTATATGTTTAATTTTCATACGTAGGACTATACACATAGATAATAAATTTGAGTGACCCCTGTTAGTAAATAATTTCAACGGCTCGCAAATATTAATCATCATTGTACATACAATCAAATTAACTTTTAAGTACGCCTGCTTTAATAATTTTATTAAAATCATAGTTTCATAGTAAACACTAATCAATCATAAATACATTTAATGCAGTCAGTCCTAAGCCTGAATAAAGTATGAAGGGAAGTTAATTTATTGATTTAATTGTATAGCTACAAACACAAAACAGTGATTTCATTTATTTTCGTTTCGTGTGTAACTGTATAGTTGGTGGACGTATTTATGCAAACAATCACAGTAGCTGAATGAAAATAGCTAGTTACAAAAATCACTAGTTTTAAAACAGGTGACGCCGACCAAGTCACTGGTTTCGTTACGTTTCTTGAAAATGACGTAACGACCCACGTCTACCATACAGATCCACGGCGTGTGCGCTTCTGAATATGGCCATTGCGTAGACGGTTTATTTGCGTATTTGCCTATTTGACCCCTTTGATGTGCGTCGAGAAACCGACAAGCGCATGGTAACGCGTATTTGGTATTGGCCATATTTGTCAAATAGGCAAATAAGGCCAATACTTTGTCAAATATACTCTCCACACGTGGTAATTGTTTGCCAAATATGCCAAATACGCAAATACAAATAGCCATGTGAAGTGCCACCTTCATATACAAAACTGAAATATTTGTTTACAAAATACTTGTAAATCTTAAGTATTTTGGCTTCTAGTATTTGTGTATTGTTATAATGTGACCTTCCCTAGTAACACACATTTTAGTAAAAGTCTACAAACTAGGTCAACGAAAGAGACACTCGTAGAGCAACAGCTCTTTCCTTTTTGATTCTTGATCCGAGGAGTGGACATAGTCACATGCCACAAAGGTTCGTTTTAAAGAATCAATAAGATGTCTGTAGAATGACAAAGTAAAAGACTAAAATAAATTTAATACATACATATATACATATACATACGTATCTTCACGCTGTATCCCCAAAAAAAAAATTTTTCATTTTAATAATTTTATTAAAATAAAAATTTAATGTTATGAAATAACTTCTCGCTCATTTTACTCTACGTTTCATTCTTGTTATAAATTTTAAACAACACAGTATCACAACAAGTGACCCTCTTTCACTCTTGCCGCTGTGAGTAACCGCTTCGAAGCTGTCTGCTTTTCTTCGTAGCCTTCATTCGCCTTCTACTGTCATACATACATATCTTCACGCTGCATCCCTAACGGGGTTGTCAGAGAGGACAGAGCGCCAAGCGTCGCGGTCCTTACATACTTCTTTCGCTTCTTCAAATCTCATCATTTTCACACATTTTCACCTAGGTATGCGAGAGCTTTTGACATTTCCGTCGGCTAACACTGGCTATTTGATCTTCATAAGTCAGCCATGATATTCCTTGGTTTCTTTTACCACTTAGTTCTTCGTTCCACTTCTTTTTATTACAATAATTTACATATTTATAAATCAGTGCTGATAAACCTCGAATAATAGTAAAATTGTCCCTTAGACAACTGGAAGTACTTGTCTCTTGGACAAATACTGAAGTAGCAAAAAATATAGAAATATTGTTAAATATTAGTTTAATATATTGGTGTTATAGATGAATATGTAACTAAATAACAATATCATCGTTCTATTTCAGATAACAATAAGAGATATCAAATCAGTAAACAGAGTACATAATAAACTGAAATCTACATTAACATACACATATAGAGAACCCAATTACTACAGTTCACTTAGTCGAGACGACGAAATACTCGTGAAGACAGAATCAGACAATGAAAGAGAGGGAGAGGAGATAAAAGATGAATCGTACGCGAAAGAGACTGAAGAACTACCACCAATAATAGAAGTAGAAGTCAAAGATGAGAAAAGCAGTAACGAGTTGTTTTTTGAGGAATACATGGATAATTTTGATTCTGACGATGACAGGACTTTAAGTGAGGTTTATACAAAGAAGCAGAAGGTAAATAAATATTAGCTTTTACATCTCAGACCAAGAATCAAAATGCACGGAGCTTCTGCTCTATGAACGTGTCCATTTTTGTATAATATTTAAATACGGGTCTATGTCGCGTTAATATTTTAAGGCTAATTACCTATTTTATCCCGACGTTTCGACCGGATTGCACCGATCGTGGTCACGGGGAGACTGATGAGGTTGATTCTCATCTTCGTAGCGTGCGGTTTTTTGCAACTACCCACACTCATTCAACGCATTTTTTAATTGTTGTTATTGTCATTTTTGTTAAATATTATAAGATGTGTTCAAAGTTGAAAAACATTGTTTCCATTTTTTGTTGACCTAGTTAGATAATATGTAGAAAAGAAGGCCGATTCCCGCCTCATGCGTAATGTAATTTTGCCTACTCTAGGCCGGATACGTACGGTTGTTGCGTTGGGTGTTAGATGCGGAGAGCGTCTCGTTTAGTTATACAATTTAGTGCATAATAATAAAAAACAAGCATGACAAGTATTTCATGTTTGTTTTTAAATTGTTTTAGTTATGTTAAAGAATGGTAACTGGATTTGAACGACTAAAATTATTGAAGCATCTAAGGACATTATAAAACGTTCGTTAATGCTATTTAGACATTTTAGTATTTGTGATGATGTGAAGAAAGAATTAAAAACAAATGGAATAGGTCGTATGTTTGCATCGTGTGTGACCTTGACTGGTGCTACAGTAACTACCCATATTCACCCAAAATATTGGCGTTGTGTTGCGTGCCACGGCGCGTGCGTATTAGCGCGTCCATATACAAATTGCATACGCTAGCTTTTCAGCCTTCTTTTTTACATATTCTTTGATACTAGAACCAAAACACTTAAGATTTACGAGTTTTTTGCAAATATTTCAGTAGTGCAATGTTTTTAAAATTTAAATGGCGGCTAATGAGTATGCCAAAATGGTCCCCTGTAAATATTTTTGACAGGGACAAACATTAGAATCATTTTAATAGTTTTGGACATGTTTCTAGACGTACTTCAAGATCAACTTCAAACGGAACATATATTTTCTAAAATGTTACATGCATTTATAATTTATTTATAACATTTTTTTCCTTCAAGTCTGTTAAAAAGAAGATGAAAAGGGATGAGAAGAGAGTTAGGAGTGTGAAGAAGAAGGATATAGAGGAAAAGGAAGATGATGAAAGAGAAGAAGACCCATCAACTACAATGGACAGGTATAATTCACACATCTCATATTGTGAGTTAGTCACACAAAAAATAAAAGGGTCTCGACTCCAGTAATTAATTCAAGAAATATCAGTTTCACCTTATTTGCAAGTTTTAGTAAATACGTAGTTGGGTTTTATATAATAATTAGAGATGTGTCGGATTTTCGAAAATATATATCCGCGGATACAAACACGGATACGGATTATTAGTGTATAAATCCGCGAATACGGTAACAGATACGGACCTCAACTTTCGTACTTCGTTCGTTCAAATATGTACAATTAAATTAATCATATTATATGTTTCGGGGATGAATTTGGGTTTTCCTGGTTCCTGCAATGTTCTCTGTCGGCCATCTTGATAAACGATTAAAAGGCGGACAATTAGCACGCACAAGCGGCGCGGTCGGTCGTGTAACCCTCAGTGGGTTACACTTAAGTAACACTTAAGTAAAAAGTAAGTAAGTAATCACTTGGTCTAACCAAGAGTGTCAGTAGGCAACTGCGCCCCTTCGGATTGACCGAACTACTGACTCAGAGAAATGTCACTGTCATTCATGAGATTGCTGTCATTCATTCGATTCGAACTTATAATCTGTTCTTGTAATGTTAGTCTGGAACCGGTAGATCTCAAGTAATTCAATAGATGGCGTTACTTGTAGTCAAATAAAAGTTATTAGTCACTCTCACATATGTAAACTTACTATTATAACGTTTATCATAATTCGTTTGACTTTTGCAATAAAAAGTGCCAAAACTGTAATTTTAAGAAATAAAAGGTAATTTGAGGTTATTATATTTCATTGCTATTTATTTTTAGAATTATTAAAGATTTGAAATTCATTAATATAAAAGATCCGTTCAAGATCCGCTAAAAAGTAACGAATACGAATACTAACCTTTTATCCCCTCGGATATCCGGGGACACGGATACGGATATCCAGCACATCACTATTATAGTCCGTGAGATTTAATAGGTCGGATTTGACATCTGTCACATGGCTGCGACTAGTTATGGGACCAAACAAATATGTCTCGATTATTTTTCGATTCTAACGAAAATCGATACCATTGTTTGATGTTCATAATAACATCATAATATTTCACTTACGATTATTAGTTTGTTAGCTACATAGTACGTTTGTTGAGATATGGTATTTGTTACAGTAAAACATATTTAAGTATATGAATAAACTTAATTCGATATATTTATTTTTTGGGATTAATGTATAAAAAACATCCTTATTTAACTATAATAAGCACACTACGTAATTGTAGTAAATATAGGCAGACTAATATTGGTGAAAAATAAATATTTAATCATTTTCTGAGCTTGGAACCATGTCCGTAGAGCTATCTTCGTCTCCCACTATTATGATTAATTCATTTTCAATTAAATTGTCTATTCTGACGTGTCTTTCAAAGTCTTCCTTTATTCTTTTTTTTGTTTTCTCCACCACCTTAGCCCAGACATACTTTGATATTTGATTACATGCTTCTGTCAGTAAACTCATCAAAAAAAGAATACAGAACTAAAATTATTTATAAAATATAATGATATCTTAATTTTAAATTATTCGATTATAACGACATTTCAATCGATTATCGTTTTCGTCTGGTAACGAAACGATTGCAAATGGTAGCAGTACTAGAGCAATACGCCTCGTGATATAACATTGTAACAACGTCCATTTAGAAAATTCTTTTGAAGATGTATAAGGAAATATCTGTGTTTTTAACTAAAAGAAATCAAAGTTAGTAGTTTTGTGTAATGATCAGTAGTGGGAAAAATAAATAACGTTTTTTTATTCAGCATTTACGTAATTGATTTTGAATTAGCTATCAGGAACGTTGATACAAAGTTATAGCGGCATGAAAATTAAGAAACGTCAAATCCGACCTATTAAATCTCACGGACTATAATAACTAGCTATACCCGCAAGTTCGTCTGCGTGGAAAATTTTTTTGTAACTTACCGAGATTTGGTTAGATTACATATCAAAGTCAAAGTCAAATCATTTTGTTCAAAATATTGTTTAACGTCAAATCTACTTTAGTTCGGTTTGAAAAGAAAACCTGGACACTGAGAAGAACCGACAAGAAACTCAGTCAGGTATCATTTTTTCAACGTCATTCTACAATACTTATTTAAAATATAATATCCATAAAGCTAGTAAATGCATGTGCAGAGAGGATTATTTCCAGACTATTGTTGTGTCTTCAATGAAATCGCAAATTTTGTAGTATACTTTTCCAATCAGTGTGCGTTTAATAACAAGATTAAATCTCTTTTTTCCGTTAATTGTTAATTTCTTCAGGAACTACTCGACTTTTGTAATTTATGGTTGTGATAAATTTGTAATTATTATGACCACGAATTCCACACCATTAATACGCCTTTCATTTGAAATAGATCTATATTTTTTCTAGTGTACATTATGTTTTTAAAGATGTATAACGAGGATATGGTGAGAACATCATTGTCTTTAAAATGATCTCCCAGCGACTCTCGTGCCTTCATACTGTAGATGGCACATATTGCCCTCTTTTGTAAAATAAACATAGATTTCATATGCGCCGTTGATTCCCACAGTAGCAGGCCATAAGACATAAGGCTATGGAAATATCCGAAGTACATCAGCCTAGCCGTAGCCACATCTGTCAACTGTAATGCGTCTAATAGCATATATTGCCGAACTGAGCGTACTAGCCAAAGTCTCAATATGGTCCGCCCACTAACTTATTGTCTACTGTTAAACCATAAACCAATAAAAGTAGCTGATTTAGCTAATTTTAATTGTTTCCCATCCAGTTCTAGTCTATTATGGATTCTGGGTACATTGGATAGGGAAAACTTAACACAATTGATTTTCTGTGCATTCAGTAGCAAATTATTAGCAGAGAACCATCTCGAGACATCCGCCAAGGTCCTATTCTGTCCGCTAATATCTATGTCTTTTCTATTTACTTTAAATAATAATGATGTGTCACCAGCAAATAATATTATTTCACATAGGTCTTTAAGATAAATGGAAGATCATTAATGTAAACCAAAAACAGGAACGGTCCCAAAAATGATCCTTGGGGAACGCCCATCTTTAATTTAGAACCTACAGATGTAACCCCATTTACACTCACTTTTTGTTCCCGGTCAGCCAGATATGAAATCACGAGATCGAGAACTTTATTACGTACTCAGTAGTATTTCAGCTTGTAAATTAAAGTTTTGTGACGAACACAATCAAATGCTTTGGAAAGATAACAAAACACGCCAATGTCATCCCGTGACCCCTCCCAGTTTCCTCCTCTAGTACAGTTTTGATCAAGCTTGCTCCCGCATATGTTGTTGACTATCCTCTCGTGAAACTGTACTGTTGAAATATCCTGCAAATGTTAAGATGTGCCAGCATTTGGTTGAGCATTATTCTTTCGAATATTTTACTCAACGCTGGCAATATCGACACTGGACGGTAGTTTGTCGGATTTGACTTACAATCCAATTTAAATATTGCTATAATTTTACTATGCTTCATCAAACCGGGAAACCCACTTTGATCAACACATTTATTAAATATACTACATGTTATACCATTCCCACCCGGATGCCACAAAAAGGGAATGGATAAAGTAAATTTTGAAATTTATTGGAAATCTTTTTAAATAAAATTCTATTTTAAGAAGAAAATTGTAATATAATTTGAAACAAATAAACCAAAATTAATTTTGTAAATAAAATAGAAACAGAAAGATATCAAAGTGGTTGTGATGGTGTGGTGTAGTTTACAAAAATCAGATATAAATACCTTTCACCTTATAATTTACACATTATGATAAAAAAACACAATCTACTGGCTTAAATTAGATTGTATTGTCCCATACTCCACTCTCGAATTTTATCTCCAAAATTATAAGTCGACATTATATAATTCTGCAATCAGCATCGTCATTGTAAATATAAGTTCTATAAACTCGTATGAAACTGGTGCGTCACCTTGATTAATGTGCTCTTTATCCGATTGAAGCCATTGCTCCCCCTTATTCTTGTTGAGGGGTCCATTTGCCTTGGAAGTTTGGGCGATATCAGTTTTCTGGTTCGAGCCTCTTTCTTTTCCACTTTGCCAACATCTTCTTTAATATTCTTAACAGATTTTACTTTTACAAAGAAATCAAATATCTTCTTTTTTGAGGAGAAAAATAATCTCCTTTTTACTCCATCACAACCATTCTTGTTCCTTTAAAAAATCACCTCGCTCTCTTTTTTTTCTCATTTTTCAAATCCTGTTCTATTCTTCCAAAAAAAACATATTTAAATATTTAACTTGCCAGTTCTACAATTATTTTCTCTGACAACCTCTAAGCTCTTAAAAAGAAGGTACAATAGCGAAAAAATGTTACAATGTATATGTACGAAAATTGATTTAGAAAAAAAGCGGACGTCTGCCTCCAGACACATACTATCTCTTTGGCAAATTTCATATACCATTCAAAGTTTCGTCCCCTTTTATTTACTTATTTTAGGGTAGGTTTTTGATAAAAAAAAGTAGCCTGTGTCCGTTCCCAGGTGTCAAACTATCTTCATGCCACATCATAAGCAGCAGTTCAGTGGTTTAGCAAATCCCATACAAAGTTTCATCACTCTTTTCACCCCTTTAGGAGTAGATTTTTGATAAAAAGTAGCCTAAGTCTTTTACATAAAAAAAGTCTATCACTGCACCAAATTTTATCGCAACCAAAGTTTTTTTTTTATATCAGAGGGGGCAAACGAGCAAGCGCGTCACTCGATGGAAAATGATCATCGCCGTCCATGGACACCCGCAAGGTTTAGTATTTTCCACATAGTCATCCTCCATTTCACAATCTTAGGGGTAGATTGTCGATAAAAAAGTAGCCTATGCCATGTCCAATTTTATCGTAATCGGTGCAGCAGTTTAGCATTTCCCATACAAAGTTTCATCCCCCCTTTTACACCTGTTTAGGGGTAGATTTTCGATTAAAAAAAATGTAGGCTATCATTTGCGCAATCACATGTTCCTACTATATACTAATTTTCATCAAAATCGGTGAAACCGTTTTTGAGTATTTATCGCAAAGTTCGACAGTAAAATTGAGACAAACGCTACAGATTTATATAGTAGTATAGGTAGATAATTAGCTGTTATCCGCGACTTCGACAATATTCGAGGGAAACTGTTTTCATTCACTTGCTCTAGAGTCTAGACATTTTCCATTTACCCATATTTTAAACTTCATCTGTACATCTCTTCCAAACACCAGTACCTTCTCTGTTCACATTCAGTAATTCATTCGCAGATACAAAAAAACAGATGTCAAACGAAGGAAGACCCAAGATGCTTTGGATGAATCATTATTCACTATAACGACCATGACCTACGATGAGCAGATAGCCGAGATAGAGAAGAGACAAGAGACCTCCAACTATAAAAGCGCCCCGTTCAAATGTAACATATGTTATCGAGGGTTCCTGATACAAGACCGATATGACGCCCATATAATCAGACACAGCGATGTAAGTGGGTTGATCAACTATTATCTATACTAGTAGGGTAGTTTGCCAAAATCTTTTTTTGCATGTTACTCGCTGATAATGTAGCTTTCTATAAGTGAAAGAATTTTTGAAATCGGTTGAGTAGTTTTCGACTTTATCTATTACAAACAAACAATCAAATTTTTCTCTTACTTTTAATTCCATGGTCCCGGGTTCGATCTCGACCTCATCAATTTGGAAAAAATCTAGTTACAATCTTTTATTTAACTACACATGTACCTAGTATGTTTGTATCTTTAGTTCAAATCTTGCGAGTCTTTGAACCAGTTCCTCTTAACTTACAACTTTGAAATATTGCATGCTCGTTCAGTTCTGATGAAAATACACTAAAATGATAGAAATAACTTGACCCTGCAACCAGGATTGCCTCCTCACGAGAGCACTCCGCAACGGTTATTAGCACGAATATGAAACTTTGATCTTGAACATTTAATTTTGATCGCTGAACATGATCTTCATCATGAACTGAAGCTGCAGCCGTGTATTTTTTCTTTTTTATGCATTTTAATAAAAGCTTGTTTTTAAAGGCCTGGATATGCCCGAAATCGAATGAAAGTGTGATAAATGCAGTAGAAATGCGATCTCTTAGAAAGCTGTTTGCTGTCACCCTTGCGGACAGGATAAGCAATGAAGAGATACACAGTATGACAGGGTTGCACGACAATTTATTGTAAAAATGAAGAAAGGAATGCTTAGATGGTTCGGGCACTTAGAAAGAATGAGTGATGAAAGACTGACGAAGAAAATATACAGAGCGAAAGTGAGTGGTAAAGGAATGGATTAACTCAAAAACTGCTGAACCTATTTCAAAAATCCTTTCACCTATAGAAAGCTACATTATCAGCGAGTAACATGGGCCGTATTTGATTTCCAAAAAACTTCTACCCGTGCGAAACCAGGGCGAGTCGGTAGTATTATATCAATTAGCTTGGGGTCCGAATGCAACTGGCAGTTCCCTCAGTTCATTTATTTATTTATTTATTCATTAAACACAAAATACAGAACGCAGTCACTATACATCGTAAAAATAAAATTCAGCCATACAATACTGAACAAACTGAGTTCCACTATGATTGTGCAAACAAGTTAAAAAAAAAAAAATTTATACATATATATATATATAAAGTGAATGTGGTAACAAAATATGTATCTAGAAATAAGAAAATATGATACCACCATTACACTATTATTATAATCACTAGAGATGTAGATCTTTGTAGGGACATCCGCCAGGCTGCAGACGGGCTGCCGGCTTTCTCCAATGATCAGCCATTTATCCCTGTTCCTTGGTTGCAAACCAGCATGTGAGAACGAGACAACTGACTGCTCAGATTATGTTTTAACCTCTCAAGACATAATCAGAGTAATCAATTATCTCGTTAGTGTTTGTTGGCTGGCTGTTGCTACTGATTGGTCGCGACTTGGGGTTAAGAACCTGTTTTTTCTGCCATTTTTGTTTGACAAGTAATTCACGGAAATTTTTAAAACCATTTGATTTGATATTGTATAGATTCAGGTGTTACTTTGCGGAAATCCATCGCATGTGACAAATTCCCAAAATCTCTAGCTATCTTCCGCTCAAACTCTAAAAATCACCAATCGACACGTGCGTCGCCTCAACGAAGCATCCTCAGGATATACCAGAGATAGAATGCGGCCACCTAACCAGCACCGAATATGTGATTCGGTGCTGGTTAGGTGGCCGAATTCTACGAATTCTATCTCTGGTATATCCTGCGGATGCTTCGTTGAGGCGACGCACGTGTCGATTGGTGATTTTTAGAGTTTGAGCGGAAGATAGCTAGAGATTTTGGGAATTTGTCACCATTTGATTTGCTTTAAAATAGATACCTATTTATCACTGAGCATTTCAGTAAGATGAGCCGGGTTTTTCGGCTTGTATGGACGTATAACCAGTGGAAGGAAAGCTATATTTTTTTTAACTATGAGAAAAATGTAACTATGGTCAATTTACAATGTTCACAACTTTATAATTAGGTACAGCGAATCCTTTTCACAATCTTTAATTTTCAACACCGTAAATATATTTAAAAAATAAGTACCTATGAGATGAAAAATTCGACTCTATTATTCAGAACAGAAATAATAGTATAACCCGAGTAAATTAGAATTAAACTTCATTTTCAAAATATACATACATATCTTCACGCTGTATCCCTAACGGGGTAGTCAGAAAGGTCGGAGCGCCGGGAGTCGCGGTCCTTACATACCTCTTTCGCTTTCTCAAATCTCATCATTCTCCTCACACATTTTCGCCTAGGTATGTGAGAGCTTTTGACATTTCCATCCGCTAACACTGGCTATTTGATCTTCATAAGTCAGCCTTGGTCTTCCTTGGCTTCTTTTACCACTCACTTTCGCTCTATAGATTTTCTTCGTCAGTCTTTCATCACTCATTCTTTCTAAGTGCCCGAACCATGTAAGCATTCCTTTCTTCATTTTTACAATAACACTGTTGTACAAAACCCTGTCATACTGCGTATCTCTTCATTGTTTATCCTGTCCGCAAGAGTCACACCACACATATTTTTGAGAGATCGCATCTCCACTGCATTTATCATACTTTCACTCGATTTCGGCCAGATCCAGGCCTCACTACAGTACAATAAAGTTGGCACCAACACCGCATTGTGGATGGCCGTTTTAGCAGTGTTAGATATATTCACACTGTCTACTAATGAGGACATAGCACCTTTCACTTTATTGCCAGCTGTCTCTCCACATCCAACTCACATCTTCCATCCCTCGAAAACGCACTCCCCAGATATACAATTTCATTCACTTGTTCTAGACATTTTCCATTTACATAAATCTCACATTTCGTTTGTACCGCTTCGCTTTCAAACACCAGAACCTTAGTTTAGTTCACATTCGTATTTAATCCTTTCACTTCACATCCTTCTTTCATGCACGTGACTAGTGTCTGCAACTCCGCTTCTGATGGTGCTATAAGCACAGCATCGTCAGCGTACAATAAGCAGTTTATCACTGTGTCATCACATACCATACCACTCATACTACCTTTCAATCTCTGATAGCAACTGTCCAAATATAGCACAAACAGCCAGGCAGACATCACGCAGCCCTGTCTGACACCAGAACAGACTTCAAACCAGAGCGACATGTCACCGTCTGTCCTTACACAGGCTCTGTGGTCTCGATATAATGATCTCACAGCCTGCAGTAAGGAGCCCTCCATGCCATATTCAAGCAGAAGACTCTACAATTTCTTTCTACTCTTTGGAATGCTTTCTCTAGATCCACGAAATCGCAGAAAACTCTCTGACCTATAGCCAGAAACTTCCCCACGATAACGCGAAAAGAGAAAATCTTACTCATACAACCCCTACCGTTACCTAATTACGAATTTAATAAAAATGAGCTATTTAACGTATTTTTTTACGAAATAATGAATACGTTAATAAAATGATATTAATTATTTGCCAAAAGAAAGAATCTTATCGTTCTAAATGTGTTGCTTTGCAATAGCAATTTAATAGCAATTTGACATGTTTGCTGTTAGCTTTTTTAAATATTACTAAACAAGTGTTTCAAATAAGTATTTGAGTTCACATTTGGATCAGACATTTTTGGAACGTTGATTGTGCATCTTCTTTTTATTTGTAATCAAAGCTATTATGCTAATATTTTCAGGCCAGCGGAGCGTATGAGTGCTTCATATGTAAAACAAGGTTGAAAACAGGTCGAGCTTTGAGGAAACATCTTACAGCACAGCACACAGAAAAGTTTAGTTGTAAGGGCTGTCCGTTCGTAACGAGGAATAGAGGGGTGGCCAGGGAGCACGAGAAGTGGCATGCAGGAACCAAGTACCAGTGTCCACATTGCCCGAGCGAGTTTGAGTGAGTGTTATCATTTATTCTTCTGACACTGATAAGGATCCCTATCCTTTCCCCCTTATATCTTCAATTTCATTAAAGAGACAACAATAGACTGGAAATAATCCTCTCTGCACATACATTTACTGGTTTTGTGGATATTGTATTTTTAAATAACTATTGTAGAATGATGTTGAAAAAATTATACCTGACTGAGTTTCTTGTCGGGTCTTCTCAGTGTTCAGTTTTTCTTTTCGAACCGAACTAAAGTAGATTTGACGTTCAAAAATACCTTGCATTTGGGTTTACTTGAATAAATTGATATGAGTTTGACTTTGAATATACAGAGACGATTCTGATACGAAAAGAGAAATGTTGTAATATTTATTTTCCAGTAAATTAACAACTTATATGGGTCATATAAGAATAAAACATGTGTCTGACTTCGTTTGTGAGCTGTGCGGTTATACCTTTGTGAGTAAGAAAGGGATAGAAGTACATAAGAAGAAGAAGCATAGACTGACAGATAAAATGGTAAGCAATATTATAATACCTATGTGTAAATAATGTGTATGTGTTGCTGAAAGGACGTATTCACCTTTTAAGTCAGAGGGGGGTCATATAGTCCAGGTCTAGTCACGACAGACTCCAATTCGATTACAATAATAAATGTAATTACAAAGAAATAGTATTTTATTACGTTAATATTTATAAATTAAAACTACACATTATCTTAAATAATAGACTTCCTCAAAGTTGCCGCTTAGAAAGCTGTCATTGCTTAGGGTGCCCAGCAGATTGGCAGCGTTACCTCTTTGAATAGCCAAACTGATTCGTTGGCGGAAGAAGCTGCCAGCCCGGCGGTCTCCCGAAGCCTCGACCAGTCTCTTACAAATATCAGAAACCAGTCGATGGGCTTCGGGGCCCCAGGGACCCAAAGTTTCGACTGCAAAGGGCGTAAATATGAAACTCTCAGAGAGAGTCGCATACTTACGCCGCTTCAAGTTCTCTCAAATTTTATTGTTATACGTCAAAATAATTTCAATCAAATAAAATAAAATTTTCTCTGTTGTCTTCTTCCGAAACGAGTTATTACTTCCTTCACTTGAATGGGTATGCTTTTGTGAATGAAAAAGTGTCAGTCCTGATTAGAAAAATTATCTCTGGTCGACCCAGGACCAGCCCAGAAGGTCATGACCCCAAGGATCCCCCCAACCGGATCCGCCTTTAGGATCAGCAAGTGTCGCTGTAATGAGATCGTATTCATTTTTAGTATAAATTCATACTAAAAAGCAAAGCTCGAACTAAAAGCAGCAGAAGCTAAGGCCCACATACAAATTGAGCTAATTGATAAAAAATTAGCGGCTGATTTGGCCGAGCTATGCTTTTCGTGCCAATAAAGATGTTGTTGATTTCGATTTAGATTTGGTCTTTCTTTGCGTTCCAGATGCAGAAGGCATATTCGGATTTTTGCACATTTCGTTTTTTTTTAAATTACCCGCATCTATAACCACTGTCTTATCAAAATTGCTTACTTTAAGGACTTTTTCAGCTTCACTCGCTTCTTCTTTTTCTTCTGTTGGCATGTCTTGAGAAATATGCTCTTCTACCTTTTGCTCCTTCTGTGATTCTTGTTTCCGTACCGTACTTCGTGTGTTAACCATCCTTGGTGGTGTCTGATACATTAACACTAGGTTCCAGACACTATCCATTCTACCATTGACATTTACATGTTACGGTGGGCTGACCATGTCGGGATTTTGGCTAATAAATTCAGTTTGGCAATATATGCTATTAGGCGCATTAGACAGTTGACAGATGTGGCCACGGCTAGGCTGGTGTACTTCGCATGTTTCCATAGCCTTCGCCTTTGTCGCCTTATATTATGAAAGTGGAAGTTTGTCTATCTGTCTTCTCTTGTTTGCTTTCACGCTCAAAACCTGTGCACCAATTTTGATTAAATTTGGCTCGGAGATAGTTTGATACAAATACCTATATAACTGGAATTACACACCTGTAGAACAGTTATTGAAGTCGGTGCCAAATTAATCTGCATCAACAGAAAGTCTACTAGATTGGTAGGCCTGGCACTGATTCAGTAACTATCAAAGAAGATTGGCAGAAACCCTGCAGTTTCAGTGTCGCATGTAGAGTTCGCGTTTGTTAATAGAATTATCTTAAAAGTATTATAATCAGTTCATGAATAAAGAAGTTATGCCTGAACATACATAAAAAAAAAAACAAAAAATATAGTCAAACTGAGAACCTCCTTTTTATTTCAAGTCGTTTCTACGTCGTCGTACTAAATAGATTGTTGATGTTATGTTTCTCCCTTGAAAGGAAAGGCAAAGAGATCTAAGCTCATACAGCCGATGTCTTCAGTAATACATGGACACATTATTTCATCAAAATAACATAAAGTTTCATGGAGTTTCTGGCGACAAATACATTGCAGCAATTTTTCTAGTACGATCCTCTGACAGATTAAGTCACTAAAAAAATCTCAACACGCACTATTAAGTTTGCACTTATTTAAACAATTCGTATTCGGGTGAGGGCTGGGCCTCTAGCAGACCCGGCCGGCTGAGGGCCGGTTAGTATGCCTAGTGTTCCACGTATCAGTTTACAATGTGGCTTAAGGCCCGCGTGTGTGCGTGTAGAGCTACGTGATCGAGCTTCTAAACGTGAGACCCTACGGGTGTCGCGTAGGGCGTCCTCGCCTCCGCCTCCGCCGGTCGTAGTGTGTAAGTGGACATGTTCGAGTTCGGACGTCTAATGTCATCGTCGCTGTCGCCTAACACATGTCTAGACCTTCGATAGCGTTTGCGGATGCGGGGCTCCGGGGTATACGATGACGCCCTGACCACTATAGTCTCCCAAATTCATACGTGACACTCGCATGGTCCGCGAGCGACAGGGGACGAAAGACTTTGGGGGTTGGTAAGAGGAACACGGGCGGCGGGACCGGATTTTAAGTGTCAGTCTTGCGCCGTCGCTTTTGGCGGCAATTAGTGTATACGAGTCTTGTCGCTCGTTGGAAAACGCACACGAGATTCAACACAAAGATGAGTCCGCCCAAAGGCAAAGTTATTACACGGCAGGCCAAAAAAATTACATATAATGTTTACCGATACTTTAAAACTCGCAAGGAACATCCAGCTACGATTGAACACCAAAATGATGTCAATTTTACAACGCCTAATTACACATATCATATCTACAAGTATTAATTTTTTATACTATAATTTATACTTTATAGATATTTGAATACTAGTAAAAGTTAACATAATAACATTTAAAAAATAAAAGAACAAATCTTAAAAGTTGAAAAATAAACATATTTACAAACTAATTTATTTTAATATTAATTAGTAATACCTAAACATATATATCAAATTATGGTATGCGAATTATCTATAGGGAATATATATCTATAGGGTTAGTAATTTACATCGTGTGCCAGCAGACCATGGGAGTGTCACGTATGAATTTGCCAGACTATAGGGGGTTTGGATGTATAGAGGAACGGTGAAAGAAGCGTGGGGCCCCTTTTTTTAGATACTGGGTTATTGAGGGCAATTCTAAGTCGTAGTGCAGATCTACGTTGCGCACGTAAGGAGGGGCACTGATGGCCCTGCGCATGAATCGATTCTGAATTATTTGTAGGGAGTTGATGTGAGTGTCATGATAGGCCTGACGCACGTCTTGTATAAAGTAACTTTATGTCTGGGGCATTTTGCTTCTTAGTTAGCATATTGAGACGGGCAAGGTCGAAAGTGCGCGGTCGCGGACCGTTTTGATGTGGTGGCGGAAGGTCATGGCACTGTCAAGGGTGACGCCTCGGTATTTGACTTTCCTAGTCCAAGGGATATCCTAACCGAAGACCGTAATCGTGCGGAGAGTGTTAGCGCGGCGGTCTGAGATATACGCGTCAACATCGCGTATTTTATACTAATTTTATTATATTAGCGTTACTTTGCGGAAATCCATTTCATGTGATGAATTCCTTAAATCTTTAGCTATTTTCTGCTCAAACTCCAAAAACCACCAACCGACACGTGTTTCGCCTCTCAAAGAAGCATCCTCAGGATATCTCCTAACACGTGTCGATTGGTGGTTTCTGGAGTTTAAGCGGAAAATAGCTGAAGATTTTAGGAATTCATCACATGATTTTATTATGTTCTTTATATTTATTACGATGATTAATTAAAAAAAAAAATTTCTGTCATATTTTCTACATTGAATGAAGTTTTATTTCGTATCGTTTTTTTATCAGTCATTGCTTTTTTTGGAACTAAATCGACGTTTAATCACGACACTTTATCCTTAAAATAATCCTTTTTAAGTATTTTTTTCTGGAAAAAGGAGGAAATTTATGACATTTTTACAACACTAATATTCAATAAGAATATGTACTTGATCTCACTATAATTTTAGAAATTGTTAGAACTCGTCGAAACAATGTTAATTAGGACGTCTAAGTAGTGCGTCTAAGAGGTTTCCTTGTAAACTGACTTCGTAGAATAGTTATTGTAATATATTATAAAATGAATATGAAAATATGTATGCAACACTAATATTGAAGAAGGGAAATAGATCTATTATAAACTGCCAGCAGAATATAAAAAAATCTTAGGGGTTTCTGAGAATTAGAGCGTCAAAATATCACTATTTCGCACAAAAATGTCAAAGGGCTCTTAACCTCTATTAAACTCATGCCTGTGAATATTTTTTAATTTTATTAAGGTTCAAAACTCAAGTATACTTAAAATAAGTTATCAAGCATTTTAAAAATATTGTTCAGGTCCCAGAAGATGGTCCATTCTGTGAAGTGTGCGACGTCAGATTCGTCTCAGAGGAAGCTCATTCAAGACATCTGAAGCTATCTTCACGACATAGCAGTGATAACGATCCGTATGTTGCAATTTATTAAAATATAATGTTTCATTTCTTTCCTTAACACGAAACCTACAGTTTTTTCGTCAGTTAACCCCATATTTACACACAAAATAAAACTACGTTACATATAACATGACTTTGGGACAACCGGTGGACAAGAAGAGAGGAAACAGATCGCTCCCCGCGTTATCTTTCAACAAAACAATTTTTATAATATTTTGCTATTACAGGCGTAAATAGTTTAGCAGTTCTTAACATATTAATGTGTCTCAATTCATTGTTTATTCAAATTACTAAAAGAAATCACTGTATTCATGTGTTTTTGTGAATTCATGTGTCTTTTATGGCGCCAGTATAGTTTTTGTAATCGTCATAACCAGAACGATTCTAAATATTTTCGTCATTTGAATAGAATATACAGCACTAATAATAATAAGTAGTACCTACTTATAACTTGATAGGAGAACAAAGAAACAAAATCAGTTTCATAAACTGATATATTAAATTGTCTTTTATGCGAATTACTAGTCAAAGAAACGCATTCAGGAGTTAAATAATTTTGTACACCGATCTATTGTCTATTACGTAATTTACTAGTCGAGTAATACACAAATCAGGCGAAGGTTTTTACAAAACAATTAGTTGGTTTTCCGTGCAAAGTTCAAAGGTTTTTAATTTTTTTATGCCTATTAAAACTTGTACACAGTTGTAAGTCCTCACAATGAACAACTTATTGGACACTCGTCCATCGGCTTAGACAGGTAAATATTATGTAAAACCAATGAAATTGAATCACGTTGAATTGTATTCATATTGTATCCATAGAACATTATACTATCGTATCTCTCAATCTGTACGAACTTCAGTATGAAAGCCGATCCTTCCGTTTCATAGTAATTGCAATGTAAACCTTAGTAAAAAGCTACAGTTATAATGGATTTTGCCATTAGTGAGAAAGAGAGGTTGCAAGCCCCGTTGCAAGCCAACGCCCACAGTGAGATAATAAATTTCTCTTATTTTTGTTCTGATTATGCCTTGAGAGGTCACTACTGTCGATCGACCGACGCACTGATTGGTCGCGACTTGGGGTCAAAAACAGTTTTTTTTATTTAAGTTTCCTATACTGTTTTCGTTTGACAAGAACTTCGCGGGAATTTTTAAAACTATTTGATATAATTTGAAGATGATATTTATTACTCATTCTTGACACGTTAGTAGTCTGTGTTCTTGACTGATTATTTTAGTAAGGCAAGCTGGGTTTTTGGGTTTGTATGAAGGCACCGCCATTGCATAGATTATGATTTGACAGTATCACACGAGGGTCTCATCTTTCGTGGTATTTTCATAGTATATTATCTCAAAAGTTAGTTAGTCTGTGTGTGTTTGTCTGTCCTTTTATCAATCGTACGTATGTATGTACGTTATGTATGTACACGTTTTGCATTACAGCCCAGAAAAATTATGATTGTTCATTGTTGTATTGTAAACATACGCCACCGTTGCTAGTCTATATCTATATATACATAATGAAGTTATATTTTCTTTGTGCGTCGAATCACGTTAAAACTACTGAACGGATCGACATGGGACCATGACCATTCGATGCGGAATCGTTTGTATATGGTTTAAGTCTTCATTTTTTCAATTTTATAGACTTTTCACCATTTTTCGAACAATAATGTACTATTACGTACAAAATTTTCACTTACGCCCAGCGGAGCGGGCGGAAAACGGCTTGTTGTAAAACAAAATAAACCCCACGCCGATCTAGTATACTACAGCGACCCTGTAAACTGTAAACAGGAACAGAATACGTAACGACTCGCAGAGTATGAACCGCGACAAGAACGGGCGAGTGATGCGCAAGATCGAGCGGCGACCGATCGTGCACGCGCGCGAGCCCGCCGAGCGGCGCGCCGACCAGCCGCGCGGGCCCGTCGCCTGCGAGCAGGTACCGACCGGACCGGACCGGACCGGACCGGACCGGACCGGACCGGACCGGACCGAGCTGGGCTGTACAGGACCGCACTGGATCGGACCGGACCGGGCCGGACCGGTCTGGACTAGAATGGACCGGCTAGGTTATTAGGTTGACTGGCCCGTTGGCGCAGTGGCATAAGCATCTGCTTTCCAAAGCTAGGGTCCCGAGTTCGATCCCCGGTCAGATCAATGTAGGAAACGAACTTTTCTAAATTGGCTTGGAGTCTGGGTGTTACAGGGAACTCCCCCAGAGTTCGTTGTGTGGTACTCATAGTACAAGCTTACTGCTTAGTTTGGGGTCACACAATCTGTGTAATTGTCTGGAGTGTTATTATTATTACGTAAGAAATTGCAGATAGCAATAGCCACGACGGCTGTCATAAATTGGTATCATGCAATATAAGTAAAATCATTAAGAGTAGTTTTAGTTCACGGATTATCGACAGAGGCATCATTAGTAATTAACAATAGCACGTGATATTTGACAATGTATTGTGCTAGATATAACAATATATCGCATGAAGTTTGGTTGTCGCTTACTGGGTACACTTACATAATGAAGTACTGGACTGGACCGGAACGGACCGGACCGGACCGGACCGGACCGGACCGGACCGGACCGGACCGGACTCGACTGGACCAGACAGGGCTAGACTGTTTTTTTTTTTAATAATAATATCTTTCTCAATAATTGTCTAAATTACATTAAGACATGACGTCATTTTGCTAGAGGAGGGTACTAGAATGAAACACCTTATCCAATTACGACATAAACGTGGTAAATGGTTCGCAGTGCGGCATCCAGCTACGCGACCTACGGCTATACGCGCAACACTTTAGGAGAGCGCATCCCGACAAGAATCGAACCAAGTACCCCGCGATGAAGACACCGTGCATGTGTGAGCAGTGCGGCAGGATATTCCAGGTATGGTATTTAGGCGAAATCTCGATAGATCGAATAGCTAGAGCTAGAACTCAATTCTTTGGAAGTTCATTTTCATTGTTTTCACATACTTAAAATTGGAACACTTGCCGAGAGTTTTCCTTTTGAATGGCACAGTGGTTAGAGTGGTCTACCACGCCGAAGTTCGCGTGTTCGATCCTGCAATGTATATTTATTTGCAAGACGTTTC
Organism: Zeuzera pyrina; assembly: GCA_907165235.1. NCBI lineage: Eukaryota > Metazoa > Arthropoda > Insecta > Lepidoptera > Cossidae > Zeuzera > Zeuzera pyrina. The sequence continues at coordinate 4,007,592 of OU015647.1, forward strand.
ATATACAATCAAACCGAGACAGCAAAGCTCGGTTGCACAAATTATTTTGTGAATTATTTGTGTATACTTTTGACGACCTCCGTGGCGCAACGACTAAGCGCGTCGGAAATTAAACGGGGGTTGCGGGTTCGATTCCCGCCCCGAGTCTGGGTGTTTATGTATAATGTATATTTATTTACAAAATAAAAGTATATAAGTAGTATATCAGTTGTCTAGTACCCATAACACAAGCGCTGTGCTGCTTACTTTGGGACTAGATGGCGCTGTGTGAAATGTCTGAGTATATTATTATTATTACTTAATCTAGATTTGAATGTTTATTAATAACTAGCAAACCACGCCGACTTCGCCCGGGATGTTGAATGTTTGCAACACACAATTTTTTTTTAATTGACATTTTCATTCAAAAGTACGATCAGAATTACAAACTTAGTAGACAGGTCGTCACAAGTCGTCACGCTGTGGAGAACGCTGTTGACTTATTTTATTATTTTATGTTATTCCTGTTTTATTTTAAAGAAGAAAGTATTTTTAAATAATGGTTACGTGTTCTGTATGTGATTGTGATATTCCATACGCAATAATCAAGGGAATCATTCATTTCATAGGTGACATTGACAAATTAAAAATCGTCACGCGCTAACGAGCTCTAAGTTCGTCGATGCGCCAGTACATACTAAATGTATGGTCACAATAGACTATTCCGGTATATTTTCCCAAAACTTTGTCCTGAGAATTACGAACATAACAAAAATTAGCCAAATCAATCGAGCCCCTTCCCAACGAATAGCATTTCGCTTTTATTTATATACTAGCAAACCCGGCCCGTTTCACTGGGCATTAGTTGAAGTTAAAATAAATTAAACAGGTTTTATAATTAGGTATTTTGATACTGCAAAAAAAAAAAATTATACTGATCCGATCGCTACCAAACTTTACAGGAACACCCGCTAGGCCAATCTGAAGATTCCCTGAAAATTTCATCGAAATCGGTCCAGCCGTTTCGGAGTCCATAAGGAACATACATACAAACATCGCCTTTTATATATATAGATAGATTACTGCAATAAAGTTTATTTTATTAATATGTTAAATAAATACTGATCCCCCCCCCCCCCCTCCCTAGAGCATGGCGCTACTAAAAGACCACATGTGGGTGCACACGGGTGAGAAGCGATTCAAGTGTGAACGTTGCGAGAAGTCGTTCACGCAGAAGACCAATTTAGTGTTCCACATGCGCGTGCACAGCGCGTCGCGGCCGAGCTACGAGTGCCCGCTGTGCGGGAAACACTTCGCCTTCTTCAACAACCGCCGGAGGCATATGTTCGTGAGTACATGCGCACGCGCACACATATTCTCTCACACATATTGTATTTCATTTCATTTTGTAATTTTTTCCTTCTACCTTTTTTTATGAGCATAGAGGTTTAGTCGGAAGAATAAAATGTAGAACTGGCAAGTAAGAAATTTGAAAATATTTTTTTGGAAAAATAAGCAGTATGATATGGTTGCATGACAGTGTTATCGTAAAAATGAAGAAAGGAATGCTTAGATGGTTCGGACACATAGAAAGGAGTGATGAAAAACGGACGAAGAAAATCTACAGAGCAAACGCGAGTGGTAAAAGAAGCCAAGGAAGCCAAGGTATTTTACGAAGGTCAAATAGCCAGTGTTAGCCGACGGAAATGTCAAAAGCATTCGTATACCTAGGCGAAAATGTGTGAAGAATGAGATTTGAGGAAGCGAAAGAAGTATGTAAGAACCGCGATGCTTGACGCCCTGTCTTTTCTGACTAACACGTCAGAGATGCAGCATGAAAATATGCATGTATTTATTTTTAAAATTTATCACTTTTAAGAGCAGGTAACTCCTATTGTAACCTAACCTAATTATATTTTTTAAATTCCAGATTCACACCGGATTAAAGCCGTTTAAATGTGAGACGTGTGGCAAATGCTTCACGACGGCCGGCGAACAAAGGGCGCATGTAGAACACGTGCACCTGAAGAAGCCGTGGCCCAAAAGGGTCCGCGGTCAGCGGCCGCAGCCAGCTCCGGACGACCTGCAGCCTCAGATGTGGCAAAAATGCGCGATGTAGCCTTGCTGACCAGTCGTATGTACATCTGACGAGTGAGATTATATGCCATATGTGTGCAATTGGAATAAATACGTCTTTTGTGAACTGTATGATACATGTTATAAGTTATAGCCATATTGGTCAGAGATCTAATAGCGCAACTGTCATTGACTATAGCCACAAATATGGCAAAAATATACAATATAGACTTGTTGATCGTTTTATATTATACATCTGATGAGTGAGATTATATATGTGCAGTTGTTGGAGTAAACGCACGTTTTGTGGACAACATACTATAAATGTTGTGTGATAGTCTTATTGGTATAAGATCAGTTAGCTAATAGCGCAACTTTATTGATTATAAATGGATAACATAATTCGATCTTTCCAGCGTTCCCATAATAAAATTCGATTAACATTGTCAATGAGTCAAATTGTACAATTAAGTCCCGGATGCAGATCTTATCAGTGCGTTTTATACATCTAACGGTTTGCTGACGAGTATAATTATATACTATGCGTTTGAAATAAAAATAGGATTACACTTGCAATCTTCACTCACTAGTCACCACTGCTTACTTTTTAATACTATTGCACTACCAGAAAAAAATATATTATATTTTAAAATATTTTTCTAATGTCCATTTTTTGTTAACCTTATGCAAAGCCCTGACTATACGCTGACGTCGCTTATAGAATTGACAAAATTGTGTTTTGATAATCCTATACTTATTTCAAACGAACAGTATTTATAACAAGTATATTGTGTATACTATGCTACTGAGAAAAGAGGTATAATTTAAGGCAGAAAAAAATGTGTTCTGTAGATACCCTGATAACTAAAGTTGTCTGCGGTCGATGTAGGTTTCAGAAGGGGAGGGACTTTTCAGTTTTCGACTTTCAACGCCGACTGTTGGTGGCCGAGAACTGTGGACTTCCTCCCCTTAATAAACTGTTTTACTTGGTGATGTAACAGTTTAAATAAATACGCTTTATGTACATATATATGTAGAGAAATATTGTGAAAGTTTACAACCATAATGTAACTCGGTATCTTCCCTAACAGGATCCAAAGAGGTGGAAAATGTATAGTAAAATATTGTGAAAAATACTCTTTTGACCAATTCATCAGTTTTTGAACGTAAGACGTCAGTCATTACGACTGATGTCAAACACATTCCAATCCAAGTATCACAATACACGGAGGATTTGCTCTAAAAGCGTGTCCTTATAAGTCATTTTTCGTTGACCGACTTTCTAGATTTTTACTAATGTCCGTGACTTGGGAACGTCACAGTACACCGATACTTAACTGAACATGCTGCAATTTTATTGGTCGACCAAAAGCATCCAGGTTAATGTATCCGATGAATATTATCCATACCCGTAAATAAAACTTTAATAAAAATAAAAATTAAATACCCACAAAATAAAAGTACCGTCTTTTGAGAAACAACCTGTACGTAGGTCTTAGATTTAAAAAAAATACATAGATAGAGCATCAGCGGCTAAGAAAAAAAATCTAAGACCTACGTACAGGTTGTTTCTTAAAAGACGATATTTTTTTTATTTTATTTGTGGGTATTTTATTTTTATTTTAATTAAAGTTTTCTTTACGGGTATGGATAATATTCATCGGATACATTAACCTGGATGCTTTTGGTCGACCAATAAAATTGCAGCTTGTATTTTTATTTTTGTGAATACTAGTGTAGCCAAAACAGTTAAGATTTACGAGTATTTTGCAAACGATTATTTCATAGCTGACACAAAATACTCTGACAGTTCGAGGACCATACTCACTGTAGCTGTTTTACTCGTGGTTACGGCCAATGATCTCATCATCAAAGAGACAGGAACAGGTGGTAAGAGGATCAAATTATTATGAGTCCATTTATTGTTTAGACCAGAAGCAATTCTTAAAAATATGTCGGTATTTAACGTCCTATTTAATAAGTCCTCAAAAATTTTATTCTATAAAAGTTCCTTTTCACATTGGATAAGGTTTAAAAACAAATATTAGATATTTTTAATCGTATATTCCGTTACTGTTGACGGTTCCTGACGCTTGATATTGTTCAAAAATCAGCAAAATGCTCACCACCTATCACTTCAAAACTGCTGACGATCTATTAATATAGAATTGCTAACGACCTAATCAATATATAACTGCTGACGACCTAATCAATATGGAACTGCTGACGACCTATCAATATAGAATTACTGAGGCGCTATCAATACAGAACTATTGGTCAAAGTGTTTCTAATCACCTAATAGTGATCTCGAATATCACCTCTGTGGGATTGGATAGGGTAATAGTAAAATCCGAGACCCAATTAAAATATCTCCAGAGATAACCTAAAGATCTCAAAAGAAGCTTGATAATTGTAGATAAGTATAAATTATGTGTGTGTGCGTGATTGTGATAGTTTGAAAAAAAATGACATGATTCATTCGTTTATTTCATTCGATAAACCGACGCGTTTTATTTAACCGATTATTTATTAGCGTCAATAAAATTAATTATATTGTTAGCCATTATAATAATTATTCAACATTAATTACAATAGTAAACGCGGATATAACATTGCTTGCTTGGTAAAAGGCAGTCCCTAGTTCCATCTTCTCTAGACTTGGGCAAAATACCTAAACCTAAGTGAGGACTTTTATGTAGACTGAACTATGTCATTTAGTTCACTCACACGAAATATAATATGACTGAATGTACCATTTAAAATGTATCCAAATCCATTTTTCACTCATACTTTGGTTCATTCTAATTTGTTTTACAAATACAGGGGTGGAAACTGACTCCATTGCATAAAACCCTGATTTTGCTGACTGTAATACTCTAAAACACTGACCGTTTATCCAGGGAATATCCGGGGAGAACATCTATCCGGGGTGGCATACCCGTGTACTCAAAAACTCAAATTTTTTTTTTAATAATACTCCAGACAATTACAGATTGTGTGACCCCAAACTAAGCAGTAAGCTTGTACTATGGGTACCACACACCGAACTCTGGGGGAGTTCCCAGTAACACCCAGACTCCAAGCCAATTTAGAAAAGTTCGTTTCCTAAATTGACCTGACCGGGTATCGAACCCGGGACCCTAGCTTGGAAAGCAGATGCATATGCCACTGTGCCAACAGGCCAGTCAAATTACCAGACAATGAAAAAAAAACAGAACTAATAATGATTACAGATTAACAAAATCACTTTTGTCACCTCGATCTACAGAAATCGCACCACTTTTATGGAAGAATGGCCTAACACTTTAGAAATACTGACTTTACTAAGCATTAAAAAAACTGACTTACTGACCTTGGTCAAAAAAACTGACCTACCGACTACTGACCATTTTCCACTCCTGCAAAGTTAATTTTCTTTTCGTACTGATTGTAATGGGCTGCTTGACTGCTCTTAAATGTAGTATATTTTATATATTATATTAATATAATGAAACATTTTGAATACGATTGAGATGAAACTAATCGACATTCACTGACACAAACTGTGTTATTGGGTTTAAACTTTAGTACTGGAAACAGTGGGGATGAGCTAGAGGGAGATAGCGATACATAGCTGTGACGTCACAAAGCGCAATGATATTACACAGCGCTAGGAGCGACAGACGGAATTTATCCTCACTCTGTTCGCCCTACTAAAGTTTGAAAGCTAATAACTTATGATTTTCATTGTATTTCGAATATTTTTTCACAATTTTGTATATGATTACTGAAACTATATTTGAACTAAATTGTTATGAAATAGTGACCTAGCCTAATACACATACATACATACAACATCCTCAGGTTGTATCTCTAATGGAGTAGTCAGAGAGGACGTAACGCCAAGCATCGCAACATACTTTCGCCTTTTCAAATCTCATATTCGTCTCACACACTTTAGCCTAGGTATATGAGTGCTTTTGACATTTCTGTAAGCCACTTCTGGCTATTTCATTCGAGCTAACCAGCACCGAAATTGGTTGTAACTAAATAGTGCTAGTTAGCCATGGAGCACTTAACCTATAGAGCCGAAATATCGGACCATCCTACTCACCACTGCTCAGGTTTTTGACACTAATGAATATCAATTCTCGCTCTCATTATAACAGTACATAACCAATGTTGGACCTGTGTTTACATCTCTGTATATTAGGACAGATATTAAAATACTTACGTAATGGCTTCCTGTTCGATTCGGTGGTGTGGCAAAAACAGTATAAAGTTAAACTATAAAACAGACAATCTCATTTTATCGGTAAGTAACACTAAATATACATAAACTTTTAAATTTTCACGTTGCATTATAAAATATCTAAAAATACGGGAAATTAACGCGATTCCCTTTTATTTTCGCTTGACGCTTCAGCCGTCTTGGATCGGCTGTGGTCTCAAGTAAACTGTCCAATCTACAGTGTCAATTTACTTGAGACCACGGCCGATGCAACTCGGCCGAAACGTCAAGCGAAAATAAAAGGGAATCATTAAATATACAATTTATTAAATCTCAATTCATTTTAACACGGGTCAAGTTAAATTGTACCATAAACGTGCTTGTGATGACGTGTATCTATGCATCTCGCTTTCACATTGATGCAAAGTCTTTATATTATCTCAGTCTAGGCTTTGTTTGATTTTAGGCTGACCAATCGGCGCGCAGTAACTGCCACAGTGTTTAGAGGTAAATTGTTTTCAAAGGAAATAAATAACATTTCCACTCTATAGGTTGAGTGCTCCATGTAGAAAAATAACTGACAGATTGCGTCCGATTATGGCATGAAATAATCGCATATTGACGGTACTTAACGATTTCTGTTGATTCAACCTATAAGTACCCATAAAATCTGGGTTTCAAGCTACCATAGACAATTAGAAGTCGATTTAGTTTCGGGCCATCTCTTTGTATGTAATCAGATTTTCTTTCAGGTACCAACAATCTTTGAATCTAGCTGGATACCCGTACTCTGAAGAGGTAGTTGAAGACAAATGACCTTGAGTAACCTTTGATCACTAACTTTTCATTGCTGTCTTTCTAACTCCTGGAAATACACCTAGTATATATAATATTGCTATACATAGATATACCAACAGCATAAGATGAAAAGAGATGGAGGAGTTGTTTCAAGGCTATATTTCTGGACTTCAACTACCTCATCCGAGTGCGGCCTTCAGTTTAAACACTGCTCCATGCTACTTATTTGGACAATGAAGACCAAATGTATAAAATCGTTAAGGACTTTGATTACTGCAACTTTTATACAGAAGAAAATGCATATCGATAATTGAATAAAAGGCTAAATTATAGCCTTTTATCTTAAATAAAATTAAATCTTTTTTTCTCTTTCTTACTAGCCAATTCTCACTCACTCTATCTATTTCACCCCCTATTATGGACTTTAGCGGCCATAATAATGTATCTATTTTTGTATGAAAAAAATATATTAATTAATCATAGAACAATCGTTATTGGGGGTAATGTTAAGAATAAATTGTTAACAGGTTATTAATATTTTTCAATGAACCCTGTTTGAATGAGAACATACAAGGAGACCCGTAACACACGGAATACAAGACCTAGTGAACCCGATAGACGTTACCTTTACCGAAATTAAAAAAAAATACGTCAGAAATCGTTAAGTGCCAACCCTAATAAGCTAACAATAGTTACTAGTACTTTTATGGACGATAAAACGAATAATTAGTATTAATTAGTGTTTAAAATTTATACAGGTGTAACAAAAATCCTATACGACAGTAAAAAGCACCTTTCGCGGTACATATATGCATATCTTAACGTATATCCATAACAGGGTAGGCAAAAGATGTTTTTTTTTAAATTGTGTATAGTGACAAGTTGTTTCTAAGAAAGAGAAGCTTATTGTAAATTCCTAAATGCAAATGTAAAAAATAGTATTTTTATGTTGAAATTATTATCGCGGGGTATTTGTTACATAGGTATTTAAGTTGCTGAATAAAAAATACAAAATACACTGGTGAAAATTTAATATGTGTAAGCTTTTAGTTCAGTATTAATGGATTATATAATAGGATGTTTCCGATCTGTAACCTATAAGTATAGTTCCTAACATTATGAGTATCAAGTCGAAAATTCCGTTTTGAGGTCCTGTATCCTAAAGATCAAATTTGTTGCGTATTATGTTGATCTAGAGCAGAAAGTATTATAACAAAAGGTAAAACTAGTGTAACACGTTGAAAAATATTGTAACACATTGAAAAATAGTGTAACACATTGAAAAATAGACAGCACATTGCAAAATAGTGTAACACAATGAAAAATAGTTTGAAAATAGTACTGCAGACAATTACACAAACTGTGTGTGTGACCAAACTCAGCACTGGCTTGTCTATGGGTACGACGCAACGAATTGGGGAACTCTCAGTAATATGCGCACTCCAAGCCAATTTAGAAAAGCTCGTTTACTAAATTGATCTCATTGGGGATCAAACTCTGGACTCCGGCTAGAAGGCAAATGCTCTACCTACGCCTCAACTAGACATGGGTAACACTGCGCCACTAGACATGGATAACACTGCGCCACTAGACATGGGTAACACTGCGCCACTAGACATGGGTAACAGTGCGCCACTAGACATGGGTAACACTGCGCCACTAGACATGGGTAACACTGCGCCACTAGACATGGGTAACAGTGCGCTACTAGAGATGGAATTACTACACTACTATACATACTACACTACTATACATACTACACTACTATACATACTACATACACACTACACCTCGAGCCAATACCACAATGGATGCATTGTAACAAAGCACATTACTTAAACACATCATACGCATTGTAACAAAGTGCATAGATAATCTAGACATTAAGTAAGAGTATGTCCATATTTTACAAAAACCTGTAAAATGTATTTTGTATTTTTTAATCGAATTAGTTGTCGAATCAAATATCTAATTATGTAGGCCAAAAATATATTATTATACTTATTTTTCTAATATAGTCGTCATGCTTTCAGAGTTTTGTGAGATCACACTCAGTCCTTGTAATAGAGATAGCGTGATGTGATATGTATCCTATTAATTGTCTCTTGTCTGCAAACAGTGCAATCTGCATTGACATACAATCAGTAGTTTTCAATGAAGCTCGAACAAAGACATAAAAAAAAATGTTTGTATTCACAGAAACCTAAAAGCATAAAATATTCTCCTGATTATTTTTACATAAATATCTTCAGTTTACGAATACCTCTATGATACTCTTCTATAATGGTGCAGATATTGGGGACCGAGCTAAATGAATTCGGGGTCTCTGAAGTCTACTCAAAATGTGCCCTGTATAAATTGTACAAATTCTAGAATATTTTAAATAGTGACTAATGATTATTTATTAAAACAATGTAATTCTTACGTAATAGACTAATTTATTAAAAAATTTGTATGGACACATACATAACCTTAAAATGTGTTTTATTAGTTATTCTTATAATATTCACTGCACAGAAGCCAGGCTAAAATAGTCTCAGTGATGGCTTTCTTATTCAGTTGCTAATAGTCTAGTAACAAATCAGCTACACTATTCCGTATCGCTCGCACCTATGTTCTCTGAAGACTGCACCTTCTGCTGTCCTTGTTTCTCACCACGTTTCCTACGAATCCGTTTTGGCCATGCCTGGATATAAAAACATTCATTTTAACGTCATATTTTGAAATTAAAAAAAACGTTAAATTATAACATACATGACAAAAATACATAGACGAATTGAGAACCTCCTCTATTTTGAAGTCGGTAAAAAGAAGTATATTTATTGAGAAAACATTTAATTTTATATTGTATATGGTTTAAATTGGAATGAGTAAATTTATATAGGAAATTATTAATTTTAAATGATGTAAGTTGTAGCTTGAATTATTTATTCGTCGCTCATTTATATGGACGAGTATATAATAATAATGCGCCAGACGATACACACCAATCATCTGATCTCAAACTAGGGTATTCCCTGTGCTATGAGAACCAGACGACTACTGGGGCATCTCCTAGTACACCCAGACCCGAGACAATCTAGAAAATTTGCTTTTCTAGTTTGACGTCTAAACCACTGCGCCATCTAGGTCGTCAATGGTAAGTCAAAGTCAAATCAGTTTATTCAAGTAAACCCGGTTCGGTTCGAAGAGAAAACCTGGACACTGAGAAGAACCGACAAGAAACTCAGTCAGGTATAATTTTTTCAACATCATTCTACAATAGTTATTTAAAATGCAATATTCATGAAGCCCGTAATTTGAAACGATCTCAGAAGAACTGACAACTAATCAAATCAAATCAAAATATCTATTTAATTGGGCTTGAAGAACTCTTTTAAATAGTCATAAATGGTTGTAACTTATTATGATTTCTTTATAACAATTTCTTTTTAATTAATTATTACTTTATACAATAAATCGAAATTAAAAAAAATCGACGTCGACAAAATTAATAATATAAAAGCAATGTCCAAAAAAAAACAAAATAAAAATACGTTACGTATCTTCGATCACAAATAAAAAACTAGATACACAATCAACGCTGCAAAAATGTCCGAACCAAATGTGCGCTCAAATGAGTATTTGAGTGCACTTCTGTTTTAATAGTATTCGAGAACGCTAACAGCGAACATGTCAAAGTGCTCCTTCAAAAATTGCAAAACCAACACATCTAGAACGCTAAAAGAAGACGCGAGTTCTTATTTTCGGTTAATAAATAAATAATATTATTTACTTGTTCATTACTTCATTATAGTAATAACGTTACATAGCTCTTTATTAAATTCGTAATCATATTTTTAAATATTGCCTGACAACATATGTCTTATCCTTGTCACTTTCACGTAACAAATCAAAATGACATGCATAGCAACGCAAATAGATTATTTGAATTATATTTTATGCACGAGACGTAAGATTGCATTTTAAATATTTTATTTAACAAACTTCGTTTCAATGTCATGCAAGAATCGTTTACGAGCGTTTATAATCTTATGGTTTGACAGTAAGGTCTACTTTAGATTAACACAATATTGCCGATAGTAGTATACGATATTAAAAATACATACGTCAATTCGGACAATAATTTGTTTAAATTTTATAGAAGATTGTGAATTTAGTTCTTTATTTGTGATCGAAGGTATATGTATATACATATCTTCACGCTGTAGATAATGTATACAGGTGAAGGCATACAATATAATATCTACATATTAATTTACAAATAGAATAAAATTCATACAAATTGTCCCATTAGAAGTAAGCCAATGCATTTTTGTCACATACGCCACACATAATTCTTACAGCACTTGCCTTCTTCAAATGAACATACTTCACATGAGCTTTCTTTTCGGTTGTGTTCTTAAAACACTTGCCACACATCTCACATTTGTGCGGCTTTAATCCTGTGTGGATCTGAAAACAGTAATGTTTTATAAATATAATAAATCTTTACTTTTTTATGGCGGACGGGGCAATAGAGCAAGCGAGTCATAAGTGATCACCGCTGTCCATAGACACCGCAACGTTCGGTGAATCGGTGGGTTGTTGGTCAGCTACAAATCTATACTAATATTATAAACAGGGAGAGCGGACTACTAACCTGGCGAGCTACTAACCAAGCGAGCTAAGGACCTCGCAGGTGGCCCACCCCAAATAAGAATACCTGGCAAAAGCCGAACCAGAGACGCCTCTACCATGAGTTAACGACGTCGATACTCGCTATCGACAACGTAAAATTTTGTATGAAGAATTGAGCAGCGCCCCTAGCGGTTACTATAGTGAACTAAGAATTGTCATACAAAACTTCGACGCGGTCGCTATCGAGTATCGACTGTGTACGGTCATGGTAAGGCTACTGGCCATTTTAGCGACCAGCGAGTGCTCCCACCGTCAAGTCAAGGGGCCATTGCCCCGGTACGGTTTCCCCGTCCCAGTGAGAGGGCGAGATGACTACTTCGATCAGAGAGTGGATTTTGTAAGTGGAGGGTAATATTAAAATAGAGGCCAAACGAGCAAACGAGTGTCACTTGATGCAAAGCAACTGCCGCCGCCCGTGGACTCCCGGAATGTCCGGGGAGTTACGGGTGCGTTGTCGGCCTTTAGAGGAAGTAGTGGGAGGGGGAGATGGGCCACCGGCACTCTCACTCACCGAACGAAACATAACAGCAATAGATGCTGTTATTTCACGCCGATATTCTGTGAGAGGGTGGTATGTCACCGGGAGAGCCGGCCCAATTCGTGCTGCAATGCAGCATGGCTCTACCACAGACATCACAAATCTATAAATAAGCACACATAACACTCAGTTGCACACACAAATCATGTAGTGTTTCTTTACTCGCTACCTACCCTTACACATACATGAAAATCGATTTACAAATTTTATTATTGTTATCAGCAAGTAAATGGGCTATATTTTAGGCAATTTAATATTTTTCTCAAAATTTTTTATTTCTCCCTTTACCTTAGCCTAAATATCTCGGAAGGTCTACAATTAACTTCTTTTTAATTCTGGACTGCAACGACATACAAGAGAATCATCTATATAAATAAATGTTATAAGCAGTTCGCGTTATTTGCTGTATCTTCGAAGTCCAAGCTCTAATACCGGTGAAATATAAAAGGGACTACCTATACCCTTTCAAGCGAGAAAAGAATTTTCGAAATCGAAAACTATTAACGAAGTTATCGGTGAACATACATAAAAAAATACAACCGAATTGAGAACCTCCTTTTTTTGGAAGTCGGTTATAAAGATGACGCAGCTTATAAAGAGAACCGTACGATGGTCTTTGACATTTGTCTTGAAAACTTAAGATGCGGTGAGTGTGCGATAATTTAAAAAAGAAAACTGCGGTTTAGAAAAAAAAGTTTAAAAGTATGTGCGCAATTGCACACATACTTTTATCATTTATTTATATGTTTATTTGTTATTGTTTTAATCAATAAGTTATTATAAACTACAGTATAGTATGGGCAACTGCAGTTGACGTTGGTGACGTCGTTGTTCCTTAGGGCCTGACTGAAAACCAGTGTTGTGGATGGAACCCACAGCATATGCTCAGTCAGACCCTGGTTTGTGACGGTGATAATTAGATAATATTTTCTGTAATTTTAATTTTTTTATTATTCTTTTGTTCACTTTTTTTCTTAGATTTATTGTTAATATTATCTATGTAGCGATAAATAAGAACACCATTCTTTCTCTTTCTTTCGAAAATTGTGGACTGTATGTTTTAAGCAGGCGCTGATTCCATTTGCAAGGAGGAATACGGCGGAATATAAGGAAATAAGGATGCTCATCCACTAACCTTACTTTTGGCTGGCCGTCTCTCGAGCGTCTAGTGTCCAGGGCACTAGGAACCAACTGGGGGCTAAGCTTTACAGTAACTACTGCTTCTCGTTTTGACACTTGACAACATCGTTAACTAGTTCTTGAGAGCGAAAGCTATGCCTGTATAGATGGTGTTTTCTGTTGAACTATGTGCTCGTTATGGACGTATTAGGAGAAGAGGGAGAATAAGGGTAGGTAGGAAATTTTCTTACCCACCATATTGATTGGCACCATTTTGCATGTGAATTTATAGATGGCGGTAACAGTAGATTTGACAGAATACTCACAAAGCAGTGTCGCTGCATATTGCTGACGGAGGAGTACTCCTTGTCGCATATCGGACAAGCGTAAGTCCGCCGCTCGCCGTGCAGCTTCAGGTGCGTCAATAGTCTGAACCGGCGCGCGAAGGTCTTCCCGCACTGGTCGCACGGGAACGGCCCTTCGCCTGAGTGTTTCGAGCTGTGATCGCGCAAGTGGCACTTACTCTGGAGGATGCAAGAGATATTGTTATTATAGAGATGCGTCATACTCGGGATAAACCCCAAAATTGGCAAAATTATTAAAGGCTAAAGTGTGCGAGGGGAATGAGATTTGAGGAGGCGAAAGAAGTATGTAAAGACCGCGATGCTTGGCGCTTTATCCTTTCTAACTAGGGTTGCCATCATTTTTGTTGAGCAAATAAATTATATTTATGTTCCTAAGGTAAAAAAAAGTACATACATAATAATAATAATACTCCAGACAATTACACAGATTGTGTGACCCCAAACTAAGCAGTAAGCTGGGTGGGTGCCACACCACGAACTCTGGGGGAATCCCCAGTAACACCCAGACCCCAAGCCAATTTAGAAGTTTGTTTCCTAAATTGACCTCTAAGCTTGGAAAGCAGATGCCTATGCCACTGCGCCAACGGACCAGTCAATATACATACATACATATCTTCACGCCGTATCCCTAACGGGATAATCACAGAGGACGGAGCGCCAAGCGTCGCGGTCCTTAGATACTTCTTTCGCTTCCTCAAATCTCATAATTCTCCTCACACATAAAAAAAAAGTACGATGCGTAAAAATATAGTTTTAGGTACTTTATTAGACTTGCTACTAATTCTCATATGCATATTTTTTGTTGCCACTGCATTTTTGACCACTGATTTGAATTGGTACTGAGGCCTTAGATAGCGTTCAAAAACAGAATATAATCATTTTTTATCGATGCGATTAATACCATTACACATCAAAATTGCTAACACTTATCTTTCTTTTAGCAAATAATAAAATAGAACCAGAAAAGTCAAAACAATTAAAATAAAGTACGTTAGTCCGAAATAACATACAATACTTTATTGCAGAGTGCGAGTGGCAACCCTATTTCTGACTGATTATCTGACGTTGGGGATACAGTCGTACAGCTTCAATATATGTAAGGTCTAAAAATATTATTTAACGAATATCAAATTAATATACTATGTAATTGTAGATCTTAAAGAAACTTGCAAAAAAAGTCCGCGATAGCATCTGTCTATTTTCTAAGGATCACCCACAACACGCGTTTTTGTCTCTAAAACGACCGTGGGTCGACCGTTAGCGAGGGCGCGAGGGTAGCGCGACTCGCGCTTGCCGATGCGTTCAGTCGGTTCGTTATGAACCTAACAATAATTCTGTAGTTCACGCGAGCGAAGCCGCGGGCACAGCTTGTCTCCGTTTACACCGAAAGATATTTAGATACATATATAATGTCACAATAGTATTAATGGGTTTAGGACTCAATGATAAGATGAGGAATACGGACATCCGCAAGAAAACTAAAATTACAGACGCCTTAACTTTCTCACTACAAAAAAATTGGAAGTTGGCAGGTCACATGGCTGGGTACAAAGACGACAGATGGACTCAAGAGATCGGTGGAATAATCCGGTCCGCGAGGAAGAAGAGCGAGAGGCCGTGGGACGAAATAGCGGCAGTGGCAGCCCGAGATTGGCTGAACACCGCCAAGGATAGAGAGGAGAGGCTCACCTTGGAAGAGGCTTTTAGCTGAAGGGGGTCCATACAAAAATAATTTCTAATTATGTCGGTTGCATGAATGACATTATAATACAAAAGAGGTAGATGAGTTACATGCACTCGAAAAGTGGCACCCCCAAAACTTTGCTAATTAGCCAACCCGGACTTGGTCAAAGAATATGAAAAGTAATGTTACAGAACCAACAATGTCATGCAATGCCTATTGCGCATTCAAAGTTTTAAAATCTTTTAATAATCCAAACGTTTTTTATAATATACACGATCATGTGATGACGCAGCCACTCAGTTTTGTATCATCGTTTACATTTATTAAAAGCAATAATATATAAATTTTTAAATTTATAATTAAAAAATGTTGGCGATCTTTTTAAATAAATATGTTCTCATGTACATGATTCAAGAAAAACGAAATTCGAAAAAAAGCAAACATCATTTTTACTGTCTAATCCCATTAGGTATCGATTATATTTTTTTTAAATGTCTGTTCTGTGGAATTGCTTACCTAATAGTCTATGAATTAGTCAAGGATTCGCTTAAAATGTAGTAAGATATTGAAATTGACCAATCACAATGATTTGGAGAGCTATGTGATTTGTTAGTTTGAAATGCAATTAAGTTTTACATTGCATAGCGAAGCAGTGCAATGTATATTTGTCTCACTTTGTAACGTTGTAACTGGGACAATATTTTACTTGGATTAGTACTAAGGTAACCTATCTACCTCTTTTGTATTATAATATCATTGGTTGTATGTAATTATTTGAGAATCAATTATAAATATACCGTTAAATTTATTCTTATTACGTTGTTTCAAACTCATTAATTATAACATTGTAAATTTTTGCATGGAATTATAGAGCTTTATTATTATTATAATAGTTTTAAAATAGGAAAAAATATCCGTTGACAATAGTTTACTAATTTTGAATGTTAGGTAATGACAGCAATAAATGACAAAAAAATAAAACTACCCTATGTGCGTTATAAAAAAAAGATAACGATTTTGAACGATGTGGGTGTGGTCAACATATACCATAAACTTAGTATATACTGACGTTTAGACGTACAATGAGTGCGAGTGAGAATGGAATCTTTCATGATAGTGCCACGAGTAGGAAAGAGAAAACAAACGGGGCGCTATTGCAACACGTTTTGAATGACAGCTCGTCACAAGTCGTCACGCTGTGGAGAACACTGTTGACTTTTATTATTTTATGTTAATCCTATTTTATATCAAAGAAGTACTGTATTTTTCAATAATGGTTACATGTTCTGTATGTGACTGTGATATTACATATCGTAATAATCAAGGGAATCATTCATTCCATAGGTGACAATGACAAAATAAAAAGTTTATGACATATACATATGTTACCTGGAATATCTTCCCGCAGACTTCGCACATCACCTTGGTCTTCTCCGAAACGGCGAATTTGGTTCGGTTCTTGTCAGGATGGTGCTTCCTGAAGTGCCGGTAGTAGGTCCCGGCGTCGGGCATTGGCATATCGCACTGCATAAATTAACATCAATGTCAAATATATTGCATAAGCAAGATCTGCTCTTAGAATTGGTATATTTTATATATTGCATTAAAATAATTAAATAGGACTAACTGAACGGATCTACATTTGTCGTGCTTATATTATACTTTAAGGTGGTTCGTTTTCCATACAAAAAGTAATCATAATATACTGTTTCACTGAATAGTAAAAATGCTTAAAAATGTGCTCATAAATACTAGTTCAGGTACTTATTTACGCAAAATTAATAAAAAGTAATAAATCTTTAATAGAAATAACATATATCAAATACCGTTTTTTACAAAATGATATGCGTGTGTGTGTGACGCATTTCGTGTAACAACACAAAATGCAAATAAATGAGCGATGTCGCCGGCCCGCGCGCGCCGCACGTACGCTACGTTGCCATTCATGATATCTTTCCTTCAAACTTCAAAATGGATTAGAAACAATAATTGCGAATTTTTAACAGGACTTCAAATTATTAGTGTACACAATATATTGTAAATCGGTATCAAAAATGTAGACCTAAAATGAGTTAAATTATGATTTAAAACGATGTACAATTATATGTTGTATATTATTTATGTACTTTTATAGTTGATGACAATAATAGATATTATTTGGATATTATTATCTACATACATATCTTCACGCTGTATCCCAACGGGGTAGTCAAAGAGGACGGAGTGTCAAGCGTCACAGTCCTTACATACTTCTTTCGCTTCCTCAAATCTCATCATTCTCCTCACAGATTTTTGCCTAGGTAGGTATACGCTTTGAACATTTCCGACGGCTACCACTCCAGCTATTTGATCTTCATAAGTTAGCCTTGGTATTCCTTGTCTTCTTTTACCACTCACTTTTGCTCTGTAGATTTTTTTTCATCGGTCTCATCACTCATTCTGTCTATGTACCTGAACCATCTAAGCATTCCTTTTTTCATATTTACTATGATATTGTCGTGCAACTCTGTCATACTGCGTATCTCTTCATTGATTATCTCGTCCCCAAAAGTACACCGCACTTATTTTATTTTTATTTTACTTATTACTTTCATTCGAATTCGGGCATATCCAGGCTTCACTACCATACAATACATTTGGAACAAACGTCGCACTGTAGATGGCCATTTTAGCAGTGTTGTATATATTCACACTATCTAATAATGCGGACAGAGCACCGTTGACTTTATTGCCAGCTGCTGTCAGTCTCTCCACATCCAGCTTACATCTTCCATCCCTCGAAAACGCGCTCCCTATATATACAATTTCGTGCAATTGTTACAGACATTTTCCATTTACCCATATTTCACACTTTGTCGTACATCTTCCCTTTTAAACACCAAAACCATAGTTTTGTTCACATTAATATTCAATCCTTTCACTCACAGTCTTCTTTTGTGCACGTAACTAGTGTCTGCAACTCCTCTTCAGATGGTGCTATAAGCACAGCATGGTCAGCGTAGAACAGGCAGTTTGCCACTGTACCATCACATACCGTACCACTTATACTACCTTTCAATGTCTGGAAGCAATTGTCTAAAAGGCAGACATCACGCAGCCCTGTCTGACGCCTGAACAGAATTCGAACCAGGGCGACATGTCACCATCTACCTTTAAGCGGGCTCTGTGGTCTCGATATAATGACCTCACATCCTGTAGTAAGGGGCCCACCACGCCATATTCAGGCAGAAGACTCTATAAATTTCTTTCGCACTACTCTATCGAATGCTTTTTCATGATCCACGAAAGTGCAGAAAACTTTCAGACCTATGGCCAGAAACTTCCCCACGACACCGCGGAGCGAGAAAATCTGATACATACAACTGCTACAGCTCCTAAAACCACCTTGTACATACATACATACATACATATCCTCACGCTGTATCCCTAACGGGGTAATCAGAGAGGACGGAGCGCCAAACGTCGCGGTTCTTACATACTTCTTTCGCTTCCTCAAATCTCATCATTCTCCTCACACATTTTCGCCTAGGTATGCGAGAGCTTTTGACATTTCCGTCTGCTAACACTCTGGCTATTTGATCTTCATAAGTCAGCCTTGGTCTTCCTTGCCTTCTTTTACCACTCACTTTCGCTCTGTATATTTTCTTCGTCAGTCTTTCATCAGTCATTCTTTCTATGTGCCCGAACCATCTTAGCATTCCTTTCTTCATTTTTACAATAACACTGTCGTGCGACCCTATCATACTGCGTATCTCCTCATTGCTTATCCTGTCCGCAAGGGTGACACCGCACATCTTTCTAAGAGATCGCATTTCTACTGCATTTATCATACTTTCACTCGATTTCGGGCATATCCAGGCCTCACTACCGTACAATAAAGTTGGCACCAACACCGCATTGTGGATCGCCATTTTGGCAGTGTTAGATATATTCACACTATCTGCTAATGCGGGCAGAGCACCATTCACTTTATTGCCAGCTGCTACCCGTCTCTCCACATCCAAGTCACATCTTCCATCCCTCGAAAACGCACTCCCCAGATACACAATTTCATTCACTTGTTCTAGACATTTTCCATTTACCCTAATATCACATTTCGTTTGTACCTCTTTCCTTTCAAACACCAGAACCTTAGTTTTGTTCACATTCATATTCAATCCTTTTACTTCACATTCTTCTTTCATGCACGTGACTAGTGCCTGCAACTCGGCTTCTGATGGTGCTATAAGCACAGCATCGTCAGCGTACAATAGGCAGTTTACCACTGTGTCAACATATAACATACCACTCATACTACCTTTCATTTTCTGGAGGCAACTGTCCAAATACAGCATGAACAGCCAGGCAGACATCACACAGCCCTGTCTGACGCCTGAACAGACATCAAACCAGGACGATGCGTCACCCTCTATCCTTACACAGGCTCTGTGGCCGCTATATAATGACCTCACAGCCGGTAGTAAGGAGCCCCCCACGCCATACTCAGGCAGAAGACTCCACAATTTCTGTCACACTACTCTATCGAATTCTTTTTCTAGATCCACGAAAGCGCAGAAAACTTTCTGACCTATAGCCAGAAATTTCCCCAAGATAACGCGAAGCGAGAAAATCTGATCCATACAACCTCTACCGTTCCTAAAACCACCTTGCGCCTCCCACAAATATCTTTCGGAAACGCCTTTCATACGTTCAGTCAATACCTTAGTATAGACTTTACTTGCTAAGCTGACCAAGCTGATGGCCCTGTAGCACGCGCAGTTTAAATGAGAACCTTTCCCTTTATAGAGAGGTACCATGACTGCGGTGCGCCAGTCCTCTGAAACCTCGCCCTTCTGCAAACAAAGGTTGCAGAGTGCACAGAAGGCACCCCAGACCCTAGGACCACCATACTTGATCATCTCAGCAGTCATGTCATCAATTCCCGCAGCCTTTCCACATTTCAAACTTCTTATCACTTTCTCGATCTCTTTCATACTAACGACATCCTCCAGTCCCTGACCCGAGTGTGGCAATTCATTAGAATCGCTCTCAGTATCAGAGACGAAGTCGCCACTCTCATACAGTTCTCCATAGTATTCACTCCATCGCTGCAGAACATCTTTTTTATCTGTTAGCAAGTTGTTTTCTTTCGAACGCACTTTATTCATTCTGCAAGGTGCCGGGCCACTTCGGTACTTACGCACTTCTTTCCAAAATAATTTGGAATTTTCCTCGAAGTTGTCCGACATCCTGTTTTCGTCTAACATCCTACACCTTTCACGCTTCTCTTTCACTAGTGCTTTCGTTTCTGCTTTCTTCAGCTTATATCTATCTTTCATCAAATTGTTCATACCACAGTCATTTTTTGTAGCAAGGTAGTCTCGCCATGCTTTCTTCCTCTTATACACAGACTCTTTCACCTCATCATCCCACCACACATCACGCTTTTTACCGTTCCCAATCTTATTCGTTCCACACACTTCTTTTGCAGCCTCGATCATACTATCCCTAAGGTTCTGCCAACATTCTTCAACATCCTCGCTCATCACTTTCAATCTATCATCAAGCTTACCGGATACTACCCTTTCATATTCATTCCTGGTAGTCGCATCTTGCAGTTTCCAGCTTTTGATGCGACAAACCGCTGCAGGTTTGGACACTACGCGATGTCGCCATGCTGCAAACAGACCCCTTATTCTGGTTATCACCAGAAAGTGGTCCGTTCCCAGATCGGCTCCTCTATGCGCTCTTGTGTCCATAACCTGCTTCTTGAGCCTGTTATCTACCAAGAATAAATCAATCATACTTCTCTCATGCTTTCTTTCCCAAGTGTACTGATGGCTCCTTTTGTGCTCAAATACGGTATTGGCAACAAAAAGATCCTTTTCTATACACACGCCTAACAGAACCAGCATCATTCACTCTCCTATCTACATATTTGCCTAGGACAGTCTCAAATCCAATTCGAGCTGTCCCGACCCATCCATTCATGTCTCCACACAAAACAATTCTCTCATTCTCTTCAACCGTCGCTAGAACTTCTCTAACATTCTTCCAAAACCGCTCTAGCTCACCCACGCCGACAAAGGACACTGGAGCATACACCGCCAAAATAAAAATTCTCGTCAACCCCATCTTGAGGCGCACCCAGAGCAGTCTAGGGTTTACACATTTGTACTCAGTCATACAATTAAACAAACGAGAGGAAAGCAAAACGGCCACCCCCTGGCATCCTCTATCTCCAAGTGGTACCCCTGACCACAGAGCGATGCCCCCTCAGGGCAAGTCAGCAAGTTCACTGCCCTTTCGCTTGGTTTCACTCAAACATAACACATCCAGTCTTTTCTCTTCCATAATATCAATCACTTCATTCATCTTCTCTTCAATCCCACCTCTCACATTCCACGCAGCTATTCTGCACTCCTCCCTCCACTTCCCGCCGCTAAGTGCACAGCGTGTTGGATGGCGGTCCCCAACGCCGAACTGCACTTTGCTTACACCAGCGGGGATACATTGGTGTCCGTCGCTTTCGGGGGACGCCCTAGCATTTAAATCTGCGTTGTCCCGCATGGTAAGCATAGTAGAGGAATTGCAGCCCTGAAAAGGGCTGGCAGGGGTCGCGACGAGCACGCTTCCTCAGTTGACCTTGTGCCTCGCAGAAATAAGTATCTTTTAGAAACGCTTTTCCTACGTTCAGTCAATACTTTGATATAGACTTTACATGCTAAGCTGACCAAGCTGACAGTCCTATAGCACGCGCAGTCTAAATAGGAACCTTTCCCTATATAGAGAGGCACCATGATTACGGCGCGTCAGTCCTCCAGAACCTTTCCCTTCTGCCAGCAATGATTGCACAGTTTATAGAATGCATCCCTGACTCTAGGACTACCATATTTGATCATATCAGCAGTCACCTTATCATTTGCCGCAGCCTATCCAAACTTCAGACTTCCTATCGCTTTCTCAATCTCTTTCATTCTAATGACTTCCTCTAGTTCCTAACCCGAGTATGACGATTCATTAGGATCACTCTCAGTGTCAGAGACAGAGTCGCCACGCCACTTTGGAAAGAAATAAGTAAATACCACTTCGGTATTTACTTATTTCTTTCCAAATAATTTGAAATTTTCTTCGAAGTTGTCCGACATCTTGTTTTCGTCTAACACCCTGCACCTTTCACAGAGTTGCAGAGTTTACCTCCTCAATAATATAGCACAATGAGCGTAGGTCTACTACGCCGAAGTGCGCGAGTTTGAATCCTGCAATGTGGTCGTAACATTGTAGCTCGTAACACAGTTTAAACAACTGACACGGGCTACAGGGCATCATTAATTTTTGTAATAGAAATTGTAACAGAAAATAAACATTATCTTATCTTATTATTTTGTAAGAAAAATATAAATATTTTTCATTTTTATTCGTAGGTTTTTTTCTATAAAATGAATTATATATTTTAATTTCTAATATTTTACTACCTAACAATATAATAACGGCATAACAATAAAAAAAAAGTTAGTGTGTAGGGATTCGAACACTGAAAATTACAAATGTCTAGTATCAATATATACCACAGGGCTAATTTGACTTAAGAATTCATGTTGAAATTATTAAATAGTACAATCACTTGAACTTAGTATACATGTGTGGGTAAAAAGACCAAATTTGTGATTTGAATTATTTATCATGATATGTGACTAATAGGTCTACAGGATAACTTACAAAGTTGTCGGATAAGTTGCGTATAGGTGTAAAGTGTACGCAAACATAACTTTCATGAGAGGAAATACAAAAATAACTCTATAAAAAAATAAAAACCACGAATGTGCGTAAGTGACGCCATCTATTGAGAAAATAGGCGCTCGGGAACCGAACGAACCACCTTAAGGATAAATATCTTTTTATCCCGACATTCGATAACGACGACGGCCGATTTTGATGGGACTTTTATTTGCTGGTAGAGGATTTGTTAGAGAGTAATCTATAGTACTTTGTATAGCAGAAAAATACCAAATTTATGTGGATGAAATCGCAGATGAAACCGCGAGGTACAACTACAAATCTATACAAATATCACAGACTAATTAGTTACTTATTATAAACAGAGAGAGCGGATTTTGTTTGTGGAGGGTAATCTTTTTTTTTATAAAATAAGGGGGCAAACGAGCAAGCGAGTCACCTGATGGAAAGCGACCACCGCCGTCCATAGACATCCGTAATCTCCAAGGAATCACGGGTGCGTTGCCAGCCTTTAAGGAAAGAATTATACGAAAGGGGAGAAAACAAAATTATTATGTACTAAATGTCAGTCTAAGTGGTAGGTACATTGGAACCACTTACTGTTCTAGGTCGGTTCGTTTTCAGCACCTCCCTAGTGACTAATCACGAGCACACACAAAGCACAACAACACAATTTCAAGTCCACGGTTTAGGTTCACGGAAGGGTTCATCTGATAGGGAATGACCAACCGCCCCCCATGGACACCCGCAACGTCCGGGGAATCCCGGGTGCGTTGTCGGCTTTAGATAATTTCACACCAATTTAGAATCAAAGAAAAATCAAGCATGCATCAACCTTACATGCTGTCCGAGTTATGTCATAGAGTTAGAGAAACCATAAATGTAGGATATACTGGCGTATAAACGAACATAGAGCTCATTGATAAGTGACAATTTTTAATTTGTCAATGTCACCTATGAAATGAATGATTCCCTTGATTATTGCGATACATAATATCACAGTCACATACAGAACACGTAACCATTATTGAAAAATACACCACTTCTTTGAAATAAAACAGGAATAACACAAAACAATAAAATAAGTAAACAATTCTCCACAGCGTGACGACTTGTGACGACCTGCATAAAAGGTTACAATTGCGTCTCGTTTGCTGTCCCTTTCCTACTCGTGCCACTATCGTAAAATATTACATGCTCACTCGCACTCTTTGTACGTCTATGCGCCAGTATATACTAAGTTTATGAGAGAAACAGAGTAAATCACCTGACCTGTTCACAATATATAGGCTCCGTTGGCTTGCGCTTTGTTCTGCTATATAATATAGTCCTCTTTTTCATCTCCTGAGTACTTCTTGATGTCGTGGACGTTACATCTTGGTTCTCTCTGGATATCAGAAAAATAATCCACATGAATAAAATTGAAATGTTCATTGATAAACGCTAATTTGGAAACGCCTGGACGGATTGGGCAAATTTTTTTTACGCGTTCGCAATAGTTTGAGGAAGGCTAAGTAAGACTGGGCCGTTGGCGCAGTGGCATATGCATGTGCTTTCCAGGCTAGGGTCCCGGGTTTGATCCCCGGTCAGGTCAATTTAGGAAACGAACTTTTCTAAATTGGCTTGGAGACTGTGTGTTACTGGGAACCCCAGAGTTCGTTGTGGGGTACCCATAGGACAAGCTTACTGCTTAGCTTGGGTCACAAAATCTGTGTAATTGTCTGGAGTCTGGAGTTTAGGCGTTCATGGAAAGAAAAATTGGAAAAGTTGCCAAGAAAATTTAGCATAAACTGAAAGTATTTTTTAGGATACCCGTAGCTGAAAAGAAAAAGAAACCCTTATAAAATCACTTCTTTGTCCGTTTGTCTGTCTGTCTGTCAAGACCATTTCTCTTTCGTTCCAAGGAACGCGTGGTAACGAGTTGAAATTAATATCAAATATATAGGTCTGCAATCCCTTGGAGCTGTGAAAATATAAAATTACTAAATCAACGCTATCAATAAATACAGCCATGTATACCGCTTATTTTGACACTCGCAAGAGAATCATGAATAAGGTACTTCATGTTGACCTAGAATCAGGAAATTTGGCAAGAAGCAATGTCTTATAGCACAATTAAAGGGAAAAATTCATGAACCGTAAATTTGCAGTTTTTTTTTCTTTCTTTCTTCATGGCTTGGCGCACAGATTAGCGCATTTGCCAATGTCGCGTATTAATAAGTAGAATCCACACGAAGCACGTTCGAAGCAAATTCATTCTTTCTTCCTATCGTAAAACTCCTCCAGTAAAGTGACAGTAAGCTTTACTGAAGTAGCTTCCAAAAAGTACTGAAGTAGTTTTTGGAAGAGCGCGAGAACTTCAGCTACACATGTTTATTTAGACCTACTCCATTGTTTTCACTTACACAGAACTTTAAAACACATTATACTATCACTTTTGTATTTTAAAACTCCCAAAACTGTAAAAAAATAGAAAATCTAAATAAAATGACAACCTCACTTCTCACGTCCCCGCAAAAAAGTCCTGTGAGGCGCGAGTTGAGTTATATTCACAGATTGATCATTTGAAATTTTATTATCTGTGGCTTATGACATAATGTAGATCTGTGGCTGCTGATATTGTTTATCACATGTTTTCTTTTTTCAAATTTCCAAAAAAAATTTGCAATTATTTAGCATTACGAATTTACATTTGCAGTTGGTGCGGGAATACGACTCGCACTTGGCCGGACTGTGAACTCAAGATCTACCTATGTTCAATTGACGACCTCCGTGGCGCAACGGCTGAGCGCGTCCGAACTAAACGGGGGTTGCGGGTTCGATTCCCGCCCCGAGTCTGGGTGTTTATATATAATATGTATTTATTTACAAAAGAAAAGTATATAAGTAGTATATCAGCTGTCTAGTACCCATAACACAAGCGCTGTGCTGCTTACTTTGGGACTAGATGGCGCTGTGTGAAATGTCTGAGTATATTATTATTATTTTTTGTTTTTGACCAGAATATAAACAGATGTGGTGACTATGACTTTTATGACGTAACTAGAGATGGGCCAGTTCGCAAACGATTGACTCAGTTGTAATTACTGCTTATTAGTTATCTATACTCTATTTTAATATTATAAAGAAGTAAAGTTTGTTTGTTTGTTTGTATGTAATGGATAAACTCCAAAACTACTCAAGCGATTTCAGAAATTCTTTCACCTATAGAAAGCTACATTGTCAGTGAGTAACATGGACTGAATTTAATTAAAAAAAAAATCTATCCGTGCGAAGCCGGGTGCGGGTCGCTAGTTAGTAATACAAACATTATTAGAACTTTTGTCTGTCTGTGCGTTTGTTTGTTCGAGCTTCAATTAAATTTACTAACAAAATTTCAATTCCAAATTGCACTGTTTAATAGATTAAGGTCCCAGGTGGTTCATATCATAATTAAAATATTGTAGAACTATTACGAGAAAATATTTACTCAATTAAAATATTTCTCACAGCTTTCATGACAAAAATGAAGAAACGAGCAAAACCAGAATTAAAATAGTCATAAACAAAGTCTTCAGTCCATTGGGTTATAATTTAGCAGGCAATTTATATCAGATTTTTTTTTAATTAAAAGAATAATAAACGCCATCATGAGTGTAAAAGTTTGTAGTTTTAACAAACAGAAAAAAAAAATTTCAGAAAAAAAATTTAACCGCCTTCAAAAAAAAAAATCTGATCTAAGAACATAGTCAACCTATCTGATTTAAGAGCATAGGCAACCTATCTGATCTAAGACCATAGGCAACCTATCTGATCTAAGAACATAGGCAACTTATCTGATCTAAGAACATAGTCAACCTATCTGATTTAAGACCATAGGCAACCTATCTGATCTAAGACCATAGGCAACTTATCTGATCTAAGAACATAGGCAACTTATCTGATCTAAGAACATAGGCAACCTATCTGATCCAAGAACATAGGCAAGCTATCTGATCTAAGAACATAGGCAACCTATCTGATCTAAGAACATAGGCAAGCTATCTGATCTAAGAACATAGGCAAGCTATCTGATCCAAGAACATAGGCAAGCTATCTGATCTAAGAACATAGGCAAGCTATCTGATCCAAGAACATAGGCAAGCTATCTGATCTAAGGACATAGGCAACCTATCTGATCTAAGAACATAGGCAACCTATCTGATCTAAGAACATAGGCAACGTTTAGGCAACATTGTAAATTAAAAACAAAACACGGAAAGGGTTGTGTTAGAAACGAATTTGCTGCAGTGCACAGGCAGGCTCATAAGTCCCAACATAATATCTAACGCACCTGTCTCCGGCGTGTTTTGCAGATGACAACAAGTGGTTACTCAGAGCGATGTCAGTGGCAAAATAGATGTCGCATACTTCGCAATAAGCACCATTTTCTGAAGCCTGTTGAATGTAATATCACATTAATCCTTCCATTGTCGTATACAAGGAGGCAAGAAAGGGCATCTGTCTTCTCCCCTAGATTACCAGTGAAATTTCTGACACAAGAGCCAGAACATCACTCAAGCCCATCCAATTTGCAGGAAGCGGAGGTCGCATCAAGTAAATTTCATGGTATGTGGCATTGTAGGGGCGTCACGTCAAACAACGCTTCATGCCATTTGGACGGGCTTGATCAATCATGCTTGATCGTGTGTGCCGAGCATTATACAAAGGACTACCAACGTATTTCCAATACATTAATTATTATTATTATTTATGTCAAGTAATTACGGTCATATTAAATAAAAAAATTGAATATAATGATAATTATAAAAGAAACCTTCGATCACAAATAAAAAACTAGTGCACAATCTTATGTAAAATCTAAACCAATTATTGTCCGAATTGACGTATACGTTTCTAATATCGTATAGTATTATCCGTAATATTGTGCTAATTTAAAGTAGACCTTACCGTCAAAGCATTACG
This sequence comes from Zeuzera pyrina, assembly GCA_907165235.1. Taxonomy (NCBI): domain Eukaryota; kingdom Metazoa; phylum Arthropoda; class Insecta; order Lepidoptera; family Cossidae; genus Zeuzera; species Zeuzera pyrina. The sequence goes on from OU015647.1 coordinate 4,035,702, forward strand.
TTGTAAAAGCTGATAAAAGATTGCATGACATTGAAACGAAGTTTGTTAAAAAAAATAATTAAAATGCAATCTTACGTCTCGTGCTTAAAGTATAATTCACCTAATTCATTTTCATCACTATCTACATCATTTTGATTTGTTAAGTGAAGGTGACAAGGATAAGACATATATTGTCAGGCAATATTTAAAAATATGATTACGAATTTAATAAAAGAGGTTTGTAATATATTATAACGAAATAATGAACACGCAAGTAAAATTATTTAATTTGTTTACAGAGAATGAGGTAAATAATTGTTGAAGGAGCACTACGACATGTTCGCTGTTAGCGTATTCGAATACTACTAAAACAAAAGTGCACTCAAATACTCGCTTGAGTGCACATTTGGTTCGGACGTTTTTGGAGCGTTGATTGTGATCTTGTTTTATATATGATCGAAGAAAGAAACAATTAAATGAAGTATGTAATTAATAATATCTGTTTAACAAATACAATACAATAACAAATTCGGTACACGCATGTTCAAAACTTGTACATAGGATTTTAAAGACATTCGGATAAAGTACGGAGGATTAGGAATGAGCGACATTAGAACATCGACATCAGGTATAAAAACATAGATGTCTTAACATCGATAATCGGCCCTCATAAACATCAATATTTTATCAATTGGGTTGCAAATAAAAGGGTCGAAAATCGATAGTTTCCACATGCGAAAACCAAATTGTGTTAATACAAGACATCAAGATATAAAATTTATTTTACAAAATGTGAAATTTCAAAACTTTTAAAATGTCTAATTAATTTCAATGCATATCTTTGATGAACGAAGTATTTCTTCGTTTTTATGATAGATGTAACTACGCATACTTATATTTCAAATTTGATTTCAGCATCAAAATATCAATATTTTTATTTCGATATTTAGCAGACATCGATTTTTAGTAATCAATATTGGTATTGATGTCAATATTGATGTTTTTATTTAGATATTTATCAGAGATCGATATCTACTCATCGATATTGGTATCGATGTTTTTATTTCAACATTTATCAGACTTCAATGTTATTCTATATCTCTCATCCCTAATCATATCAAACACTGAATCACAACCAAGTCATTAATATCCTCACCGTGTATTCGTCGAATTTGTGTTTTAATTGCTTGTGCAGACGAAGACCCTTGGTGCTCAGGAAGTTATATCCGCACTGCTCGCACACAAAGTCAGATGGGTGTTTCTTGCGTAAGTGACCTAGGTAGGTAGACTTTACACTGACAATGAAAAAGAAAATTATCAAATTAGATTTTGTACCACGTTGATGGATGATCGATGTTAGAAAAAGATCGATATTAAAGTCGATGCTAATGTCGGTCCTCAATATCGAATCCGGACGAAAAATGCATTGAAATCATCAATACGCGTAGTCCTAAAGGGGTACTCAGAGAGGATGGAGCGTCAAGCGTCGCAGTCCTTAGATACTTCCATCGCTTCTTTGAATCTCACCATTCTCTTCACGCATTTTCGCCTAGATATGTGTGCTTTTGACATTTCCTTCGGCTAACACTCTTGACTATTTGATCTTCATAAGTCAGCCTTGGTATTCCATGGCTTCTACTACCACTCACTTTCGCTTTGTATATTTTCTTCGTCAGTCTTTCATCACTCATTCTTTCCATGTGCCCGAACCATCTTAGCATTTCTTTCTTCATTTTTACAATAACACTGTCGTGCAAGCCTGTCATACTGCGATCTCTTCATTGCTTATTTTGTCCGCAAGGGTGACACATATTTCTAAGAGATCGCATTTCTACTGCATTTCCTTACTTTCACTCGATTTCGGGCATATCCAGGCCTCACTACCATACAATAAAGTTGGCACCAACACAGCATTGTGTACTTAGAAATTGGTAACACTATCCCTCCCATGATCTCGTTAATATGTAATCACTCACCCAAACTTCATACCACATTGTGAACACTGATATGTTTTCCCTTTATGAAATTTTTCATGTAGCTTCGCACTAGTCCTGAAAATTTGAAATCATTTTAATGTGTAAACTTTCCGTTTGTAATCCACTTAAAAAATGAGCCGTCGCGAGAGCAGATGTGAAATATCGAAGCTTTTTTGTAAAGAAAATATGCATGAAAGGATGGTTTATTAAAGGAAATGAATATGGCATAATCAAATACATTTTTTTTAAAGAAAAAAAATATTCTTTATTTAAAAAACACGGGCCCACGAGTTCTGAAGTGAATAAAAACACTGCATACGCTATAGGCATACGAGCTACAGCCTGACCTGTCGCGTAAGATGTTTCACATCAAAACAAGAAGGTTCACGATTAGTCTGTATATGTGTATATACAGGGTTCATTTAAAAATACTGATAACCACTTAGTGCAAAATTCCTGTCCACATATTTAACAAATTTTGTTCTGCTTTTTTCAAAACTCAATATATTCCTCGAAAAATATCTGTTAAATTTGTTGTACTGTCTGAAACGTAATTACTCTGTACGTATTTCCAATGGTGCAGTGCAAGCGCACCGGGCCTCGGCGCCGCGCTGCGCGTGCGCGTGCGCCGCTTTAGCGACTGGGTAGAGTAGGTGCCATTTTCAGAAACATTTAATATATTTTTATTTTTGTATGAAAAAAAAACTTATGAATTTTCGAGTCGTAAAACAAGTTATTGGGGATAGTGTTTAGTACAAAATACTCAGAGGTTATTAGCATTATTAAATTAACCCTGTATATATATATATTAATTTCGCTGACATAGGAGTTAGAGCAAATAATACCAACTGCTTATAATTTTTTTAAATTAAATAGAGCCCTTACTCACCAACAATGTAGCTTTCTATTGGTGAATTTTTGAAATAGGTTGAGCAGTTTTTGAGTTTATCCATTACATACAAACAAAGTTTACCATTTTACAATATTATTATAAATAAATTTTACAGTTTTTGAAGTCAAAGCCAAAGTGAAGCCAAATTAATTTGCGACAACAGAAAGTCTACTAGTTTGGTAGGCTAGGCACCGACTTCAGTAGCGATTACAAATATGTCTAAATCGCATAAACGAACTTATTGTAATGTACTTAGTGCCTATATAATAATAATTTTAGTTATTTGTATCTAGAGTTATCGCTTTTCAACATAACTACAAGAAATTAAACTAACGAATACGATAATTTTATATGTGTGCATTGTTTTTTTTATAACTAAACGAGATGCTCTCCACATCTCACATCAACGCAACAATCCTACGTATCCGGCCGAGAGTAGTCAGTTCCGTTAGGCATGAGATAAGAGTCGGCCTTCTCTTATACATATTCTCTAAGTTCCGTTAGATGGCAGATTATTGTATGCAGAAATAAATTACCTTCTGTAAGTGACGTACGGACAACTTTTGCATATGAATTTATATAAATGCGTCAGCGCGTGGTTATGCCATGAACGGCGATGGTTAAAATACAGGTTGCATATATCACAGACAAATGAGCCATTTCTCTGAAAAGAATACAACATTCATTTATTTAATTGCACACAACAAAGTTACATGTAAACAAAATTGGAAGTAGCAATTTAGAAAAGGCAATGCTTATCTCTTCACATGGAGTACTCAACCTATAGAGACGAAATATCGGAAGATTTTATTCACCACTGCTCAGTTTATTTACACTAACAAATATCAACTCTCTCTCGCATTAAGCATTACATAATTAATACTGGACTGTGTGTAGATCTCTGTATATTCCGACAGATATTTAAATATTTATGTAATGGCTTATTATTTTATTCGGTGGTGTGGCAAAAACAGCAAAAAAATCGAACTATAAAACAGAACGCAGTAACCGCGACAGTGTTTAGACGTAAATTATTTTCATACAAAATAAATGAAATTGCTACTCTATAGGTTGAGTGCTCCATGGCGGGCGGTAACAAATCATCCGTCTCATGCCTTTAAACATAAATTGTTTTCATACAAAATCGATCGATCGATTTTGATAAAACTTTTTGTGCGTTTGAGTGGGTCCCTGGATAGTTTAGATTCATAATTGGATCTAGGAGGTGGCGATACAATCGTGTACCAGGATTTTTTTTTTTTTTTTTTCGGGCAGGAGAACATTCTAGTGTTAGCAACACCACGAATAAACTAAAAGACGAACACTGGCGCCCTCTAGAAGAGCGCGACGGTGTTCGTGACGTCATAGACAAGAACGACTGACGGCTTGTTCCCCACTACCGCTCGAGAATACCTATATAAGTCAAAACTCGAGCGCTTCACGTCTGGTCGCGACCTGTGACGCTGTAAAAGCCACTAGGGCTAACAGCAAAGAGGGGTTTTGTTTAGTCGGTTCGAGTCCGACACTCCCCAGTCGGCGTAGAGTCCGGCTGGGTAGCCCGCGGGGGTTTCATTTCGCCTCTCAGAAACCAAAAAAAAAAAAAAAATCACGTCTGTATTGTTTTTACCTTCACAACTGCAGCACGAAGTGTTCGAATACAAATTAATTAATTATTAATTGATATTAAATATTAATATTAATCGATTAATCGATATAATTTAAGTAAAGTTTGGGGTGTTCCATTGCTATAAGTATCTAACTTACTATTTAATTTTATCGTAGCTAACACTAGTTAATATTGTTGTTGGAGCTTATGTACGAGCAATAAGAACTTTTAAATGGCACGACGCAACTTTTAGGGCTTATATCTCGAGACCTAGATTTTGCAGAGCTCAGATCTAAATACACATTGCTAGATTTAAGGTCTACTATCGAATGGTATAAACAAAATTAAGAAACGAGAACAAATTTGTACTTCGAAAATTCCAGAGCGTTTTGTTGGACTATAAATAGAGCTACATGTCCACCGCTAAGTCAGTTTTACGACTATCGATCGAAGCGATTTATCAAGGCGAATTAGGAAGACTACTAAGACGACTACTGCGATGACTTTGGATAAAAGACTGCGATTCGGGAATGTTGTCTATGTGTGAAGCGTGTACCTTCGGTGACTACTACGCAATTAACTACTTCGAGGGACGACTACGGAAACTAGTGTTAGTTTCACTACATTCTAATCACGTCAATTAGTCATCTGTGACAATTTTGTGAGATTTTGATAGCAAATGTGTGGTCAAAATACTTTGCCTACGTATTAATGAGGCTTTATAAAAGAATCTGGCGTTAGTTTTTGTGTAGTAGTTATTAAGTAGCAACAAGCGATCGTGTACAGTTTATTTGAATGGAGGTAGTCAGAAATAATTTAATTATACCGTCCGCCATGCGCTGTTAAATAGAAGTAGTCTAGTGCAATCAGTGTTAGTATACCTTTAGCTGTATCCGCGAACCGTCGTTGTTAGAATATAGCCAAAATTAGTGATCAGTGAGTTATTCAGTGAGTTTTATACGTAGTGTTTTAATGAGTGATTAGTGAGTTTTATAGTGCATTAAATATACGTATTGATTATTGTGCTTTTACTAGGAACCGCCGTAATTAATTCGCGTGTTCTTGACATCTGTTTGTACGAATGAAAATAAACTCTGCGCCCTTAACAGGCATTTGATTACCCACAGCTGATAACAATAATTATATAGATTCCTTATAAATAATTAAAATAAATAAATTACTTACACTAGTGTGTCTTATACAATGAACTCTATATACATCTTCATCCAAAAACCCTTTATAACATTGCGAACACTTAAAAACAGAGTACAAATAATTTTCTGACTCTTTCCTTTTCTGTATCTCTCGCACACTCTCTGAGTAAGTCATATTTACTACTGTAAATATCGTCTCGTCTATGGGTTCCAATGACGACTTGCCTTTTTCTGGACTCTCTGTTTTCTTTTCTTTAACACTTTCCGTTTTCGTTTCATTGTCTTTAGTTGTTTTCTTAATTAAAACTGCATCATTTGAAGAGCTGTCTTCCATATTTGAATCGAGTGAGCTTTCATTTGCATCATTTTCTTTTTTCATATCAAGATCTTCTAAGTTTTGGTCAATGAAAGTTTCATTTTCCAATTCAATAGGTTCAATATAAGCTGTATAATTTGAGGAACTGTGTCGTTCATTTGCATCATCATCATCACCTTCAGCTTCATCCGTATCATCCATATTGATGACAACCGTATCCGATTTTTCATCGAAATTGTTACTATTCATATCACAATTAGAATCTATTTCAAATTTAGTATCATTAACGTCATCACACATATCAGTTACATTATCATTATCATCATTAAAATAAAAATCTGTAGAATCATAATCAATTATTTTTATAGACAAACTCGATTCCAAATTGTTCCTCTTTCGATTTATAGTTTGTATTACCTGAGGAGTTAGCTGAAAAATAAAGGACAATTCATAAATTGTGTTACACTTTAAAAATAAAAAAAAACAATTAGATCTACATACATATCTTTACGCCGTATCCCTAACGTGGTAGTCAGAAAGGACGGAGCGCTAAACGTCGCGATCCTTACATTTCAGTTGCGGTACTTACATACTTCTTTCGCTTCCTCAAATCTCATCATTCTCCTCACACATTTCCACCTAGGTATTCAAGTGCTTTTGACATTTCCGTCGGCTAACACTCCGGCTATGTGATCGTCATAAGTCAGCCTTGGTCTTCCTTGGCGTCTTTTACCACTTGCTTTCGCTCTGTAGATTTTTTCGTCAGTCTTTCATCGCTAATCTAAGCATTCCTTTCTTCATTTTTACGATAACACTGTTGTGCAAACCTGCCATAGGTCTACAAAAGGTGGGGGATGAGACATTAAAATGAAAATAATAACAGTAGTATTGTTTTAAGATAAGCGTGACTTCTGTGGCACGTCCAGTAGATGCCTCGCAATTGTGTGATAGCTCAGTGATCGTATCAAACACCGAAGCACCACTACGCTCGACAAGAAAGACACTATTCACTATTCTATTTGAACTGAGCTAAAGTAGATTTGACGTTCAAACATACTTTGTAATTGAGTTTATTTGAATAAATTGATTTGACTTTGACTAGATCATCAATCCAATAACGTCGTGTTCTCTCGATCATCGTATCAAAAACCGCAGCACCACTACGCTAGATAAGAACGACACTAGATTATCATCCGTTAGGTGACTCGCAACGTTGTAAAATATTTAAAAACACGGGAAATTAACGCGAATACCTTTTATTTTCTCTTGACGTTTCGGCCGAGTTTCATCGGCCGTGGTCTCAAGTAAACTGTCGCAGCAATTTATAATGCAGCGCGAAAGTTTAAAAGTTTATATCGCAACGTTGTGTTTCCTCAGTGATCGTATTTAACACCGAAGCACTTCAATGTTCGATATGGACGACACTAGATCACCCATCCAGCAGGCGACTCACGCTGTGTTCCTTCAATGATCGTATCAAACACCGAAGCACCACTACGCTCGATAAGAACGACACTAGATCACCCATGCAGTAGATAATTCGCAACGTTGAGTTCCCTCAATTATCGTATCTAACACCAAGCACCACTACACTTCATATGGACGCAACTATATCACCCATCCAATAGGTGACTCGCAACATCGTGTTCCCTCAGTGATCGTATCAAACACCGAAGCACCACTACGCTCGATAAGAACGACACTATATCACCCATCCAGTAGGTAATTCGTAACATTGTGTTCCCTCAATGATCGTATCTAACACCGAAGCACCACTAAACTTCATATGGACGCCACTAGATCACGTATCCAATAGGTGACTCGCAACATTGTGTTCCCTCAGTGATCGTATCAAACGCCGAAGCACAACTGTTTAAACTCAATAATATACCGAAGCACCACTACATAATTGTTGATTAAACAGCAAACCACTCACATTTTTATTACTGTGAAGTAGATCCATCATCAGATTGTGTGCATTTCTCACTTTAGTCTTGAAGTGTGCAAACGACAACAGTCTGTGCGCACATTCCCAGCACAGCGATAGTGGGAGTGATCCATTCAACTGGAATCACAAAAATCGAGGCATAGGTCAGTTTTCCATTCCAAGATAGGAAAAACAACATGTTTTGGATTTATTTTGTTATCTGTCTGTCAGTGGTTTTTCTTATTAGAATATCAATTGAAGGTATACACTTAAAGGTACTTCAAAATTGGTAAAAATGTCGACAATATTACTATATAATACTATTAAAAAATGTATATGGTTCAGCCAATTGGCTGAAATAGGCGTTTAATTGCAAGGCTAGACCTTTCGTTAAAGAACACCATTCAACCACACGTGTAAATGTCAATTAGTCGAGTGGCTGAGCACATTGTTCGAGAGTTCAGCCAGATGACGCTAAGCTAACAGGTTAAATGTCAATTTGCTAGGGTAACCTACAAAATGAATGAATATTCTATTCTTTATTGCACAAAATAATTGCAAACTTAAACAAGTAATGAGGTGAGTGGCAATGAAGTGGCAAATAATAATATTTTAGAAACATTTATAGAAAGAAAAAAATATTTTGGGTAGGTTAGGATAGGTTAGGAACATACTAATGTTTACCACAACGCACAAGACGAGCGAGCGAAGCAAGCGTACCGCTTCAGTGCCCAGCGAAGCGCCAGAACAGAGTCAGCCCTATAAGAACTGTTTAAATTTTAATTCACTTGAATCGCTTGTAGGTAACTCCATTATTTGTGACTTCTAAATAACATTGGGAATTGATTTTGATTATTTTTTTACACGACAAAACTCTCAACGATCCAACACCAGCTGTTGGCGCCGTCTTGGAAATAAAACGAAACTAGCGACGCGGTGGCGGAGAAACATACTAATTCAAAGTTACGGTGGCTTTTAAGTCAGTCGTGATGTTGAACATTTTCAACGCCTTAATGATTCAATTATAAAACTAGGCGTATGGTTCAACGACGTTATTCAATGAAAGGGCTAGCCATGCAATTAAACGTCTATTTTAACCAGTTGACTGCGACATATAGCGACTAGGTAACCATAAGTCGCGCGGCCCGTATCGTTGTCTTACCGTGCTATGAGGGTAACCACAAATCTCTTATGTAATTAAGTTTTATAATTTAAGAAATAATCAAAATTGTGTTTATAAAAATTACAATTTATTTATTATCGACTTGTTATTTCTCGCGGTTTCACTCGCGTTAAATATAAAATTTGTTAATAACTTGACTATCGGATCCTAGTAATGCGAGGAACCATCGTCTCGATAAGACAAATATATTATGCGAATATGATCTCAATCTGTCAAGTTGTTCAGAAATTACGTAACAAACACGCGCTAACGATTACATATGCATTTACAGATAAAAATGTATTATTTATTCAGGTTGTATAAGACTTCTGGTTAATTCTGTTACATATACACAAAAGTACCAACCTTTTGTCCCATGATTTCTTCATAGCTCTGTTTGAGATTATATCTCTTGATGTTCCACACTTTTCTATCAATAGCCAGACATATTCTACACACCTGAAAAAGAGTCAAGAAATATAAAACTTGTAAATGTAACTACAGAAACTTGCGTCATCATATTTGACTCTGCAATTCACAATAAAAGAAAAATCAAACATACTGCAACCTTATATGCTATCTGGATGAGATGCGAGTGAATTACTGTTCTAATCACTCTTTTTTATGGATGTACATCTTTTATACTGATTACTTCTGAGTTACACATGTCTACTGAGTATTACTCACTGTTTATACAAGACCAGCCTGCGAGCGAAGATTTCCAGTGCTAATAAAGAATGTGGAGAGACGAGTAGCTAGTAATAGGGTAAATAAATAAGCAAATAAATCATTTATTTGCTTTTAAACAGGGTACATGGTATGGTATGTAGATGGTGTTTAGGATTTGATATAATAATGTCATACAATAATTTAATCTATACAGGAAACTGAATTGATTTATGGAATAAAAAAATTAATATATCCTATTTCTGGGAAAAGTTCGCGCTTGACAAAAACAATTTTTTCGCGGTTTTACATAGAACTGAAGAATAAGGAATATCTTCAAAAATGCTCTAAGTCCTATAGTTCAAAATTTTACCACATTGTCCCATTTAAAAGAATGACCTATGTGGCTATTACCTAAAAATTTGCAGACAGCGACAGCCACGCGATCGTTGCGCGACCGGCGACTAATTGTAATAAAACATTGATATCATGTAAGATTGCGTGTCTATTGCGCTATGACCGTAAAATGCCGTTTTTGCAGTAGATATATCGCCACTATACAAATTATATTATACAAATTTTCATCTTGACAGCAGATATCGCGCGATATTTGGCTGTCGCATACTGTCTGCAAGTTAGGTAATAAGAGTGGCGGTTATATAGTATGAGTCATAAACTTAGTATATATAATATTATATACTCAATATAATATACTCAGACATTTCACACAGCGCCATCTAGTCCCAAAGTAAGCTGCATAGCGCTTGTGTTATGGGTACTAGACAACTGATATACTACTTATATACTTTTTTTTTGTAATTACATACATATTATACATAAACACCCCATATACTGGCGTATAGACGGAAAACAAGTGCGAATGAATGTAATCTTTTATGATAGTGCCACGAGTAGGAAAGGGATAACAAATGGGACGCTATTGTAACACGTTTTGATTTTGAATGAGAGGTCGTCACAAGTCGTCACGCTGTGGAGAACGCTGTTAAGTTTTTGAGTATTTTGTGTTACTACTTTTTTATTTTTCAATAATGGTTACATGTTCTGTGTGTGATAGTGATATTACATATCGCAATAATCAAAGGAATCGTTCATTTCATAAATGACAATAAGAAATTGAAAATCGTCACGTGTCAACGGGATCTCTGTTCGTCTATACGCCAGTATATATTAAGTTTATGACATAAGTCCATAACCAATCCTAAACATTCAGTGAAAGGCGGTTGGTGGCTGAGTAGTGATTCTCCCTCGGCCGGTAATTTCTTAGTCCGGTGAGGGTTCAGCACGTCACTCCAAGGAATACCCTGCGGTTTTTGACTGCAGTACTTGGTGGTGTTTTGTAACTGGCGATCACAATAGATCACTGTCGTTCGCAGTGATTGCTACGTAGTAAATTTTTTTTTTCTTAAATAATTTACATAATTCATATTTTAAATTATTTCATTGACTTATTTTTACGCGTTTCGGATGTAAACGCTAGTGGTTTTGTATTTCATCTGTGGTGAATGGGTTGACACTTTCGGTTAACGCATCCAGCCTCCGAATATTAAACCCTGAGTCTAGTTGGTACGTTCCGTGTAGTGTATTGTGTATTTTTTTTAATCAAATTGATTGTTTGGTTAGACTGTAAGTTAATTAAGTAACTTTTAAACTCATGAAAATATAACAAGTGCAAACAGATATTGATTTTATTTACATTTCCATAAGAAAAATCTGGAAATAACCTATTATTTTCTCCACCCCGTAACATGATACAGGTCTGGTAGGACCTGCATAGCCACTTACATGGAATAAAAATAATATCTCAATGCAAAATGCAAATAAATAAATAAAAAAATAAAAAAATTCAGTTTCCTTAGTCGATATTCATAATTATGGTCTTCGTTTTAGGTTTATTGAGAGCAAATTTAAGATTTAATCAAAGAATAATGTTGTACCTTTTCTAACTCGCGTTGTCCTTTTCGCGAAGGCTGTGGTACGTCACCTTGAATCTCCTTCGATATTAATCAGTACATAAAAACAAGAAAACAATAAAAATTACATTATTAAATTGCACCTGTCCTTAAACTATCTACAAGAATAAATAAAATTGAAGTGTCTGAAATACAGGCTTTTTCACAAGCGTATATGGTTATTTCTACGTTAGCAAAATGCAAACATACTTTTTAAATTTTTGTTTGTTTGACCGGACTAATCTCAGAAACGGTTAAATCAATTTCGACAGAACTTTTATCGGCAAGTAGATTTTTCAGATTCTATGCTAGATCTTATCCCAGAATAATAGCAAAAAAATTGAGATTTTTCATCATAAGATCTCTGGAACCATTAGACCTACAAACTTGAAATTTGGCAGACATGTGTAGTATTATATAATTGTTGGTGCGTCAGTTAGTTATCACGTAACTTCTGAACGATTTTATTTGTTTTGTCTAGAACTGTAGATGATGGTCATAAATGTCCTAGGATTCGATAGGTAGCGTTGTAATGAAATATGGGCGTATATAAGGGGGTGTTAAGGGGTCCGGGGACCGCCCAAAAGGAAGGGGGCTTAGCTTATACTTATGCTCCCCGAATAGCAACCTTTTGAATCTGTACAAACAAAATATTTCAGGATTGGATAATATGCACACACACACACACACACACGCACACGCACACGCACACGCACACGCACACGCACACGCACACGCACACACACACACACACACACACACACACACACACACACACACACACACACACACACACACACACACACACACACACACACACACACGCACACAATACGAAGTAACGGGTACTAGTCTACATAAATAAAAATCAATTGCTACATGTATGACGGAACATTGTTCGAGAACGGCTCGACGGTTTTGGCTGATTCCTTTTTTGTTGTGTTCGTAATTGTCAGGACAAGGTTTGTATGAAAGAAAATTTTGGAAAATCTATGGAAATGTCGGAAATTTTGATGATATTTTCATATGAAAATCTCAATAGAAAAAAATTTTTGAGTTGCAGATATTCAACTTCAAATAGCCCGAAGCCAGGGTGAGTCGGGTCGCTAATTTATAATAAAATTGTTTATACATACTTGTGTTCCTAGGTTCAAGCATGGCGTAGCCCCACTACTCAACTTTCTGTACCGTGTACCACTCATAGTAAAATCCCTCTTGTTGAAATGTAATGAACAGATTTTAGTAAACTTCGTAGGTGTCCAATCCTTCCTGTTGATTGCTTTAATCCATTTCCGTTTAAGGATTTCATCTGTTGGAAACCTAGAAAACAATTATTATAAACAATTACACCAAGTTTGTAACCCCAAACTCAGCAATAGCCTTGTACTATATCTCACGACAAATTATAGGAACAACTGTGGGAAGTAACGCCGAGATCACCAATTACTATGATTGGGAAAAGTTAAGAAAAAAGTTTTAAAAAAATTTTAAACCAATTACTATGATTGGGAAAAGTTAAGAAAAAAGTTTTAAGAAAAAAATTAGACTCAGTTCAAAAAAAAAACATTGAAGTACAAAATAACTACATACATACATATCTTCATGCTGTATCCATAATGAGGTAGTCAAAAATTCTTTTGTTGTAAGTGTCAAAAGCATTCTCATATCTAGGCGAAAATGCGTGAGGAGAATGATGAGATTTGAGGAAGCGAAAGAAGTATGTAAGGATCGCGACCCATGGCGCTCCGTCCTCTCTGACTACCCCGTTTAGGATATAACTGCTTTACTAATCAAAACTCATGTATAAAAATAACTATAAATATGATACAAATACTTATGTAATTAAATTTGAAAGTTATTGAAGTCGGTGCCAAGCTTACCAAACTAATATACTTTTCTGTTGTTACATATTGATTGATTAAATCTGAAAGTATATATATTTTCAAATAAAAAAAGAATTTTCCAAATCAATTTATAAATGACGGAATTCTGAGGTAATACGCGACTCGGGATCCTAGCGTACATATAGGGTGGTACAATTCTACTATACTAGTAAAATCGAGATGTCAGTTTCTTAAATCGAAATTTAAATAGTTATTGCACAACTAAGATTTAAAACTGAGCCGATCACGCTAAGACCTGAGCCATTGGCGTTAATTGTATCCTATTTGTCTTTACTTCATGATACTCACACATGGAAAGTGATTCTGTCTGCAACATTTGAGTGCCTGTCTGAATAACTTTTACATGATAAGATACAGCACTTCATGGTGACATAAACCTATGATAACTTGTCACAGTTCACACTGGTCTATAACTTCAATAATAACGAACACTATGTAACTATATTTCTTAACTTGGTAACAGGATAACCACTTTGGACTTGGAATTAGTAAACATTTTAAATTACAGTTTTTTAATGATCATAAAGCATATAAGACCACAGGATTTATATATAAGACAACAAAATAAGATTCAAATTTATCTAAGGATTCAAAATGATATTTACAGCAAGCGCTGTAAATATTCATACGAAAGATATTGACTGATTAATAGCGTCACACTAAAATTTATTTTATGAACAAAAGCGAATCAAATTAATTAGCCACTATAATGATTATTCATAATAACAAAATTTTAAATTAAAATAACAAAAGGTGAGCAAAAGTCAGAAGAAATCACTGTGCAGAAACTACTCGAGTAATCACTTATGTTACTCTATGGTAATCACTAAAAGAAATATCACAAATTAGTAAGAGTATGTCTAAAAATATGAACGCGTGAATGTTACTACTGCTAAAAGGAAGCCCAAAGTAGGGATGCGCGATACATATCGATATTGACATGATACAATATCGATGTTCAAAATATCAATATTATAATATAGTTAAGGACAAAATGTAAGTATCGATATTTTAAATAAGAAATTGTAATACCTTTTTTATCTACAAAACATTGTAGTATTGATGTTTTTAACAAGATAGTGTAAAGTCATTTACAATATGATTTGCAAATAATTAGTCAAGTATTTATGTTTATTTATATTCATTATGATATCTAAGAATAAATAACAATAATGTGTAAAAACAGATCGTGCCAATATTCTTATTTCACTATATAGCCTATCTAGTCTCTACTATATCTCATTGTTTCTTGACGGTACTTCTGAAATCAGTTATTTTTTTTTTTTAATTTTACTTTGTACTTATATAACAAATATTAGAAAAAATGTAATGTCTTTTTTTTTTTATAATTAACACTTACATTAGTTGCAGCTGCCCATGATCCCCTATAAGTATGCATTTAAATTTAAGTTTGAAAAACTGTCGATATTAGAAAATGGGATATATATAATGAGGATATTAAATTAATAATAATGTTATCTACAAATCTCAATATTAAAAAATTTACGGTTTTCTCTATAAATTTGCTACTTTTGACATAAATAAAAAATTTTGATAAAATGAAATTATTATTATTATTAAGTCACATCTTTAAAATTAATGGTCTTTACTACAAAAAAATGGTAAACTTTAAAATTAAGTTTTCTCAATAAAATTTTGGTTACGACTTCAATCACTGAAACTTTAATGTGGTGTAATGGTGATAATTAATGCTTGGGAGGAAACCGTGAGGACAAATGTAGGACTGACATCTCGCTTGCACCAATTATAAAGTAGATGCAAGCGAGATGTCACTTCTCTAAATCGAGTTAAAATAGTTGGTGCAAGCCACCCTAAGGTTTAGATTGTTTCACATCGGGTAAACTTTTGCAAATTATTTTGTAACTTTATACACACACGACGATATATTTATAACACTTTTTTTTGGTTAGGTTAGGTCTTTTTACCACAACGCGCGAGCCAAGCGAGCGAAGCGAGCGTGCCGCGGCAGCAGTCGGTGAAGCGCCAGATCGGAATCCGCTTATACATGGAGCAGTATCGAAAGAGGGGTCCGTACTCTAAAGAGATAGTTGAAGTCAAGAAATTAAGGGTGGCTTGCACCGATCACTAAAACTTGATTTAAGGATTTGACATCTTGCTTGCACCAACTATTAAATTGTTGGTACAAATGAGATGTCAAACCCTTAAATGTAGTTTAAATTGTTGGTGCAAGCCACCCTTGATCTCGAAACATCTCTATAATCCTCCATCTCTTTTCACCTTTTGCCGTTGGTATATCTATATGTAACAATGTTATATATTTGTGTATATAACATTGCTATATATAGATGTGGTGTATTTCTGACTTATTTCCAAGTGCAGTATTGAAATAGGAGTCCGCGCTCTAAAGAGGTAGTTGAAGTCGAGAAATTTAATCTCGAAACATCTCTACAATATTCAATCTCTTTTCATCTTTGGCTGTTGGTATATCTATATAATATAGCAATCTTATATAAACTAGTAAGTGTAATTCCGAGTTGTTTCCAGGGGCAGTATTAAAATAGGAGTTCGCACTCTAAGGAGATAGTTGAAGTCGAGAAATTTAATCTTGAAACATTTCTATATCCTTTCATTTCTTTTTATCTTTTGCTGTTGGTATATGTATATTGTATACATAGCAATGTTATACATCGTAAATGTAAATCTAAAACATAATCAAGAAGATACAATGAAGGTAGTTTGTTATTTATCACAAAAAACGTAAGAAAACTATGTATTTCCGAGTTATTTCCAGGAGTTAGGAACAGTCGTTGCGCAATTGCACCAAGGAATATAATACTCCTCTAAATCAATTCACGGCGCCGGATGTGCCGGCATTGTCTAGATCAGCCATTCCCAAAGTGGACGATAACGCCCCCTTGTGGGCGCTGCAGGCCTAAAGGGGGGCGGTAAGAGACCCAGAAAAAAAATGGGGGCGTTGTGTAGAGGCCTGGGGGGTGATTTGTAATTTCATTTAGCTAAGAGGCATCTTAGACAACGACTGCATGAGCTCTCGACTCAATAGACAAAATAAGTTTGGGAACACCTGGTCTAGACGATAGTTTGTCAAGTTCATTTATTTATTACAGATAATGTTATTTTACATAGCACAGTATATTAATTTTAAATGACTGCTTATTTTTTTATTGGTAATAATTATTTTATAGCGAATTAATTTTTTTTAAAGCTAGTATCGATTTAATAAAGATATAACATTTTATTGTATGGCAATACATTTTTTATTAACAATTCATAGCAATTTTGTCTATATTTTCAGTGCAGTTATTGAAGTGCCGTTTTAATGCATCTCTTAGAAAATATCGAAATTTTAAAATATTGATATTTTGTGGTCGATAATATCGACATATCGATATCAAGCAATCGACATCAATGTCGATCCCAATATCGATATTTTAACAATGTCCCTTTTTGTAGCCCCGAGCTCCTAACGCACTACAAATACTTAATCTGTGCCTAACGCCACAGAGCATGTAAAGTTTCCCGATCGCGTTCATAACGGCTCTTTGCCAAAGAGTAAGTAAAATGCCCTTTAAACACCTTACAATTTGTTAGAACAACTTTCTTGGGATGGCGATACGAGATCGATTAGCGGAAAAATTGTTCGATCGATCTCGAGTAGAGAATCGATTAAGTGAATTGATTGCGGACACCCAAAAATGGACTTTCCATTATATTTGTATTGGTAAGAAACCAACTATAAAATAATTAGCCAGCGTGGTATTTTTAAATACATATATCGAACACTGCCGTCACCTTAGCGCTCTCGAAGCCAGATTTAGGGCTTTTTTAAGTCGTCTAACTTTTATCTATCCTAAGCAAAATTTAAAAAACCCGTAGAACAATTTTTGAGTGTCTGTCGTCTATTCACTGGATCAATGCACTGCTCAAGATGAAATGATCGATTCTTCCATTAATCGTCTCAGATGGCCATCCCTAGGAAAGTTGTTCCAACAAATTGGAAGGTGTGTAGGGCATTAAAACGTAGACTTTATGGCGGGATCAGCAGAAGTGAGGTTGTAATTTTATTTCGATTTTTTATTTTTTTTATTGGAAATTTGGAAAAAAAACATGTCACAAATAAAGAACTAGATTCACAATCTCCTATAGAATGTAAACGAATTTTTGTCCGAATTGACGTATATATTTTTAATATCGTAAAGTATTATCGGCAATATTGTGTTAATCTAAAGTAGACCTTACCGTCAAACCATAAGGTTATAAACGTTCGTAAACGATTTTTGCATGACATTGAAACGAAGTTTGTTAAATAAAATATTTAAAATGTTATCTTACGTCTCGTGCATAAAATGTAATTCAAATAATCTATTTGCGTTGCTATGCATGTCATTTTGATTTGTTACATGAAAGTGACAAGGATAAGACAAATATTGTCAGGCAATATTTAAAAATGTGATTACGAATTTAATAATAAAAGAGCTATGTAACGTTATTACTATAATGAAATAATGAACACGTAAATAATATTATTTATTTATTAATCGAAAATAAGAACTCGCGTCTTTTTTTAGCGTTCTAGATCACTTCTTAATGTGTTATTTTTGCAATTTTTGAAGGAGCACTTTGACATGTTCGCTGTTAGCGTTTTCGAATACCATTAAAACAGAATTGCGCTCAAATACTCATTTGAGCGCACATTTGGTTTGGACATTTTTGGAGAGTTGATTGTGTATCTAGTTTTTATTTGTGATCGAAGTGTGATTTAAAATATCAGCAGCCACAGATCTATATTATGTCATTAGCCACAGATAATCAAATTTCAAATGATCAATCTGTGAAATTCGACAACATTCCCCCAATTTAACAATTACGCAGAAATAACTGTACTGAAATTTTATTCGAGATCCGTTAGTCTAAAAAATGAAAATACATAAACAATTCCGCGCGACACAAACTGAATGCATTGACGGCGCTCAAAAATTTTTATTGTCGCTTTGTTTGTTTTGATAAGAATATTTAAAAGTAATAATCAGTACGTAATATATTGATCGTTATTTTCTTCGTTCTCCAGCGTACGTAATTTACGTGGAAACAACATTATTTATTATATATTTATCACCTCATTTAATTGGGTAAGTGAAGAACAATTTTAATCTTGTTTAAATGTATGTACGAGCAATTTAGAAATGTAATAATATTCACAATTGTTTTCGTTCTTTAACTTAAACACATATATGTATTATTTGCTTATTTATTTTGTAAACTCCGGTATAGTTGTTGGACACCGTCACTTACCTACTTTATTAGCCTTTCTACCATCTGTGCTTGCGGCGGTAGTTCAACAACAGAAATTTTGGAACATGAACTGATGCACTGGATGCTACGTTCCAGGGTCCTTAGTACGGGTTCAGTAGTGCTCCGACACCTGCTCTGTGGGTGTATACTGCTGAACCGCGCGACTCCAGCCGCATCACCAACTTACGACACCGGATCGTCTGCCGACCGCGGACAGTCAGGGAAGTGCTGTGCTGCGAGGCAAGGACCTTAGACGGGCGATCAACCCCGACCCTGTGTGGTATCCCCTAAATAAATTTGTGTTTGCGTGCTCCCGAGTTTTCTTTAATACCATAGCCGCCACAAGCCACCAGCCATATTCTCTGTCCGCCACAAGACTAGGGATGTGAAAAAATAATCGATTTTCATTGTAATCGATTATTATTTCTTTGTAATCGATTTTTTAAAATCGATTGCAAAGAATTTTTCTTAATAGTAACAATCGATTTTTAAAAATCGATTATATAAATTACACTTGTTTTTATTAAAAATATGAAGAAATGAAAAATAAAGAAATCCAATGCTGCCAAAATTACACATTTTAATTGCGACGAATGAAAAAATGCGAAGTAAGTTCACTACCATGAACAAGTCGATCAAAAGTCGGCGCCATCTGTATGTATGTACGTAAACCAGTTTCGTATTTGTTCAACAGTTTCCTTTCTTTCGAGTGTAAATAATTTAAAAAAACATCAGTGGCGTAACTATACCATCTGGGGCCCGTGGCAAATTCTTTTGATGGGGCCCTATCAGTAAAAATCGTCACGTTGTACTTAGTTTAATTTTAATAAACCACTTAAGTAGTTATCCAACACTAATAACAATTTTATTTTCAAGAGCATGGGTTTATACATTTACATTCATTCACATTCACCAGCCTATATACGTCCCTTTGCTGGACATAGGCCTCCTCTCTTAGGCAGAAGGAATGGGCTATTGACTGGGTGCACGCACATATACTACGTTAAGCATGAAAAAATGTCAAGCATGATTTTAGGTGGCGCTGACAGTATGCATGAATACAGCACACACTGTTAATTGAATAATATTAATAGTTTCGTACACCTAGCCAATAGACTTTCTCTTTCGTTTTTCGCTCCCACTTAAATATTTTCTGGAACTAGAGATTTTAATATCTAACTTTCACAATAAACTTTACTTTGCCACCATTTGCAGATTCAATAAAACAACAAATACGAAAAATCAAAGATACAAATGACCAATTGTCAAAACAATCACACAAAGAATACGCAGTCAGTAGAGCCCTCATAAAAAAATAACAAATCCGGGATTCCCCTAACATAGTGTTGCTACGCTCGCCCCAGCGGCAGCGCCACGAAAAAAGTACTTTCTTGGTTAATAAAATGAGGGAATTCCCTGGTCGTCAATGCTCACCCGCGCTGCCAACGTACCGCGACAAAAAATGTAGAAACCAATGGATGCGTTCTAAAATTGATCAAAATCTTTTTGTTTAGGATGTGTTGAAATGCTTAACGATTAACTTGAAATTGTATTATGGTCTTTAGTTGTCTCACTTTAATGGATTTTAAGCAGAACTTAAAAAAAAAAAATATACTTTTCAAGTAAAATAATATGCTCAGGTATAATGTTAAAAAATTATTTCTGAGCTCGCGGCCTCTTGGGCCGGGGCCCTCTTGGGTCGGGGGCCCGTGGCATTTTGCCAGCCCTGCCACCCTATAGTTACGCCACTGAAAAACATCTTCCAACGGTAAAACACCTAAAAGCGGCTGGCGGAAGTATTTTTTCATGAAGAAGGATAATACCACAGCACAATGCAAATATTGCCCGAAAGAATTAAAAACATGTAGCAATACTACAAATTTAAAGCAACTTAATTGATTTTTTGCCGTAAAACTCACGTGAAGATGATATTCAGGATATCAGCTGATGGAAATAACTCAAAACATAGCAAAAATGATATGCCGGGACAGTCTAACCTAATGTGGAAATCATTTTTTTTAATTTTTTTTCATTGTTTAAACTTAGAAGTTTTCAGAAAGATTTGTTTTGAAACCAGGAGGTTGTCGTTTTGGTTATTTTTCGTACTTATCATTTTATTTTATTTTTATTCTAATAAATTGTGAATACTATACTAATCTCTTAGTTTTATTACTATATAGAAAAGCAGACTTTTTTTCAATTAATACTAAAAAATCGATTTTTTCACAAAAATCGATTATTTATTGTAATTGAAATCGATTAATACTTTCTCAAATCAATTAATACTGAAAAGAAAACAATCGATTTTTAAGTAATCGATTTTTTTCACTTAATGTCACATCCCTACACAAGACTGACTCTACTGACTGAATGTATTATATCACAAGCAATTTATATCTTCTCCCTACTACCATTATACCATGTGGGGACGACGATAGTTAACAAACCACATACAAGAGAATCATCAATATAAGCGAATAAAGGTTATAACCAGGTCGCGTTATTTGGTGTATCTTCGAAACCAAAGCTTCAAAATCAATGAAATTTCAATGGGACCAATCTGGAAGTGTATCTTTTCAAACAAAAAAAGAATTTTCCAAATTGGATCATAAATGACGGAGTTATGAAGTAACAAACATAAAAATAAAAATAAAAACAACTGAATTGAGAACCTCCTCCTTTTTTGGAAGTCGGTTGAAAATGAAATGCTACTACGAAATATTTTCTTTCTTTAGAAATTTAATTGTAATTTTATTTCTAACGCGTTAAGGTCTATAATTAAATATTAGCTAAAAATAAAGTCCCGCTAGGAATGCGTTTACGTCACATTTTGTATAATTCGGCAAATAAAAACGATAAAGTACGAATTCAATTTAAATTTCAAGATTCTTTATTCTATGACAAACATTAAAATACGACTTTCTAGAATGATCAACAAGTTAATGTAACACATTCGAATGAATCGAAATATGGAGATCGGTAAATCGATTTAGTGAAACGATTCTGAAAAAATATATTAAAATGGAAAACTAGTACTTAGTACAAAAATTATATTTATTTATGGAATATAATTCCGTATTGGGCTAGATTAAATGTGGCGGATTTTTCTTTACACCTCCTGACGGTGTAAGACGACATTTTGCGGAGCACTTGACGCAATGAATTCGATTATAGAAATGTAAGACATCGATTAAAAACTAGTTTATAATGGGTGGTGGTTAGTATCACAGATTATTTTAGTATACTTTGACAGATGGGAATACCTGTGAATCGCGACTACCGTTGTAGGTACTCTATGGCCGTTTTTATAATTTTCCGTTGAGCGTTTTTATCGCCACATTTCTACCGTCCACGGTACAATGGGGAAGCAAAATGTAAGCAGTTGTATGGAGATGCTTTTATATTTCCGTGCACGATAACGTCATTCCGTGGACGTTGAAAAAGCGTCATCACTGACATTATACGGAAGCATTTTGCTTACCTATTGTATTTTGGACGGTAAAAATATGACGATAAAAAATTATAAAAGCATCCAATGGGTTCAATTATGTAACTGTGCTAGCAGACTACATAGAAGATATATAGAAGATCCAGGGATCAGACTACAATCTCTCATACAAAAAAATTGGTATTATAAAACCTCAAAATTTTATTGACAATTTTTTTTCGGCTGGACAATTATCCGCATTCTGAAGTTTGTTCAACTGCTTCATAAATACAATGTTCAAGGTATTGTAGTTAATGGCATTAAGCAGGCAGGTCGGAATAGGGCAATAGTTGAAGTTAAAACAGCATCTCTCGTAAGGGAATTACAAAGTGTATTAAATCCTTTTCTTTCTGGAATTGGAATGTGTCATGGATCATTTACGTGAGTCCTCTCCAGGAATCGATCATATTTCTTTGTTAAGAAATCTCCCAAGTCCTCCAAAACATTATTTTTAAACATTATCAATTTTATTTTTGAAACGAATTTAATCCCTCTTGGAAAAATCATATCGTAATACCTATTTTAAAACCAGGCAAAGATCTGTCTAAATAGTCTTATTATCGTCCAATTTGCACTGTCTTCATGTCTATGCAAAATTCTTAAGCATCTCATAAAGAATAGATTGGAATGAATATTGGAGAATAGAGATATACTTTCTAGTCTCAGTTTCGGTTTAGAAAAGGTTTGGGTACAATGGACAGTTTAAGTGTCTTAACTGCAGACATCCGACTTGCAATATAAACTTTCGCGCTGCATTATAAAATATCTAAAAACACGGAAAATTAACGCGGTTACCTTTTATTTTCGCTGCGACAGTTTACTTGAGATTCCCGTGTTTTAAATATCCGACATGCATTTTCTCAGGGGGAACACATCATTGGCGCGCTCCTGGATATTACTACAGTCACAGATTAATTAGTTTACTCTACAGTGTTCATATTCCGTTACTCAGGCAAAAAACGCTTCAGCCGAGTATCCTCATGTCTCGGTCTATATCTGTCCGTACCCAGAGCGCTTATATACTACTTACATACTTTTCTTTTGTAAATAAATACATATTATACATACACCCAGACTCGGGGCGGGAATCGAACCCACAACCCCCGGTTACTTTCCGACGCGCTTACGCGTTGCCCCACGGAGGTCGTCAAATCTTATTTTTATGTAGATTACCAACTTGTGATGTCCTTGTTTAATGTTTGTATTGTCTGTTTTTGGGTCCTCAACTGAATCGTCACTTTTTTCTGCCTGGGCCAAAATCATGTAACATTTTTAGCAAACCGCAGTGTCTAATCCAAACAAGACGTTGGCAAAAACTATCTACGCGTACTTGCCATAATAATAATAATGGGTACCACACAAGCACACGAGCTCTGGGGGAGTTCCTAGTAACACCCAGACTGCAAGCCAATTTAAAAAAGTTAGTTTCCTAAATTGACCTGACCGGGGATTGAACCCGGGACCGAGCTTGGAAAGCAGATGCATATGCCACTGCGCCAACGGGCCATTGTATATATATAAAAAAAAGAAAAGAAAGATAAAATACGTTATTTTTTCCTTTAAAATATTATCAGTGTGAGGCCGGTGTTTTAAATATTCGTTTGCCTCCTGTGTAATCGAAGTAAAACACCTCACCACATGCTCAGAGGGGTATGTCAACTTTCTTTTTTCACATTTAAATTCCCTATGTGATATCCAATTATGTATTGGTTTTTCTGAATTTGTTGTTAAATTGGATTCGCATTGATGACATTTAATATCGCTAAATATTTTTCTCAAAACCCACCCCGTAATATAAGCACGTGAATGTACATTGAGTCTCTCTTGACTGGCTGTTACTTGAACATTTATTGGTCTAAAGTTTTCAAATTAAAATTTTCCAGAGATTTGCAAAATAGTTTATTAAAAGTATTTCAATACAAAATAGGTATTTTCAAAATACATTCTTCAAATAAAATATTTATTTCACTGAATTTAACACTAGTTTTGTTCGAAGAGTTCATCTTTCATGTTCCGTCTATGTGGCCTCATAATCATTCCACCACACGAAAATAGACCTGGAAGTGTTTCCAGGTCTATTTTCGTGTGGGTTACTTAATAACTTTTAAGGGTTGTTACCCAATTTTCCACTGAAAGCACTTTAGATTCCCTCCCTTTATCACCAAATCGAATATTACTAAGTTTTTTATAGCTTCACTCCAAAATTTATGATGTTCCGATGTTGCAATTACAGCTTTTCCCAGTGGTTGTCTTTTTGTCGTCTTGTGACTGAGATTTGTTCCATTGACCGAGTCAAATGGATCATCAAAAAATGACAACATTTCAGTGGTGTTTTTCAAAGTTGAACTTAATTCTGTTCCATCAGCATATCCAGCTAGAAGAAAAATTGCAATGTTAATATCGGTTAATAACCCAGAAACGATCTTAAAAAATTATATTTTTATTTGGGCCATCGAATCCTTGATGATAAATATAAGAGACTATAATCCATTCCATTATCATCAATAATATTAGAAAATTAATTAAAATGAAAAATGAAGATCTATTAACGAAAATAGATAACTATTTTCGTTAATAACTTTGTTATTTTTAACCGACTTCAAACAAAGGAGGAGGTTCTGAATTCGTCTGTATGCTGTTTTTTTTTTGTTGTATGTTTGTTACCTCATAACTCCGTCATTTACGAACCGATTTCGAAAATTCTTTTTAAGTATGGTAGGTAATACTTCAGAGGTGGTCCCATTTAAATTTCACCGATATTGGAACTTGGGACTTCGAAGATACACTAGATACGACCACACGACCTGGTTATAACTTTTATTTATATTGATGATTCTCTTGTATATCGTTGCGCTCCGGAATTAGAATGAAGTTAATTGCAGACCTGCCCTAGATATTTATTTAGGTTAAGATCACTCAAAAAGAGAAATAAAAAATTTTTGGTTCTACGACTAAAAGTTACGGAACCAAAGTTGTAGAGAATTTAATTTGCAACAAAAAATGTTTTCTCAAATTTTCTGTGCATCGAATACTTTGCCTGATAGAGCATAAAAACCAATCACAACCCTTTTTACAAGATGGTGGCCGCGGGACAAGGGTTGCGACCCCACAAATATGGATTTAACTTTACATTAACCCCCTCTTGACATCCAAAAAATAAAATTGCGTGCTCTGACTTTTGCAACCCCAAATGTAACTTTTCAATGGACTATTCAGTTATAAGATATTATCAGATAGACATTTTGGTTTTCGTCCCAAAAAATCAACAGAAGATGCAGTAACGCTCTTGACCGAACTAGTATCAGACTATCTGGATAATAAACGGACCTGCATAGGTATCTTTTTAGACCTAGCAAAGGCCTTTGATACGGTTTCTGTTCCCATTCTGAGGGCTCAGAGGAATCAGAGGGCTTGTGTGGGCTTGCAACGATATATCGGAAACAGATAAATATCGATATATCGACGACTAAAAATATCGATATTTATCGATATCGACGATACGCTGATATCGATATATATTAATATCGAAAAACTCAATGTATCGTAACGAAATATCGAAACACCCACCCAAATCAAAATACCCACAAAATCGGTTAAAATGCTGTAACTGGCAACACTGACTGTCTAAAAAAAAATAGATTCCGGCTGGCTACCGCGAAGCGCAAAAACGAAATTCCCTATCCCCTTCTCTTACGATAGCTGGTACAAAATTCTGGAATTAAAATTTTTTTAATAAATTGATGAAAAAAAATTGTATTTATTCACATAATTAAGGTACAAAAAAAAATTACATACAAAATAATCAATAAACGTATGATATAACTAAATCTACATCGGATTTCTATAAGGTTTTAAAAAAGAAGAAATATTGATAAAATATCGATATATCGGCCTATTAGACCGATATATCGATATATCAATATCGACTCAATTCGATATATATCGATATATCGATATTTTTAAAAACCTTGCAACTGCACTTATCATAACTTCTTTTGTAACTAAGTTTAAAAATTGTAAAATAATAATTAAATAAAAAATTTTAAAAACCCCCGACACAAAAAACCTCTAAAAAGTACAAAATAAAATTTCTGGGCCTGGTCCTTTAACTTTAATATTTAAATAATTAATGTGTAATATTTTGTGATTCGTGTCGTCGCGTCGGGGAACCGCTAAATAAATAAAATAAAAAACAGAATACAAATAAAAAGAAGCTTGGTAATTATATAAAATAATATGCAATTTTAATATAAGTACCCTATCTAGGTAACGTAGATAAGTAACGAAACAACAATTTATTTAGCGGTCCCCCGATGCGACGATATCGCGCGATATCTGCTATCAAAACGGGAATTTGTGTAACGTAATTTGTATAGTGGCGCTAAATCTACTGCGGAAAGTGCATTTTACGGTCATAGAATAATAGATACGCAATTCTCATACATGATACCAATTTTTTATTACAATTATTAGTCACCGGTCGCGCTGTAATCGAGTGGCTGTCGCTGTCTGCAGATTTTTAGGTAATGACCCCGACGATTTGCTTACGCTTGCGATACGAATACTTTTTCAATAGGATTCGTGGTCGCGCTACAGAACTACATGGCATGGCGTCATTAAAATCTGAAAATAATAGAAGGTAGAGAATATTACAAGACACACACACCATAGAAGTATCACTTAACAATTTTCATATTAATATTTATTAAATAACATTAATAATTTATCCAACACTCATGTTTGGATGAAGCACATAATTATTAGTGATTTAGTATATTAAACTGAATAATGAATTGCATAATTATTAAATTTTACTCTCACCAACTGAATATTTGTCTGAATATTCAATAAGATAGTAAGTTTATAAAAGTCACACTAAATAACCTATACTATAGAATCCTATAAAATTTACCTGTTATAGATATTTGTGGTTGATTATGAATCTGAGTCAAAGGGCCAGATGTAGAAATCGTCTCAATTCGTCCCTTTTTAGAGAAATTATAACTATTGCTATCTAGAATGTCATCTGAAAATACAAATTTCAATTTACTGAGTAAATCTAAAAATTTAAACTATCCAGAACCACATTAAATATCATCACTGCACCTGCAAAAACCGACATACATTTTCTATGAAAATTTAAAAGAACTATACCTGTTTAAGAAATAACGTTTAAACTTAACTTTCCCAAAAAAAAACACTGGTTGGCTTTTACAAGTTCAACAACAATATTATCTATCAACTATAAAGCTTGGGCGCTCTACACATTAAACCTGCAGACAGCCCGGCAGGTTGATGTCACCGAGCTTATTTGGAAAAATGGTTTGGTGTGCAGAGAGCATTACACTTACCAATCAAGCTTCCAGACAGCATAGAGATCATCCCTTTTTCGACTTTACAGTAGGTATGGTCATTATGTGGTTTCATTCTCAAATAATCATGATCAATCATGGAATGTATACTATCTGAAAATCGCAAGTGAATGATTATACTTTAATATTGTCATTAACATTAAAAACCTAAAAGTAGAAAACAAAAATTATGTTGTGAACGCCTCACAAATACTAATAGCAAATGGGCTCTTTCAATTTCTTACAGGCGTTTGTTAAGTTCGTACAGTTTCAAGTTTTAGTTTTTATTACTCACATTGCAAAATGTATATATTATTATAACAGTCTTTACAATTCACATTTAAATCGAATTAATTTTATTACGATATGTATCGATTTCTTGAAATATATGTATATAAAATCGAGCTATTAAGATAAGTAAATAATAAATTAATGTTATCACAATATAGCCCAGTTAAAATATGATTTAAAAAAAATTGTATTTCTTTTTAAGCTTTAGAGCTAATATAAATCCAATTAATGCTATAACGTCATCTTCCGACATCGCGAAAGCGGAGCGCGTAAGACAAGCACCTTGTAGAAAGAAATTACATGAACTGACTGAACGGCGCATCAAGTGCTTCATGCACACTGGACGGGATTGGCCACTTTTATAATTTCCCGTTGAACGTTTTTACCGTCCACCGTACAATGGGGAAGCAAAATATATGTAGTTGTATGGAGACGCTTTTATATTTCCGTGCACGATAACGTCATGCAGTAGACGTTGAAAAAGCATCTTTATCAGCGACTTAATAGGGCAGCATTTTGCTTACCTATTGTATTTCGGACGGTAAAAACGTTCAACGGAATATTATAAAAGCGTTCATTGACGTCAAGTAAAACAGATAGTGTGTATGCTCTGGAGGTGTCATGCCAAACAACGTTTCATGCCAGTTGGACAGGTTTGATCAAGCATACTTGATGGTGTGTGGTGGGCATAAGTCAAGGTCAAGAAACAGCCCACTAAATTTAAAAATTGTTTAGAAAAGAAGAGAACAGTTGAATCACCATGTGCATGGAAATATATTCCTTAGAAGAAAGAAAACTAGAATCAAAGCAGAACATGCAGAGTTTTGTGACAACAACCAACTCAACCGCCTTATAATTATAACCAACGGACAAAGTGGTATAAATAGGTTGATACTGAGGATAATAAACACAAAAAATGTGTAAAACATGTGTAAATGTCAAGTTATTCGCTGTACACGACTGCTCGTGGATACATATGCGAAAAAAGCATGATTGCACAAACAAGTAAACAAATATGGAAGAATAAGTAACATTGATAAATGTGATTTTTTAAACAAAGCTAGATTTCTTCGGAAGATCGGAATAGGTAGTTTTTTTAGTACTTACGTCATTAACGTTATCAAAGTATGGATAAGCTTCCGGAATCCGGAATGTAAGATTAAATTTCCATGTTCATATGATTTTTATATTGTGGTTTAGTAAAATAAAACACTTTTTAAACAGTTATTTTTTATTGTTTGGTAGTGTCTTGCACTAGTCTTAGTACAAGAATATAAATTATTGTTACAATATTGGATTCGAAAAAATCTTTATACACATTTATTATTATAATTAGCGGAACAGAAAAAAAAGTGAGACTATGAAATAATAACGCATATATTTGACGAAAATGTAATTAGACACAAAATAACAAATTGATTAACATCTTTTAACAACGACTTTGAAAAGTCTTCGTTATTTTTTATTGAAAAATAAAGAAATTTGAAATAAGTGAAATTTTTAGATGATTATGAACCATCACAAAAAATAAAAAAAAGTAAGCATTAAATGATTTAACAATAAAATTAAAGCAAAATTAATAACGAGTGTTTCCCCCTCTTGCTCTGATTACGGTTTCCATTCGTCTGGGCATGCTACAGATTATGTTATCGATGATTTCTTGAGGCAACCGCTCCCACTCCTCAAGTAATGCGTTTCCAAGTTCATTCAGATTGTTGGGGGGTGGCATTCTGGATTTAACCCTTCTTTTTAGCAAGTCCCAGACATGCTCTATCGGATTCATATCGGGGGAATTTGCTGGCCACTGCATCACCGGTATACCTACGTGGCTCAGATATGCCTGTACCGATTGTGCACTATGAGCTCGAGCATTATCTTGCATTAGAATAAAGTCGTCACCAATAAATGGGGCAAATGGTACAACATGTTCTTCTAAAATGTCTCTGATATATCGATCTGCTGTCATGGTCCCTCCTGTGACTATCACTAACTCCGTGCGAGCTCCCAAACATATCCCTCCCCAAACCATAATCGAGCCGCCACCATAAGCCACTGTGTGTTCAAAATTAGACTGTATGTGGCGTTCTCCTTTGCGTCTCCATATTCGCTGTCTCCCATCGATCTGTTTTAAAAGAACTCTGCACTCATCAGTAAAGAGAACCTGCTGCCATTCGTTCAAATCCCAATGACGATGTTCTCGCGCATAGCTTAATCGGTTTACGCGGTGACGTCTCTCAAGTTTTGGGCCTTTGGCAGGTATATACGACCCTAAACCAACTTCTTCAAATCTCCTGCGAACTGTGCGCTCACTTACTCGTACTCCTCGAACGTCTTCCAGTTCATTTCGAGCTTGTACAGCCGTTAATCGCGTATTCCTACGAACTCCAAGTTGTAAAAAACTGTCATCTCGCCTCGATGTACATCTTTTTCTACCTTGACCCCTCCTCCTCACAAGAGAATTAGACGATCTGTACCGCTGGATGCTGCGATGAATCGTTGATACTGGTCGACGAAGCCTTGAGGCAATCGATCTGTAGGTATGGCCATTTCTTCTCATTTCATCAGCCCTAATGATTTCCAGTGATGTTAAGTCAGGCATAATAAAGAGCTTTTAATAAACAAAATTGCCTATAGAATAACAAATTTATAAAAAACCATTAAGTGCAATTTTTCAAAAAAAATACAATTACGTAGTTATTACTCGAACAAGTTGACAAAACGTATTGTTCGGGAAAATAAAACAAATGAATGAAAAAAGTGTATGTCATCTAATTTTCTATTTTCAAATTTGACAATAAATTAAAAAAATATCATAACTGGCCAGTTCCTCAAGTAAAATATTTTAAAATCCTGCTTTTTTTGTGTTCCGCTAATTGTGCCGGTGTGTATATATTACGTTTTTCCGGATACCGGAAATAACAAAATCTATCTGGGCATATCCATGTTATGCAAACGTTGCAAAAGTACATTAAAACTCTACCTATTCCGTATCACGTAACTAGCCCAGGAATCAGCTGAACAAAAGCAAAATCAACAATTATAAATGAGTGCATAAGCGAGACTCAAATGAGAATGTATAACACAGTATCACATGTTGTTCCTGAAAATAGCTGAAGCACCGTCACCAGGCAAGAATTTATCAATGCCTACACCGTTTGATTTTTGCAAACGTGACAAAAAGATGAGCAAGTGCATCCTAATCTTTTTATTAAGCATCGATGTTATTTAAGTCAATTAATTATTTAAGACAATAATATATTTGGATGTAATTATATACAGAATAAATTATTAAATAAATTTAATTAAGGGGAGTACTGCGCCGGATCTAACTCTGACAGCAAATCGTGACTTTGTGGCGATCTACGAATTAAAGTATCACATCTCCAATAAAAATAGTAGTAAGAGTTAGTATAAGGACATGAGATAGTAGTAGAAGTTAGTAAACGACAGCCTTACAGTACCAATATACCATTTACTAAATTCCATAGTATTATTTACAAATATGAAGCCCGAGAAGAAGTACCCGCAACAACACATTCTCTCAACATGCTCATTATTTAAAAATATGTGGGCGTCCAAGCACAAAGGGTCCAGTAGTCATCATTTAGTTTTCAAGATATACGCATTTTTGTAAAGTTGGGTTTTAATTGATTATTAATTTTAAAATTGTAAATTTAAAATTTAAAAATGCTTTTTCTCAAAACAAGCTTTTTCAGAGTTTCAAATTTAAATGTCTGATAAAGAAATATGCCAGTTTTTGAATATTTTTTTAATCCTTATTTTCAATTGACTATTCTAAATTACTAATCTAATTTAACTCAATACCCCGCTACTGGACGCCCACATACAATTCAAAGCACAATTTACCAACCTTCAAAATACACACAACACAACCATAAAATGTGTGCTGTAAATGTTGTGCTTCCATAAAAATTGGAAGCACAACCTTCCAATTTTTAGAACAACTTAGCTAGGGATGGCGATCTGAGATCAATTAACGGAATAATCAAACATTCTATCTCAAAAATCATTCAATGGGTTTTTTAAATTTAGCATAGGATACATAGAAGTTAGACGACTCAGAAAAGTGCATAATCTGGCTCCGAGAGAGCTAAGGTGACAGCAGTGTTCGATATATGTGTATACACAAATATATAATTTATTAAAATACTCCATGATAGCTCATTATTTTACAGTTGCGTTCTTACCAATACAATATAATGGAAACACAATTTTTGGATGTCCGTAATCAATTTACTATATCGATTCTCTACTCGAGATGATTGATCAATTTTTCCATTAATCAATCTCAGATTGCCATCCCTAGGAAAGTTGGGAAGCACTTTAGATTGTTTCCGTATTAAAAGAAGATTGAGGAATTGTAGGATGACAGGAAAATAAGTAATTAACGTATGTGATAATTAATTATGACATAGAAAACTTTTTTGGTCCGAGGCTATATGGAATATGTTTTTAATATTTCTTAAATAAGTGAAGTTCCCTTTAATAACATAAAATTTGTTTGCTTTGATGATTAGTAGACAGTATCCTACAAATGATCGCAAGCAGGCTAGACTGTTGTTATATGAATCACTGCTGCTTGCTTTCTAATGGAATCAGGCAGCGGTGATTTCATAACATAACATAACTTCACGCTGTATCCCCAACGGGGTAGTCAGAGAGGACGGAGCGCCAGGAGTCACGGTCCTTACACACCTCTTTCGCTTCCTCAAATCTCATCATTCTCCGGTGATGATAATATTAAATAATATTGTAATTTGATTTGGAATGATTTAATTTTTCTCTTTGTTTCTACTAACATAGTACATAAGTTATTCTAATTATTACTAACAAATATGAACCTATGTTGTTTGAATAAATAAATTATTATTATTAGATCCGCTATTAGTACCTATTTGCCGCTTAGGACTCAATGTATTTGTTACATTTAGTCATCTTAGACATTATGTCTCACGCCTTATGATTTATACACTTACCTAATCTAACCTACCCAAAAGAGAGTAATTTCATAAGGCACATACCGACCTGGCGCTTCGCCGGCCCCTGCCGTGGTACGCTCGCTTCGCTCGCGCGTTGTGGTTTATACATTTACCTAACCTAACCTACCCAAAGAGAGTGTTCTTCTAAGGCGGTTTCAGTTTATACACTTACCTAACCTAATGTAACCTACCCAAAGAGTGTTTTCATAAGGCGGATT
Source organism: Zeuzera pyrina (assembly GCA_907165235.1). Taxonomy (NCBI): domain Eukaryota; kingdom Metazoa; phylum Arthropoda; class Insecta; order Lepidoptera; family Cossidae; genus Zeuzera; species Zeuzera pyrina. Next base: position 4,068,893 of record OU015647.1, read on the forward strand.
CCATTCTGTATTAAATTCACTAATAACGTAAAAGACATTGGCTGTAAAAGTATTGTTAGTGCCATATTAATTTTAATCACATAAAGTACCCACGTGTGATATTTTGTAATATTTTAGTAACAAGAACGAGGGTAGAATAGATATCCTGCGTGTAGTGGGGCAGCCATTTAACAGTATATGGATCCTTTGCCTCCCAAAAATTAGACAATCATAAAAATAATGTCTATGATTAAAGAATTAATATTGAAAAAATTGTCAGTTACAAAAGTTTACGAAAAAGATCTTAAAATATTAAATCCCGTAATCTAAAATTTTAAAATCTTATATACTTGCAGTAAGTGTCGTCCTCGTTCCTCTTAGTAGGAAACACGTAATAGTTGCAACTTAATATAGAAATTACAAAATTATTATGTTAAAAAATGTTATTGTGTAAAGCGGCCATTCCCAAAGTGGGCGATAACGCCCCCTTGTGGGCGCTGCAGGCCTAAAGGGTAAGAGACCCAGAAAAAAAATGGGGGCCAAGGCCTCTACACAATGTGTAGAGGCCTGGGGGGTGATTTGTAATTTCATTTAGCTAGGAGGCATCTTAGACAACGACTGCATGAGCTCTCGACTCAGTAGACAAAATAAATTTGGGAACCAGTGGTGTAAAGTGATGCGTTAAATATTAAATACTTATAATGATCGTCTTGTGCTATGAATATATCATCATTTTATTTAATTTTACAAATAAAGTTTACAAATTTTACTAAGTGGGAAACAATCTAAACCTTAGCCGAAAATCGTTCCAAAAATTGGAAGGTGTAAATGCGCTTTAAAACATATTTAATTCTTAGTATCTCAGTATTAATCACTATTATTTTTTTATCAACTTACCTGTGTTCTCAGACAGTATTTGCGGTGTTCCTATCGCGATCTCATCTAAAGTAAATAACGTTGGATAAGCATTAACTTTAAGACGTGATGTTGACGTGATGAACTTCTTTTCAAAGTGTTTATGACACACGTGAAGTTTACAAAGATCTTCCATGCTCAAGCTCCATAAATTATCACAATTTATACACCGCATCCATTTTTCGAGTCGTATCTCATTGTTTGGAAGTTGATGCAGTTTAATGTCCTTTCGTCTGCTTTCACAATTTGGAATACAACACTTGTAAAACATTTTGTAACATGCAGCCACAATGTTTAGATTTTGACATCGAAGAGAATATAATCACTACGTTATTTTTTTATTTTTTTTTATTTTGCAAATGGCACCGTACGTGAGTACATTGCCAACGTCAAGTAAAGCCAGAAAACAATTCAGTAGATGATTAGCGCATTTGTCAATGTCACGCATTAACACAAACTAGTATACACACAGAATAAGTAGAATAACAAGTAAATTAGTTCTTTCTTATCGTAAAACTCCTCCAGTAAAGTGATAGTAGGCTTCTGAAGTTTTAAAGGACTTCTTGGAAGAGCGCGAAAACTTCAGCTACACATGTTTATTTAGATCTCCTCCATTCTTGTCACTTACACAGAACTTTAAAACACAATATACTATCACTGTTGTACTTTAGAACTCCTAAAAATGTAAAAAATAGAGAATCTAAATAAAATGACAACCTCACTTCTCCCGTTCCCGCCAAAAAGTCCCAATCACTACGTTCTAAGAGACGGCACACGGCACCCAAGATTATGTCATGATTATGCTTTACACATACTCTAACTAATTTGTGTGATTATGTCCGCCTAGAAAAACAATTTCTGCTAGTTGTGTTAGACCGTAAATCAATACCACAACGGAAAAATAACAATTACGTGTACCAACCTACCAAATCGAATTAGTGATGTCCGCCTAATTATCGATAGTAGTGCTGTGCAATTCGTCATCGTTATCGGTATTTGGTATGTACTCACTCCCAATGAAAGAACATCGGCCTAATTCCATATTAGTGTGAACCTGACTTCCAATGTCGACGTCTAAGAATCGTTTATGGTGTGTTTGCTAAGTCTAACCATAGTAAAAGTTATCACGTTTTTTTTTTTTCTACGCGGCCACTATTTTTAGATGTCGTCAAAAATACTTTTGAAGTTGGTCAAAACACACTACAGCAAAGAGAATGTAACATTACTACGTAACACCTACCACTACGGTATGAAAGATACCAAAAAAGAATATTTACCTGAAGATCTCAATATAAAAAAATGCATGACTTATATTTAGATGTTTACTCTGAGATTATTGCTTCCTTACTTGAAACTTACTTGGAACGTTTTTAACGTAGAATTTAACATATCTTTTGGATATCCCCGCACTGATACATGTAGAACCGGTGATGAATTCACAATAAAGGCAAAGGCATTGGTGACAACGAAACCAGGATGAGCTAAAAAGATTAACTGTTCTTAATAATTTACACAAAAGAAAAGCTCAAAATTTTTATGATAGAAAGAAGAATGCCAGAATTAAGAGTACCTAAGACAAATATTGAATTTCAAACTATTGCTATGGATTAATGCAATGATGTTTATTACAAAGGACAGTTATCAATGTACTCATTTAATTTGCATGTGCTAAGTGATGCTAGTTCCTATTTCTGCACTTACCCCGAAACCTTTGGTCGCGAGAGTTCTGACGAAATGGTTTTATTTTTACTACATTATTTAATTAATCATTTGGATCGACATGTGAAGCATTTGGAAATATTTCGCGACTCTGCAGGTGGACAAAAGAAGAATTATACTGTGACAAAGTTTATTTACTTTGTTGTTCACGTAATGAAAATTTTGGATTCAATTAAAATAACTTGTGATAAATTCCTAAAATCTTTAGCTATTTTCCGTTGAGAGGCGAAACACGTGTCGATTGGTGGTTTTTGGAGTTTGAGCGGAAAATAAAGATTTTAGGAATTTATCACATGAAATGGATTTCCGCAAAGTAACACCTGAGTCTATACAATAACTTACCTTATCAGGGGACATTCAAACTTAAAATGTGACAAGAATATAACATAACATAACATAACTTCACGCTGTATCCCCAACGGGGTAGTCAGAGAGGACGGAGCGCCAGGAGTCGCGGTCCTTACACACCTCTTTCGCTTCCTCAAATCTCATCATTCTCCTCACACATTTTCGCCTAGGTATGCGAGTGCTTTTGACATTTCCGTCTGCTAACACTCTGGCTATTTGATCTTCATAAGTCAGCCTTGGTCTTCCTTGGCTTCTTTTACCACTCACTTTCGCTCTGTATATTTTCTTCGTCAGTCTTTCATCACTCATTCTTTCCATGTGCCCGAACCATCTAAGCATTCCTTTCTTCATTTTTACAATAACACTGTTGTGCAACCCTGTCATATTGCGTATCTCATCATTGCTTATCCTGTCCGCAAGCGTGACACCGCACATATTTCTGAGAGACCGCATCTCCACAGTATTTATCATACGTTCACTCGATTTCGGGCATATCCAGGCCTCACTGCCGTACAACAAAGTTGGCACCAACACCGCATTGTGGATGGCCATTTTAGCAGTGTTAGATATATTCACACTACCCACTAATGCGGACAGAGCACCGTTCACTTTATTGCCAGCTGCTACCCGTCTCTCCACATCCAACTCACATCTTCCATCCCTCGAAAACGCACTCCCCAGGTACACAATTTCATTCACCTGTTCTAGACATTTTCCATTTACACAAATCACACATTTCGTTTGACAAGAATATGGGTTTGATAAATTTAAAAACACATAGGAAGTTCCTTTCCAATGGTATGATCTATTGAAAATAAGTCGCCCAAGGCCCAAACCTTTTGATGTTATTGAAGTGGGGAAAGGAGAAATTATTAGAAAATTTTCAGGCTTTTTCCAAAATCGGTATATGAAAGAGTGGCAAGGGCAAAGTAAAGGGCAAGAGTACTTGCCCATTAGTGCAGAAAAGCACAAAGATCTCATGGATCTTAAAAAAATTCGTTCTACTAGTGCTCAAGCCTATTTTGATAGCATTACCCATGAATAGTGCTAGCTTTGGACATTATTCCCTGTGTAGGTTACAAGGGACATTCCTATTTCTTGCGCTTTGTGATAGTTACTTTAGATTTTTTATATATTTTTATAATTTTATATACATTTTTTAATTTTTTTGGACCTAAAGCTGATCGCTATAAGCCAAACTTACATTCCTATGAGTAATTTCTAAGAAAAATAGTTATAAAAAAGTTATATACTTTGAAACATTAAAATGCTAATTATACAAAGTCTTGTTTTTGTGACATTCCTTGTTTTACCCCTGTACCTTACATCTATTTTTATTGCTTTAAATAATTAAATTTTCAATTTAAAAACAATCATTCAAAAATGTATGTAATAAATATTTAAATTACTTAATTAAGCTTGTAAGAATAGTAGGAAAAAAACACGATAATAACTAAATAATAAATAAACAAGATAAAACTTTATAAATTTTCAAAATTAATGGAAACTATATTTATATATCAATACGTTTTTTCGCATCTCTACTTACACGTGCTACCTTGCGAGAGTGAGGACGCAATATGTGATTCCAACATGCTAGACAAAGATAAATGTTGACACGTAGCTAGCAGGAACCAGTATCACTAGACCTCTGCTTTCTGTTATAAATTTCTATTATTAATTTTGTACGTACGACGAAACGTGATATTGTCTTTTTTGAAACTATTTTTACGACTGTGACTACCATACCACTTTACAGCGCAATTTGGCATTGTTTACGTATTTTATATATTTTTTGATACCGCTTAGACACAAGTCACGAATCTACTATCTACTTCCTAGTTACTACTAAACGAGCGCGCGTTTGTGTTTGAACTTATATGAGCATTTGTGCAGATCGATGGCAGAAATCAATGCCTTTCTATTTCTAGTCTCGTAAGGTAGTTTGTCTGTGAAGCCAACCTTAGGGTGGCTTGGACCAACTATTTAAGCTCGATTTGAGAAAAATACTTTTCGCTTGCACCAAGTATTAAATCTTTGGTGCAAGCGAGATGTCAAATCCTTAAATAGAGTTTAAATAGTTTGTAAACCATAAAACATATTATATCAATTTTTCACTCATGCTTTGGTTCATTCTAATTCGTTTTACAAATGATTTTCTTCATACTAGTCATGATAATCATCGCGGTCCTTACATACTTCTTTCGGCTCCTCAAATCTCATCATTTCTACACTTGCCTAGGTATGCAAGTGCTTTTGACATTTCTGTAAGCCAACACTGGCTATTTCATACCTGTAAATTGTGTTATAGTTAGCTGACAGAGTCTGAACTCTGGATTTTCTGAGAAGCTGCTTTGAGAAGTGCAATTTTCGGCTGGGGATAGCTATATATTGTAAGAATATTCCGCGAAGTAACACCTGTACATAATGTTAGTCTATACTGGCGTATAGACGTACAAAGAGTGAGAGTGAGAATGTAACCTTTTACGATAGTGGCACGAGTAGGAAAGGGACAGCAAACACGAGACGCAATTGTAACCTTTTATGAATGACAGATCGTCACAAGTCGTTACGCTGTGTAGAACTTTGTTTACTTGTTTTATTGTTTTGTGTTATTCCTGTTTTATTTCAAAGAAGTGCTGTATTTTTCAATAATGGTTACGTGTTCTGTATGTGATTGTGATATTACATATCGCAATAATCAAGGGAATCATTCATTTTATAGGTGACACTGACAAATTAAAAATTGTCACTCGTCTTTTATGATAGTAGTAGGAAAGGGACAGCGAACGAGGCGCTATTGTAACCCATTTTGAACGGCAGGAATGACTTCTTTTATTGTTTTATTTCAAAGAAATACTGTATTTTTCAACAATGGTTGTGTTCTGCATGTGTGCAACAAGTTTTGAATGACAGGTCGTGACAAGTCGTTCCGCTGTGGAGAACGCTGTTGAATTATTGCATTATTTTGTGTTATTCCTGTTTTATTTCGAAGGAGAACTGTATTTTTTAATGATTGTTACGTGGTCTGTATGTGATTGTGATATTACATATCGCAATAATTAAGGGAATCATTCATTTCATAGGTGCCATTGGCAAATTAAAATCTAAAAAAAATGAAAAAAAAATCTAAACTCTATATTCGTCTATACCAGTATATACCTACTAAGTTTATGCACCTAAATCTACAAAATAAATGCTGTAGTTACTATACTTGTTCCAAGAAGCTACTTACTTTCAAATAGTCTTAGAAAAACATGGAGCACTTAACTTATAGGAATATCGGACCATCTTGCTCACCACTGGTCAATTTTTTGACACTAATATCCAGCAAAATTAATGAAATCGAATTATAAAACAGACAATCTCATTTCACGTAATAGTAAATAAACAATATGCATTCATTTTATCACGGGTCAATTTAAACTGGACTATCAAATTATCAATTGGCGTGCTCGGTGACGTGTATCTATGCATCCCGCTCTCACCTTGGTGCAACATCTATTACATTATCTCCGTCTATTTGTCCCAGACGCCCGGCACAAGTGTACATAGTTTATACTTATAGTTTACAGTTTAATTTATAGTTTTTGTTTATGGATAGTTATAGTTTTTTTAGCTTGTAATTATTTTCATATTAAATATTTTACTTTATTATCTTTCATTTCATAAATAATAAATAGGTAACAGTAAATAGTAAGTAAATAATTTGTAAGCCGGTCCTCTATACTATGATACTTCGGTAGGGAATCGCCACGAGCAATGAAAATGAGTATCGTGCGAGGGCCTCTTTTTGCAAACGTGCTAGCACACTGCTAGCGCAGTGTGTGCGAAGCTGGAGTAACTGTGTCAGAAAAGTGGGGTGTCCGTTGAGTGTTGAATGCACGGTGCACGTCGCACGCACTGTGCGAGTGTGCCTGAGGCGACGACTCGTGAGTAGCGAGCACAATCAAAAGAGGAAAATAAATTTTATACGTCCCCTCGCTCACACGCAACAAGTACGAAAGAAACGTATATATTATCTAAGTATACCTTAGATAATATATACGTTCTACATTCACCAGCTTAAATTATCTATTCTTACGAAATTAATCATTATGTCGTTAGCCATAGACAATAAAAGTTCGAATGATCATTCAACTCGCGCCTCACAGAATCGCGGTTCGCGGCCGGTTCGATTGTGTAACTGTGCTAATGTGCTACCAGTTTTATTCTACTAGGCCCTCCCTCTTTTCCAAACTCTGCTGGCACAATTGTGCTTACTCTCGTGCTGCTTACCCAACGCTAGAGCACATCGCGCATGGCGTATACGGCCGGCCCTGATTGGCCGGCGCCGCTATAACGTGCGCACTGAAACCACCGCTAGTTGAGACCCTCCCGAATCGGTATCGCCCAAAAAGTAGTCCACTCCGTCTTCCGCAGTATAGGAGCTCAAATAAAACTGTCGACCGCAGAGTATATCAGTTCTTCCAATCCAGCGATAGAAAATTACAGTCCACAAAGGGACGTCCATATTTATAGAGGCGTCGTCCCGTACACTATTCATACGAACGTGTACACAGGTTTTGTTTCAATTTTGAGCTGACCAATCGGCGCGCAGTAACTGAAGCAGTTTAGACGTAATTGTTTTCAAACAAAATATTTCTACTCCATAGTTTTGTGCTCCATGCAAAAAAATGACTGACAGGTGACAGATATACTGATTGAGTTCGATTATGGCATGAAATAATCGTATGTTGACGGCACTTAACGAGTTCTGTTGATTCAACCTACATAGGAACATGGTTTGAAGCTTCCGTAGAGAAGTAGTCTGATGTAGTTTGGGCCCATCTCTTTGTATCAGATTTTTACAATTGACACTACCTCACTATGAATAAATATTAGATAGCATTCACTTATCCCAGTCCCTAAATGATTTCTGCAATAAATTTCCGATAGCTGTATAATGCTCTGCATTAAATTGAACAAATTTTAGAATATTTTAGATAGTGACAAAAAAAATATTTATTAAAATACTGTAGTTTTTAGCTACTAGATTAGGCCCCGAAGCCCATCGACTGGTTTCTGATATTTGTAAGAGACTGGTCGAGGCTTCGGGAGACCGCCGGGCTGGCAGCTTCTTCCGCCAACGAATCAGTTTGGCTATTCAAAGAGGCAATGCTGCCAGTCTGCTGGGTACCTTGAGCAATGACAGCTTTCTAAGCGGCAACTTTGAGGAAGTTTATTATTTAAGATAATGTGTAGTTTTAAGTTTGTAAATATTAACATATGTATGTACTTGTTTGTTATTAATAAGGTTATAGATTAATTTTTTAAAAATTTTGTAGGGACATACATAAACTTAAAATGTGTTTTATTCCTAGAATAAGGAGTGCATAGAAGCCAGGTTAAAATAAAAGACTCGGTGATGGCTTTCTTATTCAGTTTTTGTATTAGTCTAGTAACAAATCAGCTACACTATTCCGTATCGCTCGCATCTATGTTCTCTGAAGACTGCGCCTTCTTCTGTCCTTGTTTCTCGCCACGTTTTCCACGATTTCGTTTTGGCCATGGCTGGATTAAAAATAAAAATGAAATTATAACGTCATATAAACTTTTTTTTTCTTTGCGTTTGTTTGCTTGAGACAACGGCCGATGCAACTCGGTCGAAACGTCAAGCCAGAATAAAAAGGTAATCGCGTTAAATTTCCCGTTTTAGATATATTTTATAACGTTACAATATATTGGAATTGACAAAAAAATAAATGCCCGCGCATATATGGGTATACTTTTTGCTAATTTTTTGGGTTCTCACCTCAAAGGAAAAAACAGAACCCTGATCACTTCATTGCCCTGCGTTTTCGCTGTCTGACCAGTCAGACTATCTCTAGAACGGCTAAAGGTATCGAGTTGAAATTTATATCAAAATGATATTTATGGACCTTTGGTAAAAAATTCAAGTAACGCAATCAAAACTAAAAATGGGCGTTCCCAAAGGATCACTTTTGGGTCCTTTGCTGTTTATGGTTTATATTAATGCTCTCCCATTTATGCTCAGGGACTAATTAGAAACAGTATTATTTGCCAATGACACCTCATTGTTATTTAAACTAGACAGAATGGATCTAGATATTACTTTGGTTGGGGAAATATAAAAAAATAACGATTTTGTAATTAAATTACTTCTTTGCCATTATAAACTTACACTTGCAGTCGGAGAGTATGAAAAAACGTGTTTTCGACTGCAAAGATATCTTGTTTTTAAACCAAGCATTTCCTTGGTAAATACATTACACAAATACATTATATGGTGGTATGGAAAAGAGACCGTCTCGCACTTGGCCGGTTTTTTTCGAGCTTCTATTTTGTAATCTGTCCACGCATAGATCTGTCTATACATACTATTGTAAGATGTAATCAAACGATTGTTTTCCACAAAGGAAGTCTTTCTTACCAAATTATTAATACTCACTCCATCTCTGGATGTTTCACGCGTGTATATAGCGCCTTTATCCTACCTAATTTCGCGGGAATATAATAATATTTAATTTGCGGGAGTGGGTGTGCAACCAGTTATACCTCATACAGTGGTGGCCACCGATCCACCGAGAATTCCATCAACCAGCACCAGAAACTAAAACCCACTTACCTCTTTATTCAAGACACCTGGATGTTGGATTGGCAAATGAGATTCTTAGTAGCACAGCGTCACTATTACTATAATTTCTAAATATTAAAAACTAAACGGAGCCCAAAAATTACGGCGTATTTTTCTTTGCGTCTTTATATCTTGACGGGTAATATTTAAAATATCGACCGTTGCAATTAATGTCGTATATTACAACGCCATCTATTGGCGTTCTAGGCGAGGTGCAGGCGTTCCTACTTGAGTGGTTTTGCGTGCATTTTCCGACGTGCATAGATGGCGCTTACTCGATAGATCGGCACCACACCGGAGATAATAAGGTTGCACAACCAATCTCTTTCATACGCGTTACGACATCAGAATGACTCAATTTGGTAGAATTTTACTATGACAACTTAATTTAACAGATTTACATATTATTTTATGGTACGCTATAAAACAAGTCTCTCTGTCAGTCCGTTTGTTGAAAACCAAATGTCTACTAAAACCTGGCCAGATAATGTATTTCCGTAAGAAAAAAAAAAGATTACAAACGGACAGAGACATGTTTTATGTGAATTAACTGTTCTCGAGCACGCATTTCTGTGGCGTGCGATGAACATTTATATTTCTATTTATATAGATATACTAGCGACCCGCCCCGGCTTTGCACGGGTAGTAATTTTTTTTGAAAATAAAATACAACTGACAAATTCCAATGGCACTCACCTTCTTCAAATGGACGTACGTTATATGAGATTTCTTATCGCTTGTGTTCTTGAAACACTTGCCACACATCTCACACTTGAACGGCTTTAATCCTGTGTGGATCTGAAAATAGTATATTTTTATAGAAATAATCTATATCTTAGTTTTTTCATTTTTCATCATGTAAAACAAAGAGATGTGCAAAACAGTTTATTAAAAGTATTTATATACAAAATAGGTAATTTCAAAATACTTTCTTCAAATGAAATACTTATTTCACTGATTTTAACACTAGTGTTTGCGCCTCCTCGGGTTTTTGAACCTCGGTAGCATGGCACACTGCCGTGAATATAGCGCATTGGCGCCCTTTCGGCGGAACTTCGCATGCCTCCGCGCGTCATCGAGATATTGCGCGTGAGACGAGTCAGTCCACGGAAAGCTGCCTCACCATCTGCTCCATTTTGCAGTTTCGCACTCACATCTTATAACCGACGCGAGGTCGCTGTTTCTCAGCGCTTGCTATATTGCCATAATTGTATTTTAATTGCACGAACGCTTTAAAGTACTTCCGTTTAACGAACTTTATTATGTAAGTAAGAACTTCTGCTTGTGCTGTGCTTATGCGAGGGCCTACCGCCGTTAATACCATAACTTTAAGTGCTGCCAAAGAAGCCTCCTTTGGAAGCCCGTCTGGATCTGGATTATTTATCTGGAGCAGCGCCGTGGACTCACTGGACCTCCCCGGACTCACCGACTAGAAACCAGCATCCAGACAGCCTCAGGTTAGTGTGTCTCCTTTCCTGAGGTTCGATTGGTCGTGGGGGCGCATATATAGCTAACACTATTTCTCACTTAAAATTGAACCAGCCTTAGTTTTGATGTTGGCCCCAGAAGGGTCAAACAGGCGTCCCGACCTGGCCCTCTGGCCTATACAACTAGTTTCGTTCGAAAAGTTCTTCTTTCACGTTCCGTCTATGTGGCCTCATAATAGACCTGTGTCGCTCATGATTGATTCGATCATTTGATTGCAATCATTTCAAAGTATTGATGATTGTAATCACATTAGAACAAACATATCGTTCATCGATTCATTCATTTGTGTCATTTGACCGATTCGATCTCGGTACTATTCGATATTTAATTGATTGTCTATGCGGTTTAATATAATAAAGTGAAATAAAAAAAAATATACTCGATTTTTTAAAACAATAACCTTAAAAAATATAAATGCGGCAATATTATAATAAAACCTATAAAAAATATCGGAATTGTAAAAGAATGGATTACTCATACAATCGTTCGAGCTTTCATTCCAATCAAAAATACATGGTTGTGTCTGTATTCAATCAATGATTGATCAGATTATTTGACCGAATCTTTTTTCATAGCAATACTTAAATGATTGAATCTTTGAAAACTAACAATTGTTACCAGTCTACCTCATAATCATTACACCAAACGAAAATAGACCTGGAAGTGTTTCCAGGTCTATTGTAGTATTGGCATTGGCACAGAAACAGTTTGATTTGCAATGTTGGTATTATTGTTGGCAACATTTAGGAAGGGTGCGTTCTTAAATAAAGTAATTATGAATTTGAAAATGAAAAATACGAAATATGAATTAAAAAAACTAACAAAACCATTTTGCGTTTCACAAATACTAAATATTTATGTAGATTATACATACATACATATCTTCACGCTGTATCCCTAACGGGGTAGTCAGAGAGGACGGAGCGCCAAGCGTCGCGGTACTTACATACCTCTTTCGCTTCCACAAATCTCATCATTCTCTTCACACATTTTCGCCTAGGTATGCGAGTACTTTTGACATTTCCGTCTACTAACACTGTCTATTTGAGCTTCATAAGTCACCCTTGGTCTTCCTTGGTTTCATTTACCGCTCACTTTCCGAATGTGCCCGTATAATCTAAGCATTCCTTTCTTCATTTTTACAGTTACACTGTCGTGCAACCCTGTCATACTGCGTATCTCTTCATTGCTTATTTTGTCCGCAAGGGTGACACCGCACATATTTCTAAAATATTGCATTTCTACTGAATTTATCTTACTTGCACTCGATTTCGGGGATATCCAGGCGTCTCTACCGTACAATAAAGTTGGCACCAACACCGCATTGTGGATGTCCATTTTAGGAGTATTAGATATATTCACACTGCCTACTAATGCGGACAGAGCACCGTTCACTTTATTGCCAGCTGCTATCCGTCTCTCCACATCCAACTCACATCTTCCATCCCTCGAAAACACACTCCCCAGATACATTCACTTGTACTAGCCATTATCCATTTACACAAATCTCACATTTCGTTTGTACCACTTCCCTTTCAAATACCAGAACCTTAGTTTTATTCAAATTCATATTCAATCCTTTCACTTCACATTTTTTTTTCATGCACGTGATTAGTGACTGCAAGTCTGCTTCTGATAGTGCTATAAGCACAGCATCGTCAGCGTACAAACAGGCCACTGTGTCAACACATCCCGTATAGCTCACACTTCCTTTCAATCTCTGGAGGCAACTGTCCAAATACAGCACGAACAGCCAGGCAGACATCACGCAGCCCTGTCTGACACCAGAACAGACTTCAAACCAGAGCGACATGTCACCGTCTATCCTTACACAGGCTCTGTGGTCTCGATATAATGACCTCACAGCCTGCAGTAAGGAGCCCTCCACGCCATATTCAGGCAGAAGACTCCACAATTTCTTTCACACTACTCTATCGAATGGTTTTTCTAGATCCACGAAAGCGCAGAAAACTTTCTGACCTATAGCCAGAAACATCCCGTGTGCGGTAAAAGAAGCCAAGGAAGAGCAAAGCTGACTTATGAAGATCAAATAGTCAGTGTTAGCCGACGGAAATGTCAAACGTCATACCTAGGCGAAAATGAGTGAGGAGAATGATGAGATTTGAGGAAATGAAAATATGTAAGGATCGCGAAGCTTGGCGGTCCGTCCTCTCTGATTACCCCGTTAGGGACGCAGCTTGAAGACATATGTATGTATGTATGTATGCAATTATCTAAAGGTTTCACTCTCTATTAATATACGCTATTATCATGTGTTCTGATGTGGAGGGTAGACAGTTGGTGGGCATACGGTGACATTTCTGGCACAAGACCCACAACCTCTAAGTCCTCAGGGTTAACGACAAGTTTACAATCTGAAGTCAGTACTATTATCATCACGTGTTTGCTTGTTTGTGCGCGTGGTATAAAAATGATGGCACGGCTTAAAAAAAAATCATTCGATGGCGTTGTTTTTGACATCTGTCTTGAAAACTTTAAGGTAGGTTTGACATCAGAAGAATACTCACAAAGCAGTGTCGTCGCATATTGCTGATGGAAGAGTACTCCTTTTCGCATATCGGACAAGCGTAAGTCTGCCGCTCGCCGTGCAGCTTCTGATGCGACAGTAGTCTGAACCGGCGCACGAAGGTCTTCCCGCACTGGTCGCACGGGAACGGCCCTTCGCCCGAGTGGCTCGAGCTGTGGTCGCGCAAGAGGCACTTATTCTGGGGGATGCAAGAGATATCATACTTATAGTGATGTGTCATTCCCGGGATAATCCCCATAATTGAGAAAATTATTAAATGTCAAAAGCACTCGCATACCTAGGCGAAAATGTGTGAGGAGAATGATGAAATTTGAGGAAGCGAAAGAGGTGTGTAAGGACTGCGACTCCTGGCGCTCCGTCCTCTCTGACTACCCCGTTGGGGATACAGCGTAAAGATATGTTATGTTATTAAAGGCGAAACTGTGCGAAGAGAATGATGAGATTTGAGGGGGTGAAAGAAGTATGTAACCGCGATCCTTGGCGCTGTATTCTTTCTGATTAGGGCTGCCACCTTTGTTGAGCAAATAACGTATATTTACATTCCTAAGATACAAAAAAAATAAGGTACAATGCGTAAATACAAAGTATTTGGTACTTTAAAGGACTTGCTACTTTTTCCATATGTGTAATGTATACGTATATTTTTGTTGCTACTTTAAATATTTTGCCACTGAATTGAATTGGTAGTGACGTTTTAGATAGCGTTACAAAACCAAATAATACTGATTATAATTTTTTAACGATGCAATCTGTTATATCGTGATTAACTGTAATTAATTAATACACACTAATTGGAAAACACACCTTTTTATTTCTTCAATAATCCCAACCAATACAAACTGACTGTTCGCTAAAAAACGCGGGAGCTAGTGTTGCCCTCTACTTTACAATATACAGGGTGTATATGAAAACGGAACACCTTCTTGAACATGCTATAGTATACCGAGAATGCATCTTGATTACGCTTCAATAAAGTATTATTGTGTAATAAAAACAATGATACAGGTCAAATCACAATTTACTTCAGTTGTGCTTCCCCTTAACACGACAAGTTCTTTATTTCCCACACCGAAATTAAATTTTTACAATATTTTACAAATCCACAGAAATCTCCTTTATTTCTGTAAAGATAAGGTTGATATTCCTGTGTATGTGGAAATAACGTATTTTTAAATTAGAGTTCATGATCGTAGCGATTTGTAAACAATTGTTAAGGGGCATATGAATTATTATTGAAGTTGGTTTTTATGCTTTATTTCAATAACGGATGAAATTATTACAAAATAAAAAAGTATGTTCGATTTAAAATCTGTAACTTTACACGTTCCAGCAACTTCTACGAGAAATAATGGTGTTAACACCTGAAAATTTAAATGGTCATAACTCTTAAACGGCTACATTTTGTTCGATAATTCTTTTTATAACTACATACTAAAATTATACCCTTTCATCCATTAAAATAACTATCCCGTTTTCATATACAGCCTGTATATAGCACAATCAATGCCATCATACGTAAAAATCGCGAACACTTATCTTTTAGTAAATGCTTTTATAAATATTAAAACAAAAATTAAAATGTCGAAACAATTAAAACAGTGTTTTTAAGTACAGGCAGTCCTCGTACTTACGGCATGTTAGGTTCTCGAAATACGCGACGTAAATCGAAACGACGTAAGTCGAGACATATTTTTTCATATGTTTACATGTAAAACTCAAGGGTTAGGATCCACACGCTCGAAATTAAAAAAAAACTGCATTTATAACAAAGGATATACATACTTTATTATCAAAAGTTCTTAAAATAATTATATATGCACTTATGAAATTGCTAGTTATTTTTGGTATTTGTGTGTTATTCATTTTAATAATAATTATAAAACTTTAATATGTAATCAAAATATGTAATGAAAAATAATAAATTAAACTTTTGGCTTAAAGAAACTATCAATTCTAGATTGGTTCGCTTCTTTCTTCTTGCTATCATACAGATCTTGGTAACACTGATAGGCTGCACAAATTTTGTTATTAACGTTGAAACTTCTCTCAAAATTAGGATCATTTTCTTCAAAAATTTCAACAAGACAAGTGAATTCTCCTATGCCGGAAATCGAAACAAATGACGTATGCTTGAGGAATAGTGTCAAAACATTGTTCGACGTAACTTGAAACGACGTAAATCGAAACGACGTAAGTCGAGGACTGCCTGTACTTCATTACTCTTCAAGTACATTAGTTTGAAATAATGTACAATACTTTATTATAGAGTGCGGGTGGCAACCCTATTTCTAACTATCCTGAGCGGCTAGACAAGTGGCAAACAACACTTCTAAAGTGACAAATAACGTCAGGAAGCGTTTCGTAGAATCGAAAAGATTTCTGACGTTATTGCTTGCCAAAGTACCATTTGGCAAGTTTTATACTGTGATTTTCATACGAGTTTTCCTTTGATTTAATCTTGGATCATATATGAAAACAAGATGCACAATCAACGCTCCAAAAACGTCCGAACCAAATGTGCACTCAAACGAGTACTTGAGTGCACTTTTGTTTTAGTAGTATTCGAATACGCTAACAGCGAACATGTGGAAGAGCTCCTAATAAACATTGTAAAAACGACACATCTAGAACAAAAAAGACAACGATTCTTATGTTCGGTAAATAAATTAAATAATTTTATTTACGTGTTCATTATTTCGTTATGATAATATTGTACATAGCTCTTTTTATTAAATTCGTAAATCATATTTTTCAAAAAATGGCCTGACATTATATGTTTTATTTATGTCATTTTCACGTAACAAATCAAAATGACGCAAATAGACTATGTGAATTATACTTTAAGCATGAAACGTAAGACTGCTTTTAACATTTTTTTTAACAAACTTCGCTTCTATGTATGCTAGGATCTTTTATTAGCTTTTACAACCTTATGCTTTGACAGTAAGGTCTACTTTAAATTAGCACAATATTACGGATAATACTATACGATATTAGAAATGTATGTGTCAATTCGGATAATAATTTGTTTAGATTTTACAAAGGATTGTGCATCTAGTTTTTTATTTGTGATCGAAGGATTTAATGTAAAGTTAATAACGTTTAACTACCAATTTAAAATTCGTTGCGCTAGATCACACCATAGTAGTCATTCTATTGGTACAGGTAATTAATAAGGTCGATTTTTAATGGAACTAAACACGTAACTTTTAGTGCTTATATCTCGAGACCTAGGCTTTGCAGAGTTATGACCTAAAAACGCATTGCTAGGTTTAAGGTCTACTATCGAATGGTATAAGTCAAATTAAGAAAGAAGAAAAAAGTTGCACCTCGAATATTCCCGAGCGAGACGTGTCATGTACCTATGACTCATGCAAACAGGCGGCGTCGAGAACAATGTCGAATTACTGTTAGCGAGCGTAATTAACTAGAAAGTTCCACCCTCATTTTATCCGACTATAAATAGAGCTCCGTGTCCGCCGCCGAGTGCTGTCCCAGCCGTCGTACCGCACGGACCTCTTCACTTCGCGGACTATTCGACAATTATAATTATATAATACGTCGAATATACCACCTGCGCCGATCGACGTCACTCGTCGTGGAGTGCAGCGGGGAGTTCCAGATCCCTAGTGCGTCTTAGGTGTTCGGTTCGGCCCACGCTGTTCCTCCCGACTCCGGCCTCCCACCAGCGGGAACCACCGGGGGAGGAGGTGCGGTGTCTGGCCGACGAACTGACGCCTATAGGTTGCGGTGTCGGCGAACACATCTTCCGAAGCCTCCATGTCGAGCTCTGACTCGACGGATCCAAACAGCCCTTTTCAGGGCTCACCAAACCGCCCTTTTAAGGGCGCACATAGCATCCGACGCGCTCCTAGAGCCCAAAAACCCCGACAACACGTGGCAATATCATCAGAGTTGCCGAGAACGCCTGCAGTGGCGGCACCGTACGAAAGTACCGCTATCGACCACGAGATGGCGCCACCGACACCACCGAAAGCGAGGTTGCTACCGATGAGAGGAAAAGGTCTCCATGTCGAGCTTTGTCTCGATGGACAAACCTAACAGCCCTTGTCAGGGCTCCCTAAGCCGCCCCTTTAAGGACGATAACCGAAGCCGACGCGAGAGTACGTCAGAAACCAAGAGAACGCCGGAAATCTCGATAACGCCGGAACTTCAGAGAACGCCGGAACGCAAAACAACGCCGACTCGACAGAGAGCCCGAACCCGATGACATCCCCAATGCGGATACTTACCACCCCTTTTTGGATATTTCGGACATTCCAGACGGAAGGGAACATTATGAAGCCGACCCCTGGAGAAGGGCGAAAGCCTTTTTCCGGGAATAGTAATTGAAGCCATTACTCACGCAAGGAGTGACCCGGAGTTATATAGGGAGCTCTATGAGGATTTATATTTAAGGTGGATGCCGGAATGTGAGTTTAACACCGGAAACTGATAGTTCGTCGTCTCACCACGAGATGGCGCCACCGGTAGCAACGGCGACGCTAATTCGCCAACCGAAAGTTGCAGAGACCAGCCCCTGACCTGCAGCGCGACCCTCGAGTGAGGGCGCACTCGTCAACACTGCAGCCCTCAAAGAGCACAGTCCCTACTACCACAGCAGGAAGGACTTACGCCTCAGCTGCGAAAACGCAATGCGCCCCGGACCCAACGGCGACATCATCGACGTCGTCACAGGCCTCAACATCACAACCATCGGCGAAGAAGACAAGGTACTCGCCGATAGTCATCGAAACCCTCCCGGACTGGGGGATACATTTTAAGGCCCTCAAGGCAAAACTGGGCAGAGCAATGTAATGGATAAATTCAAAAACTACTCAAACGATTTCAAAAATTCTTTCACCTACAGAAAGCTACATTATCAGAATATACAGAATAACATGGGCTGTATTTATTTGCAAAAAAATTTCCGCCGGGGCCAAAAAAGCCGGGGCGGATCGCTAGTAATAACATGTTACCTGGAATATCTTCCCGCAGACCTCACACATCACTTTGGTCTTCTCCGAAGCGGCGAATTTGGTTCGGTTTTTGTCGGGATGGTGCTTTTTGAAGTGCGCGTAGTAGGCCCGGGCGTCGGCCATTGGCATATCGCACTGTCAATATCAATGCCAAACGCATTGAATAAGGAAGATAACTGCTCTTAAATGTGGTATATTTATATATTGTATTAAAATAACTACCCCGTTAGGGATACAGCGTGAAGATATGTATATTAAAATAATTAAACATTTTGATTCGATTCAACATTTCAGTGATGGCTTCTAATGTGACAAGCACGTTAATTCTGCCAATGTCATGTACTGCAAAAGACACTATAGAGCACTGGTTCCCAAACTTATTTTGTCTACTGAGTCGAGAGCTCATGCAGTCGTTGTCTAAGATGCCTCCTAGCTAAATGAAATTACAAATCACCCCCCAGGCCTCTACACAACGCCCCCATTTTTTTTCTGGGTCTCTTACCGCCCCCCTTTAGGTCTGCAGCGCCCACAAGGGGGCGTTATCGCCCACTTTGGGAATGGCGACTATAGAGGGAGTTGATATTAACATTCTGAATACGATTGAGATAATAGTAACTGACATTCATTGACAGAATTCGTGTTATTGGGCACTTTTATAATTTTCCGTTGAACATTTTTATCGCCGTGTTTTTACCGTCCGAAATACAATAGGTAAGCTTTTTCAAAGTCCACTGCATGACGTTATCGTGCAGAAAAATATAAAAGCGTCTCCATACAACTAAAAGCCATACCATAAAAGCGTCCATTGGGTTTTAAACTTTAATAGTGGGCACAAAGTGGGGATGAGTTAGAGGGAGACAACGTTACATAGCTATGACGTCACAACGTCGCAATGACATTCCACAGTGCTAGGTGTGTCAGAGATAGAACTTATCCCCACTCTATTCCCACTACTAAAGTTTAAAAGCGAATAACTCTTATGTTTTTCATTGTATTTCAAATAATTTTTCACAGTTTGGTTTATAATTACTGAACTTATCTTTTAACTCATTTTCAATGCAGGTTATATGGAAATGATCTTTATTGTCTTAGAGAAATAGAACGATCACCTCAAATATCTAAAAACACGGGAAATTGACGCGCCGTGGTCTCGAGTAAACTACTACTTGAGATTCAGTTTACTTGAGACCACGGCCGATGCAACTCGGCCGAAACGTCAAGCGAAAATAAAAGGGAATCGCGTTAATTTCCCGTGTTTTTAGATATTTTATAATGCAACGCGAACGTTTAAAAGTTTATAGAACAATCACCTGTTCACAATGCATAAGCTCTTCAGACTTGAGCTTGGATTTTGGTCTATAAAAAACAGCAGTCTTCTTTTTAATCTTCGGAATGCTTCTAGACGTTGTGGACGTTACATCTTTGTTCTCTCTGGATATGATAAAAATAATCTATAGAAATAAAATCGAAATATGAAAGACTGGGCCGACAGATTAACTACTAGATATTGCGTTGATCTGGCCACTATAGTCTGTATCGCTTTGATAACCTATGCTTGTCAAACCGGACTTGGCAGTCTACAGTACTGCATTCTACCACCATGTCCAAAAGAGTCTCTATCTCACATATATTTACAAGAATGTTCATATTAATTTTTCACTTGTAAAGTACAAGAACAATTAAAGATTCGTCCGAAGGGAAGTGGTATTTTGGAGTATGGAGGGACTTAGAAACAGCTCTCAAGAGCCCGCCTATACAGACTGGTGTTTTGCGCACTACAAATATAACAATATGATTACTTATAGAAACATAGCGAACGTGGTTCGTATGTGCTTGTTAATACGCGCGTGCTGTGGCACGCACACAACTGCAATATTAAGGGAGATTATGGTAGCTCTAGTCAAGGTCGCACCGTGGCCGCGATTAATTATGTACTAATTGCCGTAAAATCCTCAAACGAAACACGTTTGGAGAAAAATCTCGATAAAAAATAGGAAAAAAATTTAAAACCCTGTTGTGCACAAAAATTCAGTTGGATCTCCATAATATTCCAGAATCTCGAAATAAAATTACTACAATTACAATATCTCAAATCTCTCAAATCAGTTTTTCAATTGATCAATGACCATGCTTTTGTCAATGCAGTTTTCTTGCAAATTGTAAATATGTAAAAAAAAAAATTTTGACATTTCACCGAAAGAAAATCAACCCTATTGCCACTACCATAGGGAGGTGTTACTATCAAAAACCAATTTTCCTGGGCTGCATTGCACAGGCAGACTCTTAAGTCCAAACGCATATCTAACGTACCTGTCACTGGCGTGTTTTGCAGATAACATGAAATGGTTACTCAGAGCGACGTCAGAAGTAAAGCGGATGTCGCATACTTCGCAATACGCACCATTTTCTGGGACCTGTGGAATGTAATAGCCCAATACTCCTTCTGTTATCGTACACAAGGAGGCAAAAGAGGAGATTTATCCTCCCCCCTAGATTGCGAGTGACATTTCTGGCACAACAGTCGCAACATCTCGGTCTTAGAGTTGCCAAAGCATTTGAAATATAATAATTAATTTATTGTGTCAAGTAATTACTCATATTAAAAATTAAAAATTTGAATAATATAATAATTATAAACAAAACAATAAAATGAAGTATGTAATTAATACATATATTATATATAATAATAAAATGTGTGAGAATGATGAGATTTGAGGAAGCGAAAGAAGTATGTAAGAACCGCGACGCTTGGCGCTTAGTCCTCTCTGATCCGTTAGGGATACAGCTTGAGGATATGTATGTATATATAATAATTACCGTTTCGGTGCACACATGTCCAAAATTTGTAAGTAGATACAAAGCTGGTACAATAAGGTTGGAACCAATACAGCATTGCGGGTGGCCATTTTGGCTGAGTGGTTGGCTGAGATATATTCACACTGCATACTAATGCGGACAGAGCACCGTTCACTTTATTGCCGGCTGCTACCTGTCTCTCCACATCCAACTCACATCTTCCATCCCTTGAAAACGCACTCCCAGATATACAATTTCATTCACTTGTTCTAGACATTTTCCGTGTACCCAAATCTCACATTTCGTCTGTATCGCTTCCCTTTAAAACACCAGAACCTTCGTTTTGTTCCCATTGATATTCAATCCTTTCACTTCACAGATAATAAATTTACACAACTGAGTAACTCTTGAGAAACCTTATTATAAAAACGAATGTAGTTACCCAAAAATGAAACATTAGATTTATGTAATTTAAATTTTGGAATAACTAATTTATCACGACCTCAGATTTCCATACCATTAATATCGCCTTTCTTTTTAAACACATCTATATCTTTCCTCGTGTTATTGCAAGAAAAGGCTAAAAATTGAAAATCTTCAAACTTTATACATACATGTCTTCACGGCGTATCCCTAAGGGAGTAGTCAGAGAGGACGGAGCGCCAAGCATCGCGGTCCTTACATACCTCTCTCGCTTCCTCAAATCTCATAATTCTCCTCACACATTTTCGCCTAGATGTCCGAGTGTTTTTGAAATTTATAATTTGAAAGTTTATAATATCTAATTATACCTTTATATCAAATTTGATTTTAGTATCAAAACATTGATATTTTTATCGATATTTCGATATTTATCGGTCTTTGTTGTTTTTCTATATTGTTCATCCCTAATCGTATCAAACACTGATCAAAACTGAGTCTTGTAAGCTACAATAAAATTAAATAGTAAGTTAGATACTTATAGCAATGGAACACCCCAAACTTTACTTAAATCATATCGATTAATCGATTAATATTAATATTTAATATCAATTAATAATTAATTAATTTGTATTCGAACACTTCGTGCTGCAGTCGTGAAGGTAAAAAGCAATAGAGAGCCGTGGAGCGCTCGAGTGTTGAGTTATATAATCTGGAGCGGTAGTGGGGAACAAGCCGTCAGTCGTTCTTGTCTGTGACGTCACGAACACCGTCGCGCTCCGCTAGAGGGCGCCGGTGTTCGTCTTTATGTTTATTCGTCGGTGTTGCTAACAGTCGTTAATATCCTTACCGTATCTTCGTCGAATTTATGTTTTAATTGCTTGTGCTGAAGGAGACCCTTGGTGCTCAGGAAGTTGTATCCGCACTGCTCGCACACAAAGTCAGATGGGTGTTTCTTGCGCAAGTGACCTAGGTAGGTGGTCTTTACACTGAAAAACATCCAATTAGGACTTTGTACCATGTGGAGGGTACAGCGCAATCTTTAGATTAAGGATAATCGATGTGAGAAATAGATTTGATGTTGACGTCGATGTTAATATCGATTCTCGACATCGATTACCGACGAAAAACCCATTGAAATTGAAATGTTTTTAAATATCGATATTTGTTTCGCAAAGTTCATTAATGCTAATGTTTATAAGTGGATTAGCTCAGATTTAAGTTGCAGTTAAACTATTTAATTTTTGTAATTTTTTTCTTACTTCATTATGGAAAATGAATGGAACCCAATATTTTTTCACAGAAATTAGCTTGAAGCAAATATTAGAAAATAAAATGAGTTTCATATTTACGCCCTTTGCAGTCGAAACTTTGGATCCCAGGGGCCCCGAAGCCTATCGACTGGTTTCTGATATTTGTAAGACTGGTCGAGGCTTCGGGAGACCGCCGGGCTGGCAGCTTCTTCCGCCAACGAATCAGTTTGGCTATTCAAAGAGGCAATGCTGCCAGTCTGCTAGGTACCTTGAGCAATGACAGCTTTCTAAGCGGCAACTTTGAGGAAGTTTATTATTTAAGATAATGTGTAGTTTTAAGTTTGTAAATATTAAAGTATGTATGTACTTTTTTGTTATTAATAAATTATCTTTTGCTGAAAATAGAATTGCATTTTTTAAATATTTTGTGGCTCAGCTTTTTGGAATTTTGAATTGTTTTAGAATTCTGTGAACACTTAATATCGATATTCCTTACCAAAAAGAGGCATCGAAATATCGATGTTTCGAAAGTGCTAACATCAATGTTCAGTTATATTATCGATGAATAATGATACTCCAGACAATTACACAGATTATGTGACCCCAAACTAAGCAGTAAGCTTGTACTATGGGGACCACACAACGAACTCTGGGGGAGTTCCCAGTAACACCCAGACTCCAAGCCAATTTAATAAATTTCGTGTCCTAAATTGAACCTGACCGGGAATCGAACCCGGGACCCTAGCTTGGAAAACAGATGCATATGCCACTGCGCCAACGGACCAGTCAAAATAATAATCATTTCTACTGTAAATGAAACTATCGACTTTTAGAATTGTATAAACTCCATAAATAACTATTTATATTGTATTGGCGACAATGATAGATACTGTTAAAGGAAGGAATGTCTTTGCAGTCTGCAAATTGACTGCAAAAAACTTGAAACTAGTGATGATCGTTATTACATTAACCGAAAACAATGCGTTATTTTGACATATTAAGTAACACATTATTGAACACTCAAATATCATTATAAACTGTTGTCGAACCGCACTGTTGTCATTGTTGGAAATTAGCGAGTATGCTACAGATAGTCGCAATAGGTGTGCGAGAGGGATAGCGCTACGCGCACACTGCGATCTAAAATAATCTTTCGTAGAACGATGTGAAGTTTCTTTCTTTATGCCATGGCGCACAGTTTAGCGCATTTGCCAATGTCACGTATTAATAAAGTAGAATCACAAGTAAATTAGTTTTTTCATAACGTAAAACTCCTACGGTAGTGATAGTAGGATTTACTGATAAGGACTTCTTGGAAGAGCGCGAGAACTTCAGCTACACATGTTTATTTAGACTTACTCCAATCTTTTCACTTACACAGAACTTTAAAACACAATATACTATCACTTTTGTACTTTAAAACTCCCAAAAATGTAAAAAATAGAAAATCTAAATAAAATGACAACCTCACTTCTCCCGTTCCCGCCAAAAAATCCCTGTGAATTTTCTATTTTTACAGGCTGTCTTTTTTCTGTTTTGTTACAAATCAATAATTTCAATTCACTACTGTTCTAAAATGTTTTAGAAATTGGCAACACTATCCCTCCCATGACCTTGACGATATGTAATCACTCACCCAAAGACCATACCACATTGTGAACACTGATATATTTTCCCCTTATGAAACTTTTCATGCAGCTTCGCATTAGTCCTGAAAATTAAAAATAATTAATATGTAAAGTAAATATTATTGAGTGGTAAAAGCCAAGGAAGACCAAGGCTGACTTATGAAGATCAAATAGCCAGAGTGTTAGTAGATGGCAATGTCAAAAGCTCTCGCATACCTAGGCGAAAATGTGTGAGGAGAATGATGAGATTTGAGGAAGCGAAAGAAGTAAGGACCGCGACGCTTGGCGCTTCGTCCTCTCTGACTATCCCTTTAGGGATATATGTATGTATTAATATCTAAACGTCAGAGTGAAGACATGTATGTATGTATGTATTATTATGTAAACTTTGTTTACATTCAAATAAGAAGAGGTTGTCAATTCCTCTGTATATACTTTTCAAATGTATTTCGGGACTAAATTCTTTTGTTTATGTACCAATTTCAATTTATTATTTTCCGATGGTATAAGTTATGGCTCCAAGGTGGTCCCATTTAAATTTAATTGATATTGGAGCTTAGACTTGGTAGATACATTAAATAATCTCGACTGTTTATAAGCTTTATTTATATCGATGATTCATTTATACATCACTCAATTCCTGAATTAGAAAAGGAGTTAGTAATAGACCTATCTAACATAGATATTTATTTAGGCCAAGATCACTCAAAAGGGAGTCAATTAGTCATCTGTGACAATTTTGTGAGATTTTGATAGGAAAAGTGGGGTCAAAATACTTTGCCTACGTATTAATAATAATAATAATTTATTTCAGACCATAACAATCCATCCAAATAATGAGGCTTTATAAAAGAATCTGGCGTTAGTCTTTGTGTAGTAGTTATCAAGTAGCAACAAGCGATCGTGTACAGTTTATTTGAATGGAGGTAGTCAGAAATAATTTAATTATACCCTCTGCTATGCACTGTTAAATAGAAGTAGTCCAGTGCAATCAGTGTTAGTATAACTTTAGCTGTATCTGAACCGTCGTTGTTAAAATATAGTCAAAATTAGTGTTCAGTGAGTTATTCAGTATGCAATGAATTATTCAGTGAGTTATATACGTAGTGTTTTAATGAGTGATTAGTGAGTTTTATAGTGCATTAAATATACGTATTGATTATTGTGCTTTTAGGAGAAACAAAAATTTTTTGCAAAAGTGAACGGTCATTGTCAGAATGTAGTCAAATAGTGTTCAGTGAGTTATTCAGTAATCAGTGAGTTATTCAAAAATTAATATTCAATGAGTTACTCGGTGAGCCGTGGTGTTTAAGTGAGTGTTTAGTGAGTTATAGTGTAGGTATATAATATACGTATTGATTAGCGTGCTTTTACCTACATAATTAAATTTAACAGTTATTCAAGCCGGTGCCAATTCAATGTGCAACAACAGAAAGTCTACTAGTTTCGTAGGTTTGGCACCGACTTCAGTAACGCCAATCGGCACGCTTATTACGTAACTTGCAGACAGCATGCGACAGCCAATATCGCGCGATATCTGCTGTCAAAACGGGAATTTGTGTAATGTAATTTGTATAGTGGCGCTAAATCTACCGCGAAAAGTGCATTTTACGGTCATAGAATAATAGATACGCAATCATCATACATGAGACTAATTTTTTATTACTGTCGCTATCTGCCATTTAGGTAATAACCCCGTGGGTGAGTCCTGTAACCGTATGAACTTGCGACAAGTTTGAATTAGACTTCAGAGTTACTGAGCAACAAACATTGACATTACAAATAGTATTACATGAGGAGTTATTCATGTATGACACCTTAATCTTCTAAATTACCTTCTGAAGGTGACGTACGGACAAGTTTTACATATGAATTTATGTAAATGCGTCACCGCGTGGTTTTTCCATGAACGCCGACGGTGAAAATGTACCTTGCATACGTTACAAACAAATGTGCCACTTTCCTGAAAGAAAAAACAACATTAATTCATTTAATTGCACTAGTGTGCAAATGCAACAGTTGTTAGTAACAAAGCACATTTTTTGACGACCTCCGTGGCGCAATGGCTGAGCGCGTCGGAAAGTAAACGGGGGTTGCGGGTTCGATTCCCGCCCCGAGTCTGGGTGTTTATGTATAATATGTATTTATTTACAAAAGAAAAGTATATAAGTAGTATATCAGTTGTCTAGTACCCATAACACAAGCGCTGTGCTGCTTACTTTGGGGCTAGATGGCGCTGTGTCAAATGTCTGACTATATTATTATTACATATCTTCATACTGTATCCCTAACGGGGTAGTCAGAGAGGACGGAGCGCCAAGCGTAGCGGTCCTTACATACTTCTTTCGCTTCCTTAAATCTCATCATTCTTCTCACACATTTTCGCCTAGGTATACGAGTGCTTTCGACATTTTAAGCCAGCCTTGGTTTTCTTTGACTTTTTTCTTTTACCACTCGCTTTCGCTGTGTATATTGTCTTCGTCAGTCTTTTATCAGTCATTCTTTCCATGTACCCGAACCATCTAAGCATTCCTTTCTTCATATTTACAATAACACTGTCATGCGACCCTGTCATACTGCGTATCTCTTCATTGCTTATCCCGTCCGCAAGGGTGACACTAAACATAGTTCTAAGAGATCGCATTTCTAGTGCTTATTTCACTCGTAGTTTCACTCGATTTCGGGCATATCCAGAACACACTACCATACATTAACAAACCACGCGGAGTAAGTCGCGGTCAACAGTTAGTATTACACGTATATTTTTTCTTTCTGCACTCCTAAATTCTAATTTTGCCAAATCTCATACTCCTCCGTGCGCACAATATACTTAAAAAAGGGGTACACAGTTTTCTCTTCACGTATCTTTATATTATACAATTCTTTTTTACGAGTGTATGTCACTGAACTCCTCGTAGACTGGACCAATTCTGATGAAAATTTTGTGTGTGTTTGAGTGGGTCCTTAGATGGTTTAGATTCACAATTGGACCCGGTAGGTAGCGTTGCAATCGAGTTCTAGGACTGTTTTTTTTATTTCGGGCAGGAGAATGTCTGTCGAGTCTGCTACTTGATATATAGATTCTTCATAAATTAATAAAACTACTTACATTAGTGTGTCTAATACAATGAACTTTAAATGCATCTTCATCCAAAAATCCTTTGTAACATTCCGAACATTTATAAGCAGAATACAAATAATTTTCTGACTCTTTCCTTTTCTCTATTTCTTGCAAGCTCTCTTCGTGACTCAGATTTACTACTGTAAATATTGTATCGTCTATGGGTTCTATTGTTGACTTGGTTTTTCTTACACTCTCCGTTTTCTTTTTTTTAACACTCTCCGTTTTCTTTTCATTATCTTTAGTTGTTTTCTTAATTACAACAGCATCATTTGAAGAGCTGTCTTCCTGATTTGAATCGAGTAAGCTTTTTTTTGTATCAATAACATCTTTCTTATCACCACCTTCTAAGTTTTGGTCAGTAAGAGATTCATGTTTCAATTCCTTAGGTTCTTTAAAAAGTGTATCATTTGAAGAACTGTGTGGTTGATTTGCATCATCGATTGTAACTTCAGGTTCTTCCTTACATTTTAAATTTTCATCAAAATCATTACTATTTGTATCGTAGTTACACTCAAATTCAACTTTAATATCATTTATCTCGAAATCCTGTTTAATATCTTTAACGTCATCACACATATCAGTTATATTATCATTATCAGCATTAAAAAAAAAATCTGTAGAATTGTATTCGATTTTTTTAATCGACAAACTCGATTCCAAATTATTCGTCTTCCGATTTATAGTTTGTATTATTTGGGGAGTTAGCTGAAAAATTAGGAATCATCTATAAATTGTATTTCACTACTATATAAGTATGGCCATAAGTACTAAAATAAAAACATTAATATCACATTTGAATTTCGAACCTGTCATTTTGATTCCATAAGATTGACATACTTACACATCTTCACGCTGTATCCCCAACGGGGTAATCAGAGAGGACGGAGCGCCAAGCGTTGCGATCCTTACGTACTTCTTTCACTTCCTCAAATCTCATCATTCTCCTCACACATTTTCGCCTAGGTATGCGAGTGTTTTTGACATTTCCGTCGGCTAACACTCTATCTATTTGATCTTCATAAGTCAGTCTTGGTCTTTATTGGCTTCTTTTACCACTCACTTTCGCTCTATGGATTTACTTCGTCAGTTTTTCATCACTCATTCTTACCATAAGATTGACAGTGGCGAATTTTCCCATGGAGAAAGTGTGTGTTTCAATCGATTATTGGCCATTACGTTTAAAGAATTGTATTAAGGCCACTTCAGTCTTTCATCACTCATTCTTACCATAAGATTGACAGCGGCGAATTTTCCCATGGAGAAAGTGTTTCAATCGATTATTGGCCATTACGTTTAAAGAACTGTATTAAGGCCACTTCAGTCTTTCATCACTCATTCTTACCATAAGATTGACAGTGGCGAATTTTCCCATGGAGAAAGTGTGTGTTTCAATCGATTATTGGCCATTACGTTTAAAGAATTGTATTAAGGCCACTTCAGTCTTTCATCACTCATTCTTACCATAAGATTGACAGCGGCGAATTTTCCCATGGAGAAAGTGTGTTTCAATCGATTATTGGCCATTACGTTTAAAGAACTGTATTAAGGCCACTTCAGTCTTTCATCACTCATTCTTTCCATAAGATTGACAGTGGCGAATTTTCCCATGGAGAAAGTGTGTTTCAATCGATTATTGGCCATTACGTTTAAAGAATTGTATTAAGGCCACTTCAGTCTTTCATCACTCATTCTTACCATAAGATTGACAGCGGCGAATTTTCCCATGGAGAAAGTGTTTCAATCGATTATTGGCCATTACGTTTAAAGAACTGTATTAAGGCCACTTCAGTCTTTCATCACTCATTCTTACCATAAGATTGACAGTGGCGAATTTTGCCATAGAGAAAGTGTGTTTCAATCGATTATTGGCCATTACGTTTAAAGAATTGTATTAAGGCCACTGACATGTATATATTACCACAGTGGACTGGCAGCTGTCAAGTTATAATTGTGCCTATTTCATTTACACCGTTTTGGTGTTGTCGACATATATGAGTACAGGGAACTAAAATAGACATGCAGTATATGTCAAAATTAATTCATAGCCATATCAAAATTAGTTCTCGACAACTTCGCATTCCGCAAGTGGCGCTTCAAATTGGCACACTAAATTAACTGACATTTGCGTCGTAAAACCTGTCCAGTAGTAATTTAGAGATGTCAGTGATGAAGGCCAATGGAGATAATTTTGAATAATCGTCATATTTTTAAAATGCTATTATATTAATGTATAAACTAACGCACACTGCAGTAATAAATGTTTTATGTAATAGAAAATAAAATGATTTTCTTGTAACTTGTCACTTCGGATTTCTTTGCCACTTCAGATTACTTTCAAGGTTGATTACGATTGACAATCACTTATGAAGAGTTACAATCAAATCCATTTTAGGTGGTACGAAGTTCACCGGGTCATATAGTTAAAATAAAAAACCAATTAGATTGACATAGGGCGCGGAATGAGACATAGAAATGGAAAATAATAACAGTAGTATTGTTTTAAGCTAAATGTGCCTTTTGAAGCTCATACAGTAGATGACTCTCAACATTGTGTTCCCTCAGTGATCGTATTAAACACCGGAGCACAACTACGTTCCCTCAGTGATCCACCAAACGCTGAAGCACAACTACGTTCGATATGAATGACACTAGATCACCCATAGAGTAGGCAATTCGCAACGTTGTGTTCTCTCAGTGATCCACCAAACGCTGAAGCACAACTACGTTCGATATGAATGACACTAGATCACCCATAGAGTAGGCAATTCGCAACGCTGTGTTCCCTCAGTGATCCACCAAACGTTGAACCACAACTACGTTCGATATGAATGACACTAGATCACCCATAGAGTAGGCAATTCGCAACGCTGTGTTCCCTCAGTGATCCACCAAACGCTGAAGCACAACTACGTTCGATATGAATGACACTAGATCACCCATAGAGTAGGCAATTCGCAACGCTGTGTTCCCTCAGTGATCCACCAAACGCTGAAGCACAACTACGTTCGATATGAATGACACTAGATCACCCATAGAGTAGGTGAGTCGCAACGCTGTGTTCCCTCAGTGATCGTATCAAACACCAAAGCACCACTACACTTCATATGGACGCCACTAGATAACCCATTCAATAAGTGACTCGCAACGTTCTGTTTCGTCAGTAATCATATCAAACGCCGAAGCACAACTACTTAAACTTAATAATATACCGAAGCATCACTACATAATTGTCGATTAAACCGCAAACCACTCACATTGCTGTTACTGTGAAGTAGATCCATCATCAGATTGTGTGCATTTCTCGCTTTAGTCTTGAAGTGGGCGCACGACAACAGTTTGTGCGCACATTCCCAGCACAGCGATAATGGGAGTGATCCATTCAACTGGAATCATAACAATCGAAGCATTGGTCAATCTTCTATTTCAAAATTGGAAAAACAGCATCATTTGGATTTATTTCGGTGTTAGTCTGTAAGTAGTTTTTCTCAGGGAAGACAAACATCATTAAAAGCACTTGAAAATTGCTAAAAATGTCGAGAACATTATTACTATTAAAAATGTAAGTACCAATACGCCATGATACGTAGCGCGGCCCGTATCGTTATGTTACCATGCAATGATCGGCACGCTTATTACGTAACTTGCAGACAGCATGCGACAGCCAATATCGCGCGATATCTGCTGTCAAAACGAGAATTTGTGTAATATAATTTGTATATTGGCGCTAAATCTACCACGAAAAGTGCATTTTACGGTTATATAATAATAGATTCGCAATCGTCATGCATGAGACTAATTTTTTTTACAATTAGTCACCGGTCGCGCAGTGATTGCGTGGCTGTGGCTGTTTGCAAATTTTTAGGTAATAACCCCGTGGGTTGACCACAAATTTGTTATGTAAATAGGTTGTATAATTTATAAAATACAGTAATACCCCGAACTTACGCGATAGGTGGGACCGAGCGATTACCGCGTAAGTCTAATTCGCGTAAGACGGGGTATAAATTTCGCATATAAATACTTATAAATTATTTTTAATTGGGATCGGAAGCTAAAGAAAATAATAATTTAAACCTAAAATGTTTAATAAAATCTTAGATTACGTTAAGTTTACATTCCAAAGATAAAGTTATTCTTTTTTTGTTTGATGCAGACGAATCAGTTTTACTTCGTTTGGATGACATTCAAGTCTTCGTAGATATAAAAAAAACACGGTATAAAAATATAATAATAATTACGCACTCCGTAGATAAGAAATAAATATTATGTACATAATATAAAATAAATTGTCGCTATGCGTTGATTCTGCGCGACAAGTCCGAACATTATGTACATTAACTGAGCAATAGTGTGGGGGCAGTAAGTCTATAATCGATAATCGAGAGATGTGTGACGCTCATACAAAAGACGAATCAACGAGATTTGAAAATCGCGTAACTCTGAGTTCGCGTAAGTCAGGGTAGTGTAAGTCGAGGTATTACTGTAATCAAGACTGTTTATAAAGATTATAATTTATTTATCATCTATTTGCTAGCTATTTCTCGTGGTTTCAATCGCGTTAAATATAAAATTCGTTAATAACTTGACCTTCGGCACGCTTATAACGTAACTTGCAGTCAGCATGCGACAGTTATCGCGCGATATCTGCTGTCAAAATGAGAATATGTGTAATGTAATTTGTATAGTGTAATAGAAAAGTGTATTTTACGGTCATGGAATAATAGATACGCAATCGTCATACATGATACCAATTTTTTATTACAATTAGGCAGAGGTCGCGCAGTAACCCCGCCGATCCTAGTATAGCGATGAACCATCGTCTCGATAAGGCAAATATATTGTGAGAATATGATCTCGATCGGTTAACGTTCAATAATAACGTAACAAACACGCGCTAACGATTACATATACATTTAAAGATAAAAATTAATTATTTATTCAGACTGCATAAGATTTCTGGTTAATTCTGTTTTATTGCCATACAAGTACTGACCCTTTGTCCCATAATTTCTTCATAGCTCTGTTTGAGATTATATTTCTGGATGTTCCACACTTTTCTATCCATAGCCAGACATATCCTACACACCTGAAAAAGAGTCGCAAATATAAAACTTAGAAACGTAACTAAACTATAAAAACTGGCCTCATCATATTTGACTTTGCAATTGACAATCAAAGAAATATCATGCCTGCTGCAACCTTATATGCTATTTGTGTCGGAAACGATCATACAAGTGAATTATACTGATCTAATCACTCTTCTCGATAGATATACATAACGTATTTTACCGATTACTACCGAGTATTCACTGTGTTCATACAAGGACAGCTTGTGAGCAAGGTCTTCCAGTGCCAATACAGAATTATCAAGTGAGTGTTATATACAGAGTCCATAACAAATCCCTAGGATTCGGGGAAAGGCGGTTGATGTTTTGGGAAAGGCGGTTGGTGGTTGGGGAAAAGCGGTTAGTGGTTGGGGAAAAGCGGTTGGTGGTTGGGGAAAGGCTATTGGTGGTTGAGTAAAGGTGGTTGGTGAATGAGTAAACTTTAGTTTTTTCAACTCTATCATTATGCAGGAATAGGAATAAAAGACTTTTTACTGCAGTGGGACTTGGTAGTGTTATGTAGTAACATCGTGGCGACAGCAATAGATCAATTTTGGTCGTGGTGATACAGGTCTGGTGTGACCTTCTTAGCCACTTATCTAATATAAATAATCAATGTATCATTTGTTCGTATTTTATGGCCTGCCATGCTGTTCATCAAGATAGATTAAACTCAGGGGAAGGATTAAAAATAATAAACGCAGACGAAGTCGCGGGCATGAGGTAGTCTAATATATAAAAATCAATGTTTGTTTCTTTGTATGTTTGTATTTTATATGCTGCCATACCGTCCAACCAATCGCGATGAAATTTGGTAGCTTATATAAAGCTCATCATAACCTTGAATCCTGAGAAAGGACATAGGCTATTTTAAAAATAAAAAAACATATATGTCTATGCAAATTCAAAGTTTCTTTACTTAATATTCTGCGCTTGGTGCTTCGGATTTATTGGATACAAATATAAGATTTAATCAAAGAATAATGTTGTACCTTTTCTAACTCGCGTTGTCCTTTTCGCGAAGGCTGTGGTACGTCGCCTTGAATCTCCTTCGATATTAATCAGTACATAAAAACAAGAAAACAATAAAAATTACATTATTATATTGCATCTGTCTTTAAATTATCTACAAGAATAAATAAAACTGAAGTGTCTGTGTTTCCGAAATAAAGGCCTGTTCATAAGCTTATATGGTTATTTGTACGTTATCAAAACCCAATCGCATTTTTTAAATTTTTGTTTGTTTGACCGGACTAATCTCAGAAACGGTTGAATCAATTTGGACAGAACTATTATGGGCAAGTAGAGGACTTTTCAGAGAGTAATCTATACTAGTTCTTATCCCAGAAAAAAAGCAAAAACGCGGGCGAAACTGCGGGGCGCAGCTAAAATCTATACATACAAATAAAAGTGAGATTTATTCATCATGAGATAAACCCAAAAACTTGAAATTTGGCAGGCATGTGTAACATTATATAGTTGTTGGTGCGTCTGTTAGTTATCATGTAACTTCTGAATGGCTTGACTAACTCGTATTGCCAAAACACATTCGTTTTGTCTAGATGATGGTCATAACTGTCCTAGGTTCCGATAGGTAGCTTTTAAGTCAAGCATAGGCGTACATAAGGAGGGTGTTTAGGGGGTCCGTAACCCCTCCCCCCTGGGTGACGCTTATGTTCCCTGAATAGCAACCTTTTGTATCCAAAACATTGCACGGTTTGATAATATACACATACACTCACACATACACATACTTTATGTATGTTGTTTCTGTGTAGCCTAGATAAACAAATACAGAGACAAAACTTTTAGAAAGTGATTCTAGGTTTTGGTTACGTGCATACATACATATCTTCACGCTGTACCCTAACGGGGTAGTCAGAGAGGACGGGGCGTCAAGCGTCGCAGTTCTTACATACTTTTCCACTTCCTCAAATCTCATCATTGATTTTATTGGCGTTTAGAACAAGTTTTTTTTACTCCTGAATCAAAAAGAGGGGTGTTACAAATTTAACGTTTGTATTCATGTCAAAGTCAAAGTCAAAGTCAAATCAATTTATTCAAGTAAACCCAATCACGAGGTATTTTTGAACGTCAAATCTACTTTAGTTCGGTTCAAAGAGAAGAGAAAAGAAAACCTGGACACTGAGAAGAACCGACAAGAAACTCAGTAGTATGTAGTTTAGCGATCCCCTGACGCGACGACGCTTGGATATATTACTACTTCCAGCGCCGGATTTATACTTAACGGGCCCTTGGGCACGTAGGCTGTGGGCGGCCCCTTGTAAGGAAATCAAAAGCTAATTGATCAATATGTTTTATACATACATACATATCTTCACGCCGTATCCCTAACGGGGTAGTCAGAGAGGACGGAGCGCCAAACGTCGCGATCCTAACATACTTCTTTTGCTTCCTCGAATCTCATCATTCTCCTCACACATTTTAGTCTAGGTATGCGAGTGCTAGATCTTCATAAGTCAGCCTTGTTCTTCCTTGGCTTCTTTTACCACTCACTTTTGCTCTATACATTTTCTTCGTCAGTCTTTCTCACATTCCACGCAGCTATTCTGCACTCCTCCCTCCACTTCCCGCCGCGAGGTGTACAGCGTGTTGGGTGGCGGTTCCCAACGCTAAACTGCACTCTGCTCACACCAGCGGGTACAAACCGGTGAACGTCACTTTCGGGGGACGCCCTAACTCTTTCGCATACGTTGTCCCGCATGGTGTGCACAAGAGAGAAATTGCAGCCCTGAAAAGGGCTGGCAGGGGTCGCGACGAGCACGCTTCCTCAATTGACGCCCAATATTATAGAGGTAAACTTTATTTGTTTGTATGTAATGTATTAACTGAAAAACTACTCAACCGATTTCAGGAACACTTTCATCTATAGAAAGCTACTATATCAGCGAGTAACATGGGCTGTATTTTATTGAAAAAAAATTCTAGCCGGGGCAGGTCGTTAGTATATAATAAAACGGTTTATACATACCTGTATTCCTAGCTTAAAGCATGGCGTAGCCCCACTACTCAATTTTCTATATCTTTTACCACTCATAATAAATTCGTTACTATTGAAGTGTAATGAACAGATCTTAGTATACTTCGTAGGTACCCAATTGTTCCTGTTGATTGCTTTAATCCATTTCTGTTTAAAGATTTCATCTGTTGGAAACCTAGAAAACAATACAAAAAATTACATCAAATTTGTAACCCCAAATAGAGCAATGGACTTGTACTATGAGTATCTCACAATAAATTATGGGAGCAAACAATATCACAGAGATCACCAATTAGTTTCATTGGGAATCTGTTTTAAAAATTATAAGACTATCTACATACATATCATACATCAGCGATGTAACTAACATTCGCGTTCGCGAATGTGAAAGATCCACTATTCGTTACATCACTATCCTACTAATATTATAAATGTGAAAGTTTGTGAGGATGGATGTATGGATGTTTGTTACTCTTTCACGCAAAAACTACGGAATGGATTTTGATGAAACTTTACAATAATATAGCTTATACATCCGAATAACACATAGGCTATAATTCATACGCGAATAAAGTCGCGGGCAAAAGCTAGTTATACATACAAATATATCTTCACGCTGTATCCCTAACGGGGATACACCTGAAAAAGTTTCTTCTCAGCCGCGGTTGAAATTCTCGTGTATTTATTAAAAGCGAATGTAATCTCTATTCACTAGGCAACAACATTCGAATTGCTGGGAACTAACTAACCACGCGGTCGCCTCGCGTTAGCTCGCGGTCACCAGCGCGGTTGGTAGTTCCCAGCAATTCCAACGTTATAAAATATATCTCAAGTAAACAAAAGTTTGTTTGAGATTAGGCCGATGCAAGGCAACTAGGTCGAAACGTCAAGCCAAAATAAAAAGGTAATTGCATTAAATTTCCCATTTTAGATATATTTTATACGCGAAAGTTAAAAGTTTAAATTACAACCTTCTTGTCTAGTAAATAGAGTTTACATTCGCTTTTAATAAATACACGAGAATGTCAACCTATCCCGCCAGTGCGTTCTAATTAGGGTTGCCAGATTTCTTCCGCTGATTATAGTATTTAAAAATTATAGAAAATTTCAAACAAATATAGTATTTTATGGAACGAGTAAAAAATAGACAAAGATATATTACTTACTTTTTTTTGCACTTCTTGTATTTTTTAACAACATTTTGTGTCCAATGAAAATGCCATTTTATGCCTTATCGCATTAAATTTTTAAATGTAGATCAAAAGCTCATTTCAAGACAGGCGGCTTCATTTACATGGACATAATAATTGGTCATTGAAATATTTCATATTTTTCAATTATTTTTTCGATATTTTTGAAGCGAATTTCGGAATAAAAGATAAGTACTATATTTTTTTATAGCTTATTCCGAAAAATACTATAATCAGCCGAATAAATGTTGGCAATCCTAATCCAAACCCTTTGAGTGTCGGTTTTTTGGCACAATTAAATTGTTATTATCTTCTTTTCTCATATCTAAAAATGAATGTTTACCATTTATTTACTATATCGCATAAAACAGCAGATGAGGATCATCAGGTTGCCTGTCATTTATACACTGTATTATTACTGCATTAATTCAACTGTTTACACTACGCCAAGTGGTGAGTTAGGAACCGTTCGGGGGAAAAGCGTGCGCCCCAGGGGCGCCATTACCCAAAAAATAGAAAGCGATTCTATTTGGATCGACTTGCAAGGCAGCTTGCAAGCCAAGTTGACTAGCTATTGTCCGATCGGTTTGCACCACTGTACTTATCTACTTCGCTATACACTTGACCACTGTAAATCGGACATTAGTGATATCTGTGTGCAAAATGCAGTTTTAAGAAGCAATTAAGTTAACATCTGTAAACGAATAGTAAAAAAAAACATTAACAAAGAAACTTTCTACAAATTTCAGTATAAAATTGTGTAAAAAGATATTTAAACATGGTGATATTTTTTGGAGTATCACAACATCCATCTGAATGCAATTTGCAACCTGCCACACAGCATTGCATTTTCCTGTTGCACAGTCACTGAAAATATTTTTTTTTAAATAATAAGCATGACTCAGGAATGAACTGGTGTATATGTAGCCGATACACCACCCCTATGCTCTAAAACTGAGCCAATCACGCTAAGCTCTGAGCCGTTGTCATTACACTGCCTTTTCATTGCCTTTACTTCATGATACTCACGCATGGAAAGTGATTCCATCTGCAATATTTGATGGTCTGCCTGAATAACTTTTACATGATAAGATACAGCACTTCATGGTGACTTAAACTTGTGATATCTTGTCACAGTTCACACTGGTCCATAACTTTAATAATAACTAACATTAACTTGAATAACTATTTGATAAAAAAAAGAATAAGCACTTTGGAGTTAGTAGTAGAGTTTTTATGATTATAGAGGCTATTATGGTAAAGAAAATAAGCAAATAAGATTCACAACGATATTTACAACACTGTAAAATTGCGAAAAAGAATTAATTTTATTTTACACAAAACTACTAAACGTACAACATTATTAGCTAATATTTTTCATTCGATTTAAGATGAAAATAGGCTATTAGAACCTTTTGACTAATTTCTAAACTAATATAGGTATTTTGTAATAAAAGAAACAAATCATGTCAATATTAATAAAGAAAAAGAATGGAAGTAGGTATAGTAAAATCTAAAAGCATAAACTCTTAACTGTGAATGTGACTATATCGAAAATATTTTCTCACTTTCTCACTAAAATATATGATTATTTAAACCTGTAAAAAAGAAAGAGAAAACAGAGAACAACAGCAACCTTTTAATTTTACTGTATTATTACACAGTATTATAATGCTTTTGACGTTTATTTCACTCTCAAATGTCAAAGCGCAGTACAAGCAATAGTACAAGACATCCAAGGCGGCGACTGGTTTTCGATTTTATAGGTATCCCTTTTTTTACCATTTTTCTACCCGTAATCAGAAAGAGATAAATATAATAATGCTTATGAACCATAGTGTAAAACAAAAATACAATGAAGTTAGAACCGTATTTTATCGTAAATTTTGAAACATTGAAATCGAACGTAAGCTTAAATGAAATTAAAATGGCATTGATTAAAGTAAAAATAAATACCAAAATTTTAAGTTAAATGTTGATTTATTTTAGATGATTTGCTACTTTCCGTAAAAAGCAAAATGTTGCTAGCCTAAAATAAGTGAAGTAAACTGTAAACTAAAAAGGCGCGAAACAGTTAAAATTTGGCGGCGAAAGCTTGCAAATTTTTTCCTCTCTATCAAAAATAATCGTTTACATTAATACTTTACGTTATTATCGCTTTAGTCCTAATGAGTGGACGGAATTTAAGACAACAACCGCGAATAAGCTATTATGAGCCACAAGAACCGAACCTAGATGAATATATTTGTAAGTAACACTGAAATATTAAATTCTTTCACTTAAAGTGTAATGGGACTTTTTGGCGGGAACGGGAGAAGTGAGGTTGTCATTTTATTTAGATTTTCCATTTTTTACATTTTTAGGAGTTTTAAAGTACAACAGTGATAGTATATTGTGTTTTAAAGTTCTGTGTAAGTGACAAGAATGGAGGAGATCTAAATAAACATGTGTAGCTGAAGTTTTCGCGCTCTTCCAAGAAGTCCTTTATAACTTCAGTAAAGCCTACTATCACTTTTCTGGAGGAGTTTTACGATAAGAAAGAACTAATTTACTTGTGATTTTACTTATTCTGTGTCTGTATACTAGTTTGTGTTAATGCGTGACATTGGCAAATGCGCTAATCATCTATTGAATTGTTTTTTCGCTTTACTTGACGTTGGCAATGTACTCACGTACGGTGCCATTTTAAAATAAAAAAAAATTTAAAAAAAAGTGTAATGAGTTAATAATAATAATACTCCAGCCAACTGTACAAGCTATGTGAACCAAAGTATGCTAGGCTTGTGCTATCAAACGAATTGATGGAGTTTTCAGTAATAGCCACAGTAATAGCCGGTCTCCAAGCCAATTCTTGTTAGGTACCTAAATTATTGATCAGACCGGGGATCGAACCCAGGACTACGGCCTGGAAGACAGATGCTTTGCCACTGCGCCAGCGGGTCGGTCAAAAATAGAATACATAAAAAATACATAATGTTGTGGAAACTTATAATGTTTAGTCATCTCATGCCCAAAATTCACATGTTTCCCTTGTAAGGCGACACATTGGAAATTTTGACGGCAGGGATCTTCATTTTTCTAAGCGACTACAAAACGTTTGAAAGTGATATTTGGTAACCTAATTCTTCATTTCATTGATTTCATTTTGCCAGTCGCGATACACGGTTGGTTAACTTTTGTAACAACAAAAAATACCAAAGGAACCTCTTTTAAAACAGAGAATTATATTTTTCGGAGTAACGGGACCGAATTATGTTTCTAAATTTTCTGTATAGTTTTATCTAAACATAGTCTTCAAAATGACTACCCCGTTAGAGATACAGCGTGAAGATATGTATGTATATTCTTCAAAATGCCAATTGGATGTTTTAAAATTATAGTTTTTAAAATAAACGAAAATAACTGTTACTTCGTATTTTTCGTAAGCTAGCGCGCGCACGTTTGTATAGGGCAGAAGGTCTATTTTAGATTAAATTATTTGTTGTAAATGTGAGGACTGATTCGTTAATTTTTTTTACATGTTCTTTGTTATTTATTTCATTTTCGTGTTAGTATTATTTTCATATTAGTATTTCGAATTAGTCATCTTCATATTAGTGTTATTGTCATTTCTGTATTACTAACATAGCGTATTAAGAATATTGTTACTAACAAATGGACCTTAGTTGTCAGAATAAACACATTTTATTATTATTATTAACAGTCCGCGTAAGGTTTTTATGGAATAAAAAGTTGGAAAAGTGTCCGGTAAATTAGAAAATTAGTTATAAACAGAGTCCTTTTTATATTTTTGGTATGAACTCAAGACCATAATCGCGAATATTAATATAATACCTACCGAGAGACAGGAAGGCGTGGCCGAGCATAACAATAAATTAAAAAATGCAGAAGAATTTAATAACGAGAAAATATCAATACATCTTCACGCTGTATCCCTATTGGAGTAGTCAGAGAGGATAGAGAGCCAGGCATCGCGGGCCTTATTTCTTTGGCCGCGTCGATTCTCGTCATTCTCCTCACACTTTCGCCGGGGTATGCGAGTGCTTTTGACGTTTCCGTCAGGTAACATTCTGGATATTTGGTCTTCGTAAGTCGACCTTGATCTTCCTTGGCTTCTACTACCGCTCGCTTTCGCTGTATGGATTTTTTTCGTCAATCTTTCACCACTCATTCTTTTTGTACGCCCGAACCATCAAAGCGTTCCTTTTTTCATTTTTACAATAACACGTGACAGAAGAATTAAACAAAGTTAATCCTAAAAAATATCAACAAATGTCGTAAAAGATAGGATTTCTTACTTCTATCAATTTATTGTATTTGTGTACGACGAACGATTGACTGAATGATATGACCGAATTTGTTTATAAAATATCACATGCATATCTTCGCGTTGTATCCCTGAAGGAGGTAGTCAGTCAATATTTTTATTAGGTACATCATTACTTTTTTTTATGTATTATTACAACTAAGATATTACAATAATAAACATATCCGGTCGGTAGTACATAAACTTTATAAACATAAACTATCGAATCTTTGTAAACAAAAAATTGACATCGTGTTAAGAAAAACCTTTACTGTCACACGTCGTCTCAAGTTCCGTTTGATAGATAAACAAGTCAATTAACGAAATTAATTAACGAAAATTTTAAAAACTCCAACAAAAAAAAACTAGACCGATTTTAACCAAACTTATCGTAAGAGTAGGTACGCATTCTCATAAATTTCAGCTTTTAAACAAATGAACACATAAAAATTGGTACATCCATTTCGAAGTTATGCCAAGATGCCAACAAACAGATATATAGCATAAGAAACGATATAATGGATTTCATCAATAACTTCAATAACTGTCGAATTTAATTACATGTACCTATTATGTATTTCTATCGTATTTATAAAGTTTTATTATTTTTATACCCTTAGTACTTGATACTCTTTAGTAAAGGATAGTTATTTCGTACTTTTCAGTGTTTTTTTTAAATCAGTTTATTTTTTTAATATTTTTTTTATTTCTCCCTTTCGCCTTGGCTTAAATAAATATCTAAGGCAAGTCTACAATTATCTTCTTTTCTAATTCCGGAGCGCAATAACATACAAGCGAATCATCAATATTCATAAATAAAGGTTATAACCAGTTCCTGTTTTTTGATGTTATTTGGTGCATCTTCGAAACTCAAGCTCCAATACCAGTGAAATTGAAATGGGACCAATCTGGAAGCCTTTAAACAAAAAAGAATTTTCCAAATCTGTTTATTGTGTAAGTTACACGGAGTTATGAGATAACAAACGTAAAAAAAAATCATAACCGAACTGAGAACCTCCTCCTTTTTTTGAAGTCGCTTAAAAATGGCCCTAAAATACTGTGTCCAAGAGCTTCTGTATGACCGAAGACTGCCATGATGGTCCCATTAGAAATTTTCCTTCAGTTTCTACAGTAAACGATAATGCGATATTAATTTTATTTCAGTTTGCACGGAATGTCGCGACTTCGTTTACGAATACTGCTCAATTCATGGCGCCTTGCTTGTCATACCTGACGACAAGGTACGTATAATGTCTAAAACGGGAAATTTAACGCGATTACCTTGTTATTCTGCCGTAGTCTCAAGCAAGAGTTTGCTCGAGACCACGGCCGATGCAACTCGGTCAAAACGTCAAGCCAGAATAAAAAGGTAATCGATTTAAATTTCTCGTTTTGGAGATTTTATAATGTAACGCAAAAATTTAAAAGTTTATAAGGTAAGTATAGACCTATAGACCCATACAGTCTTATTACAAATAAAAGCTTAAGTACTGGTTTAAACCGGGACTAATACATCTGGGATTGTTACAGTATTAAAGACAGTACCCGGTTTAAAATGTGTTCTTATTACAAATCAAAGACCAACCGAGGATCAGTTAGTACAAGGATAAGACCATGGTTTAAATAATATCCACAGATAGAAAACAAAAAAGTGGCTATAATTCATTCTTTCACACAGACTTCATTCGCACAACGTTCCGTGTCTCAAAATAATGATATTATCAACTCACATTAAATGCATTAGTAATTATTTATCAATACAAAACTACATCTTAAAAAATGTACTTTGTTTGGCTTTTAATATGCTACATCGCACGTTCTTAAATAATACTTTTGACGCGTTTTTACAATCAACTTGTGATATTTTTTTAAGATTAGCGTGAAACGGAGCGAAGTAATACGCTAGTATACGTATATTAGTATTCTGTGATTATAAGAACGCGCGCAAAATATCCATTGTATTAATACAAACAGAATCGAAGTTAGTCCACAGATAAACTAGGGGTCTTGGCGGTTTAATTTTAGTACCATAGTTAAGTCATGCTTTAGTGTTAAACGTCATTTTGTAATAACGTTTTAATTAATACCTGGTTTAAATCTAGTTTAATCCTAATACTATATTTAAACCGTGTTTTGGAATAAGGGGGATA
The DNA here is from genome assembly GCA_907165235.1 of Zeuzera pyrina. Lineage (NCBI taxonomy): Eukaryota > Metazoa > Arthropoda > Insecta > Lepidoptera > Cossidae > Zeuzera > Zeuzera pyrina. The sequence continues at coordinate 4,112,479 of OU015647.1, forward strand.
GGATTTATCTATGTGATTTAAGAATTACTCATTACTCATATTAACGGCTACTCAACCATTTTTAGTGCTGTTTCATTATGTTATTTTTAACACACGATACACATAGTTTTTCATACATATTATAAGTATACATTATTTTACGGTATAGCTCAAACAGACAAATGGAAAACCCAAAAACTTTTGTTTTGTCAGGTTCCAGCCAACCCTAATGTACCATCCTTTGTTCCTCGCGCTGCTCTGACTATACCTCATGTCTTCTTGCATCTGGCGTGGTCTATTATACCAGGTTTGACTTTGACAGATAGACCAGGTTTAACCGAAGCGAAACACGAGGTTTTGTTCCTCGAATCACAGGATTCCACATCGTCGATAAATTGTACCCGTTTTCCCTATTAAAATTCTTATGTGTCTTGATTTCAATCGCTTCACGCACTACTCTTGGATAAAAGTGGCGAGCAGTAGAAAGGACTTTATACTATTTTTATAATGCAACGCGAAAATTTAAAAGTTTAAACTATGATTTCTCCTAACCATTTCAAAAAGCTAACCTTGATACTTACTATAAATAATAAAATTGCGCCAATATTGTCAAAAGCCTCTTGTCATATTTCACCATGTATTTGACGTAGCAATTCTTAATCATAATTGTTAAAAATTTGCGTCATCATATTTGACCTGGCAAGTTACAATCAAAGAAAAATCAAGCTTGTAGCAATCTTATATTCTATCCGGGAATAGGCGCAGGTGTAGGAGTTTTTACAACACTGACGCTGCCCAGCGGAGTTCGCTTCGGACCGTACCGTGGGCGTCACACCACAGAAATCACCTCAAACTACTGCTGGCAGGTACGTTCTTGACCATTATCATATACCTTATGCAGAAAAAAGGGGGATAACCACTCTGCTACCAAAGATGTATACGAAAAGGGAAAAAACAAAATTATTATGTACTAAATGTCAGTCTTAGTGGTACCTTGAAATCACTTACTGATCTAGTTCGGTTCGTTTTCAGCGCCTCCGTAGTGACTAATCACGAGCACACACAAAGCACAACAACACAATTTCAAGTCCCCACGGTTTAGGTCCACGGAAGGGCTCCACAGGGAATAACTAATTAATGTTAATGACGTCGCACACGCAGAGAAGAGAGTACTACACCGGTCCGTCCGTCCAACATCACAGTTATCATAAAACTTACTGGGGCGGGGTTTACAACTAGAGTGGTACGAATACAGATATAGGTACACAGGCAAAGACAATAGACGTAGGTTACAGGTAGTTAAGTAAACACCTTATTATGTAATATTAACATTATATATATTGTAAGCAACAAATGGCCATGCGATGGGCGTGGTCGTGCCTCGCGTGATGTCGACGTCATCGAGTGGGGAAGAGATGCGCCGGCACCGGTATTTAACTCTCGTTCACCCGCGGACTACTTCCCCTCTGGGAGCTCCCGACCCCATCGTAGACGTCCTAGGGACATTTTGACGGACCCGGACGACCTCATAACAGTGGCGAACGACGCCCTGTTAAACAATACAAACAACCCTGCGCATCACACGCCCCCTTCAGAGGGGGCGTCGACGTCTTGCGCGCGTCCGGGTACCCCCCGGACGGAGTGGCCCTCAGGCTTTGTCGACCTCTCTTGGGCAAGCGCCCTCCGCTCTTCCCCGCTACGCGTCCGGCTCGCTACGACGGCCTGTAGGGTCAAGTAGCGGTGGAGGGTAGTCTCGGCCAGTTCGAGCCCGGCACTACCCGGTCGCGCCCGACGTTCTCTCGTGAGGCGTCGGAGCCGGCTGGGTGCTAGTGCGGAGTTTCTTCCCTTCCAATAAACAAAAAAAAAAAAGAGCTCATTCACTTTTGCTTTTGCCTTCATTGCGAGCGGACTCGTAAACCAGACCTCTTTGTCGATTTTCTCTTTCTTTATTAAATTATTTTCTATTTTCTATACTACAATTACCTTGTACGATAAATATTGTAAAATTATATCACTGTGATCACAAGTTGGTTTTTTTATATTCTTCCTATATTAAAATCTGGTCAATCGCTAAAAATATAATATTATTATATTAACAACATTGTATATTATACTAGCGACCCGCCCCGGCTTCGCACGGGTAGAAATTTTTAGGAATTAAAATGCAGCCCATGTTACTCTCTAATAATGTAGCTTTCTATAGGTGAAACAATTTTTGAAATCGGTCGAGTAAATTTTGAGTTTATCCATACCTCTTTATAATATTAGTACCTATAGATGGTATAGATATAGTATACAAAAATCCGTTGCGTGGTTTAGAAGTATGCGGAGAAACAGACAGACGTGAATAGCGACTTCGTTTTATAATATGTAAAGATAGAGAAGAAATTAGAGAAGAGATATAGATTCACTATAACATTAACAATTTCAAGGATAACAGAGAACTTCATATTACAATTTATAGGTTGACAACCCAGAAGACTATAAAATATTTTGCACTTTGAACCAGTGTCACGGTTATTTTGAATTTGCGAAAGTTTCTTTTAGGCACAAAACGAATATATACTTAAATATCTGCGCCATTGTGGTTCATACTTCATCATTCTCCTTGCACACTTTCGCCGAGTTATGTGTGTGGTCTATGACCTCGTAGGTGCAGTGGGGTTTAGGTGTTACATCCAAGCGCGGAAGGTTCCGGGTTCGATTCCCGGTCTGATCAATTTAGAAAACGAACTTTTCTATTGTCTCGGGTCTGGGTGTACTGAGAACGTCCCTAGTAGTTGTCGTCTGGTTCTCAAAGCACAGGGAAATGCCGTTGTTTGAGACCAGATGATTGATATTCACGTCATTATACGTCACGTCACGTCACGCATTTGCTGGCTTTATGAATATTGTATTTTAAATAAATATTCTAGAATGAAGTTGTAAAAATGATACCTGACCGAGTTTCTTGTCGGTTCTTCTCTGTGTTCAGGTTTTCTTTTCGAACCGAACTAAAGTAGATTTGACGTTCAAAAATACCTAGCGATTGGGTTTACTTGAGTAAATTGATTTGATTTTGACTTTGATGTCAGATAACGCCATGGCTATTTGATCGTCATTCATTTCTGCGTGTCCTAACCATCAAGCATTCCTTTTCCTCATTTTTAGAAATGTATTTTTTCGTAATGATTATAGGTACTTACGTACACTTTGTTTTGGCTTCGCAATAGTTAAGATTTATTCTCAAATTTTTTGTGGAAAGTTTCACATTGGGGTTAAAGAATCCGTAGAAAATATCTGGATTGTTTTATAATAAAGAAACAGCCGCGTTTGTTTACGACATCAATGACGTGTAAAGGTAAATTAAATTGTTAGAACTTTATGTAATTATTATCCAAAAGTTCAATCTATTTAATATAATAAAAATCAATTTTTGTCTGTGTGTTCGTATTTTATGGGCTGCCATACCATTTATCTGATTGTGATGAAATTTGGTATGGAGATAAAATAAACCCCGAGGATTGCCATAGGCTATTTAAAAAATAAAAAATGCGGATGATGTAGCGGGCATGAGCTAAACTTAATATTAAAGGTAAACTTTGTCTGTTTGTACGTAAAGGATAAACTCAAAAAGTACTCAACCGATTTCAAAAATTCGTTCACCTATAGAAAGCTACATTATCAGCGAGTAACATGGGCTGTATTTTGTGTTCAGAATATTTCTACCCATGTGAAGCCGGGACGGGTTGCTAGTAATATAAAATAAAGCGACGTGAAGTAAATCAATGTGATATTTTCCCAATATTTCTTTTTATTTTTTATATTTTTGTGCAATTTATGCAATTACAGTCTATAAATTGATTTAGATGCGGCGTTTTTTTGAAAACTGAAGTTATCGAGACTTTTCTTACCTGCGTTTGCTATATATGTATTAATTCTACACAAGTGGCTCAATTGTCGTAAAAAAGTAGAAGGTGCGTCGTTATTTTGAAATAAAATAAAAAATATTTCCTTTACATAATCTTAGTAAATTATGAACCGTCCCCCCGCCCTCGCCCTCTTCCACCCCTCAGTGAGTCTGTTAGTATAAACCGATAACGAACGGACGTGTGTGCATCTATTGCGTGGAAGCCGGAAGTATTCCTGTGCAAAAATGTTATTCGATTTAAAAAGCTCTAAATTCTGACAGTAGGTTAGTGATTAGTTTTATCATTCGACATAATCATCAGTAGACGAAATAAATACGTAAGAACCGCGATGTTTAGCGTACAACCTTTTTTTTTTGCGTCAGGAAATGCTTTATGCATCCCGGTCCCGCCTGGGGGGCAGCGGGGTATGTGGGACTCCACGGCTGTAAGGCAATGCCGGGCTAGCCACTAAAACCTGACAGTGTTCCTCGAGAGCCCTAACGCCAGGACAACGGGGGTGCTTTCGCACTCTTCAGCAACTATGGCAGGCAATGGCCGGCTCTAAACCGCCGGCCTCGTCTAGTTTGTGGGTGGAAGAGCAGAACTCCCATCCGGGATTACATGCGAGGTGCGCGGAAACACCGCCATCTCAATGCTATCTGATGGTTGCTTCTCACCCGAAAGTCACCCCAAGCCTCCGTGGGCACTCCGCCGATGGATTCGGTGGAGGTTGCGCACGCCCAAGGGCGTCACTCATTGCGGGGGACACTGGTGTCCATCTGCTCCTCTTCGCTCCTGGATAAAGCCACCGGAGCAGCGGCAGCCGTTATCGCTTTTCTATTTTTCTTGGGTTTGGCCGCTTCACAGGCCTTACCCCCTACTAAGTGTTTGGCAGACCGCCGGCGGCGCACAACATGGGGCGCCGCCTTACACATGCCAGCCTTATGCTCCCTCTGACCGCAGCGGTAATATTGTCCGCTGCGGTCCACCTCCGACGAGCAGCTCACCCGCACGTGGCCAACCTGTAGTCACTTGTAACATCTGAATGGTCTCGGCTTGAGGATCTGAACCCCAGTTGAGACCCACCGCATGAGAAGGCGGCCGCCAGCCTGCGGCGGCGCAAAGACGGACGCAACTGCACCTATCCCGCCACTCACCAACATTGGTAAGAAGCGCCTCTCCTCTCTGAGATGTCTGCCCTCCAATGCCTCGAACCGCGCATTTATCATGGCGCCCACTTGCCTAACGATGGCTTGCGCCAGCTCGTCCTGTGTGGACGTCATGTTAACTGTCACCTCTGGATTGACTCACGAGCTGTGTCATCTCCATCCCTGTGCGATTCACGAGCTTTGTCATCTCCTTCTTCAACTCCACTAATTAGGAACGGAGTTTTTCCAATTCTGTTCGCAGGCGCTTGTTCTCTGACTCCAACCGGCGAGTCTCCTCAGTTGAGGATCTGGAATTCAGAGATTCAGTGGTCTTCCTGGATCTCTACGGCATCATTAAGGGCCTTTACATACGTGCCCTTGACATTTTTTGATGTTTTGGCTACCTTTTCAATAGCAGCCAAATCCACCAACATTGATCTCCGTAGGTCTATTACCGAACGGGACTGAATATTCTGTTTTTCTCCAGCCGAAGACAACTCGCTAAGACGCGATGATCTGGGGCGCCTAAACTCTTGTGCCATTTCCGCCACTTACTTTTCCGCGCGGAGTTCCATCTTCCTTTTCTTGAGGTCTATGAGCTCCTACCTAGCCTTGGCCAGGCCCACATATTCACTGGTAGTTGGGGGCCGACCTACCTCTTTTAGCCAGCTTTTCCTTCTTCCGCTTTCTGTCCTCCAACAGATCCTGATACCATGGGAACTTCATATGATATTTCTTAGTCGAATCAATATCCGACGACGAGTTCACCATCTGCTCCCATGACCCAGTGCAGTTTGGTTCCCGTTCTGGGCGTTGTCGACCCACACGACATGAACTCTACTATTTTATGTTTTGTGAGCTGTACTTGGAGAGACGGGAAGCAGTTGGTGATAAAGTTAACGATGCTCTGTCCGCAGTATAAGTAGGCAGCGTGAATATATCTAAATCTGTCAAAATGGTCATCCACGATGTGGTATTGATACCAACTAAATAAGATAAATGCCGTGGAAATGTGATCTCTTAGAAATATATGCGGTGTTACCGTCGCGGACGAAGTAGACAATACTAAGACACACACTATTACAAAGTCGGATGACAGTGTTATTCTTATAAACTTAGTATATATACTGGCGTGTCGTACAAAGAGTGCGAGTGAGAATGTAATCTTTTATGATAGGAGCACGAATAGGAAAGAGACAGCAAATGAGACGATATGGTAACCCTTTTCGAATGACAGGTCGTCACAAGTAGTCACGCTGTGGAGTCTTATTACTTTGTGTTATTCTCGTTTTATTTCAAATAAGTATTCCATTGTTCAATAATGGTTACTTGTTCTGTATGTGATTATGATATTACATATTGCAAAAATCAAGGCAATCATTCATTTCATAGGTGACATTGACAAATTAAAAGTCGTCACGCGTAAATCTATGTTCATAGAGAAAATTATATATACTGAGAATCTATATTCGTCAATACACCAGTATATATTAAGTTTATGGTTATTGTAAAAATGAAGAAAGAAATAATTCCTTACATACTGAGGCGGTTTACGTTTACGCTTTAAACGTATCTTGGATGATCTTGTTGCGACTAACAAACAGACATAGATCCAAACGGGATAATCTAGGGAATCATGATCACCCCTCTTCAATCAAAAGCGTCCTATTTCTCAATTTTCGTAATTTTTTCTCGTATGTTTTACGTTCCACCGGTTCCAATAATCCTTGTCCAGTTGAAATTATCATTTTGTTTATACTTTGAAGTTATTTAGACGTTGTATGTACCTATCACGACTTCAAAATCGTTCGACTTAGGTACTGATCGATTAATTTGTACATTTTATCTTTAATAAAAATCCATTTTGCAAATCAAAAACTATAAATTCCATCCGAAAATGTAGGTTTTTAATTTATAAATGGAACTATTTTATTTTTCTGGTTTTGCAATGCATGATAAAACCGAAGATACTAAAGAATTACGAGCAGTATGTACTTAGAAAAGAGAACTTACTTACTTTTGAAGGAGAAGCGAAAAAAGCGAAAGAAAAAATTTAAAGGATTGAATCTCCACTTGTCAACAAGGTTTCAAAAAAGAATACATTGTAGCATTGATTCATCCTTACAAGCCATTAGGCAGGCCATTTTGTAGCCGCATATGCAGTCCTGATATCCATAAGGCATTAGAAAAAATAAAATGATTGGACTAGTCTTTAAGCTCCTTTCTTAGCACTTCTGATTTAATCCTACTATGATACTACTACTATCCTACTATATATAGGTTTTTTTAGTAGAACCCACCCCCCTCTTCCAAGGACGGATACTGCACCTGCCAATAAGGTTATGGAAAAATAAAAGTGTCTAATACATTATAGGATCGATTCATCCTCACAGGCCATAAGATAGGTAACACATCGAAAGCTAAATGCTAAAGTAAACTAAAATACTAAGTTACGTAATATACTAAGGTAAGCCATTCTGCGAGATCAAGTATATGCCTGTGTCTGAAACAGTCGTAGTTGTGACCATGTAGTATGTGCGCAAAGCATCTAATAGTTCAAAAATCCCAGACTTGATATTTCGGTCACTTAATTGAGAGATCGTGTCCACATCGGTGCTTAGTTAACATGGTGTGCTGTCGGTCAGATATACGACGTGAACAACAAGCCATCGCACGTAGTGGACGCAGCGGACGGTGGAAGGTCCAACTGGATGCGGTTCGTGAACTGCGCACGCCACTGGCAAGAGCAGAACTTGGTGGCCTTCCAGTACCGCGGCGAGATGTACTACAGGTCATATTATATATAGATACGCAGACCACACACAACACACACACACACACACACATACACTGCCGCGAGCAGACCGTCGTGGTCTTTCAGTACCGCCGAGATATATATACTACAGGTCATACATAAATATGCAGACCATACACAGCACACACAGTCTCGCGAACAGACCATCGTGGTCTTCCAATACCACGGCGAGATATGGTACAGGCCACACAGACACACACACACTGTTGCCAACAGACCATTGTTGCCTTCCAGTACCGCAGTGAGATATGCTACAGGCCACACAGACACACACTGTTGCGAACAGACCATCGTGGCCTTCCAGTACCGCAGTGGGATATGGTACAGGCCACACAGACACGCTGTTGCAAACAGACCACCGTGGCCTTCCAGTACCGCAGCGAGATATGCTTCAGGTCACACAGACACACACTGTTGCAAACAGACCACCGTGGCCTTCCAGTACCGCAGCGAGATATGCTACAGGCCACACAGACACACACTGTTGCGAACAGACCACCGTGGCCTTACCGCAGCGAGATATGCTACAGGCCACACAGACACACACTGTTGCGAACAGACCATCGTGGCCTTTCAGTACCGCAGGGAGATGTGTCTGTGTGACCTGTAGCAAGGTCACACAGACACACACATACATAGATATGCTACAGGTCTTACATAAATACGCATACACTGCCTGGAGCAGCCAAGCAAAACATCCATTCTAAATATTACCTACTCCAGATCATTTACCTATTCTTTTTTCATTTGTTATACTCTACATAATTATGAGAGCATAATTATATGGGCATAATCTAAGTACGCCCATATAATTATGTATCTTGTAGATATTTAACTGACCACTGTAAACTCACTATCAATTCTCCGTCACAACTATGGTGTAGGTCCTCGACGGCTTCTCGACGGCTGCACGACACACTGGGCTCTTACAAAACTAGAATCGGACTTATATACAGCCCCACTACACGCAGGAAACCCACTCTACCCTCATTCTTGTTATTAAAATGTTTACAAAATATCACACATGGGTAATTTATGTGATTAAAATGAATTTGAAACTAACAATATTTACTGTAAGTTCATACTCGACTCTTTTAATTGATAGGACCATAAAATTGATTCCTCGTTTCACTGAGCTGCTGGTGTTCTATGGAAGCGAGTTCGCCATCGACTTGGGCGTTAATTTAGGAAGATATAATTCACCCGCTGGCTATGCACAAAAGTTAGGTAAGACAGCCTAAAAACCACTTTTTTTTTATAACATCATTTTTTTAATTCTTGTTTAATCACAAAAGTAACACTATCATATTCATTATCGAATTTTTATTCGCGATATAAAGAGATTTTATTTGATACTCTACGCTGTAACTCCCTTTTTACTTTGTATTTAAGCCATCAAAATTAATTTCTAATTCAAAACTCAACTCTTGAGTGCTACGTCGATATTTTAGGCCAGTACCAAGCCAAACAAGAAAAACACTCCATATTTTTATTGTGAAAATTTATTAAATTAGTTCAGAGAAATATTTTTTCTGACTTCGAATTAAAAAAAAAATCTGTTTTGCCATAATAATAAAAGTTATTGAAAACGCAACAAGAGATTTTTAAGTTCGTAGAATAAATTTCGTTGCAGTCGAAACTTTGGGTCCCTGGGGCCCCGAAGCCCATCGACTGGTTTCTGATATTTGTAAGAGACTGGTCGAGGCTTCGGGAGACCGCCGGGCTGGCAGCTTCTTCCGCCAACGAATCAGTTTGGCTATTCAAAGAGGCAATGCTGCCAGTCTGCTAGGTACCTTGAGCAATGACAGCTTTCTAAGCGGCAACTTTGAGGAAGTTTATTATTTAAGATAATGTGTAGTTTTAAGTTTGTAAATATTAACATATGTATGTACTTTTTGTTAATAAATAAATAAAGTTCGTAGAATATCTATATCCATCAATTTCTAATCAATCGTATAAAACTTATCAATATTTTTTAGGTGCAACGTCCCCTAAGAAACCAAGAAAGGAAGTATCGAATGAAAAACCATATATATTTCAAGACGTTATTTCACAAGACGAAGTCCATGAAGATAAAGCGACAACAGAGAAAGCTTCAGAGAAATGCAAAGAAAATACTGAGCGAAAACAAAAGACTGACATAATAGAGACTTCTAAACAAAAAAGTAATGTGCGAATTAACAGAAGTAACAACATGATAATTAATAAAAATAATAACGATAATAATGTAAATAAAACGTTAGATAAATCCTTAAATAAAACAAAAATACCTAAGCATAAACCTAAGCGTAATACGAAAACAGCTTTTGAACAAATAGGTAAACCAAAAACAAATGAAAATATAAAAAGTAATACAATAATTACAGAAAATGATAAAAATAACAATTCAAATCCTAAAAATGATTCTAATAAAGATTATGATGTACGAACTGACAGTAAATCGCCAAGGAAACTTGTGTCAGCAAGTGACGTTTATTACAAATGCGAAGAATGTAATTACCGCACAGTATTACGGGACGTTTTAAGGCGTCATATGAGATTTCATGATAAGGAACGGCAGTTGGTTTGCGAAATCTGCGGATATAGGTTCGAGAAAAAACAATGTTTAAAGAGCCATATTGGATTTCACGCTGAAGTTAAACCATTTGCATGTGCACATTGTTCTTATAATTGTGTTACAAAAAGTAGGCTAACAATACACATAAGGTCCCATACTGAGGATAAGCCTTTCGTCTGTGATCTTTGTGGTCTCAGGTTTAAAAATAAACCAACCTTGAAAGTACATGAAAAAATACATCGTGAACAAAAATCATTCCTTTATGATGTACGTAGCGAAATGTTAAACCAAAGAAGTAATTTAGTAACTAATAGAAAAATTCGCGACAATATAAAACCTTACAAATGTAATGAATGTATTAAGGAATGTAATCATAAGAATACTTTAGCATACCGTGTAACAGTACATAGTGGAGTTAAACCTTACAAATGTGACATTTGTAATAAAGAATTTACGAAAAAATGTAATTTAACATACCATTTAAGAATACACAGTGGAGTTAAACCTTTCAAATGCGACATTTGTAATAAAGAATTTACGTGGAAACATCATTTAACAGACCATTTAAGAATACATAGCGGCGTTAAACCTTTCAAATGTGACATTTGTAATAAAGAATTTACGCAAAAATGTAGTTTAATAAACCATTTAAGAATACATAGCGGCGTTAAACCTTTCAAATGTGACATTTGTAATAAAGAATTTACGCAAAAATGTAATTTAACTGACCATTTAAGAATACATAGCGGCGTTAAACCTTTCAAATGTGACATTTGTAATAAAGAATTTACGCAAAAATCTAATTTAACATACCATTTAAGAATACACAGTGGAGTTAAACCTTTCAAATGTGACATTTGTAATAAAGAATTTACGCAAAAATGTAATTTAACAGACCATTTAAGAATACATAGCGGCGTTAAACCTTTCAAATGTGACATTTGTAATAAAGAATTTACGCAAAAATCTAATTTAATAAGTCACATAAGAACACAGTGGCATTAAACCTTTCAAATGTGGCATATGTCTAAAACACTTTTCTTATAGAAGTTATTTATTAAGACACAAAAGAGGGCACAGTAATGTTAAGTAAAACAATCAAAAAAACTAAATAATTGATTGTTACTTTTCATATAAGAATTGCAAAATTAATATTTAGAACCTTTTTAAATAATTAATTGTGGGTGTCCAAGCAAAATAGCTCCAGTAGTGGGGTATTGAATTAAGACTAGATTCGGAATTTAGAATAGTCAATTGATAATAAGGATTAAAAAATATTCTAAAACTGGCATATATTTTTTATAAGACATTTAAAAATATAAATAAAGCTCTGAAAAAGCTTGTTTTGAGAAAAAGCGATTAAAGATTAATTGAAAAAAAAACACACACTTCTACTTGTTTGTAGATAAACATCATATAAAGTCATTTACTATATGAACTTGTAGACAATTGAGCATTAATTAATAATCAATTAAAATCACAAAATGACATTTATTCACCCAACTTTACAAAACTACGTACGTATATATCACGGAAATTAAATGCCGATCACTGGACCCTTTTTGCTTGGACGCCTACAATTAATACCTTATTATTCTATCCATTTAATCATTAACCTATAATATAAACAGTAAGTGGTTGCAGAAATCAAGGAAGTACAAGGCTGACTTACGAAGATCAAATAGCCAGAGTATTAGCTGACGGAAATGTCAAAAGCACTCGTATACTTAGGTGAAAACGTGTGAGGAGAATGATGAGATTTGAGGAAGAGAAAGAAGTATGTAAGAACCGCGACGCTCGGCGCGCTGGATACAGCGTGAAGATTTGTATGTATGTATAAGCCGTAAAGTAACTAATATTTATAGGTAGACATAGGCACCGTCAGAGTGAGTGATGTATGGCTCTTAAGGTACCTATATTATGTTAATCTTCTATATACAGGTTTAATTTAAAAATACTAATAACCTCTTAGTGCAAAATTCCTGTCAACATACCTAACAACTTTTGTTAACGACTTTTTTCAAAAAACTCAACACATTCCTCAAAAAATATCTGTTAAATTTGTTGTGCTGTCTGAAACGTAATTACTCTGTACGTATTTCCAATGGTGCAGTGCAAGCGCACCGGGCCTCAGCGTTGCGCTGCGCGTGTGCGTGTGCCGCTTTAGCGACTGGGTAGAGTAGGTACTTACATACTTCTTTCGCCTCCTCCAATCTCATCGTTTTCCTCACACATTTTCGCCGAGGTATGCGAGTGCTTTTCACAATTCCATCACTCTGGCTATTTGATCTTCATAAGTCAGCCTTGGTCTTCCTTGGCTTCGGCTACACTTTCGTTCTGTAGATTTTCTTCGTCAGTCTTTCTTTATGTGGCCGAACCATCTAAGCATTAAAAATTTACCGCAATGGCGTTTTTAGACTTTATTAAGGCCATCAAATTAAAACAGTTGAAATACGTTCTACTGTTATATTTTTTTCGTAATTATCGAAGGTAATTGTTCAAAAACGAACATCAACTTCCATACTTATTAATTTTGAATAATTTATTGTGACGATTCATTAAATAATAGAATAATAATTGTAGAATTTTTTTTGCTTTAGTGGTTTTGATTTTTCCTCAAAGAAATTTGTTTTTGTTTCAATTTTATTATTATTACTTATACGGATTTTCGCGTTACCATTAGCACAGTACAAGTAAGCATACAGTATTCTATCTCGGCAGTGTCCTAGAGATAATTACCTACGGTCGTTTGGTACGTAAACGCGCAATAGGGCTACCGACTTGAAATGAATGTTTTTCTTGGGTTACTTATTTGATAATAGGTACTATATTAAATTGTCATATTATCTTTTCATTTTACATTATTGCAAATTTAATACGTTTTTATTTATATAATTTTACTAGTATTTTATATCTAGTTTCAAAAAATTGTGAGTTAGTATGGTGGAAATGGACAAAAAAAATGCTTTTTTATGTGCAGTATAATTAAAAATCAGCAATAAATTAACTAGATCATTATGATAACATATTTCCTACAAATTAGCAACAGAGAAATATTTCTGGTTTCGATATAGATGTATTCAAACATCCATACACTGAACATTGTGCTCGTAAACTTGATTGACATAATATTTAGTCAATAAATGCGCAGGAGCGTCTCGACGACAACCGCGGCGCGCTCCTGACTGTCGTATGTCGAGATATGTCGAGATTTCGACCGCGTCGTTTGGAAGCGTTTGTATGAAGATAGAATACTGTATGCTTACTTGTACTGAGCCATTAGTTCGAAAAACATTGTTTTATTTTCTACTTATATTTTTTCGAATTTTTTGAATTTATGATTTCCTATGAAGGCATATGTCACATATATTTTGGTTCGAATTTTATTTATATTTTTCTTCGTGTTTTTTTATAGAATATCACAATATTTTGCTTTGGCAAAATATTGTTTTTTGTGTTTTTTTATTCGTGCGATGCAGCGAAGTTATTTTGGTTCGATTGTTATTTATTCCTTTGCTTAATATTTTATTGTAATAACTATTACTGATTTGTTTCATTCATTTATTAATTTATATGATAAAATGACTAATACATACTTTCTGAGTTTTCTTTAGACTATCACTGAAATTAAACCTGAGTGCAACAAAAGATATAAAAGGGTCAATTGTAATAAGCTAGATTTTACGAAAAAATGTCAATCATCGTAATGAAATTAGCCTTATAATTTCAAAATTAAATAATGCTACTCACCCTTAAAATAAAGATAGCATAATAACAAATACTCTATTAAGAAAACATATTATTACTAGCGACACACCTCTGCTTCGCAAAGGTAGAAATTTTTTTGAAAATTTTTATTTATATAATCAGCGAGTAACATGGGCTGTAAAAATACAGCCCATGTCATGTCCTATCAGCGACTAACATGGGCTGTATTTTTACAGCCCATGTTACTCGCTGATTATGAAAATAACTCTGACATACTGCGTATCTCTTCATTGCTTATTTTGTCCGCAAGGGTGACAAGCACATATTCTAAGAGATTAGACATTATATTGCATTTATCATACTCACTTGATTTCGGGCATATCCAGGCCTCACTACCGTACAATAAAGTTTAAACCAACACCGCATTGTGTATGGCCATTTTGGCTGAATTAGATATATTCACACTGCCTACTAATGCGGACAGAGCACCCACCCGTCTCTCCACATCCAACTCACATCTTCCCTACCTAGAAAACGCTCTCGCTCATATATCACACTTTGTCTGTACATCTTCTCTTTCAAACACCAGATCCTTAGTTTTATTCACATTTACATTCAATCCTTTTACTTCACAGTCTTCTTTCATGCACGTAACTACTGTCTGCAACTCACATCGTCGGCGTATAAAAGGCAGTTAACCACATATCATACCATTCATACTTCTTTTCAATGTCTGAAGGCAACTGTCAAAATACAGCATGAAAAGCCAGGCATACATAACGCAGCCCTGTCTTACGCCTGAGCAGACTTCGAACCAGGGTGACATGTCACCTCCAGGCCATATTCAGGCAGAAGCCTCCACAGTTTCTTTTGCACTATTCTATCGAATTCTTTTTCAAGATTCACGAAGGGACTGAAAACTCTCTGACTTATGGCCGAAAACTTCCCCACGATAACGCGAAGCGAGAAAATCTGATCCATATAACCCCTGCCGTTCCTAAAACCACCGTACGCTTCCCACAAATATCTTTCAGAAACACCTTTCATACGTTCAGTCAATGCCTTGGTATAAACTTTACTTGCTAAGCTGACCAAGCTGATGGCCCTATAGCATGCACAGTCTAAATGAAAACCTTTCCCTTTATAGAGAGGTACTATGACTGCGGTGCGCCAGTCCTCTGGCACCTCTTCCTTTCGCCAACAAAGGTTGCACAGTGCACAGAAGTTATCTAAGAACCTAGGACCACCATATTTGATCAATCTCAGCAATCACTTCATCATTTCCCGCAGCCTTTCCACATTTCAGATTTCTTAACACTTTTTCAATCTCTTTCATAGTACTAATGGCATCCTCCAGTCCCTTACCCGAGTGTTGCAATTCATTAGAATCGCTCTCAGTATTAGAGATGGAGTCGCCACTCTCATAAAATTCTCCATAGTATTCACTCTATCGCTGCAGAACGTCTTTTTTATATGTTAGCAGGTGATTTTTTTTCGAATGCACTTTATTCATTCTGCAAGGTGCCGTACCACTTCGGTACTAACGTACTACTTTCCAAAATAATTTGGAAATTTTTCCGCGAAGTTGTCCGACATTTTGTTTTCGTCTAACACCTTACACCTTTCACGCTTCTCTTTCACTAGTGCCTTCGTTTCTGCTTTCTGCAGCTTATATCTGTCTTTCATCAAATTCTTCATATCGCAGTCGTTTTTAGTAGCAAGGTAGTCTCGCCATATTTTCTTCTTCTTATACACAGACACTCTAACCTCATCGTCCCACCACACCGCTTTTTACCGTTCCCAATCTTATTCATTCCACACACTTCTTTCGCAGCCTCGATCCATTCACCACACACTATAATTCTCTCATTCTCTTCAACCGTCGCTAGAACTTCCCTAATATTGTCCCAAAACTACTCTAGTTCGTCTTAGCTGACAGAGGACACTGGGGCATACACCGCTAAAGCAAATATCCTTGTCAACCCTATCTTGAGACGCACACAGAGCAGTCTCGGGTTTACACACTTATACTCAGTTACACAATTAACCAAACGAGAGGACAGCAAGACGCCTACGCATTGACATCCCCTTTCTTCTTGTAGCACCCCTGTCTACAAAACGATGCCCTCTCCAGGCAAGTTGGCAAGTTCTCTGCCCTTTCGCTTAGTTTCACTCAAACATAACACATCAAATCTTCTTTCTTCCATAATATCAAATCGATCACTTCATTCATCTTCTCTTCAATCCCACCTCTCACATTCTACGCAGTTATTCTGCACTCTCCCTCAACTTCCCGCCGCAAGGTGTACAGCGTGTTAAGTGGCGATCCCCAACGCCGAACTATATTCTGCTCACACCAGCGGGGACAAACCGGTGTACGTCGCTTTCGGGGGACGTCCTATATAGCATTCGTGTTTACACTGTCCCGCATGGTGTGCACAGGAGAGGAATTACAGCCCTGAAAAGGGCTGGCAGGGGTCGCGACGAGCACGCTTCCTCAATTGACGCCCAATATTATAAAAAGGTAAACTTTATTTGTTTGTATGTAATGGATAAACTGAAAAACTACTCAACCGATTTCAGGAACACTTTCACCTATAGAAAGCTACTATATCAGCGAGTAACATGGGCTGTATTTTATTTTAGAAAAAATTCTACCCTTGCGATGCCGGGGCGAGTAGAGCATAAATTTGCTTTTTAATGTAACATAAAAACACGCATGGCATTTTGGATAACTAAGCAGATATGTAGGCGTAGGTAGGGGTGAGGCAAGGGTGAAGAATGAACATTTCCCATCTTATAAAAACTAATTGAAGATGAGAAATACCCTCAACTCATCAGCTGTCGCCTACTCCTTGCTTAAAATTCTAGTTACGTGTATACCTACTTAAATAGGTACGTTCAACTTAAATAGGTACGTACTACGTTCAATATTCACTCGATTTTCAAATCATTAGAATATTCTTAAAATAATACTTACACATTATGCAGATGACGTTACGACTAAAATTATGCAAGTCAATAAATAACATAATCTTCAACTCTGAAAACCTTGAGCTCATTGTGTAGCTCTAAAAAGACAAATCGAGATCATTTGTGTTTGCAAACAAAACCGCCTCGCTACTCCGCCTTCTCCTCCCTCTTGTTCTGTAACGAGTCACTTGCCGAGGAGTGTCCGCATGTCATCAATCAAGAAAACGTCGTATCATCGTGAATCATAGTTTGGATTGCAAGTACTAGTTAGGTATTCACAGAATAATAGCTTCAGTTGATGATCAGCGCACACCCAAAGGTAGAGCGATAGGAGTGATTGCTCTAGGCGCCAGGTGGCAAGAGACACCAAAATCACATGTGATAAATTCCTAAAATCTCTAGCTATTTTCCGCTCAAACTCCAAAAACCACCATTCGACACGTGCTTCGCTTCTCAACGAACCATCCTCAGTATATACCAGAGATAGGATATAACCAGCACCGAATCAACAACTGATTTTTTTTTTTGTTTATCGGAAGGGAAGAAACTCCGCACTAGCACCCAGCCGGCTCCGACGCCTCACGAGAGAACGTCGGGCGCGACCGGGTAGTGCCGGGCTCGAACCGGCCGAGACTACCCTCCACCGCCACTTGACCCTACAGGCCGTCGTAGCGAGCCGGACGCGTAGCGGGGAAGCGCGGAGGGCGCTGCCCCAAGATTCAACAACTGAATCAGCTGCACGACTATTTAAACCAATTGCTCTACTCACACCAAAAAGTGAGTGACCAATCAGAGCTTACTACTAATGGTCAATATCAACACAAATATTGACTCGTCCAAATTAAGTGGACGGGACGTTTAATTTTTTTAATAAAAAAATTTTATTTCTCTTTTTGAGTGATCTTAACCTAAATAAATATCTAGGGCAGGTCTGTAATTAACTTCTTTCTAATTCCGGAGCACAACAATATTACAAGAGAATCATCAATATAAATAAAGGTTATAACCAGGTCGCGTTATTTAGTGTATCTTCGAAGTCAAAGCTCCAATTTACAAATATCCTCAGACATTTCACACAGCGCCATCTAGTCCCAAAGTAAGCAGCACACTTGTGTTATGGGTACTAGGTCTGGCTACTTATAGTCTTTTGTGAATAAATAAATATACATATTATACACAAACACCCAGACTCAGGGCGGGAATCGAACCCGCAACCCCCGTTTACTTCCGACGCGCTAAGCCGTTGCGCCATGGAGGTCGTCAATATCGGTGAAATTTAAATGGGACCACCTCTGAAGTATTATCTATTATTAAATGACGGAGTTATAAGGTAACAAACATACAAAAAAAAAACATACAGATGAATTGAGAACCTCCTTTTTTTGAAGTCTGTTAAAAAGAGGCTACTTATCAGAAAACTCCAAAGGGGGATGAAATTTTGTCCCTGAAAAGTTAAACCACCGAACCGATAATGATAGAATTTGGTAGATATAGTATGTGCGCAGTTACTAAACGTAGCCACCTGTTTTTAAATACACGAGGTCCGTCTATCTGCTTCGTTTTCGCGACTAAACCGCCAGTCCGATTTTGATGAGGCACGTACCGGAGATAGTTTGACACCAGTGGATGGACATAGGGTACTTTTATAAAAATCTATCCCTAAGGGAATGAAAAGGGGTATGAAGCTTAGCATGGGAAATGCTGAACCGCTGAACCGATTACGATGAAAGAAAGGTACAGAAATAGACTTTCTTTATCAAAGAGACATGCCCAATTTCACCGAAATCCACTAATACTTATCGAATCGCTAGAAAACCGCTAGGGGACCGCTAACGATGTTTTTGCGTTTCACGGAACGTTAGGAGCCCATGTGTACTTAAAAGATCCCCTAAATTTAGAAACTCGATTTTCAAACCCATAACACTACCTAAATATTTATGTGACAGTTTTGTGAGTTAGTTTTGACAATATGGACAATAATTTGTTACATTATATAGAAACTTAGAAGTAAAACAATAATATATGTTTTATCGATAAACTATTGGAATCGAGTAATTAGTCACTATGAAAACAATAAAACGCATAACTATAACATAAGTGTATTTGACATTACTAGGGAACCGTTTGATTGGTGAAAACGAATATTATCTAAGAATCTGTATAGGGGTCCTTTTAATCTAGGGCTACATAGTTATGTGATGACTTAGCGTTGTTGAAATCGGGCGTTAGGCTACTTTTTTAATCAAAAAACTACCCCTAAGGAGGAGTAGCGGATGAAACTTCGTTTGGAAATTGCTAAATCGGGAACGAAAAATAGAATTTTTTTTAAGAGTTAATTAAAAAATCGCCATTTCTTACACATTTTATTTCGTGTATACACCAAAAGTCTTATAAATCTTATATTATAGTCACGATTTTTAAGACTAACAGTGTTTCCGATTTAAATAAATACAGTAAGTAGTTTATTATAGTGTACATAGATATGGCTTATTTATATCTTATGAAATTAAACAAAATCTTGCCCACTATATTATCTGCTGTTAATCCACATCTAAAACATTTACATAATTGAAACAAAGAAAAATCTATGATAATAAAAGTAACTAAAATTAAAAATAAATCTAGTTATTTTTTTATGGCGATGTGGACAAAAGAGCTGGCGAGTCACCTGATGGAAAGTGATCACCGCCTATGGACACCAGCAACGTCCGTCTTGAAGGTCCTAATATGATGAAAATAGACAACTACATGTCACCGTATCAACACCACGTAGCACGCATATCTATAATACTAAATACAATAAAATATCATTAATTTATTCATTACTAATGTATCAGTGAAGAATTTCCAAATGGGAACAGATCAAGTGGGAATTTTCGGAAAGATCCCAATATTTAGAAATATTTCTGGCCGTTTTTAATTTTGGGGATTTTCTGAGAACGACGCATTTTTATTCGAAGAATTCCATTTAAAAAGCATTTTCGAAAATTTAAAATACTGATTACGAATAAACCTGCACTAAGAACCGACAAGAAAGTCTAATAAAGATCATTGTTAATAATAATAATAATCCAAACAATTACACCGATTGTGTGACCCCAAACTAAGCAGTAAACTTGTACTATGGGTATCACACCACGAACTCTAGGGGAGTTTCCCAGTAACTCCCAGACTCCAAGCCAATTTAGAAAAGTTGGTTTCCTAAATTGACCTGACCGGGGATCGAACCCGGGACCCTATAGCTTGGAAAGCAGATGCATATACCATGGCGCCAACAGGTCTGTCAAAAATTGAAATTTAGATTGAAATTTAGTTAAATTTAGGTATCATTGTCACAACGAGATTTTACCACAGTACAAGTAAGCATACAGTATTTTATCTTCATACAAATGCTCCCAAACGACGCGCCTCGAAATCTCGGCATTTCTCGGCATACAACAGTCGCGAGTGAGCCGCGGTTGTCGTCGGACTGTGTGAGAGTATTATTTATGGTGTGAGACGCTCCCGCGCATTTACTGACGAAATATTATGTCAATCAAGTTTTCGAGCATATTGTTCAAGTGTATGGATGTTTGAATACATCTATATCGAAACCGGAAATATTTCTCTGATGCTCATTTGTAGGAAATATATGATCATAATGATCTAGTTAATTTATTGCTGATTTTGAATTATACTGCACACGAAATGCATTTTTTTTGTCCATTTCCATGCTAACTCACAAACTTTTGAAACTAAAAATAAAATACTAGTAGAATTATATGAATAAAAATTTATTAAATTTTCAATAATATAAAATGAAAAGATAATATGATAATTTAATATAGTACCTATTAACAAAGACGTAACCCAAGAGAAACAGTCAGTCCCAGTCGGCAGCCCTATTGCGTGTTTACTTACCCAGCGACCGTAGGTAATTATCTCAAGGACACTGCCGAGATATGATACTGCTTTTGCTTACTTGTACTGTGATCAAATAGTGTATAATCTATGACTGTGATTTTATGAACACAGCTCTGGGTCATCACACGCAATCTTTGAAATAAACTTTTCTAATATGCGAGTGTATGCAGATAGTGCGAGGTAGTAGATACGAGGTGTAGTGGGGGATGAAATTTCATATGGGAAGTACTAAAATGCTGAAATGAGCGTTTTTAACGGATAATTTAAAAATTACCATTTCCTACACATTTTATTTCCTGCACACACCATAAATCTTATAAATCTCAAATTTCAGTCATAAGATTTTTAAGACCGGCAGTGTTGCCATTTTAAATAAATACAGTACTTTATTATAGTGTACATAGATATATATGGCTTATTTAGGGGAAATTGGGGGAATGCCGTTCACTCAAGGAAAAAACGATTTATTTTGACAAAGCCTTACCCACTATTAATATTCTTTTCTTTTATTCTCACATTTGAAATAAACTTTTGAAATATAAGTATATGTAGATAGTAAGATATTTTAGCGTTTTGGAGTTTTAAATGTATATAGTACATATATATATTTTCGAAGAAAATCCCAAACTTGGACAAAATTGTAAACGAGTTCTCAGAAATATTCCTAAGAATCGAGTTTTAGGTTTAACTCTCGGATTAAGAATCATAATAAATTGCCGCTATTATCGCCCGTGTATTAAATGAATTTTTGTCTCTTTCTATCCCATTAAACATACCATAACTACGAATAAAATAGTTAGCTATAGTATGTACGATCAACAAAAAAAGGATACACTTCTTTCTTGATTCTTGATTCGAGGGTTAACCACTTTTACTTTTATTCCCGTTCGGAATTTTTCCAATGACGCATCAGCACGCAACATTACAATTTTTCAGTCGTATTAAACAGAAAACAGAGCATCAAACGACAACTAAATTTCAAGTAGGTATCACTTTTGGCAGTAAGTATAAAGAAAATAAAAACTAGAGAAAGGAAAACTCAGTAATAGCGTAACACGACATTTCAGCGATCATCACGGTGCTGTAGATGATTAAATTTGAACATTATCGATCGACAGAAACCAAGATTATGCATAATTGACCAATACCTAAATGTCTTGAAAACTTCATTGTGTCTTTTAGGTTTGATTGTATACAAAAAAAAAAGTCTACCAACATCGCAAAATTCGAACCCACGCATTTCGGCGTGGTAGACTTACGCTTGAGCCGCTGTGATACTAAGAAGGTAAATTCTGTCGCAACATTACCATGCAGTACCAATTACCAATTTTAAATGTGAAAAAACACAAGAAAACAATAAGAGAACGAATTTTCCTAGATTTGAGTCCTAGCTAAATCGATTTTTTGCCCCTTTGTACCCCTATATTGTAAATTACATCGTAATCGTTAGAGCCGTTTTCGAGAACGCGATTACGAATATACAAATATTGCTTGTATAATAGTATAGGATAGTAGTCATCGTGTTGCTTTACAACTCTGTATAAAAGGTATAGCCAAAGCAAATAATACATTTAAGCAGATAAATTTAATTTATTAGTAATAGTTAAATTAAAGAATAATAACTCATATTCGTCCAAAATATTGCCGACACGTGCGTATTGACGCGCACACATACAAACCGCGCGTGGTCGCTTTCTATGAAGACATCCTACTGTATTATGTTTGTACTGTGCCGAGACCCGAGAGCGTAGGTATGCAGTACAGTTTCTAGGATAGACTGATATTTCCTTTCTCTGGTTTATTTTTCTCTAGTAAATATTAAAGCTTACAAACAATAAAGCAAACTAGATGTAGTCAGGTTGAAACCCCATCAGTCTATACGTCCACATAACCATTCCTGTCTGTTCCCCGCCAAAGATAAGTGTCTGGCACAGCTATACATGGTTTTCTTTTCCAGAATAGCATGGAAAGAATATAAAAACCAATATCCTCTTTCGGAGTCTGTTAGTAAATTAAAAAATTTACAACACAAATTATCAGAGCGGCTAGACAAGTGACAAGCGCTTCGTACAGAATCGCTGGCTGGCGTTTAAGTTTACGTTTCGTTTAATTGAGTAGAAAGTTAGTAACGTTTGACTACCAATTTAAAATTCGTTACGCTAGATCACGTGGTGTTTGTCATTATACTTTTTACAACAATTGAGCCACTTTGCAGCCTCTCAGAATAAATACATATCATACGTATAGCAAGCACAGGTAAGAAAAGTCTCGATAACTTCAGTTTTCAAACAAAAACCGCATCTAAATCAATTTATACTGCAAATGCATAAATTGAACAAAACTATAAAAAATAAAAAGAAATATTGGGAAAATATCATATTGATTTGCTTCACGTCGCTTTATTTTATATATTACTAACAATACGTCCGCCGGGTTATTACCTAAAGATTTGCAGACAGCGACAATCACGCGATCACTACGCGACCGGTGACTAATTGCAATAAAAAATTGGTATCATGTATGACGATTGCCATATGACCATAAAATGCACTTTTCGCGGTTGATTTAATGCCGCTATAAAAATTACATTACACAAATTCTCGTTTTGACAGCAGATATCGCGCGATATTGGCTGTCGCATGCTGTCTGCAAGTCACGTAATAAGCGCGCCGGCTTCACACGGATAGAAATTTTTTTTAACGTAAAACACAGCCATGTTACTCGCTGATAAATCTAGCTTTTCATAGGTGATGGAATTTTTGAAATCGGTTGATTAGATTTTGAGTTTATCCATTACATACAAACAAACACAGTTCATCTCTTTAGTCTATATATGTATAGATATTATCGAAGTAAGTATACTTAAGTATAGATTTTATTTATTTCGATTTCCCACTTATCTTAATTCAAGATCAAAAACATCAACCATTTAAAGACAATACAAATAATTCCTAAAAGCTGATAAATTTAATTGTATAACCATTGAATAATTACTATAACAAGTAGGTATGTACGTACAACCAAAAATTACCTGTTAATCTGAACACATTTTGTGTGGTAGTGATTATTGATTACTTTTTTTTTAAATTTTTAGTCTTTTAGTAATGAAATATGGAGTTACATTGCGTATATTCGATCGTGACTGAGTAAAGGCATTTACCACCTCAGCTAGGGTTGCCAACTAACTCTTGCAAAATAAAGCATATCTAATAGTATTAGATATGCTTTATTTTGCACTCTAAGGGTGGCTTGCACCAACTATTTAATAGTCGGCACAAGTAAGCGAGATGTCAAATCCTTAAATCGAGTTTAAATAGTTGCTGCAAGCCACCCTAATTCTGGTTAATGTACAAAGAAAAATCATACATTCGTATTTAAAATCATAAAACGATTAAAAAGAAATATGTAGAAAAATAAAATAAAAGGCCGTCCGTCCTCTCTGACTACCCCGTTGGGGATACAGCGTGAAGATATATATGTATAAAATAAAAAACCGTTTTTCACTTCTAAATACTGTATTTCGTTTTCTTTCTTCAACCTTATTGTACCGTATTTTTCGAAATAAAACTTGGCAACCCTAACCCCGGCAACCAGCACCATCTCGCCGTGAGGCGTGTACTCATTGTCAACGAGTGGCCGGTTAGTGGTGAGTTTTCGCCTCCGATCGATGAATGAACGCCACGTGGTGAACTAATTATCGATAATTATCGATTCACTCACTCACTCACGGTCGCACACAACGCGGTTATTAAACTTATCTGAGACACGAAAAATTAAAGCGATTAAGTTTGATTTTGGCTTGATGTCTCGGCCGAATTGCGAAAATCGTGATAACGCATGGAAAACGGATATAATTAATCGACGACGTAGAATCCAGTGATACAAGGAACGAAGCCTCGTTTTTCATATTCGGTTATACATGTAGATGCTGTCAATGCGGTGTGTGCAAAAAACGATTTAGAAATATCGAGGGTAGATGCCAAAACATCTGGCTTGGACATGGAGTGAAACTTGCTGCTTGCTGCACACTACGACTGGTGCAACTCGGCGCAAACGTCAAGCCTAATAAAAAGTAATCGCGTTAATTTCCTGTGTCCTAGAGAAGTTTGTCATTAAATGGATCACATACGTCCCCAGTTGGACATAGAGATAGATATTTCAGTGATGATACGAAAAAATCCATGTAACAACTCCCAAATACTCGAGGAATACTGGTATCAGCCTAGAATATAGGGTTGCTACGTGATATTTCTTTAATTGTAAATTGCCGCGTCAATTATAAGGCAAGTTTTTGTCATATATGATTTAAAGTTGCGGTGTCAAATATGATAACAAAGTTTGTAACAATATTTCCGCAATCTTATTATTCGCAGTTATCAAGTTGTTGTTGATATTTTAGACCTACGTTTGCGTATTACCACACAATTGTCTTCTTGTAAAAACATTCATTTTATGAGCTAGGCTGAGAATTTTGTACATAATCTTCGAAATAAGCAATATATTTATTTATCTCGAAACGAGCGTATTATTTTTCGATGTTTTTATTTCTACTACAGCCTGACAGAAAATCTGAAATGACATAATGATCTAGTATAATATGATAAATAATATAAGAAGTATAGTTACCTGTAATACTAAGTCTAAATTATTTCTATACTGTGAATACTACCAATTCATGATTAACATAATTAATCAAAATAAAGTCGTCTTTTATTTATTATATTAGTATATTAAAACTGGACGAAACTCACACTATCCATTTTTTTATTCCATTTGCCACTTTTAGTAGTAAAACTCGTAGTAACGTGCTTTCGTTTCATTTTATTGCTACTAATAGTTGTGGAGCTCTAGTAATATGGTTCTATTTCAATTTATTCCCACTTTAAGAGGCAATTTAATACTTGCAAAAGTTAATAATGCACTTATATCTCATTTCATTGCCACCCTTAATAGGGCCGTAAGATCAATGGTAGTTTAAACGACGAAAGAGATTTTAATCTTCCATCTTCGATTATTTCTTAAGTTCAATTAATCGATTACGAGCAGTATTTTAGTTAATCGATTACTAGCAGATTAAATTATCGAATATTGACTAACAATCTTAAAAAGAACGGACGAACTGTGAACGAAACCAATAATATTACCATGTGTAAGACAATAATCTAGGTTTTACTAATCCGTTCACTATTTCCATTTGATATTAAGACAGTCGATTAGATTAAACCGTCGATGAAATTTTATCATAGATTACGAAATCCATAGTTTTAACTGTTCCTAATCTTACGATCCTTAGGGCCGTAAGATCCATGATAGTTTAAACGACTGAAGAGAGTTTATTCTTGTATTCGATTATTTCGTAAGATCAATGGCAGTTAATCGATTACAAGCAGATTAAATTATCGAATATTGACAAAGAGTTTTAAAAAGAACGGACGAACTGTGAACGAAACGAATAATATTACCATGTGTAAGACATCTAGGTTTTACTAATCCGTTTACAATTTCTTTTATTTTATCGTAGTTTAGGATATCAATAGCTTTAACTGCTCTTGATCTTACGGCCCTTAGTGACAAACTCATAGTAATACGCTTTCACTCATTGCCAATTTCTAGTGGCAAAACACATTCTAGATAGCATATAAAATTGCTGCATGCCTGGTTTTACTTCGATTATAAATTGCCAAGTCAAAGACAACGACGTAGTCAGTGGCAAGATTTAATGTAAGAACTGCTATGTTAAACATAGTGACAAAGTTTTGGCAATATTGCTGTTAAATATCTAAAAACACGGGAAATTAACGCGATTACCTTTTATTTTTGCATGACGTTTCGGCCGAGTTGCATCGGCCGTGATCTCAAACGGATACAATTTATCAACAGCGTGGAATCCTGTGATTCAAAGGACAAAACCTCGTTTTTCACATCCGGTTAAGTGTGTGAACACCGTGAGTCTTGTAGGAACCCTAGTAATTATTTACAAATATCGGGGGTAGATGAATAAAATCTGCCTCGGACACTGAGTGAAGCTTGCTGCGACAGTTTACTAAGACCACGGCCGATGCAACTCGGCCGTAACGTCAAGCGAAAATAAAAGGTAATCGCGTTAACTTAGCGTACACCTGGTTCAAGTTTAAATGCTATCTAGCCTTCCAATTTGTTGGAACAACTTTCCTAAGGATGGCGATACGAGATCGATTAATGGAAAAATTGATCGATTGATCTCGAGTAGAGAATCGATTTAGTGAATTGATCGCGGACACCGGAAAATGGAGTTTCCATTATATTTGTATTGGTAAGGACACAACTATAAAATAATCAGCTAGCGTGGAATTTTTCAATGAATTATACATACATATATCGAACACTGCCGTCACCTTAGCGCTCTCGGAGCCAGAATTAGCACTTTTTTAAGTCGTCTTACTTTTATCTATCCCATGCAAAATTTAAAAAAACTTAACGATTTTTGAGTGTCTGACGTCTATTCACTGGATCGATTTACTGCTCGAGATCGAATGATCGATTCTTCCATTAATCCATCTCAGATCGCCATCCCTAGGAAAGTTGTTCCAACAAATTGGAAGGTGTGCAGGGCATTTTATTCGTTATTTCCGATTTACATAAATCATGAGATACAATAAAATTCGAAACATGTTTAATCAAGCAATCAATCAGACAACTTAAAATGCTTTCTTTAATCTCAAATAAAAACAATAATAATAATAAACCAAGCTTCTAACACTAAACAAACTTTGAAATATCGTAAATCATATTTGAAACGAAAACAACGAATTCGGAAATATAGAACTCGCATTCATTTAAAAATATGACACAACGCAAACCCCAATCAAATGGGCGGGGCTAAAAAACCACAATCAACGAGCTACTTAGTCTACCGTGCGCTCAGTGACGTGACGGTCAACCGTCGCGAATAAAATTGGTTTGTTGACGTGAAAACTGGCGAAATGTTTTTTCATTACATACCGTGTTTTTCGGCCATAATTGTTCTGAATTACATTTCCATAGTATTTCCGAATTCGTTATATATATAACAGACGAATTCCAAATTTACATTCTGTTGTTAATAAACAAACAGAGCCACACATTTTATAATGTTATTATAGAAGTAGGTATCTAATTATTCCTTATTGTAATAGTGATGCGTATTTTTCAATCCACTGACGAATCCGAGTCTTCATTCTTTGTACAGATGTGGAATGCTACAACTGGAATCGAACCCAACACCATACAAGACCCCATTCCATAGAAACACCACGAATACCCTCCCGTGATCTCTCGAATTTTACCTGAAATAATTATTATTTATGAAAAATATTGCACTTAACATCATTATTTGCCCTATCTTTTAAAACAATATTATAAAGAGGTAAACTGTGTTTGTTTGTATGTAATGGATAAACTCAAAAACTACTCAACCTTTTTCAAAAGTTCTTTCACCTATAGAAAGCTACATTAGCGAGTAACATGACCTGTATTTTATTTTTGAAAAAATTTCTACCCATGCGAAGCCGGAGCGGATCGCTAGTAACCATTAGGAATAAAATGTAGATTGAATTAAAGTAGTTAATCAGGATTGATAACATTCACAGACTAGTCAGTAAAAAAAGATGCTTACGAGAGCATTGGCGACTGCCCGTAGTTTAGTAATCAAAGACATTCAAATATACGATCCTACACGGGACCTCAAGACCAAGCGAAGAAAATTCGTTATCCTCTACTTGTTACCACTAGGTAACTTATCACTCGGTCTAGTGTGAATTGTCCGCATGACAGATCGGATTCGTGTTTAAATCTTTGACTAAAAGCAAAGACATTCCTTTTAGTCGAAGATTGAATACACGAATACGATCTGTCATGCGGACATTTCACACAAGACTAAGTGACTTATTACCTAGTGGTAGCAAGTAGAAGATTACGAATTTGTTCGTTTTGTCCCGTCTGGGATCGTATATTTGAATGTCTGTGTTAGTAATATATTACAACGACCACGTCTGCAGCTCTCCGCCTATACGCTCTCTAATACTCTAATTCTATCTTAGAATAGGCTATATTATTGTGTCGTAACAGCTTAATTAAATGATAGGTTCAGTAATCATTTACAAAACTGTGAAAAAATATTCAAAATACTATGGAAAACTTAAGAGTTATTTGCTTTTAAACTTTAGTAGTGCGAACAGTGGGGATGTCATAGCGACTTTGTGACGTCACAGTTATGTAACGCTATCTCCCTCTAGCTGATTCCCACTGTGTTCCCGCTACTAAAGTTTAAAACCTAATAACTCAGTTTTCGATAGTGAATGTCGATTAGTTTTATCTCGATCGTATTCAAAATGTTTCATTATATTAATACAATATACAGAGTTCATTGAAAAAGACTAATAACTTTAATAACCTTTTAGTAATTTGTAATGGGGTTGGACTACGAGGACTTTTATTCACTAACACCTAACAATGTCTCACTTACCCGCTGTAGACATGACGGATACTGCGGCTATACTCTGGAACATTCTGACTAGCCCATATGACGATGCTATACGCTGCGTACCGAAGGAGTCTGCCAGCAACACTGGTACGAGAAGGAACCAGCAACCAAGACAGAGGCCGTACGCACCTATGAATAAATTACATACATAATGTGTAAAAAATTAGTAATAATAATATATCTACTCGCAGGCATCAGAGTATAATTAGATGTACATAGAATAAATAATAGATCTCTTTCCACACACTAATTTCACTAAAAGCATGGAAATATTAATAAAAACTAGGTTTTCAAAAATGATAAAGATTTCAAAGAATCGGTAATTACTGAGATAGGTGCTTCTAGAGTCCTAGAGTATGTATCTCCTTTTACAGCTTATATGGTAGAAAATTAAAAAAAAAATTATAACAGAAGATGTATAATAATAGAGATAAAAAGTACTTTTAACGCAAATTGGTTTGAATGAGTTATGTCGGGTAGTGTAACTTATTTTTATTATTAAACGAACATTGTGCATTCTGCTAGATTATTACGTAAAAAATCGCAGTCAGCGATAGCCGCGCAGCAGTTACGCGACGAATGTCTCAAACTGGTATCGCTATCATGTAATTATACGATTACGGTGCCATTTGGAAAAATGACTTTTCTAGCACTAATAAGGTCGCTAGTAGTAGTTTTTAGTTCACTAATTGACGACCCCCGTGGCGCAACGGAAAGTAAACGGGGATTGTGGGTTCGATTCCTGGCCCCGAGTCTGGGTGTTTATGTACATTATGTATTTATTTACAAACGAAAAGTATATAAGTAGTATATCAGTTGTCTAGTACCCATAACACAAGCGCTGTGCTGCTTACTTTGGGACTAGATGGCGCTGTGTGATACGTCTGAATATTTTATTATTATGATTATTTCACCGATTTTGATACATATGGAACACCTGTAATAAGAGCTTTGCTGAAACATTTGAAAAGAAGGTGCTCAATTTAGTCGTATTTTTTTTTGTTTGTTACCTCATAACTCCGTCATTTATTAATCGATTTGGAAAATTCTTTTTTTATTTGAAGAGATATATTTCCAGATTGGTCCCATTTAAATTTCACTGGTATTGGAGCTTGTACTTTGAAGATACACAAAATAACACCAAATGACGCTAACTGATAAAAAATTACTGAAGATATTAAAAAAAAAAATTAATCAATAGAGGCAACAATAACGATTCGCGACATTGTATCGTACTCGATTTAACTACATATCGCGATAGATCACAGGATTCGGCTACCTTTCGCTTACTGACTGCAGTTACGTAATAAGGTAGCCGAGTACGAAACCCTTTACTATGAGTGATCTGACACATACTTGGCCGATATCTATATATTAATACGTGAAGCGAAAACGTTGGTTCTTTTTGTTAGCTATTATCAATATTCTCGATTAATCGTTCTAATCATAATCGTTAACAAATGACAACACTGTTTTTTTGAAAGTGTTGCTACTTTCATAATAACATGGTATTTCTGAATGTCAGAAAATAAGCCAGTCGAGAAATTCACGAGTTAGCGAAAGCACGTCTTTTAATTATATCTCCTCATACTACGTTTCCATCCAAGTCAAGATCCTAAAAGAACGGTTAGTTTTCTCAGAAGACTAACCTAGAATCTCAGAAGTGGGATAAGATAATTGCGTGGACGCAGGAGTGTGAAATTTTGGTTCACTTAAAGTTTATATGGAGAAGAACAGGAGAAAGCTAATATTTATATATAATATGCATTAGAAAGACATTTACTTAAATAAATCACTCATTGTTTACTTTCATACTAGTGATGTGCCGAATCGTTAAAAATGTATATCCGCAGATACGGATCCGAATAAGGATATTTGGTGTCAATATCTGCGGATACGAATACGGATACGGATCTTAACTTTCTTACTCAATCGGTGTCGGTGCGCGTGACCTTGGAACGATAGTTGACCCCACTTGACGCTTTGCGTCACGTTTCGACTTATATAGAATTTAATCTATGTATTGAAAATTAAAAGGTAAAAGATCCGTTAAAGATCCGCCAAAAAAGTAACGGATACAGATCCGGATCTTTCCTCTCCCTCGGATATCCGCGGATACGGATACGGATATCCGGCACATTACTAGTTCATACTGCCAATATCAAAAAGATTGTCAATATCAAACTTATAATAGTTTGTGATCATGAGTAATATAACCTCCTTGGATGAAACACTCGCACAGAGTAGAGATTGTCACCAAAGAGTATATTATAAGTATGTTTACAGTCGAATTTCGACTACAGGGCGACCTTTACTTTTTATAAATCTCTATTTAATATCGATTATTTACATACTTACATAAATAAATATCTATGTAGACATTTATATGTTGATGAAATACATAATACACTTTGATTTCGTCGTGGTCAGGTATAATAAAAGGAGTAAGACCGTGAATGAGACTTACCACTTGCCACTGCTAGGGCCCACCATGATGTCAGACTTGGCAGACTCAGTACTGATATGCCGGCTACCAAAATACTGTAAAACAATAAAGAAAAAGTACATTATCGCCTTTAACACGTCACTAATTGTTAGATTGAAAGAAATGCATGGCGTACCTATAATAGACAGGGATGCGAATACGCATATTTCCTCTCTATCAGTATGATCAATGTTTTAACTGTTATGTTGTTACTTTTGACAGACATAGGAACCATAAAATCTTTGTTCCTTAGTAATTTTTCGTAGGTATTTTAATTATCTTTGAATTATACAAGTGAAAAATCAATATACATTTTTTGAGAATATATGTGAGATAGAGACTCTTTGGTGCGTGATGGTAGAATGCAGTATTTTAGGCTGCAAGGACCGACTTGACAGATATAGGCCGTCGAAGCGAGGAAGACTATATAGTGGCTACACCAATGCAATATTTATTATCAGTAAACCTGTGGCTTTAACCCTTCGATCACAAATAAAAAGTAGATACACAATCAACTCTCCAAAAATATCCGAACCAAATGTGCACTCAAATGAGTATTTGAGTGCACTTCTGTTTTAATAGTAAGTATTCGAAAACGCTAACAGCGAACATGTCAAAGTGCTCCTTCAAAAATTGCAAAAACAACACATCTAGAACGCTAAAAGAAGACGCGAGTCCTTATTTGCGGTTAATAAATAAATAATATTGTTTACGTGTTCATTATTTCATTATAGTAATAACGTTACATAGCTCTTTTTTATTAAATTCGTAATCATATTTTTAAATATGGCCTGACAATATATGTCTTATCCTTGTCACTTTCACGTAACAAATTAAAATGACATGCATAGCAACGCAAATAGATTATTTGAATTATATTTTACGCACGAGACGTAAGATTGCATTTTAAATATTTTATTTAACAAACTTCATTTCAATATCATGCAAGAATCGTTTACGAGCGTTTATAACCTTATGATTTGACAGTAAGGTCTACTTTAGATTAACACAATATTGCCGATAACACTATACGATACTAAAAATATATACCTACGTCAATTCGGACAATAATTTGTTTAAATTTTATAGGAGATTGTGGAACTAGTTCTTTATTTATGATCGAAGCTTAAATCCAATAAACCCTGTGGGGGTGTAGATATGGTTATCTAATTACACCACACACATAAAAAAGAAAAGGACACTTAGTTGACGATCACAAATAACTGACACGAACACTTCACAAAGGTAACAATATATTTTTGAAACACACGATTTACAGTCACAGTTATTATAATATATAACGATATGCAGATAGGACAATAATTATGAAATAACAACAGATATGAAGGATTATAAACAAGGCAAATATATCAGCACAATTGTTACATGTAATAATCGTTGAGAACGAACGCGGAATGAATTTTTTGTGTCGTACACTGTGTCGGCGTGACCGTTATATTTTGTTCGCACGGGCGTGCACAGTGTCGTGTAAAATGTTGAAAAGTGTCGGTAGGTGTAAAATAAAATACGTATATAAAATGTTTGCATGTCCAAATTATATTTAATTATTTTAATATATAAAATTTATATTTGCGTGAGTTTGTGTGTATGTACAATAATGAATATTCTTATAATATAAATAGTTACATAAAATATAAATAAAGTGTAAGTATATATGTATGTAGTGTAGTGTGGTATGTGTCCTACATCACTCCCCCGCTGAGACCATGGCTATGGTCGGTAATAATCAGGGAAGCGAACTCTTCTACCGCTGCGTGTGCGTTTCTCCTGAGGGTGATGAACGTCTTTGCCATCTCTGGTTCCTTCAGGAGATTTCAGAACTGCCGGTGGTAGTAATGAAATGCCAGTAGGTCGAGCATTTAGCACCTCTTTAGTTAGGTAGGCCGGCTTCAGTCTGTCGATACTGACAGTTGCGCTTTTACCCTGGACTTCTATTCTGAAGTACTTTGGTGTTCTCTCCAGTACTTTATATGGACCAGCGTAAGGTGGTTCAAGAGGTCTTCTCACGTGATCCTGGCGGAGAAATACGTGAGATGTTGTGTGAAGATCACGTGGTATGTAAAATGGCGAAGCAGAAGTATGCCATGAAGTTGGTCTTGGTGTGAGCTTGGCCATAGAAGAGCGTAGGCGCGTCGTGTATTCTGTGACGTCAGCTGTTTTGTAGTCATCTTCGGGAGACAGGAATTGACCAGGTAAGCGTAGTGGTTCCGCGTACACAAGCTCAGCTGGAGATGCATGGAGGTCTTCTTTCCAAGCGCTGCGCATGCCAGTAGTACCAGTACCAGTACCAGTAGTAGTAGTAAGTACCAGTGGAAGAACTTCGGTCCACTGTGACGAGGAGGCATGACACATGATGGCTGCCTTGAACTGGCGATGAAGACGCTCGATGATGCCGTTTGCAGCAGGATGGTAAGCTGTGGTGCGGAAGTGGCGGGCACCAATCAAGGTAGTAAGAGCCTTGAAGAGGTGGCACTCGAACTGGCGACCACGGTCTGTAGTCACCCTCGCAGGACAGCCGAATCTGGCAAACCAACCAGACACGAGAGCAGCTGCACAGGTCTCCGCAGTGATATCTTTGATAGGGATTACTTCTGGCCATCGCGTGAACCTGTCGATGATCGTAAGGCAGTATCTGTAATCAGAAGATGGTGGTAGTGGCCCTACGATATCGAGGTGTATGTGAGAAAACCTCGAGGATGGTGTCAGGAAAGTGGATAGAGGAGAGGTGGTATGTCGGGATATTTTACTTTTTTGGCATGACAAGCATTGCCTAGCCCACTCTCTACAATCTTTTCGAATCCCTGGCCACACAAATCTTTGCGTAACCAGTCGAACTGTAGCTGAACTTCCAGGATGATGAAGATTATGCACCATGTCGAAAACTTGTCTTCTGAACGCTGGAGTGATGAACGGACGTGGTGACTGCATGGAAGTGTCGCAGTACACCGGTAAGTCGCTACTAAAGGATGGTATTTTCTTCAGTTTCAGAGACGAGCCATGGAGAAGCAGTTCTTGCAGTTCTGGATCCTTGTCCTGAGATCGTGCAAGAATCTGGTAGTCGAGAGTTGATGCGACTTCTTCGACACGAGACAAGGCATCAGCGACTACGTTTTCTTTTCCAGGTATGAACCTCAGATCGGTAGTAAACTGTGCGATGAAGTCTAGGTATCGGAACTGTCTAGGCGAGCACTTTTCTCTGTTGGTTGAGAAGGCAAACGTGAGTGGTTTGTGGTCTGTAAATACAGCAAAGGTTCTGGCTTCAACCATATGACGAAAGTATTTTATCGCTTCGTACACAGCCAGAAGCTCTCTGTCATAAGGGCTATACTTTTTCTGAGAACCACTCAACTTGTGCGAGAAGAATGCCAGTGGTTGCCAATCTTTCCCACTACGTTGCTGTAATACAGCTCCGATAGCAGAGTCTGAAGCGTCAGTGACTATCGCTAGTTCGGCCGATGGATCCGGATGAGCGAGTAGTGTTGCTTGAGACAACGAGGTTTTGCAATTTTCGAAAGCCTGTAGTAGTGCTGGGGTCATTTCAACTGGGTGTGAGCCTTTGATTTTAGGACCTGCTAGAACTTCGTTCAATGGTGCTTGAAGTTTCGCCGCATTAGGAATAAACCTACGATAATAATTGAGCATGCCCAAAAAACGTCTAACTTCTTTAACCGTTTTTGGGGTGGTGAAGTCCTGTAGTGCCTGCACTTTCGTTTCTAGAGGCTTAGTACCAGCAGCAGATACACGGTAACCTAAAAATGTGACCTCTGGTTGACCGAGTATACACTTCGTCGTATTGACAAGAATGCCGTATTTTTTTAGGCGATCGAACAGTTGCCTGAGATGTGCCTTATGCTCTTCGATTGACGATGAGGATACCAAAATGTCGTCGATGTATCCGAAGCAAAAGTCGAGACCCAGAAGTACTTCGTCGATGAACCTTTGGAATGTTTGCGCAGCATTTCTCAATCCGAAGGTCATATATTGGAATTCGAATAATCCGAAAGGTGTTGTGATGGCGGTCTTGGGTATATCCTCTGGATTGAGAAGTATTTGGTTATATGCCTTCACTAGATCAATCGTAGAGAAGACAGAGCATCCTGACAACTGGTGCGAAAAATCGTGGATGTGGCGTATGGGGTACCTGTCTGGCACGGTTCTTGCGTTTAGGGCTCTGTAGTCTCCACACGGTCTCCAACCGTCATCTTTCTTCTTGACCAGGTGTAGCGCCGAAGACCAGGGACTCTCTGAACGCCTGGCTGTTCCACTTGCGAGCATGTCCTCGAACTCTTTCTTCGCTGCTTGCAATCGGACTGGATCGAGACGACGAGGCTTGCAGGAGACAGGAGGACCCGGTGTGGTCTTGATGTAATGTAGCGTATTGTGCTTGGATGGAAGATGAACGCCTGCAGGTCGGGTTATCTCCGGGAACTCACGCAACAGCTGGTGAAATTCAGTTTCTCCGGTGACAGCTTTGACAGACGCGATGTCTTCAGGAACCTTTAATGTAGTTGCTGCCACTGACAGCGTAGTCGTCCCGTCAACCAGGCGTTGGTTCCTGCAATCTACAAGCAAGTTGTAATAGCTTAGAAAGTCCACACCAATTATAGGCTTCGATACATCAGCTATAGTGAAGCTCCAAGTGAAAGCACGCCTAAGTCCCAAGTTCAGATGAATTTGAACTGGTCCGTAAGTATGAATGATGGTGTTATTGGCTGCTATTAAGTCATACTTGGACTTCACACAGGGCGTTCTGACAGCTGACCGCGGAAAAACACACAAGTCTGAGCCAGTGTCCACTAGGAACTGCATTTTTGATGTGCGGTCAGTGACGAATAGACGGCCTGTTGATGAAGGGCAGTCGTTGGCCGCTACTTGCGACTGCCCTGTGAGTTTTCCGACTGAAAACTACAGGGTTGCTTGCACTTCTTCGCTTTTGACCCGAACGTGTAGTGGTAGAAGCAATACGGGTGGTTCGACGGTGGTTGTCTATGTCTAGAGCAACTGCGCGAGCGGCTAAACCGGCGAGATCGAGAGCGCGAGCGTTCGTTCTGACTAATTCTAGTAGTTAGTGCAGCTACTTGCCTTGTCAGTTCGCTTATCTGTCTAGCCATGTCGTCGTAAGCTGATGATGGAGCAGCGGATGTGCTTGTACTTGCCACTTGAGCCGTGGATGGAGCAATCTCGTGTACCCTGTCTGTCAATTCGCCTAGTTTGTCCAGAGGTAAGTCCATCTGTGAAGCAATCACTGTTTGTATGTTTTGTGGCAAACGACTAGACCAGAGGGTAGCCAAAAAATCTTTAGGCACAGCTGGACCTGCCAGTCCTGCAAGATGTCGCAGAAACTGGGA
Source organism: Zeuzera pyrina (assembly GCA_907165235.1). Taxonomy (NCBI): domain Eukaryota; kingdom Metazoa; phylum Arthropoda; class Insecta; order Lepidoptera; family Cossidae; genus Zeuzera; species Zeuzera pyrina. The sequence goes on from OU015647.1 coordinate 4,149,806, forward strand.
AGGTTTGCGGTCTCCGAGCTCCTCATGCATCAGCAGTTGCTTCACTCGCTTTTCCTGTGAGGCTGAAAGGCGTTTTATCAGCTCGGTTTTTAATTTGTCATATTTGTTGGTAGCTGGAGGATTCGTAATAATGTCTTTTACCTCTAGAGCAAACTGGTGGTCTAATTGTGAAATTACGTAATAAAATTTAGTGTCATCGTTAATAATTTTAGATAACACAAACTGACCTTCAACCTGAGCAAACCATAAAGCAGGTTCTTCCGGCCAAAATGGAGGAACACGTACTCCTACTCGTAGTACCTCGTCCTTGCTGTCCACTCCATCCAGGTCATGTACTCTGCTAGGTTGACTCATGTTCGAAATCGCTCACAATTGTGTTCGGTCACAGTTCAAAAATTGTGTCGGTACTTCCGAATAATTTGTGATAACGAATTCTGATTTTCCGAAAATCCAAATTTTCTTCGTCGAGGTCACCAATATGTGGGGGTGTAGATATGGTTATCTAATTACACCACACACATAAAAAAGAAAAGGACACTTAGTTGACGATCACAAATAACTGACACGAACACTTCACAAAGGTAACAATATATTTTTGAAACACACGATTTACAGTCACAGTTATTATAATATATAACGATATGCAGATAGGACAATAATTATGAAATAACAACAGATATGAAGGATTATAAACAAGGCAAATATATCAGCACAATTGTTACATGTAATAATCGTTGAGAACGAACGCGGAATGAATTTTTTGTGTCGTACACTGTGTCGGCGTGACCGTTATATTTTGTTCGCACGGGCGTGCACAGTGTCGTGTAAAATGTTGAAAAGTGTCGGTAGGTGTAAAATAAAATACGTATATAAAATGTTTGCATGTCCAAATTATATTTAATTATTTTAATATATAAAATTTATATTTGCGTGAGTTTGTGTGTATGTACAATAATGAATATTCTTATAATATAAATAGTTACATAAAATATAAATAAAGTGTAAGTATATATGTATGTAGTGTAGTGTGGTATGTGTCCTACAACCCCTTTGCCATGTTACCTCTGAATCGATTAAATATTGTTCCAACCTCGAGACCGCCTATTCGAGGCCGGCTACTGACATTCAAGTAAGTATAGGTACCGATCAAGCCTGTCCAAGTGCTGATCTAGCCTGTCCATTTGCATGAAGCATAGCTTTGCATGTCGCCTCTAGAGCAACGATTCCTAAAGTGGGTTCCGCGGAACCCAAAGGTTCCGTGTAAAAATGCTAGGGTAGGCTAATATTGCAAAGAGGTAAACTGTTTGTTTGTATGTAATGGATAAACTCAAAAACTACTTACCCGATTTCAAAAATTCTTTCTCCAGAAAGCTACATTATCAACGAGTATTTTATTTTAAAAAAAAATTGAACCCGTGAGAAGCGAAGCGAAGATTGTTAGTTTGTTATATTTTGCTATGGAGTTCCATACAATAACTATTCTCTCTGGTGGTATTTTAGCGGGAGAGCTCTCCTAATATCCCCTCTCACAGAATATCGACGTGAAATAAAAGCATCTATTGCTGTTATTTCGTTCGTTGAGAGAAAGTGCCGGTGGCCCATCTCCCCCCTAGAAACACACCCGTGATTCCCTGGAAGTTACGGGTAACGATGAGGGCCATGAGCGGCGGTGATCACTTTCCGTCAGGTGACTCACTTGCTCGTTTGTCCCCTCTTTTACATAACAAAAAAACATTAAAGGCACAACACGGTCAGAGGACCAATTTCATATATACAACAACATAGGTACATTTCTGTACTACCCGCAAATTTAAACGAGTACTTTGGGTTGCTAATATACTAACCGACGCACCAATGAACCAATCAAATCACGCTACATAGACAAATACCACAAATAAGAAACTACCTCCATAACCAAGCTTACCTGATAATATACGCCTTTCTTCTGCAAAATATTTGTAAATCGCATAACCAGCCAAGACCTAGTCTTCCGCACAGGTCTAAAACAGCACTGATAGCCACTAGGTGACCTGTAAAATATGCAATACAGTGCAGTTCAATGCAATAAAATGCAATACTTTCTATTGCATCAGTATGCATTGTCCGGTATTATAGTTTCTAAGGCTTATGCAATATGGTAGGGTTCTTCCGCTATGAGAATCCGCTTGCGAACTGTCGCAGACGCAATTTTACATAGAAGTTACTTGATATATAGATACCAGGTACGTTAGCCCGTCGCGGTTCACGGGCGGCATGGAGCATTCAAACTATAAAGACGAAATATCGGAACGTCTTATTCACGACTGCTCAGTTTTTACACTAAAAATATGAGCTCTCGCTCGCATTAAGCAGTACATAACCAATACTGGATCTGTGTGCACATCTCTGTATATTTAGACAGATATTTAAATATTTATATAATGGCTTATTGTTGTATTTGGTGGTGTGGCAAAAACAGTAAAAAATCAAACTATAAAATTGAACGCAGTAACCGCAACGGTGTTTAGACATAAATTGTTTTCATACAAAATAAATGACATTGCCACTCTATATGTTGAGTGCTCCGTGACGGGCGGTAACAAATCAACCTCATGCCATGCGTCATGTAATGTCAAATCATGATAACTGCTCGTCCAAACTACGCGCTACGCGATGTTTCTCGCAAATGCATCAATCTGCGCAAGACTTTAACTACTTACTACAGCGACGGTCATGGCTCGTCGTGTTACACATTCATTACGGAGCAATTTATTGTAGAAATAAATCGTTAAGTAAGTGAAAATACTAATAAATGAAAATGAATAAATCGAATTTGTTCATACTATTTCATTCAATAAGCCCAATGGCGTATTCACCGCCATGGCCCAGGGCGATGGGCGGCGCGTGACGAATAGCCATCCCTAATGAAGAAGCTCGCTTAAACAGTGTCATTTCTCATTGGCCAATTTGTCGACTAATTTGTGCATCGCAAAATAATGTAGGTAAATATTTCACGAATGGTGTTAATTCTTTCATATTGCCTTTTTCATTATTAAATGATTATTGATTTTCTTTTTTTAATTTACGCGGCGGCAAACCTTATAGGCCAAATCTTAAAATACGCCACTGCATAAGTCTAGTAAATGTATGCCGTTTGGATTATCACCTAAGCAGTTAGTGATATTCGCGCAGCAGCCACGTGACGGGTGTCTTTGCTTTAATAACGTAAGGTGAATGCGCAACGATGCTGCCATGTGAAATAAGCACAAGTTGTGAGTAGACTTATTTTTGTTAATGATGTTGAAAAAAATTATACCTGACTTGAGTTTCTTGTCGGTACCTCTCAGTGTCTAGGTTTCCTTTTCGAACCTAACGAATGTCGATTTGATGTTCAACAACACCTTGCAATTAAATTTACTTGGATTTCTATTGATTTGAATTTGACTGAGTTTCTTGTCGGTTCTTCCCAGTGTCCAGGTTTTCTATTTGAACCGAACTAAAGTAGATTTGACGTTCAAAAATACCTTGTAATTAAGTTTACTTGAATAAATAGATTTGACTTTGACTGAATTTTCTGTCCTTTGTACAGAGTAATGGTATTCACGAATGCGAGATATGCCGTCTACGATACGGTAGCCGCTGACAGAGCTAAGTTCTTTGGCTAAGGAAGGGCTCACAAGGCGATGTCGCACACTTGCCGATACCAGTGTCTGCAGTGTTGACAATTCACTCACACCGCGTACATAATATGTACACCATGAACTGGGCCTTCGGTTCCAGTGATAAATTCAGGGAATTACAGTTTGGTCCTTGGTTGATGGTTGCCTAAATAATTTTAGTTATTCGAATGAATACTTATCGTTCTTAAAAATAACTATTATACAAGAAATTAAAAATAAACATGAATGTTTACTTGAATAAATTAATTCGACTTTGACTACTTACCAGCTGCAGATTTGGTGTGACCCATAGCGACGGTGTACGCAGGAAGGTAGTAGAGAGCATACGGTGAGCCACACGACATGAGAGCCACAGAACTACACAGGAGACCGAACCGCCAGGATTTTAACAACGACACGTCCAAATACCTGCATAGGATGCATACATTTTATTAATTAACGCTAGTTCCTAGTTAAAGGATAAAGAGTAATGTCCAATTTGGGCCCTTCCGTGGACAGCGAAATAAAATATAAAGAAAACTTGTTTTAAATTAGACGGAAATGTCAAAAGCACTCGTATTACCTAGGCGAAAATGTGTGAGGAGAATGATGAGATTTGAGGCAGCGAAAGAAGCAAGTAAGGACCGCGACTCCTGGCGCTCCGTCCTCTCTGACTTCCCCGTAAGGGATACAGCGTGAAGATATGTATGTATGTATGTTTTAAATTAGATTTCAAATAATATCCCAAATGATTGCTGCATGCTTGACTTATTTGATTATAAATTGTCATTTTAATATGACGATTCAACTTTTTCGCATTTAATGACTGACCCGTTGGCGCAGTGGCATATGCATCTGCTTTCCAAGCTAGGGTCCCGGGTTCGATCCGCGGTCAGGTCAATTTAGGAAACAAACTTTTCTAAATTGACTTGGAGTCTGTGTGTTACTGGGAACTCCCCCAGAGTTCGTTGTGTGGTACCCATAGTACAAGCTTACTGTTTAGTTTGGGGTCACACAATATGTGTAATTGTCTGTAGTATTATTATTATTATTAATTATTGAAAACTGCTGTTAAATATGACAACAAAATTTACTCCTTCGTTTCGTGAAACACAAAAATGTTAATGGACCCTACCTTTTTTTAGCAATTCGCTAAGTATAAGAGGACTTCGGTGAAATCGGGCATTAATCATCTTATAAGGGTTTAAATTTTCATTTTGAGGTACAAAATCTTAAATAAGATAAGACATGGCAGTACTAGGACATTACTCTTGATAAATGTTAGCAACACCGACGAATAAACATAAAGACGAACACTGGCGCCCTCTAGCAGAGCGCGGACGATGTTCGTGACGTTATAGAGAAGAACGACTGGACGGCTTGACCCCACTACCGCTCGAGATTATATAAGTCAAAACTCGAGCGCTCCACGCCTCTCCATTGTTTTTACCTTCACGACTGCAGCACAAAGTGTTCGAATACAAATTAATTAATTATTAATTGATATTAAATATTAATATTAATCGATTAATCGATAATTTAAGTAAAGTTTAGGGTGTTCCATTGCTATAAGTATCTAACTTACTATTACATTTGATCGTAGCTAACACTAATGAACCAGAATTGTATTCGCGAAACTTTACCTTGAAATCGTCACCACACATCCTCTCTTTTCTTCTTTCTCTTCTAAATTATCTTCTTTCTGGATCTCTTGCTCTTGTTTAATACTGTTTACTGGTTCGGACAATTTGCTTACAATTAAGCGATTTGGCAGTGGTGGCTTTATATAGAGAGACCTGAAATGGACACATAATATTATTTCTTAGTAATAAAATACACTCGTCAAAAGTGTCTAGGGATCAAGTACGTTTTAGAGTATCGCCGCAATTGACGATTATTATTTTAACATTTTTGGATCGTTATTGATTCTTTTTAGTGATTTTCACTATATGAATAAAGAATTTTCTTTAAATTTTGATTAAAAATAGAAAATGAACTGTCAATCAGGATTCCTATAAAAGTGTGTAATAGCGTTTTTACAAAACCATTACAATTTCTGCATTGGAACTGCATCGACATCGACGACATCATTTGACACGAGAAGAGATCATGAGAGCCGTCGGAATGTTGCAAGCTGGTTCCAGGCAACGTACTGTGGCTGTCGCTCTTGACACTACACAGAGCGTCATAAGCCGTATCTGGACACGCTATCGTATCACGGGCAGCGTGACCGAGCGACATAGAAGACGATCTCGCATCACCACTCGCAGACAGGACCGGTACATCCAAAATATTGCTCGACGGAATCGTACTATGACCGCCATGATGTTGGCTACGAGGCTCCACAGCTTTTTAGGCTTGCTGATAAGCGACCAAACCATCCGAAATCGTTTACGTGAAGTGAGTCTGCGTTCCCGAAGGCCGCTGAGAGTTCTGCCTATAGCACCCTGCAATCGTAGGGCCCGTTTACAATGGGCTCGCGAATACAGAAATTGGGAGGAAGAAGACTGGCGCTGTGTTGGCTTTTCCAATGAATCTCGTTTCGGTATGAGGCCGGATTCAAGACGTACTCGAGTTTGGAGGACCTCTGGATGTCAAGAACGTTTGAAATTTTATCAGGAAGTTCATTCATATGGAGGGGGAACAATAATGGTTTGGGCCGGTATTTGGATCGGTGGAAGAACCGATCTCATTTGGATCAGGGGCAACCTCAATGCTCAGATTTATGCGGAGAGGATTGTTTCAGACGTGATCATTCCTCTGCGAAGCCTCGGGGTTATTACGTAAAAATTTGCAGACAGCAACAGCCACGCGATCACTGCGAGACCGATGATTAATTGTCCGGTGGTAATCTTACTTCATTGCAACTGGGATAATGTATGAAATAGCCAAGGAAAACGCTAATGTTGTACAGTACTTGCTCAGAGCTTTGTTCAGAGTCTCAGCAAATAATAAGGACTCGCTAAGGCACTCTAAGCTGACGTAACTTGGATGACGGAACAGATTTTTAATATTATAAAACTTGTTGTAATTCAAACTTCAGCTTAACAAATTGTGGCTAGCATTAACGACTATGTTAGTCGTATGGGCACTTGTTCATGATATAGACCTTCATACGAGAACTTTATACAGGATACGTCGGAATACGTTTTGTGTCCGTGAAGGGTATATTGCTCCTTTTTGCCTGTAACTTGCATCGTATTCTTTAAGAATAAATTTCATGAGATATTATACGGTTATATGTGAATTATAGCGTCCGGTTGTGTCATCGCAGACTGTGACTTACGTCATACGACTTACGTCGACTTACGTAGTATGATTTTAAAATTCCTGGCTAAAAAATGAACTTTGAGAAAAGTAATTGTGATAGACTGATAAACAAACACACGGGATTGACAGAGATGAATTAACCGAGATCAAAAAAGGAGGAGTCTTTTTTTCTATTAGATTATAACACGAAAGATAATTCACCTGCTCTTCCTTCTAGATTTGTAGACGCAAGTACTATCCGTGGATAGATCTTCGACAGAGTGTAATATAGAGGAAGATCTAGTGGGACGCAGACGCAATTTCGCCACTTCTCTTGGCAGTCCTGAAAAGAAATTATTTAAGGCTCGTAATTTACACTCGTAAGTGTAAAAGAGAAAACTATAACGCTTATTTTAAGTAACGTTATAGTTTTTATATACAAGGTTATTATGAAAGAGGGTATAAATCCGCCAAGGTTTTAACGTGTCACTGTCGGCTGCTATACTGCAGATGTAATAATTAAGAGATACGTTTTGTTTGTTGTCCATACAAAAAAGTATAATAGAAAAAAATGTACAACCCTACCGTTATGCTCTAGATTCCAAATGTTATAATTTTTAATTTTTTAATTTTTAAATGGCATCATACGTGAGTACATTGCCAACGTCAAGTAAAGCGAGAAAACAATTCAGTAGATGATTAGCGCATTTCCAACGTCAAGCATTAACACAAACTAGTATACAGACACAGAATAAGTAGAATCCATGTAGAATCACAAGTAAATTAGTTCTTTCTTATAGTAAAACTCCTCCAGTAAAGTGATAGTAGGATTTACTGAAGTTATAGAGGACTTCTTGGAAGAGCGCGAAAACTTCAGCTACACATGTTTATGTAGATCTCTTCCATTCTTGTCACTTACACAGAACTTTAAAACACTATACTATCACTGTTGTACTTTAAAACTCCCAAAAATGTAAAAAATAGAGAATCTAAATAAAATGACAACCTCACTTCTCCCGTTCCCGCCAAAAAGTTTCTTCCAAATGTTTGCTAGCGGCGTAAAAACGCTGATATTAGGGTTGCCTCACATTTTTTTTTAAACTGAGGTGTTACACTAGAACTATTGACTTTTGGCGAAGTTGCCGAATGAAAGTTTTCCCTTGTCATGGGTACTTTTATACCCTTCCGCATTTACCTACCTATCCTTTCGAAATAACGTATATAATTCTTCTGTATACATGTTTTTGTCACTGAACTTCTTCTAAACGGCCGGACCGATTTTGATAATTTTTTTTGTGTGTATTTTAATGGGTCTCTAAATTATTTAAATTTACAATTAGACCCAGTAGATGGCACTGCAATTGTCTTATCTTTATTTTTTTTAACTTTGATGTTCTACACTAGAACTATAGACATCTGGCGAAGTTGAAGAACAGAACGCAAGTTTTCTGTTGTTACCCATCCTTTCGAAGTAACCTTGTTTATCCCCAACTTACCAACAACTCCTAAAACATCCATCACTTCGGAATCTTCGGAATCTGAACATTGTAAAGGAGGAGGTCGGGTTACCTAAAAAATATTATTTCGCACAATAAATACATATGTAAATAGACACATGATATCGTTACGACATTTCTCATTGGTAAGGCAGTGATACATTAACATTAATCTCTTCAAAATAAAACTTCAAAAACTTAAATTAAAAACTTTTAGACTTACGCGTTGCGTTATAAAATATCTAAAAAACGGGAAAGTAACGCGATTACCTTTTATTTTGGCTTGACATTTCAACCGAGTTGCATCGGCCGTGGTCGCGCGCAAATTTCTTATTGTGTGTTTCCTAGAGACCACGGCCGATGCAACTCGGTCGAAACGTCAAGTCAAAATAAAGGGTAATCAATCGCGTTACTTAGAAATATATTTGCCTAATTGCAAAAATGATAAAAGTATACAAAAGAGTACATAATATAAAATATTTATTCTATTTTAATATGCTGAAATCGCTTTTGTATGATGTCTTACCTACTACCACAGTACAAGTAAGCATACAGTATACTATCTTCATACAAACGCTCCCAAACAACGCGCTCGAAATCTCGACATATCTCGACATACGACAGTCGCGAGTGAGCCGCGGTTGTCGTCGGACGTTATGAGACGCTCCTGCGCATTTATTGACTAAATATTATGTCAATCAAGTTTACGAGCATAATATTCAGTGTATGGATGTTTGAATACATCTATATTGAAACCAGAAATATTTCTCTGTTGCTAATTTGTAGGAAATATATTATCATAATGATCTAGTTAATTTATTGCTGATTTTTAATTATACTGCACTTAAAAAAGCATTTTTTTTGTCCATTTCCACCATACTAACTCACAAACTTTTGAAACTAGATATAAAATACTAGTAAAATTATATAAATAAAAACGTATTAAATTTGCAATAATATAAAATGAAAAGATAATATGACAATTTAATATAGTACCTATTATCAAATAAGTAACCCAAGAAAAACATTCAGTCCAAGTCAGTAGCCCTATTGCGTGTTTACGTACCGAGCGACCGTAGGTAATTATCTCTAGGACACTGCCGAGATAGCATACTGTATGCTTACTTGTACTGTGCTACTACCAACTTATACTCAGATAGCATGTAATGTTGATACATTCTGGACTTTTCTTTGATTATAAATTGCCAAATCAAATATGACAAAGCAAGTTTTTCTCTTTCTTTTCTTTCTTCCATGGCATGGTGCACAGATTAGTGCAATGCCAATGTCATATATTATATTAATAAAGTAGAATCGTTATCGTAAAACTCCTCCAGTAAAGTGATAGTAGGCTTTACTGAAGTTGTAAAGGACTTCTTGGAAGAGCGCGAGAACTTCAGCTACACATGTTTATTTAGACCTACTGCATTCTTTTCTCTTACACAGAACTTTAAAACACAATATACTATCACTTTATTTACATTAACAAAAAGTACATACATTAACAAAAAGTACATACATATGTTAATATTTACAACTTAAAACTACGCATTTTCTTAAATAATAAACTTCCTCAAAGTTGGCGCTTAGAAAGCTGTCATTGCTCAAGGTACCTAGCAGACTGATAGCATTGCCTCTTTGAATAGCCAAACTGATTCGATCACTTTTATATTTTAAAACTCCCAAAAATGTAAAAAACAGAAAATCTAAATAAAACGACAACCTCACTTCTCCCGTTCCCGCCAAAAAGTCCAAGCTTTTCTCAATTAGTCTAGACTACAAATGTTTCATAACATAGCTGTAATCTTATTATTTTCAGTAGGGATTAAATTTTTGTCTACAGTTTAATACCTACATACTTTTGTGTATTACTACTACAGCTGCCACCCCTTCGGGTTTGACCCGGAGTCTCCGGGGTTGAATGGTTCATATCCGGGCTACGGGTTTAGTATTGATATCTCTGGGCGGCGGACGACGAAAAAATGTTAACTTCTTTCAAATAAAAATTATAGTTTTAAAAATCTAGCTGTTCCCAGGCTGAGACTCAACTCAAATAGAGCTGCTATAGTGCTGGGACTCCCAGCCCTTCTACCTATTTGTTTAACTTCAAGAAATAATGATAATTATAGCAAAACCCTTTAATTTCCAAAAATCGAAACTGATACCTAATCAATAAAACAGAAAAAAAATATAATATTTATGTCAGTCTCGGGACTCTCGGGTCAATACCTACCTCGGTCATTATGTAAATAATATCTACCACAAAAAACATTATTTTATTGAATGGAAATTAATAAATCCCTACCTCGTTACGGATACAGCTTGAAGATATGTATGTATGCAAAATAGCGATTTTTCCGAAATCTCCGGCGGGTTTATTACCTAAAAATTTGCAGACAGCGACAGCGACGCGATCACTACGCGACCGGTGACTAATTCTAGTAAAGAATTGGTATCATGTATGTCGATTGCGTATCTATTATTCTATGACCTTAAAGTGCACTTTTCGCAGTGGATTTAGCTCCACTATACAAATTACATTACACAAATTCTCGCTTTGACAGCAGATATCGCGCGATAATGGCTGTCGCATGCTGTCTGCAAGTTACGTAATAAGCATACGGGACTGCTCTTTTTGAAAGGTGGCAGCCTTAATTACCACACAATTCCTTTCTGATACGACAACGGAATGTCGTACCTGTATAACTCCAGCACGAAACTAATTGGTATGTCAAACATTGTCTCTTTGTCGCGTTATAACTAAGAAGTCTAATGTTAATTTGTCTTAATAATAAATTTATACAATCGTACGGCAAACTTGTTGTATACCTGGTTCAAGTTTAAATTGCTATATTGGTACTGAATTAACAAAAATTTTTTCAAATTATCTATACAAAAACAGAGGTGTTTTTTTGTTAACTTCTCTCCCACTAAGCATAGGTACTCATATGACATTGGTTCTCAAACTTTCTTCGCGATGGACCTCTTTTGAACCACAAATATTTTATGAAAACCAAAATAAGCAAAACCTGGCAGGCATGATAGAAGAAAGTCGGAAATGATATCAAGTTATTATAGTTATTTTCACAGAGGCCTCGTGGAGCCCAGACGGAGTTCTGAGCTCCGCAGCATGATGCATGCAGATCACATTTTTAGTATAACTGCCAGACAGAATGTAAAACATAATGGCGTCTTAACAGTTCTGTTCTTATTACAAACACATGGTATAGTATATAAGTTACCTCTATAAGACTTGGATGCATAATTTCTGTGATCAAATTAGTTCTCTTTACTTCTTCCGACAGCAATATGTTCTTCTGATTTAGTATCAGCTCTCCGTCTGGGTGAAACAGATTCTGGAGGCGATTGTCCTTGGCTTCTTTATCTTTGACTTGATCCACTTTACCTGTATGAGAACAATTTAGGTAAATATTACAAGAAAATAAGAACCGATTGAAATATACAACATGTAACACAATTAACCAGAATGCAAAAAATACTTTGTACAGATTCATTAACTGAATAAGTTTTAATTATTTTTAATGTGTTACGATTTCTTCTAATGCGATCCCACAGTCAAAGTCAAATCAAATTATTCAAGTCAACCCAATTGCAAGGTGTTTTTCAACGTCGAATCTACTTTAGTTTGGTTCGAAAAGAAAACATGGGCACTGAGAAGAACCAACGAAAAACTCAATCAGGCGGGTTATTCACAAACCTCGGAAACTTTCCGTGGCAGAAAGGCCGATCGTGGAAAAAGCATAAATTCAATCCGACGGCTTGGATTTGTGAATACGACTATATATAATATGATACATATATAATATAAATGTAGTACGATTTTGGATTTGTGAGTCGCACATAGACAAAATGATCGAAAAGTTTTCTGTCGGATACGGAAAGTCGAGTTTCCGACGTTTGTGAATAACCCGCAGGTATCATTTTTTCAATATCATTTTACAATAAGTTTATTAAAATACAATGTTCACAAAGCCAGTGCAGAGAAGATTATTTCCAGACTATTGTTTTGTCTTCAACGAAATCGTATATTTTATAGTATGATTGTCTAATCAATGTGCGTTTAATAATAAATCTAAATCTATTTTCCGTTAATTGAGCAACTTCCTGAAGAACTATTATAAAAACGAAAGTAGTTACCCAAAAAGAAACATTTGGCTTATGTAATTAAAATCGTAATTTTATGAGGCTTATAAAAATGTCAATAAATGTTAATGTCAAAATTGCAGCTAGGCGGCGATTCATGCACGTGTTGTTTTATTGTGGTGTCGCGTCGCGGAGTTCGTTGCGAAAAGTATTTGGTGCACCCTTAGCTTGATTCTGGCGTGATGCTCAAGGTCTTTGACGACTACACGCGCCTTAACCAATTTATCACGACCTCGGGGTTTCAAACCACTAATATCGCGTTTCTTTTTAAAAAGATTTACATTTTTTCTCATATTTATTGTTCGAACTAGAATCATAAACACCTAATCATTTTTCCATAACATATGATTCGGTTAATTTTTATTGCTATCGTTATCAATTATTTAATATTGTTTTGTTTGTTTTACCTTTTTTTTGTTTTTAATATTTATTTATTCTCGTTGTTGTGAAGTACGACATTACACGTATTACGATCAGACTACGAATTTTATTTAAATATACTAGTATATCAAGCTTATATCTGCAAAAGAGGATTAATTTCGCAACATATAGTATAATAATTTCAAAAATGTATAAGGACAGCAAGGCGAGACAAATCGGTCTAAGTGAAAAATACACGGTATGCAATAAAGTGCATTTTTAAAAAAAAATATCTAGTAGCTACTATGCAAACGTAATGCCTTTGATAATGCGGCGCGTGTCGTTATATGCTGTCACGCTAGCTCAGGTGACCACACATGTCTTATGCGAATAGGATTAGTTTTGTGAAAAAATTAAGCTGTAATGAAAACTTAAAATATTAACTTATACTATTAACCAGACGTAAGATTGTATTTTAAGTATTTTTTTAAAAACATCGTTTCAATGTCATGCAAGAATCGTTTACAAGCTTTTATAACCTTATCGTTTGGCAGTAAGGTCTACTTTAGATTAACACAATGTTACCGATAATACTATACGGTATTAAAAAGATATACGTCAATTCGGACAATAATTTGTTTAGATTTTACAGGAGATTGCGCATCTAGTTCTTTATTTGTAATCGAAGGCAAGAAGTACATCCATTTGGATTCTCGATCCGAGAAATAGCCTCATTAACACGCTAGTACTCACACCACTCCTGCCACAAACAAATGCTGTAAAACTAACACAGATGGCCTACCGATATGACTAAAATTGTAGTGGTGAAGAACAGTACCTTCTTGTATGTCGTGTAATAGCGTGGTGTTCTCGGTCGTAGTGGTAGTTACAGGGGTGGTCGATCTGTCTCGAGGACACGGCGGAGGTCGGTACAGAGTAGCAGCCACGCACACATGAAGCATACCTCCACCTTGAAATTAATACAAATAAATAAAACCTAGAGTCCTTTGAAACATGGAGCGCTCAACCTACAGAGCCGAAATATCGGATCATCCTACTCACCACATCAGTTTTTTGACACTAATAAATATGAGCTCTCACTCGCATTTAATTTAAAATAATGTACATTTCTGTATATTCCGACAGACATTTCAATACTTATGTGATGGCTTACTGTTATATTCGGTGGTGTAGCAAAAACAACAAGAAATCAAACTATAAACTAGACGCAAATTCATTTCATCGGTAAGTAACTGTATATATAATTTTCAATTTCAATTGGACAAATTAAACTGGACTATCAATCGACGTGCTCGTTAACGTGTATCTATGCGTCTCGTTTCACCTTAGTGCAACGTTGTTACGTTATCTCAGTCTATTCATACGCACGTGTATATACACAGATTTTGTTTGATTTTGTGCTGACCAATTGGCGCGCAGCAACCGCAACAGTGTTTAGACGTACACAGTTTTCAAACAAAATAAATCGACTTTAAAAAAATAATTGAGATTCTCTGCCTTTTTTTGCAGTCAGTTAAAATTAAATTATATTTCCACTCTATAGGTTAAGTGCTCCATGCTTTTAAACAACATGTCATGACTGAATTGTACATTGTCCAAGTTGTAACTTATTTACCTATAAGAAGCATAGTTCCATGTAATCCATACATATCAACCAACTTCTCAATCAGCATAGGAAACACAAAACTACCGGCAGCTGTCCCACTCACACATAAGCCATTTGCCAAAGCCCTGGAAAGGAATTAAGTGTATTATCAATATGTCTACCAAAAGAATCTTAAAGTCGCGAGAGATGGAAGTACATATCACAGCAGTACTCGTCGTCGCTATTCGGAAAATATCAATCGATAGTCGTTAATTAGAGTACTCAGAATAATAACAACATAAAAGTCAAAGTTAATGTGTTTGGTGACCTAGATTTCGATATCTAAGAAGACTGAGAGTTAGATATTTGGATACATACAACTTCAACTCTTTATCTTGAAATTCTTAAACATGGAAACATGATTCAGTAAAAAAAATCCAGAAAAAACTGTTTTGCACAATGATTCAGTTGCATCTCCGAAATTCTACAAAATTTAAAAATGATTGTTACTAAAACGGATAGGTAATTATAATATCCCAAATCTGTAAAACCAGTTTTTTGATTGGTAATGTAGTTATCTTGCAAATTACAATTATGTGCAAAAACAAATGTTGAAATTTCTCCGCGCTGCAATGTGGTCAAATCGCAACTGTGAAAATTAACTTTATTGTTATCGTCATAGCGTGCGGGAGCAATGAACGTATTCGGTTGCACTGGGCTGCATAAAAGTTTCATCCAAATCGGTCAAGCCGTTTAGGAGGAGAAGAATTACGACCACTTGACCGAAATTTTATATGTATAGAGACATACAGGGTAAATTTAAAAATACTAGTAACCTATTAGGATTTTGTACTAAACGTTATCCCCAATAACTTGTACAACAAAACTTAACAAATATTTTTTGAGGAATGTATTGAGTTTTGAAAAAAGTCGTAGAACAAAAGTTGTTAGGTATGTTGACAGGAATTTTGCACAAAGAGGTTATTAATATTTTTAAATTAACCCTGTACATAAATACGGCTAAGACAATCTATTACGCTCCTATAAATAGAAAACTAATATTTTTTTAATTACTAAGAAAATAAAAGGTCTGCCTGTGCCTTGGTCTGGGGGTTATTCACAAACGTCGGAAACATTCCGTGACGGAAAGGCCGATCGTCGGAAAGCATAAATTCAATCAGATTGCTTGGATTTGTGAATACGACTATATATAATATGATATATATATAATATTAATATAATACGACTTCAAATTTGTGAATCGCGTATAGACAAAATCATCGAAAAGTTTTCTGTCGGATACGGAAAGTTGAGTTTCCGACGTTTGTGAATAACCCCGCTGTACTTCTGTAGTATCACAGATCTCTAAGTAATGAACCCGTTTGTATTTGGTCTTTTATTATATTTGAACTTTTTGAACCCTGCAATTTCGAGAATGTATTAGCTTGTTCTGTAGAAATCGGTTTATGTTATTATTTCATTTGTTACGTTAGTAACATTTAAATAATTTTGTGTAGAAATGTATCCGTTCAAAACATCTCTCACGAAGATCTTACCTGTGTTTATCAAAATATTGCGAGACGATAACGATGCCCGGTGTAGTTGATAAGCCACCACCGATGCCTTCAACAAATAAATTATGATTATTCGCTATTAAAGAATATAGACTTTATGTGCTTGTTTTATTATTAACTACTCGACAGATGTTGTTCTGCCTGTACGTTGTTAAAAATATGAAAAATGAATTTAAACCATCCAGGGACGCATACACACGCAAAAAAATTCATTAGAATCGGTCAGGTGGAATTAAGTGACATACACACGTACAGATAAAATTGTTAGGTATATAAAGATATTTTAATGTTTACGATGTGTAGAGCAAAATTAACTAGAAAGCATAAACTATAGTATACTTTGTTATGATTTATTATCTGTATCCATTTCAACTACAGATATATATATTTTTTGTGCGTTGCAATTTTTTCATAAAATTAAATTATACTAGAGGTCGCCCTGTGGTCTAAATTCGACCGTCAATATAAACATAATATAAACTCTTTGGCCACAATCTACTGTGCGACTGTTTGATCCAAGGAGGTTACATTATGTATGATCACAAACTGTTATAAGTTTGACATTGACAGTCTTTTTGACATTGGCTGTATGAACGTAAACGATGAACGTTTTATTTAATTTAATTTAGTATACTTATTTGTAACATATATTACATAATAATTTTAGCTTTTAATTTTTAATATATTTTACGTGGCACACGTTAAAGCGCATCTTCGTTGCGATCACAGATGCGATAGACTGTTACACGCAGACGTAGTGTGCTTGCAATGTACTTGTGTGGGGCGTTATATGAAAGCGCACCATGTTCGTGTGACCACAAATATTTTTAATAAACAGGATTAACAATTTACGAAATAATTACGCTACACGTACTGTACTGTGTACTGTACTGTTGCTAGGACTATAAGAAATTGCATTTCATTAATTCTACACCTATTAAAATTGTCTGATTAGTAAGCATGTCTAAGTTTCCTGGTTTCTTTTACGCTTTGTATAGTAGGTTGTATTTCAAAACATTATTTTCATATAAAAATATTTTCAATTAGACCTTACCAGTCATAACACCGAAGCTAAGTAGCAGATGAACAAGTCCTTTGCTAAAATAAGACAAGGCCAGTCCAGTCGCACAGAACAATCCACCCACGAATACCACGAGACGGCACGAATACTTTTCACATAGCGCCGAAGACAGCGGAGCTGAAACCAAAAAATCAAGATGTAGTATGCGCATAGGGTCGCCAAATAAGGCAAGAAATACTTTTTTTATGGCGGAGGGTGTAAACAAGCAATCGAGTCACCTGATGGAAAGTGATCACCGCCGTCCATGGACACCTGCAACGTTCGAGGAATTATGGGTGCGTTGCCGGCCTTTAAGGAAAGAGTAGGTTCGTTTTTCGAAGGACCCTAAGTCGTAACGGTCCGGGAATACCGCCGCTATAAGCTGCTTCCATAAAATTGCCGTACGTGGCAAGAAATATCGTAAAAAACGCATAGTTGTGGACCGCCATCCATCAAGGTACTTGGTTAAAACTTTAAAATGTCAAATACATAGAAAAAATTTTAAAACGTCGGAATTTATGAATAATTGTCGGGAGAAATAAATATTACCTATAATTTCGATTTCTTTTTATTACCAATAATTTGTAAATTTTCTATTTTGTATTTATTTTCAACAATATATTTAACGCAGTTGGTTGTTGTTGGCAGTTGGTATTTGCTTGTCTTTATTTTTAACTAGCTGTGCCGGCGGCTTCGTCAGAGTGGAATTCAGTTCGTGATTGACAGAGTACCTATCAGTAAAAAATCAATACACAACTTTTTATTACTCTTCTAAGCAAGTATTTTTATTCGAAAATGACATAAATTTAAAGTTTATATGAAAATCGCGCGAATTGTTTGTAGTGGTTTTTGTATTTTGTACACTGAATATTCAATCAAATGCGAAATTTATTTTGTTTTTGCAAAAACGCGGTTATAAAATTTAATCTACACATCCAAATAATAGTGTATAAAAGGCAATTTAACATAAAATTTCTTTGACGATAAGCAAGATTTTCTACTAACATAGCACCTGTTAAAAGTGGTAGAGCCAAGCTGCACTGCAGCACGAATAGGGCCAGCTCGCCCGGTGAAATACCACCCTCGTTTGGTGAGTGAGAGTCCCGGTGGCTCATCACCCCCTCCCCTCCTTTCCTTCCTTTCCCTATTTCCCTAAAGGCCGGCAACGCGCCCGCGATTCTCCGGATATCGCGGGTGTCCATGGGCGGTGGTTGGTTACTCTCCATCAGGTGACTCACTTACTCGTTTGCCCGCTCTCGAGTACTATTCGAGTACTATTTGGTGACCTTGCTGAAGATTGGTCCTTCCCTACTTATAAAAACTTTTCAAGTAAAAAAGGATATAACTTTACAAGTGAACAGTCCGAAGATTTTATAATTGCGAGCATTAATGAAAATAACAGAGATCGTTAGTATTGTATTTTTAACCGACTTCAAAAAAAGGAGGAGGTTCTCAATTCGTCTGTGTGTTGTTTTTTTCGTATGTTTTATTTCGTATGTTATAATTCTTCTTTCGTTTGGTAGGTACTACTTTAGAGGTAGTCCCATTCACCCATATTGGAGCTTGGACTTCGAAGATACACTAGATAACGCGACCTGATTATAACCTTTATTTATATTGATGATTCTCTTGTACATCGTTGCGCTTCGGAATTAGAATGAAGGTAATTGCAGACTTGACCTAGATATTTATTTAGGTCAGGATCACTCAAAAGGGAGAAATAAAAAAAAATTATTAAAAAAAAATTAAACCGCCTTCAAAAAAAACAACTGAAAAGTATAAAATAACTATCCTTTACTAATCAAAACTCAAGTACAATTAAAATAACTTTATAAATACGATACACATACCTATATAATTAAATTTGACAGTTATTGAAGTCGGTGCCAAATCAATATGCAACAACAGAAAGTTTATTAGTTTGATAGACTTGGCAATGACTTCAGTAACTGTCAAATTTAGTTTTTGGTGGGCTTGGCACCGACCTCAGTAACTGTAAAATTGTAATTATATAGGTATGTGTATCGTATTTATAAGGTTATTTTAATTGTACTTGAGTTTTGATTAGTAAAGGATAGTTATTTTATACTTTTCAGTGTTTTTTTAAAGGCGGTAAAAAAAATTAATTTTATTTATTAATTTTTTTTTATTTCCATTTAAAAACAATCATTGCTTTTCTTTATTAAGTTTCAAAATTTTCACACAAGTATTTCTCGTGCATATTTTGCATGCATATTTCAGTCCTTTTATGTTGCTTTTGTGATTAAATCAACGCTAATCATCGTTGCAAACGGGGCGTCGAATAACTCACCGAGAGCCAAGCACAACGTCGACAACACGGCCGGTATCCAACTGGCTACAGATTCCGACGAATCAGGGAATGTCTCCATTATTTCCACATACAGTACACCATAGGACTTAAACAGGCCGGCGACCCAAAACTGGACCATGAATGCGCCGATCACCACGACCCAACCGTACCCACCGTCTGGTGGACCGGAGCTGGTGATGAAAATATATATATTTTAGAAATAATTATGAATGACAAATGCGCCAGTCAATACACACCAATCGTCTAGCCTCAAAAGGGCATTCTTTGTGCTATGACAACCAGATTAGGTCTCCCAGTACACCTAGACCCAAGACAATCTAGAAAAGTTCGTTTTCTAAATAGACTCGACCGGGAATCGAACCCGGAACCTTCCGCGCTTGGTGGAATAATTAAACCACTGCGTTATCGTCAATCTATTATTTATAATTACGTAAACAAAAATTATATTTTCTTTTGTATGGATTATTGAATAATGATATCTGGACAGCCTGTGTATTTGTGGTTTTTTTTTCTTTCTTTATGGTATGGTGCACAGTTTAGCGCATTTGCCAATGTTACGTATTAATAGGTAGAATCACACGTAAATTAGTTGTTTCTTATCGTAAAACTCCTCCAGTAAATTGATAGTAGGCTTTACTGAAGTTATAAAGAACTTCTTGGAAGAGCGCGAGAATTTCAGCTACGCATGTTTATTTAGACCTATTCCATCCTTTTCACTTGTACAGAACTTTAAAACACAATATACTATCACTTTTGTACTTTAAAACTCCCAAAAATGTAAAAAAAAGAAAATCTAAACAAAATGTCAACGTCTTTTCTCACGTTCCCGCCAAAAAGTCTATTTGTGAGTTTTAAGTCATTGGATGTCATAATCACCCTATAGGTCAGCGATTTCTAGTGAGACCGCGGAACATAAGGATACCATGTAAAAGACACTAGGGTTCCGCGAGTCTTACATTGGCCGTTAATTAGTTGGAATATTATGGCGACCGTCAGTTGTGGCAACACTATTTTGAACCAATTTTATACTATTGTGGGTCCTACATAGTAAAAATGGTCAATTTTAATTATTAATAATAATATTAATAATTTCAAACCTATTAATAGTTCTTATATATAATAGTTCTTATATTTTATATAAGTGAAATAATTAGGTACATTCATCATATTAATCTTTATTTCAAATAATTTGTAATAAAGGATTTTTACTCTTATTTTAAATTGCATTAGGTATCTTTCAATTGTTATAGTTCGCTTCGGCTAATGGGGTTCCATAAATTAAAAGGGTTTTATAGTGTTCCAGGGCCTTAAAAGTTTAGGAACCGCTGCTACAGGCATATGACTGTGTGAGTTTGTTTGTGCAGGTGCAACTCCACATAGCTGTTATAGTCCATATAGTTGTCAAAATCGTGCTATGCCTATTTAAGGTGCTCCCCCCGGCAAACGTATAGAGCACCTCATACTAAAATTCGTAAAATTCTTCATGTAATCTAGTAATTATTGATTTTACTTATAAAAAAAGGGTCTTTAGAAAAAATTTAAATGGTCAGGTTTTATATCATAAAATTATCTATACATTAGTGTATAACGCAAGTAAATATAACCTTTATTTATGAAGGATATGCACGTATTTCTAATTTTTAGGCTTTCTTTTGAATACAATTTTTATATGTATTTTATATATAACTGAAAAATATGAGACGGCATAAGTGTTGTTAAAATGTCGAAGATTATTACAATATTTTTATTACTTTTTATATATTTCCAAATAACGAGAAGATAGCCTCTAAAACTAGCCAAAAAACAGTATTTGACTAAGAGAAGCGCCTTAAATGTGCTCTCAGCACTCAGTATAGTCGTCGTTCTTTAAAATGATTGAATTTCATAATTAGAGCGGCTAAAATCGAAATGCTTGCCTAACGTCATTGCTTGTTAAAAGTGTCATTTAGCTTCGTTTTCTACGGCATTTTTCATACGACTTTACTTTTCATTTAATTTAATAGAAAGTTAATAACTTTTGACTACCAATTTAAAATTCGTTACACACTATACGCGGCATTTGTCATTCTATTCTACTAGCGTTTATGACAATTGAGCCACTTGTCTAGGCCCCCAGCTTAGATATTAAACAGATTTTATTGTAGACTGAATTACTAATTTATAATATTGTTCCAACTATTCTTCATCCACCACAATATAATATTTGCAACATAATTTCTCGTCATCCCAACAATTACTTTTGCATGTTGTTTCTATCGATAAGTTAAAAAAAGTTAAAACCGTTAATTATAAAGTTTTTATTTTTAGATATTTTACCATTGTAAATATAGTACGTTATTGTGGAAACCATTATTTTATTATGACATATGATTTTAATTAGAAATAATAAATTTATAGCTGAAACTATTAACTTTAAGCATATTAAGTTGAAAAACTGACTCCGTTGCTAATTTAAAAATTTCCCTTTCATATTGTTTCAATTTATCTTCATAGTTTATAATTATTTTAGAAGGACTTTTTGCCGGAAACGCGAGAAGCGAGGTTGTGATATTAATTAGATTTCTTATTTTTTACATTCCTGGGAGTTTCAAAGTACATTTTACATTTTGTGTTTTCAAGTTCTGTATAAGTGAAAAGAATGGAGTAAGTCTAAATAAACTTGTGTAGCTGAAGTTCTCGCGCTCTTCCAAGAAGCCCTTTATAACTTCAGTAAAGCCTACTTTACTGAAGGAGTTTTACGATCAGAAGAAGAAACGAATTTACTTCGAACATCATTAATACGTGACATTGGCAAATGCGCTAATCTGTGCGTCATGCCATGAAGAAAAAAAAAATTATTTTAGAGCATCATTATATTTTTTTGTTAGCTGATTGAATTATCCAAATCACCCGCATACTTAGCCTACTACCTGTATGAGGAATCTTTGAATATCTAAATCATTCTTCGTGGGCGTGTTTGTATGTGTATGCACTCACTCAATAGAACTGTCTGGCTGCCTGATCTTCTTGGAGGCGGCTAGCAGAGGACGCGCCGTCACAGAGGACAGTGTCAGCAGCGAGTCCTCCTCCTGCTCCGTAGGAGACATGGCGGATAGATATGCTCCGACTTGCTGTTAAACATATTATACATTCATGACAACGTTCATATAATACCCCGGTATTGGTGATCAACTAGGCAATGGCGAGCTTACGCCTCGTGGTCAACAATTGGACGCCACGTCATAAAATCCTAGTTGTTAATAACTTTAAATGTTATTGTTTAATCAGTTAGTGAAAGTATTATTTAAATAATTAGTGAAAGTAAGATAAATGCAGTAGAAGTGCGATCTTAGAAATATGTGCTGTGTCTCCATTGCGGACAGAATAAGCAATGAAGAGATACGCAGTATGACAGGGTTGCATGACAGTGTTATTGTAGAAATGAAGAAAGAAATGCTTAAATGGTTTGGGCACATAGAAAGAATAAGTGATGAAAGACTGACGAAGAAAATCTACAGAGAGAAAGTGAGAGGTAAAGGAAGCCAAGGAAGACCAAGGCTTACTTATAAAGATCAAATATTATTAATAACAGACGGAAATGTCAAAAACACTCGCATACTTAGGCGCAAATGTGTGAGGAGAATGATGAGATTTGAGGAAGCGAAAGAAGTATGTAAGGACCGCGACGCTTGGCGCTCCGTCCTCTCTTCCTACCCTGTTAGGGATACAGCAAGAAGACGGGGTACTTCAGTTGCGGTCCTTACATACTTCTTTCGCTTCCTTAAATCTCATCATTCTCCTCACACATTTTCGCCTAAGAATGCGAGTGCTTTTGATATTTGAGTGTACTTTTTCCATAGCTATTCAACCATAATATTGAGTTTACATTTGTATGCTAACTTGTTAGCGAAATGTGTGTTACTTATATGTACCATCTCCGTTTTATATACCACAATTCTTACGAATAAAGAATTATTATTGTTATTATTATTTCCGTCCGCTAGCTGGCGCGATCCTTACATACTTTTTATTCTTCTTACCCCAACAAACATTTTGGTCATGTAACGAAACATTTATATAACTATTGAGTTTATAAAAATTATATTACAGTAATTTTTGTTACCGTTCGTCATGTACTGGTGCACTATGCGTCTGATTTGTTATATAAATTTCTTGTGATATAATAATGTCATATAGACGTTCTTTCAACTATTTTATAAAACAGTTATATAGTGGTGTTCACGGCGATGTCTATATAACTAGCTCATATAACTTTTTAGTCGTATAAGAGTTATTGCCATATTGTTTAAACGTCGTAATAGAAATCATTATATAATCATCGAATAAATGTTACGAATGCAACCTATATACGTTTTCAGGGAACACACAATAGTAATACGACCGCTATTTGATGAATAATCATATAGACGTTTTGAAATAAACTTGTATATAACTTGCACCATTTTATAATAACAGTATTGTCATTTCACATTTTTTATTATTCGTAAAATGAATCCAAACAATTGGAAGAAGACCAAAAGAAGTGGTGGCTTTAAAAGGAAGTATAAATACTTATCATGCGCTTCAAGCACCTGCTTTTATTGATACACATAGTAATAAAGCACGCAGTGAAGCTGATATTGACGTAAAAAAGAATGGTTCCGTAACGCGTTTCAAATATGCAAATGCTACGCATGTAGTTAGTCCTTCCAGTAATACATATAGCTGTTCTGCAGTTTCATAATTGGAAATAGGTATTGCTTTGCTTCTTGGTGCATTGCATTATTATCCAATTATTTTCTGGGACAGAATATTCAGATATTTTCAAATTGGACTCGTTCTTTTGCGGCCGATACAATGTTCCATGTTTTTTCCATTGCGCTGGTATAGTCGTTAATAGATGTTAGTTAGTAAAACTTCTATAGAGTTAGTAAAACTTCTGCGGTCTCTACTCTACTCTCTCAAAGGGCATTTTGCTAAAGAAACGAGCAATTAGGTTATTGCGGAACTAAATTTAACAGTTCAATACGTAGACATATAATTATCATAAAATTCAAATTCATGTAGTACCTAATATTATTATAGCATACTATTTTGGTTGTAACTTTGGGTTTCTACAAAATTTCATTGAAAACTGAGAGCTGCGCAATAGCTGAGCAATCGAGCTGACTGACCAAATGTGGGCGAGCGAGAGGCTACGATACAAATATATACAATACTCCGCATTTAGTGAGTAGGGGAATTCCCGCAATCGACATCGGCCCGAAGCCTTGACCGGACGCAAGCGAGCGGCGGCGACAGCGACGTGGGCGGGCTGTGAGACACGAGCGTCGTGTTCCAGTCGACCGGAGTATGGGCATTACACCGCTCGACTGGAACACCTTCACTGTTGGCGCTCCGCCGCCCACTTGCGTCCAATATTAGTCAGAGTTTAATATTTACTAACAATTTAAATTTTCTCTGCACAACATACAAAGTAAAAACATAAATGCAAATTTGAGATATGAATACAATAATTTATTTTTATTTAACAAATAAGTAATTTAATAATAATTAAACAATCACACCACAAATTAAGTACTGGGCTTAATTTGTGGCGTGATGAGGCGAGCGTATATTGTTGTTTGCCACTTCTGTGGTATAAAAAAGCGGCATACATGAACAGTATATCGAATGTTCCATACATTCGATATTCAGTATATCCCCGTAACATATTTATCTATTTATATAAGTATTGATATAAAATATTGCTAAAGGAATAGAATTACGTATATATTCCACGTGACATTTTGAACGACACATTTTGCAATAATTATATGATATATTTTCTATTGTATGAAATTCTGTACACCTTTTTATTTATATTGTGTTAGGGTATTATAAAATTTGTTACAGTTTAATGTGTGACGGACCTAAGTTTAGTCATATAGAAAATTCTGGGTCCAAATAAAGTAAAAAATAACAATAGGTACCAATTAAATTTAAATAAATATCCAGATCGTAATTTCAGCATTAATTAAGTGAAATATTGGTATTGCGATAATTACAATATTCACATTCGTCTTCTGGATAATGATTGTAGATAGTTTAAAATAGGCAGTATGAGCACCAGAACAAACTATAATATTATAATAAATTCATCACATTCTTGTCACTTATAACAAAATGTGATGGTCTACTTCCATGTACAATCAGGAAACCACATCCATAACAATGAGAAAAAAGGATGAAATAGGTAAATGACCATGGCCACTTTAAATGTAGGTACGTGAATCATTCCGATGATATCCGCCTTTGTTAAAAATTTATCAATATCCATATAATAATTAATCATTTTATTGTACTTTCGCGAGTTACCTTCAAAACGTAAAAATATAAGACATAACTGAGAGAAATTAAATAAATATAAATCTATTAAAATGTGGTGCAAGTAAAGTGAAATAATAAAGATAATGACTAAAATGATGTCGTTTTATAATTTTTTTTATGAACCCTAATTCTGTTATGGCGAATCAGTTTCGAACAGACTATAAGTCGGGAAGTTATATAAAAATCATATAATACAGTTACCGAATAAAATATGTAATCAAAATGGAATAATACTTAATTTTTTTTGAAGCGCATAAAAAATTAGTTATAAACTACTCCACATTAATCAATAAACTTAAATTCCCAATTGACTTCAGCTGACTAATATACTATTGTTTGGTTATTTTAAAATCAAACTAAAATTAAGAAAATGGCTGTCACTTCTTGTGATAATTTTTTGTTTCACTTCATCACTGTTAAATAAAAATACTATGTGAAATTTTAACGAAGATTATACAACAATAATTACTTTATATGACATATATGCCACGATAACATAACCACCATATGTTATATAAATATAACATTGTGCACCACTACTAGACATGAAGCCGAATACACATTGCAGCGGCTATTATAACACGACGAGTAGTCAAACCGGCAGCGTTTATACAATTACTAAGCGACCAAATAGGTCTTTATATGACTGTTACACGATACTCTTACGACGTTAAGTCATATTAAATGGGCCCTTTTGCCGTCGAGTAAACGTCCTTACAGCACTTACACGATTATATTATATAACATAAAGTTGTCACTATAACGTCGTCTCGACCAAAAAATGATTGTTGGGTACATAATTAATTTCTTAATTAACATCCTTACCTTTAATTAGATAATGACGGATCCTTACATACATATTTTTTTAATTATGATTATAAAAGTATTACACATACATATTTGTAATACTTTTATAATCTTAGCTGAAAAACTGATGCTCAGTTCAACACTAAAGACTGTAGAATGTACATTTAAAATAGATTTTGATTGAATTAAATTTATTATATGCAAAATTAAACTCTCGTGCGCAGGTTTTGTCCATTCGGAGCAATGGCACAATAGCACTGGCACGTTCTGAAATACGGTGAAGCGGCAGTTCTCGTATCCAGCTCTGCCATTACGCAGCGCCATTATCATAACCACGATTATTGTTTTGATATATGATATTGCTCTAGTCTGTAGTTCTAGCGTAACGTATAATTCAATGTTAAACTTACTGTAGCTAGCGGCAGCTCAAGTAGGAGACTCGCTGGTCGCTCCCTCTGCTCAGGCGGCGCCGACTGCACTGACAATAAGGAGCTTGCCTTATCCACAGAGAGTGTCGCCTGCGTAATAAAAAAATACATATCTTCACGTTGTATCCCTAACGGGGTAGTCAGAGAGGACGGAGCGCCAAGCGTCGCGATCCTTACATTCTTCTTTTGCTTCCACAAATCTCATCATTATCCTGACACATTGTCGCCTAGGTATGAGAGTGCTTTTGATATTTCCGTCAGCTAACACTGGCTATTTGATCTTCATAAGTCAGCCTTGGTCTTCCTTGGCTTTTTTTACCACTAGCTTTCGCCTGTGAATTTTCTTCGTCAGTCTTTCATCACTCATTCTTTCTATGTGCCCGAACCATTTAAGCATTCCTTTCTTCATTTTTACAATAACAATGTCGTGCAACCCTGTCATTGCAAGGGTTGCAACAAAGAAATGATACAGCGAAATGAAATTACTTAATTCACTACTGTCATTCACCAATTTCTACCAGTTTATTTATTCAAAAATATTTGCGTTTCGTCCTCTCTGACTATTCCGTTAGGGATATAGCTTGAGATATGTACGAATATATGTATGTAAGTTGTAGTTCGGACTTTTTGGCGAGAACGCGAGAAGTGAGATTGTCATGTTAATTAGATTTCCTATTTTTTACATTTTTGGAAGTTAAAGTACAAAACTATAGTATTTTGTGTTTTCAAGTTCTGTATAAGTGAAAAGAATGGAGTAGGTCTAGATAAACATGTGTAGCTGAAGTTCTCGCGCTCTTCCAAGAAGTCCTTTATAACTTCAGTAAAGCCTACTATCACTTTACTGGAGGAGTTTTACGATAAGAAGAAGAAACGGATTTACTTCGAACATAATTAATACGTGACACTGGTAATTGCGCTGATCTGTGCGCCATGCCATGACGAAAGAAAAAAAATAGTTGTAGCTCGAGTTACTATTTGTGGTGCTCATGTTTATAATATACTAGCTGATGTGCGCGACTTCGTCCGCGTTTTTTATTTTTAAAATAGCCTATGTCCTTCCTCACGATAGAGTCCATCTCTATACCAAATTTCATCGCAATCGGATAAACGATATGGCAGCCCATAAAATATGAACAAACGAATAGACAAACATTGATTTTTATATGTTAAATAATATCCCATTTATAATGTCATATATAATATAATAATAATAGACATTTCACACAGCGCCATCTAGTCCCAAAGTAAGCAGCACAGCGCTTGTGTTATGGGTACTAGACAACTGATATACTACTTATATAGTTTTCTTTTGTACATAAATACATATACATAAACACCCAGACTCAGAGCGGGAATCGAACCCGTAACCCCCGTTTACTTTCCGACGCCCCAAGTCGTTGCGCCGCGGAGGTCGTCATACTGTATACAAACCTCTGCAATATTCTCTGGTCGTAAATCGATGGAGCAGGACAATGGCGCCGTTGACGTTGGCGGAGCTGACGCTGCAAGCATGTTGCTGTCCAACTTCGACAGCTCCTGTTATGAATAATCATTAGTTATTAAAAATTCAATCTGTGTTTCCACATTTAGGGATTTCTAGCTGTGCCCGCGGATTTGCTCGCGTGGATTACAGAATTATTGTTTAGATTTATAACAAACCGACTGAAATAGTGTACCTGATGGTCGAAGCAACGTTACTGATCAAACTAACTATTGACGGTCACAAGTTCAAAATGCTTAAATAACGACCTAATGTGCTCGTTGTTTCAAAAAGTTATATTTAACATTATCTATGTTGTTATTAACCAAAAATAATATTGAATCCAACATGCTTCTGGTTGGAATTTCTCTCATCTAGGTACTATTAAATATGAAATGTAACAGAAGCACTGAACATTATGAACCCGTTATCAGTTCTTCATCACAACTATTACGGACTTGACTATTCGACGACTTCTCAACAACTGAACTGTTACATGATCAAAATCAGGCTTTTATGCAGCCCCACTACACGCAGGAAATCCATTCTACCCTCGTTCTTGTTACTAAAATGTTACATAATATCACACGTGGGTAATTTATGTGATTAAAATTAATGTGGAACAGTACTTTGAAATATAATATTGTTGAAGTCATTAAATAGATGTTATACGCAGAGAAGATTATTGCCAAACTTGTTTTGCCTTCGATGACTTCGTTTAGTTCGTAGTGTGATTTGTGGATTAATGTACATTTTAGAAGAAATCTAAATCTGATTTCCGTTAACTATAATGAGTAACTTGCTGAGAAACCTGAAGTTCTGTAATATTTCAACAATTTTATGAAAATTGTAACAACGTTGTAGAATGACTGGTTGAACAGCGACCCCGTTTGATCAAACCATAAATCAATACCATGAGTCACTACAGACAGGCGGTCTGTCTATGCACGCCATGACTAGGGTTGCGAAATCGCGAAATTTCTCTTGATTGTCTCGAATTTCACGAAGCCTGGAATCCAGACCGTTGACCGACTTAGCACATTTCCCTCTGAATATTAATTAACAGTAAATTTAGTAACCTTTCATGTTATTTTAAAATGATGACTGATGTAATGGGACTTATGATACGAGAGAAAATAATATTTTTTACAAAATATCACAACAAGTATTTGATTTGTTGAGTTTTGGTTTGATCCTAGATGCCAAGCCTACCAAACTAATAGACTTTCTGTTTTTGCGCATTGATTTGGTACCGACTTCAATAACTGTCAAATTTAATTATATAAGTAAATATTTGTATCGTATTTACAGTTATTTATCCACAAGTATTGATTAGTAAAGAATATACTTGTTTCATGCTTTTCAGTGTTTTTTTAAAGTCGGTTCGATTTTTTCCTAAATTTTTTTATTTCTCCCTTTTAAGTGATCTTGGCCTAAATAAATATGTGACAGATTCTTTGGTTAAATTGTTAACTATTGTAATACTTAAGCAATTATGACCAAAAT
The DNA here is from genome assembly GCA_907165235.1 of Zeuzera pyrina. Taxonomy (NCBI): domain Eukaryota; kingdom Metazoa; phylum Arthropoda; class Insecta; order Lepidoptera; family Cossidae; genus Zeuzera; species Zeuzera pyrina. The sequence goes on from OU015647.1 coordinate 4,179,854, forward strand.
GTATTTAACCACTATGATAAACTTTTTAAAACAGGATTTTCAGAAGATTTCGATAGTCAGTTTCAAGGAGAAAAATTTTAGAATTACTATGCGGTCTCCTGAAGCCGCATTTCATATTGCCGTTATTCAGTTTTTATGTAAGTTGATTTATTATTGGAAAAAAATTAAAATTCATAATTTGGGAAACCCCGCGCACAAAAAAAAACTATATCGATTTCCACCGAATTCAGCTAGGAATATTTTTGTAACCTGCAATTTTCAAAAAGTACATGTAAATTGGTTCATCCGTTCAAGAGCTACGACGCGCAGACAGACAATGACGTCTCACTTATAAGACCCCTCTTTTCGTCGGAGGTTTTTTTCTAGTCTGACAACCCTAACAATCAGGGCCAAAGTTATTTTCCATATTTTTCAGCTTTAATCAAAATTCAACAAAATTGACTGACGTGTCCATTGTATCAGTCTGTGGACAATAAAAAATAACTCATAAAAATGAACTCATCGACATATAACAAAGACTTGCAAACAAAATAATTACGGTAGTCAATTTGGAGGCTTATATATGTATGTAATATATGTATTCCCGTGCTTATGGCCTTCTTAATGTAACGTCTACATATTAAAATTGAGTATTGTGACCTCGTCCGGAATTCACAGAAAAGTTGCCTACAGTTATACCTACGCTTTCACAGTTCAGTAACACTATGAAGTACTTTTATTATCTATTATTCTTGTGTCTGTAGTAGAGTGTCTGGAGAGGTCCAAATGGGAAACGCTACAGAGGAAGACCGCTTACGAGATGGGTGGATGGTATAAGCAAAACGGCTGGTCTGGGCTGGGTGCAAACGGCCCAAGATAGAAAAAACTGTCTTTCTTTGGAAGAGGCCTTCACCGGCGGAGGGGTTCTTGCAGATTAAATCATTAAATAGGATATAAATTAATTAAATAATTCAACTCATAAGAAATAAAAGTGGTAAAGTATATTAATTTTTGTTATCTTTTTTTGCAAGAAATAAAAAAGCTTTTTTATTTTATTTCTTTGTTATTCTTGTGTCTGTACTGTACCTCTGTAATACTTATACACACATAATGCACGAAGTACGTATACGCCGTATTTGCGTATTTAGTCAGATTGTGCAATTTACATCTCATATTTCAAACATTTGTGCTTTTGATAAATCACTAATCACGTTTGTCTATGTTTATAACCATAGTTTTAAGGTCTAAAATCTGTTTCTTCATTTACACATAGCATTACATTCACAATCCATCTAACTACGATCACACCTAAATTTTCGCAGCTATTAGCGTAATTTCCTTTGATTATTTCCTTTGAATGAAGACAATTTCAATAATTGCCCTAAAAAAAGTTAAAAAAATAAAGAAGTAGGTACATATTTGAATTAGATTATGAATAGCACGGCTGTAGCTTGGTCAAGAATATAGGGCAAAGATTTTTTTGAAGGAAGTCTAGTTTGAACTTGCTTCAAAAGAATACAGTATGCGTTACGGACTTGGGGCGCGCCTGATTCAAGTTTGAATCTGCTATCTGGGATCAAGGCGCTATCTGGGATCAAACTTGTTACTTATCTTTAAATTATACCTAATTTCTGACGTACAAGCTAATTAATTCTAACGTACGAGAACAAAGGCTAAAGATGCCCTATTAATTAACTGGGGTACCACGCTCGAGTCTTCAACAGCGCTATCCATATTCGAATCCAATTAATATTTCTCTGTTACTCGAATAAAGAACGCCAAAAATAGGTAATTCATTTTATGTTCACAGAACTCTAATAAGCCTGTTGTAAGCATTTCCTTATAAATAACTTCAACGTAGTATAGATACGGGAATGTTGGAATTTTGTTTTCGCAAATAGGCATAATATGTAAGATGTAAACATAACAGAAAGTAATATGTGTGCAAGAGAGACGAAAGGATGGACTTTTATGTATGTGAAAGCGAGAAAATGAATGAAGGTGACAATTAGTGTGTGAAAGGGACAGATGTATACGAGAAGGTTAGAGAGTGAGCGAGACAGACGAAAATAAATGCAATGGCTACGAACCGTCGTTTCAAACAACCTTTACATATAGGCACAGATTAATTAGTTAGGCATGCTTATTGTAGGATTTTGTAGGATATTCTACATGTCAAAAAAAAATATGTAATCTGTTACGAATCCGTTAGGGCCGTCCTATTCAACCAATTTGCTTAATTTTTTTTTTAATGAGAGGTATTAATGCGCAGATTTGTCATCAAGCATTGAATCACCTTACTTTCACCCTTCTCCAATCATACTCGAACGCGATTTCCTCCTGTACATTTCTTATATATTTCATAGCTTTCTTTCTCTATATCTCCGGTTCTAATTGTTTTGGTCTAAGAACATTTGCTGGAACAAGCTCCAAAGCTCTTTCATTTGAGCTTTTGCCCACATAAATTGGTTGAGTTGGCGGGAAACTAGGTTTTAACATTCAATTTGACTTACAATTTTTCTACATTATAAAATGCGTTTCAAATTAGAAGATAATTACTCATCATATAGGAGCGTTATTTTTGAATTATATTATCAACACAATGTGGCGGAGCAGCACGGGTCTTCTATTTGTAGTTTTAAGTATATTGTAGTGTAGAACTTAACTATTACAATAAAGATTTACTGACAAAGGTTACTACAGATAACATCTTTAATGAAGCTCCGACTTCTCAACTAGGAAATCTTGTATTTCCAGAGACAGTGTCTTCCCCGGATCATTATATGTCGGAAAGCGTACCTAATTTGACAAATACGCAATATAATAAAAAAATAAATTAAACAAGTAACGTTACATATTATGAAATCTAAATTAAATGTTAATAGAAATGAAAGATGATAAGTAAATTAAAAATGCGTAGTTTAAAATTAATGTGGTAAATAGGGACAAGTGTGAGAATGTGTGAGTGAATGAATAAGTATATGTATGTGTGGATGTATAAACGTGTGTGTGCGTGTTTGTCTGTGTGTGTGTGATTGTGTGTGTTGGAGTTGTGGGTAAAGAAATTGTTCCGTTATATCGTAGTCAAAATCATTAAGCCATTCTATAATTTTTAATTTGATTTGCCTGTTAGTGTAGTTTATGGAGTTGAAAACTTTAATAAATATGTTTCATAGGTGGAGTTTGAAAACTATAATGTCGTTGTGCAAAAGAACTATGTGCTAAGTGAACTGGATGTTTAATTCGTCTACCGGAGACAGAAGACCAGCCAGAACTAGATCTATGAATTCTACGGAGACACTGGTTAATACAGTTAGATAGATATATGTATACAGAGTTAATTGAAAAAAACTAATAACCTCTTAGTGCAAAATTCCTGTCATCATACCTAACAATTTCCGTTCTACGACTTTTTTCAAAACTTAATGCGTTTCTCAAAAGATATTTGTTAAGTTTTGTTGTAATGTCTGAAACGTAATTACTCTGTACGTATTTCCAATGGTACAGTGTAAGCGCACCGGACCTCAGCGCCGCGCCGCCCCCCCACGCCCCGCTGTGCGTGTGCCGCTTTAGCGACCGGGTAGAGTAGATGCCATTTTCAGAAACATTTAATGTATTTTTATTTTTATAAGAAAAAGTTATGCATTTTGAAAGTCGTAGAACAAAAGTTATTGGGGATACTGTTAAGAACAAAATACTAAGAGGTTATTAGTGTTTTTAAATTAACCCTGTATAAAATTTACGCGCAGTGAGGACATAACACTTATACATACATTCATACACATCCATCGTAGGATGACGAAACGAGTAATACATCATCACCTTCAATTCAACACGCTACGCCCGTTCCACTTCCATTATGTATACATTGTGCGTACCACCCCATGCGGTAACACGATAATTGATCAGACATTCACATAAGACTTTATAGACTCGTATTAGTAGCTCAAAATCTGCAACAGCTTAATATTTCTAAAATGTAAATAAGTTTCCTTACACGGACATATCTTCTCGCCGCATCCCTAACGGGACAGTCAGAACGGAGGAAACGCTAAACGTCGCGGTCCTTACATACTTCTTTCGCTTCCTCAACTCTCATCATTCTCCTCGCACACTCGCAAAAAATTAACAGATACGGGTACAAATACAGATCTTTTTTCCTCTCGGATATCTATGAACACTGATACGGATACAGATATCTGGCACACACCCCGATCAATAGCTTGGACCGCCGCTGCTATCTGTGTTATAGCTACTACAGATTTCTAAATGGATTAATGTAATTTTTACTATCATTTAACAGACAAAGAGTATTATCATGTATTATATGTATTATAATGTTGGCCCGTTGGCGCAATGGCATATGCATCTGCTTTCCAAAGCTTAGGGTCCTGGGTTCCATCCCAGTCAAGTCAATTTAGGAAACGAACTTTTCTAAATGGGCTTGGAGTCTGGGTGTTACTGGGAACTCCCCCAGAGTTCGTGGTGTGGTACCCATAGTACAAGCTTGCTGCTTAGTTTGGGGTCACACAATCTGTGTAATTGTCTGGAATATTATTATTATTAATGTTATCACACTCACATTTATTCTACACAAGTAGAGAGATATCGATATGTCGTAATGAAGTCCCCGTGCAAGAGAGGGTGGGTCGCGACTATAGTTGCCAGATGGTCGGGATTCGTGTGGGTTGTCCCGACATTTCATATGATGTCCAGACTCCCGACAAACTACGTAATAAAATATCTAAAACAGTAAATATAACGCGAATTACCTTTTTATTTTGACTTGACGAGACTTGCAAGAGTTTGCTTGAGACCACGATTGATGCAACTCGGTCGAAACGTCAAGCCAGAATAAAAAGGTAATCGCGTCAAATTTTCCGTTTTAGATACTTTATAATGCAACGCGAAAGTTTAAAAGTTTAAACTGCATAATGTTCCGACAAACGGCTTCTCGTAAAGTTGATAACAAAAAAGAAATTTAAAAACACTGCGCGGTTTCAAAATTACTCTTACTCCAACCAAATTCTACTCACAGTTCAATTCAAAATCAAATTCACGCTTGCTTCATCACTTCTCTTTACGTGCCGAAAAAGTTAAGTTTCCTTGTCATTATTTTAGTTGTAACGACAAAAAGTAACAGTTTGATTTGTCCCGACAGAAATTCCAAAATTCCGACAGTTTGAAATTTTGCCCAGATCTTTTAATCTTCCTGACTGGCAGCCCTAATCGCTACCCGCTAGTATACATACATACTCATTCATAGGTACATGAAACATACAGACAAAGTTATACATATAAATGTATAAATACGTAGATATTATAGTGTGTTCGTAATTCATTTCTAACTGAACATTATTGATCAAACTTCCGCTGTAGGGTCTGGCGCTCAGTCGATTACCAGACAGTGTTACAACGACCTCAGCCAGACGACAATAATCAATACGACGTACCATCGTCCTACCGTACGGATATATCTACGTGTTATACTCCGTTCATCATGTTCTTAATCAATAACAAGCTCCGCAGAGTTTTTAGAATACCTACATCAATTTTATTGATTTATAGACAGCTATAGCTCTTTGAAATAACAGTGTCACCCTTGCGGACAAAATAAGCAATGAAGAGATACGCAGTATGACAGGGTTGCACGACAGTGTTATTGTAAATATGAAGAAAGGAATGTTTAGATGATATGACATACAATGAGCGATGAAAGACACAAAGAAAATATACAGAGCGAAAGTGACAGTAGAAGCCAAGGAAGACCAAGGCTCTTACGAAGATCAAATAGACAAAGTGTTAGCTGACGTAAATGTGAAAAGCATTCGCATACCTAAGCAAAAGTGTGTGAGGAGAATGATATTTGAGGAAGCGAAAGAAGTGTGTAAGGACCGCGACGCTTGGCGCTCCGTCCTCTCTGACTACCCCGTTAGGGATATAGCGTGAAATATTTATGTATTTTATTATTTCGCTCTAAAATATAAAGAAAATGTACTTAATGTAAATCGCAAAGTAAATGTTAGGCGTATTTTTAAATCGGTTTTATAATAATATCTAAGGCTGGCTTGCGCCGACTATTTAAACACGATTAAGGAAATAACATCTCGCTCGCACATATTATTAAACAGTTGGTGCGAGCGAGATGTCAGTTCCTTAAATAAAACTTAAGTAGTTGGTGCAAGCCACCCTAATACTCTAGATCAGAGATTCCTAAAGTGGGTTCCGTATATGAGGTATTAAGGTCCCGCGAATGCTAAATTGGTCGTTAAATCGTTGGAATCTTTTGGTTACCGACATTTGTGACGACATTATTTTTTGCGCGAAACTTGGTCTAAGCATGCATATTGAGAAACATTAAACGTGAGTTAGATATGTTCACACTGCCTAGTGCCTATTAATACGGACAAAGCACCGTTCACTTGCTAGCTGCTACCCGTCTCTCCACATCCAACTCCCATCTTCCATCCCTCGAAAACACACTTCCCTGATATACAATTTCGTTCACTTGTTCTAGACATTTACAATTTAAGAAAAATCAAACATGCAACAACCTTCTATGCTAGTGAAGTGAATAATTAACGAAAATTAGATGTGGGGAATAAAATCGAATAGCGTTTGACTCTCAGAACAAAGGTTTGACCTAATTTGCGTCTTCTTTAATTCGAAAATTCACTAACACTAACATTCAGCTAACACTTGACCATAATCTTCATAAGTCAGCCTTAAAATACTCTCCTAATACTGTTAATTTTCTGTCTTTTACCCTTATTAGGTATATTGCACTTTTGTAATAAAGAATTGGAACCCTCCACATACTATATGCCCTACATCTTCGATCACAAATAAAGAACTAGATGCACAATCTCCTGTAAAATCTAAACAAATTATTGTCCGAATTGACGTATATCTTTTTAATACCGAATAGTATTATCGGTAACATTAGGTTAATCTAAAGTAGACTTTACTGCCAAACCATAAGTTTATAAAAGTTTGTAAACGATTCTTGCATGACATTGAAACGATGTTTGAAAAAAAATATTAAAAATGCAATCTTACGTCTCGGGGGCCGTTCAAGTATTAAGTAAGCACTATAGGGGGGCGGGGGGTCTTTGCTTTGCTTATTTTTGATGACATGGAGGGTAGGGGGGGGTCTAGATGATGATTACGTTATCCGTAGTTATTTACTTTTTTACACATATGGCAACCCATACATTGTCTATGCTTGAAAACGAAACGCATTTTCGGGGATTCCCACAAATAATGTATACGTTTAGGTACGCCCTTAGAACCGAGTATGGGAGTTACCACGTGCTATTCATTTGTTTAAATTTCCTCCGTCAGTGTATTGTTTCGTTTGGATACGATTGACGAGTAGACTTATTGTAAGCATAGCAAAGCAAGTTAACGTTTGTGTTACCATTGATGTCAAGATGTTGTTTCAAATAGACAAATCCAAGTTATACCAAAAATTGTTCGAAAGTTTTAAAAAATCTCATACTAATACGAAAGTACAAAATGTACAGAAGTTAGTTAACGAAGTGTGGCGTAATTATAAATTACAAGCAAAGTCCGACAAGGAACTTGATATTATTGTCTCTAAGAGAATTGAAGAAGAATTGCAAGCAGCGACTAAGAATAAATCCAATCTGCTACATTTTTTTTTCAAGGTGAGTGATGAAACCATTTTAGGTATGAGTACTAGAAATATTAGAAGTCGCCAAAAACTTTCTCTTTATATTTTGTAAAGAAAACAATAATTTAGAAGTTTAATGATTAGAAGATATTATGGCTTACCTCAAAGTTTAGAAGTAATGTTAATTATATATTCCTTATGATTGACTCCGTCGATTGGTCACAAAAATACAGAGTGTTAATTTTCTGTATGTGATGGCTTCGATTCAAGCTGTGCTTTTAAATAATATTTGAATGCAGTTTTTTATGTGGCCTAAAGGAGTATTTTGATCACAATATGAAATAGGATTGATAAGCAAAAAAGTATTTTGAGTTCATTAATCGTTTTTCTCTGACAAAATGTACATAATTTTTTTCAAAAAATTATGTTAGGTCTCTTAGGCACGTTTTCTCGTAACTATAACGGTATCATACCCTTACTGACTCTTCTCAATAATTGACCCTGTATTTGATCGGATAAATGTATGATACTGCGGATTCATTTTCATCATGTCAAAAGTAAATTAAACATATTAAATGTACTCACTATAGTGAGTACATTTAATATGTATAGACTACCTGTAAGCCTGCAGAAAAAACAAATTATACAGCCAGCTTCAAATACTAAAGAACAGGAAGAAGATAAAATAAAACCCGGTGTTGAATCACAACGGCAATGTGAAAACATAGAAAATACAGATAAACAGAGAGCAAAACCTTCTCAGGAAGATATGAAAAATAAGATTGCTCTACTCGAAAAAAATCTGAATGCTTTGTATTCTGCCAGAGATACTATGCCAAGCGGTGCTGAAGTTGATAAACAGATCATTAAGTTGCACGAGGAATTAAAAACAGCGAAACAGTATTTAAACAGGAAGATTCAAAACGCAGTTGCCCAGAAGAAACACAGAGATGGTATGAAAAGAAAGTTAGAAGATATTTGTCATGAACATCCAGAATAAAAAAAAACTATCCCTGAGGGATTCAGTGGACGTCCTAGCCTAGAAAACGATCAACCATTACTATTGAAAACAATTGCGGATATTGCTTTATTTGGGAGTGCAGCAGATGATAGAAGACGAACGAAATCTATTCGCAGTGTAAAAACTCTTGACGAACTCACACAAGAATTACGTAAAATAGGATTTGACATTAGTCGAAGTGGGACATATCTTCGTTTGATTCCCAGAAAATCTAATTCTGCAGAGGGACGAAGACATGTATCGACAGTCCCTGTTAAGCTCACTCGGGCTCAGACTGATCACCACAAAAGCCACTTAGATAGCAATTTCGATGAAACATCAATCCATTATTTAGAGAACATAGCATCCATACTTGGACCAGATCAAGTATTTTTCATATCTCAAGATGATAAAGCTCGGGTCCCTATTGGTGTAACTGCGGCAAATAAGCAAGCACCTCTTCTAATGCACATGGAATATAGAATCAAATTGCCTGATCACGACTGGGTAATCGCTGAGCGGCATAAATTAATACCATCAGTTTATGCTGGTATCAAAATCACTTCCAGTATGCTAGGACAACCGCAAGCCGTTGGATATTCTGGACCAACATACATCGCTATTCGAAGTGGAAAGCATAGTTCATCTACTGATAATACTCATGCTCAGAATTTCGAGACGTTTCTCGAACTTGAAGAGTTTCAACCATTAGCTAAAACTGACCATGGATTGGTAAAACCAGTGGTAATCATGACGGTTGATGGAGGGCCAGATGAAAATCCGTGTTATCAAAAAGTCATAGGGTTTGCTATACAACACTGTAAGCGACATGATCTCGATGCATTGTTTTTAGCTACCAATGTTCCTGGCAGAAGTGCGTATAACAGAGTAGAGCGCAGAATGGCTCCTCTTAGTCGGGAACTGGCTGGTTTAATATTGCCTCATGACCATTTTGAACTCTCATTTGGATGAACGTGGCGTTACATTTAATGAACATTTAGAAAGATCCAATTTCGAGTTTGCAGGAAATGTGTTAGCTGAAATATGGAGTTCAATGGAAATTTATGGCTATCATGTTACTGCAAAATATGTTGGGCCGGGCGAACAAGATCTTTCTGATTTTCCAGACATTAAATGGTATACAGTACATGTGCGTGAAAGCCAATACTTGCTTCAAATTGTTAAATGTAGAAACATATAATGCTGTCGTCCAAGAAGTGGCCTATTTAGATTATTAGACAACAGGTTTCTTCCACCACCAGTAAAAGTAAAACAAACAGTTGATGACTTGGTTTTTGATGAAGGTAGACAATTTCTTAATCTTCCAGTCAATTTAGCTCTTCACTTAAATGCTTCACTCAAAGACTTGCTGCAAATGCCCTACGATTATTTTTGTCCGACGGTAAAATTGAAGCTATCAAGTCGAACATGCAAAACGTTTACGTAAGCATGGGGGAGGGGGAGTAAGAGCTTTGCTTACTTTTGCTGACAAGGGGGATGGGGGGGGGGGGGGGGTAAATAATTGTAATAAATCTGCTTACGTAATACTTGAACGGCCCCTCGTGCGTAAAGTATAATTCACATAATCTGTGACTCACTCAATGTGCACTCAAATACTTATTTGAGCGCACATTTGGTTCGGACATTTTTGGAGCGTTGATTGTGAATCTAGTTTTTGATTTGTGATTGAAGCCCTTTACAGAGCCATCTATGCGCTGTTAAACTCGCGTTGACCAATTTTATCCAATAGAAGGACTTACCAATGAACGTAACTTGAATATTACGATAATTAAAATTGATAAAGAAATACAATCAACAAATAAAATTGATGTTTCTTTATATTTGTCATGTTAAATTGTAATTTCATCTGGGACATTGCGGATGTGTAAGACTGGAGGTACGTAATCGTAATTGCATTTATTAATCATCGAAAAAAGGGTGTTATAATCCCGAGATCATATTATGGTCAAATTCTGTTTAAATTGCGACACATTGATAAACAATAATTTAATCCAAAATAGACCTTCTAGTCTATGCAAAAGTGTGCGCGTTAGCTTACGAAAAATACGAAAAAATAGTTACTTTCGTTCATTTTAAAAACTATAATTAATTAAAAAAAATCCAACTGATATTTTGAAGAATATGTTAAGATTAAGCTATACAGAAAATTTAGAAACATAAATCGGTCCCGTTACTCCTAAAAATGTAAACCTCTGTTTTAAAAGAGGTTTCTTTGATATTTTTCTTTTTGTGTTACAAAAGTTAACCAATCGTGTACCGCAACTGTCAAAATAATCAATGAAATGAAGAATGAGGTTACCAAGTATCACTTTCATACGTTTTGTAGTCACTTAGAAAAATTGAGATCCTTGCCGTCAAAATTTCGAATGCGTCACCTTTGGTCGGGAAGTCGGGATTTAACGCAATAGCACAGATTTTAATAGGTAATTTATGAACGTCATTGTAATAAACATCGTCAAGAATTAGATATCTCATCGCTGTCATGTCAGAAATTAAAAATATCTGTTTTAGATATAATCGTCAGACAATGAAAGCACAACATTTACTAGCTTATCTGTTTGTAAGATTTGTTAAAATTCAACCTCTTACACCTCATCAACGAACAATTCGTTGCACCTCATGGATAATAGGCTAGAGTCTAGGTTCCCAAACTTATTTTGTCTGCTGAGTCGAGAGCTCATGCAGTCGTTGTCTAAGATGCCTCCTAGCTAAATGAAATTACAAATCACCCCCCAGGCCGGGAATGGGTGGGCTAGAGGATATTTCTTCACGACCTAGGTAATATGTTATAAGATAGGTTCAGTAATCATGAGCAAAACTGTGAAAAAATATTCGAAAAACAATAAAAAACATAAGTTATTCCCTTTTAAACTTCAGTAGTGGGAACAGAGCTGGATATGTTATGTCTCTGTCACCCCTAGGGCTGTACAATGTCATTGTGACTCTGTGACGTCACAGCTATGTAACGCTATCTCCTTCTACCTCATCCCCATGCTGAAGTTTAAAACCCAATAACTCAGTTTTTTTCAATGAATATCGATTATTTCTTTTTCGATTGTAATCAAAACGTTTAATTATTTTAATACAATGTATCAAATATACCACATTTAATAGCAGTCATCTAACCTATTACTATTAAAATAATAACAATAAAATAACATAAAATCGCTTCATCTAAATCAGCCATTCCCAAAGTGGGCGATAACGCCCCCTTGTGGGCGCTGCAGGCCTAAAGGGGGCGGTAAGAGACCCAGAAAAAAAATGGGGGCGTTGTGTAGAGGCCTGGGGGGTGATTTGTAATTTAATTTAGCTAGGAGGCATCTTAGACAACGACTGCATGAGCTCTCGACTCAGTAGACAAAATAGGTTTGGGAACCAGTGATCTAAATGGTACTCGTACTCCGGCACATTACAATAGTATCTAACCTGTGAGTGACGCTGTGGGTGGTGCATTCATTGTTCCTGTTGCAAATATATAAATGGACTATAATGTATGCACTTCTGTTTGTCAAATAAAATAAAGAATATAATATAAATGGCGTCGTGTAAATGTACATGACTTTTAAAAAATAAAGGAACTTCCGCTTATTACGTAACTTGTAGACAGCATGCGACAGCCAATATCGCGCGATATCTGCTGTGAAAACGAGAATTCGTGTAATGTAATTTGTATAGTGGCACTAAATCTATCTCGAAAATTGTATTTTACGGTCATAGAATAATAGATACGCAATCGTCATACATGATACCAATTTTTTATTACAATTTGTCACCGGTCGCGCAGTGATCGCGTGGCTATCGCTATCTGCCATTTAGGTAATAACCCCGTGGGTGTGTCCTGCAATCGTATGCACTTGTGTCAATTTTGAATTAGACTTCCGAGTTACTAAACAACAGAATTGCTTTTCAAATAGTATTACATGCTGGAGTTATTCATGTATGACACCTTAATCTTCGTACCTGAAGGCAATTGTGTGGTAATACATAGAAGTAAGTACCAAAATATAAACATTTAATACCTACTTACTAAAAATTATAAGATTATAGGAATATTTTCAAAGACTGTTGTAATATTCGATATAGCGATTTTTAACCATCAGGTAAATGTCAATTTGTCACAGCAATTTATAATCAAAGAAAATACAAGCATACAGCAACCTTGTGTGCTATTTGGGTACCTAACTACCAAAGCCGTGCCTCTACATTGAAGATATTTTTGAAGAAGTGATTGAAAACAAATAACCTTTTGTGGATATACCATTAACGTTTTTAGAAGTTGCTGTATTTGTTCGAGTAATTTTTGAAAGTAAAGCATGTGCTGCCTGAAAGAATAGGGTCTCATCTACTTATGAGAGAATACATTTATTACTATATTTGTTGCCCGCGACTTCGTCCACGCGGATTAAAAATAAAAGTAACATATGTTCTTCCTCGCAGTTCTTAATCTAAGTATATCCATTTTTCATCAAAATCAGTCGACGATATGGCCGTAAAACAGATAATTTCATAATTTCAAAATCTTTTCATGAGTGAAATTTTACAAAAATATGAAATATGTCTGATTATTTTTACCTAGCGACCCGCCCCGGCTTGGCACGGGTAGAAATTGTTTTGAAAATAAATTACGGCCCATGTTACTCGCTGATAATGTAGCTTTCTATAGGTGAAAGAATTTTTGAAATCGGTTCAGTAGTGTTCGAATTTATCCATTACAAACAAAGAATCAAATTTTTTCTCTTTAAAATATTAGTATGGGTACTATAGATTACTATAGATATACATAAGCGATACTTGTTCTCAATTTCAATCGTTTCCGTTCCATATAAAAGTGTCATTCGAAGTTCAACCACCTCCCCTTTCTGTCTTTCCAAAAAAACCGCTACATTACGTAAACTATCATCAGACTACATATTCCTAACTATAACAGTTTTAAAGATTTTGTGAGTAATCATTTTGTCCGTCAAAGTCAAATCGATTTATTCAAGTAAACCCATGGCAAGGTATTCAACAATCTCATCAACTCATTATGAGTTAATGAGAGTAATATTTTGCTTTTTATAAATATATCAGCAACCTGCCCCAGCCCGGGTGGCACGTTAAATGCTTGTAATAAACCAAATTTTTTAATTGAGATTTTCGTATATAAAAACACCATCCAAATTTTTGAATTTTGCAATGGATTTTATCAAAATTTTCTTTCATGTAAATTTTTACATAAAAGAAAATTATACCTGACAATTACAAACACAACAAAAAAGATATCAGCCAAATCTCTCAGTCAATCAATCAGTTCTCAAGCATGGAGCAGTCAACCTATAGAGTGGCAATGTCATTTATTTTGTATGAAAACAATTTACGTCTAAACACTGTTGCGGTTACTGCGTTCTGTTTTATAGTTTGATTTTTGCTGTTGTAGCCACACCACCGAATAGAACAATAAGCCATTTACATAAATATTTAAATATCTGTCGGAATATACAGAGATGTACACACAGGTCCAGTATTGGTTATGTACTGCTTAATGCGAGCGAGAGTTGATATTTTCTGTTAGTGTAAGTAAACGGAACGGTGGTGATTACAATGGTCCGATATTTCATCTCTGTAGGTTGAGTGCTCCATGTTCTCAAGCGATGCTCCGTCATACATGAGGCAATTGATTCTTTATATACTATATGGACACTAGCTGTACCCGCGACTTCGTCTACATGTATGTGTACATAGTATGTTTAAAGATTGTTTTTGAAAAAAAGTCTACGTCTGTCTCCGGGCGCATACTATCTCTGTACCAAACATCAGAATTGCTTCGACGGTTCAGCATTGCCCATTCAAAGTTTCATCCCCCTTTTCACCCCCATAGGGGTAGTTTTTTGATAAAAAAGTAGCCTGTGTCAGTTCCCAGTTGTCCAACTACATCCATGCTACATCATAATCAGATCAGCGGTTTAGCATTTCCCGTACAAAGTTTCGACCCCCTCCCTCCCGTCCCCCTTTTCATAGATTTTTGACAAAAAAAAGTAGCCTACGTATTTTTGATAAAAAAAAGTCTTACGAGTATCACCGCACCCAATTTTATCATTAACAAGATTTAACGTTCCCCATACAAAGTTTCATACCCCTTTTTACCCTCTTAGGTGTAATGTTTTGATAAAAAAAAGTAATCTATGTCCATTATCTAATGTAAAACTATCTCCCTGCCAAATTTCATCATAATCGGTTCAACGGTTTACCATTTCCCATATAAAGTTTCATCCCCCTTTTCACCCCTTAAGGGATAATTTTATTAAAAAATGAGCTTATCATTAGCGTAATCACATGTTTTTATTATATACCGATTTTCATTATGATCGGTCAAGCCGTTCTTCAGTTATAAAAGACTTACAGACAGGCAGACAAAAATTTTAAAAATGGTAGAATCGAAGTCAGTGAGTCATAAAATGACTATGTATCACAAAACTACATAATTACAGACAGACGCTAGAGATTTATATTGTAGTATAGATAGAAATAAGGGGCGGTACAGCCACTTCGAAAAATTAATTGTAACAGTGTAATAATTTCTTTTCCGCGATTCACGCATATGTTACAAATAGATAACCAATAAGTAACTAACTGAGATGGGTAAGTCCAGATGGAAAACTGTCCGCGGATCCACGTAATGTCATTGAAGAGTAATAGGCACATAATGCCTTATACATAATACCTATTACCTAGAATATAAATTGAATCTTGTAGACACCGTACAATACCTACTGATATGTCTAATAACTACATCCAAATAAAAACAGAAGTGTCCTTTAATACTAGTAGGTAATGAAAGTGTAACACGTATCGCATGCGCTGCCGCCGGAAGGGATAAGCCCCATTCAGCTCCGCGGACATGGAAACTGGTAGGTCTGCAAAATCGCTACATCCGGGTCCGCTTCACTTGAAACATCGAGTCTACACATCTCTAGCTGCAAATAGATAAACTTACTTGGTTAAAGACGAACTCCCTTGGTAAAGACATGGTGAAATATCCGGAGGTGCTGGTAACGAGACTGATAAGTCACTCTTAAAAAAATCTTCAGATTCCGTCGATTCTAACTTCTTCGCGCTTCTGTTTGGGATACATACGGCATGAGCCGCTAAATACATTGGTTTTAAGTCCTCGAACACTTCTAAAAGAATTCTTCAAAAAATTTCTATTTTTTTTCTAAAACGCCGTTTACTTCACCTCGCTATCTCGCTTCGAGTATAATAATACAAAATTTACGGTATGTATACGACCAACATTTTTATACTGAACAATGAAAATACCAATTCGCCCGTAAATGCAAGTTATTGGCACGATATTCGAAATTTTTTGTCCTGTCGTCTTAGCGCACAAGTGCCTGCCAAAAAGAATTAGCAAAGAGTGACATAGGAACAAAGTTGCCGAGATTGCGCACTGAGGCGAATCGATAAATCCTACGTTTCATTATTGCATAAATATTGCATTTTTTAGGCTATAGACGTTTATTTATAGGTAGAAATATATTTAAAATGTAGTAAAGTGAATGGCGTTTAGTAGAATATTGAAAAAATCATTGCTTTAAATAGGTACTATTCATTTAAGGATATAACTATTATCAAATTATTGACAATAAGTTACATAATTGGAGTTAACTATAAAGTATTTAATTATAATTAGACAATAGATGTTTTATTTTACTATGTGCGGAAAAATATTAGACCAAGTGTGAATATAATTATACTCTGAGGGTTTCACACCATATTTTTTAAGATATTTAAAACAGAAGTACAGTACTTTTGTTATAATTTTGTGATATACTTTAGTACATAGGACATAGGTACATAATATGTTATTTTCTAATACTTCTTTCTTTAATTTTACTATTGTTTACTTAAATAATTTGTAATTTTACAAATTGTTATTTGATTGTTGAGTTTAAATATCCCATTTTTTATTTATTTTTTGAGAATGTTTTAAAATTTGACAGGTGCTAAGGATTTTTACCACGTCGTACGTTTTTTTTTTCAGTGGTTTTATAAGGATTTTTCTTTTGTTCGTCCAAGATATTTCGTTTCCTATATGGCCACAACAGATGACGCTGAAAGCAAAATTAATATAGTAGCTAATTTTAAGCTTTCGTATCGATCCGAGAGAGAAACAACGATATAAAATGTGGTAGCAGATTATACTCCCGCGTAAGTTTATAAAGTTCAGCTAGGGATAGGCCATTTTTGGAACTATTAATAGACTAGCAACCCATTAGTATTATTATTACCTTTGGCGGGAAACAAGGCACCACCTGGCGACGCCATGAATTGTGATCGTTGGTAAGCTGTCATGTGTCATGTATCATGATGACATATTTACATTTATAATATGAAAATAATTATAGTAACTTCTTTGATTATTTACTTATTGAAAACCTGAAAAATGCAGCCCTTGGGCGTAGCTGAGGCTGAGGGCGCGAAATTTCCTAAGACCGGCACTGGGTTTGTCATACGCACCTTTAGAATGCAACTGACCTTGTTCAAAATTGAAATTGTTTTTGTAAAGTTACAACAATGAATTCAACTGAATAGAATGGACTATTCACAAATACATGTTTAAATATTCTCACGATATGTAGCTAATGGACCGGACAGATAGGTAAATTCATATTCAGAGACAGACTAGCAGTCGATCTTGGCCACTTCAGGCCGTTTAATATCAGCTGCCTTTAAATTCTGCAAATAATTCCCACACGATTTTTTCTTACCGCATTGTTGACGACCAGATACCGCGCCGTGCAGATTGGCCGCCCCTAATTTTTGCTGCCCTAAGCCTGGGCCTAGTTAACCTTAAGAGTAGTCCCCCACTGTTCGTAATATGGTTCATACTGTATCTAGATAGCAGATAGGTTATTTTATAGTTGTTTAATTAAAAATTCTGAATTTTGAAATAGATAATTTATAATGACTCATTTTGACTCTCCTTCCTATATCGCTTGTACCTCGTGTGTGAGATGAGTTTCTGTTCACACTCTCACGGTACATTCAGTTGTTTTTGAACCAAGAACTATGGCGGACGTCGAAGTATCAGCGGCATCAACTCTTTCTTTACTGAGCTTCTCTTAGTACGCGATTAATTTACAAAAAAGAAATATAAAAAAGATGTTGCGGTCAACGTCGCTACCTTTAAAATAGTTCAAGGAATCGCAACGTCGCTTAGTGAGGCCAATTTATTACGCAGGTAAAATTATTCACACAACCTGCCAAACCTGCCAACCGACCAAAACGAAAGAGCGAATGTAAACACCACGCTCGCGTCTCTGGCCATTCTGGCGAGGTCTTTTGACTTGTGCCCAAAAATACCGCTACAAACGCGAGCGCTGCGAGTGGTGAGACGAGACGTGAGGCAAGGCAAGGCGTCAGGCGAGTCACGAACGTACCACCTACAAACTCATCTCTTGGCTTGCTTCGCATCTCGTCTCGCCACTCGCGCGAGAGTCTGAATGACGCATAAAAATGCGAATTGTAGGTAAGTCAAAATACTACCAAATGTTAATCAAAATGTATGCCTTGATATTCTGTCTATACCAAATTGACAATGAAAAAAAAGGTCATTCTAATAGTACATCCAACATCTTTATTACTATAACAAGAGTAATTTTAAATTAATTTTATCGGAATATACATTGCTTTGTATGACTTATTTATTATACACTAGCGACATTCCCCGGTTTCGCCCAGTTGAAATGTTAGATTATTGTAACACAACAAATTGTTTATTGAGATTTCTATACAAAAATACCATCCCAATTTCCGATTTTTTCCGTGGATTTTCCAAAAATTTAGATTTTTGTTTATATACATTTAATATAAGACCACAACTCTTTACCTATTCTCACTCATAAAATATTATTACACTCGCAGCTGCAGTAGGCCGGAGCCAAGATATAATATATCATCGAGATACTTAACTGTTCTGTTAAGAACTTACTTAACTATAACCGTTAAAAGCCTATCTATGCAGCCCAGTGCAACCGAATTCGTTCATTACCCCCGCGCCCTACCACGATAACAATAAAGTTGATTTTCGCAGTTGTGGTTAAATTATATTTTAGCGTGCAGAAATCTCGAGATTTGTTTTTACACATAATTGTAATTTGCAAGAAAACTTACATTACCAACTAAAAACTGGTTTTAGAGATTGGAGATATTATTATTACATATCTATTTTACGTAGTAAAAATTACTGTAAAGTTCGGTAGAATTTCGGAGATGCAACTGAATCTTTGTGCAAAACAGGGATATTTGTGAATTTTTTTTATCGAGATTATTTTCTCTAATCATGTTTCCACGTTTAAGGATTTCAAGATAAAGAGTTAAAGTTGTTTGTATCCAAATATCTAACTCTCAGTCTTCTTATATATCGAGATTCAGGCTATAAAACACACCAAAGTCTGCATAGGCGCACTCTTACTGTATTTTATATCAATAATAATATATCATCAAGATATGTATTTATAGAAAGTCCCAATATCACAAATCTGTTCCATTCAACGCCTCATCAAAACACGTTTGGGTTTCAGCTGAATTGAAACCTAACAACACGTCAGATTTTGGCCTCAACTCCGGCGTCTGGGTCTCAGCTGAAGTTAAATTAGCGCTACAAGGACTTGATGAAATGCTATCGAAAAGTCGAAAGGCTAATTTTGGCGAATCGTATAAACAATAGCAAGTTTGTGTCTCTTTTATACTTAAATCTGGAGATTGCGTTTCAGATGTTATAGTTTCTTTATTAGATCTACTTGATTCAAATTCCAGTGGGAAGGTTTGGGTTTGTATATCAGATAAAGAGACGGTTTCGGAGAAAAATATTGATTCGTCTTCGCTAGTCTGTGATTTGAGAGAGAGAAGATCTTCGAAAACAGTTTGCGTGGATATTTCATCTGTCTTTGTTTCATCAATTTTCGCCTGCCAGGATGGTAGCGTTACGTCATTCCTTATAATCTCATCTGCTCTAGTTTGCGTTGCTGATGTTCTTTTCGGACTATCACAAGTATAATATGCGTCTGTTTTTACTTTTTTCGTTTCGAGAGCCGTTTCTGAAATCCTTTTTAAGGCTTTGCTGTCTTTCTTGTATTGCTTATGAACGCCTGGATGCTTTCTCATTAAATGAACTAATAGCCTTTCATTCGTTTTGTATCTTATGTCACAAATTTGACATATGAAGGTCATGTTACAAGTTTTAAAATGTCGATTAAATTCAGATTTGGTTGAAAATCTGGAGCTGCACACATCACAGCGGAATATTTTGCTTTTATGAACTTTGTTGTAATGTTGATTCAAAAATTTCCTTTCAGTAAAATATTTGTTCTTTTCTGAAGTAATATGATAAGGGCAGGTTTTAATAGAACAGTGATACTGAAGCTGAATTTTAAAGTTCTCGCTCATGTTGTGGATTTTTACTAAATGCAAAAGTAGATGTTTCTTTTTTATGAACCCTTCTTGACATTGGCATTCAACAGTTAATGGACATTTGAGGTATATTTTAGATTCCATGTCGGGCGCTGTTATGAATATGACTAATTTATCCTGATGGAGTTCACTAGATACAATGTTTTCAAGCAGTTCTTGAGCTTCAAAACATTCAGCTTCCTTCGCTTTTTTCTGTAATGAACCCAAAAATAACATTTTTTATTCTTCATATAGTAAAGTGATGCATTATATCTTTAAAAAACGGAAAGAAAGTTTTTCAAGTCATTTATAATATTATTTAGTTGACTTTGAGCAAGATACGACCAACTCTAAATTTCCATGAGGATGCTTCGTTAAGAATAGCAATATGTTGCTTAACAACTTTGAAACTTTGGTAAAATATTACTAAAATTAAAATAACCATAACATGGACTGGCTCTAGCGCCATGATATGGCGTCGGGCTTGCAAACTGGAGCGCTGAGTTTGATATCTGTATTAATTAATCAATTAAAGAATGATTTCAACAGTTTAACGGAAAATTTAATAGGAACAGATCAATGAAGAAACAGAAATTTTCTAAATTAGTTTGTATATTAGTGTTATTTGGCACTGCCCCACTTCATAGTGTAGTAACAATAGTACAAGCCTAGTGCTTAATATTAACTATTGGTGTAATTGTCTGATTATATACAATATCAGAACCATTATGATTTATCTCTCTATCTACACCATCTTTACAGTGTGATTTAAATGTAAAGTCCGTTTCAATGAAATTTCCTAAAAAGGTGAATAAGATTAAGTTTCATTAATTTAAAGAAGATACATTAAAATCAGTGGCAGTATCTCTATACGCCCAAAAATCCGGCTTGCCTCACTAAAATGCTCAGTCACGAATAACTAATAAAATCAAATCCGATCAAATCGAACAGTTTTTATAATTCCCGCAAATTACTAGTCAAACAAAAACAGTATAGGAATTAGAGAAATGAAACAGGTTTTTGTCCCCAAGTCGCGACCAATCAGTGCTTCGGTCGATCGACACTAACGAACTCTCAAAGCATAATCAGAGCAAAAATCAGAGTAATCAGTCGTCTAGCTCTCACGCATTGATTTTCAATGTGGCTTGCAACTTCTCTTTCTCTCTAATGGTAAAATTCGATATGGCTATAGCTTATTAGTAATAGCAATTAGTATGAAGCGAAAAACCCGGTTTTCATACTGAACTTCATACGCATTGAGAGATATGGTACAAATACGAATATGATGTAACTTCATTGAGTATACCTAATATTTATTTGTTTGAGCCGGTGGATGAGTGATAAATATTTTTTAATTTCCATCATAAGTGAGTTAATTTGTAAGAAAAAAATTCAATAAGTTATTAATTGCGAGGATTTAAAGTGTATACAAGTTTTAATCAGCAAATAAAATGTAAAATCTCTGACCTTTGCACAGAAAAAACAACTTATTGTTTTATTAACAAAATTATCACAGCTGTACGAAGTCCAAGAGTCCTTTACGAAAAGCGTGTATTAGACATGGGTACCAAATCTTTTTATCACAGATTAATTAGTTACTAACGTCCATTTTTATGGTTATGTTCGTAAGCAGCATTCTTCGAAGGTATCTGTTCCGCCATCGCTGAGAAATGAACATACTCAAGAAGTGAAAACTGACTGCAAAGAGATTGTAAATTAATTTCAAAACAGATTGAAAAATCATATGTGAGAGAACAACAAAATCTACCAATACCTAATATAAACGTATTAGCGTAGAAAATTCCATTGAAAATATTGACTTTACATCTGATTTAGTCATTAAAGCAATCCAGGGTTTTGACGATGACTCATCTATGGAACCCAATGGTATACCTCCAGTATTGCTGAAACATTGAGTGAACTCTCTCCCCTTACAATTAGCTCATATAATGACTATCATTTATTTGGCATAAATTGACATTAGACTGGAAACAAGCTAATGTCATCCTAATTTAAAAAAAGGGAGTTAAACTATCAGCAGGGAACTATCGTCCTATCAACCTTACCAGTACAGTCTGCAAGGCAATGGAAAAAATAATCAACCAGCAGTTAAGAAACTTTATTAACAGAGAGCATATAATTATTGATAAGCAACATGGTTTTGTGGAGAAGAGGTCTACTGTCACAAATCTTCTGTGCTGTGTTGATAAGTGGACAAAAAATTGGAATGACAGGCTTTCGACAGATGTGATTTATCCTTTGAAAAAAGGCTTTGATCATGTCCCTATAAAGAGGGTTCTTGTCAAATTAGAACACTTCAGACTTCGAGAGAGTCTGCTCAAATGAATAGAAGTCTTCTTTCAATAAAATTTCGTGTCCGTATGGGAGAGCACTTGTCAGATCCATATGATGTCCATAATGGAGTCCTTCAAGGATCCATGCTCGGACCCACGCCTTTTGGTTTATTTTTGACAGATTTAAAACATGTTGTTGCATCTGAACTATGTTTATTTGCTGATGAGACAGAAATCATGGGAGACCCTCTTATAAGTTACGATATCATACAATGGCGCATTTTGCAATGGACAAAGAATTGGTTCATAACTTTAAACAGAAAAATGCACAGTACTTCACTACTACATAGAGAGTACTACATACCGAATAATAGGTCCAAGTACCCTTAAATATCGGCTTCAAAACTTTACAGTGAGTTGTCTCTCAAAAAGATCTAGGAGTGACTATTACCGATTATCTAAGGAAAAACATAAATACTAAAAAGGCTATTTCCCTCTTATACATCATTAGAAAATCTTTTTCACATATAGACATGAACCTCTTCATTAATAATTACAAGACATACATAAGACCATTATTAACGGCTTGGAGATTTAATTGAAACTTACAAAAAACTAACAGGACATTATAATGTACCCGCACTGAGCGACATATACATCCGAAATAAGACTGAGAGGCTGAGAGGATACTCTCTGAAGTTGATTCACACCCCAAGCACTAGCAACCCCAGACACTTACTAACTTGGTGTGGAACTGTTTGCCCGAGGCACTGATCAGTGCTCCCTCAGTAAATTCTTTAAAAAATAGTTTAGACAAATACCTAAATAATAAAATAACAGTGGACAATGATATGCATGTATCTGCCATAAGCTGCCTGTGCATTAACAATAATAATAATGAAAACCTACACCTGATCTGTATAATATTAGTCAACTGGTAAATGCATAAAAGACAATAAATCCGTGTACAAATTATTTATTACTCATTGAATGTGTTTCTCTGACTAGTAAATCGCATAAAAGACAATTCAATAGATCAGTTTATGAAACTCATTGGATTTTTGGTTCCTGTCCTGCCAAGTAGATACTACTACTTGTTATTGGTGTTGTATACTTCATTCAAATGATGAAAATATATAGAATTGTTCTGATTATGATGATTCAAGAACTGTACTGGTGTTTTACGTTAGAACTAATTAATCTGTGCTGGCGCCATAAAAGATACGTAAACTCCCAAAAACACATGAACGCAGTATTTCTTATAGTAATTTAGGTAAACAACGAATTGAGGCACATTATTATGTTAAAAACTGATAAACCAGTTTATATCTGAAAATTTTAATAAAAATTGTTTTGTTGAAAAATAATGCAGGGAGCTCTCTTTCCTCTTTTTGTCCACTGGTTGCGCCAAAGTCATGCTTAATTAGTAATCTGTAAATATGAATTTTAGCCTTGCCTTTATTTTTATAAAAAAAATGGCCCTATTCTGGAGCCGTAGGCATGCCACTGATTGAAATATATAAATGAGTTACATAGATAATAAATTTAATTTCACATAAACTCTTACTTTATATCTAAACAGACTCAGAGAGATTGTTTACCATTTTGGAACATTGGATTGAAACGGTTCCTTTGTGAATACCTTAGCAGCATCCTTTAATGTAAGATTGGAATTTTGACACTGTAGCCTGAAGTTCTTACATTTCACCAGGGTGTCTTCACAGATTGAACACAGCAGTTCTGATATCCCATCTGATATTCCCTCTACCTATAAATAAAACATCTTTTGTTATCAAGAATATGTTGAATAATTTTCATTTCCAAATAAGACAAACTATGATAGTATGACAGGGTCGCACGACAGTGTTATTGTTAAAATGAAGAAAGGAATACTTAGATGGTTCGGGCACATAGAAACAATGAGGGATGAAAGACTGATGAAGACAATATACAGAGCGAAAGTGAGTGGTAAAAGAAGCCAAGGAAGACCAAGACTGACTTATGAAGATCAAATAGCCAGTGTTAGCGGATGAAAATGTCAAAGCTCTAGCATACCTAGGCTAAAATCTGTGAGGAGAATGATGAGATTTGATGAAGCGAAAGAAGTATGTAAGAACCGTGACGCTTGGCGCTCCATTTCTCTGACTACTCCGTTAGGGATACGGCGTGAGGATATGTATGTAGGTATGTACATTAAACTAAAATTATGGCAACTTTCATTCAAATTCTTGCAATACTTATTTGTGACGAATGTGTAAGAAAACAGATAAATATCTACTTTAACAGTTGTTTTATCAGTTTCCTAAAAAATATCCATATTTAATATTAAAGATGAATAAGTAACTAGCTGTTATCATTTTATAGGTGGAACCACTAGGTTGATTTTAAAGAAATTTGGTATTAACACAGCTTGAATCTCAAAAGATATGGCCTCACATGCTAATTTACTAAATCTAACAGATTTAGTAAATAATGCAGAAACCTAAAACAAAACTGGTTAATTTAAACTCAAAGAGGGTGTCATGGTTGCACTGTATCTGCCATTGGCGCTTTTATAATTTACCGTTGAACGTTTTTATCGCCACGATTTTACCTTTCAAGATACAATAAGGAAGCAAAACGTGTGCAGTTGTATGAATAGAAACGCTTTCAACCAAGGAACATACTATTCTCAACTGAGAGCTGTTAACCGTCGACGACAACGTCATATCGTGGACGTTAACAAATCATCTTTTTGTATTAAGCTATAGGAAAGTATTTTGCTTACCTATCGTATCGTGAATACTAAAATAAAAAAAAGGCAAATTATAAAAGCTCCCAATTAATGGAAAGTAGACAATTTCAACAATTTCCAAGTTATTTTTTAAAATTTGTACCTTTACATCAGTAAGTTTATAAAAATCATCACAGAGACCCCATTCGACCATATTTTTCATCTCTCCCGAATCTGCGAGGCAGCCACGACATAGTAGCGAGAAATCATTTAATGGTTTATCCAACTTGGTATAAGGAATACTCATTTTAATTAAATTATTAATATAACTTTCCAATTATTGGGAAAACATTGAAATTTGACATTTGACAAATGAAAATGACAATTACGTTGCACGTTCCAATTTAGATATGTACAACATACCATGTACAACAGATACCTTCGCATTTTTTCAATTAATTAATTTATTCTTCAATTAATTAAATTAAATACCCGTAACACATTCGAAACGGTCTGCATTGCATTGTAATATTTTTTCATACTGCAATACAATTTCATTAATAAATTTATTTAAATAAACGATAATGTG
This sequence comes from Zeuzera pyrina, assembly GCA_907165235.1. Taxonomy (NCBI): domain Eukaryota; kingdom Metazoa; phylum Arthropoda; class Insecta; order Lepidoptera; family Cossidae; genus Zeuzera; species Zeuzera pyrina. The sequence continues at coordinate 4,205,516 of OU015647.1, forward strand.
CAGATTACCGGCAACTACTATATCAATAAACATGTCATTATCATTTCGAATAAAGAACAATACCGTCATTTTGACATTTGTTTTGGTTTAAAATTTACAAGAGTACGATTATCTCTTAGAAAGGTAATTTTTTATAATTTTTTACTACATTTATTTACAAAATTACAAACGTTCTGAAAAGCCGGCTTTTTTATTACCCTGAAGTTAGACGAAAAGCGTTAACTTCATTTGATCTTAGCACAAACTTCGCATCAGTCGCCATTTGCGCCACGAACGCTGGCTTGTCGTGAAGTGTTTAAAATTTCGTAGTTTTAGGTTATAGTGCTAATTTATCTGTTTCGTGTGCATACAAACCGCCTAATTGCATAATTAGGCTTTCGACACGTTACTATACTATTTAGTATAACGTATGCACAAAAAGTGCATCTCATGAGTGAGTATTTTGACCTTTATTAGTATTACGTAGCAATAAAGAGTTGGACACGTGCTAATTTCAGTTTTTCTATTACAAATTGCATTTACACACCGTTGCTGAGTGATTTATCTTTGACTTTGTACCTTGATATCTGCAATAAACATTTTGCAGTTTACGCCAAGATGACGGATGGTCATTTTAAATAGTTCAATGTTCTATTTTTATAGCTTGGACTCTTTACAATGATTTTCCTAGAAATAAGTATTTAAAATGGAATTGCTCAGAAGCATACGGTTGTACGGTCTACATACGTGTCAGTTTTCGGCGCGTAACGTGAAATAGAAAGTGAATATTTTATAAAATCCTTTCATTTGTTGACATTCAGTTTCACAACATTATAAATAGTTACGTCGACAATTTTGTTGTGGCTGTACAAGGCTCACCCTCTGAATGGAACAGATAATTTAAAATGTATATGTTATTTCAAGGATTTTTTTGGTGGTAATGCCAAAATGTTTACATTTTGTATGGATTTTCTATTTTATGTGTTATGTTCTCTAAAATAGTCTATTGTGTGTTATATTGTATATAATAGTATATTGTGTGTTATATTCTATATAATAGTATATTGTGTGTTAAAGTTCTGTGAAAAGTTGAAAGAATTATAAAATCTAAAGCAATGTTCAACTCAAAAAATTTTCATACTTTTCCAAGGCATCTCCAACTATCAGTTTATTGAAGGGGTAATAAAAACAAGAAAAAAGAAACAATATTTTCACATCAAAAGTGGCTATAAAATGAAATCTCTGACTGGTATAAATAAAAACAATAATTAGGGATTGGATACCTGTACCGAACAAAAATTGAATTGCGAAGTAAAAACTTGTATGAATCTTTCTGCTACATTCTATAAGTGATAGAGGGATAAATATTTCTGCAACCAACTGTAAACTGTTTCTTCTGTAATAGGTTCATATTATGCGTTTTTTCAGAAATTTGAATTGGGAGTGATATCTGAGATTTGTCTCAGAGATTTGTTTTAGTTTAAAAGTTCTGAAAAGGTCCCTTGTAATACACATAACTGCTTTTCTGTAGGAGAAAACTTTTCCAAATGTTTATCCTTGACTCTTTTAAGGTCTAATAAGATCTTTTAAGGAGTATGCAAGGATGCCGATGCTTGGCACCCAGTCCTCCTTGATTACCCCATTAAGGATACAGAGTCAGAATATGTATGTATGTTTTTGTTTTCCTCTTAATTTATTAAAATGTTCTGTTTAATTTGTTAATTCTGATTAATAATGTTTTAATTTATTAAATGGAAAAAAAGGAAAAGGAATCAAATTAGTCTGCCATAAACCTCATGGTTACATCTGTTATGTTTCAAAAGATATATATAATCTTTTTCTAAAACCATACACAAAACAAACCTGCTGCTTAATTTTTTATACTTAATCATCTCTGGCTCCAATATGTACTCTACATTTTGTGTCAAACATCCTTTTTTACTGAATTAGATCATAATTATATTCCTAGCTTATTCTTATCTTAAATGCAGGTTCTTTCTGAACAAATATTAGCTTTGATATTAAAAAATAATCTGTGGTTTAATTGAATAAGAATCGGCTAAGAGTGTATAGGTAACTTATTAACTAGGATTCTGTACGATTGTGGTACAAAGTAGAAAATATATTTAAAAAATTGTGGTCAAAATATCTATTATTTATTATATTATTTTCATTTTTGGGTATAAATTACCACTTTACTCTGTACAGTTTTAGCTCAGTAGATGTACAGATGACTGAATAATTTAAATGTGACATGTATGGGCTGATAGACAAGCATTTTGCCTATGGAACTCTTGAAATTATTTAAGTTTGAACATTTCACTAGATGCAATTTATTGATGTGAATATTTTTTGAATATTACAACTTACAATACCATGTTGCTTGTTTGGAGAACAGGGTAGTAACTAAAAAAAATTGCTCTCGTGGAAAATCGACTTTTTTGAGTTAATACCCTGTTCATACAAGTAAGCGATGTGTCCATGTTAATTATTGAGAGCTCAATAATATGTCTCATTTAAAAACTCTATGCTATGATTTCTATACTAATATTATAAAGGGATAAACTTTGTTTATATGTAATGGTTAAACTTAAAAACTACTCAAAGTATTTCAAAAATTCTTGTATTTCAAAAATTCTTTCTCGTATGGATAACTACATTTTCAGAGAGTAACATGGACTGTACTTTATTTACAAAAATGCCTACCTTGCGAACCCAGGGGGTTCTATAGAGCACATATCCAATGTTTTTTGCTTTTTGGTCTTTTTTCTTTATTACTATGTCCCTAACACTCCTCCAGTAAAGAGTAGACTTGCTGCACATATTTATCAGTTCAGACCTTCCAATACTCTGTATGTATACTATCTATTACTTTTATACCTCAATACTCTCAAAAATGCAAAAAATAGAAAATCTAAATAAAATGCCAATTTCACTTTGGCCAAAAACTACAATACAGAGTTATTTTTAAAATAGAATTTCTTTTCCAGTTGCCGAGAACACCAGAAATGAATATAGACAGAAAGACACACACAAAATACAGTGAAAATCTTATGACATCTGTGCCTCAGTATAAAAGTAATAGTTCCATAAATCCAGTGAAGACTGTTTAAACCGTATACAACTCTTAAATAATTTATATTCTAAAAGCGTAATATTTTACCTACTCCCAGTTCAACTGCCAGTGTTTTTGCACTTTACGAAGTGTAATATTTTAAGTTTTTTTCTTAATTTATGGATAATTGTAGATTTAGTGTGATTGTGAAATTGCCAGTCTTGCAAGTATGAAAATTCCAGAGACATCGGCTAACGTTGGTGCTTATTATGGCAACGAGGAGAATGGACAGTGGCAGGTAAATAAAGATGCAAGTTTAAATTTGATTTAAAGTTATGTTAGCTATGATAAAATTAAATAGTAAGTTAGATACTTATAGCAATGGAACACCCCAAACTTTACTTAACTTTTCGATTAATCGATTAATATTCATATCTAATATTAATTAATTAAGTTGTATTCGAACACTTCGTGCTGCAGTCGTGAAGGTAAAAAGCAATAGACAAGCGTGGAGAGCTCGAATTTTGACTTATATAATCTCGAGCGGTAGTGGGGAACAAGCCATCAGTCGTTCTTGTCGATGACGTCACGAACACCGTAGCGCTCTGCTAGAGGGCGCCAGTGTTCTACTTTATGTTTATTCGTCGGTGTTGCTAACAGTTATGTGATTTGAGAGAGGAAGGAAACAATAAGTTAATGAATAAGTCAAATATCAGAAATAATTTGACTTCACTATTTAATTGCCTTGTGGAAGATCATACTTTAACAGTGCAGTTAGTAAATGAACAAGTGTAGTGACTGCTAAGGTTTGTTATACTATTTTTATCATCTTCTTTTATCATGCCAAGGTTATTTATTAATTTGCTAACTCTACTGTTAAAATATGGGTTTTCTAGAGGGCAAGTAAAAGTGAATTATAATTATCACTTTTTAAGTATATCTAATGTCCCAATTTTTAAATCTTTTATTTGACACCCAAAGTTAGATTAAATAAAATTAACAATAGGTTAGATACCTGTTTTTGATAATACAATTATACCTTAAAATGGTTATTATTGGACCTGCAGTTGCCAACAAAGTAAATATAACAGCAGTAAATCCTGAGATCACTTCACATAAAAGATTCAAAGCTAAATATTTTAGAATGGCTGAACCGATTTCCACCAAACATCTAAGAATATTAATGAAAACTAGCATTCAAAAGAATTAGCAATTCATCAGTTGAAGAGTTAAATGCTACATACAGACAATGATATCAAACTTATCCCTTTTATCTGCTAGGGATTAAAAAATAAAGTTTCCAAATGCTCATGTACCCATGCAGCTTGTAGAAGTTGACTAGCCTTTTTATACAAATAATGTCTACTACATTTCTCTGTGCATGCATATTTACTGACTTTCTGAATATTATTAAAATAACTATTGGTTCTTCTCAGTGGTTCTTCTCAGTGTGCAGGTTTTCTTATCGAACCAAACGAAGATGGTCCGCTGGTAGAAATTTCTTATAGAAATAAGCGGTACCTTTTGCTCTTTTTTCTGTATGTATCTCTCTTTGTATATGACGTTGTGTGTGCAATAAATTGTTAAAAAAAAAAGATAGATTTGTCGTTCAAAAACACCTTGCAATTCGGTTTACTTGAATAAATTGCTTTGACTTTTAAAAATAAAATAAGTAACGAATGCTGTTTCTTCCTCAGCCTAACGGTGTAATAATAGAGAGTGTTGGAGGAGGAGACGCTACCCTCCACCGCCCGCCGGTGTACCCCGTTCACATACCCAGGGGGCACATACCAAGTAAGTACTAGTAATATTTAGGCTTTTTTAGGCTTTGTCTTGTCTATGCTAAATGCGAAAGTCTGTCTCTCAGTCTGTCTGGTGGGCGCCCAAACCACTGCATCAATTTTGATGAAATTTTGGCACAGAGATAGTTTGACACCAGCAGATGGAGGCTACTTTTTCTAATCAACAATTTTCTAAGAGGTCGAAGAGGGTGATGAATATGACCTTGAATCCTTCACTTATGAGTTTCTTCTCACTAAACTTGACTGGTAACAATGGTAACATACTCTTCTTTGGTGGAATTGGTAACAATCAAAAAGTGAGGATGTTAAAAAAAAATTTATCAAAATTATCGACCAGTAAAAAAAATAGGTCCACTCACAACGGAAAATGGCATGCCGTGATGTGACAAACAACAAGAGAACAGTCATTTGACGGTAGATGGAATGAGGCCCGCGGACATTTACATATTTCCATACATATCTTTACATTGTATTGCTAATGGGGTAGTCAGAGAGGACGGAGCGCCAAGCTTCGCGGTCCTTACATACTTCTTTCGCTTCCTCGGACCTCATCATTCTCCTCAAACATTTTCATCTAGGCATGGCGGTACTTTTGACATTTCTGTCGGCTAGTGCACTGGCTGTTTGATCTTCGTAAGTCAGCCTTGGTCTTCCTTGGCTTCTTTTACCACTCATTTTCGCTCTGTATATTTTCTTCGTCAGTCTTTCATCACTCATTCTTTCCATGTGCCCGAACCATCTAAGCATTCCTTTCTTCATTTTTACAATAACACTGTCGTGCGTTTGTTATTTTTGTTAACATTCATTATTTATCAATTATTTCTTGCATTATCAGTGGAAGCAGCTGGATATATAATGCCCGGCGGCTACTATGGTCCTCCGACTGCGTATCCTCCGGCACCACCCGACGACTTTGCAGACTACATGTGGATGGAACACGAGGAAGAATTTGATAAACAGGTACAACAGCATATATTATTTTTACTTGACTACGGCGATGCAAAAGGGTTATGATTTTAGCAAGATATATACATGTATGTTTGTTCCATCAAAGAACTGAAACTATTTAACCGATTTCTATGTATGAGATGCCATTGGATTTGCTCAATAATGCACATGATATAGTCTATATAGTCCAACTTTTAATTCGGTAGTGATTTGACATTTCCACGGTAACCAGTACTCGCAATTAATCAGCATTGCTCAACCTGTGGGTCGCGCGAATATTAGATGGGCCCTGAAAAATAGTACGATCGTCTATTGACCGAGCAAAATCAATCTTTAAGCACGCGCGGATTGCGACTGTACTGTACAGTTAGCGAAATTCTGGCTCTCAAATTGTTGACACTTATCTGATGCCTGTTTCATAAAGCTATGATAGTTCTCCTCGCCTTTAGTACCTCATACCTATGTAAGGTGGAATTGCCAGCTATAGTTAATATTAAAACTAAATTCGGAAATAAATTGTACATACCAAACTCATTGCGATTAAAAGTAACCCAAATGAAAGTCAATGCTAAAGCTGTAATGACAAAAAATTGGAAACAAATACCTACTTCCTTCACATTGAAATTAGCACTCCTACATACATACATATCCTCACGCTGTATCCCCAACGGAGTAGTCAGAGAGGACGGAACGCCAAGCGTCGCGATCCTTACATACTTCTTTCGCTTCCTCGAATCTCATCATTCTCACACATTTTCGCCTAGGTTTGCGAGTGCTTTTGACACTTCCGTCAGCTAATACTCTAGCTATTAGCACTCCTTGTATTTAATTAAGCATTAAAATTGTAGATTATAACTTTTTTTATTTAAACAATTCTTCATTCATAATGTTACGGTTGGACCTTATGCGTAAGGAATAAGGTCGATTTCTAATGGAGCTCGAAACGTAACTTTTGGTGCTTATGTCTCGAGACCTAGGCTTTGCAGAATTATGACCTAAAAACGCATTGCTAGGTTTAAGGTCTACTATTGAATGGTATAAGTCAAATTAAGAAGGAAGAACCAAGTTGCACCCCGAATATTCCCGAGCGATGACGTGTCATGTACCTATGACTCATGCAAACAGGCGGCGTCGAGAACAATGTCGAATTACTGTCAGCAAGCGTAATTAACTAGAAAGTTCCACCCTCGTTTTATCCGACTATAAATAGAGTTCCGTGTCCGCCGCCGAGTCAGTGTTTCTCAACTATCGTTCGAAGCGACATATCGAGGCGACATCAAGGCGAATTACATAGACTACTACGACGACTACTGCCAAGGTCTGCCTTGGATAGAAGAACTCTGCGATTCGGGAACGTTGTTATTGAGTGAAGCGTGTACCTTCGGTGACTACTACGCGAGTACCTACTTCGAGGGCGACTACGAAGATTAGGAACCGCCGTTATTAAGTTCGCGTGTTCTTGACATCTACTTGTACGAAGAAAAATAAACTCTTTGCACCCTTAACCGGCATCTTATTACCCTCAGTTCGTAACAATATTATAGTGGTGCCTTTTCTTCATGATCCACAAGGTGACTCTCGAATTTTGATTTTTTCGTTAGGTGGGTCGCGGTCCAGTCAACTTTGAGATCCACTGTTTTAAATAGTGATGTCCTTCCATGTCTACCTCATTATTTTTGGGGCACCTTCAAATTAGACGGTTGAAGGAGCACTGCTATGGTTCCACTGTGGCGCAACACATGTGCTTCTGTAGTGCGACTTAATTCAATATCATTTAACTCCTCTCATGTACTTTTTACTCAATTTTAGACAGGTTATCTACGGTTTCATTTAACATACATACATACATATTTTCACGCTGTATGCCCTAACGGGGTGGTCAGAGAACGGAGCGCCAAGCGTCGCGGTCCTTACATACTTCTTTCGCTTCCTCAAATCTTATCATTCTCATCACACATTTTCGCCTAGGTATGCGAATGCTTTTGACATTTGCGTCTGCTAACACTGGTTATTTCTAGCTTTAACATCATCAATACAATTTTGAAATGCGTGCACCTCTTCACTTTATTAAACGCACACTGATTGGAAAACCATACTACAAAATTATCGATTTCATTGAAGAAAGAACAATAGTCTGGAAATAATCCTCTCAGCACATGCATTAACTGACTATGAATATTGTATTTTAAATACAATGGAGAAAGTGAAAGAAGTATGTAAGGATCGCGACGCTTGGCGCTCCGTCCTCTCCGACTACCCCGTTAGGGATACAGCGTGAAGATATGTATGTACGTATTTTAAATAACTATTGTAGAATGATGTTGAAAAAATTATACCTGGAGTTTCTTGTCGGTTCATCTGTGTCCAGGTTTTCTTTTAGAATCGAACTAAAGTAAATTTGACGTTCAAGAATACCTTGCAATTGGGTTTACTTGAATAAATTGATTTCACTTTGACTTCGACTAGTTCAGAGCAACTGACTCGCGCGCGACACGACAATGGCGCTGCGGCAGCGCTTCTAGAAATTGTATAAAAATTTGTAAAGACGCGCCACAGCAGCGCTTCTTCAATCGTCTTTCAAGGGGCCCTCGGTCTGTAACGGTTGCCCCGCGCGGTCATTTGCATGGAATCTTCTTTTGATCATTCCTTTAATGAGATAGCGTCGAAAATGTTTGAATTTTCGTGCTCAGTGTTTAAATTTTCATGTTCTTTATATTTTTCAATTGTGCAAGATTTTTATTTTTCTGTCTGTATGCTCTTTGTGGATTGCAGAGGGCTGTTTTTTTGTTTTGGTATCTAATATCTATATCTACAAACTGTAATCAGTAACCACAGACAAATAAACTTGAATATTTGTAGCTATAAGGAAAATTAATAAAATAATAAAAAGGAAAAATATAATTGATGCTTAGTTATTCGAATCATTTATTACATGATATAGTGGTGACGTTACAGGGCCACGTCGGCACCAATTTTAATAAATTAAATGTTAGAGTAGTCGATTGATTGAGTTGAATCGATATCAACTCGGTTCTATCACTTGACAACACTATTGTAGCTGGCCACATTATTTTTAATTTTGACACATAAAATGTCAAATCACTCCACCGAACTCGGACCCAAGTATCACAATGGACATGGTGCATTTGCTATAAGAGTAAGTTTTATAGTGTCTTTTTTTGTTGACAGAATTTGAACATGACATATTTTTATTTTTGTGAATACTAATAGCGAAAACACTTAAGATTGACGAGTATTTTGCAAATAATTCATGACCTCAGTCATGCTGACTGAGCTAGCTGACACGAATTACGCTGACAGTGCGAATTGCCATACCTACTACAGCTATGTACTATAGCATTCTTACTCGTGGTTGTCATGAATTATAACAAATTACTATGAAGTGATTATAATTTATAACAAGTGTATCTCTAGAGAAGTTGATGGCCTTCTTGACAATGCCTTAAGAAATATATTAAAAGTTAGGGTATATGTTGTTTTTTGAAAACAATAGGACATTAATTCAGTGTTGCGTTTTTATAATCTTTATTTTGTAATATTGTTTGTTGACTATTTTATTATACGGTAGTGATGCCCGGATACGTCCGAATTCGAAGTGAAAGTAAGTGCGTATAAATGCGATCCCTCAGAAATATGTGCGGTGTCACCCTTGCGGACAAAATAAGTAATGAAGAGATACGCAGTATGACAGGGTTGCACGAAGTGTTATTGTAAATGTGTAGAAAAGAATGCTGAAATGGTACGGGCACATAGAAACAATAAGTGACGAAATACTGATGAAGAAAATGTACATAGCGAAAGTGGGGTAGTAGAAGTCAAGGAAGACCAAGGCTGACCTATGAAGATCAATTAGTCAAAATGTTAGCTGAAGGAAATATCAAAAGCACTTCATACCTAAGCAAAATGTGTAAGAAGAACAATGAGACTGGAGAGGCAGAATAAGTACGTAAGAACCGCGATTCTTGGCGATGTAATGTGAAGCTAAGCTATTTTGTAATATGTATGTCTGCCTCTTATTTTTTTTTGTTTCTTCCTGGCATCACGTACAAGTTTGTCAATGTCAAGTATTGTATTAATACTTACAATCTAGAAGAATTGTTATCTGGATCGTTATCGTAAAACTCCTCCAGTAAAGTGATAGTAGGTTTTACTGAAGTTATAAAGGACCCCTTGGAAGAGCGCGAGAACTTCAGCTACACGTGTTTATTTAGACCTACTCCATTCTTTTCACTTAAACAAAACTTTAAGACGCAATGTATTATCACTTTTTTACTTTAAAAATCCCAAAAATGTAAAAAATAGAAAGTCTAAATAAAATGACAACATCACTTCTCCCGTTCCCGCCAAAAAGTCCTGTGCCTCTTTAAAGATTAAAAAAGAAACAAATTTGAGATCATGAATGAGTATTAATGTTAGAAATGTGAATCATATTTTACGAATTTGAGTGTACCATGCAGTAGACGCCATGTTGGTTCAAATTTCAGTTGACGACTGTACTTGTTTATTGTTTTTTAACCGTTGGCACAAAACAAGGCTGTTATAAATTTGCCTACGTTGTCTATATGTCTGAATATCCTATTTTTTTCATTTTTGACCTTCATGTAAACCAACAAGAAACTAACCAAAATTACGCTAAGTTTTCACCGTTCGCTGGTCAGACGTATTACACGTAGCACATATTATACATGAAACTATGAAATATTCCCAAATAACACTAATATTATCAAATATAGTGAAGCATTGAAAAAATTGAATTTATTTGTCAATCGTTTTGCTTTTAATTTGTAATTTTACCTGAAGGTTCCCTATGTTCCTAGATCAAATTAGTATCATAAATCAGTTCACTCTGATTATGTGAGATTGTGAGTGACACAATTCATTCAAAATGGAAGACAGAATATGAACAGAAAAATATTGTTTGTGATGTGCGAACAATAATAATCCCCTATTCTTTTTTTTAAGTGTTTCTTTAAAATACTTTTTACATTTATCATGATGTTTATTCTTTAAATTCGTGGTGGTTTTTATTGAAGCACAAACACAAAAATTCTGAAAATTTTTGTTTTATTAATAACTAATAATTATGAGAACTCAGTCTAATCATTCGCGAACTAGCCCATCTCTAGTTACGTTGTAAATATCATAGTCGCCAAATTTAAATATCATAGTCGCGACATTGTTTATATTAAGGACAAAACCGAAAAAAATAGGATGTAACATCTTAGCCCTCGAATGTATGAATCGATTTAAATGCGTTTTTTTTTTTGTTTTCTACACTACAACTACAGTTTTCGAAAATGTTCTATTGGCACTGACAAATAATAATACAATAAATAAGTTAAGCAATTAATAGATTATTTTTGACAACTTTTTATACAATTACTGAACTACAATTGTTTTCTATAGCAAATATACCAGAGTATATTATTCTCGGACCAAAAATCATAATTGACGGCGCCATAATGAGTTGCCACTCTTATCATCTTGTGTCAAACGAATTTTTGCGTATTTGTCTATCTCATTGAGCGTAACCACGAGTAAAAGAGTTAGCTATAGTATGTTTAGCAACCTCGCACTGTAGGTGTAATTCGTGTCAGTTTATCACCGACTTGATATACAAAACACTGCAGTACTGAAATAATTTATGACCACCTCCGTGGCGCAACGGCTTAACGCGTCGGCAAGTAAACGGGGGTTGCGGGTTCGATTCCCGCCTCGAGTCTGGGTGTTTATGTATAATATTGTATTTATTTACAAAACAAAAGTATATAAGTAGTATATCAGTTGTCTAGTACCCATAACACAAGCGCTGTGCTGCTTACTTTGGGAGTAGATGGCGCTGTGTGAAATGTCTGAGTTTATTATTATTAAAAATAATATATATTTGCAAAATACTCGTAAATCTTAAGTGACTATTAGTATTCACAATAATAAAAATATGTCATGTTCATTTGTATATTGTAATACTGTGACCCTTCCTAGTCACGCACATGAGTAAAAGTCCAGAAAGCCAGTCAACTAAAAACGGACAGGCTCTTAATGCAAATGCTTCGTCCATTTTAATTCTCGGTCCGTTACATTATGTGTCAATAACATCTGTAAATATTATTTGATGACAGATGATAAATGTCATTCGCGTTGTATGTAAGATTCGGACAAATATTCTTGCCTATATTTAATGGAAATCGTCCAGATTATTTTTTATATCGGCACGCTTATTACGTAACTTGCAGTCAGCATGCGACAGCCAATATCGCGCGATATCTGCTGTCAAAACGAGAATTTGTGTCATGTAATTTGTATAGTGGCGCTAAATCTACCGCGAAAAGTGCATTTTCATACATGTCATACATGATACTAATTTTTTATTACAATTAATCACCGGTCGCGAAATAATCGCGTGGCTGTCGCTATCTGCAAATTTTTAGGTAATAACCCGCCGAATTGTTATCTATACATAGTATAAAACAAAGTCGCTTCCCGCTGTCTGTCCCTCTGTACGCTTAGATCTTTTAAACTACACAACGGATTTTTATATGATTTTCATGGATAGGTAGAGTGATTCAAGAGGAAGGTTTGTATAGTTCAATATTGTTTTGTGTTAATTTGTTGAAATAAGACGATAATTGTTCAAAATGTCGGAAAAAATCAAGCCGACTGAGAGCTTTCATCGAAAATGCTCTTATTCCAAAACAATGTATGATGGAATCGTTCCTCTTTTAGTCGGATTACAAAAAAGTCAACAATGGCATATGTCTACATATATTATACGGATAGCATTCCATATCCATTTTAATAGTTTAAAAATTTGATACAAATTATGTGAAATTTGGAAAGCTATTTAGACGGATACAAGGAATTAGTATCTACATTGCACCCGTGCGAAGCCGGGGGGGGGTCCCTAGTGTTACACAAAACGCATTCCAAACAACATAATTATTCATAGTATTATTAACTGTAAGAAGATGTACTAGTTATTTAAATACGATTTTAATTGCCTCTTAAAATAACTACTATTAGCTGACGAGTATACAACTTAGCTTATAATGGTAAACAAAATATTAACAAAGACCAAATGATAATGGAATGTCATCAGTGGACCAAACATTCTCTTAAAAAAAAATACAAAAAAAAATTTAACCACCTTCAAAACAAAACACGGAAAAGTACAAAATAACCATCCTTTACTAATTAAGGCTCAAGTACAAAAATAATTTATACATACGATACAAATACCTATATAATTAAATTTGACAGTTAGTGAAGTCGGTGCCAAGCCTACCACGACGAATAAATTTTCTGTTATTTCACATTGATTTGGCACCGACTTCAATAACTTTAAAATTTAATTGTATAGGTATTTGTATCGTATTTATAAAATTATTTTTGTACTTGAGTTTTGATTAGTAAAGGATAGTTATTTTGTACTTTTCAGTGTTTTTTTTTTAAGTTGGTATAATTTTTTTCTTTTAATTTTTTTTATTTCTCCTTTTGAGTGGCCTTGGCCTAAATAAATATTTAAGGTAGGTCTACTATTAATTTCTTTTCTATTTCTGGAGCGTAATAACATATAAGAGAATTATCAATATAAATAAAGCTTATGAGCAGTTAGTTTAGGTTATTTTGTAAATCTTCGAAGTCCAAGCTCCAATTTAATGGGACCATTCTGGAAGTGTATCTTTTCAAGTAAAAAATAATTTTCCAAATCGGTTTATAAATGACTGAGTTCTGAGGTAACAAACAAAAAAATACAACCGAATTTAGAACCTCCTCCTTTTTTAAGTCGGAGAGGATGGAATACCTATCATTGCTATCCTTGTATATCCTTTTTCCCTCCTCAAACCTCATCTCTCTCCTGACACGCTTTCGCCTACATATACGAGGGCTTTTGACATTTTCCTCAGTTAACACTTTGATCTTCATAAGTCAACTTTGGTCTTTAGATTTTTTGGTTAATCATTCATCACTCATTCTGCCGGAACTATGTAAGGATTCCTTACTTCATTTATACAATAACACTGTCATCCAAAGTACGTACTATGTAACTTTTCATTGCTTATTTTGTCTGTGAGGGTGACACCGCACATATTTCCTTCAGAAATAAAGTTTAAATGCATTTATTTTTGTTTGAATACTAGTTTTCGAAAATGTTCTAATGGCGCTGACAAATAATAATATAATAATAATTTATTTCTGAAAATTGGGATTATGATTTTACAATAGTAAAAGGAATAAAACAGTAACTGTTAAATAATATCCCTCAATTTGGAGTGCCTTCAGGAAGAAAGTATCATAAATCTCAAGCATCTGTCTGTAGGTAATTACAATTATACTTTCAAATCTTGTAATAGATAGTTAATATTTTACGACTCACTGACGTCGATTCTACCATTTTTAAAACTTATTTGTTTGTCGGTCCGTATGTCCTTTTATAACTGAAGAACGGCCTGACCGATCTTGATGAAAATTGATATATAGTAAGAACATGTGATTGCGCAAAAGATAGGCTATTATATTTTTTCGAAAATTTACTCCCGAAGGGGTAAAAAGGAGGATGAAACTGTATAGGAAATGCAAAACCGCTGAACTAATTATGATAGAATTTGGTACAGACAGTATGCGCCTGGAGCCAGACGTAGGTTAGACGTAGCCTCTTTTTCATAAACAATCTTTGTACAATTATATACATGTACATAATCTGACCTAATCCGAGAAAGCCACGAAAAAACTTTCTGCGCAGATGAAGTCGCGGGTACAGCTAGTGTATATAATATATTTGGATTTCGTTCATAAAATTATAGAAATATTATTGCTTCGTAATCATGTCCCTGTGCAAAGTCTGGACGGGTCATTAGTCTACTTAACTATATAATATCGTAACTATTTCTCATTTGCAAAATATCAGATTTCCAAATTATTTATCTAAGAACTTAAACTAATTAAATGAGTACCTATTTATTAATGTGTTAATTAGTTAATCAATATTTTAATTATGATTGTTGAAATTTTTTGGTGAAATGCACAGTGTTCCATTTGAGTTTGAGTGTAGCGGTTGAGTACTTTCATTGGTTCTACTGGTGTAGTAACAAAGTGAATTGTGAGATTATGACAATGTCTTGTCAGTATTATTATTATTATAAAGATGGCGTCCTGTGCGTTGGGGTAATGTTATACTTTATTTTTTCTTTCTTCTCTGCGCACAGATTAGCGCATTTGCCAATGTCACGTATTGTATTTTAATAAGTAGAATCGCTATCTTTAAACTCTGTAAATCTTCTCCAGTAAAGTTATAGTAAGCTTTACTGAAGTTATAAAGGACTTCTTGGAAGAGCGTGAGAACTTCAGCTACACATGTTTATTTAGACCTACTCCATTCTTTTCACTTATACAGAACCTTAAAACACAATATACTATCACTTTTGTACTTTAAAAGTCCCAAACTCGCACTCGTTGTACGTCTTTACGCCAGTATACAGGGTTAATTAAAACATACTAATAACCTCTTAGTATTTTGTACTAAACATTATCCCCAATGACTTTTGTTATACGACTTTCAAAAATTCATAAGTTTTTTCTGTCATATAAAAATACATTAAATGTTTTTGAAAATGGCACCTACTCTACCCAGTCGCAAAGCGGCACACGCACACACGCGCAGCGCGGCGCTGAGGCCCGGTGCGCTTGCACTGCACCATTGGAAATACGTACAGAGTAATTACGTTTCAGACAGTACAACAAAACAACAAATATTTTTTTAAATTTGAAAATCTAAATAAAATGACAACCTCACTTCTCCCGTTCTTGCCAAAAAGTCCTTATACTTTGTTACTATCTATTGATGTTTTCTATACTAATATTATAAAGAGAGAAAATTTGATTGTTTGTAACGGATAAACTCACTAACTACTCAACCGATTTAAAATGCTTTCATATATAGAAAGCGATTGTCAGCGAGTATCATGAGCTGTATTTTATTTTCAAAAAAGTATCTATCCGAGCGAAGTCGGGGCGGGTCACTAGTGTTAAATATAAGGCTGGCTAAGGATTAAATCGATCTATGCCATAATAGTCCGTTTCAATGATATTTGCAAAAACGTAAACAATTTTTTCGAGTCTAAATAGAATGAGCTTATAAAATAATAAAATAAGTATTTTTCCGGGAAGCAAATAGCTTTAATTACTACTTTTTATTTAATATTCATGCTTTTGATAGTAATCATGTCCATGATTCCTGTTACTGGTTAAGACCCGACTGCCAAAATTTGAGCGTGTTTAAATAAGTTCGCTGAGGCGGGCACACGTTTAATGAATGTGAAATTTAAATATGTTTCTTTATACATTTGTCTAGCGATTGCCTAAAATTTATGTATTACATACGCAATTTATAACGAAAATATCGTTCGATACTTTTTTTCTGCAATGTGATGCCTTTTTGAGAGATTTTTAAGTATTTCTGCTAAATTACTTGTGTAAGTTACATGAAATTGCTGCTAACAGGAAGACAATACGGTTTACTAAATACTGGCTAAAGGATATTTTATTATATGAATTAATATTCCGGCTAGAACGATAAATGTCGCGTTCGGATGGCGGAGTATGAGGGCGGAGCCTAGGCAAAAAACATTTTTTGGGAGCTTTCTCTGAAAACCCCCGAAAACCAAATCCTAACCAACCAATCAAAACCCAATCTTAACCAAAATCCTGGATGATTTCATCAAGACTCTAATTTCATTATAATATTGCGAAATTAACTGATTCCAATGTGAAGTAATGAGCTAATTGTGTCTAGGTGATGCAGCAATTAGAGGAGGAAGCCCTGATGGAGCAATGCATAGAAGCCATGTTGGAGGATGAGCAGAGAGAGCGTCAGAGGCCTGTCGCTAACGGCCACGGGCATTTTCCCACGTGAGTTATTTTGAAACATTTTATCCATAGATTTAGCTCTAATAGATATCGCCTTTCACACGTTTCGAGTTGTTAGACTGCAAGAAATATGTGGCGTAAGCCTATATTAGAAAGGGATGGCAATACACATATTTTGTCTCTTTCGGTATGCTCAATGTTTTAAGACTTTTAAGCTGTCGCATTTGACAGACATAAGAACCAAACAAATCTTTGTTCATTAGTACTTTTAAGGTATTTAACTATTTTTGAACGTTACAAATAAAAAATTAATGTAAAAACATTTGTAAATATATGTGAGATAGAGACTCTTTTGGGCATAATGACAGAATGCAGTATTTTAGGCCGTAAAGGCCGGATCGACAAACAGATTGTCAAAGCGAGACAGACTATATTGGCTACATCAACGCAATAACTATTGATAGTAAATATGTGATTTTATCAGATTACAGTGAAGCATAAATAAAGGTTATAAATTTAGCACCCTTTGTATTTATCATTAACTTAGTATACAGGGTTATTTTAAAAATACTAATAACCTCTTAGTGCAAAATTCCTGTCAACATACCTAACAACGTTTGTTCTACGACTTTTTTCAAAACTCAACACGTTCCTTAAAAAAATATTTGTTTTGTTGTACTGTCTGAAACGTAATTACTCTGTACGTATTTCCAATGGTGCATTGAAAGCGCACCGGGCCTCAGCGCTGTGCAGCGCGTGTACCGCTTTGGCGACTGGGTAGAGTAGGTGCCATTTTCAGATACATTTAATGTATTTTTATTTTTGTATGAAAGAAAAAACTTATGAAAATTCGAAAGCCGTAAAACAAAGGTTATCGAGGATAATGTTTAGTACAAAATACTAAAAGGTTATTAGTATGTTTTAATTAACCCTGTATACTGGCGTAAAGACGTACAACGAGTGCGAGTGAGAATGTAATCTTGTACGATAGTGGCACGAGTACGAAAGGGATAGCAAACGAGACGCTATTGTAACCCTTTTTTAGTGATAGGTCATCACAAGTCGTCACGCTGCTGAGAACGCTGTTGACTTATTTTATTATTTGTGTTATTCCTGTTTTATATCAAAGAAGTACTGTATTTTTCAATAATGGTTACGTGTTCTGTATGTTATCATGATATTACATATTGCAATAATCAAGGGAATCATTCATTTCACAGGTGATATTGACAAATTGAAAATCGCCACGCGTTAACGAGCTCTATGTTCGTGTATACCCCAGTATATACTAAGTCTAATATGGTATTCATAGCCACATTCTGGTGTTGGTGCCAACTTTATTGTATGATAATTAAACCTGGAAATACACGAAATCGAGTGAAAGTATGTAAGATAAATGCCCTGGAAATGCGATCTCTCAGAAATATTTGCGGTATTATCCTCGCGGACAAAATAAGCGGGAAAATTTACAGATAGTGTGAAATATGGGTAAATGGAAAATGTCTAGAACGAAGTATGTAAGGACCGCGAGGGATATGGCGTGAAGATATGTATGTATGTATGTATGTCTAGAACAAGCGAAAAAAATTGTATATCTGGGGAGAGCGTTTTCGAGGGACGGAAGAGAGTTGGATGTGGAGAGACGGGTAGCAGCTGGCAATAAAGTGAACGGTGCTCTGTTCGCATTAGTAGATAGTGTGAATATATCTAACTAAGCCAAACTGACCATACACAATGCGGTGTTGGTGCCGACTTTATTGTATGGTAGTGAGGTCTGGATATGCCTGAAATCGAGTGAAAGTAAGATAAATGCAGTAGAAATGTGCTCTCTTAGAAATATGTGCGGTGTCACCCTTGCGGTCAAAATAAGCAATGAAGAGATACGCAGTATGACAGGGTTGCACGACAGTGTTATTGTAAAAATGAAGAAAGGAACGCTTAGACGGTTCGGCCACATGGAAATAATGAGTGATGAAAGACTGATGAAGAAAATCTACTGCGCGAAAGCGAGTGCTAAAAGAAGCCAAGGAAGACAAAGGCTGACTTAGAGATTTGAGGAAGCGAAAGAAGTATGTAAGGATTGCGAAGCTCAGCGCTCCGTCCTCTCTGACTATCCCGTTAGGGATACGACGTGAATATATATATGTATATTAGTACATATTAACAAACACACGCGTATTTGAATACAACGTTCAAAATTTCAAGTCTATCCATCGATTACTTTTCGACTCTTGCGAATACAAACACACGGAAGTTAAATTTTTAGATATTTGAGAAGACCCGTGCTGCTCCCCAGCATTGTGTTGATAATAATCTCATAATTCAAAAATAACGCTCTTATATGATGACTAATGAGTAATTGTAACCTAACCTAAGTTGAATACAAAAATTGAATGTCAAGTTGAATGTTCACACCTAGCTTCTCTCCAACTCAACCAATTTAAGGCGACGCATTTCACATTTTGACGGCAGGGATCTCAATTTTTCTAAGTGACTACAAAACTTATGAAAGTGATATTTGGTAACTGGATTCTTCATTTCATTGACTTTATTTTGACAGTTGTAAGACAAAAAAAAAATCAAAAAAACCTCTTTTAAAACAGAGATTTGCATTTTTAGGAGTAACAAGACCGATTTATGTTTCTAAATTTTCTGTATAGTTTTTATCTAAACATATTCTTCAAAATACAGTTGGATTTTTTTTAAATTAATTATAGTTTTTAAAATGAACGAAAATAACTTCATTTTCGTATTTTTCGTAAGCTAGCGCGCGTACTTTTGAATAGATCAGGTCTATTTTGAATGAAATTATTGTTTATCAATGGGTCGCCTTAAGTGGGCAAAACCTCAAAGGGAAGAGCTCGTGCCAGCGAGTGTTCTTAGACCAAAACGATCCGTGTACCTCAATTAGAACCGTAGATATAGAGAAAGAAAGCTATGAAAACATACGAAACGTACAGGAGGAAATCGCGTTTTAGTATAACTTGAGATGGGTGAATGTTAGGTCACTTCCAATGCTTGATGACAAATCTGTACATCAATACCTTTCAATAAAAAAAATTAAGCAAATCGTTGGATACGACGGCCCTGACGGAGTCGTAATAGATTACGTGAATTTTTTTAATGTATGGGTTACTAATATTACAGAGAGGGAGTGTATTTAATAAGTTAGTTTATATGTGGAGGGTAATCTCCAGCCTACTGCATTTGATAATTTTTACACCATTTGAAAGGTACATTATTCCAGATGACATATGCTATATTCTTTTAAAAGGGGGTATAAATCCGTCAGGGTTTGAACGTGTCAATGTTGACTGCTATATTGCAGATATAATAATTACGGGATTTTACGGGTTTATTTTGTAGTCCATACAAAAAATATAATAGAAATAATTGTACAACCCTATCGTTAGGCCCTACATTCCAATTGTTGTTTTTTTCTTTATGGCATGGCGCACAGATTAGCGCATCTGCCAATGTCACGTATTAAAAGTAGAATCAAGGAAAGATTAGAACGAAGGAAATTTGTTTTTTCCTACGTAAAACTCTGAAGCTTTACTGAAGTTATAAAGGACTTTTTGGAAGTGCGCGAGAATTTCAGCTACACATGTTTATTTATATCTCCTCCATTCTTTTCACTTACACAGAACTTTAAAACACAATATACTACATCTTTGGACTTTAAAACTCGCAAAAATGTAAAAAACAGAAAAATCTAAATATAATGACAACCTCACCTCTCCCGTTGCCGCCAAAAAATCATTCCAAATGTTTGCTAGCGACGTAAAAATGCTGATATTAGGGTTGCCTCACCGTTATTTTTTTTAAGCTTTGAGGTGTTACACTTGACTTTTGGCGAAGTTGTAGAATGCAATTCCGTTTTCCTGGGTACGTTAATACTCTTGTATTTACAGATCATTTCGAAATAACCTTGTATATTATGTATTCAACCCGGGCGAAGTCGGGATGGACCGTGTCCCTGTCAATATTCGTGGGTAACTGTTATAATCATATTCAGTAACGAATGGCAACACTGTTGCTTTAAAGGTGTTGCTACTTAATAATTATTTGTGACTAACTGATTCCCGCGATTTTGTCCACATTCTTCATTTTTAAAATAGCATACGTCCTTCCTCAGGATTCAAGCTATCTCCATACCAAATTTCACCGCAATCGGAGGAAACGGTATGGTAGCCCATAAAATACGAACAAACAAATTGATCTTTATATATTAGACTAGGCACTGGCCCGGCTTCGCACAGGCAGAAATTATTTTGAAATTAAAATACAGTCCATGTTAATCGCTGTTAATGTATCTTTCTATAGGTGAAAGAATTTTTGAAATCGGTTTAGTAGTTTTTGAGTTTATCCATTACATACAAACAAACACAGTTTGCCTCTTTATAATATTAGTATAGAATTATAGATTATGCGAGTTGGTATTTTGAATGTCAAAAAATAGATCGAGAAATACAAGAGCTAGCGAAAGCACATCTTGTAATTATATATCAATATATTCTACTTTTCCATCCATGTCGACATCCTAGAAAAATAAAAACTCAATAGCTATTGCAATCGATTATATTTTACTTTAGAAATGTTTTTAATTTAAAATGTATTATTCCAGAACGAGTGCTACCACAAGTGTGTCCTTGGAAGAGGCAGTCTCTCGGTCCACGCTGAACCCACTCGCAGCAGAATTTGTGCCCACACGAGCCAGACTCGCCCAAACAGGTAACATATCATCATACTAACATATGGGACACTCAACCTATAGAGACGACATATCGGACCATCTTATTCACCATTGGTCACTTTATTTACACTAACAAATATCAACTCTCGCTCGCATTAAGCAGTTCATAACCAATACTGGACCTGTGTGTACATCTCTGTATACTCCGACAGATATTTAAATATGTAATGGCTTATTGTTCTATTCGGTGGTGTGAAAAAACAAAGAAATCAAACTATAAAACAGAACGCAGTAACCGCGACAGTGTTTAGACGTAAATTGTTTTCATACAAAATAAATGACATTGCCACTCTATAGGTTGAGTGCTCTATGTACTTAACATCTTAGGGTAGGCAGAAGAAATAAAAAACAATAATAATATAATATTCATAATGCCAGTAAATGCATGTGCAGAGAGCATTATTCTCAGACATAACCTGAGGGTCATAATAAATTGGTTATTCCAAAATTTAAATTACATAAGTCAAACGTTTCATTTTTGGGTAACGTCATTCAATTATATTGAAGTTCCTCAGGAAGTTGCTCAATTAATGGAAAATTGATTTAGATTTGTTATAAAACATACATTGATTAGACATACTATAAAATAAACTATATCTCGGTCTGGGAATAATCCTCTCTGCACATGCATTTACTGGCTTTATGAATATTGTATTTTAAATAACTATTGTAGAATACATACATATCTTCACGCTGTATCCCTAACGGGAGAGAGGACGGAGCGCTAAGCGTCGCGGTACTATTGTAGGATGATGTTGAAAATATGATATCTGACTGAGTTTCTTGTCGGTTCTACTCAATGTCCATGTTTTCTTTACGAACCGAACTAAAATAGATTTGATGTTGAAAAATACCTGACAATTGGGTTTACTTAAATAAATTGCTTTGATTTTGAGAAGCAAGACTTATTAATCCGTGGAGGATTCTGTCATCTGTCAAAGTCAAAATCTATCTACTTTGGGTTCGAAAAGAGAACCTAAAAGAACTGACAATAAACTGGTATCATAGCACTAATCACTAGGCTATGGGCACCACCCAACGAACTGCGGTAGCTCTCTACATATAAGGCTCACTAGAACATAATGTCCTGGAATAACTCTTTCTCCATCCCTTATCCCTTTCTATGGGGTCACTCCTGCTCGTTCTGTGATGCCAAGACAGTCGGTCTCGGGTCGTCGTTTCGTCCACCTGAGCTCGTTCCAAATCTCTAGCAATTGTTGTCCACCACGTGGCTGCGGTCGTCCTCTGCCCTTTTGTCTGGGATAGCTAGGGCCCTCTTCACAACGTTATCTTCACCTCGTCTCATCACATGCCCATACCATCGCATACAACTTTTCCACTATCTTTTCCACAATGGGTGCAACCATAAAAGAGCCTCTAATGTATTCAATAACTCACTGAACACTAATCTTGACTATATTTTTACCTTCGTTTCTATCTAAAGATATATTAATTCTGAATGCATTCTATACTAATTCTGTTTAACAGCACATGGCGGCGGTTATAATTAAAATATCTCCGACTACCCTCCATTCAACTACACTACATAATCGCTTATTATTTTTATTATTTATTTATATTTCTTAAGGCATTGGTAACAAGACCATCAGTCTAATGACGTAACTTCTGGACTACACTAAGTCCCTAACACTCCTCCAGTAAAGTAATAGTAGGCTTTACTGAAGTTAAAAAGGACTTCTTGGAAGAGTGTGAAAACTTCAGCTACACATGTCTATTTAGATCTCCTCCATTCTTTTCACTTACACAGAACTTTAAAACACAATATACTATCACTGTTGTATTTTAAAACTGCTAAAAATGTAAATATAGAAAATCTAATTAAAATGACAACTTCTTCTCCCGTTCCCGCCAAAAAGTCTCGCTTATTGTTACTGGACAAATATACAAAGACTAAAGTCAGACTCTTATATACAGCCTCATTAATATGTAGGCAACCTATTTTAACTCGTACTCTTACCATTAAATTGTTACCAAATTATAACAAATGGCTAATTGGCATAATTAAAATTGTAGTGCGGCTAACATTCATTTCTTATATTGACATTACTGGGTATCTAACCCGGGGCCTCAACTTGGATGGCAGATGCTTTACCACCAATTCAACGGGCCAGTTAATTAAATACTTAAATTAAGAAACATTCTTAAATTCTTTATGTGGGTAGTTTGCTTTCTTTGTAGTTAAATAAATAACTGTGATTCCAGAAGAGAGAAAAGAGCCAATAGAAGCGCCGGTCGCGACGATAGAAGAGATAAAAGAACTGAAGAGTGCCGAAGAAGAGAAACCAGTGCACAAAGAGAGTGTGCAGAAAGAAATGGAACAGGCCGAGAGTAATAACGATGGTATGTTTTTTTTTAAATTAGCCATCGGCCTTGACCAGGGGTGGTCAACTTGATTTTTCCCAAGATCTTTTTACTGACTAGACTCTGTGCGATCTACCAATTACATAATTGGTATTTCTTCATTTATATAATTTTAACAAGCTAAATGAAACAGTATATAAGTAGTATTTTTTATACACAAAAATTGAAGATTATTCTTAGTAACTAGAAAATGTGTGAGGACAACGATGAGATTGGAGGAGACGAAAGAGGTAAGTAAGGACCGCGAGTCCCGGGGCTCCGTCCACTCTGACTACCCTGTTAGGGATACAGCGTGAGGATATGTATGTATGTATGTATGTTATCTTCATAGGGTGTGGGGGCAATGAACGAATTCGATTGCATTGAGCTGCATAGGTGGACTCTTAATACGTACTTTTCTCTGCCTTGTCACGATTGACTGAACTAATTAATGGTCCCTTTTATAATTTCCCGTTGAACGTTTTTACCGTCCACCGTACAATGGGGAAGCAAAATGTATGTAGTTGTATGGAGACGCTTTTATATTTCCGTGCACGCTAACGTCATTCCGTGGACGTTGAAAAAGCGTCTTCATCGTCGACACAATAGGGAAGCATTTTGCTTATCTATTGTATTTTGGATTAAATTATATAAGCGTCCAATAGCCGCGATTGCCCAGTTGGCCACCCCTGGCCTAGACAGAATGGGTCAACAGTATCACCAGCTATTTATATGACGTTAACACTAAACACTGGTAATTCAGTACTCTGTACATCTGTTGCTCTGTTGCTCATATATTATCGCTAGACGTGCCAAATGACACCATTATATATTTTGACTGACCCGTTGGCGCAGTGGCATAGCACCTGCTTTCCAAGCTAGGGTTCCGGGTTCGATCCCCGGTCAGGTCAATTTAGGAAACGAACTTCTAATTTGGTTTGGAGTCTGGGTGTTACTGGGAACTCCCCCAGAGTTCGTTGTGTGGTATCCATAGTACAAGCTTACTGCTTAGTAGTGATGTGCCGATTCGATTATTTTACAAATCGATTAATCGATTATACTTGTAACAATAATCGATCTGTAATCGATTATTGATCTATTAAAGTCGATTATGATTTATGAAGGTAGTTCTTTCTCATTTTTGTTTAAAAGGCAAGATTTTTTAAGAAACTACCTGAAACGATCTTCGTAAATCGTAATTCTTAATAAAGGTATTGACGTTTTAGACAGTTCTTTAAAAAAATAAGTCATAAATCTTAAGATTTATTTATTCCACAAATGTACCAATATGTTATTGGTTCAGTCAATTTAAATACAATGTAATTTAATTAGTAGATACAATACACTGCACTGCCGTCTCGTTGTAATCTGAACATAAAATGACAAGTAACAACTCTCCCTTGAAACATGAAATTCTTTAAGGAACTGTTTTCATTTCATTACTTTTAAATGACGGGGAATTACCTACGAATAAACATTCGTGGGTTAGTAATAAAGTGAAGAGGTTCGTAGATAATAACAAGGGAAGCCCCTTTTTGCAATGACAGGGTTGCCATACTAAACCACGACAATCAACAAAAGTAGAAATTGGTAGTGTAGTAGAATTTTTTCATAATCGACGATTATAGATTATTCAAATTATAATCGATTGCAGTCGATTATTTTAATAATCGGTTATTGATAATCGATTTCGCACATCATCGTTACTGCTTTGTTTGGGGTCACACAATCTGTGTAATTGTCTGGAGCATTATTATATTATTATATTTAAGTGCATATTTCCAGACCCAGTATCACCGCCGACCAGTGAAACTCCAGAAGTATCAGCAGCAGATATCCAGCCTCTAACACAAGATAAGCGGCCGAAAGAGATTAAGAAAGACATAAAACCTAAGTTGGAAACTAAAAAACCTGTCAAACAAGAGATTAAACCTAAGGTTAAACCGACAATAGTGAAGTCGGAGACGAAAGTACCGCCCAAGAAGAAGGAAGTGAAGGTAGTTAAAAGCGAAACAAAAGTAGAGGAGAACATAGAGAAAGAAGAAGAAGAGAAAATGGAGGCTCCGTTGCAAGAAGTCCCTAAGGTAAGTTAAAATAATAAATGAAAGCTCTACATCCTATTTTATTTTTTATTTTTGACCAGAATATAAACAAACATGGCGACTATGACATACACAAGGTTAATGTGAAAGGGGGTATAAATCCGTCAGGGTTTCAACGTGTCACTGTCGGCTGCTATATTGCAGATATAATAATTACGGGATATGTTTATTTTGCTGTCCATACAAAAAAATATAATAGAAAAAATGTACAACCCTGTCGTTATAACCTGCATTCCAAATGCTTGTTAGCGATGTAAATACGTTGATATTAGGATTACCTTTATTCTCTGACGACCTCCGTGGAGCAACGGCTAAGCGCGTCGGAAAGTAAACGGGGGTTGCGGGTTCGATTCCCGCCCCGAGTCCGGGTGTTTATGTATAATATGTATTTCTTTATAAAATAAAACTATATAAGTAGTATATCAGTTGTCTAGTACCCATAACACAAGCGCTATGCAGCTTACTTTGGGACTAGATGGCGCTGTGTGAAATGTCTGAGTGTATTATTATTCTTCCTTTTTTAACTTTACGATAGAACTATTGACTTTTGGCGAAGTTGTAGACTGCAAATTTTTTGTTGTCATGGGTCACATCCTTATGGAATAACCTTTTATAACAACTAGAAATGGGATAGTTCGCAAACGATTGACTCAGTTGTCATACTTATTAGTTATTAAAACAAACGCTTCAATAAAAACCACCAAGAATTGAAAGAATAAAGATCGTGATAGGAGTAAAAATTTGTATTTTTTTTAAAAATACTTAAAAACGAAGAATAGAAGATTATTATTGTATGCACGTCGCGAACAATAATATTCCTCTGCTATTCTTCTGCCTTACATTTCGAATGAATTTTGTCACTCACATATTAAAGTGAACTGATCTAATATACTAATTTAATCGAAGAACATAGACAACCATTAGGTAACATTACAAATTAAAAACAAACGCTTGACAAATAATCTCAATTTGATTAGATTGATTAGATTATATTAGTGTTATTTATGCATATTTCATAGTTTCCTGTATATAACGGAAAAGCAGTGTTGTTAGTGTTACATGTAATACGCTGGACCAGTGAACGGTGAAAACTTAACCAGATTCTGGTTAGTTTCATGTTTGTTATGGACAAAAATAAAAGAAATAGGATATAGATAATCATACCGATTGTGTACATACCTAGGCGAAAATGTGTGAGGAGAATGATGAGATTTGAGGAAGCGAAAGAAGTATGTAAGGACCGCGACGCTTGGCGCTCCGTCCTCTCTGACTACCCTGTTAGAAGAGATACAGCGTGATGATATGTTATGTTATACCGATTATGTGACAGATCCAGAATTAGTGATACTTTCGGTGTTTGATACAATCACTGATTTTTTTTTTCTTCATGGCATGGCGCACAGTTAGCGCATTTGCAAATTTGCCAAGAATCGACATGAAGCACGTTCGAAGCAAACTCGTCCCTTCTTATCGTAAAACTTCTTCAGTAAAGTGATAGTCGGCGTTACTGAAGTTATAAAGGACTTCTTGGTAGAGCGTGAGAACTTCAGCTACACATGTTTATATTCTTTTCACTTATACAGAACATTAAAACACAGTATACTATCACTATTGTTATTTATAACTCCCAAAAATGTAAAAAATAGAAAATCTAAATAAAATAACAACCTCATTTCTCCCGTTCCCGCCAAAAAGTCCTACGATTCTGAGGTAATAAAATATTGCCATCTGATCTAATGGGTGATCTAGTGGCGTCCATAGCGAGCGTAGTGGTTCTTCAGTGTTTGATACTATCACTGAGGCAACACAATGTTGCGAGTCGTCTACTGGATGAGTGATACTTTCGGTCGAAAATAGTGGCGTCCATATAAAGCAGCCATTCCCATAGTGGGCGATAACGCCCCCTTGTGGGCGCTGCAGGCCTAAAGGGGGGCGGTAAGAGACCCAGAAAAAAAATGGGGGCGTTGTGTAGAGGCCTGGGGGGTGATTTGTAATTTCATTTAGCTAGGAGGCATCTTAGACAACGACTGCATGAGCTCTCGACTCAGTAGACAAAATAAGTTTGGGAACCAGTGATATAAAGCGTGGTGTTGCTTCGGTGTTTGATACGACACAATATTGTGTGTCACGTACTGGATGATTGTGTATCAAGCGCAGTGGTGCTTCGACATTTGATACAGTCAATAACCCAGGCCAGATTCTGGCTTTGGATGGTTTGAAAACTGCCAGTTATCTAGTCAGCCCCCATACATCCATCAGCATCAATTTTATTTCATAAACATTGCAAAATATTTTTTGTCTCCAGAATTCACCATCTCCCACAGAAGAAGCAAAAGAGCCGTCCCAACCAGAGTTCAAACCAATTAACTATGCAGCGGCGGCAAAGGCCTCTAAACCCAAACCAAAACCCACTACACCACCGATTAGCGAGAAAACACCACCGCCAGGGAAGACTGCTCCACCACCCCCAAAAACAGAAAAAAAAATTGAACCCAAATTGAGCAAACCGGTAGAGAAGAAAGACGCTGAAAAGAAGGAAAAGGTTCCAATCAAAGATAAGGTAAAATCAGATAAGGCAGTCATCAAAACGGAAAAACCTATTATACAAAGGAAAAATTCTGCTAAATAAGGTGTTCTTGGTGTGCTTCAATTTTTTGGGAGTCAAAATTTGTTTGTGACAGTGTACAAAAAACTACTAAAAATCTCATTTTTTTTGTACTGGCAACACGGATTTTGATGTTTAACCCCACGCATTGTACAGATGGTTTTACGTAATTTAGTGGTTAGCATGTGATATATGATATATCCAAACTAAAATGCATTTTTTTTTCTCGTCGAAGAAGCGAAAAAAAATAAAAAATGTAAAAAAAGTTAAATTTAGTAACCGATGTGAATATTTAGAATAATTTAGTGTTATAGCGGTTTTTCGACTGAGAATTTTAAATCTTATTTAATCTTGTTTATAATATGCATGTAAGAGTCGAAATACAGCTGAATAATACTTAGGAGTATAACAGTCCATTTCTAGCTCATAAATTTAAAAAAGTTGGTGTAATTAAAAAAAAATGTATATTATAAAAGCACGTGTTTAACAAGTAAATTTTTGTCAAAAGACAGTGTTGCTTCAAGAAAAATTACTATGAAACTACCATATTAGTAGGGAATGGTAGCATTTTTTAAACAGGGAGTCTTTGTTCTCTAATTTAGTTTTATATATAGATGATAATACTAATTTAAAATTGTCTTTAAGTCTAATTCTATTGTGTTTATTGTTTAAAAAATTCAGGAGTCGTGCATTTCTATTGTAATGGATCGAATTGGCTATATTATTAATTTTAATATTTTTAATATAATTTTTAAATATTTCAAATGTAAGTTTCTATCTCTTAATATTACAATAAAATATGTAACATACCCACAGAAAGTATCTTTTATTGTGCAGTTAGCGTTAAAAATAGTTGATCAAAATAAATACGCAAAAAATTATAAATAACAATGCTTCCTTCACAAATGACGAGGCATTATTTTGTAAACATGGCGAAAATAAAGTCAAATATTTTATTTTGACATAATCACAGATATTCAGAATTACTTCAAAGTTATCAACGTTTATTAACTATTTTGTTCATACACTTTCGATGCTGACTGTATTAAAAAATTAATTACAAAAATGCAATATAAGGTTTGTTCAACACAAGAGTGATAGATTATGTATCCATTTCGCCCGAAAATGCGCGATTTTCTGAATGTTCATTTAACTGGTAACACTAACTCAAAATATTAATCTTTTTCCAATAAATTATAACATATTCGCGTCCTATTTAGATTACAAATTAATATCTTTAATATTAGTGATTATCAACCATTTTATACCAGTATCTAACGTTACAAAGATTTCAGTATGTTAATTTGAATTTAGAATTTATGTTACCATAGACTATTTTTTTTAAGTTTTCACAATGAATTCTACATCCAGTCGCTTAAAAATATCAAAGAATATGATGCAATTTCAAATTAAAGTGGTTATAATCAATATAGTATTATAGTAATACTTATAGTTTTAATAAAAAGATATTTTTATAGAATAGAAGAGTCATGCAATGTTGCAGACACATTGATATTTTCAGTTAGAAAAGGATTTTTTTTGACAAATCATTTTTTTTATTTGATAAATTTCAAAATGGACGCCTAAATTTGACAGCAAGATATTGCTGGAAAACGGCACAGGTGGATTAATTTTAAATTTTTCTTATAGCAAGATGAAAAATCTTTAATATTATTTCATAAAATAATACATAATTATTTATGATTATTAATCTTTTTAATGAATTCGTAGGTTTTTAATGTTTACTTTTTATTCTAGGGCGTCTTATTTTTATTATTATATAAAAAAAATAACGAAATTATTAAGTAATAGTTATTTTTATAATTGAAGTTTTTGGTCTGATTATCGTGTGGTTTTTTATAAATATAAGGTTTAGCAAACTAGCTTTTACCCGCGGATTCGCTTGTGTAATGCTGGAACACTAAAATATGAAGTTGTACTGAGCCAAAATACGTCAGACCATTTTTAAAATAGAACTATCGCCATTGCATTAGACTACAATATTTTAACAGTGCTGTAAATCACAGTAAAATTGTGAAAAATACATATATTTTTTTGTAATAGACATGGCAATAGCTGCTATTAGGCCTCCAAGCATAGGGGCTGATCTTTCCAACATTCTGACAGGGCTCCTCGAGATATTTGTGGCCCCTGTTCACCAAAGCTATGGCCTTGTTTGTATGAAAGTTTTCTTTTTTGGCAATAAGCTATATTTCCATCGTCACTATATCTTTTTAGGTATTATAATTTATTTATTAATTGACTTGTAAACGTTATTTTATAGTTTTCGCATAATTTAAAAGCAAGGATATTTTGTATAAATTAACAAAAAAAAATGTGTTAGTATTTTACCATTGCAGTAACTTTCGTTTGAAATCGTCATTAGCAACGAGTGTTCAACAATACTGCCATGAATTAAAGTTGTCCAAGATACAGTTGAAAAAAGAAAAAACATTTTTCTACTAGGTACCCTTTTTCATATAAAAAAATGCCATAGGTACATAATTTATTGTAATCATTTCAATATTAAGCGTCGATTGCACCAACTACTTTAACTCGACTTAAGGATTGAACATCTCGCTTGCACCAACTATTAAATCGTTGGTGCAAGCGAGACGTCAAATCCTTAAATAAAGTTTAAATAATTGGTACAAGGCACCCTAAATAAGAAACAAACAAACACTGACTGTATGTACACGTAATTATTAAAAATAAATATGATAATAACATTTTCTTATTCGGCAAGCAATACTAGTATAAACAGTATAGTCACAGTACAAGTAAGCATACAGTATTCTATCTTCATACAAACGCTCCCAAACGACGCGCCTCGAAATCTCGGCATTTCTCGGCATACGACAGTCGCGAGTGCGCCGCGGTTGTCGTCGGACGGTGTGAGACGCGCCCGCGCATTTACTGACGACATATTACGTCGAATCAAGTTTACGAGCATAATGTTCAGTGTATGGATGTTTGAATACATCTATATCGAAACCGGAAATATTTCTCTGTTGCTAATTTGTAGGAAATATATTATCATAAGGATCTATTTACTTTGTTGCTGATTTTTTTATTATACTGCACACAAAATGCATTTTTTTTTGTCCATTTCCACCATACTAACCCACAATCTTTTGAAACTAGATATAAAATACTAGTAAAATTATATAAATAAAAACGTATTAAATTTGCAATAATATAAAATGAAAAGATAATATGACCATTTATTAAGTACCTATTATCAAATACGTAACCCAAGAAAAACATTCAGTCCAAGTCGGTAGCCCTATTGCGCGTTTACGCACCAAACGACCGTAGGTAATTATCTCTAGGACACTGCCGAGATAGAATACTGTATGCTTACTTGTACTGTGGTATAGTTATCTTTGCATTATATCTGTAGAAAAATTAAATCTTGGACAAGTCAGTCGTAAATAGTTGAAATACATCCTTTCAGACTTCCGAAGTGCCTAAAATAGGATGTCAAAGCAATCCGTTAATTTTAAAATTAACTTTATCACGGTAAGTTAGATGTAAAATTGTGTTCGCTCCATTATTAGCCAAAACAACAGAATTTATTAATAGTTTTTAAAACTTGTGAAATAGGAATAATAATTTATTTTTGTGTTTGGAATGTTTATTAAAAAAAAATGACGTAACCTATACAAAAAACGCGGGAAATGTGAGTTCGTTTTAATTTATATTTGTCATTCTATATTTGGTAATAATATAGCGAACATATGTATATGATTGTAAATTGAAATAATATAATTAATTCAACGTATCGTATGTATGCTAGTTTTATGTTATCACAAATATCTACATACAATGTTTAGTGAATTAAATTTAGTAATACGATAAACTTTTATTGTAATTTTATTTCTCTCCAACATATATCACCCAATCTAAATATTTCTTTAGAAATTGCTAGATGCTAGTGTACCCAATTTCCAATTTGCAAATAAAAACACGAACAATCGTAGAATATCAGTCAAAAAAATTAGTTATGTTTATTTGATAGGCGATGCATTGGAAATTTTGACGGCAGGGATCACAGTTTTACTAAGGGTGGTTTGCACCATTTAAACTCGATTTAGGGATTTGATATCTCGCTTGCACCAATTATTAAATCGTAAAATTACATCGAGTTGAAAAATAATTCCATAACCATTTTAGGTAGTATCACCAACCTCAACTTTGCCTACCGGAAACAAATTTTAAATTTATTTTAGTGTGCAATGTAATACGAATTACTACCTTATAATTATTCGGCGTAGAGTTCGAATTTGTTAAGCAAAATTTTTATCGTCTTAGTATTGCCAAAGGAAAAAAAATATCATTATCGTCAGCCCGTGTTCGTCTACTGCTGGACATAAGCCTTTCCAATATTGTGCCGCCATATCCGGTACTCGGAAAAAATATGATTGGATAAAATCTAGGCAATGTTGTGGCAGTTTACTGTAATGTAGCTAATTACAAATAAATAATTTTACACTGTGTGATCTCAAACTAACCGGACATGTAGTCGCTACAGTTGCTAGCTTACTGCACACTGAATTGGGAGAGCATCGTTTAATTTGTTGTATCTTCGATTCAGTTCCTGAATTAATTGCCCTGCAGACAAAGTGATCCACGTAGTCCACGTAGGAATTTAAACTTGAACCTACGTGCGTCAAGTTTGCAATGCAACTGCACACACTTGGAGCAAGTTTAAATTAGACTTCCAGCTACCACGCGACGGATACAATGTTGACAACAGTTTTGTCGTCGTACTAGAAGGTAATTGTTGGTAATAATATACAAAACCTTGATACCTACAAATAATAAGATTGCAGCCATATTGAAATCTTTGGGTGTCATTAAACTGTAAATTTGCTTTTAAAATCGTTATTGATTAATCTTTGTGGAGATTCAGCAGTTCATATGGACATTTATTGGCCCCCATGAATTAGTTATTAAATATCTATGACCAAGTATGGATTAAATGTCAAAACGAGAAGAGGTAGTATCCAAAACTTAACCGAAGCTTTAAATCAGTGTTTTTCAACCTTCTTGAATAAGCGACCGCTTTACAAAAACAGTTTTTGCGGCCCCTAGGGTTGTAATAAAACTGGCGATTTTAAAGACATATATCGTTTTTATTCGATTGAAACTACTGATCACTTAGATTTAAAAAAACTGATCAAAAAATCAAGTATACTGTGCAAATTAGTCACGGGCGCTTTATAGACAGATATATTGATATTCTTTCGCATTGACAAATTATTAGAAAATAAATAGACACAAAGGACACCTTCTAATTAAAACTGTTGCATTTTTTTTGTAGTATATGACTGCTTTTTACTTTTACTTAGTTTACGACCGCGACCCCCCGGGCAAGATTTTGCGAGCCCCGTGGGGGTCGCGACCCACAGGTTGAAAAACACTGCTTTATATGATTTAGGATTATAAGAATGATTTAGGAA
Source organism: Zeuzera pyrina (assembly GCA_907165235.1). Taxonomy (NCBI): domain Eukaryota; kingdom Metazoa; phylum Arthropoda; class Insecta; order Lepidoptera; family Cossidae; genus Zeuzera; species Zeuzera pyrina. Next base: position 4,239,473 of record OU015647.1, read on the forward strand.
GTATAAATAAAAGAATTATAACAGTCATAATATTTATTAAAGACAATAAACTTATACAGGTGAATATTTATAACATTATGTAAGCGATTAAACTTGTTACCGATCCAGTTCAAACAAGTTTCCAATTCGTGCTAATATCTTCTTTACAACTTGAAATGTTAGTTTCCTTGCATAATCTTATTGTAACATATCCATATAAACATATATTTGGACGGTATTCTCGAATATTGTAATTGTTGTAGTCTTTAGAATAGTCACTACACACACGTATTACTGTGACATGCGTCTTAATAGGCGGATAGAATGAAATAGAGCTAGTACACTTTAGGCGTTTTAAAGCGCGCGGTTTGCTAACGCGCGTTTTAAAACCAAGAAGTCTAATTAGGCATCATGGAGCACTCAACCTATAGAGACGAAACATCGGACCATCTTATTCATCACTACTAAGTTTATTTACACTAACAAATATCAACTCTCGCTCGCATTAAGCAGTACACAACCAATACTGGACCTGTGTGTACATCTCTGTATATTCCGTCAGATATTTAAATATTTATGTAATGGCTTATTGTTCTATTCGATGGTGTGGCTACAACAGCAAAAAATCAAATTATAAAACAGAACGCAGTAACCGCGACAGTGTTTACACGTAAATTGTTTTCATACAAAATAAATTACATTGGCACTCTATAGGTTGAGTGCTCCATGTTATATACACACACAAACACGCGTTCGTCAAGCGCGCGCTAAACGCGCGTTGCGCGGGCGTCACCCACGCGCTTCTAGATACATTTGCCACTATGAAGGTGTACATTTAATTGTGCGTTTTCGTGTGGAGTGGAGTTTTTCTTCTGGATAAATCGAGTCCCTTAAAATTGTTAAACCACCACTAATATCGTCTTTTATAACATAGAGTAAGTCTTCAAATGATTTTATAGACATTCTAAAATAATCAAAAACGCTTGTATCGCCTTAATTTTGGATATAGCGTTGTAAACATGCCATGTGTCAGCCTGTCTCGTAATATTGTGTGCACACAAAATTTCCTTTCAATCTGTTGTCGATTTATAGCGTCGATAGAGCAGCCACAAACAAGCTATTCCACGTCCATAATCGAACTGAGCCAACGTATACACCCGACTAACGCTTTTCGAACGCCGCGAAGCGCGCTGTGTGTACGTTAGCAAACGTGCTGTACGTATACGCCCAACGCCAAGTATGTACTAGCTCTAAGTCTACATGTTTATACTAGTTTACATATTGTACATTAAAAACAAATTTCATTATGAAATACGTAGTACCATCATGTATAAATTTGAATTAATCTTTTAAATGTTGTACGTACATACATAATTAAATAAAGACGTCAAATTAGTACAGATAAAGTTATTTTCTACGTGAAGTTATAGACAACAGATAGCAATTAATAAGGATGTAATATGTAATTTATAATATGAACACTTTTTATTGCTAATTTTTAATATAAGAGCGACTCACATAATGCTATCAAGATATATGAACAAGACAATAAATATTAATTCTCTTTATATTAAATACGATAATAAACTCGGAGCGAGAAAATAACGATTGGAAAGATTATCTCCAAAACATCAAAGTCGAAACTCATTTGAATTTGTTCGGTAAGTGCGTGCGTTCCATCAATCGGAGGTGTGGCTACAGCATTATTTTAACATCGATAGCACATTTAGTCCTCAGGTCATACTTATTAAGTGGTATTAATTACAAAATATATTTTATTTTGTTAGGCCAGGAGTGACCTCAGTATTTTCTTACAGGGAGTGTGTTTTTAAAAATGTTATGCTCAGGAATATTCCCAAATTTGAAAAAAGTAAGTAAATTATCAGAAATATTCCTGAATATCGGCAATTTTCCTGAGAAATAAACTCCCATATTTGGTTTTTTGTTCCTGTTGGGACTTTTTCTATAGAATACGTGTTATACCTACGTGTATAGTGGGATCTTTTTGAGATCTTTTTTGACTATGATCAGTATTAATATTACAGTAAGCAAAAATGGGAACCATTTTCGGTTTTAGGGTTAGGTAAGGGTTAGGTTTTTTCAAATGTCGTCAATGAAAAGTAATGGACTATATCAACTTTACAAAAAATAAATAGATTATTTGAATACCAAAGAAATATTTAAAGATCTATTTGAAAAGCAGCGAAATGTAGATGGATAGAAGTAGGAAAAATATAAACGAACGTAATTGACAGATCTACTATTAATAGATATTACACTATTGTATAGACCAGCCTTTCCCAAAGTGGGCGATAACGCCCCCTTGTGGGCGCTGCAGGCCTAAAGGGGGGCGGTAAGAGACCCAGAAAAAAAATGGGGGCGTTGTGTAGAGGCCTGGGGGGTGATTTGTAATTTCATTTAGCTAGGAGGCATCTTAGACAACGACTGCATGACTCAAAGTGGGCAGTAGACAAAATAAGTTTGGGAACCTAGAGTATAGACTCAGGTGTTACTTTGCGGAAATTCATTTCATGTGATAAATTCCTAAAATCTTTAGCAATTTTCTCAAACTCTAAAAACCACCAATCGACACGTGTTTCGCCTCTCAACGAAGCATCCTCAGGATATACCAGAGATAGGATTCGGTCAGATTTGGTGCTGGCTTGCTAACCGAATCCTATCTCTGGTATATCCTGAGGATGCTTCGTTGAGAGGCGAAACACGTGTCGATTGGTGGTTTTTGGACTTTGAGCGGAAAATTGCTAAAGATTTTAGGAATTTATCATATGAAGTAGATATTACGTGGATGTGACCACTATACTCTTTCTCGCTTTAACAACCTACGTTTATCAAAGCGGCCATTACGATCTAAGATATTGCATTCTGCCATTACTTCATTTTTCACTTGTGAAGGTCAAATATAATCAAAAAATTTAAAATACTGACAAAGATTTGTTTTGTGTCACAGGACTGTCAAATACAACGGTATAAGTCTTAAAATATTGAGCATACCGATAGAGGCGAAATATGTGTATTCCCATCCCTTTCTATTACAGGCTTACGCCATATATGTCTTTCAGTCAACAATTCGTGACGTATGAAAGGCTATATCTATCAGTGGTAGATCTATGAAATTATTTTTATATATCTTAGGGGTATCCATTAATTACGTGAGCTCAAACTGAGGGGAGGGAGGGGTCCAGTAAAATCTCATTTAATCAAGGCGGGGGGGGGGGGGGGTGATATAAAAATTATAAAATTTTTCCTTTACTTTTTTTAAGCGTCCCATTTTTCCCAAAAATCGCATGACTATAAATGGAGTGAGTAAAAATTTAAGGAAGATGATGCTATTGTCTGTTTAGAATTTTAATTGTATAAAATTTAAATAAATTGGTTCGTATTTTTTTACTTTATGAAAATCAATTTAGTTATTTAACTACTATAGCGTAAATGTCACGTGGGGGGGGGGGGGGGGGGGGGGGGGGGGGGGTTTGTGTCCAAATTAAAAAAAAACAGCTCACGTAATTAATGGATGCCCCCATATAGGTAAAAGCGTCATTTTTATATTGATGAAGAATCGTTGAGCTTGTAGTATAACCAAAAGGACGATATAAGTATAAAAATCTCAGAATTTTTGAGGACTGCGTTTTTATTAACACAATAAAGATACATATAAAAAAATACAAAATAATATTTTGCATTTTTTTTAACCAAAACTTAAAAATATTACAAGGCATATTGAAGTCACGGTGGTTATGCTATCTGTCCTCCCCTTGCAAACACTAATAAGCACGTCTGTCAACGTTGAATCTAATAACTACAATAAGATAAAATTTCACACGTAGCGCTTAGATCGCGAAACAGTTAATACTTTATGTAACGAACTTCAGTTATTTTTATCAACATTTTGAGCTTAATACCGTGGGCAGTTGGAACAATAAAACTAAATAAGAATACCCCGTAAAATTGAGATTTATATAACTAAAATTTCGACTAGAACCAGGGCCGTATTAAGGTCAATGCTTTTTTAAACGCAATAATTATGGCATTAAAGTGGCGTATTGGAAATTTTGACGGCAGGGATCTCAATTTCTCTTAGTAACTACAAAACGTATGAAAGTGATATTTGGTAACCTGATTCTTCATTTCATTGACTTTATTTTGCCAGTTGCGATACACGATTGGTTACCTTTTGTAACACAAAAAAAAATATCAAAGAAACCACTTTTAAAACAGAGATTTACATTTTTAGGAGTAACGGGACCGATTTATGTTTCTAAATTTTCTGTATAGTTTTAATCTAAACATATTCTTCAAAATGTCAGTTGAATTTTTTAAAATTAATTATAGTTTTTAAAACTATTCGTAAGCTAGTGCGCGCGCACTTTTGCATAGACCAAAAGGTCTATTTTGGATTAAATTATTGTTTCACAATGCGTCGCCTTAATACATCGCGCTAAGCTACGCGATAAATTGAGTGGCTTCACTTATAACTAACCATTTAACGACATCGATAAACATATTTCTGAATTGTCGAAATGGAAATCAATGGATGGAAGGTTCTGTTTGTAACGTATCCAAAGATATATTTTTTCATTAGACTATTAGAGGTTTTTAATAGCCGTAGCCACAACATAATTGATGCGAAACATTCATTCGCTAAAAGAAACCGTCCCCCGAGCTATTGCTAACGGCTAGTGTCATAACGACGTTCATAAATTATCGCGTTGAGGTTACACCTGCGTTTAATGTCAATTTAAACGTCATTAGACCTTAATGTGACCCCAGATTTAGCGAGTGTCACTTTTGTCAACTATCGTAAATTTTAATTTCACATTACTTTGGGGGTAGGGCTTCATAAAAAGGAGAAAAACGTCCTTAGTGCCCCGGGCCCCCAGAGCCCGCTACAGTCCTGCACCAAACCCCCGCATACCGAAACAAACAATCTACAAATCAGGTGTTAGTATATGTATAGTATAATGTTTCAATTCAATTAAATTTTTTCAGTGATGGCTTCTAATGTGACAAGCACATTAATTCTGCCAATGTCACGTATAGTGTAATGTTTAATTCGACAGTGATTTGACGTTTTTAATATGTCAAAGTTCAAATGTTGCCAGTGATGCATTAGATAGAACAGTCGATATCGATTGAATTAAATCGATTGATATTTGATTATACACTGATTGGCTGATTGATAAACCTTATTGTATTATTAAATTAGATGTATTATTATAACCAATAATGTAAATGTGACGGTGTAAATACCACAATATGTGTGTGTGAGAGAGCGGGCGTGATTCTGTGACGTCGCCATTTCGCGATGTACTATTCAAGTCATTAATTGTAAAAAGGTAAAAAATAATAATGCAAGTTGATTTAACAGAACATCACTTTTTTAAAAATTGCGATAACTGGTAACCCTTGATACGTCAAATCACTCTATTGAATTAAATGTTAAGACTGTAGTCAGTACTGTTCCTTTAGGCCTCAAGACACGATAAGGCCACGTATATCACAATCATTGCCAGGCGATGAAACTATATCTGACGCATTTCTTACAATTAGGTCGTAAGTCATTACACACAAAAATTTGCGGTTATATTCGGTTAGTCCCGCCATTTTGTATTTCTTGCGCCATTTTGTTTCCTGGACACATACTTCTATTGAAATATTACAGATATTAAAAAATATCGGTTTAATATGTAGTAAAAAATTTTGCTGTCATATTTTATAATCGTTAAATATTGGTACTGTCATATCGAAGGCAGTGTCCATGGAAGTCACAAAATAGCGGCATTTAAAACAACATTTTGTATAAAGAGTTAAATATCCATTTTTATTATGGAATATGAACCATTATTATTATAGAATATGAACAAAAATCGTTACTATACAACTTTAAATATCGAGAAAATAGTAATTATTTATGGCTTTTCGTTATAAAGTAGTATTAGCGCATATACCTACTAAGGCGGCCACGAGGCTTCAGGCAGTCCTCTATACACGCTAGAAAACGTGTAGAGGAATAACAACGTTTTCAAAATTTCATTAAAGTATAGGCATTGGCAATTAGCCGTCAGCCTGAAAAGTATGCCAACAACAATGATAGTAAGCTCTTTCATTCATTATATACGAACCCATATTTGAATGATAATACATTTTCTGCATGTTTATTTTATCATTGTGTTTACAACGAGACAATGTATATAGCCTAATTTTCTAAAATTAAAACATATACACTTCCCACTCAAATATTTTTAGACGCCGTAAAAAGCATCAAAAAATACCGTTGAATTCATCAAAAATAGAATAGTACCGATTTTATAGTGCAAAAAGTGCTCTTATAAATTCCAACGACATAGGCTTATAATACAATATTTGGTATGGGTTTATATCAACTACGGTTAATGCGTTTTGATACTTGCCGAGATGAATTTGTTTTTCGATAGATTTTCCTAATATTAAAAAAACTAGTAACGAAATCTCCAGAAGTTTTTTTTGGGTAGAAATTGATTTTGTAAACTTTGCTTTTGGTGTCCGATCATTATCAAAAATATATGGACGTAGTTTTGTCTCTGAAGAATTAGTTAAAAAAATGTCTATGGTCAAGTGTCAAAACGGGAAGCGTAGTTAATCTAAACCTTAAACCAATATTTAAAACAACATTGAATAAATAGATCCATCAACTTTTGCAACTAGACATATCCAGACTACATCTTATAAAAGTAAGGTTTTGAATTGACAAGAGTAAAAGAGACAGAGCAATGATTTAGCTTATCATGGTACTAAGAGTGAAAGAGATAGAATATGCATTGGATTTCTCATGGCATTGCTATTGGTAGGGGACATTTTATGCAGTTCGGTATATCTGGTTGTGTAAATCGACAGATAAAAAAATGTTTATTTCATTTTTTTATTATAGTTTTCATAATTAAATTTTTAGAGAACAAAGGGCGAAAACTATACAGCCAATATAATAAAAAATGTTGCCGTAAGTACAGACAAAACGTTATAATAATTATATCAATACAACTCATAATTAATATTGTTTTATTTATAATAAATGCAAAAAGGAAACCTGATTTCGTTTTTACATACATAATTCTACATAATATTACTTCTAAATAATTTCGTTGATACAGAAATTGTTTAAACTATAATTATAAATATTTAGGTACAAATTAACAATAATGGCACCTGAAAACTGCGTTCGAAATTATAATTACAAAAAGAAAAATAAGCTGCTCACTCCCCTAAACAATCTTTAACATGGCTACATAATATCTAAAATTGTCATGCTTTTTAAATACATGATTTATATTCTATCGAACATGCTGAAGAAAAAGTAATATAAAAAAAATTAAAGAATAAATACTGTAAGGTACAATTCTGCTCGTGCCTTACTTATATTTATATATTATATTTATATTTACTAATCATATAATTCAATTCGTCAACATGCAATTGATAATCTCGAAAAATATGTTCACATTACAGAACAAGTATCTTCTTATTAAAATACAAATTGCATTTAAGACACTTTATGACATAAATTCTAAATTCAAATTCGTGATTCCAAAGGAGTGTTGCTAGGTTAAATAAAAAAACGAAAATAAAATAACGAGTTTTTAAACCGCTATTTCCAATGCTGCCAACTGACAATAGTGAATTGTTTTTCTGTGGAAGAAAACGTCAATATTCCCTAAAAAGCTATGGCACAAAATTGAAATCTGCCATTACATTTGTAACTCTTAAGCGTTATTATAATTGACTTCGATCCTAAGTAAAACTATTTTATAACAACTAAGGTAAAACTCCATATTTAGTGCCACCTACGAAAAAAAAATTATTATTGAGACCATATTTTAAATATAAAAAAGTTAATATAATTTTAAATATTAAGAAAAACTTTCAAACACGATGGAACGCCTGTTATTTCTTGAATTTCTTTCTTGAGTCGGAGGCCATAAGTAAGGGAAAGTATTTGTCAATAACTCATTTGTGAAATAAATAAAAAGACAAAGCCGTAGCGAACATCACAGTGAGACTGACGAAACTTAGCTTCGCCATGTATGTATCGCATCTTTAGAATGAAATTGACCTAACTCAAAATTGCGAGATTTTGATTTTGTTCAAAGAGTTCATCTTTCATGTTCCGTCTATGTGGTCTCATAATCATTCCACCAAACGAAAATAGACCTGGAAGTGTTTCCAGCTTCCAGGTATATTGTAGTATTGGCATTATTTGCATTGGTATAGAAATTGGCTTATTATCTGCACAATGTACAATAACGATATGTCGTAAAGTAATGACATTGACGATGACGTAATTTTTATAATAACTGGGGCATAAAGAATCAATATGGCAACACTGGCCTACACACTACACAACTAAAAACTTACCTTCACTGTGTTATTTGCAGGATTACATCTCTTTTTATTTGATCTGAGTTAAATACATAGCAGATTTCAGTAACGTAACTTTAAAGATATTACTAGATATTGTGTCCAAAGTCAGTAACAATCTAAATACGTTAAATTCAGTATACAAACCTCACTTCATGCTGACGTTTCCATTGTAGAAGTCAAATCCATCAAGACCTTCAGGCTCGAACGCGCGGATCTGCTCGAAGAGATCGCTGTCCATGAAGCTGCTCTCAGTCATGGCCGGCGTCGAGCTGAAGTAGCTGCTTCAGTTGTTGTATGGTCATGTTTGAGTTGGTGTAGAGGCGATCATGTTATGTTTGAGTTGGTGTGAAATCGATCATGTCATGTTTGAGTTGGTTTGGAGGCGATTATAACATGTTTTAGTTGGTGTAGGGGCAATCATGTCATGTTTGAGTTGTTGTAGAGGTGATCATGTCATGTTTGAGTTGGCGTGGAGGTGATTGTAACATGTTTTAGTTGGTGTAGATGCAATCATGTCATGTTTAAGTTGGTGTAGAGGCGATCATGTCATGTTTAAGTTGGTGTAGAGGCGATTATGGCATGTTTGAGTTAGTGTGGAGGCGATTATATCATGTTTTAGTTGGTGTAGAGGCGATCATGTCAGGTTTGAGTTGGTGTGGAGGCGATTGTAACATGTTTTAGTTGGTGTAGAGGCGATTGTCCCATTTTTGAGTTCGTTGTTTGATGTTGTAATTAGTGAGAGAGCGATTGTGTCATGTTATATTGTTTCCATTAGCGGAATTGTTTTATTATATTGATAATCATTTTGTTTATAGTTAGAAGTTGTGTATACATGACACATTGTTATATTTTAAAGTTCAATCGCCAGTTGTGTTTGCGGGATGGGTATTTGTTAAATTAACATTTTTTGGTGGTAATTGTATAATAATGATTAAAATGCCAATGCGTTTTGGTGCGTTGCATTGAGAAGTGTTTTGGTCCCAAAATGACATCAGGTTTTCACACATTTTAAACAGTTGATGTGTTTGTATGTGTGTGTGTTCCATTGGCAACCGTCGGCAGCGACCAGAAGGAATCGGGAAAAGAAAATGCAACACGTTAGTGAACACGAAGACGGTCACAGACGAAAGAAAAACAAATGAAAACAGAGAAAACGTTCCAGAAACTTCCTCGCCAAAAAGGCAGCACAGACAAAGCGGCAAAACGAGTCTGCCCGGCATTTCTCACGTTTATTTAATGAATCAATTAAATTAAAAAAAACCATTAAAAGAAATTAAAAACAAAACTGACCGTCTGTGTTGCATTTTCGCGTAGGGTTGTTTTGAAAAATTGTCTTTGAAAATGTCTTATGGCTGATTGGTCTTATACCGGTACTTTTATCACAGAAAAAAATAAGGACCTAAAAAAGTTAAGCTCCAAATGGCATTGCGTACATAATATACTATTTAATGTACACCTATTTTTATGGAGCAAATGAATAATTACGGCGAGACCAAAAAAAATACAACTGTGTGCGTCAAATTTTTAATTCTTAGGAGAGTTATATGCGGGTATTGTTAACGTAATTATAATTAACCACGTGTAATAAACATGAAATTACGCTTCAAAATGGAAGATTTGGAAAAAACGTGCGTAATTCGATTCATTTCATTTTTAATTTATTTGCACAAAAAAATTACACAAAAATAGTACTAAAAAAAATAACAATGACAAAAGGCAATGCTTATCTCTTTGAGAGATTTCTTCCAGCACACCTCGGCGATAGAGAAAATTAACGAGGGTAGGATGTGACGCCAGTTTCATACGGTTCGTAGCGTGTACGTGAATGGAAGACGTGGTCTCGCCTATCTTGGTCTAATATATGCGTATACTATACTATGCTCCTTCTCTTTTGCATTACCAATCTTTTTTATTTCAACATTGTACCTGCGTAGATGTCATTTTTTCGTTGGCGTGAAAGTATTTATCCAATCGTAACCCATAATTTGCGCGCGAAACGTCTTCATCCGCTATTGGTTGTTGCATACGCGCTATACAGTTCACAAATGTTATAAGCGAATAGCATAAGTTGTATTTTGAATCTAAACGTACCGCGACAAGGTCTGCATTTAAATGGTTTCTAAAATAGTCTTTAAACGGCGTTAGTTTACAACTTTCTGCTCTAAGGAATATTGTTGATGTGACTTGTATTTGTTCTATAACTATTTGTAACCGAAATCACATAATGATGCGATGAACCGCAGTCAGAATTTGTTTTTTAATAAATGTACAATAAAATCAAATCTGGCATATGACAAATCAAAGACAATTTTTTTAAATAATAAACCGTTTTTTCTTGACATATATATTGTATTATACAATACATTAAAACATACATGCATTCAAGACAATAACATTCGTAATTTTAATTATATAAGAGTTAGTTATAAGACCTGGCGCACTGACAAAAATGGTCTGATATTTTCTTATACAATACCTACGTCTAATGTTTCTTGCATGCCTCGGATGCCTCCGTAATGTTTCATCGTGATGTTTTGTTCTAATATTTTCGCTTAAGTTCTAACACCGAGTAAGTTAAAACATTCAACTATTTAGAAAAGCGTAAAAATTGTCTCTTTTTGTACGACTTGACAATTCGAATTAGCTTCGATGTCTGGAAAATAAAAAGGGTTCTTAAATTCTCGTTCGTGATTGGTCAAATGGTGGATCTTTCCATTTTCTACCGAATGACATAGTTAACTCGTGGTGATATTTTTTGAGTTACGCGATGTTAGAACTTAAACGAGGATATACTAAATCTCAACTAAATTCGGTCTAACCAACCTTAGTGTTCACAATTCAACTGAATTCTCCACGTCCTCATCTGTACGTACAATGATGACGTGAAACCGAAATGGCGATATTATTGGAAAAATATTTTTTGGACGTAATGCATAAATTTTTATTACTTATCCTCGCTTAAAAATCAAGCAATGTCTTGAATGTTTACTCAAAAGTAGAAATGAATGAATTTCTGGAAAAATATCTTTACTGCCCGCGTCCTTTAAACTATGAAAGGTGGGCACAACATTTTTTTTACTTTTGCCATTAAAAGGACTATCTAAGTCGCCAATTACAATTATAAATATCCATTCTATAACGAGCACCATTTTTGTCAATACACCATAAAAACACTAAAAATTTGAGCACTTCGATCTATTCCAAGCATTTTCTTATCATTTATTATATATAATTTATTCTAATAACTAATAATAATAATAGTCACATCCATTCGTTTCGTCTTATTTATAAATTCGTGAAATACCTAACAATAAGCCAATATTAAATACATAGTATAAGTAGGCTTGTAACATGTAGTAGGTACGTTCAGTAATTTGCGCAACACCAAATATTCAACGAATAGATTAGATGACTGCTCTCGAAGGTTTTTTTTTAAAATGAGCAAGCGAGTCACCTGGTGGAAAGTGATCACCGCCGCTCAAGGACACCCGCAACATCTAGGAACTCACGGGTGCGTTTCCGGCCTTTAGGGAAAGAGGGAAAGGAGAGAAAGGAGAGAAAGGAGAGGGAGATAGGCCACCGGCACTCTCACTCACCGAACGAAACAACAGCAATAGATGATGTTATTTAATGTCGATATTTTGTGAGGGGGGAATTTCGGTATGCGGTATAGTTTATACATCGTATTAAAATAACTACTGATCTATCTAATTGTCTCTGACTACCCCGTTAGGGATACAGCGTGAAGATATGTATTAAAATAATGAAACATTTTGAATGCAATTAACAAAAGACTAATTGACATTCATTGATAGAAACTGGGTTATTGGATTTTAAACCGCATTAGTGGGAACGGAGTAGAGATGAGCTAGAGAGAGATAGCGTTACATAGATATTGCGTCACAGTCGCAGTGACATTGCACAGCGCTAGGAGAGACAGATAGAACATAACCCCTCTGTTCCCGCTAATAACTTTCAAAGTGAATAACGTTTTCCAAATTCGAACTCGATTGTATTTCGAATATTTTTCACAGCTTTATTTATGACTACTAAGCCTATTTTTAACTAGGTTCAGAGAAATGTCATCTAGGCTATTCTAACATCAAAAACTCACCCAAATACTGAATACCAACTGTTCACGACTTCGATTATAATAACTTATCCATAATGAGCCACTAAACTATATTTGGAATTGTTTTTCGGAATTAATTGGCAACACCGAATAGTACCACATTACAAGCCTGATAAAAGGTATATAAAATTGTAAATTGACCTTTCATAAACTTAATATTGTCATGTTAATGTACTTCGAAAAATATAGCACCGAAAAAAATGCAATTTCATAACAATAGTGTAATACTGCTAATTTCTGCCGCCTAGCGCACAGTATAAGCAAACAATTTTTATTTATTTATTTATATTAAGGCATTGGTAACAAGACCGTCAGCCTAATGACGTAACCTTTGTGAGAAACAACTCCAGTAAAGTGATAGTAAGTAGTCTTTACTGAAGTTAAAAAGGACTTCTTGTAAGAGCGCGAAAACTTCAACCACACATGTTTATTTAGATCTCCTCCATTATTTTCACTTACACAGAACTTTAAAACACAATACACTATCACTGTTGTACTTTAAAACCCCTAAAAATGTAAAAAATAGACAATCTAAATAAAATGACAACCTCACTTCTCCCGTTCCCGCCAAAAAGTCATAAGCAAACAATACATGAAATCGTTGACACTCTGTAATGTCTATATCACATATATCTATACTAATATTATGAAGAAGTAAACTCCGTTTGGTTGTATGTAATGGATAAACTCAATAACTACTCAATTGATTCAATAATTCTTTCACTTATAAAAAGCTACATTATCAGTGAGTAACATGGGCTGTATTTTATTTAAAAAAAATCTACCCATGCGAAGTCAGGGCAGGTCGTATATTTTATATATTTACTGAATTAAACCCTGTTTTATTGAATTATTTATTGTATAAAAACATAGTCCTGTACGAATTACAAAATGGGAGAGATGTTGTTTTTATTTTTATTTTTTTTTATTTTAATTTATTCTTGACCATGGACAATGTAGTCCTTCAGTCGAAATATTAAAAACTTCTAGAGGAATATTAACTGTCCCTAACACTCCTCCAGTAAAGTGATAGTAGGCTTTACTGAAGTTATAAAGGACTTCTTGGAAGAGCGCGAAAACTTCAGCTACACATGTTTATGTAGATCTCCTCCATTCTTTTCACTTACACAAAACTTTAAAACACAATACACTACCACTGTTGTACTTTAAAACTCCTAAAAATGTAAAAAATAGAAAATCTAAATAAAAATGACAACCTCACTTCTCCCGTTCCCGCCAAAAAGTCGGAGAGATGTTGGCGACTGCAGTGTTGCCACAATATCTGTTAGTGTTGGACAGTTAGGAATCTTAACTAGGTTATAACCAATTAAACGTTAATAAAGGAATTACAATTCTTTATAATGCTCATGTAATTCTAAGGAAAAAAACTTACGATTGTACAAAATGTCAATAAATAATATTTACTAGTCAAACTTATATAATATGAAACCTTGGTTTTTAGAATATTGAATGCATTTAAAAATATATGAAAGGACAATTGCTGACCTGACGACTGACTGATGTAATGAATGACCGTTACTTCCTATAAAAAAGTATAAAACAGTCGCAATTCGCGTTTGTCTGTATATTCATATACTAGCGACCTGCCTGACTTCGCACGGGTAGAAATATTCTGAACACAAAATACAGCCTATGTTACTCGCTGATAATGTAGCTTTCTATAGATGAAAGAATTTTTGAAATCAGTTGAGTAGTTTTGGATTTTATCCATTACAAACAAACAATCCAATTTTTTCTCTTTATAATATCATACATAACTTCCAAACTTACAATTTGGATGTGGTTTTCAGTAATTTATTACATTTAACGACGGTTTCTATATACGGTTTCTATATATTACATATTCACATATATTTATATATTCTATAGAAGTAGAGAAATAGTGAAATTCGTACTCAAGTATCCGTGCGAAGTCAGAGCGGGTCGGTAGTTAAGAATAAACGTACCTCTCCTTCACAACTTCATACAGAACATGCGAGACTTGGAGATTTTATTACTAATGCGATATTACAAAATATGTTTTTGATTACACGCCATCTATCGGAAGAATTTAACATTATTTACTGTGCGCTAGCAGGTACACCTTCGCGTACAATGCCCTATTAATTTAACCAAAAAATTCCTCAATAACATTATTTTGAACAACTCAAAATAAGTACGAAATATTTAATTACCTGTATCTTAATTCTATAATATTCTAATTTAATCTATCCTAATCAACATTAGGAAAACAATTGACAAAACATTACGTAGTTCAAATAAAGGACACATTTGCAATCGCGAGAATTGTATCAAAGCTGTATTCATAGTTTTTTTTTATACAGTATAATGACAATACAAAAATGTCTAGTAAATATTTTACCATCTAGAGATCATTACTCAATTTCAAATTATTTTTATCAAATGAAATCATTATTCTAAGTATTTACTGCAATCCAAATTCTGATAATGGGTGGAATCATGAATTATCGCGACTTACATCAGTGCATCTGGACAATTAAAACGATAGGAGCGAAGGACAGACATCGCACAGCGCGATAGTGGAATGGTGAGACACTGATTTATAAAATACAAGCAACCTTGAATTGTCTTTTCACTACACGACGAATGCAGGACTTCAGAATTGAAGGTTTATTAAATGATTTACATAATTTCAGTTCTAAAGTTCTTATTTAAAAGCATGGCAAGTTTATCTAGGTCATTCTGTATGGAAATGCAACTAAGCTTCAAATGATCGTGAGCTTTTTCAGTACTTTTCTTCCTCGCAAGTGTAAATGTGGGTACCCTAATTCAGATCAAATCTATATTTTTTGACACAACGATATTCACAATCGCATAGATTTTAATGCGAAAATGAATTTAATTTGTGCTAATAGATATCTAATAAAACTATTTCCATCAAACAGAACATTTTTATCTTCACAATAATGTTGTAGTGCTGTCGACAGTTTTCACTATCGATAATTAAATCGATAGTATCAGTTCGATTACACCGGTTTTACCAATATCATCAATAGTATTGCAATATTATCGTCGCTATCAGAAAATTTATAAAATAAAAAAGATACGTAGACATTATCAATGGTTTTTGATAAGAAAAGTTGTTATTAGCAATTATATCGACAATAGTATAGACAATAATATCAATACTTCGATACCATTGTTGTAAAGCTCATATGGAGCTGTCGATATCAATCGATTATCGATTATTATGAATTATCGATACGGTTGACATTTCGTGATATTATCCATGAAACTATCGATATCAGTCAATCTTTTCAATGTCATGGTACTTATCAACAGTATCGAGAATGCACTATCCCTGCGCAACACTATCTCATAATACATAAATTTCATTTTTTTTTACTTTTGTCAATTTCTTCCAAAACATTTAATTTCTTTTATCTAACAACATTTATTACAAAAATTATTATTCCCTATCTAATTACAATTACATTAATAAAAGCGAAAAAACAATGTCATGGACCCGATAATTTATAAAATAAAATACAATAAAAATTTTTACTGTATGTCTAACTATATTCTTGAACTGAAAGATACGTTATTATGAACACAACTGTAAATAGATATTTGAAATGAAATGAACAATTGAAAGTTATTGGTGATTAAACTCAAGCAATGGGAACGAAGTGGGGACGAGCTGTCTCTTATGCTCGATTGGTTAAAATTTCCATTTTATGATGCCTAGCAATAAAATAACTTTTTGTAGCATGAATAGGATCGCTAGCTGTAGTTTTTAATTCACTGATTAAGACGACGCATTGGAAATTTTGACGGCAAGGATCTCAATTTTTCTAGGTGACTACAAAACGTATGAAAGTGATATTTGGAAACCTAATTCTTCATTTTATAGACTTTATTTTGACAGTTGCGATACACCATTGGTTAAATTTCGTAACACAAAAAAAATATCAAAGAACCTCTTTAAAAACAGAGATTTACATTTTTAGGAGTAACGGGACCGATTTATGTTTCTAAATTTTTATAGTTTTAATCTAAACATATTCTTCAAAATGACAGTTGGATTTTTCAAAATGAATTATAGTTTTTTAAATAAACGAACATAACTACTTTTTCATATTCTTCGTAAACTAGCGCGCGCACTTTTGCATAGATCAGTGGGTTATTCACAAACGTCGGAAACTCAAGTTTCCGTATCCGACAGGAAACATTTCGATGATTTTGTCTATACGCGATTCACGAATCCGAAATATTATTATATTTATATTATATATACATATATCATATTTTAAATAGTCGTATTCACAAATCCAAGCCGTCGGAATGAATTTATGCTTTTCGACGATCGGCCTTTCCGCCACGGAAAGTTTCCGACGTTTGTGAATAACCCGCAGAACGTCTAATTTGGATTAAATTATTGTTTATCAATGCGTCGCCTTAATGCCAGCCAGCAATAGCACATTAGAAGTAAAATAGCAACTGGCGACATTATATCGTGCTCGATTTAACAACACATCGCAATCGATCGCGTAAGATTCGGCTATCGCTTACTGGCTGCAGTTACGTAATAAGGTAGCCGCGGGTTATTACCTAAAAATTTGCAGACAGCGACAGCCACGCGATCACTACGCGACCAGTGATTAATTGAAATAAAAAACAAAGAAGAGCAAACTGCAGCACCCAACCGTAAAAATTTTTATAAAACTGTAATCATAGGTATTTTTAAATTATTGAATATATGAATACCGAATTAATAATTCGTTAGCAGGATGCTAAAAACTTATACAGACCCCCATACATATTGAAGTTGACAATATGCAAGAGGTCAGGCTTTTTTATATATAATTACGAATTAAATATTTTCTATAAATATATTTCATGTAATAATAATAATATTAGCGGTACTAATATGAAAATTCTGACATTTGATTATGAAATGATAGTATAAAACAAAGTCGCTTCCCGCCGTCTGTCCCTCTGTATGTACGCTTATATCTTTGAAACTACGCAACGGATTTTAATGCGGTTTGCATCAATAGATAGAATGATTCAAGAGGAAGGTTTATATGTATAGTTTAATATTGTTTTGTGTTAATTTGTTGAAATATGACGATAATAGTTCAAGATATTGGAAAAACTCAAACCGACTGAGAGCTTTCATCGAAAATGCTGTCTTATTCCAAAACAATGTAAGATGGAATTGTTCCTCTTTATTAGGACTACAAAAAAGTCAGCGATGGTATATGTCTATATTATACGGATAGCCTTCTATAAACAATTTAATGTTTAAAAAAACGGATACAAATTATGTGGAGTTTGGAAAGCTATTTAGAACGACACCAGGAATTAGTATCTACATTGCAACCGTGCAAAGCCGGGGCGGGTCGGTAGTGAAATTATACAATGCTAGCTGTAACAAATATGTTGCCTAAACGAGATATTTATGGTACGAATTATTATTAATCTGTTACACAATTTTCAAAACTGTAATCGTTCTTTTTTTGTCCCCCCGGTCTGTCACCTCGCGTCGCCCCCTACTGAAGCCACCACTGGAGTTATGTCAGAAGCGCAATACTTAATGCTCTCCTGCCTACACAATTAAAGATCTAATGTAAGTCACTAGCATATTATGCTTTTGATTTGAAACGTAGTGTTGCCTCATCAACATAGTCTGGCTGAATCCATAAATTCACTACTTAATACAGATATTTAATAATTTCGCTTATAGAATGTTAAACATGACAGTATGAGTAGCAGCGGTTCGCAGGGGCAAGATTTGAATTTTCCCCCAAAAACATCGATAAATGATTTCAATACTGTTAAATTGTTGCAACAACTGGTTGAATAAGCTTCGCTCGAAGGCAAAGTTAGGAGTATGTACCTGCAACTGGTAATCACGCCTGCAGCTACTGTACCAAAGGAAACCAAATTCACCAAGTTCCCCGGGAATGAAAATCAAATGTGAGAATATAACTAGAAAATTCTTAACATTACAGATATTTTCGGGACTTTCTCCCGCCTGCAGAGAGCCAGAGGCTAACTAAGTTAGCCTCAGGCAGTCAGCAATATCCCTCTTAATTCGATTTCTGAATAGTTTTGCTTCTCAAATATATATAATTTAATTATTTGGTCATTTTTATAGTATAAAATATAAACAATAAATAGGATATGTATAATTATTTATTATATAAATAATGTTAAAAAATAATCACTGGCATATTTATCAATACAAAGTTAACGCGTCGTTTTAAAAACCAATGAGTTTTATTTTGTCTAAACTTTTTTAAGCCATATTAATTAAAACATACACTTTTGAAAATTCGTTGTATAAAACCGTTTCATAATTTTTTTTACTTTTCTATGATAATAATTTGTGTAATTGTAAAAAAAATGTTGCCTGTGACGCATCAACGTAGATATCATTGGCAACAATTGAACTTTTTATTCCACGTATTAATTACAACCCAAATTCAGGTAGAGGGTGGAAACGGACCGCTCAAGTTCTCGAGTGAAGACATGCGTCAACTCAATTGGGCACTTGATTCGATACTGAGAAAAGATCGCGTACAGCGCGGCCTTTAACTTTTCACATCTGCACGACGAGTTGAAGGCGTTCAGAGTTGAAGATTAAAATTTTTATTTTACGCAATTTCACGTGACAGACTAAGGCAGACTAAGCCACTGAAAAAAATGTCAACAACGCACTACTAAATAAGGACTTATTTCAACAATTTCACATAATACACAACAGCGTAGATACTTGGGACGCAAAATTACGCCAATTTTAGAACACTCTACAACAAGAACAACTCTGGAAACAATTTGCGAATAATTAAAGTAAACGTCAAACCGCTCCTCATAAAATTCCGCTAAAAATTCTCCTTTATTTCATTCAATTTAAGCAGTCAATTTTTATTTTTTTATATGTGGCCAGTTTTGTTTTTACATGTGGCCAGTTTTGTTTTTTATATGTGGCCGATTTTGCTTAGAAACGTCAAAGAAGTATAATTTCTTACGTGCGTATAGCGTACACAAAATCTTTAATTTTATTTCGGGTTAATTCTTTTAAACGTTATATAGTGTTATTTGTTGAATAACCAATAATAAAATATTAAATACATTCTAAAATCACGAAAAAGAAGAAGTACTTGTCTTAGATTACTATAACTTTGAACGTTAATAAGTATTAAATCTCTATAAGTCTGTTTTGGATTTATTCCCAATAAGTCCCTGTCAAGTTTTATAAGTCTTATCAATCGTTTATCTTATAAAAATGTTTTCAAAAGCTTTATATTCTTGTCGTATATATAAAATAGAGAATTATGTCTACTTAGTTATTATATAAATATACAAAAAACTCCATTAAATTCGCATATACCCTGCGGGTAAAACTGATATGTTGCAGTTCTGTCAAAATTGACGTGGGCTTCTAATCTCTATTATCCAATTTTAATTTATATATGATATCAATTCAATCGATCTTTATGGTCATAGTTCTATTATATAGTGTTTTTCTTCATTTTTTATATATGTAATTATAACATTCAAGATCCACCTATAATCGACACCTACAGGGAACAACATTGTAACTCAGTTTTTGGATATTTTGTAATATTTATTAATCATATTCACGCTAAAATAAAATCTATATATTAATATGTGAAAAGAAACCTTTATACCCTTTGTAATGTGAGATTTATCATAGTTAAAGTTTATATGGAGAAGGCGTGCTTCTCCACTTTTTTTTAGTTTAATTTTAGATTTCTAATAAAATATATATATAATATTTGTTACAAATACATTAAATAAAATAAAGTATTCATTGTTTACGTTCGTACTGTCAATGTCAAACATGTAATACTTATACTGTCAATGTCAAACACATAAGAGTTTGTGGTCAAACAGTCGCACAGAATGTAGACTGTTGCTGAAGAATTTGAAACGTTGCCGACAAATAATTATTGACAGATTGATTAAGTTTCGAGCTGTGAATTTTATGTAATTTGTGAGCTGTGAGCTGTTTCAGATTAACTAAACTGTTCAAAATGAATTGCAGTGTTGTTCCCCGCAGGTGTTGATATTTACGTTAAACATATTCAGAATTGATAACGATTCAGTTTTTTTCCAGTGTTATAGTACAACTTTATTAATTAGACTAAAATCTCTTGAAATTAAAAAGAATTGAAAGACGTATTTTGGTTTAGATCACGAATAACATGGTAATTAGAAAGATCTATAACACCTTACTTAAAGAACTTGAAGAAAACCATAGAAAATGTATCTCAAAATTAATGTTCTTAGATTTCGGTGACAACGCCATTATTTCGTTTTATTGTTTAAAAAGCTAGACCGATATGAACCTATTTATAAGGTTGTGGAATAGGATACCTCTTATCATAGACAATATGAATCATCTGTAAATATTATATAAACATAGATTCTTCTCTTCTTTCTTTTTATATACTGGCAAATATTTATTAGAAATATTTCTCCCTTTTTTATGTAAAAAAAGTGCTGTATCTCTAATATAAAACGTCTGTCTCCTCATTAATAAGCCTCTAACACTCTACAGTAGTGATAATAGGCTTTACTGGAGTTAAAAAGAACTTCTTAAAAAAACGCAAAAACTTTAATAAATAAATATTTATTCATAATTCAAATTTTCCAATTCTTAAAACCTGCACAGAATTGTAATTTGACGCAAAAAAAAGAAAATTCAAATGAAAAAATGTCAACTTCACTTCTCTCGTTCCTGCCAAAAAGTCCGATCATACATAAATGACTCCTAAATCTACAACTTTAAAGATGATATTGTAATAGAGCCTTATTATAAGTCAGAAATGACGAGAACTGATAATTTCATATTTACTGTGGTCCCAATAAGAAAAACGAGGGTATCGCGCCAGTACGGCAATCTCGTGAGAATAGTTTCCTACGTTTTCCAGACCCGTAAAAGACGCATACAATCGAATGTTAATTAACAAATTGTCAATAAAGGTCAATTTACATTGCCACGGAAAAGAACAGAAAGAAAACGAAGCGGATTTCTTGTGCATGACATTTTGCACCATATCTTGTTGGGGTAACGTACAAATTAAATTGCCACCGACGAAGCGAATTTTCGAGGATTCTCGAGAATTTTAGAGAATTCTCGGAAACACGCGCTACTCGTTTTTGATCTAATCTAATTTGTGCGTTGCTTCAAAGTAATAAGGTTCAAAATGTTATGCACAAAAAATTCCTTTTGCTCCTTCTCCCTTCTCTTGCACAGCAATGTAGATTGACCCTAAGGGTAACAGCGACGGAATGACGACACTGAATATTCGAAACGCATTCATAAAGGACATAATACATGCCACTAAGTCTGGTTTCTAACGATTTATTAATAGGCCTGAGAGCGAGGGAGTGACGTCACTGCGTATTGAAGACAAAATTTGTCAGGTTATACAGTTTTATACGAGTTACCCTTGTCTTATAAAGTAGAATAGATTTTATGTCATTTTGGGCTGTCACCAGCTCATCGCTTTTCTACTATTTTCTAATTTTTTTATACTAATAAACGAAATACTGATAAAACTAACGCGAATTTAACTTAACAACTAGAATTGTTCAAATTAAATGCGTTTTTAAAACAGTCCAATTAAAAAAATATTAATACTGGTTAGTCATCACTTTAACCGACAGTGAATTATGACTTTGGGTACCGTAAAGTACAAGTAAATCATGAAAATTTGTAATTTTGGTAATTCCAAGTCATTACTATGTTATAAAACGCTCATGGTTTTGCCGATTCGAGTAAAAATGCATTATAATTCAAATAAAAGTACAAATATTTGTGCGAAATTGTGTTTGTAAACGAAAAAACGAGCCAAGACTGTTCCGACACTCGTTAAGTCAGGGTTCCGTAATAATCTCGAACAAATAGTTCAATTGAAGTAAAAAAATCACGCCATATTTGATTAATTACTTTTCTTATTTTTGATTTTGAGTTACCAACTCATGTTTCTATGATAAATAGGTGTTAAAACACACAGACAGACGCACATGATGCAACTATAGGGGTTCTGTTTTCGCCCCGTTTTACGGAACCCTAAAACAACAACAAAAATATCGTAATTACTACGAATTATAAATCAAAATTTAATTTGAAAATAGCTACCTTAAAATTAGGCCGATTTTAAACTACAAATTACAAACTGCATTTGTAACGGAATAGATAACATACATACATGAGAATAAAATTATTATAACTTATAACTACCTTAACATTTATAAGCCGTTATCGCCGGTACAAGAATTGTCGAGGTCAAAGTATAACAGAACGGGCGTATTCTTATTATGCCTACTCGAGCTCAACCTCTGAGCAGAACTTAATGTTGTTAGGCGTTAGGTAGAACCATAGATATATATATTTATATTTATTGTTCTTAAGGCATTGGTAACAAGACCATCAGCCTAATGACGTAACTTTTGAAGAAACTTAACTGTCCTTAACACTCCTCCAGTAAAGTGATAGTAGGGCTTTACTGAAGTTAAAAAGGGCTTCTAGGAAGAGCGCGAAAACTTCAGCTACACATGTTTATTTAGATCTCCTCCATTCTTTTCACTTACACAGAACTTTAAAACACTTTAAAATACTATCACTGTTGTATTTTAAAACTCCTAAAAATGTAAAAAATCGAAAATCTAAATAAAATGACAACCTCACCTCCCGTTCCCGCCAAAAAGTCCCAAAAACCATAGACAAGTAAACCCAAAGATAAAGCTTTTAGTAATCTTTAATTATAAATAAAAGTCAATTACCACAAGTATGACAGAATCCTGACCGTCTTATCGTCGTACCATATATGACTCAACTATAAGCAGTCGCAGGTTCAAAAGCTTCATCTAAAGCTTACTAGTCTGTGGATGGAACTGAGTTTATGACGAGTAACGCTCTCGTATTTTAGGTACTAACGCGTCTGATTTAAAAACGTTACATATTCTCCTCGAAACATTGCGAATCAAGAATATCCTGCAGCGACGATATTGGCCTTTACTTATTTCTAATAAAATACGATGATTGATTCAACCAGTCACCGATCCACTTCATCCTTTACAATTGAAGAATAGTGGGTGCACAGCTACAATAAAAAATATTACAAATTGACAATATTTGCAAATCAAAGATTACGTGCTTCTAACAACACATTTCGAAGCTGTCTAACTACAACAACCGGAGTAAGGAAACTTAGTAAATGTATATTTCTTTACGATTCACTTATGAGAGGGAAGGCAAAGGGATCTATGCCCATAACAGCCAACGTCTGTAGTAATCAGATAAACATATTTTCCATATTATTTCATTAAAATGTCGAGTAATAAATTTTAGTGTTTTTACATCACATTACAATATCCAGTAGAAACAATTTACAAATAATTAAAATAAACGTCCAACCACTCATAAAATCCCATCAAAAACTCTCGTTTAATTAAACATTAATCGTATTCAAAACATGACGTCAGTTGTCAAAACTGACAAGTATCGTTCACAAACAGCTTCAAATTCTGCCGTTAAAGGCGCTAGTGAGAATCTTTGCTTTGATAATAATATTTTTAATCTATGCTAATCGAAAAATATTAAAAATAATTTCATATTTTTGTGATTCTTTCGGATTAAAATATCACCAATCAATTTTGCCTACAGAAGCACTAATACTCAACGACACAAAAATAAATAAAAATATAATAAAAAAAGAAACTAAGGATGTGACTATTAGTCGTAAATAAAATGTATAATAAACTAATATTTAAAAAAATATCAGAAATTCTGCGTCGAACTACTTAAAAATCGATCATGTACCTAAAGAGAAAAAAAAAAGTAAGATGACAAACAATAAAAAGTAAAATAAAGAACAGAACATTATTTAAAAAAAAAATGAAAAATAGAAAAGTTCAGAAACTATGTACACTTTATTAAATGATACGAGACAAGCACATTATTAATGTTCAAAAAAAGAATATACATTGAAGTTTCAGAACTATTTCATCTGTGTCACAGATTAACCACTAATAGATATCACCTTTCACATGTCATGAATTGTTAGACTGAAAGAAATATATGGCGTAAGCCTGTAATAGAAAGGGATGGGAATACACATATTCCGTCTCTATCGGCACAGTACAAGTAAGTATACAGTATTCTATCTTCATACAAACGCTCCCAAACGACGCGCTCGAAATCTCGGCATTTCTCGGCATACGACAGTCGCGAGTGAGCCGCGGTTGTCGTCGGGCGGTGTGAGACGCGCCCGCGCATATACTGACTAAATATTACGTCAATCAAGTTTACGAGCATAATGTTCAGTGTATGGATGTTTGAATACATCTATATCGAAACCGGAAATATTTCTCTGTTGCTAATTTGTAGGAAATATATTATCATAATGATCTAGTTACTTTGTTACTGATTTTTAATTATACTGCACACAAAATGCATTTTTTTTGTCCATTTCCACCATACTAACTCACAAACTTTTGAAACTAGAAATAAAATACTGGAAAAATTATATAAATAAAAACGTATTAAATTTGCAATAATATAAAATGAAAAAATAATATGACCATTCAATATAGTACCTATTATCAAATACGTAACCTAAGAAAAACATGCAGTCCCAGTTGGCAGCCCTATTGCGTGTTTACGTACCGAGCGACCGTAGGTAATTATCTCTAGGGCACTGCCGAGATAGAATACTGTATGCTTACTTGTACTGTGGTATTGGTGTGATCAATATTTTAAGAATTATGTTTTTGCATTTCACAGTCCTGATACAAAACAAATCTTTGTTTGTTAGTACTTTAAGTTTTTTAATTATTTTTGAACTTTACAAGTGAAAAATTAATATAAACATTTTTTTTGTAAATATGTGTGATGACTGGCCGTTGGTGCAGTGGCATATGCATCTGCTTTCCAAGCTTGGGTCCCGGGTTCGATCCCCGGTCAGGTCGATTTAGGAAACGAACTTATCTAAATTGGCTTGGAGCTAAGGTGTTACTAGGAACTCCCCCAGAGTTCGTTGTGTGGTACCCATAGTACTAGCTTACTGCTTAGTTTGGGGTCACACAATCTGTGTAATTGTCTGGAGTAAAAATAAAACTTTTTTGGGCGTAATGGTAGAATGCAGTATTTTAGCTGCAAAGCCCAGGTTGTCTAACATAGCTCGTTAAAGCGAGAAAGGCTATAGTCGTCACATCAACGTAATATCTATTAGTAGTATATCTGTGATCTGTATATGTGTATATGTGAGTCTATGTGGTTATCACTGTCTGTGTTTGAACGTTTCTGTTCATACGGTCGTGTCCATGTTCAAAGTCAAAGTCAAATCAATTTATTCAAGTAAACCCAAATGCAAGGTATTTTTGAACGTCAAATCTACTTTAGTTCGGTTCAAAAAGGAAACCTGAATACTGAGAAGAACCGACAAGAAACTCAGTCAGGTATCATTTTTTTAACATCATTCTACAACAGTTATTTAAAAATACAATATCTATAAAGCCAGTAAATGCATATGCAGAGAGGATCATTTCCAGTCTATTGTTGTGTCTTCAATGAAATCGCTAATTTTGTAGTATGCTTTTCCAATCAGTGTGCGTTTAATGACAAGTTTAAATCTCTTTTCCGTTAGTTGAGTAATTTCTTGAGGAATTTTATTATAAAAACGAACACAGTTACCCAAAAATGAACCACTTGACTTTTGTAATTTAAATTTAGGAATAACTAGCTGACCACGACCACGAGTTTCCATACCATTAATGTTATGTATGTTCGTTCGTCTACTTGTGTGTAAACCTGTCTGTCTATCTCTGACTGTCTGTATTTTCTGTTTGTCTGTCGATTTATGTACATTCATAAGTCTGTTAAGTTGTATGTACATATATTTCTCCGCTCGGTCATATGTATGCATATTTTTCTATCCTATATACTCTCTTTTATCGTCAAACCGTGTGCAAATGTATGTTTACTTGTATGTATGCGTTTATTTGTCCATTTGATTGCATGCAAATGTATCTATCTGTTTTTATCTAATTTCGTCAATCTAGTCCTACATCTATCTTAACATTTTCGTCTGGTCATATACAAATGTCTGCCTGTCCATCTGTATATATCCGTTCGTTGGGTCGTGATCATTCGTCTGTCTGCATGGAAAGTATGCGTCTATTTGTCAATCATGTTATCCGTCTGCTCGTGTGCCGTCTGTCTGTTTGTCTGCATATATGCGTCTTTCAGTCAGTGTTTCCATGTGCGAGTGTATCACCGTGTACGAGTGTCCCCGTGTGCGTGTGTACCTATATACAAGTTTGTCCTCGTGTTCCTGGTTCCCCGTGTGTGAGTGGGTCCGTCCCCGTGCACAAATATGTACCCGTGCGCAAGTGTACCTGTGCCCGAGTGACCCGTGCCCGCGTGTCCCCGTGCCCGAGTGTCCCCGTGCCCGAGTGTCCCCGTGCCCGAGTGTCCCCGTGCCCGAGTGTCCCCGTGCCCGAGTGTCCCCGTGCCCGAGTGTCCCCGTGCCCGAGTGTCCCCGTGCCCGAGTATCCCCGTGCCAGAGTGTCCTCGTGCCCGAGTATCCCCGTGCCCGAGTGTCCCCGTGCCCGAGTGTCCCCGTGCCCGAGTGTCCCCGTGCCCGAGTGTCCCCGTGCCCGAGTGTCCCCGTACCCGAGTATCCCCGTGCCCGAGTGTCCCCGTGCCCGAGTGTCCCTGTGCGCCCGAGTGTCCCCGTGCGTGTGCGCATGCACGGTCGTGGCCGTGTCGCCGCTCACCTGGCGTGCACGCTGGGCGTGTTCCTGTGCGAGTCGGGCGAGTGCGCGTAGGCCGGCGACGACGACATGTACGGCGGCAGTGTGGTCACCAGCACCGGCTTCACGTACCCGTTCTTCAGCATTTCGTTCTCTGCACCAGACCAACACCCACGTTATAAACACGTTACATACCTCGCCGACCGGCTTTGCTCGGTGTCTTTCAAGTTCGATTGTATTTCTTTTATTTACCGAAAAAAAAAATCTTTTTTTAGCATTCATGTCGTGTTGTTTTTACAATTTTTGAGGAAACACTTTGAGATGTTTGCCGTTGGCGTTTTCGAATACTACTAAAACAAAAATGCACTCATGTACGCATTTGAGTGGTTCGGATGTTTTTGGGATGTTGATTGTGCATCTCGTTTTTTATGTGATCAAAATTGTCTTACAAAAAAAATGGTTCTCACGTATAGTATGAGAGGGAGACAAGAATTAAATAACAAATTTATTTATTTACAGGTATATTAACCACTACATCTGCCACGTGGTTTCACCCACATTTGTCGTATTTTTCCAAGTTAAAAAGTAGTCTAGATTATTGTCTGAAAAGACCTCATAAAAACCCCTTCAAAAACAGTTGAACCATTTCGGATATTACCCCAAACCAACACACAACATTTTAAAAACGCGTTTCAGTTTTGGTAATGAGCAAATAACTACATGAGTTCAACAAATAGCATTTTTAATGACATCATAATCTAACAATGACATATTCCTTTAGCTCGGAACTAAGAACTTAATCACCTTGATGTTTGTCTGTCACCATGGAACACTCAACCTATAGAGACGAAATATCGGACAATCTTATTCACCACTACTCACTTTATTTACACTAACAAATACCAACTCTCGCTCGCATTAAGCAGTTCATAACCAATACTGGACCTATGTGTACATCTCTGTATATTCCGACAGATATTTAAATATTTATGTAATAGCTTATTGTTCTATTCGGTAGTGTGGCAAAAACAGCAAAAAATTAAACTATAAAACAGAACGCAGAGTGTTTAGACGTAAATTGTTTCATACAAAATAAATCCCATTGCCGCTCTATAGGTTTTGACTGGCCCGTTGGCGCAGTGGCATATGCATCTGCTTTCCAAGTTAGGGTCCCGGGTTCGATCCCCGGTCAGGTCAATTTAGTAAACTAACTTTTCTAAATTGACTTGGAGTCTGGGTGTTACTGGGAGCGCTCCCCCAGAGTTCGTGGTGTGGTACCCATAGTACAAGCTTACTGCTTAGTTTGGGGTCACACAAACTGTGTAATTGCCTGGGGTATTATTATTATTATTATATTATTATAGGTCGAGTGCTCCGTGTCTGTCACACACATTCACCGTGGAAGTTGTTTTAGATAAAAAGTTATATATGTCGGTGGAAATAATAAAAGGCACTCATTTGACTATACTATGACAAAGCGCAACTTCCGGTTTGGAAGGGATAACGCGCTAACGGAACGTCGGGGCCGGCGCCGAGTCTGTTAGACTACGGCGGCCGGTGCGATAGCATTTCTCCGACGGATCGTTTGCCATTATTAAATTTCCAATTACCTGCGTAACAACAATACGAAGTTTCTGTCGTTTGCACATTAACTTTGTCTTAACTTGGTATTTAATGGAGTGGTTCGCCTCTTGTAAGATTAGGTACCTATTTCTCACAGCTGAGTCGCAAGAACACGAATTGCCCCGTGTCTTTTCCGACATATATTATATTCGTTCAGTATCACATATAGAACTGGGAGAGCTCACAAAAACAACCAGACTCCAAGGACTATGAAATAAAATTCGTTTTTTGCCCGAGAATCAAACCTGGTTTCAAGACTTGGAAGGCAGATGCCATTAATATTCTGTTGGTCTTAAGAAGAGGACAGAGCGTGTATGTGTGCGTGTATTTTTTAAGGGGAGGGAGGGTTGTTACCTGGCTTAGTGTAGTACTTGGAGAAGACGTCGTCCTTGGCGATATTGGGGTACAGGAACTGCAACTGTGCCAGGTCTAAAACGCGGTCAGCCAGCGAACGGAGCATGAGGTCGCGTGATGTGAAAGGCTGCAGGCTGAACACCTCATTTCCCTCTGCCGGTAAAACAATACGGTAAAGTATATGCAATACAAAGCAGCAAAGTGCAGTACAATCACAGTACAAGTAAGCAAGCTGTATTCTATCTTCATTCAAACGATCCTAAACGACTAGTCTCGAAATCTCGGCATTTCTGGGCATACAACAGTCGCGAGTGCGCCGCGGTTGTCGTCGGACGGTGTGAGACGCTCCCGCGCATTTACTGACGACATATTATGGCATCAAGTTTACGAGCATATTGTTCAGTGTATGGATGTTTGAATACATCTTCTACACTCTGAAGTTTAATAACAAAGATTGTCGTACGTCCAGACGGGGCGTAAATATTTCTCTGTTGCACATTTAATTTTCATTACATACATTTAATTACACACAAAAAAATACAAAATGCATTTTTTTGTCGATTTCCACCATACTAGCTCACAAATTTTTGAAACTAGAAATAAAATACTAGCAAAATAAATAACAACTTGCAATAATATAAAATGAAAAGATAATATGACAATTTAATATAATACCTATTATCAAATACGTAACACAAGCGAAACGGTCAGTCCCAGTCGACAGCCCTATTGAGTGTTTACGTACCGAGCGACCGTAGGTAATTATCTCAAGGACACTGCGGAGATATAATACTGCTTGCTTACTTGTACTGTGGTACAATGCAATAGCATAGCAGCATTTTTTTAGAATAATGTAGATACATACATAGATACATATCTTCACGCTGTATCCCTAACGGGGTAGTCAGAGAGGACGGAGCGCCAAGCGTTGCGGTCCTTACATACTTCTTTCGCCTCCTCTAATCGCATCATTCTCCTCACACATTTTCGCCTTAGTATGCGATTGTTTTTGACATTTACCGTCAGCTAACACTGGCTTTCTGATCTTCATATTCTTTAGTATAATGTAATACAAGTTTAATAATATAACTCGTACATATACAGGTTAATTTAAAAATACTAATAACCTCTTAGTGCAAAGTTCCTGTCAACATACCTAACAACTTTTGTTCTACGACTTTTTTCAAAACTCACATATTATGTTCCTCAAAAAATATTTGTTAAGTTTTGTTGTACTGTCTGAAACGTTATTACTCTGTACGTATTTCCAATGGTGCAGTGAAAGCGCACCGGCGGGGTTATTACCTAAAAATTTGCAGACAGCGACAGCCACGCGATCACTATGCGACCGGTGACTAATTGTAATAAAAAATTAATATCACGTATGACGATCGTGTTTCTATTATTCTATAACCATAAAATGCACTTTTCGCAGTTGATTTAGCGCCACTATACAAACTACACTACACAAATTCTCGTTTTGACAGCAGTAGCGCGAGCACGAATGCTATCGACAAAGTATTCGTATCGTAAGCGTTAGCAAATTGTATGACTTTTAGTGCAGCGCCCCTATAGGACGTAAAAAGAACTATTTCGTATCGCCTTCGTAACGTAACGTAAAGGTAACGTAAGCTATTTGTATTGAAATAGAGTAAAATCACGAGCACGAACATTATTGTGACGTACGGTAACGTAAATCTCGATGACAGACGCACGAATACTTTTTCATAATAATAATAATATTGTGTGGGACTTGTTTTCATTTTCATGTGATGAAATTAAAATCAAAACGTACACAAAAAACGCAATAAACTTTTATGTAAGAATGTTACAAGTCTCAATAGTGTTAACATAAAGAAATGTGACATCGAGAGGTTATTAAAACGACAAGCAAGTCAAAAAACCGTCAAATCTAAGCCGTTCGAAACTATCAACCATAATATAAAAACTAATTTTATTTTGAAATATAATGCACAATTGTAAAACAATAATATATTGTTTTAGATATTTATAAGTTATAAATATATAATTCAATATATTTTTTAAAGATTTACTCCTTTTACTTTCTCTGATTTCGTTTTAGGACGCACCCTTCATTCAATAAATTGTGTAGTTTACTCAAACTGGCCAGTCCCTAGTTACGTTAGGATGACGTCACCTCCGTAATCGTAGCGAGCTCTCGATAGTTGGTAAAATGCACTTCGTGCTGCGACTCTCGTGATCGTATAGTAAACTCGATACGATTACGTTACGAAACTGTCGAGAGTTCATGCTCGCCCTACAGATATCGCGCAATATTGGCTGTCGACTGCTGTCTGCGAGATACGTCATAAGCGTGCGGGCCTCAGCGCCGCGGTGTGCGTGCGCGTGCGCCGCTTTAGCGACTGGGTAGAGTAGGTGCCATTTTCAGAAACATTTCATGTATTTTTATTTTTGTATGAAAGAAAAAACATGAATTTTTGTAAGTCGTATAACAAAAGTCATTGGGGATAATGTTTAGTACAAAATACTAAGAGGTTATCAGTATTTTTAATTAACCCTGTATATATATATATATACATATAAAAGGTTAGTATAAATGCATAATGCAATATAATGCTGAACCTCTTAGTGCAAAATTCTTGATAATTCCTGATAAAAGATATAATGCAATATAAATTCAGACACAAATATAAAAAGACAAAAGAACACGCAGCCATTGACTTATGTATACATCCACACAGAAGAACAAGAAGTCTGTACACACACATAAGTATATACGAGTGGAAACGACATTTTTTTTACCAACAAATATTGTTGCCATTCTTGTATTTTAAGTAATATCACAGAATCTCTTAGATAAGCTTATACCATTACTTATCCATACTGTATATATATATATATATAAATTAAAAATATAATACAAAACAATAAAATACAATGTAATGCAAGACAATACAAAATAATGCAGTACAACACGATGTACAACAATACAACGATACAACGAAATATAACGCTATGCGATTTTTTGTGCTAGTGCACCACTAGCTTTGAAAAACATTGTAATAAAATTATTTTGCAAGATGATATTGAAAAAATGACACAATTCATATTTTTCTTGTCACTGAAAATCTTTCCGAATCAACGAAAATGCGATATAACGGGACTTTTTCAATTTGGTCCAAAACAATGCAATACAAATGTAGTATCTACACAATTATATTTATTTAATGTTTCTAATAAATATGGATGATGGTAACCACTTACCGAGGACTTTTTGGCGGGAACGGGAGAAGTGAGGTGACATTTTGTTTAGATTTTCTATTTTTTACATTTCTGGGATTTTAATGTACAAAAGTGATAGTATATTGTGTTTTAAAGTTCTGTATAAGTAAAAGGAATGGAGTAGATCTAAATAAACATGTGTAGCTTAAGTTCTCGCGCTCTTCCAAGAAATCCTTTATAACTTCAGTCAAGCTTACTATCACTTTACTGGGGGAGTTTTACGAGAAGAAAAAAATAATTTACTTGTGATTCTACTTAATAATACGTGACATCGGCAAATGCGCTAAACTGTGCGCCATGCCATAAAGAAAGAAAGAAAGAAAAAACCACTTACCGCCAACCCAAGCAATAGTGATCCCGCCGAGTTCAGAGTCAGAATAGCGCAGCAGGAAGGTGCCTGGGGGGCACTTGGATAACATTTCTTCCGCTTGCTTCTTCTGGATGAACCCCATTATCAACCTGACGAGACAAACATAGGTAAGTTAAGTATAATTATATAATTGTAGTTCTTAATAATTAAGGTGAAGTTGTCAATTTATTTTTAATCATAGCCGTAGCATTAGTCAAAGAGACCGCTCCGAATCGTACCTGATGCAAACGTGCCCATAACGCTCGCAGCATTGCCTTTTTGTATCGCAAGCGATATATGTTGCACCAGGTACGACTCAGAACGGGGATCTAAACCGTTCTTCCTCAGCCGCAGCCCTAACTCCCGTATAAAGCTCTTGGCCTCCATACCCCATACTCCACTAACCTCTACGGAGAAAGGTACAAAAAAATACCTACTTTTGAGTTGTTCATATTTATAATGTTTTTGTAAAGCCGCCCACTCCGCAGTAGCACCGGCCACCCGGGTCATACGTGCAAGGTGGGAGGCCGCATACGTACTAACACATGTGGCGTCCCATATCAAGCATCGACCCCTCTCCCACGGGATCAACGTCAGACCATCGGGGCGCTTGCCGTCCAAACGACTTACACCTGGAGGCTCAAGGATACTTGGCATGCTAGCGGACATCAGAGCTCGCCGAATCACCTCATTTAACATGTGGTTTCGTGGGAAGCGACCGACTGACTTTCTGCAACTCAGACCATGTAGACCTCTCGTGTCTACCGAGGCACCGCAAATGCAATTGTGAGGCTCACAAATGTTGCTACCAAGCATCTGTACTTCAAAATAAAAACGAATCTATATAATAAACTAATGACCAGCCCCTGATTCTCACGGGTAGACATTTTTTTGAAAATAAAATACAGGCCATGTTGCTGATAATGTCACTCATAATGTAGCTTTCCACGAGTGAAAGAATTTTTGAAATCGGATAAGTAGTTTTTGAGTTAATCTATTACATACAAACAAACAAAGTGTCCCTCTTTATAATATTAGTACACATGTACTTCTGGTTATATTCACATTATTTGAACACCAGAAACCGAAAAAGGAGACAAACAAGCAAATAATATATGTGGTAAGTGAACAGGCTAGATGAATATTTCTTAATGACCTAATGAAAAGATAGGTTTAGTAATAATAAACAAAACTGAAAAAATACTCGAAATAATATGAAAAATTTGGTTTCTGAGAGGCAAAATGAAATCCCCACGGACACAGCCGGACTCTATGCCGACTGAGTAGTGTCTGACTTGAACCGACTAAACAAAACCCCTCTTTGCCGTTAGCCCTAGTGGCTTTTACAGCACCGGTCGCGTTGGGGCGAGCGCTAAAGGCGCCCTGCCAGATGGTCGACCACCTGAGGGTTCCTCCGGCCGAGGGATGCCTCGTATGGAGGGCAGACCTCGGGCTCAAAACGTCGCCAGGGGAGCTTTCCGCACCTACGTGCATCTTAACGGGCTTCCTATTCGGGTGAGGGCCGGGCCTCTAGCGGACCCGGCCGGCGAGGCGGCTGAAGGCCGGTTAATGTGCGTAGTGTTCCTCGTGGCAGTTTACAATGTGGACTATGAAAAACTTAAGAAAGGTTTTCGCTTTTGAACTTTAGAGTGGGAACGGAGTGGGGATAAGTTCTGTCTCTGTAACTCTTAGCGCTGTGCAATGTCTATGCAATGCTGTCAAGCTATGTAACGCTGTCTCCCTCAGGCTCATCCCCACACTGTTCCCACTACTGAAGTTTAAAACCCAATAACCAATAAGCGGAAGTTACGTCATCGATGTAACAAAGGATGAAGTTGGCAAAGGAAGTTGCGCGCATCAACATCGATCTAACCCAACATGCAGTTAGCAACTAAGAAAGTTTCTTTTTTTCTTTTTAAGTGACCAGTTTTAATTTTTTTATATGTGACCAGTTTTGTTTTTTTATATTTTATTTCATCCCTTTCAAGCAGCCAGTTTTTTTTTTATATACACACCGGCACAATTAGCGGAACAGAAAAAAAAGTGAGACTATGAGATAATAACGCATATATTTGACGAAAATGTAATTAGACACAAAATAACAAATTGATTAACATCTTTTAACAACGACTTTGAAAAGTCTTCGTTATTTTTTATTGAAAAATAAAGAAATTTGAAATAAGTGAAATTTTTAGATGATTATGAACCATCACAAAAAATAAAAAAAAGTAAGCATTAAATGATTTAACAATAAAATTAAAGCAAAATTAATAACGAGTGTTTCCCCCTCTTGCTCTGATTACGGTTTCCATTCGTCTGGGCATGCTACAGATTATGTTATCGATGATTTCTTGAGGCAACCGCTCCCACTCCTCAAGTAATGCGTTTCCAAGTTCATTCAGATTGTTGGGGGGTGGCATTCTGAATTTAACCCTTCTTTTTAGCAAGTCCCAGACATGCTCTATCGGATTCATATCGGGGGAATTTGCTGGCCACTGCATCACCGGTATACCTACGTGGCTCAGATATGCCCGTACCGATTGTGCACTATGAGCACGAGCATTATCTTGCATTAGAATAAAGTCGTCACCAATAAATGGGGCAAATGGTACAACATGTTCTTCTAAAATGTCTCTGATGTATCGATCTGCTGTCATGGTCCCTCCTGTGACTATCACTAACTCCGTGCGAGCTCCCAAACATATCCCTCCCCAAACCATAATCGAGCCGCCACCATAAGCCACTGTGTGTTCAAAATTAGACTGTATGTGGCGTTCTCCTTTGCGTCTCCATATTCGCTGTCTCCCATCGATCTGTTTTAAAAGAACTCTGCACTCATCAGTAAAGAGAACCTGCTGCCATTCGTTCAAATCCCAATGACGATGTTCTCGCGCATAGCTTAATCGGTTTACGCGGTGACGTCTCTCAAGTTTTGGGCCTTTGGCAGGTATATACGACCCTAAACCAACTTCTTCAAATCTCCTGCGAACTGTACGCTCACTTACTCGTACTCCTCGAACGTCTTCCAGTTCATTTCGAGCTTGTACAGCCGTTAATCGCGTATTCCTACGAACTCCAAGTTGTAAAAAATTGTCATCTCGCCTCGATGTACATCTTTTTCTACCTTGACCCCTCCTCCTCACAAGAGAATTAGACGATCTGTACCGCTGGATGCTGCGATGAATCGTTGATACTGGTCGACGAAGCCTTGAGGCAATCGATCTGTAGGTATGGCCATTTCTTCTCATTTCATCAGCCCTAATGATTTCCAGTGATGTTAAGTCAGGCATAATAAAGAGCTTTTAATAAACAAAATTGCCTATAGAATAACAAATTTATAAAAAACCATTAAGTGCAATTTTTCAAAAAAATTACAATCACGTAGTTATTACTCGAACAAGTTGACAAAACGTATTGTTCGGGAAAATAAAACAAATGAATGAAAAAAGTGTATGTCATCTAATTTTCTATTTTCAAATTTGACAATAAATTAAAAAAATATCATAACTGGCCAGTTCCTCAAGTAAAAGATTTTAAAATCCTGCTTTTTTTGTGTTCCGCTAATTGTGCCGGTGTGTATATGTGCCCAAAATAGATTTTTTACATGTGGCCAGGTTTGCTTTTTAATTTTATTCACGTCAAAGAAGTATAACTTCTTATGTGCGTACGAGTACACACATGCTATATTTGTTTTTTTTTTTTACATACAAACTAACCTATAAGACGCCAAGCAAAGCTCTGTCGTCCAGATACTATCAAGATTAAGTACTTTACATTGCAAATGCGTTGTCAGCCCTGAGGATTAAGACGCTGTGCTTTTTGTGTCAGAAATGACACTGGCTGTCTCACCCGCCAAATCAGAACACAACAGTACAAGCATTTCAATTTGGCAGCAGAATTAGACAGTAAGATGGTGCTAGTGATCCATGCTCAAATCAAGTAACAATGGATGGAACGTTTGCTCTAAAAGCGTGTCTTTAAGTGTCCTTTTTTTGCCGACTTTTCAGATTTTAACTAATGTGCATGACTAAAGAAGAAGAGAACCTGAACATAATATATTGTCATTGTTGTGAATACCAGTAGCCAAAAAACTTAAGATTTACAAGTAGTTGGCAAAAAATTATTTCATGAGTAACTCATTAGCTGACACGAATTACACTGACAGTGCGAGGTTGTCATACTTACTATAGCTAATTGTTCTACTCGTGGTTACACAAAGAGATAGAAAGGGACATGAAATTCGTCTGACGCACGGTGGTAAAAGCGGCAACATATGATTCCGTACATTATATTTGTTGGTCCGATAATCCGCACAGGGTTTTACCACCCGTAAAATCTGGTAAAATAGTCATGCTAAGTAACACTATACTAGTGATTAATGGTAGATGGTTAAGAGTGGTAGAGGCATGAACGAATTGAGCTGACTCGCCCGGTGAAATACCACCCTCTTTCAAAATATCGGCGTGAAATAACAGCATCTATTGCTGTTGTTTCGTTCGGTGAGTGAGAGTGCCGGTGGCCCATTACCCCCTCTCCTTCCTCTCCTCTCCCTATTCCCCTAAAGCACCCATTCCCAAAGTGGGCGATAACGCCCCCCTGTGGGCGCTGCAGCCCTAAAGGGGGGCGGTAAGAGACCCAGAAAAAAAATGGGGGCGTTGTGTAGAGGCCTGGGGGGTGATTTGTAATTTCATTTAGCTAGGAGGCATCTTAGACAACGACTGCATGAGCTCTCGACTCAGTAGACAAAATAAGTTTGGGAACCTAGACCCTAAAGGCTGGCAACGCACCCGTGATTCTTCGAATGTTGCGGGTGGCAGTGGTCACTCGCCATTAGATGACCCGTTTGCTAATCTACCGCTCATTTATATATAAAAAAAGATGTACTGACCGGTCGCACCACAGAGTGCGCAGGTAGTCCCTGGTGACCTTCACCACCATGTAGAACCACTCCCAGAAGGTGAAGTTGCGCTCGGGCAGGGCGTCCTTGCAGAACTGCGTCCAGCTGACAGTCATGGCGTTCAGGTCCATTGTATTCATCGGCAGGCTGGTTCTGGGGGAGAGAAACCCCTGTAGCACCTTGTTTCTTAGGATTATTAAAAGAGAAATGTGGGACCCCTGTCAGTAACGAAGTTCCTTAGTGACAGTCTCCATTTCGCAAACCTTAACTGCAATAATGAGGCAACAAAACTCACGTAGGATTTAAAACAATAAACAAATAAGTTTTAACAAAATTTCCTCGTGTAAAGTAATGAGATTATACAGCCGGCCGCGTACACTGCTCGTCTCCT
Organism: Zeuzera pyrina; assembly: GCA_907165235.1. Taxonomy (NCBI): domain Eukaryota; kingdom Metazoa; phylum Arthropoda; class Insecta; order Lepidoptera; family Cossidae; genus Zeuzera; species Zeuzera pyrina. The sequence continues at coordinate 4,277,652 of OU015647.1, forward strand.
CGCATCTCGATACACGCACGCGCACACACACTCGTATATAATAGAAAGAGAGAGAAAGGTCACTGTGAATCTATGTACAGAGCTAACGAACCTAGCGCCGGGCAGTGCGCGGATCCCGCCCCACGTTGCTCGATTAACTAGGTGTAATCAGGAAGAGAGACAGTTGCTGAGTATCAAATAAAAGGGTCATAACGCTTTTTCGTTACGTGACGATTTCTACCAACTCAAACTTCCCGCAAGCCGCGTTAAGGAATTTCGTTCCAAAAACCCTATATTTACAAACAGCAATCATTTTATTAAAATATTATTCTCGTATGTTCCCAATGATCATATCAAACACCAAGTCACCACGATATAGGCGCCAATAGGTCACCCATCCAGCAGGTGACTCGCAACGTTGTGTTCCCTCAGTAATTGTGTCAAATTCTGAAGCATAACTACGACACAAGATTCACAATAATATTAATACCTAAATATCTTCTCAGCGAGGAAGCGAAGATTATCCTCAGACAGATCACCACCAGTGGCCGAGAAGAACTTCACCCGAAGAGTCTCAGCTAACTGGCCCCAGGTCACCTGTGAATAACCACTATATTTTAAGCTTGTTCTTACCTCCATTCCAAAGACCAACCTTTACAATAGTAGGATAGACTATTCCGATTTAATATGTCAACATCTTTTATTATTACCCATTTAATAATATAATAATAATATACTCAGACATTTCACACAGCGTCATCTAGCCCCAAAGTAAGCAGCACAGCGCTTGTGTTATGGTACTAGACAACTTATATACTACTTATATACTTTTCTTTTGTAAATAAATACATATTATACATAAACACCCGGACTCGGGGCGGGAATCGAACCCGTAACCTCCGTTTACTTTCCGACGCGCTTAGCCGTTGCGCCACGGAGGTCGTTAATTTGAACCTTGAAACTTGAACTTGAACCATTTGAAACTTGAAACTCTACTACGTACATAAAAGTATGAAATTGAATCAAACCGTTTATTGATACTATCTAAGTCAAATTCAATTTATCTAATGTAACCCAATTCAAAGCACTTTACCGACTTTAAAAAAAGAAGATGTTCGTCTGTAAGTATGTTTTTCTTTTTTTTTATGTATGTTCACCGATAACTTCGTCAATTGTGGATCGATTTAGAAAATGTTTTTTTAGTTTCAAAGGGTATACGAGGTGGTCCCATTTAAATTTCATCGGTATTGGAGCTTGGTCTTCAAAGGTACACCAAATAACGCAACTTGGTTATAACCTTTAAGTTTGTAAATATTAACATATGTATGTACTTTTTGTTAATAAAGCATGTATATAACCTTTATTTATATTGATGATTCTCTTGTACATCGTTGCGCTCCAGAATTAAAAAGAAGTTAATTGTAGACCTGCCTAGATATTTATTTAGGCCACGGTCACTCAAAGGGAAAAAAAAAAAATGAAACCGCCTTAAAAAAAAACATTGAAAAGTACAAAATAACTATCCTTTACTAATCAAAACTCAAGTATAATAAAAATAACTTTATAAATACGATACACATACCTATATAATTAAATTTAACAGTTATTGAAGTCAGTGCCAAATCAATGTGTAACAACAGGAAGTTTATTAGTTTGGTACTTTATATTAAAGACTTTCAATCAATAGACTCATGATAGGCGTGATTCACACATTTACATGTTGATCAGTGAATTGTCAGTTCATAATTATTTACAATATGAGGGGTGAAAAAGCACTTAAGATTGCAAATCTGTTGACAGCCCTGAGGATTAAGATATTGTCTTTAGAAAGAAGGAAGGTCCCACAAAAGTATCACCGTACAGAATTGCATCAAACCAATCTTTTTTTAGACGGTAATTTACTTTGTCGGTAGAGAGGTCACGGAGTGACGAGGGGACTGTGTGTTGGTGAGATAGGACAGGGTGAAAGGAGTACTGTGGATTATTTTGACTAATGGTGGAGCGGGTGGAAAAAGCGATTGATTACCTTGTCCAGTAAGAAGATAGAGAAAAAAAGGAGTGTGTTACCTTCGACGTGACACAAGACAGTGTGTTACTTGTGTTACGTGGTTGGACAGGGTAAAAAGTGGAAGCGAGCGTAGGCCAGTGGGAAGATGGAGAGTAAAAAGGAGTATGTTACCTTCGGGGTGAAGAGAGAAGTGTGTTACTTGTCTTGCGTGGTGGGGCGAGGTTACGGGTAAGTGGGAGTGGAGGTGGAAGAGTGGGAAGACGAGGAGAAAACAGGAGTGTGTGTTACCCTCGGGGTTAACAGAGTAGTGTGTTATTTTAGTCCTGCGTGTTCAGTGAGAAGACGGGGAGAAAAATGATTGGTGATACTTTCAGGGGTGAAGGGAGAATTGTGTTACTTGTATGGTGTGCTGTGGTGTGGTGCGGTGGGACAGTGTGCGGTAGTACCTTGTCCGGGACGTGGAAGGGCACGCGGCCGGGCGGGCTGAAGGCGTTGTCCCACGTGACGGTGGCCCAGCCGTGTGGCTCCTGGTTGTGTTACTTGTGTGGTGTGGTGTGGTGCGGTGTGGTGCGGTGTGGTGTGGTGCGGTGGGACAGTGTGCGGTAGTACCTTGTCCGGGACGTGGAAGGGCACGCGGCCGGGCGGGCTGAAGGCGTTGTCCCACGTGACGGTGGCCCAGCCGTGTGGCTCCTGGTTGTGTTACTTGTGTGGTGTGGTGTGGTGCGGTGTGGTGCGGTGTGGTGTGGTGCGGTGGGACAGTGTGCGGTAGTACCTTGTCCGGGACGTGGAAGGGCACGCGGCCGGGCGGGCTGAAGGCGTTGTCCCACGTGACGGTGGCCCAGCCGTGTGGCTCCTGGTTGTGTTACTTGTGTGGTGTGGTGTGGTGCGGTGTGGTGCGGTGTGGTGTGGTGCGGTGGGACAGTGTGCGGTAGTACCTTGTCCGGGACGTGGAAGGGCACGCGGCCGGGCGGGCTGAAGGCGTTGTCCCACGTGACGGTGGCCCAGCCGTGTGGCTCCTGGTTGTGTTACTTGTGTGGTGTGGTGTGGTGCGGTGTGGTGCGGTGTGGTGTGGTGCGGTGGGACAGTGTGCGGTAGTACCTTGTCCGGGACGTGGAAGGGCACGCGGCCGGGCGGGCTGAAGGCGTTGTCCCACGTGACGGTGGCCCAGCCGTGTGGCTCCTGGTTGTGTTACTTGTGTGGTGTGGTGTGGTGCGGTGTGGTGCGGTGTGGTGTGGTGCGGTGGGACAGTGTGCGGTAGTACCTTGTCCGGGACGTGGAAGGGCACGCGGCCGGGCGGGCTGAAGGCGTTGTCCCACGTGACGGTGGCCCAGCCGTGTGGCTCCTGGTTGTGTTACTTGTGTGGTGTGGTGTGGTGCGGTGTGGTGCGGTGTGGTGTGGTGCGGTGGGACAGTGTGCGGTAGTACCTTGTCCGGGACGTGGAAGGGCACGCGGCCGGGCGGGCTGAAGGCGTTGTCCCACGTGACGGTGGCCCAGCCGTGTGGCTCCTGGTTGTGTTACTTGTGTGGTGTGGTGTGGTGCGGTGTGGTGCGGTGTGGTGTGGTGCGGTGGGACAGTGTGCGGTAGTACCTTGTCCGGGACGTGGAAGGGCACGCGGCCGGGCGGGCTGAAGGCGTTGTCCCACGTGACGGTGGCCCAGCCGTGTGGCTCCTGGTTGTGTTACTTGTGTGGTGTGGTGTGGTGCGGTGTGGTGCGGTGTGGTGTGGTGCGGTGGGACAGTGTGCGGTAGTACCTTGTCCGGGACGTGGAAGGGCACGCGGCCGGGCGGGCTGAAGGCGTTGTCCCACGTGACGGTGGCCCAGCCGTGTGGCTCCTGGTTGTGTTACTTGTGTGGTGTGGTGTGGTGCGGTGTGGTGCGGTGTGGTGTGGTGCGGTGGGACAGTGTGCGGTAGTACCTTGTCCGGGACGTGGAAGGGCACGCGGCCGGGCGGGCTGAAGGCGTTGTCCCACGTGACGGTGGCCCAGCCGTGTGGCTCCTGGTTGCCGTGCACGATCACCACCACGGGCAGTGACAGCGTCCACACCTGACACACACCACGGGCACTAGTACACATCTTATATGGCTTACCGATGTACCCGCGCAGTTCACGTTATTTTAAAGGCGTGGGAAATGGTTTGAGTAATCAGTTAGCTCCGTCGATGCCATTTGCATTGCATTTGCCACCATTGGTCAATTGATTTGAGTCTTTCGGTCGGCTGTCAGACGTCATTGAAGACTAGCACACAACTTATATGGCTTATCGATGTACCTGCGCAGTAGACAAGTACAAAGGCGCAAGAAATAAATGGACCAATCAGTTAGTTACAACCTGAGGCGAAATAAATGGGCATTAAAATCTATGCAGACATCAGTTGATTGATTTGGCGCCTTCTGTGTTGCCGTCAGACAGTCAGAGGTTATTATGTTACACTTAGTTGTAAATTAAGCGTATTATTTCATAACAATAATTATGTTCTCCTTAAAAATAGAATGTACCATTAAAGACAACCGACGGAAACTGAATGATTTACATTTAAATAATTTTTTAATTTTGTGTTCACATAAACATCGTACATTAAATAAACATTTATTTTAATTTGAACTATTAATTTTATAAGCTTTTATAGAGTGTTACTGACTTCAAGTCATTATTTTGATTAAAAACGTAGTAATTTTTTGTTTGTATAAGTGTCCCCGATCGATATATTTAGGTTACATCATGCGCTGCCATTATTGAAAAAACTAAAATGGCGGCTGATGAGTATGCCAAAATCTTCAAAACCCTTTCTAGCATAAATTCAATTATACGATGAATTATTTATCATATTATTATTTACCATACGATGAATGAATAGATCTCGCTTCGTTGCTCTCATAAGATCTTATACCGACCTGGAAGACTAGCTCCCCGCCGCCGACGTTGAACTCAGACTGGAAAAGCAACGTCAATTTCTCGTCCATTACACTCTCTGTTCCCTTCTTCTCTGCCCGCTTGATCTTACGCAATTGCATGTTCCTGAAACATATACCGTACTGATTTTAAACATGGTAGCCATTTTGGCAGAACAAATTCTGGCAGTTAGAGACAATATTTAGAGATTGTCCCATAAAAAAATATATTTTTCACAATAATAATTATATAATTAATATAATATATAATATACTCAGACATTTTACACAGCGCCATCTAGTCCCAGAGTAAGCAGCACAGCGCTTGTGTTATAGGTACTAGACAGCTGATATACTACTCATATACTTTTCTTTTGTAAATAAATACATATTATACATAAACACCCAGACTCGAGGCGGGAATCGAACCCGCAACCCCCGTTTACTTTCGACGCGCTTAGCCGTTGCGCCATGGAGGTCGTCGTAAAAACTTCTTCTTTAACTTACAAGACTAGAAATCTAGTGAGAAATTGCTCACTTGTTAGAAGCTAATTGGCAGTAACAGAGACAGTACTGCACGATTGGTGAATATGTATTATAAGGATTTCAAATAGGATAGCTATTTTGCAGAAAATTATCCTGGCCGTCCTAAATACTTAAGAGATTCTCCCTTAAAAATACTTTCTTTTGGCATGGACCTACAAAACGAGATCCAGTGAGAAATCGCTCACTTGTAAGAACATTGGCAGTAACAAAAACAGTACATCATTTTAGAAGGAATCTAATTTTACTCATTTACCATAATCTGGACCAGTCTCAAATCTAGTTTATTTATCTACCATATATCGTAATTTAGATCAAATAGTGTTAGCCGACAGAAAAGTCAAAAGCACTCGTATACCTAGGCGAAAATGTGAGGAGAATGATGAGATTTGAGGAAGCGAAAGAAGTATGCAAGTACCGCGACGCTGGCGTTCCGTCCTCTCGGACTACCCCGTTGGGGATACGGCGTGAAGATATGTATGTATGTATGTAATTAAGATCGATATATAATTGATAAATATTTGGTGTTTGAAAGAGATGTATAGATAAGGTGTGAAATATGGGTAAACGGAAAATGTCTAGACCAAAGACCGCAATTCTTGTCACTCCCATCCTTTTTAACTACCCCATTAGAAAGGTACATAACCTATTAATCGATTATTTATCAACGTCAGTATATGACATGTGATGTTAATATTAGATTTCAGTAGCCAGAGTGATAGCTGATGAAAATGAAAAAAATACATCTACAATTTCAGCTGTAACACTGCAGTCTCTATTATAACGTTAAAATCTCAACTTTTACACTAGTCTTAACTGTAAGACTATAGTATCGACTGTAAGACTATCATTTCAGTTGTAATATAATCATATCAGTTGTAACACAAACATCTCAGTCGTAACACAATAGTAGTAGTAACACTTTCAGTTGCACCACACTCATCTCGGCTGTAACATAATCGTCTCACTTGTAACACAATCATCTCAGTTGTAACACAAATTCGTTTCTGTACTACTTAACTCACTACTTGTCAGTATTAGTAGATACTCACCTGAAGCTAACACTTAGCTGACGGCTAGTGGGTTGATACTCCATACAGCCACTGTTGTTCAAAATATCGCCGCATTCAACCGGCTGCTTTCCGCGGCCAGCGGGGGTTTCACTTTTTAACAACAGCTGGGCTTGTTGTTCAGATATAATAACCACCTACAAGACAAATTTTAATTGTAGACTGTCTTAGGGGAAGGAGTGCTTCTACGTCTAGGTCGGGTAGAATAACCCGTCAACAAATAGGAAAAGGATAGGCTGGGAGAGTGAAATAAATATATAAGTATGTAGGTAGCTAGATTTGTGGAAATAATTCGCCATACAACGTGATCTTCTGTATTTATGAGGGCATCAATGGCCTGAATTGTCCTAGAGAATCCAATCGATGCACTCGACTTAAAAAAAAGGAGATTATCAATTACATACGTATAATATATATTTTTTTGTATGTTCGGACTTCGGACATAACTTTTTTTTTTAAATACCGATTTCAATTATTCTTTTTAAGTTCTGTATAGCTCCCAGGTGGTCCCGTTTAAATTTGACTGACATTGGAGCTTCGACTTTGAATATACACCAAACAATCCCAACTGCTTATAATCTTTATTCATACTGATTGTGTTGTATATCATTCCGGTCCAGAATTAGAAAAGAAATTAGTTGTAGACCAACCCTAGATATTTATTTAGGCCGAGGTCACTCGAAAGGGAGAAATAAAAAACTTTCTTTCTTCTCGATCTATCTTTTTGAACTCGGTTTATTTTTTCTTTTAAGGTTTTTATTATTTAATTTCCGTTACGAGACTACTTTACTTAAAAATCGATATAATTATTTCACAAACTAATCAACATTTTCATACAATGACCGTTAGGATATTTTTTTTTTAAAGTTCCATAGACTAAATCGCAAAAAGGTGACCATTATAGTTTCGTGATGCTCGTTTTTTATATAACTATTTTTTTTTTGTATTATTAGTAAGATACAATAGTAATAGATATTAGCACAGATTAATTAGTTACTAACGTAAAGTAATAGTTACAACAACAATATGTTTATTGTACATACTAGATTGAGTGTTAATAACAATCGTTATGTTACACTCAACTGAGGCTCAGGGACCACACCTGGCTCACTTTCAATTCAACGCTTGTACACGTGTGATCACCGGGTTTAAAACTTTGAAGACAACCAAAAATATACGAATTGAATTCGTAATACTTCAGATAAACTTCCGCTTTCCCCACAGTAAGACCTGCATTTATATAACTAGCGAAATTTTTTTTTAAATAAAATACGGGCCTATGTCGCTCGCTAATAATGTAGCTTCCTTTAGGTGAAAGAATTTTTGAAATCATTTGAGTAGTTTGATTAATTTCGGATGGAAATGTCAAAAGCTCTCGCATACCTAGGCCAAAATGTGTGAGGAGAATGATGTGATTTGAGGAAGCGAAAGAAGTATGTAAGAACCGCGACGCTTGGCGCTCCGTCCTCTCTGACTATCCCGTTAGGAATACAGCGTGAAAATATGTATGTATGTATCATTTTTTATTTAACTTCTCACCTTCGATCACAAATAAAGAACTATATGCACAATCTCCTGTAAAACCTAAACAAATTATTGTCCGAATTGGCGTATATCGTTTTAATACCGTATAGTGTTATCGGTAACATTGTGTTAATCTAAAGTAGACCTAACTGCCAAACGATAAGGTTTTAAAAGCTTGTAAACGATTCTTGCATGACATTGAAACGATGTTTGTAAAAAAATATTTAAAATGCAATCTTATGTCTCGTGCGTAAAGTATAATTCACATAATCTGTGACCCACTCAATGTGCACTCAAATACTTATTTGAGCGCACATTTGGTTCGGCCATTTTTGGAGCGTTGATTGTGTATCTAATTTTTTATTTGTGATCGAAGCTTCTCACTGTACTTACAGTAACGCGTGGCGGCGTCATATGCACGTTGAGCTGACCACCCACAAGCAGACGGACAGTAGCCGTGAAGCTGAATAGACAAATATTGAGAATGTCAATATAATATTGTCATAATATTAATTTTTACAGAAGGTTTACAGGTTCAATTCCCGGTCGTGTCAATTTAGGAAACGAACTTTTCTAGATTGTCGTGGGTGTGGGTGTACTGGGAGACGTCCCCAGTAGTCATCGTCTGGTTCTCATAGCGCAGGGAAAATACCCTAGTTTGAGATCAGATGATTGGTGTATATTGTCTGGCGCATTATGGCGCATTATTGTGTAATGTTTTGACCAAATATAGGCTGGATATTAGGATACATTGACTTTGTCTAAATAAATTGTGCTTGACGCTCCGTCCTCTCTGACTGCCTCGTTGGGGATACGGCGTGAAGATATGTATGTATGTATGAATTGCGTAAACTGTGACTATTACAGAATCACATTATTGTAAAAATTTGCACACCTATTAAAAATAGACATGCTCTTCATCTATAGTATGTAGTTTTCTGTATATGGAGTAGTCTAATGTATACTCATGTCATCGAGAATTAAAAAAAATTAATAAGTTGATGACGAACTTACAAGGAGTTTTTGGCAGGATTTTATGGAGGGCAGTTGGATGTTCATTATAATTATTTGAAAATTGTTTTCTAGTGGATATCATGATGTAAAATTGATGTAGTTTTGCGTCCCAAGAATCTATGGTGTTGTGCAGTATGTGGAATTGTTAAAATAAGTGCTTATTTAATAGTACAATATTGAGATTTTTTTAGTGGCTTACTCTGCCTCAGTAGATCCTACTAGAAAGACTGCCTCAATATATTTGGCGAAAGAAACTCCAAGAAACATTTCAATAAATTGATTTGTATCTGGTACAAATTTAATATTTCGATTAAACATTGACTTATGTTACAATACTTCTTCTTGAGCTTCTTCATGTTGATAAAATAATACTGTGGACTATGTGGTAGATGATATATTGATACTGTGCAGCGTGGTTACGCCATAGAGCTGTCGTTTACATCTCATGCCTTATATTAATTCTTACAGCTATTTATATCGAATATGTACTTGACAATTTCCTTTGCAACGATGCGGAAATTTCATTTGTCGATCGCCCACAAGGTTACAATTTGCTGTGTCAGAGTAATATCTGGCACAACTTACACTGTCATGTGAGGTATTATATCAAGAATAAATTAAATAAAAAAAATCCACAGGAAACTTTTTTTTATTATTCCTTTCATGATATAATAATGGCAGCGTCGAAAATATATGAATATTCGTAGCAATGAAGAAAGTGGGTAAGTTAGTATACAAAGAAAAATAAAATGTGATTATTGGTTCCAATTATTTAATACATTATGAATGGCGACGCTAGAGGGCCATGACAGCACCAAATTAAATGAATTAAATATTAGACTAGTTAAGAGATTCAGTTGAATTGATATCGACTCAATTCTATTACATGACAACACTATTTGAGCTGGCCACATTATTTAGAATTTTGACACATTAAAACGCCAAATCAGACTTTTTGGTGGTAACGGGAGAAGTGAGGTTATTATTTTATTTAGATTTTCTATTTTTTACATTTTTGGGCGTTTTAAAGTATAAAAGTGATAGTATATTCTGTTTTAAAGTTCTGTATCAGTGAAAGAGAGTAGGTCTAAATAAACATGTGTAGCTGAAGTTCTCGCGCTCTTCCAAGAAGTCCTCCATAACTTCAGCAAAGCCTAAGCCACTATCACTTTATTGGAGGAGTTTTACGATAAGAAGAAAAAATCAATTTACTTCGAACATGCTTCATGTCCATTCTACTTAATACGTGACATTGGCAAATGCGCTAATCTGTGCGCCATGCCATGAATAAAGAAAAAAACGTCAAACCACTCCAACGAATTAAATGTTAGACAATAGGTAATCCTTTAAATTTTTGAAATTTATGATGATGAATAAATAAACAGTTAGTAACTGCTAAAGAATTTGTAAATAAATTGGTAATGAAGTTGTTGGTGAAGTTGACGTTGTCAATGAAATTTAAAGTTAATTATGGACATTCTCACCGTGTATTCGTTTTCATGACTTGCGGTGGTTGTTTCTCGATGACAAAAGTTGATGTCACTAATGTGGACAACAGACTCGTTACCTGTTACAAAAACAACGATTTGGTTAATATGACGCTGCATAAAGTGAGTGAGGTATATGAGTAATTGTTAATTCAGTAATAATAAATAATTTACTCAATCATATCTCATATGCTCATTATACTCCTATACATCCTGCAGCATAACTTTCCTCATCTGCTTGCTCATGTCATTCAGTATCGCGGCCAGGTACCATAAACCTGGTGCTCTCGCCTGCTAGTTCATGTCGTTCTGTATCGTGACGAGGTACCGCAAGTTCTCCTCCCATCCTCACATACTTGCTCATGTAGCCTTACCGGACGACATCTCGGTCAAGTACCTCCCCCTCACATGCTTGCACAAGAGCTCATGTCGACCTACTGGACAACACTTACGACCTCCATGGCGCAACGGCTAAGCGCATCAGAAAGTAAACGGGGCTTGCGGGTTTGATTCCCGCTCCGAGTCTCAGTGTTTATTTATTATATGTATTTATTTACAAAAGAAAAGTATATAAGTAGTACATTAGTTGCCTAGTACCCATAACACAAGCGCTATGCTGCTTACTTTGGAATTAGATGGCGCTGTGTGAATTGTCTGAGTATATTATTATTATTATCTCGATCAGGTATTTGTCCCTCTTTCCTGCTTGCACAAGAGTTCTTGTCGACCTATTGGACAACATCTCGATCAGGTACTTACTTCTGTTTTCTGCTTGCACATGAGCTCATACCTCACCCTCTCAACTGCTTGCACATGAGCTCATACCTCCCCCTCTCAACTGCTTGCACATGAGCTCATACCTCCCCCTCTCAACTGCTTGCACGTGAGCTCATACCTCCCCCTCTCAACTGCTTGCACATGAGCTCATACCTCCCCCTCTCAACTGCTTGCACATGAGCTCATACCTCCCCCTCTCAACTGCTTGCACATGAGCTCATACCTCCCCCTCTCAACTGCTTGCACATGAGCTCATACCTCCCCCTCTCAACTGCTTGCACATGAGCTCATACCTCCCCCTCTCAACTGCTTGCACATGAGCTCATACCTCCCCCTCTCAACTGCTTGCACATGAGCTCATACCTCCCCCTCTCACCCGGTCGCACACGAGCCCAAGTCGTCTAGTGTGGCCACGCGCGGCTCCGTCGGCCCCTCACCTGCTTGCTCATGTCGTCCAACATCTCGGCCAGGTGCGGCTGGCGCAGCTCCACGCTCTTGCTGTTGACGCGCGCCACGTTCCCCACCTGCTGGCGCGTGCTCCACACCAGCTCGGCCAGCAGCTCGCACCACTCCTGGATCGTGTTCAGGTTCGACTGCATCGGCACGCCGTTGCCGCTCAACTGCTGCTCGCGCTTCCATCTGCGACACACACACACACACACACACAATGACGACGACATACACATACTAGCCCATTGGCGCAGTGGCATATGCATCTACTTTCCAAAGCTAGGGATCCTGGTTCGATCCCCGGTCAGGTCAATTTAGGAAACGAACTTTTCTAAATTGGCTTGGACTCTGGGTGTTACTGGGAACTCCCCAAGAGTTCGTTGTATGGTACCCATAGTACAAGCTTACTGCTTAGTTTGGAGTCACACAATCTATGTGATTGTCTGGAGTAATAAAAAAAAATATTAAAAAAGAAACCATCGACCTACAAGACTGGTAATGTAGAACTAAAAATTTGACCACCAAAGGAGTAGTCAATTGGTTACAAGTCACAATGACATGCAACTATCGGAACGAGTTGTCTGATTTGTGAGCTAAATATTTGAATACTATTAAAAACGTGTTTATTATTAAATTGCTTATTGATCAAATGGTCAGTGTTAGGAAACAGAAATGTCAAAAGCACTCGCATATCTAAGCGAAAATGTGTGAGGAGAATCATGAGATTTGAGGAAGCGGAAAAAAGTATTTAAGAACCGCGAATCTTGGCTCTCCGTCCTCTCTGACTACCCCATCAGGGATACAGCGTGAAGATATGTATGTATATATATGTATGCTTATTGAAGTTATATCATGCATTATTTATGTCTTTTATTTCAAGTAATAAACTCGTGATGTCTTCTGTGGTGATGTCTGATGTGTGACAGATTTCGCTTGCGATTGCTTGTTCTGTAGGTCTAACAGTGCAAGTGCATATAAATGAAGTCACAATGTATGGACTCACTTAATCAACTCCTCATCCAAAACTTGGCTTTGAAGCTGACGCAGGTTGTCGATGTTCTCCTTGATGTGGTCCACTAGCTCCATCTGCGACTGGTTGATCTGGGCCACCTGGGCGACGGTACAATCACATTGTTACGTTTAGATCTTATCTCGAAGCAATAAGGTCGGTTATAGAATGACACACGACGCGCAACTTTCAGTGCTTACCTACATCAGAACCATCGTATTATTATGTTTGGACCTTATCTCAAGGCGATAAGGTTGGTTAAAGAATGACTAACGTGACCATACGTCCCGGATTGTCCGGGACTGTCCCGGATTTAGAGTGCTTGTTCCGGTGTCCCGAGCAAACCCGAAAATGTCCCGGATTGGGAAAAATGTGCCAAATCGGGAAAATTAAATCAAAATAGAGTTAAATTGGAAGTGGTTCCGACTTGACTGACTTATCAGATGTGATGAATTCCTAAAATCTTTAGGTATTTTCCGCTCAAACTCCAAAAACCACCAATCGACACCTGTTTCACCTCTCAACGAAGCATCCTCAGGATATTCCAGAGTTCAGACTTGGTCAGTTAACCAGCACCGAAAAAAATGATAAAAACAATGGAGTGTATGAAATGAAGTGTGAACATTGCGACGGCGTATACGTGGGACAAACAGGTCGTAGTTTCGATATAAGACAAAGAACATATATCAGCGTACAAAAAAAAATGGTTAGCTGACTGAGTCTGACCTCTGGGATATCCGGAGCATGCTTCGTTAAGAGACAAAACAGGTATCGATTGGTCGTTTTTGGCTTTGAACGGAAAATAGCAAAAGATTTTAAGAATTCATCACATGAAATGGATTTCCGCAAAGTAACACCTGAGTCTATACAATGACTTATCATTATCAGATTTAAAACTTCCGATCCGTATATCGATATACGCACCTCCATAACATTCCTACTCGAGACCTACCCATTGCAGAGCTATAACTTAGCTCAATAGCTAAAAACATATTGCCAACTTAACAATAAGTGTAGAATGTGTTTGTTAATAGGGAAGGAACTTCGATCACAAATATAAAACTAGATGCACAATCTTCTGTAAAATCTAAACAAATTATTGTCCGAATTGACATATACGTTTAGTATTATCCGTAATATTGTGCTAATTTAAAGTAGACCTCACTGTCAAAGCATATGGTTGTAAAAGCTGGTAAAGGATCCTTACGACATTGAAACGAAGTTTGTTAAAAAAATATTTAAAATGCAATCTTACGTTTCGTGCTTAAAGTATCCTTCACATAATCTAATTGCGTCATTTTGATTTGTTACGTGAAAGTGACAAGAATGAGACATATATTGTCAGGCCATTCTTGAAAAATATTATTACGAATTTAATAAAAAAGAGCTATGTAACAATATTATTACAACGAAATAATGAACACGTAAATAAAATTATTTATTTTTATACCGAAAATAAGAATCGTCTTTTTTAGCGTTCTAGACGTGTCATTTACAATTTTTAAATAAGCTCTTTGCACTAAAACAAAAGTGCACTCAAATACTCGTTTGAGTGCACATTTAGTTCGGACATTTTTGGAGCATCGATTGTGTATCTTGTTTTTATATATGATCGAAGGGAAGGAACTATTTCATTACGTTCACCGGTGCCAATAAGTACCAACTACCTATAGATAGGCAACCCGGTTCTTCAAGCACCCATACTCACTAGGGCGTTCAATTTTCGCTCCATCTCCTCAATCTGTGCGCGGAGACAGGCTTCAAGCTCACGACGCTCGTTTGTAACTTGTCCTGATTGTTGAAGATAGTTAATGTGACCTGAAATAAAACATTAATATGTGATGTGAAAACTTCAGATCCCTTTATAAGAATATTGCGCGCACAGAGTAAGATTTCGCATAGTTAAAGTTTATATGGCGGAGTGCAGAAAGATAAAATTTATATATAATATGCACAAATAAGTTAAATTCAATAAAGCACTCATCATTAACTTTCTTTTTCTTTCTTTCTTTATGGCATGGCGCGCACAGATTAGCACATTTGCCAATGTCACGTATTAATCACAAGTAAATTAGTATTTTCTTATCGTAAAACTCCTCTAATAAAGTGATAGTAGGCTTTACTGAAGTTATAGAGGACTTCTTAGAAGAGCGCGAGAACTTCAGTGTTTATTTTTGTTTATTTAGACCTACTCCATTCTTTTCACTTGTAACAGAACTTTAAAACACAGTATACTATCACTTTTGTACTTTAAAACTCCCAAAAATGTAAAAAATAGAAAATCTAAATAAAATGTCAACCTCACTTCTCCTGTTCCCAAAAAGTCCCATCACTAATTTTAATACTGCAAATGTCAAAAAAAAACTTCAAATAAAAATCACTAAATAGTACAAAATAACTATCCTTTACTAATCAAAACTCCAATACAAAAATAACTTTAAAAATATGTTGCATCTTGGGGCACAGATGCAGGATCAGACATTGTTTGTGGGCGTTCGGGATATAGGTATTCGAACGAAGCAAAAGAAAACTCTCGACACAATTCAGTTGGTTTGGTTATTAACGTTCAAACTGTAAAAATTAACGTCTAACTAATTTCTAATGAACTAGCGGGAAACGCGACACAGTTTATAGGTTATACCATCAACCATCACGACGGACACACTCCGAATCACTGCACTAGAATGTGTCGTATTCTGCCTAGACTGCGTAACGCCACCAAAACGGCGCTTGCGCTTCATTTCCGTTTCCGTAGATGGCGCTGCGATGCGTGCGTATTCATGACTTCCGCGACAAATATGATACAAATACTAAATATAAATTAGACATTCACTGAAGTCGGTGCCAAGCCTACCAAACTAATAGACTTTCTGGTGTTGTCCATTGATTTGGCATGCTGTCGTAATCCTCGGGTTTGCATGGATGAAAACTTGGAGACCAGTCCGATCGGCCGCAAACCTTAAGACAAGAAGACAGTTAATAAAATATGCATACCTTTATTCTTCAAGCACTCGTGGTACTGCAATGAGAAAGACTCTATATTGGCCTGAAGACTCCTAATCTCTTCGCTGACCATGTTCACCTTCTGGCGAACGGCACTTAAGCCGGTTATTAGCTAAAATAACAGAATACTTGTTAATACATATTTGCACGCTGTATTCAGAGGGATAGTCAGAGAGAACGGGGAGCCAAGGATCGCGGTCGATAAATATTTCTTTTGCCTATTCAAATTATTATTAGTATTATTACTATTAATCGCATATAATAATAATAATAATATAATAATGTACTCAGACATTTCACACAGCACCATCTAGTCCCAAAGTAAGCAGCACAGCGCTTGTGTTATGGGTACTAGACAACTGATATACTACTTATATAGTTTTCTTTTGTAAATACATACATATTACACATAAACACCCAAACTTGGGGCGGGAACCGAACCCGCAACCCCCAAGCTTAACCGTTGCGCCACGGAGGTCGTCTCTAGTAGTAGGAGGTCGTCTATGTATACATACATATCTTCACGCTGTATCCCCAACGGGGTAGTCAGAGAGAACGGGGCGCCAAGTATCGCGGTCGTTACATACTTCTTTCGCTTCCTCAAATCTCATCAATCTCCTCATAAATTAATCGCATAGATATGACATTATTCGCTTAGATAAGCGAAAATGTGTGAGGAGAATGATGAGATTTGAGGAAGCGAAAGAGGCACCGCTAAGCTTGGCACTCTGTCCTCTCTGACTACCCCGTTGAGGATACAATGTGGAAATATGTATTTATGTATTATTATTAACACTTATTAATACTGGGCTCTAGTACCCAAATGACATGAAAATTTTAAATGAAGTCAGGATTGTAATTATACATAATCACACCTTGAGATGAAGTAACCTAATTCAAAATTTTTAAGTTTTGAGTGAAAATATAATTTATAAACTCAAAAATACCTACTATCCGAATATAGTATGAAATCAGTTCCATTAGCTACATATAGTGAGAATATTTATGTTAGTATTTGTGCAAAATCCATTTTATTAGCTTCGGTGACAGTGTTGTAACTTACCAAAACAAAATCTCAAAACTTTGGTTAGATCAGTTTCATTTTTAGGGTGGATTGCACCAACTATTTAAATTCGATTTAAGGACTTGACA
Organism: Zeuzera pyrina; assembly: GCA_907165235.1. Lineage (NCBI taxonomy): Eukaryota > Metazoa > Arthropoda > Insecta > Lepidoptera > Cossidae > Zeuzera > Zeuzera pyrina. Next base: position 4,294,555 of record OU015647.1, read on the forward strand.
TCTCGCTTGCACAAAGTATTGCATCGCTGGTGCAAGCGAGATGTCAAATCCTTAAATCGAGTTTAAACAGGTAATGCAAGGCACCCTAGAGGTGCGATTAAACATACATACACTTGTATCTTTACGCCGTTTTATCAAAGGGGGTATCACAGGACGGGCCGCAAATCGTCGCGGTCCTTACTTCTTTCGCCTCTTCGAATCTCATCATTCTCCTCACGCATTTTCACCCAGGTATACGGGTGTTTTTGACATTTCCGTCGGCTAACACTCGGTCTATTTGATCTTCGTAAGTCAACCTTGGTCATCCTTGCCTTCTGCTACCACTCGTTTTCGCTCTGTACATCACTCATTCTTTTCATGAGCCCGAACCATCTAGGCATTCCTTTTATTGGTGCAATTATACATTCATACATAGATACATATAATCACGCCTCTTTCCCGTAGGGGTAGGCACAGACCACTTCTTTCCACTTGCCACGATCCTTACATACTTGTTTCGCCTCGTCCACTTTCATTATTCCCTTCATACATGCTCTTCGGTTTAGGGTACTCTTGACCTGGCCTTTTTTCAAGACGTCCATGATTTGGTCTCGAAACGTCCGCCTGGGTCTACCCCTTCCAACACTTTCATTCATACTCGCCTTATACACTTTTTTCGTCAATCGTTCTTCATTCATTCTCTCGACATGTGCAAACCTTCTCAGCATACCTTTCTCAATTTTTGTCACTACATCTTCTTTCAGACCACAACGTTTCCTTATCTCATTATTATACCACGTATGAATAAAACAGCGCTAAATCTTATATCCCTCACCTAATTGCAAATTATACAATTCGTTTTAACACTTTATTTATTTCAATAAAAAATTAAAAGTTATTTGTGTTTGTAATTTTACTTTCCCTTACGATATATACCTAAGTCTGAGTGAAGCGAGTTTTGCCAGACAAGGACCGAGCGAGCATACGCGGTCGAGAATACGCGTCAGATATCCACTATTTGTAATTTATTAACGCATTAAATAATTTATATATGACCTTGGCCTGAATAATCTGGGACAGGTCTCAATTAACTTATTTCTAATTCTGGAGCGCAACAATATACTAGAGCAGCCATACTCAAAGTATGTTCCGTGGAGTCCCGGGGTTCCATAAGGTCTCTGTGAGGGCTCGGCCAAAATAATATCACATAAAACAAAAAAAAATATCAAATCAAAATAATACACTAATTAATCTGTGATAATACCAAAATAATATCAAGATCACTATAAGAACATCACTGGTGGATTAAAAAGTGAATCATTTTGATTATCAATGATTTTGATTTTTATTCCGCATCTATCCCTTTCCTACAATGCACACTGTCCGTGCATATATTATAATACGCGAGTGCTATATGTGATCTACCCAATCTTGAACTTTAACTCATCAAGTTAACTCGTGTAAATAACTACCGCGCCGCTAGCAACGACAGTACGTGCTTCCTGACTTTATTACTTATTATTATTCCTGACGACCTCCGTGGCGCGACGGTTAAGCGCGTCGGAAAGTAAACGGGGGTTGCGGGTTCGATTCCCGCCCCGAGTCTGGGTGTTTATGTATAATATGTATGTATTTACAAAAGAAAAGTATATAAGTAGTATATCAGTTGTCTAGTACCCATAACACAAGCGCTGTGCTGCTTACTTTGGGACTAGATGGCGCTGTGTGAAATGTCTGAGGATATTATTATTATTATTACTTCCATCCTTACAGAACTGTTTTTCCTTCCTAAATATTAACCCTTTGCAGTTCTGTTTCCATGCCTGTGCAGCTGTACGTGATTTACAAGTGCTCGGAAACAGTTTTTATATATCTATTATAAGCAGCTATGGTTTTATAAGTTCACCGCAAAAATACAGTCCACTTATTATCTCGAGATATCCAAACATTTATTAAAGAACCAGCATTGCATAATCGCACCCCTCCAACCACGTCAAGTCGATTTCTGTACATAATTTCACGAAATCTGTAAGACCTACTTATATTATTTATCTTTTTTCCCGTAAACTATAAATAAGAAAGAATAAGAACTATAAAGAATTTCATTAATTTACTTTAAATACAACTTGTATAACATATCTATTTTTGTATGATTTTTATTAAACTTAAAATAAACAAAACCACATTTTTTTATTTTAGGGCTCCGAAAAATATTTAGGTGTTCCGAAAAGGTTCCGTTGCCATTAAAGTTTGAGAACCGCTGTACTAGAGAATCATCAATATAAATAAAGGTTATAACCAGATCGTGTTACTTGGTGTTATTTGGTGTATCTTCGAAGTCCAAGCTCCAATACCGGTGGAATTTAAATGGTACTACCTTGGAAGTATACCCTTTTAAACATAAAAAAAATTTTCAAAATCTGTCCACAAAGACGAACATAGAACCTCCTTTTTTTGAAGTCGGTTAATAAACTCGGTGAAGATTTCGATCTCGTTTCACTGTCCAAAAAGTATCAAGTATGTTATCGATAAGTATCAAGTATGTTATCGAAAGTATCGATATCAATCGAACAAAGTATTGAGCACAAAATTACTCATGATGAATCTATATTTTTGCGAATCACGAACCTCGCTATACTTCCTCTCGGGTTGTGCGATGTACTGGTTCCCCATTGCGCTCTGTATGACCTCCATTTCAAGAGCAAGACACCGCCGGAAGTATGCGTAGAGCTCGTGTGGGGCGTGCCTGCGAAAATTGGATATTTGACTTATATAAAAATTGGTATTTTGAGGTTATTCAAAAATAAATTTATTTTAAGGCGACGCATTTGGACATTTTGACAGCATTCATCTCAATTTATCCAAGTGACTGCATTACGTATGAAAGTGATATGTGGTAACCTAATTCTTCATTCCATTGACTTTATTTTTCCCGTTGCGATACACGATTGGTTAATTTTTTATACACAAAAAAATATCAAAGAAACTTCTTTTAAAACAGAGATTTACATTTTTTGGAGTAACGAGACCGATTTATGTTTCCAAATTTGTATCTGTATAGTTTAATCTAAACGTATTCTTCAAAATGCCAGTTGGATTTTTTAAAATCAATTATACTTTTTAAAATAAACGAAAATAACAGTTTTTCCGTATTTTTCGTAAGCTAGCGCGTGCATGTTTGCATAAAGCAGAAGGTCTATTCTAGATTAAATTAATGTTTATCACTTATTCGCCTTAACACAATGTGTATTCTCCATAAACTTACTTTATATACTGGCGTATAGACGTACAAAGAGTGAGAGTGAGAATGTTCTTTTACGATAGTGCCACGAGTAGGAAAGGGACAGCGAACGGGACGCTTTTGTAAGCAGTTTTGAATGACAGGTCGTCACAAGTCGTCACGTTGTGGAGATCGCTGTTGACTAATTTCATTATTTTGTGTTATTCCTGTTTTATTTCAAAGAAGTACTGTATTTTTCAACAATGGTTACGTGTTCTCTATGTAATGGTGATATTACATATAGCAATAATAAAGAGAATCATTCATTTTTGAAGTCGGTGTCAAATAATGTACAACACCAGAAAGCCTACTAGATTGGTAGGTCAAATTTATTTATGTTGGTATTTGTATCATATTTATTAAGTTACTAGAAACTCGCCACGGCTTCGCATGGGTAGAAATTTTTTTGAAAATAAAATAATAAATCGCTGATTTTGTACTTTTCTATAGTTTAAAGAATTTTTGAAATAGGTTAAGTAGTTTTTGAGATTATCCCTTACATACGAACAAACAGTTTACCTCTTTATATTATTAAAGTATAGATATAGATTATTGTACCTGAATTTTGATTAGTAAAGGATAGCTATTTTGTACTTTTTTTTTTTTAAATCGGTTTAATTTTTTTTCTAAAAAGTTTTTGTAATCATTTAAGTCCGTAATACTTTTCCGGTAAAGTGATATTAGACTTTACCGAAGTAAAAAGGGTCCGCTTGGAAGAACGCGAAAACTTCACCTGCACATATTTAGTCAGACCTCATCCAATTTCTTTTTACTTGCACAGACCTTTAACCCTCTATGTTATATCTATATTACTTTTGTACTTTAAGACTCCCAAAAATGCAAAAAATATATAAGATATAATAGATATTAGGTAAAAACAATAAAGTTGAATCACGTTAAATTGTGTTCGTATTCGTCTCGTAGCTCTCAATCTGTATGGAGTTCAGTATGAAAGCCGGGCTTTTCGCTTCATGTTAATTGCTATATAAACCTTAATAAAAAAGCTACAGCTATAACGAATTTTGCCATTAGAGAGAAAGAGAGGTTGCAAGCCAACGCGTGAGAGTGAGACAATTGATTACACTGATTTTTGCTCTGATTATGCCTTGAGAGATCGTTAATGTCGATAGACTGACACACTGATTAGTCGCGACTTAGGGTCAAAAACTCTTTTATATCTCTAAGTTTCCTACACTGTTTTCGTTTGACAAGTACTACGCGGGAATTTTTAAAACTATTTGATATAATTTGAAGTTGATACTGTTAATACTGGTAATTCTGTTACAATTTGTGATACCAAGGTGGACTTTTTGGCGGGAATGGGAGAAGTGAGGTTGTCATTTTCTTTAGATTTTCTATTTTTTTCATTTTTAGGAGTTTTAAAGTACAACAGTGATAGCATTATTGTGTTTTAAAGTTCTGTGTAAGTGAAAACAATGGAGGAGATCTAAATAAGCATGTGTATCTGAAGTTTTCGCGCTCTTCCAAGAAGTCCTTTTTAACTTCAGTAAAGCCTACTATCACTTTACTGGAGTTGTTTCTCCAAAAGTTACGTCATTAGGCTGATGGTCTTGTTACCAATGCCTTAAGAAATATATAACATTGTGATACCAAATAAACGATTATCTTATTTATTATTTATTACTCATATTTATTACTCATTTTTCACACGTTAGTATTATGTGTTCTTGACTGAGTATTTTAGTAAGGCAAGTCGGGCTTTTCGGCTTGTATGAAGGTACCGTCACTGGTACGTACGTATGTAGTTTTTGAATTTATCTATTAAATACAAACAAACAAACCTTATCTCTTTATAATATTACCACAGATTAATGAGTTACTAACGTAAAATATTAATATAGATACACAGACGAATTGAAAACTTCCTCCTTGTTTTGAAGTCAGTTAAAAAAAGGACTATTCAACAGTTTTTTATCAGACGCCTCAATAAATAACAATATATCATCGCATACCAAATGGCATTAAATTTAGAATGTAATTATTGCATATATGGTATGTAATGCGTTTTTCAAAAAAGCATAAATAATCTAGACCCTCCAACATTTTTTTTTTTATTTAACATTTTTACTCTCAATACAATGTACATATCATTTAAACCACTAAGTATCAAACTGTCGTCGGGAGAGTCTGGCGTCCGTACTAGACCTGAGTCTGTGTTACGGATCACCAGGTCCCTCCCCCCGGCAATAACCTTAATACACACATTATTCTCAATTTTATTTTTTATTACTATGAACATGATACATGTGTTATTATGATCGTGAATGTGTGTGTTATGTATGTGTATTGTGTGTGTGTGTGTGTGTGTGTGTGTGAGTTTGTGTCTGTATGTATGTGCATGTGTTGTAAATATTTATGTCAACACGAAGGAATTATTACCACCCAGCATTATTATTACTTTATTGGAATTAAGAGATCTTCGACTGTGGCATAATCACTGTTGAGCAACCAATGTGTGATTCTACGTTTACAAACAGGTTTGGTTAACGAATAAATGGAGATGACAGAATTTAGCTTATTATAAAGGTAGGATCCTAAGAAACAAAAAAGTTGTGAGACAAGGTAGTGTGGTAGGATTCATATGAACAAACGATATCTTTTCTACGTTTCATCGCCAACGTAGAAGGCGTATATTGTAAAAGAGAATGTTTTTTTAAAACCGTGTATAAGACAAAGAGCTGCCTCACGGAAAGGAAAATCTCACCTATATTGCAAGTGGAAGGTCTTAGCAGCCTCGATCAGCTTCATCTTGGTCACGAACATTTCCGGAGACAGGAGCAACTCCGCGTGGGTCTGGATTTCGTGGACCAATTCATCCACGAATAAGCGCTGCTGCTCCTCCGACTCCGAGGTCCTAAGTATTAGAGAACAGGTTTATAATAATATCTAACAATACATATATGAAAATCTCACACACATACGCACACACACATACAATGTTACATACGCCAAACTTAATAATTAATAGTGGATGTGTAATATTCGCCCCCGTCCTCCCTGACTAGCCCGTTAGGGATACGACGTGAAGATAATGTATGTATGTATGTTTGTTACAAGCTTTTATTTAACTACACATGTATGAGGGCTGCTATTTATGTATCCGGAACTGGCCAGTTACAGAACAATATTAAAAAAGTAATTATAACATTTAAAAATGGAACTCTTTGGCTGAAGAATACAATTTGTTTCATGTAGCTGTCATTTGTTTATCCTTTGTGGCGTCATTTTGAAAATTGCGAGTCTTTATCACCATGGATTTAAGTCGTGAAAATTTTCGTGCTATGATTTGTTACGATTTTCGGCGAGGGCTAAATCAAAAACAGTGCATCATCAACTCACTTCGACTTTTGGGGACGAAGCACCATCGAAAACTACTGTGTATCACTGGTTTAGTGGGTTTAATCGTGGGCGGTCTGTGCTCACGGACGAAGTTAAAGAAGGTCGCCCTAAATCGGTTGTTGTACCTCAAAATATTGATGCTGTGCGGGAACTAATAATGCAAGATCGTCATGTTACATATCGCGAGATAGAGGCCTCTCTAGGCATAACTATGACGAGTATATATAAAATATTACACGAACATTTAGCTCTAAAAAAAAATTGTTCACGTTGGATTCCGCACAAGTTGAGAATTGACCAAACGAGCTCGTGTAGATTGGTGTGAAAAAATGTTACAAAAGTACAATCAGGGTGCGTCAAAAGCTGTCTATAATATCTACACAGGTGATGAATCTTGGATATATGCGTATGATCCTGAAACTAAACAACAATCAGCGGTTTGGGTGTTCCAAGATGAGCCGAACCCAACAAAAGTCATTCGTTCAAAAAGCACTTTGAAGCAAATGGTCGCTTGTTTTTTTGGTATAAATGGACATGTAGCTACAGTGCCACGAGGATCGTAAAACAGTTAATTTTGAATGGTACACGACCATTTGTTTGCCAGAAGTCTTTGAAGAAATAAAAAAGAACAACCGACAACGCAGAATCCTTCTTCATCATGACAATGCTAGCTGCCACACATCGGCCGAAACAACTCGGTATTTGGAAGATCAAAAGATCGAATTAACGGGTCATCCGCCGTACAGCCTCGACTTGGCCCCCAACGACTTCTATTTATTCCCAACCGTGAAGAATAAATTACGTGGTCAACGTTTTTCGAGCCGTGAAGAGGCTGTTGATTGGTTCAAAATGCACGTTTTGGAGATACCTCAATCCGAATGGAAAAAGTGCTACGAAAATTGGTTCCAACGCATGCAAAAGTGCATCGATTATCATGGTGAATATTTTGAAAAGCAATAAAACTATAATAAATGATATATGTTCTTTTCACTTTGTTATTCCGGATACATAAATAGCAGCCCTCGTATGTTTGTATCTTTAAGTTCAAATGCGAGCCTTTGCACCACTTCCTCTAAATTTACAACTTTAAAACTTTGCATGATTGTTCAGTTCGGAGGACTATACACTAAAATGATAGAAATAACCTGATACTGCGGCCAGGATTGGCTCTTCATGAGAGCACTCCTCGACAGTTATTAGCGAGGACATGAAATTTTTGCACATACGTTTAAACATTTAATTTTGATAGCTAAACATGATCATCATGAGCTGATTGCTACAGCCGTCTATTTATCCCTTTTTGTGCATTTTATGATAGTAAAAGCACAGATTAATTAGTTACTAAGTAAAAGCCGTTTTTTTTCTTAATTTTGCCGATTTTCATTTATTAATATTGCAGAAATTATGCTAACAATTTTGCGAATTTGTCAATGGATTTGGTCAAATAAATTGTCATGGAGCGAAATGACGTCACTGTCACCGAATCAGTATAGCTGACATGACGTTAAGTGGGATCGGAGAGGGCCGATCCCAGCTGTAGGCGACGACTCCAAAGCGCGGCAACGGAAGCCCCTGCACCTTCGTAGTCGCTGGGCTGTCGGAGAGCGGGCTCCGCACTCCTATTACCTAACTTGCAGTCAGCATACGACAATCAATATCGCGCGATATCTGCTGTCAAAACGAGACTTTGTATAATGTAATAGCGCTAAATCTACCGCGAAAAGTGCATTTTATTACATGGTGCAATAGACACGCAATCGTCATACACGATATCATTTTTTTAATACAATTACCACAGTCGCTGGTCGCGCAGTGATTGCGTAGCTGTCGGTGTCTGCAAATTTTTAGGTAATAACCCCGCCGGTCGTTCTTAAAGCGACTACGAAGATGCTTAACCTCCCTGAGTGCCCGGTTGAGTGCCGCTGGCAAATTCGGAAACCCCTCAATTGCACGGTTGAAGGCCGCTGTGGGATTTTGGCCAGTAGGAGTCTGACAAACCGCCTCGTCACCCCCAAAATGAGGCAGTAACCATGATGCGTTCCCCACAAAAAAAAAGTTGACATCCCAGCCTGCAGACCACATTTGCTGCCGCCAAACCGATTCTTTATGATTTCGCTCGATTTTAGTTGTTCGCTATTCGTTACTACATAGTCTGTGATTTGTAAATAGTTACCTATCAAGAAATTAAATGTAAAAATAATAATAAACACTTTATGTAACCTCCATCGTGTATTATCCTACTTCAAATGTTGGAATCTTCATTAAACCTATTATTAATATCGTTGTTTTGTGGTTCTCACTGTTACGTCACATTGGTAAATTTCACAACCGCGACGGTGCCATATAAGTAAAAAAGAAGACTTGGAAGAAGTCGTAAGATATTTATCAAATGACCATGCAACAGGTAAGATTTATAAATACATACAAATTTCCATGCTGTATCCCCAACGGGGTAGTCAGAGGACGGAGCGCCAAGCGTCGCGGTTCTTACATACTTCTTTCGCTTCCTCAAATCTCATCACTCTCCTCACAGATTTTCGACGGCTAACACTCTGGCTATTTGTTCTTCTTAAGTCAGCCTTGGTCTTCTTGGCTTCTTTTACCACTGGCTTTCGCTCTGTAGATTTCCTTCGTCAGTCTTTCATCACTCATTCTTTCTAATTGCCCGAACCAACTAAACGTTCCTTTTTTCATATTTACAATAACTCTATCGTACAACCCTGTCATACTGCGTATCTCTACATTGTTTGTCCTGTCCGCAAAACACCGCACATATTTATAATGTCTATTTATATTTGAATACAAAGCTTTTAAATGGGGAACAGCTTTGATTTATCGACTTAAAAATACTGATTAGTCTTGTCAGGTATAAAATACATAATAATGATGAAACGAGTTTTCGTTTTCGCATTTTCAAATATTCGCATGTATGCTGTGCAATTCTGTAAAAACAATCACCCAAGCGAAATTCGCTCGACAATTCACCCCACTTCATATTCGAACTCACTTGCCTTCAAATGGAATTCTCTAAACCAGGGGTTCCCAAACTTATTTTGTCTACTGCCCACTTTGAGTCATGCAGTCGTTGTCTAAGATGCCTCCTAGCTAAATGAAACTACAAATCACCCCCAGGCCTCTACACAACGCCCCCATTTTTTTTCTGGGTCTCTTACCGCCTCCCTTTAGTCCTGCAGCGCCCACAAGGGGGCGTTATCGCCCACTTTGGGAAAGGCTGCTCTAAACCAAACATACTAGGAGCGAAGTGAAGTGATCTTGGATGCGAGTTTGTCGGGGATTGCTTTAAGAGTTAAAACCTCGGTCGATATTTCGTCGTACGTTGTTGTATTCTAACTTCTGAGATAATTACGTTAAATAAAGCTTGTTTTGTTTAGATTAGATTTAGCGAAACGTCCAAAAATTAATTTACGATGGTACGTCTCGCCGTCGCACTCATCGAGTAGTAGTTAGTATCTCTGTCGACTTTAAAGGATACCGGTTCAGTCGACAATCTCACTGCGGATTACATAGGTACATACATACATATCCTCACGCTGTATCCCTAACGCGGTAGTCATAGAGCGTCCTCTCTCAGCGCCAAGCGTCGCGGTTCTTACATACTTCTTTCGCTTCCTCAAATCTCATCATTCTCCTCACAAATTTTCGCCTAGGTATGCGAGCGCTTTTGACATTTCCATCCGCTAACATTCTGGCTATTTGATCTTCATAAGTCAGCCTTGGTCTTCCTTGGCTTCTTTTACCACTCACTTTCGCTCTGTATATTTTCTTCGTCAGTCTTTCATCACTCATTCTTTCTATGTGCCCGAACCATCTAAGAATTTCTTTCTTCATTTCACTGCGGATTAATATAATAAAATAACGATACTTACCATATTTTGCTCTCAATCCATGGCGCCAGACAATGACGCACTTCTATTGGAAAGTGTTCACCATAGATGGCCCGCACCTGATATGAAAATAATTTAAAAATTAATTAATTAGACTTGCACAGATGGTTCCCATGAGACACAGAGGTCACAGATGGTGATACATATACATATCCACTTGATCGCTCGTAGCCTAATTCGTAATTTAACGATTGCGCAAAAACGTGCTCGTGGCCACTTGAGTGGCCATGCGTATTACGCATTTTAATTTTTGTACTCTATGACCTGTTATATGCCATATGTAAGCAATATGCAGATAGAAAACCTTTTTGTAGGATATCGACGTGGGTGGAAATGTAGAAAATATAGAGACAATATAACGAAAAGAAGAGGTTTTGCTAGTTCATGTAATTTTTATTTGAATCACAAATTATTAAGTAGCAACACCCTTAAAATGGCAGTGTTACCATCTATCGATAATGATAATACATATGCACATACATACATATCTTCGCGCTGTATCCCTAATCCCTCGGACTTAGGTCATAATATATGACCTAAGTCCGCGGTGTTATTACCTAAAAATAAGCAGACAACGACAGCCACTCGATCACTACGCAACCGGTGACTAATTGCAATAAAAAATTGGTATCATGTATGACGATTGCGTATCTATTATTCTATGACCATAAAATGCACTTTGCGCGGTTGATTTAGTGACACTAAACAAATTACATTACACAAATTCTCGTTTTGACAGCAGATATCGCGCGATATTGGCTGTCGCATGCTGTCTGCAAGTTACATAATAAGCGTGCCGAATACCTAAATTAGCATCTTAAGAGAATTCTGTTTTCACAATGACTGATTATGATTTATTTCATTCGACCTCAAAATTTTCTCGGTGCCTCACAATTATTAGTTACGTATCTTTAATTTATCAACCGATTATAAAATAGCCATGCGCGTAACGTTTATAATTTTAACCAGCCTACATACATACATACGAAACTTCAAATTTCCGAACTTTGATTAAGTAATGTATATTTTAGACTAAAACTTATGTAATGGGGACATAGCGAAACACCAGTGATACTTCATTAAACATAGTCTGTATTATCGGTAGTTGTGGCTGGTTGTGGATAGATGGTAATACCGGAACGGAACGCTTATTACGTAACTTGCAGACAGCATGCGACAGCCAATATCGCGCGATATCTGCTGTCAAAACGAGAATTTATGTAATGTAATTTGTATAGTGGCACTAACTCTACCGAAAAAAGTGCATTTTACGATCATATAACAATGATACACAATCTTCATACATGATATGAATATTTTATTACAATTAGTCACCGGTCGCGCGGTGACCGCGTGGTTGTCGCTGTTTGTAAATTTTTAGGTAATAACCCCGCCGGACCTATATTCCCCTTAAACTTTTTACTGAGAACTGCAGTGGCAAATCCTCGAGTATTCCTAGTGATCATCTATAATACAGAGAATTAGCATGGTACGTTGCAGCTCCCAATTCCCAACAGATTCTATACTATTTTGGTCTTGTCTATTTTGTATTGGCTGAGGTGTTATTTTGCGGAAATAAACCTCACGACTCATTCAAATACAATCATAATTAATTTTTAAATATTTTAGATATATTCTTCCAAAATTCAAAGTTATCAATACATACATATATATATATATATATACATATCTTACGCCAAGATCGCGGTCCTCACATTCTACTTTGACAAAAAGTCAAAGTAAAATCAAAGTCAAATCAATTTGTTCAAGTAAACATAATTACAAAGTATTTTTGAACATCAAATCTACTTTAATTCAGTTTGAAAAGAAAACCTGGACACTGAGAAGAACCGACAAGAAACTCAGGATTTTTTCAACATCATTTTACAACAAATTTATTGAGAGTATTGTTTTGTCTTCAACGAAATCATTTATTTTATAGTATACTTGCCTAATCAATGTATGTTTCATATCAAATCTATTTTCTCTTAATCGAATTGAATAACAAAATAGTTAAATTAAAAACTACCCTCACATGTAAAGAATATTGGCAAGAGACAAATAACAATGTGGTTTAACATAAGATTTTACTTTGTGTTTGCATATTATTAAATGACAAAATATCATCACTCTCCTCCCACACTTTGGCCTAGATATACAAGTGCCTTGACATTTCTGTTAGATAACACTCAATTTCATCTACGCCAACCTTCTTCCTCGGTAATTATAATGGTTTACTAAATTTAATTCCTGAAAAATAAGTCCTAGGACTTTTTTATTTTTCCCATAAAGTATTAGAAAGGCTTCAAATTATTTCAAATTGACAATCGGTCGCGTTACAAAATTTAAATTTTTTTGCTTCGACTGTAATAAACTAATAGATTTATTTATACTATATTCGGAAATAATCAGAAGTGATAATAGCCCCAAAGAAAAAAAAACATTTCTAATACAAATAAACTTTCCTAAGTACAATTTTAAGTGTTCTGTGTTATGCCCGATTTATATTGGTCAAGTACAGTGGATAAAAAAGAAAGTTTAATATTGCAGGAGAATCACTAAGAGATCGTTCTAAGGACATTGTAGTACTCACCTTGTCGTCCTTATACATCTTTGAAATTATTATGTATACGAGTAAAATATAGATCTATTTATAAAGAAAGGCGATATTGGTGGTATGGAAACCTGAGGCCGTGATAAATTGGTTATTCCAAAATTTAAATTACATAAATCAAATGTCTCATTTTTGGGTAACTGCATTCGTTTTTAAAATAAAGTTCCTCAAGAAGTCACTCAATTAACAGAAAATATATTTAAATTAGTTCTAAAACGTACATTGATTAGACAATCATATTATAAAATAAATGATTTCATTGAAGATAAAACAATAGTCTGGAAATGATTTTCTCTGCACATGCACTTACTGACTCTCTGAATATTACATTTTAATAAATCTTTTGTAAAATGATGTTGAAAAAATTATACCTGGCTGAGTTTCTTGTCGGTTCTTCTCAGTGTCCAGGTTTTCTCTTCTCTTCTCTTTGAACCGAACTAAAGTAGATTTGACGTTCAAAAATACCTTGTAATTGGGTTTACTTGAATGAATTGATTTGACTTTGATAGAGACGTCATTTTGTTTATAGTATAGGATCCCACTGCTCGATTCTGCAGCTATCTGTTTTTTTTGATAAAACTAATTTTAAATGAATGTTAAGGGAGTATGCAATGTATTAGCGATAGGTTGCATATAAAAAATTTGCCGCAATTACCTGTAATTAATTTTAGTATAATGAAATTGCTGATATTAATTGCAACTATATGTTTTTTAATCAATTTTACGTCATTTTAAAGAAAATGATGTCAAGATTTGAAAAAAAAATGGTTGCCAGCTCTCAGTCAAAAAAAAAACAGATAGCTGCAGAATCAAGCAGTGGGATCTTAGACTATTACAATATCCCATAAAACAGCACGCGCAGACGGTTCCTGTTGTGCTCAATTATACACTGTACGACTGTTAAGACTGTTCACACTACACCCGGTGCAGTGTTGGGCAAAGTAATTGTAAAAACAATTGCCTAACAAAATGTGTTCACAATTACATTTTCCAATTACAATTATTTATTGTAATTGTTTTTACAATTACTTTTTCCCCAACACTGCCGGTGGCGAGTTAGGGATGGTGAAAAAATATCGATATATCAATATTTCTTTGATATATCGATATTATCAGACAATAGTTATTCGATTTATCAATGTGTCGATGTGAAATATCGAAAACGTATCAAATACGATATTTTTCCAACCTATGAGTAGGACTTTAATTACTAAATACAATCAAAATAGGAAATTAAATATGAAAATCTTGAAATACCGCATGTAAACACTGCACTTATTAAATATGCAATTGATACTAAATACATTTTATTTTAACATTTAATGAAACATTGAAATCAGTGGCGTAACTATAGGGTGGCAGGGCTGGCAAAATGCCATGGCAAAATTCTCTCATTTTATTAATCAAGAAAGTACTTTTTTCGTGGCGCTGCCGCTAGGGCGAGCGTAGCAACACTATGTTAGGGGAATCCCGGATTTGCTATTTTTTTATGAGGGCTCTACTGACTGCGTATTCTTTGTGTGATTGTTTTGACAATTGGTCATTTGTATATTTGATTTTTCGTATTTGTTGTTTTATTGAATCTGCAAATGGTGGCAAAGTAAAGTTTATTGTGAAAGTTAGATATTACAATGTCTAGTTCCAGAAAATATAAGTGGGAGCGAAAAACGAAAGAGAAAGACTATTGGCTAGGTGTACGAAACTATTAATAATATTCAATTATCAGTGTGTGATGTATTCATGCATACTGTCAGCCCCACCTAAAATCATGCTTGACATTTTTTCATGCTTAACGTAGTATATGTGCGTGCACCCAGTCAATAGCCCATTCCTTCTCGCCTAAGAGAGGAGGCCTATGTCCAGCAAAGGGACATATATAGGCTGGTGAATGTCAATGAATGTAAATGTATAAATCCATGCTCTTGAAAATAAAATTGTTATTAGTGTTGGATAACTACTTAAGTTGTTTATTAAAATTAAACTAAGTACAACATGACGATTTTTACTGATAGAGCCCCATCAAAAGAATTTGCCACGGGCCCCAGATGGTATAGTTACGCCATTGGTTGAAATGATTATGAAATCTTATCTTATCAATATATCAATATTAATATTAAAGAAAAATATCGAATATGTATCTCGGTGATTCCGACATCCCTATGGCGAGTCAAGAAACGTGCGGGGGAAAACCGCATGAACGAGGGGTGTCACTTGCCCAAAAAATAGAAAAGGATCCTATTTGAATCCACTTGCAAGGTAGCTTGCAAGACAAGTTGACTCCCTACTGTCCCAATAGGTTTACACCACTGTGCTCACATACTGTACTTATGTACTTCACTAAACACTTTAGCAGTATAAATCAGGCATGAGTGAATCTTGCTCTGCCTCCTAAATGGACTGGATACACCCATGAGAACAATTAAATGTTCCAAATTTTTATCATGCTATAAATACTCACTTTTTGCAGGCTCTCTTGCGGTAACTGCTGAGCTCGGGCCCAGAGAGACATCTTTCTTCTACAAAAAAAAAATGTTTTAATATATATGGAATACTGTAAGGTTCTTTATCGCAACACAGATACCGCTATAATTTATATTAATATACAAAATACAGCAAGAGGTTACATCATATTTCCCATACAAATTATTATACAACACGGTAAAGCTAATACATTAGCTATACTATTTCCAAATAGTACTCAACTGACACTTTATATTTTAGCATATTAATATATATTATCACTGCAATCGTAACTGGGTTAAGAACAGTTTTGAACTCCGTCTAACTTTAGTTTAAGTCTGATGTTGGAAAATGATTGACTTAAAAATTATATTTCAATGAATTTAACTTAAAAATTATATTACTTTCATTTAATTTATTTATTTATTTATTATTTGTGAGACACAGGTATAGTTAATTATATGATATAAATAAATTATTAGTGCCACTGTGCTCTGCCTTAAAAAGGCATATAAATTATAAGTTATATATAAAGTACTTACATAATTCAAATATTAATAATATCAACAATAGAACATCGTCAATCAATAATCAAACAATCAACACGCAAAACAAAAGAACATCAAACAATTAAAGAAACATGATACATTGATTCTTAAATGTCAATTTAAATAAATCATTTTCATATATTTCCATCTTTTAAAAATTCCTGAATAGTGTAATATGCTTTTGAGATTAAAAATTTATGACGTTTTCTCTTGAACAATTTGCCGTCGTCTGAATTACTAAGCTGTATTGGTAATTTATTATAAACTCTTGATATCATTGCGATAAAGCTTTTAGGAAATAATGCTGTTCTGTGAGCCTTAATATTAATTCTTTCATTATGACGAGAGCTGTCAAGATAAGTGAAAAAGCTTAAAGAGGCTTTAAGGCTGACTTATTTTTATGATTTCGTTCACTATAATTTCAGCCATTCCAAAATAAGAAACTTACATTTACATACAGTTGGCATATTATGATACAATTTAATAATATTTAATGTAAAGTATTATGATACAATTCAAAATTCTTATTAGCCGATATCAATAGTGTTATTAATGAAACAAGCTCTGTTGG
This sequence comes from Zeuzera pyrina, assembly GCA_907165235.1. Classification (NCBI taxonomy): domain Eukaryota; kingdom Metazoa; phylum Arthropoda; class Insecta; order Lepidoptera; family Cossidae; genus Zeuzera; species Zeuzera pyrina. The sequence continues at coordinate 4,311,272 of OU015647.1, forward strand.
TATGTACTTTTCTTTCATATTTGTGTATTTATAGCGCAATAAAATATACTTATTTTAACATAATAAGTCTTACCAAGTCAATACCTGTTTTGATATAAAAAACTTCTTGTAAACAGACGAATTTTTCTTCTACTCTGAAAAAAATAGGCCAAATGAAATTGCTCAATAGCATAATGACAATTAAAAAAGAAGGGTACTTAGAAAGAAAGTGTGAAGCAAGATTCAAATATGGTATAAAACGAGGCAATAATGAAACAATTAGCTTACTAAAACAATAAAAACAACTTTTAAACATTATTTAAATGTACAATAGACATAAGAGCATAAGCTTTTCAGCCAAACCAATGCCTCATAAAGTATTTTTGAGGAAAAAGAGTTATTATCTAAAATAAGTTATTCACAAATTAATTGCCAATATACTATTTATATAGTCATAATGTAAAGGAGGAAAAAACTTGTTACCTATTTATCTAAATAACATCAAATTAATTCAAATATCATTAAATTATTTGTACATGTAGCAGTATGTAATTTCTGGAATAATAGTTACCTACGCCATCAGTAAACTGTTTCAATGCTAAATAATGATAATAACAGCGTGTTAAAATACTTTACAACGACACTATAAAATATACATGAACACTATATTACTTTTAATTATTGGAATTTTAAAACCAGACTTTATCACTCGATGTGAACTTTTTTAATTTCTTTAATTCCAGGGTAGCAAAGGCCCCGTGATTTTACCTGTATCGAGCGGGGGAATAATGTCCGCAACAAATTCCGAGAATTTTGACGTTTACACACACAAGCAAGCAGGCAACACGACCCCGGCGGCACACATACACATACACACAAAATTTAATTTTAGCTACATCAACAACAATGACCTTTGATTTTCATTACCTGTTGAATAGGTCTAATATTAATCTTTAAGCTGAATTACACTAAATACATTCATATTATGAGTATTCCTCAAATATAAATCACTGTTTTTAAAACTATTGAACGTAATGTATACAGGTAGAAGTAGAGAACATGCGATGATCACAATGCGTCACGTTTCTATTACACAAAAAAAATTATCAGACTTTGACAGTTGCAGTGACCCCATATAAAGTAATTAATTTACCCTTTTTTTCTAAAGTTTGTGTATCCAAAATACCAACAACGAAATCCTTATAGTTTCGTATTGTTTATCCGTCTGTCAGTGCGTTGTAACTTAGTAGACTGTGGTCGTAACCCAAATCAGAAATGAATAACAAATAAGAAGTCCATTATTTAAGATAATGTGTATTTTCAAGTTTGTAAATATTAACGTATGTATGTGCTTTTTTGTTATTTACAAATAATTAAATAAGATTTGGGTCCAGTATTTTTGTAGTTTATTTTTAATAAATTTCCTCTGCTCAAAATTGCTGAGGAGTACTCAGTTTCTCAGTGAATTCTTTTGTCTCTTTTTCTTATATTTTTTATAAATTGTACTGACTACCTCGTCAAGGATACGTAAAGATATATGCATACCTGTACCTATGCATGTTTAAATTTTAATTTATTAGTATAATTTCTTTAATACTTTTACGTAATACCTATTACCTATTAATTTCCGGCTGTCTCTGTCTCAGAAAATAAATAGCTAGTATGAAGTGACATAATAAACGTAGGTACGTAGTTAAACGACAACAGTGAATTAATTATTTTATTTATTAATTATTATTATTATTAACTAAAACAACAACACTTAGGAACCTTAATCGACAATACCACGCTTTCTCTCATAGTATCCCTTCGTCTGGGGGCCAGGACTAACCTTCTTCACCGTTGCCGCTGTGGTGATCTCGTCGATGTACTAGGTCACCACGGTTTATCCTGTTTACGTAGTGCGGGCCGCATGTCACGACATGCTGCCTTGAATGACGTCATTCGGCGGGCTCTTGTCGCCGCTGGCGTTCCTGCAGTCTTAGAGCCTGTAGGTATTGTGCGCAGCGACGGCAGGAGACCGGATGGTTTGACGCTCATTCCTTGGAAACTTGGAAGATCGCTGGTGTGGGATGCCACTTGTGTCGATACACTTGCTGTTTCCCATGTGCCGGCGACTTGCAAGTCAGCAGGTGCCGCGGCCAGCACTGCCGAGAACTTGAAGCGGCGTAAGTATGCGACTCTCTCTGAGAGTTTCATATTTACGCCCTTTGCAGTCGAAACTTTGGGTTCCTGGGGCCCCGAAGCCCATCGACTGGTTTCTGATATTTGTAAGAGACTGGTCGAGGCTTCGGGAGACCGCCGGGCTGGCAGCTTCTTCCGCCAACGAATCAGTTTGGCTATTCAAAGAGGCAATGCTGCCAGTCTGCTAGGTACCTTGAGCAATGACAGCTTTCTAAGCGGCAACTTTGAGGAAGTTTATTATTTAAGATAATGTGTAGTTTTAAGTTTGTAAACAATAATTATTATAAAATTTATTATTATTATTCTTAAATTACGTTAAAATTTGTGAACAAAAAAAGCACTGTTTTATAATAATAAACTACAACGTTTAGAAAAGACATGAATTGAAATTAATTAAAATTACACGTGTGTAACTTATTTAATCCACAATTCTCGAAAATTTCACGAAATTGCAACACTATTCATGTGTTCGCAAATAGTTTATGTAATGTCCGCTAGATGTCGCTAGCATAGTTATTCCACTTCACATAGTTTTCATGAAAGAAATTGTTCTTGGTGTAAAGAAACGTAAACCAAAAATTAAAAAGTAAAATGACAAAATTTAAATAAAATTAAAAAACTGAGATATTTTGTTCGCTAAATTATGATATTTTGGTGGTATAAACAGTTTAAAGAAAATTAAACTACGGAATACAGTTTAGAAATTATATGTAGAAATGGAAATACCAAATTCAAGAAAACCTAAAACAATGTAAAAAGCCATTGTTTTTGAAAATTATTTTAAGCTGGAGGTGTTGTATTGCAAATAGTCATATAATTTTTTTTAATTTTTCGCAGTAAAATGAAATATCCAGCGCCCTACTCGGAGGGGGATCGCTGGTTGTGGAATGACAATAAGCTAGAGCTTCAAGAGATGGTTAAATCAAAAAGAAATTCTGTATGTCAAGAAAAGAATCCTGGAAAAATTCGCGAGTATTGAAATATTTTTAAAAATAAATTATAATTAAGACAAAATTCATGTTACTCCGACTACAGAAGATGGCGCTCATTGCATACTAACTTTATGGGGCGTATTACCGAGCCAACGAGCACTCCTTGTGAACTGCTTTATAGCTGTATTTCGGTCGAGAGATATAAGGTTTAACGACAAATTAAAAATTTGTAATGAAACTAGCGATTACGTCGAAGACAAATATAATATGTAGTCTGAGAGCCGAGATATCATTTCTATTCCTACACATTAACTATACGTTCATTGAAAGAATAATATCTTACTGTTTTCTCGCCGGTTTTTCTCGGTGCAAGTTCTTTCGGAACTTGTGGATGATTTAACTGTCAATAACACTTTGTGAATGGATTCTCTTGAACAGAAATATTTTTTATCGTGAATATGAAATCAACGTTGCGCGTAAAGTATGTTATGTCTTTAGTTCTAACGATCACTAAATGGCGGTAGTCATAAAACCAGCTGAAGCCCTGCCAAAGAGTATATAATAATCCAATAACGGCCAAATTCTCGTAACAGATTATACAATTTATACCTGTTTATAGTGTTGTCTAATGAACTTGGAACTACATTTTTGAAATTGAAAATAAGTTAGTTCAAGGTTCTGGAAAATTAACTTAAATATTCACATAAAATACAGGTATCTATGTAATTGAATACATAAAACATGAAAACAGCCTGAAAATTATAAGTACCAAACTTAAGATCTCTCGTAAAACTTTAGTTTTCAATTCGATCGTATATCTCAGGGAAGAAAATGAAGAAATATAGGTACTTACATTTTTGTAGAAATTTCATGAGATGAATTCTAGTAATTTTTTCATATCCTCTGCACAAAATACCAAACCCATTAATCAACACGTGTTTCGCTCCTTAACGAAGCATCCTAAGGATATTCTAGAGATCAGACTCGGTCATCTAACAAGGTTGCTGCGGGCTTGATTTTATCATCTGGTATTATCGTTGAATGTAAATTGTCGAGCCTATTGTGACAAAGCAATTCAATTATTAGAAACCGCAATGCCAAAAGACAAAGTTGCATATGCTTGTATGCACAGCAGCCGGCGCGGCGGGCCCTTTGTAGGATATTTTTTATTTATAGGCGCGGCTGACTACTGGCCACTTCTCTGGCGAAATAAAAATCGGGACAAATACCACGTACCATTCGAAACCATTGCTAGAAGAGACTAGTGAATGGACTGCTGGAAAAAACGTCATTATGGCGTTAGACCTGTAGCGACCTGGCGATGCTAAAAGTGCTGAATTGCGTTTTAATAGAATATAAAACAATTTGAACGCATGGATCGCCAGTCGCTTACATACCATCGCCCTGCCATGCCACTTTGTACTTATTAAATGGTGTAAGAAGAAATATAAACTTTGACACCGACATGTAATTTATTTATTTGGATTTATACCGATTGAAGAAAATGGACACGAAGACACATCCTAAAGACCCCTTCACTTGGCTTAATGACTAGTACTATGAAGAATATTCACATTATAAGAATATAGTCGATACTAATTATTTAATATGGTTTCCGAATACAAATTCTCGAGCTTCTATGGGTGCCTCGCTATATTCAAGTGATTCGCAACATTATTTGCTATATTCAAGTGACGCAATTCGGAACATTATTTAACGTCAGTAATGGCATCAAACGCCAAGTACCACATTTAAACTGTCTCGTGTTTTACATGTCTAAATTTTGTTACAGTCAAAAGAAGCCGTTGTGCCCATTTTCTCGCTCCAGGGTTCAAGAACAAGTCATGGTAAACCGTCCTGATCCCACGCTCCCACATTTGAAATACGGAGTGTTTCCAAGAGGAAGACCAGCGATACCCAGGTAATATCATGATATTTGAGGATGCATGAGATTCGAGGTGAGGAAAGAAATATGTAAGGGCCGCTGGAGATATTAAACAGATCACATCATGGTTTATTTTGGGCGCCGATCGTAGCGTATGTAGCGTACTTCGATATTTGATAGGATAGGCGATCTAGTGGCGTCCATATCGAGCGTAGTGGTGCCTCAATATTTGGTATTATCACTGAATGAGCGCAACGTTACGAGTCACTTACTGGATGGTTGATCTAGCGGCGTCCATATCGAGCTTATCTTCAATACGATAACTGAGTTATGATCGCATATTGATTGAGCGATCTAGTAGCATTATATAAAGCGAAGTTACGTTTTCTGTTGCGCCATTATGACACATATTATGTAATTCCTCGTGGGTCTCAATCATGTCGTCCCGTAGCTTTACATTGATTGGCTCATTGTAAATTAATCCCACTACTACGCATGCGGGTTTTGTATAATGTCAAATTATATTACAGAAATAACTACTTATATTTGTTACAGAAGGTTTTCCCGTACTCTCGCCTCAAGCCCGTCTAAGCCGCTACCTGAATACCCAAGCAAGAAAGAAAAAAGAAATATTAATAAAACAGGTAAAGCGTTCATTTTCTTTCATCATGCTTTTCCCGTAAACTTTAGAAAAGGCCGATACATATTTTCTGAAATTTTTAGTCTTCTAAATGGAATAAAATCGGGAGAATGGTCGAGCGAGTATCTGTCCTGTAGTATACCATATATAGATTACCTCTGTTGTAATTTTAAATATTTTCAAATGTATTAAAAAATATAAGGGATACATAATCACACATAAGTTTCTACGTTACGTATATTAGTCCACCTATGCAGACTTTAGTGCGTTTGATGACCTGGATCTCGATGTCTAAAAAGACCAAGTTAGATATTTGGACACATACAACTTCAACTCTTTATCTTGAAATCCTTAAACGTAGAAACATGATTGGATAAAGAAAAATCCAGAAAAAACCCTGTTTTGCATAAAGATTAGGTTGCATCTTCGAAATTCTACAGAATTTTAAAGTGGTTTTTACTAAAATGGATAGGTTGTAATATCTCAAATCTCTAAAACCGGTTTTTTAATTGGCGAATTAGTTTTCTAGCAAAATTACAATTATGTATAAACAAATGTCAAGATTTCTCCGTGCTATGACATGAGCAAGCCACAACTGCGAAAACCAACTTTATTGTTATCGCCATAGAGCGCGGAAGTAATGAACGAATTCGCTTGTCCTGGCGTGCATAGGCGGACTCAATCACAAAATCTCAAAAATTATTAAAGCTAGAATCATGAAAGAACTTATGATAGTTAAAAGTTTTTTGGGAATCTATATTTTAGAGGGAAATGGCAGGGGTTTTATGTTTGTACGCCACCTTCGTAGAATAAAAAAACGATAAGAACGATCCTCCGGGGAGGGATGTTGACATCAAGAGAGTATTGGTTCGCCAATCTGATGATTCTATTTCTTAGTCCATTGTGGACGTAATTTTTGCTTAGTGTTTTAATTGTGAGTTCAGTTGAAATCTTGAGCAAATAAAACCAAAGTCAGACTTTTCGGTTAATTAATAATTCCGTTGTCTTTCGTATCTTTGTGTTATGTAGTCGTTTTCAGGCATTTTATTATAAATAAAAGGTTATCAGCCATCAGTTGAATAACGTTTAGCAGCCATCATGGGAGCGAAATAGAGAGAAATTTAAATTGACATGCAACGTCATTTCCAAGATACGTTCGCTCAGAAGCGGAATCCATCAACACTACACTTTGTGGTCGCAAAACTCAAAAAATTGTCGGTCGATCGACTTTGAATTTTGACTCAACGTTTGAATTAAAATACGCACGTGATTTTATATACTGTGTAATTAATATCCATATAAATGAAAAATTATTGGAAATGTTCGTTTACTCCACAGCAACGCGTGGTCAGGTACATATAGTGTTGCATACAAGTATTATAGTAAATATGAATGAATGCTTAGATGGTTCGGGCACATGGAAAGAATTAGAGATGAAAGACTGACGAAGAAAATTTGCAGGAAAGTGTGTGATAGCAGAAGCCAAGGAAGACCAAGGCTGACTTACGAAGATCCAATAGCCAGTGTTAGCTAATGGGAATATCAAAAGCACTCACATACCTATGCGAAAGTATGTGAAGATAATCATGAGATTTAAGGAAATGAAAGAAGTATACAAGGACCGCAATACTAGGCACCGTACTGTAATACTTCGCATTCTATCCTCTCTAACTATCCAACTAGAGATACAATGTGGTTATGTATGTATATCATACCAGCAAGCCGCCCCGGCCTGGCACGGCTAGAACATTTTTCGAAAATAAAATACAGCTCATGTTACTCGCTGTTAATGTAGCTTTCTATAGGTGAAAGAATTTTTGGAATCGGTTAAGTAGTTTTTGAATTTATCCATTACATACAAAGTTTACCTTCTTAAAATATTATTAAGTATAGATTTAATTCCAGGTACACATGCACATCCAACGTATATACTCAGCTCTGTTAAGAACTGCGACCGTCTCTCATTGTCCGAGATCATGCACATAGATATCAAGCCTATCCGCATTCCCCCCCGCTCGCCGCCCCGAGTGCCGACCCATGGCATTAGCTACAAGGCGACATCTCCTAAACGTTCTATATCTACTAGAAAATCTAATAAATCCTTGTATAAATATATGGCTAATTAATGTTTTATATCTGTTGTTTTATTTAAATAAGCTGTTACCCGCGACACCTTCACGTAATTTTTTTATTTATTATGCTTTTAACGGTTTATGAAACCGATGCTTGATAAACAATTTAATCTAAAATAGACCTTCAGTTGTATGCAAACGTGCGCGCGCTAGCTTACGTGACAGTTATTTTCGTTTATTTTAAAAACTATAATTAATTTTAAAAAATCCAACTGTGATTTTGAGGAATATGTTTAACGCAAGCTATACAGAAAATTTAGAAATATAAATCCGTCCCGTTACTCCGAAAAATGTAAATCTCTGTTTTAAAAGAGGTTTCTTTGAAATTTTTTTTTTGCTATAAAAGTTAACCAACCGTGTATCGTTAGTGTCTCTCGAAATGAAGTCAATGAAGTGAAGGATCAGGATACCAAATACCACTGTCATATGTTTTGTAGTCACTTAGAAAAATTGAGATCCCTGGCGTCAAAATTTCCAATGCGTCGCCTTAATAGTAGGTGTTGACCTACCCCTAACACTTCTTTTTTGGGATTTGTTGTACAGACTTTTCTTACATTATACGTTCACTTAGCAACTTCATATCCGGATTGAACGTCTCGTTTAGAAGCTGTCCGAATGGAGACTGCGAGTTAACCACTCGATGACAATGATAGCCCGCCGTTCGCGAACCACTCATGAGTGGACCGTACGCTACCTATTGGTTGTTCACATAGGGATTAGTAAGCAACAAATTGTCGGCAATTCGTTCACCACCGGCGTCATTCACCGTCACCTTCGCTCACCTTGTTAACGCCGTGAAGAGTGAACGATTGAACGCCGAACAATGAAGTGATGCTAGTCGGGTGCCCCAGCGTGTTAGATGAGCGTTAGCCTTTAACTCTTCAGTAATTGATGTAATCGAAATCGCCCAAATCATGTTTATTTGACAGAATCTTTACACAAAGCTACAAGTTTGCTTCAAGTTATTACTCAAGTAGCATGTAAGGTTCCTGGATGCTTTTCCCTTGATTGCCAATTGCCAAGTCAAATATAGCCAGGCAAGTTTTTGACATTTAATTAAAAAAAAAAATCTGCTGCTAACTGAAATATGAAAATTTTTAACAATTTGCTGCAATCTTACAATTTTAAGTAGGTATCAAGTTTGTTAATATTTTGGTACCTACTTCTGTGGATTACCATACAATTATTGGCTTCTGGTACAGCGATAGTGTTATACTTAAATAACTCCAGCATAAGTCTGTTAATTAACATTGTATCTTCGTCGTAGTAATTAGGAAGTCTGATTTAAACTTGTCTCAAGTGTACAATTGCGTGACAATTTTGACGCACGCTATGGTTCAAGTATAAAATATTGGGTCCTTACATATGAAATTAGCGTTTTGTCGTGCTGACCACTTTGATCTGAAATATCTCCTTATTGGTTAAGAATTCCAAATTCAAATTTATAAATTCATTTAGCTGGTACATTTGAGTTTTGAAAACAGTCATTCATTTGTTTTTTCCTCATTATTTTTTTCTTTGGCGTCGCTTATTACCGCACAATGGAAAACATGAAATATCGGTATATTTACGAGTACGAGTTCTACCGTGGCACCAGTGCTGCAGAAACAGCTCGAAGGATTAATGATGTGTACGGCGCTGGTGTCGCAAAAGAAAGCACGGTACGTTTTTGGTTTCAACGTTTTCGTTCTGGAAATTTCGACCTTCAGAACCAACCCCGTGGACAGCCGGAGACCAAAGTGGAAAATGAAGAATTAAAGGCTATTGTGGAAGCGGATCCATCACAAAGCACTTCAGAGATAGCTGCAGGCTTCGGGGTAAGTGACAAAACTGTATTAATCCACTTGAAGCAAATTGGGAAAGTAAAAAAACTTGAACGATGGGTACCTCATGAATTGAGTGAATCGAACTTGCAAACACGCGTCGACTGCTGTGTTACTTTGCTCAACCGACACAATAATGAATGGATTTTAAATCGAATCATTACTTGTGATGAAAAGTGGATACTGTACGATAATCGGAAGCGCTCGTCGCAATGGCTGAACCCTGGAGATCCAGCCAAATCCTGCCCTAAACGAAAATTGACTCAGAAAAAGTTACTTGCGAGTGTTTGGTGGACTAGCGCCGGTGTCGTTCACTACAGCTTTCTAAAATCTGGCCAAACGATTACGGCAGATATCTATTCTCAGCAAATGCAAACCATGAAGGAAAAACTAGCTGCTAAACAACCGAGATTGGTCAATCGCTCTAGGCCACTGCTGCTTCACGACAACGCAAGACCACACACTGCACAACAAACAACCACTAAGTTAGATGAGCTACAATTGGAATGTCTGCGACATCCACCGTACTCCCCGGACCTTGCTCCAACAGATTACCATTTTTTCCGGAATTTGGACAACTTCTTACAAGGAAAAAATTCAACTCCGATGCGGCAGTCCAAACCGCCTTCAAAGAGTTTATTGATTCTCGCCCCCATGGTTTTTTTAGTAAAGGGATGAATGAACTACCTATGAGATGGCAAAAGTGCATAGATAAAAACGGTGCATACTTTGATTAATTAAATATATTTTACAAAAAAAAAATTGACTTTATATTCCTCCCGTACAAAACGCCAATTTCATATGTAAGGACCCAATACTACGTAAACCAGAAAATTGTCAAAAACTTCATTTTCATATTTAACATAGCAGTTTTTAATCATTAAGGTTGGCTTGCACTGTCTATTTAAGCTCGATTTAAGGAGTTTGTTTCTCGCTTGCAACTACGACTTAATAGTTGGTGCAAGCGAGATGTCAAATCCTTAAATCGAGTTTAGTCGGTGCAAGCCACCCTAAGTGTCAAAAACTTGCCTCGTCACATTTGAATTGGCAATTTATATACAAACAAAACTCTAGTATGCAGCAACCTTGTGCTATCGGGGTAGGGACAAAGTAACTAACTTTTACATACATACATATCTTCACGCTGTATCCCTAGGGTAGTTAGAGAGCGTCCTCTCTAGCGCCAAGCGTCCTTACATATTTCTTTCGCCTCCTCAAATCTCATCATTCTCCTGACACATTTTCGGCTGGGTATGCGAAGTGTTTTTGACACTTCCGTCGGCTAACACTCTAGTTATTTGATCTTCATAAGTCACCCTTGCTCTTCCTTGGCTTCTTTTACCACTCACTTTTGCTCTATAGATTTTCTTCTTAAGTCTTTCATTACTCATTTTTTCTATGTGCCCGAAGCATCTAAGCATTCCTTTCTTCATTTTTACAATAAGACTTTCGTGCGACCCTGTCATACTGCGTATCTCATCATTGCATATCCTGTCCGCAAGGTGACACCGCACATATTTCTAAGAGATCGCATTTCTACTGCATTTGTCTTACTTTCACTCGATTTCGGGCATATCCAGGCCTCACTACCGTACAATAAAGTTGGTATAATTTTTATATATAAAAAAAAATTCCAGATGAGGTCTTCATATTTATTTAGTAAAAATCACAGTATAATACAAATTACAATTTTTAAGCTATATAATACATTCGAACTATACAAAGTGTATATGGAAATGGTGACACCTTTTTAAAAATGCTATAGTATACATATATGTATGCGAGAATGTATGTATTATTATGTAATAACAACTTTGATCACAAATAAAAAACTAATAATAGATACACAATCAACGCTCCAAAAATGTCCGAACCAAATGTGCGCTCAAATGAGTATTTGAGTGCACTTCTGTTTTAATAGTATTCGAAAACGCTAACAGCGAACATGTCAAAGTGCTCCTACAAAAATTGCAAAAACAACAGATCTAGAACGCTAAAAAAAGATGCGAGTTCTTATTTCAATAAATAAATTATATTATTTACGTGTTCATTATATCATTATAGTAATAACGTTACATAGCTCTTTTTTATTAAATTCGTAATCATATATTTAAATATTGCCTGACAATATATGTCTTATCCTTGTCACTTTCACGTAACAAATCAAAATGGCATGCACAGCAACGCGAATAGATTATTTGAATTATGCTTTATGCACGAGACGTAAGATTGCATTTTAAATATTTTATTTAACAAACTTCGTTTCAATATAATGCAAGAATCGTTTACGAGCGTTTATAACCTTATGGTTTGACGGTAAGGTCTACTTTAGATTAACACAATATTGCCGATAATACTTTACGATATTAAAAATATATACGTCAATTCGGACAATAATTTGTTTAAATTTTATAGGAGATTTTGAATCTAGTTCTTTATTTGTGATCGAAGATTAATAACAAAGATACAGGTTAAAACACAATTTACTTCATTTATGCTTTCCCTTAACACGACAAGTATAGCTTATGTTCGTTTAATTTAATTTTTGCCTAATTTCACAAATCCACAGAAATCTCCTTTATATATGTAACGATACGGTTGATATTCCTGTGTATGTGGAAATAACGTATTTTTAAATCACGAGTTGGAATGGCGGCGCACAGATTAGCGCATTTCATAATGTCTACTATTTATGTCTAATTTATTTGTTTAAATAAGTAGAATCACAAGTAAATAGGTTTTTTCTTATCGTCAAACTCCTCCAGTGATAGTAGGCTTTACTAAAGTTATAAAGGACTTCTTGGAGGAGCCCGAGAACTTCAACTTCACATGTTTATTTAGACCTACTCCATTCTTTTCACTTATACAGAACTTTAAAACACAATATACTATCACTTTTGTACTTTAAGACTCCCAAAGATGTGAAAAATAGAAAATCTAAATAAAATGACAACCTCACTTCTCCAGTTCGCGCCAAAAAGTCCCAAATTAAGAGTTCATAGCGATTTTTGATGAACAATAATTTAATCTAAAATAGACCTGCTGTATGCAAACTTGCGCGCGCTAGCTTACGGAAAATATGATAAAACAGTTATTTTCGTTTCTTTTAAAAACTATAATTAATTTTAAAAAATCCAACTGTCATTTTGAAGAATGTGTTTAGATTAAACTATACAGAAAATTTAGAAACAAATCAGTTCCATTACACTGAAAAATTTAAATCTCTCTTTTAAAAGAGGTTTATTTGATTTTTTTGTGTTCTAAAAGTTAACCAATCGTGTATCGCAACTGGCAAAATGAAGTCAATGAAATGAAGAATCAGGTTACCAAATATCACTTTCATACGTTTTGTAGTCACTTAGTAAAATTGAGATCCCTGACAATATTTCCAATGTGTCGCCTTAAGGGGCATATGTATTATTTTTGAAATTGGTTTTCATGTTTTATTTCAATAACGGATGAAATCATTACAAAAAAAAAATATATTCGATTTAAAATCTGCAACTTTCCAGTCGCTTTTACGAGAAATAGTGGTGATAACACCTGAAAATTTAAATAGTCATACCTCTTAAACGGATACGTTTTTCTCGATAATTTTTTTTGTAACTACATACTAAAATTATATCCTTTCAACCATTAAAATAACTATCCCGTTTTCATATACACCTGTATAATAGTAAATTATTAGAATTTCATATTTTACATATTAAATTAAAATGGGAAATATACCAAAATGGGTAAAAAATTAATAAATCAGACTACAACTACATTTAAAATTAATAATTTTCGCTGTAAACATGACACTGATTTAAATCTATCATAGACTGTACCTCCAGAAAGCCTACATGTCCTGTACTACGAAGTAAATAAAATCAAATAAAATAATGGATGCTGTTTGCGTTTTGGTGTTTACTAGCGAAATGTCTGGCGATCAGCTTATCTGATAATAAATGTGTGTCGTATCAGCTTATCTGAATTGCCTTATCGTTTCTGCTAGGACATGGCATCTAGAGTTATAAAGTCTATGTTACATATTATATACACTTAAAAATTAATAATTTCCACACCTTTACCCATTAATACTACGAACTAAAAATTAATAGGTTTCACACAGACCAGGCCCATAGACGACGCTTTGAGTAATATATACAGGGTTAAATTAAAAAGACTAATAACCTCTTAGTGCAAAATTCCTGTCAACATATCTAACAACTTTTGCTCTACGACTTTTTTCAAAACTCAATACGTTCCTCAAAAAATATTTGTTAAGTTATTGTACTGTCTGAAACGTAATTACTCTGTACGTATTTCCAATGGTGCAGTGCAAGCGCACCGGGCCTCAGCGCCGCGCTGCGCGTGTGTGCGTGTGCTGCTTTAGCGACCGGGTAGAGTAGGTGCCAATTTCAGAAACATTTAATGTATTTTTATTTTTGTATGAAAGAAAAAACTTATGAAGTTTTAAGTCGTATAATAAAAGTTGGGGTTAATGTTTAGTACAAAATACTAAGACGTAAATAGTATTTTTAAATTAACCCTGTATACAAAAAAATCAATTGGCATGTGAACGACCGAGCATAACTCGAGAACAGTTCGATCGATTTGGCTGATTTCTTTCTGTTATGTTCGTAATTCTCAGGGCAAGGTTTGCATGAAAGAGAATTTTAGAAAATCCACGTAGAAAATCGGTAATTTGGATGGTGTTTTTGTATGATAATGTCGACAAAAACAATTTGGTGTGTTGCAAACACTCAGAATCCCACCAGACGAAGCCGGGGTGGGTCGCTATTATAAATTCTTCTATATGTCATTGAACTTCTAAACGGATGGACCGATTTTGATGAAATTGTTTGTGTTTGAGTAGTCCTGGGTGGTTAAGATTCACAATTGGATTCCAATTGGATTGGTAGGTAGCGCTGCAATGGAGTTGTAGTTTTTTTTTTATTTCAACATTCGGACAACAACATCTATTGGATCCGCTAGTAATGTATCAAAATATGTCCATTAGTAAAAATATATGTACCTATATTAATTTACTTAATGTGATCATTCAGAATTGTATGGAAAACATGTCTAGCTGTATTTTATATATATATATTATAGCTGCGTTTCAGAAAACACAGAAGAATCTCCGCGGTCTCCCCTGTTGCGCCCGCGCCACTTGCAATCTCTTTAACGCCTTACTGATCTGTGGTAAGGTCACATAGTTGGTTTAATTGGCTACTGATCAGCGAATCAGCGATCAACTGAAAGTGATCAGCGTTCACACAATCTGGACGCTCCACACCTCTTCCCCGGTCTCCCCTAATATATATTCCGCAGCCTCGGAACTGTTCTCCTGCCCGCTCTGTACCTCAACCGCGGCCTCCTGGCTCTCCTCGACCTCCTCAACCTCTTCACCACCCTCCTCAAACTGCAAGTGGACTTGGCTTTGGTCGATCTCCACTTCGACAACTTCGTTGTGGTTTATCATACCTGGGGATGATGTGAAGTAAAATTTAAGAAAAATGACATTTTTGGTGAAGTTTCAAAGGACATGTAGGGTGGAAACGTGGAACCGAACGTGATATACATGCGAGAGAGACGGAAATATGGACCTTTATGTATGTGAAAGCGAGAGAATGAGGGAAGTTCGACAGTTATTGTGTGAAAAGGATAGATGCATGCGAGAAGGTTGGGGAGTGAGCGAGAGAAGACACGGTATGTAATGGCTACAAACCGTCGTTTCAATTAACATCTTTAACATAAGGAAGGAGATTCAAATGTGTTAGTTATGTGCTTCGATGCGTGTGTGTGACTAGACCTGTGACGATGGATTATTCATTGACCACATGGTGATGAGATAAAAATGATTCAAATAATTCACATTACGGTTCGATTCGGTTTACCACGTGAATTTTGATTGATCGGATCGCAAAGAAATTTAACCAGCCCGTTCCTACAGATCACAACTGTCTTATCTGTATATAAGTAAAGACAAGACAGTTCAGTACTTTTTACTCTTGATTGTCAACCGATTTTTTTTTTGTAATCAATAAAAAAAATTTGGAAGCTGTTATAATTATAATAGTAATAATATAATTGTTATAATTATAATAATTATTAATTATATAATTTATTTGTTATATATATTAATATAAGCGAAAACTTCGGATACCTTTTTATGAATATTGCCCGCACGGAGGAGTGTGAGATTTGGCACAGATTAATGTTTAAACTGCCGATGTCAAAAAGACTGTCAATGTCAAACTCATAATAGTTTGTGATTATTTATGTGTAACCTCCTCGAACCAAATAGAGGCACAGATTGAGATTGTCGCCCAAGAGTATTTACGGTTGAGTTTCGAGCACCGGCACGTCCATTACTTAACTTGGAGACAGCATGCGACACTCAATATCGCGCGATATCTGCTGTCAAAACGAGAATTGTGTAATGTGATTTGTATAGTGGTGCTAAATCTACCGCAAAAAATGGATTTTATGGTCATATAATAATAGATGCGCAATCGTCATACATGATACCAATTTTTCATTATAATTAGTCCACCGGTCGCGCAGTGATCGCGTGGCTGTCACTGCCTGCAAATTTTTAGGTAATAACCCCGCGGGTGACCTCTGTAGACGAGTGCAACGTACCCGCATGATTTGCACGAAAGAGACAAAAACAAAGCATGTACTATTCGATCGTACAAGCAAGCAAGTGTTATGTTAATGTTAATTAAAATTAAGTCCAATTCAATTTATCTCCTTGTTTCTATATCAAGAGTCGAACAAGTCAAACATATTCGAATCTTTTATCTATTTCGCTCTATGACGTTCTTCCAACTGATATGCCTCGTCCTATTGTCCTTAGTTCATTCTCATTTTGTTAGAATACTCTCTAATTTTATCTCACTTAATAAAATTAAATTGTAGTTTATTTGTAATATTTATAATAATAATACTCCAGACAATTACACAGATTGTGCGACCCCAAACTAAGCAGTAAGCTTGTACTACGGATATCACACAACGAACTCTGGGGGAGTACCCAGTAACACCCAGACTCCAAGCCAATTTAGAAAAGTTTGTTTCCTAAATTGACCTGACTGGAGATCGAACCCGGGACCCTAGCTTGGAGCAGATGCTTACGCCACTGCACCAACGGGCCAGTCAAGAATATAATATATAGTCTATGTAATGTACATGTATGTACCTATATAGTGATTTAACTCAGTAGGAACTAATGTGTTATATGCGGGGTGTAGTACATCGTCAGGGTTATTACCTAAAAATTTGCAGACAGCGACAGCCACGCGATCACTGCGCGACCGGTGACTAATTGTAATAAAAAATTGGTATTGTGTGTGACGATTGCGTGTCTGTTACTCTATGACCGTAAAATGCAGTTTTCGCGGTAGATTTAGCGCCACTATACAAATTACATTACACAAATTCCCGTTTTGACAGCAGATATCGCGCGATATTGTCTGTCGCATGCTGTCTGCAAGTTACGTAATAAGCGTGCGTATTTGTGTTTGTCTATAAAATGTGTTGTCCTGTGATTTGTCTGTATTTTGTGCTGTGATGTTTTCCTTTTTAAGTAAAGTTTAATATGGACGAGTCAGTACAAAATTAAGGGGGCGGGGCCATTAGTGGTTAGCTGTGATTGGTCACTCACTTTTTGGTGTGGGTAGGGGGGCAAATGGTATAAATAGTCGTGCAGTTGATTCATTTGTTGATTTGGTGCTGGTTAGCTGACCGAATACTATCTCTGGTATATCCTGAGGATGCTTCGTTGAGAGACGAAACACGTGTCGATTGCTGTTTTTTGGAGTTTGAGCGGAAAATAGATAAAGATTTTGGGACTTTATCACATGTGAATGCATGTTTGAATATGAGTTCTAAGTTCCTGTCTGATTGCGTACTTATTTAACGTATATTTATGCGCATATTTCAATCTGACTGCGTATGCATCCACACGTATGTTTTTCTGTCCCATGTCGGTCCAACCGAATAAACACACAGAGAGACAAACAAAGGATAGATATGTAAGCTATGATAAAATTAAATAGTAAGTTAGATACTTATAGCAATGGAACACCACAAACTTTACTTAAATTATATCGATTAATATTAATATTTAATATCAATTAACAATTAATTAATTTGTATTCGAACACTTGGTGCTGCAGTCGTGAAGGTAAAAAGCAATAGAGAGCCGTGGAGCGCTCGAGTGTTGAGTTATATAATCTGTAGCGGTAGTGGGGAACAAGCCGTCAGTGGTTCTTGTCTATGACGTCACGAACACCGTCGCGCTCCGCTAGAGGGCGCCAGTGTTCCTCTTTATGTTTATTCGTCGGTGTTGCTAACAGTCTGTCTGTACGTCAGCTTGTCGGTATTTGTAGGTATGTCCACATGTGTTTCTCTCTCTATGCTTGTTTATCTTTGTATGTGTGCCTGTTTGTTATATGTTTGGCTTTATGTGTGTGTGTCTGTATCTATAGGTCTCTAAACTGTAGGTGTCTAAATGTTTATGTGTCTATATATCTATTTGTCTCAATCTCTATCTATACATATGTGAGTCTGTGTTTATGTTCTTACCTAGCAACTCGTTGTATTTCTTCCTCTGCTCATCGGTCATTGCGGCGGCGTTATGCGCCCGCAGATGATAGTTAAGATGGCTGCTCTGTTTGAATCTCTTCTGGCAAATGACGCACTGGAAGGGCGACACTTGCGTGTGCGTTCTCATGTGCTGTTTAAGATGGATGGACTGGCAGAAGGACTTGTCACACACCACACACCGGTATGGCTTCACCTTCGTATGAATGCGGACGTGTTGGTCCAGACCGGATTTCTGGGGAAGAAATTACAGGTAAGTGTTATACGCAGGGTTCTCTATTTCAAAAACAAAATTATGTGATGTGTGTGTGATGTGAGGTTGTCATTTTATTCAGATTTTCTATTTTTTACATTTTTGGGAATTTTAAAGTACAAAAGTGATAGTATATTGTGTTTTAAAGTTCTGAGTAAATGAAAAGAATGGAGTAGGTCTAAATAAACATGTGTAGTTCTCGCGCACTTCCAAGAAGTCCTATAAAGCTTCAGTAAAGTCTACTATCACTTTACTGCAGGTGTTTTACGATAACGATTCTACTTTATTAATACAATACGTGACATTGGCAAATGCGCTAATTTGTGCGCGATGCCATGAAAGAAAAAAAAAAAGAAAAAAAGTCATTCGAATTAATTCTGAAATAAACAGGGATTTTGGCGGGATATTATGGGAAGCGGCGGTTGGGCGTTTATTTTAATTATTGTCAAATTGTTTCTAGTGGATATTGGATGTAAAATTAATATATAGTTTTGCGTCCCAATTATCTACGCTGTTGTATATTATATACCAGGGGTGGCCAACCTGCGGCTCGCGAGCCACATGCGGCTCTTTGAAGGGTTATTTGTGGCTCTCGATACCCCAGTTCCCTTTTCATTTTTGTGCTATTATATTTTAAAAAATTATCATATTATTTTAAAATATAGAATCGAAGTATAGAAGTATTAAAAAAGGCCGGTTGTCGAATTATTTCAATATTCCGAACTCACATAAGTACACGTACTTATGTGAATCACTTTATTCCACTTTAAAATTCGTGACATCCAAACACTGATCAGTATTAAATAACCAGCATCTCAAAGAATTACTGAGAAGTGCTGTCACCAATTATTCACCAAATTTTAAAGAATTATCAAGAGAAGTAAAATGAATGTGTTTAATTTTTAATATTTAAATTTAATACACATATTTTGTACTTTTTTGTACTTTTATATGTTTTCAATATATATAATTTCTGTAAAAAATTTTTTTTAATACCTTTTTTGCATACCTTTTAAATATTGTTACGAGCTGAGGGTAATAAGATGCCAGTTAAGGGTGCAAAGAGTTTATTTTCCTTCGTACAAGCAGGTGTCAAGAACACGCGAACTTAATTACGGCGGTTCCTAATCTTCGTAGTCGCCCTCGAAGTAGGTACTCGCGTAGTAGTCACCGAAGGTACACGCTTCACTCAAGGCGCCATTCATTTATTACGTAAGACGATTTTTGCCAGTTTTTGACCCCCTCCCACTCCTATGTAAGAAAAAATAAGAATAGGCCGACCCCCTCCCCCCTGTTAAATATCTATTACGTAAGAATTTAAAGGAAAAAATGAGTATGCATTTGGTTTGTTTTAATTTTTATTTTTCAAAGAAACAATTTTTAGAAACGTTTATTTGTACCTACGAAGGTACTAGTATTTTAATTTTTTGGTATTAATCACCTTTGGTTTTATTTTAAAGTTTTTTTATCATTCATCTTTACATAAGATATTGATCAGGCCAGGAGCTCAAAACCCGCTCGGAAAGTGGATCTGCCACTGGAACATCTCTGTTAATAGGTGTCTCTTCTACTTTGTTATTCAGGATTGTGACGTCGTCGACGTCCACCCATTCAACATCAGCTCCAATGCGACACAAAACTTCTTCACCTCGCTTTGAATATATGGCTAAAGCTTCTTCTTCTTCAATATTTGGAATACAGCCATAAAGTTTTTGTGAAGTTGCGCTGCTTTTTTACGAGCAAAGTATTTAGCGCATACTAAACAAATTCTTCCTATGAGCGCGTCTTGTATTGATGGACAGTAAAAATCGTAAGGAACAGTCTTGAATGGGGCCTCAACTTTCATGATTAAAGACTGTCGCACAAATAAAGATGCAAAGTAATCGGTTGCTTTACCATCCTCTGGGGCGGGAAACATGAGCGAAGTTTCACACCGTAATGGGCATGGTGGGGGAAAAAACCCTTGCAGAAGGATTTTACGAATGTCACTCCTTATATCACCACAGCATTCCTTATCAATGCTTTTTATAATTTGTAAAAAGTATTGGGACTCTTGCACATGTCTTGTATACCAATGTTGATTATATACTAGTACATAAGAGGGCAGTTACCGGGAAGCGCAGTGCGGGCGGCGCGGGTCCGTTGCCATAAAAATCTACACGTATTCGGCGCACGCCTCGGCACTCGCGCTGATGCCCGCGCTTTTTCAATGTATAATCTTAACTGCACATTTTTGTCATCTTACGTAAGAACTATCAAGACTCCCTCCCACCCCTTAGTAAGAAAAAATAAGAAATTATCGACCACCCCCTCCCCCTAAATCGTCTTACGTAATAAATGAATGGCCCCCAATAACAACGTTCCCGAATCGCAGAGTTCTTCTATCCAAGGTCGTCGCAGTAGTCGTCGTAGTAGTCTATGTAATTCGCCTTGATGTCGCCTCGATATGTCGCTTCGAACAATAGTTGAGAAACACTGACTCGGCGGCGGACACGGAGCTCTATTTATAGTCGAATAAAATGAGGGTAGAACTTTCTAGTTAATTACGCTCGCTAACAGTAATTCGACATTGTTCTCGACGCCGCCTGTTTGCATGAGTCATAGGTACATGACACGTCATCGCTCGGGAATATTCGAGGTGCAACTTGGTTCTTCCTTCTTAATTTGACTTATACCATTTGAGACCTTAAACCTAGCAATGCGTTTTTAGGTCATTACTCTGCAAAGCCAAGGTCTCGAGATATAAGCCCTAAAAGTTATGTTTTTAGTTCTATTAAAAGTCGACCTTCCTTACGCATAAAGTCCAACCGTAACAATATGTATTTAATTGCGGCTCGAAAAAAATTACAAATTTTAAAAAATGGCTCGGACTGTCACTGAGCTTGACCACCCCTGTTATACACTATAAATAATAACAGTAATAACAGAATAACCAATTAGACATAATAATAACAATATTATTTTAAATCTAAACATATTATAAAGCGGTAAACTTTGTTTGTTTGTAATGGATAAACTCAAAAACTACTGAACCGATTTTAAACATTGTTGCACCTATAAAGCTACATTGTCATAACATGGGCTGTATTGTATTTTAAAAAAAACTTCTACCCTTGCGAAGCTAGGGCGGGTCACTAGGGATGTACAAACATATAAATTAGTTTTTTTTGGTGAAGATTACTGACACTCATAATGGTTGCCCGCGACACAGGTTCGGCTAGTGCGGGGTTCACTGTGACTTTCTGTTCTTGTAATAATAAATGAAAACAAAAACGCGTGCGGTCGGGGACCCAGGAATCAGGGTCCCCGACCGAATGAAAGTCAGGAATGAAGTACCTTAGTGGCAGTTTCCATTTCTCAAAACTTAATTGCAGTAATGAGATCAATAAAACTCACGTATGGTTGTGAAGACAAACAAAAAATAAAAATGTCGATACTTGTACGCACTGTTACCGGGTCCTGAAGAACTTTTTAAAAATAGAAAATGTGCTCTTGAGAATGACGTAATTTATCCCAATTTTATAATTGTACAAGAATTTTAGTATGTGTCCGTCGCGAAGTTCAAAACCAGACTGCCGTAAATATGAAATCGTAATTATGAGGAAATGTTAAAGCGTTACGTCAATTGCAATTTGAACTTGAATGCAACGTCATCAAAATAGTTTGTATGCAATTGCAATGTACTCGATATTATAACAGCACACATACTCGTATATAATAGAAAGAGACAGAAATATTTTTCCGAAAATTTTCAAAACATGAAAAAATTTAAGTAAAATTTGAGAAAAATTTCAAAAATGGTAGAATATCCGAAAAATAATCGAAAAATATAATAAATTCTCGAAAAGTTTCAATGATCCATCATTTACTGTGATCTATGTATAGAGCTAACGAACATAGCGCCGCGCAGCGTGCGAGTCCCGCCTTACGTAACGCTTTTTTCTTACGTGACGATTTCTACCAACTCAAACCTCCCGCAAGCCTCGTTAAAGAGCTTCGTTCCAAAGTAATAATCCATACTAATATTATAAATCTAAAAATCTGTCTGTCTGTCTAGTACGTTTTCACGGCTAAACCGCCGGACCGAATATTATGAAATTTGGCATAGAGATAATTTGACACCAGGAGACGGACTTAGGCTACTTTTTTTTTCAAAAATCTACCCCTAAAAGGGTAAAAAGGGGGATGGAACTTTGTATGGGAAATGTTAAACCGCTGAACCAATTATAAAATGAAATAGAGTATATTATATATTAAAATAAAACTTTTCTATAAAAAACATGTCTTTTTTTTATCAAAACTCTACCCCTAAAGGGGTGAAAAGGGGATGAAACTTTATAGGGGGACTGATTATGATGAAAGGTACAGAGATAGTATGTGCCCGAAATCAAACGGAGTCTACTATGTTTTTAAAAAATGACATGTGGTTTTTAATATGTGACGTCAACATAAATCCAATATGGCGGATGTTCCATAATAGGAAATTACTTTTTTGTTCAACACCAACAATATGGGTATCAAATGAAATGGAATTCGCAAAGGAAGGTTTCTGTATATGTGACGTCATCTTAAATCCAATATGGCGGATGTTCCACAGTAGGAAATAACTTTTTTAATACATTTGCTCAAAAAGTAGACTTTTCCATGTGTGTTTAGCGTGCGGAAAGTTATTTTTTTCCACACTAGTGCATTTTGTTTTCCTCCTGCATATAACATCCAAATGTATGGTTTTTAAACAAAAAGTTTTCTATACAAAATTTTTGTATGAAATGACTATTTTGCAGCGTAAATACTATTAACACATGAATTAAATTTAAAATAAATTTATTTATTTATTTGAATTTAGATAAATTATTAAATTAAATTAATTTAAAAGTCGACACACTTGCTGTTTCCCATGTGCCGGCGACTTCCAAGTCAGCAGGTGCCGCGGCCAGCACTGCCGAGAACTTGAAGCGGCGTAAGTATGCGACTCTCTCTGAGAGTTTCATATTTACGCCCTTTGCAGTCGAAACTTTGGGTCCCTGGGGCCACGAAGCCCATCGACTGGTTTTTGATATTTGTAAGAGACTGGTCGAGGCTTCGGGAGACCGCCGGGCTGGCAGCTTCTTCCGCCAACGAATCAGTTTGGATATTCAAAGAGGCAATGCTGCCAGTCTGCTGGGTACCTTGAGCAATGACAGCTTTCTAAGCGGCAACTTTGAGGAAGTTGATTATTTAAGATAATGTGTAGTTTTAAGTTTGTAAATATTAACATATGTATGTACTTTTTGTTAATAAATCAGTTTTTAATTTAAATTAAAAAAAAAAAAAAAAAATTAAAATTAAATTGAATTAAATTATTAAAATTATTTTGAATTTAGATAAATTATTGTCATTGAATTGGCTGAATGCATAGAAATCGTTGCCCTGCCATGTCCTCTAAAAAAAAAAGAAACTCTCCCGCCAAATTACATTTCTGCATTTTTTTTATTTATTTGTATTTTTTTCGCAAATATATTAAAAAACGTCGTTCGATGCACGTGCGGAATTGTCATTTCCACTCGTCCCTATTGTTGAACCGCGCCTTCGGCTTGGATCAACAAACCGGGACTCGGGAAGAAATGACATACTTTCCACACTTGTATCGAAATGTACTATTTTATTAAACACCGACGTAAAAGTAACTTTTTCAAGATCTCTAACAATATTAGTATCTGGGGTAATTTAAATATATTTATAATTAAATTCCTTACCTGCGTGAAGGCCTTGGGACAGAAGGT
Source organism: Zeuzera pyrina (assembly GCA_907165235.1). NCBI lineage: Eukaryota > Metazoa > Arthropoda > Insecta > Lepidoptera > Cossidae > Zeuzera > Zeuzera pyrina. The sequence continues at coordinate 4,335,460 of OU015647.1, forward strand.
GCACGGGAAAGGTCTGTCCCCCGTGTGCATGCGCATGTGTTGCTGGACCCCTCCTGCGATACAACAATTTATTAGAACTACCGTCCGTTGCCTGCTTCGATCACAAATAAAAAATTAGATACACAACTTCAAAATTAAATAAATGTGTTTGATAGAACAGCCGGACGGACTCGTAATAGATTTCATATTTTTTTTAATACTTAGAAGATAACCAGTTAGCATTATTTGGTGTTATTTGGTGTATCTTCGAAGTCCAAACTCCAATACTGGTAAAATTTAAATAGGACCACCTCTGAAGTATACCCTTTCAAACAAAAAAAGAATTTTCCAAATCGGTCCACAATTGATGAAGTTATCGGTGAACATACATAAAAAAAAACATACATACAGACGAAAATAGAATCTGTTCCTTTTTTTGAAGTCGGTTAAAAAATATAACAAGAATTGTGCAGCTCCTATAATAAACTATAGTAAACTAAGAATTGTCATGCAAAATCTCAACGCGGTTGCTATCGAGTATATGACGGCGAAACTCATGGTAATAAGTTTTTTTTTTAATTTATTCTTGACCATGGACAATGTAGTCCTTCAGTCGAAATATTAAAGACTTCTAGAGAAACGTTAACTGTCCCTAACACTCCTCCAGTAAAGTGATAGTAGGCTTTACTGAAGTTAAAAAAAGGACTTCTTGGAAGAGCGCGAAAACTTCAGCTACACATGTTTATTTAGATTTCCTCCATTCTTTTCACGTACACAGAACTTTAAAACACAATACACTATCACTGTTGTATTTTAAAACTCCTAAAAATGTAAAAAATAGAAAATCTAAATAAAAATGACAACCTCACTTCTCCCGTTCCCGCCAAAAAGTCCTCATGGTAATAAGTTTCACGTCAGTGTTGCTAACATCGAAATTTTTCCCCATATGGATGGCAAAAAAACAACTTAAATCGTACCAAAACCCATAAACCAAATATTGTTATGACACTATTGAAATGAACGCAATTTTTTTTCCTCCAACGTTCCGTCATTTTGAATTAAATTAATTTTATTAAATCCCTTAAAAATTAACATTTTCTTTTCGTAAAAAATCACAGAGCAATTTATCTCGCCGTAAAGGGAAACCTCGAAGTTGACAACATTGGATCAGATCCGTCTTTTCCTTCCTCCCATTTCAAACTTCATTAAGTTTAAATCTTATCTAAAAGGGGAAATTTTTTAAAAACTCGTGAAAACTCTAGAGTGAGTTTGCTTGAGACCACGGCCGATGCAACTCGGTCGAAACGTCAAGCCAGAATAAAAAGGTGATCGCTTTAAATTTCCCGTTTTAAATATTTTATAACGCAACGCGAAAATTTAAAAGTTTATATAAGTTTAAATCATATTCATTTACCTTGCTGTGTGAATCTTTTATGACATACGCTGCATTCGTAGGGCTTTAATTTGATGTGCGCAGTGTTGATATGTTCCGTTAACTCCTTATTGCTCTGGTATCCCTCTCCGCACATCTGACAATAAGCATATATTGCGAAATGTCAACTCTGTCTCTCAGAAATATTTGCGGTGTTGCATTTGCGAAGAGAACATGCAAACGCGATCTTACAGTTGAATCCGCTTGTAATGACATCGAAGAGAAGTGATCAACACGTCATATCAAGAGGACGTCACACAAAACATAATCTTAGAAAATAAACAACTTACTATTTTATTAGGTACTAACTATTACCCGCGACTTTGTTCGCGTCGAATTAAAAAAGTAGCCTGACTCGTTCTCCAGAGTTTCATCTCTGACGACCTATGTGGCGCAACGGCTAAGTATGTCGGAAAGTAAACGGGGGTTGCGGGTTCGATTCCCGCCCCAAGTCTGGGTGTTTATGTATAATATGTATTTATTTACAAAAGAAAAGTATATAAGTAGTATATCAGTTGTCTAGTACCCATAACACAAGCGCTGTGCTGCTTACTTTGGGACTAGATGGCGCTGTGGGAAATGTCTGAGTATATTATTATTATCTATTTCCATTCATCATTCCAATCGGTCGAGTCGTTTGTGAAGGCATATGCCTGTGCCGTGTCTGACACAGTGCCACGCCGCAGCCGCGTGTCTCTTGATACGAATGGATCTTAAAAACTAATATTTTTCCTCATGGGGAAAAAAGCATATTTATTATTTGAATTTGTAGTATTATTTGAATAAATAAACATAATTATCATTTAAAATTAAAATGGTTATAGAAGGCTATCCATCCATATAATATAGACATATACCATCGTTGACTTTTTTGTAGTCCTAATAAAGAGGAATAATTCCATCGTACATTGTTTTGGAATACGACAGCATTTTCGGTGAAAGCTCTGTCGGTTTGAGTTTTTCCGACATCTTGAACTATGATCGTCATATTTCAACAAATTAACACAAAACAATATTAAACTATACGTATAAAACTTCCTCTTGAATCAATCTATCTATTGATGAAAACTGCATTAAAATCCGTTGCGTAGTTTAAAAGATCTAAGTGTACATACAGAGGGACAGACGGCGGGAAGCGACTTTGTTCTATACTATGTATAGATAGATTTAGTTAAATTTTGTTTTGTTTATTGGAAGGGAAAAACTCTGCACGAGCACCCAACCGCTTCTCACGCCTGAGGACAGAACGTGAGAACCGGTCGGGTAGTGTCAGACTCGAACCGACTAGAACGACCCTCCCTCGCCGTATGACCCTAGAGGCCGTGGTCGACAAAGGCTGAGGACCCTCCCGGGGAGTACCTGGGACGGTGGACAGAACCTTGGCTTAGGTTGACACTGAGAAGAACCGACAAGAAATTCAGCCAGGTATAATTTTTTCAACATCATTTTACAAAAGGTTTTTTAAAATACAATATTCAGAGAGCCAGTAAACGCATGTGCAGAGAAGATAATTTCCAGACTATTGTTTTATCTTCAATGAAATCGTTTATTTTATAGTATTATTGTGTAATCAATGTACGTTTTATAACTAATCTAAATATATTTTCTGTTAATTGAGTGACTTCTTGAGAAACTTTATTATAAAAACGAATACAGAATTGGTGTAAACCGTTGTTGATAAGCCTAAATAAATAAATATCGCTATAGAAGTCATTATATCCGAACTTTGTTCTAATGAAATTTATATAAAAACCAAACTTCGCACTGCAATTATCGCATATTAAGCGGTTGGTCAAAATAATAATAACACTCCAGACAATTGCACAGATAGTGTGACCCCAAACTAAGCAGTAAGCTTGTACTATGGGTACCACACAACGAACTCTGGGGGAGTTCCCAGTAACATCCAGACTCCAAGCCAATTTAGAAAAGTTCATTTCCTAAATTGAACTGACCGAGAATCGAACCCGGGACCCTAGCTTGGAAAGCAAATGCATATCCCACTGCGCCGACGGACCAGTCATAATAAATTGATTCCACTGTATATGTATTTAGTATGTAAGGACCGCAAGACGCTCTCTCCTCTGGATACCGTTAGTTTCATGCAGATATTCCAAGACTGCAGTTTTCTAGAACATTCGTAACATGTTTGGTGGAAATCGGCCGCCATCCTCAGGATGTTCAATTTTGAACCTTAATTGCCAAGGGATCTTAAACACTATTACCTTCATCTATTAGTTTACATAGGGAATACTAAAATTTATTTTTTGTATTAAGGTTATAAAAGTAACTAGCAACCAAGATTTAAAATGTCAATTAACAAATAAAGTTAAAAGAAATCTGAATATTTTTCTATTAAGGGTACATCTAACTACCTAATGCACAAAAACAATTAAGTAATATCTAATATTAATGCGAAAAATGTCATTTATTACTTTGAACTGTCTGAAGTCTGGAGTTAAGTTGGTACAAGCTATATTCATTAAATCCTGGGGATGGTCATTGGTTGATATTTATTTTTAACTAGCAAACCCGGCCCGTTTCACTGGGCGTAAAAAACAAAAAAAAAAATACTGATCCGATCGCTACCAAACTTTACAGGATCACCCGCTAGGCCAATCTGAAGATTCCCTGAAAATTTCATCGAAATCGGTCCAACCGTTTCGGAGTCCATAAGGAACATACATACATACATTATCTTTTATATATATAGAAGATAGATTTCATATACTAGTATGATACCCTGACTTTACCTGACATGGGTACGGCGCCTGGGGTTCTTCGCCGAGAACTGACAACAGAGGTTTTTCGCACACCTGGAAAATGTTCTTTCATAAGTTTAACAGTTACAGAAGCAAACAAATTTCTAACACTAAGATTTATTAAGATTATTCTTCCAATATTCATGGGATTATGCAATTGTAATTTGGAAAAAGCCTGTAATTTGCTTAAGATCAGTCCTATATATATTTGTGTACTTTTTGTTGGAATAGTTGTTGATTTTTCGAAAAAAAAAATTAAACTACCTTCAAAAAAGACACTCAAAAATACAAAATAACTATCCTTTAGTAATCAAAACTCAAGTACAATTAAAATAACTTTATAAATACGACACACATACCTATATAATTAAATTTGACATTTACTGAAGTAGGTGTCAAGCCTACCAAACTAATAGACTTCCTGTTGTTGCACATTAATTTGGCACTGATTTCAATATAAAAAGGATAGTTACTTTGTACTTTTCAGTGTTGTTTTTTGAAGGCGGTTTAATTTTTATTCATAAAAAAAAAGAATTTTCAAAATCGGTTCATAAATGACGGAGTTATGAGGTAACAAACATACAAAAAAGAACATACAGTCGAATCGAGAACCTCCTCCTTTTTTTGAAGTCGGTTAAAAAAGATTATTATTATTAAGAGAGTAATAGTACAATAAAAGTATTGTCCCAATGACACCGAAATACATAGACAACAATTTTACATTCATTTTGGATTCAAAGAAGACTAAACGCAATTCTGCTATAGTTTCAGAGATGTCCCTCTTCACTAGGGTTGCCAGATGACCGGAAAATCCAGGATTATCCCGAAAACACGTGTCTTGTTCCGGGTCCAGAAATTACACTTTATTATACCAGATTTCGAATACAACTATTTTTCAATATATAACACAATATTTTAAAAATACACTTTATTGTATTGTATTTATGTGTATTATGTGTGAAAGGTAGATAGATAGGTAACATAGTTTTTACCTTAAATATAACAGTATTTTTGTAAAATATCATAAGTGAATCTATTGCAGCGATAAACAAAATGGAATTATTTATTTTCATATATTTTCCTACCGACCGAATTCGTAACACTCGAATTGTCCTGGAAATAAAAAACCTGTATTTGACAACCCTACTGTTCACCCTAAGTATGTCCACTAACCTGACATCGAAGTCCCTTCCTCCGCCGCGTGTGCTCGTCCCGGAAATGTGCGGAATATTCGCAGCACGAGAAGAATATCTGATGGCAGGTTCCATCTGCCACCAGGTTCGAAGGTTGAAGGCACTCGAACGGGCCGCTGGCGGTAGGAAGATTATTTATTATACCACCGATTATACCATAAATTAAAAATTTAATAAGAACAATCTAGATTGATTTCCAAACACAGTAAAGAACATTCTAGAAAAAACCTAAAAACCTTTACCTAAAAATTTGCAGAGAGCGACAGCCACGCGATCACTGCGCGACCAGTGATTAATTGTAATAAAAGATTGGTATCATGTATGACGAATGACCGTAAAATGCACTTTTCGCGGTACATTTAGCGCCACTACACAAATTACATTGCACAAATTCTCGTTTAGACAGCAGATATCGCGCGATATTGGCTGTCGCATACTGACTGCAAGTTAGGTAAGCGTGCGACTGATCCTAAGTTTCGTTTTTTCAAGTTTGAAACAGAACACTGAAAAGCTAGCTCTTCAGTTATCCGTTTCTAAAACATGCCAACACAGCAATAGCAGTTACTGAGTAATACGCCATGACACAGACAAAAACATCGTGACAATAAAGTCTAACCATAAAGCAGCCATTCCCAAAGTGGGCGATAACGCCCCCTTGTGGGCGCTGCAGGCCTAAAGGGGGGCGGTAAGAGACCCAGAAAAAAAATGGGGGCGTTGTGTAGAGGCCTGGGGGGTGATTTATAATTTCATTTAGCTAGGAGGCATCTTAGAAAACGACTGCATGAGCTCTCGACTCAGTAGACAAAATAAGTTTGGGAACCAGTGCCATAAAGGTCCCTTTCAAGGTGTGGGGACACAGAGTTATTGACAGCGCACGTCCTTTTAACTCCTTCCGTATTTTATCAGTGTCTAAGTGTACGAATATATGGATGGATTTTTATCAAGTAAAAGAGTGGACAAACGAACAAACGCGTCACCTAACGGAAAGTGACCACCGTCGCCTACAAAGACCCGCAACGTCCGGGGAATCACGGGTGCGTTGTCGGCCTTTAAAGGAAGTATTGGGAGGGGGAGATGGGCCACAGGTACTCTCACTCACCGAACGAAACATAACAGCAATAGATGCTGTTATTTCACGCCGATATTCTGATAGAGAGTGGTATTTCACCGGACGAGCCGGCCCAATTCGTGCTGCCATGCAGCATGGCTCTACCACACAATGGATTGTCGAACCATCTCCTTGTCGGCACAAGATTTAAAAGGTATATATATATATATTAAATAGAAAGACCAGAACATATGAGTGGCAGAGCCATTCTGCATTGCGGCACGAATTGGGCCGGCTCGTCTGGTGAAATACCACCCTCTATCAGAATATCGGCCTGAAATAACAGCATTGCTGTTATATTTCGTTCAGTGAGTGAGCGTGCCAGTGACCCATCCACCCCCTTCCCCTCCTTCATTTAAAGGCCAGTAACGCCCCCGCGACTCCGCGAACGTTGCGGGTGTTCACGGGCGGCGGTGTTCACTTTCCATCAGATGACTCGCTTGCTCGTTTTCCCAGTCTTTCATAAAAAAAAGAACATAATAGTTCAAGTATTGCTGTTTGGTGACAGAATTAGCAAGTGAGATATGGCTATATACAATGGGTGATGTGATGTGATGTGTAAAAATATAATAATCTTCTAGTATAAGCTTTTGCTAAAGGATAGGCATTCACACGAAACTCGGGTTTTGCTTTAAGAAAATGAAAACTTTGGGTCCCCTTTTAAGAAAATTGCGCGGACGGAGGAATGTGAAAGGTACACTTAAAAGTTCATATGGAAAAGGACTGGAGAAAGCTAATATTTTTATATACCTAATATGCATTAGAAATACATTAAATTAAATAAATTACTCCTTGTTTACGTTCATGCTGCCAATGTCAAAAAGACTGTCAATTTCGTAATAATTTGTGATCACATATACGTAACCTCCGTGGATTAAACAGTCACACAGAGTAGAGATTGTTGCCAAAGAGTTTATATTATCAGTTTATATTTACGGTCGAGTTTCGACCACAGGACGGCCTGTAGTCTAAGTAAAAGCATATGGCAACATTTTATTCACATCACCCAATCTCCTACCATCCACATATCTTTTAGGAGCACACTACTAGACAGCTTACGTGATTGGTGGAGGCTGCTTTTCCTTCTTGGGTGGTATAAAATGCAGTTTCTCCTCTTTAAACTTTCTCTTCCTTTGCACGATAGACTCGACAGCGTCATCCTTGATGATAATGTAGCTAACGTCTTCAGAAGCCAGGCTAGTCAGCCGGGTTGGTTCCATCGATGATATGAGTTCGTTTGTCTTCTGTTTTATTTCATTCTGTTCTATACTGTTCTTGACGTTTTGCTTTGACTTCTAAAATAAATAACAATAAAGAGAATATAACGCGCTTTTAAAATGGAATAAAAACTATAAAATAAATTCTTATTAGAAAATCGTGATTGGGTTTTTTATATTGATCGCTAGCTGTTGCCCGCGACCTCGTTCGCGTGGTCTTCAATTTACTAATTCAATTTAAAAAAACCCTCACGGGCGCACGCAGAGCAACTCACGAAAGTTTCATCACAATGGGACATAGAGCACTCAAACTATAGAGAGGCAGTGTCATTTATTTTGTATGAAAACAATTTACGGCTAAACACTGCTGCGGTTACTGCGTTCTGTTTTATAGTTTTTTTTTTGTGGTTTTTGCCACACTACCGAATAAAATAATAAGCCATTACATTAATATTTAAATATCAGTAGGAATATACAGAGATCTACACACAGGTCCAGTATTGGTTATGTACTGCTTAATGCGAGCGCGAGTTGATATTTGTTAGTGTAAATAAACTGAGCAGTGGTCAATAAGATGGTCCGATATTTCGTCTCTATAGGTTGAGTGGTCCATGCAACGGGATAATTTAGCAATATATAGACGAACATACATACATTCACATGAATGGATTAAAATACTTGTAACATTTAAAACGAAAAATATGGGTCGCATGTCTACATAATATTATGAAGAGAAAAAATTCGATTGTTTGTTTGTAATGGACAAACTCAAAAACTACTCAACCGATTTCAAAAATTCGTTCACCTATAGAAAGCTTGACTATCGGTGAGTAACATGAGATGTATTTTATTTTCAATAATAGTTGTAACTGTGCGAAGCCGGGACAGGTAGCTAGTAACAGATAATTGAAGCCTGAAAATTTCAACCAAGTCACAAAATCATCCTCATATTTAAACGTTTCCATAAATAAAATACTAATAATATTTGAACATAAATAGAATATTATTTATGTCAAATAATAGGTTGTCTGAATCAAAGTTGCCGATACAATATACAACATGTCCCAAAATTCAACGATAAGCCAACACCGGAGGATAGACCTGCCCATGACAACTCGGGAAAAAGAAGAAAAAAAATATATACCTAAACTTTTTTTAAGTTATAAAAAAAAAAAAAATCTTCAAAAATTGAGACCTTTTATGACATTTTTCCATAGAATTTTGTCTAGGAATTCGGGATTTTCCCTGTGCCTTTGCAGCATCACACGGCAAAATGTGACTTGTAGTGGATAGTCCCGCGGTAATAACGTCTGCACACGCCTGTAATGATATGGGTGAAGCCTATGACGTTTTAAAATTCGATGTGCAGAACTTTTCGGGATTCCTGTAGCTTCTTCTATGGCACGTATCGAAGTAGTCGAATCATTTTCTATCTCATTGAGAACTTCCTCATCACGATCCAATATAGGTCTTCCAGCGTTTCTTCTACTGGATGGCATACGACCCTCCGAAAACGCTTGATGCACATTAAGAAACACTCGATAATCAGGATATCTTTGAGCATTTGGGTATCTTTCTCGATACAGTCTGCTAGCAGCGGTAGTATTGCATCGGCATTCTCCATAGATGAGGTGCATATTAGCGTATTCCTGTGGTGTGTATGGTTGCGGCATGTTAAACGCTAAACAGTCCAAAATGCGCCAGAACTCCAAATCACAAAACACACAATCGTAGTCCAAGATAATGCCAGGTCAGTTCAGTTTGCAGATCACTTCCAGTCCAAATAATGCCAGGTCAGATACGTTTGCAGATCGATTCCAGTCCAAAAAGCCAAGTCAAAAGTCGTTAGTCCGTACGAGAGCCACGTCAGTTGAATACGGAACGATGCGCAGTAAACAAAGAAGCAGAGCGTACTGAACTGAACTGACTTGCTGAGGATAATAACAGCTTCTCTACCTGCCCTATTGTTGTCTCTTTTTAACGTAAATATCTCTAACTATCTATCTCTCTCTAATTTGTAAGGTATGTACGAGTATGCCTCATTCAAATTCCTAGAAGTTGTAACAAGAACCCATTTTGGGCACGTAGTAAAAGTGATTACTGTCAACTACAGTTTAAAGAATTTGGTTCTTGTTATGAACTAGTATGGATATAATTTTTTTGTGGCTGGTTTTAATAGAGTATTATACCATTTTGGAATCTTGATTAGTTGCGTCAATTTATAAAAAAACTTGCCATAATAGTGTTCATACTTTTTTTTACACCACGATAAGTTAAAGTTGGTTAAAAGTAAAAATCTTCAAAAAATTAAGGGAATAAAATAAGTTCCATTAATTATTGTGAAAAAACTAGAGGTATTCTGGATTTTTTAAGAATTGTGGTAGATAGCAGTGCTATTCAGTTTGCCTATAAAAAAAAACAATCAGAAATATTTAAAAAATTGTGGTCATGGTAGTGAAAAATGTCATAAAAGGTCTCAATTTTTGAAGAAGTTCATTTTTTTTATAACAAAAAAAAATTTAGGTATTTTTTTTCTTCTTTTTCCCGAGTAGTCATGGGCAAGTCTATCCTCCGGTGTTGGCTTCTCGTTGAATTTTGGGACATGTTTTATAACATAACATAATTGAGTGGTAAAGCCATTCTGCATTGCAGCACGAATTGGGCCGGCTCGCCTGGTGAAATACCTCCCTCTCACAGAATATCGGCGTGAAATAACAGCACCTATTGCTGTTATGTTTCGTTCGGTGAGTGAGAGTGCCGGTGGCCCATCACTCCTACCCCCTCATTTCCCTATTTCCCTGTCGGCCGGCAACGCACCCGTGATTCCCCGGACGTTGCGGGTGTCTATGGGAGGCGGTGATCACTCTCCATATAGTAACCCGCTTTTATATAATAAAAAATTATAAAATTAAAACATGTCCATATGTATTTTAGTTATTTATTTGTTAATTACAAGTACGCGTTTTCAACAACTGCTTTCAAACGCTGTGGTAAAGCCACAACACCCCAGTATTGACCAATTTGTAAACTTTTAATCATTTCGATTTCTAAGGCTCTCATGAACTCTGCCCATTTTCTGTAACGCTGGTCACCTAACCTGTGCTTCAATTTTTGAAAACAGTTGTAGCCTCAAACGCTGAAGCCTCAGACAATTGCGCAACAATAATCAGTTTTCATCAATCTTTCATGTCGCTATAAACAAGAACAGTTCGAAATGTATCGGCAACTTTGAATTAAACAACCTATTAGTATCTGAGAAATATAGGTGTGACAGAGGGACGCCTAGGTAGTCCAGAAATGTAGCATATTTCCAATTTTCAAATATTATTGGATGACAATATGTCAAACTTTTTGGCGGGAACGGGTGAAGTGAGGTTGTAATTTTATTTAGATTTTCTATTATTTACATTTTTCGGAGTTTTAAATTACAGCGGTGATAGTATATTGTGTTTTAAAGTTCTGTGCAAGTGAAAAGAATGGAGTAGGTCTAAATAAACATGTGTAGCTGAAGTTTTCGCGCTCTTCCAAGAAGTCCTGTAAAACTTCAGTAAATACTATCACTTTACTGGAGAAGTTTTAACGTTTTATACAACGATTCTACTTATACTATTACAATACGTAACATTGGCAAATGCGCTAAACACCATGTCATGAATAAAGACAAAAAAAAGTGCGCAGAAGCAAAGATGTATGCGAGGTTGTGCTCATGAAGAAACACGAGCTGAGGCGATCGAGAAGGGACATGTAAGTGCTTATGGAAGTCGTGAAACAAGACCGTAACGTCCCACTTCCATTTCAAATCCCAATCTACCCCTGATTATATTCACTGACATAATTATTACAGTCAGATGTAATAAAAATTTTTTGTATTAAATTTTTTGTACATATTTTTCAGCTACACAGGGTTAATTTTAAAATACTAATAACCTCTAGTATTTTGTACTAAACATTAACCCTCATAACTTTTTTTTTACGATTTTCAAAAGTTCATAAGTTTTTTCTTTCATACAAAAATAAATAAATGTTTCCGAAAATGGCACCTACTCTACCCGGTCACTAAAGCGGCACGCACAGCGCGGCGCACGCACAGCGCGGCGCTGAGGCCCGCACGCTTATTACGTAACTTGCAGACAGCATGCGACAGCCAATATCGCGCAATATCTGCTGTCAAAACGAGAATTTATGTAACGTAATTTGTATATTGGCGCTAAATCCACCGCGAAAATGCATTTTACCGTCATAGAATAATAGATACGCAATCGTCATACATGATATCAATTTTTTATTACAATTAGCCACCGGTCGCGTAGTGATCGCGTGCCTGTCGCTGTCTGCAAATTTTTAGGTAATAACCCCGCCGGTGTGCTTGCACTGCACCATTTGAAATACGTACAGAGTAATTATATTTCAGACAGTACAATAACTTAACAAATATTTTTTTAACGAACGAATTAAATTTTGAAAAGAGTCGTAGAACAAAAGTTGTTAGGTATGTTGACAGGAATTTTGCACTAAGAGGTTATTAGTATTTTTAAATTAACCCTGTATATAACCGAATCGTTCGAGTCTAATCTCTGGAATTTATAGAGGATGCTTCATTGAGCGATGAAAGACATCTTAATGAAAAAGTTGAAAATTTTACCGCGAGATAACAAAAGAAAACATACAAATATAATCATTGGTTAACTGATACTCACTGGTTGCTCCTGTGTCCAAACACAGGGGTTCCCCGTTAAGAAAGCGTCGATATGTTCCACGCGTGCGTGGTTCCTCAAGGCTACCTCGTTGGCAAAATTTTTGGAACAGAGCCGACAGAATATACCATCGTCCTCATCTTCTACTACCTCCTCCTGTAACAAGAACATTGTTTTTAATGTACATTGAAACTGTGATACCTGACTGAATTTCTTGCCAGTTCTCAGTACATTTTTCCCCATTAGTGGTAAAACCATTCCAAAGTTCTTCGTATCTACAATTGAACTCAAAACCATAAATGCCTAAAGATGTCTAGAACAAGTGAATAAATTTGTATATCTAGGGATTGGATTTTCTAGGAATGGAAGATGGAAGTTGGATGTGGAAAGACAGGTAGCAGCTGCCAATAAAGTAAACAGTGTTTTGGCTGTATTAGTAAGCAGTGTGAATATATCTAATTCAGCCAAAATGGCCATCCACAATGTGGTGTTGGTGCCAACTTTATTGTACGGTAGTGAAGCCACGATATGCCTGAAATTGAGTGAAAGTAAGATAAATGCAGTAGAAAGCGATTTCTTAGAAATATGTGCGGTGTCACAGTTGTAGACAAAATAAGCAACGAAGAGATATGGAGCATACTCCGATCTCTTCGTTGCTTATTTTGTCTTTTTTTTAGGTTGGATGACAGTGTAATCATAAAAATTAAGAAAAAAATGCTTAGATGGTTCGGGCACATATAAAGAAGTAGTGATGAAAGACTGACAGAAAATATACAGAGCGAAACTGAGTTACCACTGAGCAGAAGCCAGGGAAGACCTAGGCTGACTTATGAAGATTAAATAGCCAGTGTTAATTGACGGAAATCTTAAGAGCACTCACAAACATAGGCGTGTGTAAGAAGAATGATTAGGGTGCGAAAGAAGTATGTAAGGACCACGATAATTTTTAGAGTGCGCCCAAATTTCAAGAGGAGCCTGAATCTTGGGAGGTACGCCTCCATTTTCCAGGCTGAAATGTTCGCCATTATTGAATGTGCGGACATCAACAATAAAAAGCACTACGTAAACCAAACTATATACATACACTCTGATAGTCAGGCAGCTCTCTTGGCATTGGCCTCGAATGTAATCACATCGAGGCTAGTTAATAACTGCGTGACTACTTTAAACACTCTGGGAAATAAAAACAGAGTGATTCTAAGATGGGTCCCTGGCCATGCGGGCATCGTAGGCAATGAAGATGCCGACGAACTCGCAAGAGCCGGCACCAAAATCACATTTATTGGTCCAGAACCTTTTTGTGGTATCCCCAAAAGCCAGGCTCAACTGATTTTGTGGAAATCCTGCTTCAAAGCGTCTTGCGAGTATTGGAAGAATATACCGGGCCAGGAGCATTCCAAAGCCCTAATAAAGCCATATAATCGCAAGGTGGCTTCTAGTGTCACGGCAATGAGCCGGAGCAACTTGCGTATCTTGGTTAGGGCACTTACTGGGCACTGTTGCCTAAATAAGCACATGTTTAGTATGGGGCTCTCCAACACAAGATTGTGCCGGTACTGCCGGGAGGCGGATGAAACGCCTATGCACATTTTGTGTGACTGCGGACCATTGATGCGCACTCGTCGATCCTACCTCGGCCAGTATTTTCTGAGTCCGGAGGAGGTTCAGCATATCACTCCAAGGAATACCTTGCGGTTTTTGACTGCGGTGGGACTTAGCAGTGTTTTGTAATACAGTGGCGATCACAATAGATCAAGTTGGTCGCAGTGATACGGGTCTGGTAGGACCTGCATAGCCACTTACATGAAATAAAAAAAAAAAAAAAAAGGACCACGATACTTGGCGTTGTGTCCTTGCTGACCTACCCTGTTAGGGATACAGCGTGAGGCTATGTATGTATTTATGTTTGTTGCGATACTCTGTCCATCCCTAATAGGAAAAATGGAAAAACGCGATATTTCGTTAGAAAATTTTCCTATACACGTGCTCTATGACGTGTTTCTGCGCATCTCGCTTTCACCGGTGTAACCTCTATTACGTTATTTCAGTCTATTCATACGCACGTTCAATAGTGTGTGTGTGTAGTAGTCAACCAATCGGAGCGCAGTAACCGCAGCAGTGTTCAGACGTTAATTGATTTCGAACAAAATGAATGACATTTCCTCTCTATAGTTTGAGTGCTCCATGACTATGTTACACATAATCGGCTACTGAATATGGATAACTTGAGATGAGATGGAAACTGAAATTTGACCCAGTCTGAAACTGGGTAAAATTTCAGTTTAAGGAATCGAAAATTTCGAGTTACGCCTTTGTTGTATTCAGTAGACGATGCAACCTACAGTCCATATCAAGTCACATATCGCACCCTTAGAAGGAGACAGACCTAATTCAAAATTTTGATAATTTTGACAAGTTATGATGAACTCATCTAAAATAATAATGGGGCGGTATTCATACTATATCTCGACAGTGGGTATTTTTAAGTTTTTAAATTATTTAACACAAAATTCTCAAATTTTTTATTAAGAGTCCATCTATGCAGACTTTGACGTTTTGTGTCCTGGATTTCGATATAATAATAATAATACTCCAGACAATTACACAGATTGTGTGACACCAAACTAAGCAGTAAGCTTGTACTATGGGTACCACACAACGAACTCTGGGGGCGTTCCCAGTAACACCCAGACTCCAAGTCAATTTATAAAAGTTCGTTTCCTAAATTGACCTGACCGGCGATCGAACCCGGGACCCTAGCTTGGAAAGCAGATGCATATGCCACTGCGCCAACGGGCCAGTCAAATATCTAAGATGACTTAGAGTTAGACATTTGCCCTTCATGAAATACTTAAAACTAGAAACATGATTGGTCAAAAAATCTTGAAAAAAAAATCCCAGAAAAAACCCTGTTTTGCACAGATTCAGTTATATCTCCGTAATTCTACAGAATTTTAAAATTATTTTTACTAAAATAGGTAACTAATTATAATATCTCAAATCCCTAACACCAGTTTTTTAATTGGTAAAGTAGTTTTCTTGCAAATTAGAATTACGTGCAAAAACAAATGCTGAGATTTCTCCGCGCTAAAATATGACCAAACTACAAATACGAAAATCAACTCTATTGTTATGGCAATAGGGCGCCGGGGTAATGAATGAATTGGGTTACATTGGGTTGCATGGGCGGACTCTCAATTTCGTTTCATGCACAAGGTGCGATATTGTAGTATTAAAAACAAATTAACAATCCATGTTTGTCTGTGTATGTTTGTAGCTTTTAAAATTGATTTCGATGCAGTTTTCAGTCATTTATAACATTTAACAAAGTTCGTAACAAGATTTCCTCATTGAAAAAGACATGTTTCTTGGTGGAAACCATCCCTAAATTTTTTACTTTAACTTTTTTAAATCAGTATACTGTATGTATTGTACAATACATAGAGTATACTTGCTGAATTAGATAAATTCACACTGCCTACTAATGCAACCAAAGCACCGTTCAATATATTGCCAGCTGCTACCTGTCTCTCCACATCCAACTCATTCTTCTATTCCTAGAAAATGCACTCCCCAGATATACAATTTTATTCACTTGTTCTAGACATCTCTCGCCATTATTTTTGATGTCGAGTTCAATCGTAGATGCGAACTACTTTCGAAGGGTCTTAAATAAAGTATACTTTCAAAGTATTAGCGACTCGTTGCGGCTTCACACAAGGGAGGCAAGTCGTGTCGCCTTAGTAGGTATTATATTATTTTTCGTGAATTATGGCCTTGACTTCAAACAAAAAGCCCATAGAAGATACTATCTGTTTTTCCACAATTTTCGAATTTTCTGGCCAAGTTTTTAAATTTTTCTTTCCATAAAAATCTTACTTGGCTATTATGCCCGCTACAAACGATCAAGTATGAATGATCAAGCCGGTCCAATTTGCATGAAGCGAAGGTTGCATCAAGTAAATTTGAGCATGTGTGGCATTGTAGGGGCGTTGTGCCAATTGCCAATTGGACGAGTTTGATCAAGCATACTTGATCGTGTGCGGCGAGCATTGTGAACATGTAAAAAAAATTTACCAATCTGTTCAATCATTCTCAAGTTTTGTACTCAGCAACAAACCAACAAAAAGCATTTATTTTTATTGATATAGATATTTAAACTTACTTTAATTTTAACAGCAGGAACTACATTAACCACTTTGTAAGTCTTCCCCGACATTTTGTTCTGAAACAAAATATTAATTATAAAAATGGATACAAAATAATTACAAAATCAGCCAACAGTATGACACAAACATTATCTAAGGGTTCTACCTAATTTTGGACGAGTTGAATTTAAAAAAAAATTTTACTTAATTAAATTTAATCAAAGGTTTCATTTTTTTTAACAATTTTTTTTATTTCTCCCTTTTGTTTGAACTTGATCTAAATAAATATCTAGGGCAGGTCTGCAATTAACTTCTTTTTAATTCCGGAGCGCAACGATATACAAGAGAATCATCAATATAAATAAAGGTTATAACCAGGTCAGTTATTTAGTGTATCTTCTAAGTCCAAGCTCCAATATTGGTGAAATTTAAATGGGACCACCTCTGAAGTATTACCTACCAAACAAAAAAAGATTTATTCTATTCTATATTTTATTATATTCTATAATGCAACGCGAAAGTTTAAAAGTTTATAAAAAAAAGAATTTTTAAAATCGGTTCATAAATAACGAAGTTATGAGGTAACAAACATACAAAAAAAAAACAACTGTCAAATTGAGAATCTCCTTTTTTGAAGTCGGTTAAAAAATAAATGAAATTGAGTTGAAATTGTCCCTTATTTAACGTGGCTTCTCATTTGGAGTGCCAATTTACATGTCAGCCTCAGCTCAGTAGGTGTATAGATGATGGAATCAATCGGCTGCAACATATGGACAGACATAAAAATTTTTGCTGATTATGCCATTAGATTTTGCCAATAGTTTTTCGCCAATTTGCTTATGGAAACCTTTAAAAGTAGCATTGTAATGCACAGTTAAAGCCACTACCACTACTAATGGAATAGGAAAACTGTGAAAAGTGGCCAAGTACAAAAAGAACTCACAACCTGTGTTAACTTAAAAAAATGGTGTATGCAGATATTTTATCCATTTTAATAAATAAGAGTCTCGACGATTTTTGCCTATTATATTATTATGCCATGCTAATTAGCAACCAGGATTATAATTTTTTTTTAATTAACAAAAAAAAAATTTTTTGATATAATTAAATTAATAATTTTCTCATTTTTTCTTTTACTTGTACTGTGAACCTTGCTTTATGCATATGATTCTAGTTTAACAAGAGGTACCTTTTATGTTTTGATAAGTGGGTCGGTGAGTGTCAAAATTTGTGACATAAATGGCACATATTTTTTGATGCACCAAGTTAAAAAAGCTTAGAAACTTACATTTGACCAAGACACTGTAGACCTTAGTATTTGACTAACATTTCACCTTGATACCTCTAGCCGTTCCTAAATAAAAAAGGTTTTTAGTCAGATATGATTCGATAAGGGATCTATTTTTACTGATTACAGTATGAAATCATAAAAACAACTGCTTTTTTTATACTAAAGGACAAGACCATTCACAACTGTAACCCTTTAAAAGTTACTATTACCTGTAGAAGTGTAGATGATTAAAACAATAAAATAATAATTACCAATGAGCCAATCGGTCATTTTTCTATAAGATCTACAAATAATTTGAATTTCGAATTTTCCTTACGAAAGACAGATAATGGTAAGAGCTACTCTCATGTGTGTAGCCTTTTAAGTTTTGGTTTTAAATACTGAGACAACTGCAGTTTCAGCTAATCTAATAAATTTCAGTTAACCGTTAATTAATTGACACTATCTAAAAATACAATTCAGTGTTATACATACATACTTATCTTCACACTGTATCTCTAATCAGGGTAGTCAGAGAGGATGCAGCGCCGAGTGTGGCAGTCCATACATACTTCTTTCGCTTCCTCAAATCTCATTCTCCTCACACATTTCTCCTAAGTATGTGAGCGCTTTTCACATTTCCATCAGCTAATACTCTATTTGATCTCGTAAGTCAGCCTTGGTATTCCTTGGCGTCTTTTACAACTCGCTTTCGGTCCATACATTTTCTTAGTCATTCTTTGCTCCATAGATTTTCTTAGTCGTTCTTTCATCACTTATTCTTTCTATATGCCTGAATCATCTAAACATTCCTTTCTTCGTTTTTACAATAACACCATTGTGCAACCCTGTCATACTGCATATCTCCTCATTCTTCTCTTCATTCATCCCTCAGCTAACACTGGCTATTTGACCTTCATAATTCAGCCTTGGTCTTCCTTGGATTCTGCTACCACTCACTTAAAATCTAGTTTTATATTTTAGTAATAAACTTAACAGTGACATTTCTGGTCACTGCATACTGTATAAGTGCAAGATTTTACAGAAACTACTAGACCAATTTTAGTAATTCTTTCGTTATTGTAGGTACATGATTAAAACATTCTTTTTTTACTATAAATTTGAAGATTAACATATCCTATAACAGCAAATTAACACAAAGAACATTTTTTGCATATGAGTATCAGCACATACATACTATCTAATACTATATAGAACAAGCTATAAATTAAAATTTTAATTTATAAAAAATAATTTTAAAAAAGCATACAAGAGCGCGAATAACAAATTGTCAAAAATAAACTTTTTATTTTCTAAAAGCTCAGGCTATGGTATCATATAGAAAAAATTATTAAACTAATAAACATGGAGAATAACCTAAATGAAAAGGCCGTGGCTACATACATGAGTAATAATATAATTAATCAACACAATCAACATTAAAAAAGTAAAACAACTTATAAGACATAAAATAAAAACAATATTTACCATTGTCGAATTCAGTTTTGAACAATTGAAGAATAGATTGGCGTTTGTTTTTTTTAAAAAAAGAAATCGAAAAAGAAAAAATTAAAAAATTATGATTTCAAAAAATTAAAATGTCAGAATTGAAATGACACCCTAATTATAAACTAATGTAATGAAATTGAATGAAAATACAGTAAAAAGATTTAATATTTTAAAGTAATATGCTGAAGATAATCACACCTAACCTTCTAAATACGAAAAGACGCCATTTTGTTGTAGTAGCAGTAGCGGTACTACCTTAGGAGGAAGCTAAAGGGATCTTAGCCCATACATCCTATGTCTTCAGTGACAAATAGACAAATTCTTCATATTATTTTAATAAAATGTCGGCGTATTACATTTTAATTGTCTTTGGAAGTTTCTGACTACAAATATTTTCAGGATTGAGCTAGGGATGGGCAAATGGAAAAAATATATCGATATATATTATAACGATATTTTTAGGCAATATCAATATATACATAGCAAAAAATATCGATATTTCGATATATCGATATTTTTGTCCCAAGGCGCGATTACCTAAAAAATTGTCAAAATATTGGAAAGTGAAAAAAAATGGACACAGTTTGCACTTATATTCGTTTTATTTATTATAAAAATACATATTCAAGTATTATTAGTAGAGAAAAAACAAATATTTAGTAAAATCAAAAATTTAAAGCATTTAGTTTATTCACATTTTATTTATTCAGTTTATTCACATTTTATTCAAACCAATAGTCATAGGATATAAACATCAGAAAAACTCTTTCTTTGATGTGTTAACCTATGTCTATTATCTAAATAATATATATAATATGTATATTATTATATATATTATTTAGCTGTGCCAGATGGCACAGCTAAATTCACAGCCGAAGCAAGTCTTTCTGACGATATTGAAGAAGCCCGTTTATTAAGAATTTATTATTATATTATATTAAGCCTAAGAATTTATTTAATTCAATTATTAATTTATTGATGAAAATGGCAAAAATATATCAAAAATAAGTGGAATACATAATCAATATAAAATATAATAAAGATCTTAAAAAAATATCGAATTGGATACTCAGAAATAAATATCGATGATCGATATTTTGAAATTAAAGATATCGACGATATCTATCGATTATTTACTGAAAAAATATCGATATATTTATACATAGATATTTCTTGCCCTTCTCTAGATTGAGCCAGTCTTTCTAGTAGGATCCGCTGAGGCGGACTAAGCCACAAAAAAAAACTCAACATCACACTACTAAATAAGCACTTACTTCAACAAATCCACATAATGCACAACAGCGTAAACACTTTGGGACGAAATATTACGATAATTTTACAATACAAAATCCAATGGAAACAATTTGTGAATAATTGAAATAACCGCCTAACCGATCCCCATAAACTCCCACCAAAACTACCTTTCACGTTTTTTTTTTCTTTCTTTATGGCATAGCACACAGATTAGCACATTAGCTAATGTCAGGTATTTTAAGTAAAATCTTAGTATCTCTGTGTAGTCTGTGGTAAAATCACATGTTAACTGAAGATATAAAGAACTTCTTGCAAGAGCGCGAGAACTTCAGCTACACATGTTTATTTAGACCTACTCCATTCTTTTCACTTACATAGAACTTTAAAACTCAATATACTATCACTTTTGTACTTTAAAACTCTCAAGTGTCAAAAATGGAAAACTTAACTAGATGACAATCTCGCTTCTCCCGTTCCCGCCAAAAATTATATATTGTTTGTGGTAGTAGTTAGGGATGTGACATTAAGTGAAAAAAATCGATTACTTAAAAATCAATTGTTTTCTTTTCAGTATTAATCGATTTGAGAAAAATCGATTTTAATTACAAGAAATAATCGATTTTTGTGAAAAACTCGATTTTTTTAGTATTAATTGCAAAAAAAAGTCTGCTTTTCTATATAATAATAAAACTAAGAGATTAGTAAAGTATTAACGATTTATTAGAATAAAAATAAAATAAAATGATAAGCACGAGAAATAACCAAAACGACAACCTGGTTTCAAAACAAATCTTTCATAAAACTTCTAAGTTTAAACAATGAAAAAAAATTAAAAAAAATTTTTTCCACATTAGGTTAGACTGTCCCGGCATGTCAGTTTTGCTATCTTTTGAGTTATTTCCATCAGTTGATATCCTGAATATCATCTTCACGTGAGTTCTACGGCTAAAAATGAATTAAAAGATATGACCCGTTAGTTTCAAAATAATACAATACTTATCCCTAAAAATAAGCAAGGTTCAGGAAAAGAAAATACTTTAGTTACTGTTTGAGCAGATGGTCTCGATGCCAATGCTTATTGAAAAAAATTAACCAAAAACTTCCTGTGCTTTTAATTTTAATGTTGACTTTTTGGCGGGAACGGGAGAAGTGAGGATGCCATTTTATTTAAACTATCTATTTTTTACATTTGTGGGAGTTATAAAGTACAAAAGTGATCGCACATTGTGTTTTAAAGTTCTGTGTAAGTAAAAAAAAATGAGTATCTAAATAAACATGTGTAGCTGAAGTTCTCGCCCTTTTCCAAGACGTCCTATAACACTTCAGTCAAGTCTGCTATCAGTATCACTTTACTGGAGGAGTTTTACGATAACGATCTAGATAACGATTCTTCTAGATTTAATATTATACTTGACATTGGCAAATTTGCTAATCCGTGCGCCATGCGCATGACTCGCTTGACAGATATTATTAGTCATAAGGACCATAATTATAATGAAATATAATAATTTATGCTACCTGGTAAGCCTGTAGGACAGTGGGATGTTTTCGCTCCATATGTTGCTTTAAATTTGTAGTATTACTACATGTTTTTAATTCTTTCGGGCAAAATTTGCATTGTGCTGTGGTATTATCCTTCTTCTTGAAAAAATACTTCCGCCAGCCGCTTTTAGGTGTTTTACCGTTAGAAGATGTTTTTTTAAATTATTTACGCTCGAAAGAAATGAAACTGTTTTACGTACATACATACAGATGGCGCCGTCTTTTGATCAACTTGTTCATGGTAGTGAACTTATTTCGCGTTTTTTCATTTGTCGCAATTAAAATGTGTAATTTTGGCAGCATTGGATTTCTTTATTTTTCATTTCTTCATATTTTTAATAAAAACAAGTGCAATTTATATAATCGATTTTAAAAAATCGATTGTTACTATTAATTACTAAGAAATAATAATCGATTAAAATGAAAATCGATTATTTTTTCACATCCCTAGTAGTAGTAGCTAGTAGCATTATTCTCCCATAGGAGGAAAGGCAATGAGATCTTAGCCCATACAACCGACGTCTTCAGTAAGAAATACCTAAATTAAGTACCAACTCAATGCTGGGCAATGAAGATCAGTCCATCACGTCAAATACCGTAATATACATCCAAAATTTGATCGTGCATGTCAAATCTTCAATCCAAATTCTGGCTTGATGACAATTTACGTATTTTCCGTGTCCACCGTGATCTATATCCTCAAGCAATTTGACGTCAAGACATTTGTCCATGAGTGCGAATGTGTATGTGCGAACTCACATCCATCTGTGTACATTCATGGTTCATTTCACTCAAAGTCGTAGAATGAACAGCGGATTATTGCCTAAAAATTTTCTGACAGCGACCGGTGACTAATTGCAATAAAAAATTGTTATCATGTATGACGATTGCATATCTGTTATTCTATGACCGTAAAATAAATTTTTCGCGGTTGATTTAGTGCCACTATACGCATTACATTACACAAATTCTTATTTAGACTGCAGATGTCGCGCGATATTTACTGTCGCATGCTATCTGTAAGTTACATAATAAGCGTGCCGGTCATTTGTAAAAATGTCGTCCGGTTACGCGGTTACTGTAGAATTTATTGAAAATTATTAAGAATCAGAATGTCTTTTGATAATTAACCATAAACATACATACATATCTTCACGCTGTATCCCTAACGGGGTAGTCAGAGAGGTCGGGGCACCAGGAGTCGGGGTCCTTACACACCTCTTTCGCTTCCTCAAATCTCATCATTCTCCTTACACATGTCAGTCTTTCATCACTCATTCTTTCTAAGTGCCCGAACCATCTAAGCATTCCTTTCTTCATTTTTACAATAACACTGTTGTGCAACCCTATCATACTGCGTATCTCTTCATTGTTTATCCTGTCCGCAAGCGTGATACCGCAAATATTTCTGAGAGACCGCATCTCCACAGCATTTATCATACTTTCACTCGATTTCGGGCATATCCAGGCATCACTACCGTGCAATAAACTTGGCACCAACACCACATTATGGATGGCCATTTTAGCAGTGTTAGTTATATTCACACTGCCCACTAATGCGGACAGAGCACCGTTCCCTTTATTGCCAGCTGCTACTCGTCTCCCCACATCCAACACATCTTCCATCCCTCGAAGATGCATTGTTCTAGACATTCTCCATTTACACAAATCTCACATTTCGTTTGTACCATTTCTCTATCAAACACCAGACCCTCAGTTTTGTTCACATTCATTTTCAATCCTTTTGCTTTACAATCTTCTTTCATACACATGACTAGTGACTGCAACTCTGCTTCTGATGGTGCTATTAGCACAGCATCGTCAGCGCACAATAGGCAGTTTACTACTGTGTCATCACATCCCATACCACTCACATTACCTTTCAATCTCTGGAGGCAACTGTCCAAATACAGCACGAACAGTAGGCAGACATCACGCAGCCCTGTCTGACACCAGAACAGACTTCGAACCAGGGCGTCACGTCACCGTCTATCCTTACATAGGCTCTGTGGTCTTGATATAATGACCTCACAGCAATGTAGTAAGGAGTCCTCCACGCCACATTCAGGCAGAAGGCTCCACAACTTCGCACTACTGTATCGAATGCTTTTTCTAGATCCACGAAAGCGCAGAAAACTTTCTGACCTATAGCCAGAAACTTCCCCACGACAACGCAAAGCGAGAAAATCTGATCCATACAACCTCTACCGTTCCTAAAACCACCTTGCGCCTCAGTGTAGGTTACAAACATATTTTAGCAGAAGGCAACTTAGAGCTAAGTATTATATTATAGTGTGACAATTTGATAGGAGATACAATGAGTCATGATGAAGTACTACAATTTAGGTGGGAGTACACAAAATTTTAGAGTAGTGATAGGGGTTGGAGACATGATTACACAATTATTACAAGATAGATAAATAGAGATATAAGACTTAAAATAAACTTAAGATTAACACAGTTTGGTTTCGGGCTTAGTACATTTGCAGTGGGTTATGTGTACATAGAGTGGTTAGTCAAAGTCAAAGTCAAATCAATTTATTCAAATAAACCCAATCACAAGGTATTTTTGAACGTCAAATCTACTTTAGTTCGGTTCAAAGAGAAGAGAAAAGAAAACCTGGACACTGAGAAGAACCGACAAGAAACTCAGTCAGGTATCATTTTTTCAACATCATTTTACAAAAGGTTTATTGGAATACAATATTCAGAGAGCCAGTAAATGCATGTGCAGAGAAAATCATTTCCAGACTATTGTTTTATCTTCAACGAAATCGTTTATTTTATAGTATGATTGTCTAATCAATGTACGTTTTATAACTAATCTAAATATATTTTCTGTTAATTGAGTGACTTCTTGAGGAACTTTATTATAAAAACGAACGCAGTTACCCAAAAATGAAACATTTGACTTATGTAATTTAAATTTTGGAACAACCAATTTATCACGACCTCGGGTTTCCATACCACCAATATCGCCTTTTTTTGTACATCGATCTATGTTTTTCCTCGTATACATAACAATTTCAAAGAAGTATAAGGACGGCAAGGTCAGTACATCAATGTCTTTAAAACGATCTCTTAGTGATTCTCGTGCATTCATACTGTAAATAGCACGTATCGCTCTTTTTTGTAAAATAAAAATCGAGTTAATATGCGCCGCTGATCCCCACAGCAAAAGGCCATAGGACATTAGGCTATGAAAATATGCGAAGTACACCAACCAACCTAGCCGTATCCGCATCCGTCAATTGCCTAATGCGTCTAAGTGCATATATCGCGGAACCGAGCTTACTAGCCAATGCCCCGATATGATCCGCCCATTGTAATTTACTATTTACTGTTAAACCAAGAAAACTGGCAGACCTAACTAATTCTAACTGTTTCCCACCCAATTCTATTTTATCATGGATTCTGGGTTCATTAGAAAGGGAAAATTTAATACATTTGGTTTTTTGTGCATTCAGTAGTAAATTATTAACAGCAAACCACCCCGAGACGTCCGCCAGGATCCCGTTCACCCAGGTAATATCTAAGTTCTTTCTGTCCAGTTTAAATAGCAATAAAGTGTCATCAGCAAATAATACTATTTCGCATAAGTTCCTGAGCATAAATGGGAGATCATTAATGTAGACAATATAGGTTTACAAGCATTGTCATTTGCAGGAGGCAAGTAAGCGACATATGTTGTAGGGCAACAATTAAACATACATACTAAAGATTAAATTGACTTACATATTAATAAATTGACTTACATTCAGTCAAGAAAGTATCGGGAATGGATGATTTGTTTATGGTTCCAAATTCAATTTTTTGTTTTTTTTGATTTTGTTAGATTGGCACAACTGTTTTCCATTTTGGCGCGGAGTTTGAGTTGCAGCTGTTATTTAGATTAAATACAGTGCTGTTTTTAGTTATATCATTCTAGTGTATTTTGCGAATTTCATAATGGACAAAAACATCGAATAAAGAGTTTGTCTTAAATTTTGCATCGCCAATGGAATTTCGTGTTCGAAGTCACTGAAAATGTTACAGAAAGCTCACGGTGAATCGACTTTATCAAAAACACGTGCTTATGAGTGGTACAAAGCGTTTAAAAGCGGTCGAGATGTGATCGAAGATTTGCCTCGCTCTGGTAGGCCATCAACGTCTGCAACTGAAGTTAACATCGCAAAAGTGAAGGAAATAGTGACTGAAATGCTCATTCAAGTTTGAGAGAGATAGCCGCCGAACTTTCTGTGTCTCACGAGTCGATCCGTACCATTTTCAATAATCACTTGGGTACGAAACATGTTGCCGCTCGGCTAGTCCCAAAAGACCTGAATTTTCTCCAAAAACTTAATCGCATAAGAGTCGCTGAGGACATGCTAGAACGAGTCAATTCCGATCCAACATTAATGAAACGCATTGTTACTGATGACGAGACGTGGGTTTACGAGTTTGACATGCAAACTAGTCAACAAGCTTCGGAGTGGCGCCTTCCAACTGAACCGAAACCGAAAAAACCACGCCAATGTCGATCAAAAGTCAAAGTCATGTTGTCTGTTTTCTTTAACTATCGCGGTGTTGTGCACTCGGAATTCTTGCCGGAAGGTCGAACAGTAAATAAAAAATATTATTTGGGCGTTATGCGGCGTTTAAGAGAGCAAATTTGACGAAAAAGGCCAGATTTGTGTAAAGAAAATTCTTGGATTTTGCACCAAGATAATGCGCCTTCGCAATAGGCCATCATTGTGAACGAATTTTTGACCAAAAACTCAACAAATACCATCGAGAAACCTTATTCACCAGATATGGCTCCAGGCGACTTTCTTTCTTTTTCTTAAACTCAAATTACCACTTCGTGGCACCCGTTTTCATTCGGTAGAAGACATAAAGGAGAATTCGTGGCGAGCACTGAACTCAATTCCGGAAAAAGCATTTAAAAAATGTTTTGATGATTGGATTATTCGTTGGCGTAAGTGTATCGTTTCTGAAGGAGCATACTTTGAAGGTGATAAAATAAATTTGGATGAATAACTAACATTTCGTGTATTATTGATCTTTTCCCAGTACTTTCTTGACAGAGTAGTATATACTAAAGAACAATCAACTTACATACTAGAGACTTACAAAATAAACTTAACTAGATACTTAAAATTAACATTGATTGGGGTAGGTGCCTTGATAAGGACATTGGTCATCGGTAGGGTTTTGCCCAAGTCTGGATTCGCATCAGCAGTTGGTCCGACTCCAGCCTGAGCAAAGATTTATATTAAAATTGGTAGAGGGACATTGTGATTAGGACACAAGTTAGGATTAGGATACTGGTATTTGGTGGGTTGCCCAAGTCAGAAGTCACATCATTATTAGATTAAGGTTGAATGGTCATGTGGCAAAGGTTGTATGGTGACGTGTAGTTTAAGTTGATTAGGGACTTAGGTAAACTCGAGGGAGAATCTACATACCCACCCCATTGGTCGGGCGATTAGCCACCGCCCGGTAACACCCCGTTAAAGAACGAGTGGTTACCGGTCGGCGCCCAGGGTGCACCACGAGGAGGTTGCCCGATCCAACACTCCACTCGCTAAGCTGACCAAGCTGATGGCCCTATAGCACGCACAGTCTAGATAAGAACCTTTCCCTTTATATAGAGGTACTATGACTGCCGTGCGCCAGTCCTCTGGAACCTCCCCCTTCTGCCAACAAAGGTTGCACAGTGCACAGAAGGCATCCCGGATCCTAGGATACTTGATCCACCATACTTGACCATCTCAGCAGTCACCTCATCAGTTCCCGCAGCCTTTCGACATTGCAGACTTCTTATCACTTTCTCAATCTCTTTCATAATAAGAGCATCCTCCAGTCCCTGGCCCTAGTGTGTCAATTCATTAGAATCGCTCTCAGTATCAGAGACAGAGTCGCCACTCTCATACAGTTCTCTATAGTATTCACTCCATCGCTACAGAACATCTTTTTTATTTGTAAGCAGGTTGTTTTCTTTTGAACGCACTTTATTCATTCTGCAAGGTGCCGGACCACTTCGGTACTTACGTACTTCTTTCTAAAATAATTTGGAATTTTCCTCGAAGTTGTCTGACATCTTGTTTTCGTCTAACACCCTACACCTTTCACACTTCTCTTTCACTAATGCCTTCGTTTCTGCTTTCTGTAGCTTATATCTGTCTTTCATCAAATTCTTCATACCACAGTCGTTTTTAGTAGCAAGGTAGTCTCGCCATACTTTCTTCTTCTTATACACAGACACTCTCACCTTCACATCGTCCCACAACACATCACGCTTGTTACTGTTCCCAATATTATTCGTTCCACACACTTCTTTCGCAGCCTCAATCATACTATCCCTAAGGTTCTGCCAACATTCTTCAAAATCGTCGCTCATCACTTTTAATCTAACATCAAGCTTACCGGATGCTACCCTTTCATATTCATTCCTGGTGGTCACATCCTGCAGTTTCCAGCTTTTAATGCGACTAACCGCTGCAGGTTTTGACACTACGCGATGGCGCCATGCTGCGAAGAGACCCCCTATTCTGGTTATCACTAGAAAGTAGTCCGTCCCGAGATCGGCTCCAATATACGCTCTTGTGTCCATAACCTGCTTCTTAAGTCTGTTATCCACTAGAAATAAATCTATCATACTTCTCACACCTTTTTTCCCCACGTGTACTGATGGATCCTTTTGTGCTTAAATATGGTATTAGCTACAAAAACATCCTTTTCCATACACAGTCCTAACATCACTACAAATCCGCTTTGACGCTTTGTAAAGACGAGAAAAAAAGTAATGAATCGTGTTATTTTGCATAATTTCAGTCTATAGGTACCTACAATATCAATTTTACTTCAATATATGATGTTATTTTCAGGCAAAGAAGAATATGGGTTCATGAAATTAACAAGGAAAGACAGGAGTATGGAGAATATTGGAGTTTGTATCCAAAATTCAGACAAAATGAAAATGGATTTTATGTGTATTTTAGAATGTCTACAAAATGCTTTGACTATATCCTATAGGTCCAGAAGAGCACTTCAATCAATATCAAATAATTCTAATCTTAGTACATGTCGTATATGTGAGAATTTGTTTGTTGTCCCTTGATGCTTCGAGAACTCAACCAATTACTTGTTAACAGTAACAAGTTGAAATGGAATCATCGTTTATTACTATCTTAATTACTCTTACAGTAATTTTAATAACAATAATAATAATAAATTCTTTATTCATACATATTTTACAAATTCATAAAGTCTCTGTCTCCTGAACTAGGTGTATAACCTGTATCTCAGGAGTCAGTATCTTCTCCAAAACTTATCACAATTCAATTACGTACGTGTTAGGCGTAGGGGTAAGTAACTATGTTATATAAATAATCTATTAGTTTTAGTAATTACAAACACTAATTAAAACTAATTTGATTGACATGCAGATACCAACTAAAACAACAAATAAAATATAAAAGTACGTATTATGTATGTGTGTGTGTGTGTGTGTGTGTGTGAGAGAGTGTGTGTGTCTGAGTGTGTGTGAGTGAGTGAGTGTGTGTGTGTGTGTGTGCGTGCGTGCGTGCGTGCGTGCGTGCGCGTATGTGTGGGTTCATGGGTGCTATTATTAATGTATGCGATTATGTATTATATAATTCTTTTGTTTCTGTGTAAGATAATGAAAGCAGCCAATTTCGGACTTTGTACTGACATTCGTGAAAAGACAATGGGTAAAAATTTATCATTTTATTTATTTTATTGTACAATTAACAATCAGTAAACCTGTATTTTATATCTTAAGTAGGTATTGATATTTTAACATTAATTTTAACATCATATAAGTTACCCACGTGTGTTATTTTGTAACATTTTAGTAAGAAGAACGAGGGTAGAATGGATTTCCTGCGTGTAGTGGGGCTGCATAAAAGTCTGATTTTGGTCTTGTAAGAGTTCAGTTGTTGAGAAGCTGTCGAATAGTCAAGTACATAATTGTTGTGATAAAGAATTGATAGCGTGTTCATAGTGATCAGTGCTTCCGTTCAAAGAGCTCGTAATACAATTTGGATCGGCTTGTGAGTTTCCTTCCCTTGCTTCCTCCATTTCTATTTTTCTGTTTACCTCGGCCACAACACGCAAGAAGCAATTTTGAATGGACCGCGCTATACGTGCGAACCCCGCAGTGAAGGGCGGTGGCGCTAGACAGTTCTATGCGTCGCCCCTACTGGAAACTTCAGTCATCTCCACGTGCGCGTGTAACTCGTTTAAACAAAACGATTCAAAACCGTGTCAAAACCAAAACCCATGTGCTTGTGAAACATATAATTACCTTTAGAAACAAAGCCAAAACAGTTGGTGACAGTTTTTTTTTTAACCTATAAGTGCCGGCCGGCAAGATAGCGGGTTCAGCGGAGGCCGAGGTAAGTACTTACTGTTTATCTCCCTTCCTACCTCACAAGCCCCGGTAATAATTCAACAATCCGTCAGAAAAGGTAATTTTTTGTGGTGTGTAACCATTAGTGGTCATTCGAGCGCGAATAACTTGCTTGGAAAAACCAAAAAGGCCTGCGTATTTTACAGTCTATTTTATCTATTACCATACCTAAATAATCCCAGTGATAAATTGCTTATCGAAATTGAGTGTACTTGTTACATAAGTAAATAGCTACAATAAAAGCATCTAAGAGTAAATCTGCATTCAAGATCATACCTATAGTATCTACCTATCTTGTTATCGTATGCTGTTAGTCACCCGACTGACCGGCTGCGCTGCTAGTTTTACACGCGATTTGAATTACAAAAATCGTACCTTTCTTTCATTTGTAATACTTAGTTATTAACATGGATTCAAATAAAAAATTACTATTACTTACTAGCAAAAAGGAACATATATTTAGGGACATTCAGATTCTATATGATTTGTCGAAAGAAATCGCAACGGATAGATCAAAAATCGGGTCATTCAAAAGTAGGTATAAACGCATCGAGGGTGTCAGAAATGAGTTTGTACAGGTTACTGACGAAATTAATACGTTAAAAGTAGAGGATCCAAAAAATACAATTGATTATAAATCCATGCAAGCGTTCGACGAATTATATTATGCCGTTATTGCCGCAGCGGAGATAAATTTACCGCAACCGCAGGTGATTTTACCGAAATCACAAGTAGATGATAATGACTCCCAATTCCAGCCTGTAAAACCATGTGCTCAAATCAGTCTTCCTCAGCTTGTACTTCCAAGGTTCTGTGGAAACATTGAACTTTGGCAGACCTTTTATGACACGTTTCTATCGATTGTACATCACAATGAAAATATTTCAGATATTGAAAAATTTCATTACTTACTCTCATGTTTGTCCGGTCCAGCATTATCTATCGCAAAAGGATTACCGGTCACTTCCCATAACTATAATATAGTATTTAATGCCCTTATTGACCGGTTCGATAATAAACGAATATTAGCCGCAAATTATTTGGAGAAAATATGTAATTTAGCACCATTACGATCATGTAATTTTTCCGAGCTACGGAACCTTACAGCCTCGCTACAGGAGTCAGTAAATGCACTTAAGGCGATAAAACTCGATAACTTGGGCGAGTTTATCTTATTTCATTTGGCTGCGAGAAGTCTGGATGCGGATACCAGAAGGAGATTTGAAGCAAGTCACAGTACGGAAATTCCTACCTTTGACACCTTGCTAA
Organism: Zeuzera pyrina; assembly: GCA_907165235.1. Taxonomy (NCBI): domain Eukaryota; kingdom Metazoa; phylum Arthropoda; class Insecta; order Lepidoptera; family Cossidae; genus Zeuzera; species Zeuzera pyrina. Next base: position 4,367,253 of record OU015647.1, read on the forward strand.
AATTTCTGCAAGATTATGTAAAAATAATAGAAGTGAGCGATCCGCGTTTTGCATTTCAGAGTTTAAATATTTCACAGCAAAAATTTCCACCCAGATTGCAATCTAACAAGGCGATGCCACGATCATCATCAGCATATCCCGTTAACACAGAGATGTACTATGAACCAGGGCAGTACTCAGAGATGGCTCCATATTCAGAGTCAGAGCCAGTGGCATACTCAGATGTGAGACCATACACAGACCCGGAAACAGGGCCGTATTTGGATCATTCTGATTTCCATGCAGGAATGTACTCAGGAACGGTTCCCAATTTAAGTAATAGGTTTCCAGATTGTGCTTGCTGCGGTTTCTCGCATCATGGTATATACAAATGTCCTCTATTTCATTCCTATAATATAATTGATAGAAGAAATATTATTAAAACAAAAAAATTATGTATCAATTGCCTTCGTCCAAACCATAGTGCAGACAAATGCACTTCAAAATCCAACTGCTTGAAGTGTAACGCGCGACATCATACCCTTGTTCATGACCAGGTAAGTATTGCTACGTGTACTGAAAATTTAGAAACAGAATCTACACCCCCCGTAGATTCTGTTGTGTCAATGAGCTCTACTAGCACTAGCGCTTATATAGAACAAGGTCGTGTTCTTGTATTACTGGGAACTTGCATGGTACGTATTCGTTCTGGGACAAATGTTGGCTATGCACGTGCTTTGATTGACAGCGGGGCTCAGGATTGTTTCATAACTTCTGCATGTGTCCAGCGGCTTAGTTTGCCTAAACGCCGTTGTAATATTACAGTGGCTGGGCTTGGCCAAAATACAGTGTACCAAGTAAAAGGATTGACCAAATGCACTATTGAGCCACGTAATTCTTCAAATCCGTGCTTCGAAATCAATCCTATTGTTATGGACAAAATCACTAACCAAATGCCAGCTATTGAAGTTCCGACAAAGGTTCGTGATATATATAAACATCTGATTCTTGCTGATGAAAAATTTGATGTCCCAGGCGACATAGAGTTGTTGATAGGAGCTGAGCTGTTTCACAGTCTTTATGATGGCCAGCGTCTAGAATTTGGACCTGATCTCCCTGCAGCACTTCATAGTGTTTTTGGATGGGTAATAACAGGAAAACTGAATGTTGACTTTCGACCACCACCAGCTACTACTAATTTGTTAGTTTCCACCTTAAACTTAGATAAGGTACTAAAACAATTTTGGGAGGTTGAGGAACCGCCCACAGAAAAATTAAGGCACACAGAAGAAGACATATGTGAAGAGATATATAAAAAACAAATTACCCGTAAACCTGATGGAAGATATGTAGTTCCTATGCTACTGAAGGAACCTCACAGTGAACTTGGCGATTCGTATAACATTGCTCGCTACCGCCTCCAAAATTTAGAAAAACGTTTTCAACGTCAGGAGAAACTTCAAAATGACTATATTGGTTTTATGCGGGAGTATTCAGAATTAGGTCACATGCGAAAAGTTAAATCAAATGAGCATGGTTTAAATATAATACCTCACCATTGCGTATTGCGACCAGAGAGTACAACTACGAAACTACGCGTTGTGTTCGATGGAAGCGCGACTACTTCTAATGGGGTGTCATTAAATAATATTGTTTACTCAGGTCCGAAACTACAAAATGATATTGTGGACATAGTTACTAAATTTCGGCTTTCAAATGTGGTGTTTACCGCAGACGTATCTAAAATGTATCGAAATATCGAGTTATGTGAAGCTGATCGAATTTATCAACATATTTTATGGAGGAATTCCCCAGTAGAATCAATTCAAGAATACGAATTGAATACCGTAACCTACGGCATTACTAGTTCTCCTTATCTGGCGATACGAACGTTGCATCAGCTCGCAGAAGATCACGGGGCTCAGTGGCCGGAAGCAGCAAACGTTCTACGGGAAAACACTTTCATGGACGATATTATTGCGGGCGCGCCATCTTTAGAGAAAGCGTTAAAACTTAAAGATGATCTTATTCATCTTCTTGACTGTGGTAAGTTTGAACTGCGCAAGTGGAGCAGTAACTCCCCTGAGTTTCTCACTGAAATACCTTCTGATCACTGTCAAGTACCCAAGACCTTTTGTGATGATAAAAATCAACAAGTGTTAAAGATACTTGGAATTAGATGGGACCCAGAAAATGACACGTTTACGTACTCCGTAACGAAACTGGATTCCCTTTGCACAAAGAGGTCCATATTATCAAATATCGCCCGCATTTACGATCCTCTTGGCTGGTTGGCTCCCATGGTACTTGTAGCAAAATTACTTATTCAAGAATTATGGCGTAGACAATTAACCTGGGATGAACCTATTCCGGATAATGTATTTGACCAGTGGAAAAATTTCCTTGCTGAGTTACCAAATCTCAGTAACATTCATATTCCACGCAAGGTGATACCCGCAAACGCTTTAAAATTGGAACTCATTGGATTTTGTGATGGTTCCTCCAAGGCATATGGTTGCTGTATCTATTTGAGGGCAACAGATGATGAGCGTGTAACTGTCCGTTTACTTCTAGCTAAAACTAAGGTTGCACCTCTAAAGTCACTGACCGTTAACCGCTTGGAGCTCTGCGCTGCCGAAATGCTATCGCGCTCGCTGAGCCATATGCATAAGCTGCTTAGTAAAAAATTACCAATATCTACTACACTTGCTTTTACGGACAGTAGCACCGTTCTTGCTTGGTTACGAATTCCACCATTCCAGTTGAAGACGTTCGTGGCTCATCGAGTTGTAAAAATTACAGATAAAATTACTGCTGATAACTGGGGACATGTGTCCACGTGTGACAATCCAGCTGACCATTGCAGTAGAGGACTTACGTGCGCGCAAATCGCGTCGTCGGCTTTGTGGTGGTCAGGACCCGAATGGCTTACGGCTGATGTTTCTACATGGCCAATTCAGTTAGAGATTTCGCCAACGGAAGCCGTTCCAGAACGAAAGGCAACAATAGCTGCCACGGCGCTTAGCGAATACCAATCGGAAAAGGACATTATTTCCAAATTGCTGGAAGGTCATTCTGCTTTGACACACGTGCAACGCGTGCTGGCGTGGTGCCTTAGATTTGTAACAAATATGAAAAATTCAAAGCAACCGCGTGTACTTTCTGGACTGACTTCAATTGAGCTTACCAATGCTTTATTAAAGCTAATAAAATATGAGCAAACGATTCACTTTTCTGACACTCTAAAGTCAGTACAGTCACATAACCCATGTTGTCGTGAAATTCAGCGGCTTAGTCCTTGCATTGATGATGCTGGACTGTTGCGAGTGGGGGGACGTCTTCAACAGTCTCAACTGGCCGCTTCAGCTAAGCATCCCCTACTATTGGCGAAATGCAGTCGTCTTTCCATTTTGATTATTGATCATTTCCATCGTCGGTATTTGCATTGTGGGCCTCGGACGCTACAGTCCTTGATCCAGCGAAATTACTGGATCTTAGGAATCCGAAACCTCATTCGGTCAAGACTAGCTAAGTGTGTCACTTGCTTTAAGGTTAGTCCTACACCATGCCTACCCAAGATGGGGGACCTGCCTTCATCTAGAGTTCAACCAGCCCGCTGTTTTCAGAGAGTAGGGATTGATTTTGCTGGCCCCTTTATTTTAAAAGAAAGTAAAAGGAGAAATGCTCGAACTTACAAGGCATATATTAGTATATTCGTTTGCCTTGCCGTCAAGGCTATTCACCTTGAAGTTGTCACGGAATTATCTACTCAGGCTTTTATCGCTGCTCTGGATAGGGTGGTATCACGGCGTGGTCTTTGTCAGTATGTTGTCACTGACTGCGGTACTAATTTCGTGGGAGCTCGTCGTTACCTGCAGGAAACACAGCAGTTCCTGCTTGGTCACCAATCGGAACTTGAAGCCGAACTGTCCAAACGTCAGATACAATGGTGTCTAAATCCCCCCACCGGTAGCCATTTTGGTGGTATATTTGAGAGCGGAGTCAAGTCTATGAAATACCACTGGAAGCGTGTGGTAGGATTGCAGGTGTTGACGTTCGAGGAAACGGCGACAGTTCTTGCAAAAATTGAAGCGGTGCTTAACTCTCGTCCTCTCTGTGTCATTTCAACTGATCCGAATGAGGTTGATATTCTAACCCCCGGACATTTTTTAATAGGAGAACCTCTAGTGTCGATACCGGAACCAAATCTAGCAGACACCTACCTTCCCCCTCGTGAGAGGTGGCAACTATTACAAAAAATGACTCAACGTTTCTGGCGATCTTGGCAACAAGATTATCTACATACTCTACAGCAGCGATCCAAATGGATCCAAGACGTGCCAAATGTCCGTGTTGGTGATATCGTCCTGATTTTTGAGCAAAATTTACCACCACTTGAATGGCGTAAAGGCAAAATTATCGATACTCACCCGGGCAAGGACGGTATAATTCGTGTTGTTAGTCTCAGAACTGCGGGGGGTCTTTTGCGTAGACCAGTTGCCAAACTATGTCCTTTACCTTTAGTAAATTAATATCGCGTAAATTAATCTACATTAAGTAAAATTACTTTATTTCTCGTTCTTAATTATTAGACTATAAATCAATCAAAAGATTTTTTTTGTTTTTTATTTTTTTTGAAACGCTGTGCGAATACCAAAAATGATTATGCAATTATTTCTAGATCTCTTTGCCTTTAGTTTCTGAAATCCTGCAATGATTTCAAGTGGGGGGAAATGGATCGGCTTGTGAGTTTCCTTCCCTTGCTTCATCCATTTCTATTTTTCTGTTTACCTCGGCCACAACACGCAAGAAGCAATTTTGAATGGACCGCGCTATACGTGCGAACCCCGCAGTGAAGGGCGGTGGCGCTAGACAGTTCTATGCGTCGCCCCTACTGGAAACGTCAGTCATCTCCACGTGCGCGTGTAACTCGTTTAAACAAAACGATTCAAAACCGTGTCAAAACCAAAACCCATGTGCTTGTGAAACATATAATTACCTTTACAAACAAAGCCAAAACAGTTGGTGACAGTTTTTTTTTTAACCTATAAGTGCCGGCCGGCAAGATAGCGGGTTCAGCGGAGGCCGAGGTAAGTACTTACTGTTTATCTCCCTTCCTACCTCACAAGCCCCGGTAATAATTCAACAATCCGTCAGAAAAGGTAATTTTTTGTGGTGTGTAACCACAATTTAATAATTTTATTGTCAGTAGTTCAAATTTTGTATTAGCGTGGATCAACAAAAGGAGGCTGCAGTTGTTGAGTATTTGTTAATGCTGAATCTGTAGTTAGAAGCACGCTTGCACTGCAACGTGGATCAGTAAAAGATGGTTGCTGTTGTTGAGTATTTGTTACATCTGAAACTGTCGTTGGAAGGACCTCTGCACTATGAAGGGGTTCAATGAAAGAAAACTGTTGTTGTTGAATAACTTTTGAGACTAGTTGAAACAATGTTTCTGATTAGATTTTCTTGTGAAGATTCTTTGTTGCCACATAAAATGAGTAATGATTGTGGTCCCAATAAGTCAGTATTTTCATTAAATTAATTAGAGACACCTGCAGGGGAATTAACAATATCCGTCATATTAGCAGCAGTTGGTGAAGCTACAATGTGCTTGTAGCTGTGAGGTGAATCTCTTACTCTGGACTTCTTGACAAGAATATATTAGAGAGTCCGCATTCTGGATTCTCTAATATTCTTGAATCTGTTCTGACTTGATTCTTCAGATTGCTAAATTTCTGCTGCCATTATTATTTTTGCTATTTGAAATCTGACTTGAACTTGACGGCTTTTCGTCATTTCATTTATAGTTTTTGCGTAATCAAGAAAAATGAAATCGACGTCATCAAAATCAGTGTACTTTTTATTATTAAGAGAATTAATAACTTTGTCCACTTGTGACTCATTTTGAATAGCAGCCCGTCTGCAACTAGAGTGCTGATGTTCTTGATGAGATGTACTGTGGACTTCAACTGGATCACTATGTACATTTGATTCAGTCGTAGCAAATTCTAAGTATAGGCGTAAAAAAGACATCTACTGCACCCATGGCAAAGTTTTGCAAAGCTCGAGGACCTTTGCTGCTTGACCAGTATGCGTTATATTAGAACTAAGATGTTTGCTGTAGGCATCTTTCAAATTTTTCTATTTACTTTTAAAAGTGTCACCTGTAAAATAATAAGTATTGTTTTAGTGGTAGATCTGTGGTTTTAGATGTCTTGCCACCGGCGACAACTTCGGCACGATTGAGAACAGCTGTGTGAGTACTATTCTTCCTTAGGGGGGAAGGTAAAAAGTATCTTAGCCCTTATTAAAACATTGTAATGTCTCTTGGAGTTTCTGGTGAATATATTTATATTGAGGCAGTCTTTCTAGTAGGTTCCACTGAGGCGGACTAGGCCACTATAAAAGTCTCAACGTCACACTAAATTAGCACTTAATTCAATAAACAATAATGCACAATAGTGTAGACACTGAGACGCAAAACTACTCTAACGTTACATCACAATATCCACTAGTAACAATTTGCAAATGATTAAAATAAATGCCCAACCGCTCCCCATAAAATTCTACCAAAAACTCTTGGGCACAGCTTCCGAATGGGGTTCTCGTCGAAATTGTCCAAGTTTGTCAAGCTATATGGAATAGATTGCAACCTATTTATATACACAAATCTACCGCAAAAGACTGGGAAGCATCAATTACTGGTTATTATGAAAAATAGCAATTTCCTAATTATTTGAAAGTATTGACGGGAAACATACAATTGTAAAATGCCCAGAAAAAATAGGGAGAAACTATTTTTCGAGAAACTATTTTTCTTATTTGAGAAGATTTTCTCCATGTTTTACTCGCAATAATTGATCCAGATTATAAGTTTACATGCGTAGATGTTGGAGGTATGGTGACGGCGGAATATTTGGAGAATCTGCAATTGGGAGAGAATTGGCTAATTGTGCTCTTTCTTTCTTATCACATTTCTTATCTAGATGGCGGTAAATAATGATGTTATATTTATGTATTATAACATCATTGGTGATAAAGATAACTTTTCGGAATTTTTTGGAGAGCGGTTGGGCATTAATTTTAATTATTCGCAAATCGTTTTTAGTGGACGCCGTGAAGTAAAATGAGCGTAGTTTTCCGTCCCTAAGTGTCTACGCTGGTGTGCATCGTATGGAATTGTTGAAATAAATGCTTATTTAGTAGTGTAATGTTGAGGTTTTTTTTAGTGGCTTAGTTCGCCTCAGCGGATTCTACTAGAAAGACTGCCTCAATACATTTGTCGCTAGAATTTTCAAGAAACTATTAAAATATATTACATCGACATTTTAATGAAATAATATGAAAAATTTATTTATTTATTACTGAAGATAGCGAGTAACTGGCACAGAACCCTATACCTTCCCTCCCAAAGGCAAACCATACTAAAAAAGAACTGATGTCAATTGTCAACCCTTGTCGTCAGGATTTTTTGGCGATAGTGGGAGTAGTGAGGTTGCCATTTTATTTAGATTTTCATTTTTTTTTACTTTTTTTTGAATTTTATAGTACAATAGTGACAATACACTGTGTTTTAAAATTCTTTTCTGTGTAAGTGAAGGGAATGGATAAGATCTAAATAAACATGCGAAGCTCGCACTCTTCCAGGAAGTCTTTTTTAAATTCAGTGAAGCCTACTATCTCTTTACTGGAGGAATGTAAGGAAACTTAGTTGTAAGAAGAAAAAAATATGCCTTAAGTAACATAAAAAAAAATCAGCCTCGTTATGCGATCCATCCGGCGATGCCAACTTAGCAACTTTATAGCTAGACCTATCTATCTCTTGGTATCACGCAGCTACAGTTTAATGAAACTTGTAGCTAAATTTTTTAGCTACTTTTTCTAGCAACTTTTCGCATGACGTTAATATTTTCGAGAGTTCTTAGTATAGCACCGTGTCTTGAAAGAAAAAACTAAACGTGGCCGTGGCACTATGGTATGTAATATGCATTGACGGTCGGGAATTCCCCATTTCATTTCTACATTCAAAACCACTGACTTGTCTGAGTTGCCTGTGTTCTGCCTTGTCTTGTGTTATGCTACATAACACCAAAAGTAGCTAAAAAAATTCGCTACAAGTTTCAGTAAATTGTAGCTGCCTGACACCAAGAAATAGCTAGTTCTAGCTATAAAGTTGCTAAGTTGGCGTCACTGAGTAGCACACGTTTCATACAAACCTGTTTTTCTGTATGGAATTTCGGACTACCCTTGTCAATCAAACTGCATTAAATTTGTTTTGATTTCCAAATTAGGGATGTCGGAAGAGAAAAAAAATATCGATAAATCGATGTATCGATATTTATTAAAATATCAATGTCGACGTCGATATATCGAAGAAAAAATATCGATATATCGGACAAATTTTCAAAAAAATTTGCGGTTTTAAAATAATAGTATATTTAGTTCAGCCTAGCTCAATAATATCAATAGTAATTTTTATACAAAATGTATATTATTTTAATGAACAAAAATTTCAATAAAATCGAAGGTATTTTTATCAGTATTCCTTTTTATTAGGCAAAATTACAAAAATATCAAAAACTAAAAAGCTATCTTGTAACTAATATTTTTAAGATCTATTTATTATATCACCCAAATCAGTATTTGTCCGGTAGCGAAAGTAGAAAAACTGTTCTTTACATGCTTCGCTATCGGTCGGCTTCTATTGTTAGGAACCGCCAGATTTACGGCAGAAGGCACGCTCTCTGAAGGTACAGAGGAAGCCGTAGGTGTCAAGTATTTAAGTGCCAGATTCGAAAGAACTGGGGTAAAATGTCTCGTATCTATCCGATTATAATTTTCGATTATGATGTATTTACTGACGCTGATTCTGCTATCAATCATGAAGTCGCTGCTTATTATCGCAGCGATTTGTTAATAGATTTTTCCAAGCCGCGGGAAATTTAAAATACTTTCACGTGACTTAATTTGTCGCCGAAAACTTTAACACAAAGTATCTTCAAAAGAACTCACGAATGAAAGTGACGGACGACTGCCGCGCACACATACACGCGACGCAAACAAAACATAAATAATAACTGTATTGACATAGACAATACAGTTATTTTTTTTCGTTCGTTCCTATCTTTAACGGTTTTGGTTCTAGTGACTTAAGTTACATAAATAAAAAATATATATATATATCGTTTTTAATACAATTTTCGATATTGGATATTTTGTATCGATATATCGGATCAAAATATATCGGCTAAAAATATCGATATATCGAATTAAAAATATCGATATATCGAATTAAAAATATCGATATATAGATATTTTTTCAACAAGCCTATTCGAAATTGTTCGATACAAAGAATTTGAAGTTACAAAGTTTGTAAACTAAATAGCATTTAATCACTACGTTAAACTAGAAAGTTTGTAAAAAACAAAGTATTTCAACCAGTGTAATAAAAAAAAATTAAAATTACTATTGAATCATTAAGGTAAGTTTTTCAATATTGTAATTAGGTATATGTTAGTATGTTAGAGTTGATTTAAAATATAAAAGGGGTTAAACTGTTCAACAAAGTGAACTGAATTCGCAATTATTACGAATGTATTTAGCGCTTCGTCCTCTGTGACTACACCGTTAGGGATACAGCGTGAAGATATGTATCATGTTTATGACACATAATTCAGTAAGAACATATTTTTGTTACAGAATATAACTCAATTTACTAAAATGGAAAAAGTACTGTTAATGCGCTTGAGTATGTTGACGCACGAAATCAAGAAAATGTCTGACTCCTTCCTTACTCTGACCTTTAAAGAATCTGTAGAAATAAGCAAAGCTGAAGTTGTAAGAGCTAAACTTAAGAAATTATTAGAGATACTAAATAATGATCTTAATAATTATTTTACAATGGTAAATACTCCCTCGCCTGATGAAGTGAGTATGATATCCGAAATACAATTATCAGCAGAACAGAACTTAGCTGAGTTAGAAGTAAAGCTAGATAATTTTGAAGGAACAAGTAGCAATGGTGTGCAAGCAACGACAGTTGGACTTTTACCTGAACTTAGTTTACCTGAATTTGAAGGCAATATTCTTTATTGGCAACAATTCTGGGACCAATTTTGTTCTAATATTGACAGTAAAAACATAGCAGAAGTCGATAAACTGTTATACTTGAAAGACTCAATAAAAGGGGAAGCGAAGACAGTTATAGACGGTTTAGAGATCACTAACAATAACTATCAAATCGCTGTGAAAGCTCTTAAAGATAGATATGGGAAGTCTTCTAACCTCATAGATGCACATTATGCAGCTCTGTTTAAAGTACCAATTGCAGATAAAACAATAAGCATGTGTAGAAAAACTTTAAATGATATAGAAGGAATTATTCTTTGACCGTAAAATGCACTTTTCGCGGTAGATTTAACGCCACTATACAAATTACATTACACAAATTCTCGTTTTGACAGCAGATATCGCGCGATATTGGCTGTCGCATGCTGTCTGCAAGTTACGTAATAAGCGTGCCGGTCACGCAGTGATCGCGTGGCTGTCGCTGTCTGCAAATTTGTAGGTAACGAGAATACTTATAGCCTGCCAAACGGCGAAGAGCGTATAATACAGTAAAGATAGTATTGGATCCAATTCATCATTGAATAGGTCGTTTGATCTAGAGATAGAACATAAGAATCTGTTCTTAGTTCGAACCTGACGATAGTTCCTATAATAGAATATAGGGACTGTTAGAGGTTAGGGTACTGGTGATGTCAGGCAGTGGACACTACATTATAATTCGTCTACAGGTGGTGATAATAGCGGTCATAACGATCTCACAGAACAACTGTCCCAGCAGTAGGAGTATCGAATCTAAAGTAATACATTTCTACGTACTACAAAGGCGAAGGAGAAAAATATGATCATCACAATCTAACAGGACTGAGCACTTGCGGCTACAATGCGAGCCGAGCGAGATGTTCACTATGGAGGTCTTTTATCACTGTCTAACTAGGTGACCATAATACATCTATTATATTGGACAACTTTGAAATATCCACACATTTGCTACTAATAGATATCGCCTTTCGCTCGTGACGAATTGTTAGACTATGTAAGCCTATAATAGAAAGGGATGGCAGTACACATATTTCGTCCCTTTCGGTATGCTCAATGTTTAAAGACTGTTAAGCTGTTGCATTTGACAGACGTAAGAACCAAACAAATCTGTGTTCATTAGTATTTTTAAGTCTTAATAATTTTTGAACTTTTGTGAAAAATACCTAAAATAAATAGAGATAAAGACCAAAGGCCGGTTTGACAAACATAGTTCGTCAAGGCGAGAAAGACTTGTGGCCACGTCAACACAATATCTACTAGTAGTAGATCTGTGAAAATATCAAACATTTTTATTTACAACAAAGAACAACATTGTAAACGACACGATCTCTTTAACTTTTGGTTATAGTTTGTTCGTTCATTCTTTTTTTTCGTTTGTTTTACGTCAATATTATATTTTGTCTTTTAATTTTTTCATTTATGTAAGTGTGGCGTCTAGTCCTGTCAGAATATTTTCTATAATGGGCAGTTTTTTGTTCTTTTGCGCCACTTTTCTACGCGCGCCCGTCTCTTTATGTTGTATTGTATGTTGCACGCTTATTACGTAACTTGCAGATAGCATGCGACAGCCAATATCGCGCGATATCTGCTGTCAAAACGAGAATTTGTGTAATGCAATTTGTATTGTAGCGCTAAATCTAAAGTGAGAAAAGTGCATTTTACAGTCATAGAATAATAGATACGCAATCGTCATACATGATACTAATTTTTTATTACAATTTCCTGTTTCCTATATACTAAACAACTAAATAAAAGTGTTCTTTATTCGTCTGTATCGTTTTATTGATAATCGTGTTGATAATAGTTAATTAATCAGTGTCATTGAACTCATCAACTGTAATCGATCATGTAAATTATAGTAGGAAGTAAACGGTAGATGAGCCGCGGGGTTATTATATAAAAATTTGCAGACAGCGACAGCCACGCGATCACTGCGCGACCGGTGACTAATTGTAATAAAAAATTGGTATCATGTGTAACGATTGCATATGTATTATTCTATGAACGTAAAATGCACGTTTCGCGGTAGATTTAGCACCACTATACAAATTACATTACACAAATGCTAGTTTTGACAGCAGATATCGCGCGATATTGGCTGTCACATGTTGTCTGCAAGTTACGTAATAAGCGTGCCGTTCCCTTTATAAGTAAATAAATGAACCTATAGCTTTTTTTGTGATATTATAGTAAATAAAGACACATTAATTTAAACTGTTTTATTTAATTAAATTTTATTACAATGGCTTTTAGCAATTGTCCAGAATTTACTACATAAAAAAATTCTGGTTTTTGTGGAGGCTGCACGCAACGGAGTTTATAGATTTATAGTAATTATTTGCGAAACCGGAACAACCTCCACCTACATTTGCCTTCTTATATAATTCTTCGGAAAACTGTTATCAAATCGAAATACGGAGGGTTAGATTGCTTTTAGCTACATATACACAAGATGAGTAAATCCGTATAAGTAAAATTAAATTGTTAATATTTCCATGTTATTTACCATGGACGTATTTGCTAGTACGTCCATGGTTTATCTATTTTATGGTCACCCTTCTAAATGAAATTCAAAACTAGGATGTTTTAGCTTATCGCCGTGAAAGGATATACCACAAACACCATACGATTCACTTTTATATCTTTATATGCAACACTTTTTCACCATTTTATAAAATCGGTAATGAACAATGGCTGTCAGCTAGGGTTGCGAGACGTATTTTAAAGGACGTCCTCTATTTCAGACCCTAAAATTGTTCTTGTTCCCTAATTCGAAATCTTTGAGAGGACAAGACTTACTTAGACTTTGTCCTTTTCTTGGGAAAAAAAACGCACGCGTATGGCAAAATACGTATTTTCCATCTCAGTTTCTAACGCCTAAGCCAAAAGGATTTTTTCCTTGTGTATTTTTTTTATTTATTTATTTTTTTTCAAATAAACCCAATTACAAGGTGTTTTTGAACGTCAAATCTACTTTATTATGTACTAAATGTATGACAAAACATGATGTTCTCCGCATCTTACACCCAACACAACGACCCCACGTATCCAGCCGAAAGTAGGCAATTTTGTTACGCAGAAGGCGAGAGTCGGCCTTCTTTTCTGTACATTCTCTGTTCATGTATACATATTATGTCCACCGTCCCGATATCGCCATTTCAGTGTCTTCAAATTTCGGTAAAATCTCAATCTCAAGATTTTCAGAAAATCGATCTAAATGTAAAGAAATTCGTTTAAACTATAGGGACACTTCTCCACCAAAAAGGCTTTTAAATTATTTTTAAATTTAAGGTCCGGAAGGGCCTTCATGTCTGACGGAAGTTTGTTGTACACCATGACGGCATTAAACCTCACACTTCTCTTAAAATTTGCCGTTCTGCCTTTGGGTATAGCCAGTATTGGTTTCTGCTGGGCTTGTAACCTCTTACTCTTAAAATCAGGTCTAAGTGGAAATTTGTCAGGGTATTGTCTAACCAATTTACACAATTCGATGATGTACAAGGCCGTCATTGTATGTACCTTTAATTTTACAAAGAGAGGCCTGCATGATACTCTTTTTGAATTTATACCGCACAGCAATCGAATACACCTTTTCTGAAGAGTAAAAATCTTGTTTACATCAACAGAGTCTCCCCACACAGGTAAACCATAAATTAATCGAGACTGAAAAAACGCATAATAGGACTGAATGGCTGCCTTTCTGGTCGATATACCAACTAAGCTCTTTAATGCAAAACAGAAGCTACTTAATTTGCTTATCAGACTTTGAACATGAGCTTTCCAGTTTAAGTTTATATCAATAAGTACTCCAAGGAACTTGGAATAGTCAACTAAATCCACATTATTTCCCTCAACATTTACTTTTATATCTACCTCATTTGTGTTATAGTTCCTGAAATGAATCATTTTTGTTTTACTGAAATTTGTTTTTAAATTAAGTGATTGAAACCAGTTTGCTATAGTACTCAAAGAATCTGATATTTCTCTAGCCAAATTTTCTGTGCAATTTCTTCTGAACTTATAAAAGATAGAAACATCATCTGCAAACATTACCATGTCCTCTGATACAATGTTTGGTAAGTGATTTACATATAAAAGGAACAATACAGGGCCCAGTATGCTTCCTTGTGGTACACCCTGTTGTACATACGTGAGATTAGACTCAGTATCTTTTATTGTATAGTCACTTGAGTCTAGCACAGAAACCACAACACTCTGGACACGATTTTTCAAATAGGATCTAAACCATTCGTTTGCTACACCACGTATACCATAGCGATTCAGTATGTCCAACATAACTTCATGATTTACACAATCGAATGCCTTTGATAAGTTTAATAGTAGTGCAATGACATTTTCATCTCCATCAATAGTTTCACTTACATAATCAGCTGCATAAAAAATAGCATCCAGCGTTGAGACCGTTTTGAAATCCAAATTGCGCTGGTGCTAAAATATTATTTAAATCTAAGTATACTTTAAGGCGGTCAGCCATTGCCATTTCAAACAATTTGGAAAAAACTGGTAGGAGAGATACAGGCCTATAAATTCCAACCTCTTTTGAATCTGCTTGTTTTAAAATGGGCTTGATATGCGCTCTTTTTAATCTATCTGGGAAGTGACCCTCACCGAGAGAGAAATTTATTAAATACAGCAGCGGTTCAGCAATACCATGAACAATATGTTTAAGGACTTTAGCTGGTATTCCGTCAAAACCACATAACTTCTTATCTTTAAGTTTGTTAACCATTTTTATTACTTCATCTAGCGTCAGGGGTCGAACAAACATAGAATTTAAGTTGAATGGAGGAAGAGTAATCCTACTATTTCCATTTAATGAATAAGCGGTTATAATGTTTTTAAAAAAGTTACTGAAAATATCCGAAGCCTGTTTGTTTGTATTGGCCGTGTCAATCCCGTTCGACAGTCCCACAAAATCATTAGTCAAGCTAGTTGTAGAGCCATTTACAGTTTTATTTATCAAATTCGACGACGCTCGAACCCTATCATTAGATCCCAATATTTTGCGCTCATTATGTTATCTCTTAGCCTGATTAATTACTCTTTCCAAGACCGAGCAGTAGGATTTGTATTTATTTTTCAGTAAATCATCGTTTCTCAAATGAGATTGAATGAATAATTCCCTTTTGGTCTCGTATGACTTTTTTATTCCCGTAGTTATCCAGTCACGATCATTTACAGCTGGATCCACCCTAACTTTAATCAATGGAATATTAATATTGAATGTCATAAGTATTAAGTCATGAAACAGATCAAAACCCTTATCAACAGTTTTAGCGTAATACTAGGCATGCCTTTTAAGTTCTGTCGTTTCCATATTTCCCGGCAATTTTGAATTTGGAACTGTTCTATATTCGAATGTGTTTAAATTTTGAATCTCAAAACAGTTGAAAGTATTAGGATTAATGCTATTGATTAGTCACAGCGTCGATTGGAATCTGTCAGGTTACGTACGAAAATGAATCTTTCTAAGGAAAATGTTCGTGCAATAATTTTCTACAACTTTAGAAGAGGCCTGACACGGCTTCAGTGTTTTGAAGAGCTAACATCTGTGTTCAGTGATGAAGCCCCATGTCTGCGGACTGTCGAACGCTGGTATTTAGAATTCCAGCGTGGACATACTAGTGTTAGTGACAAATCTCGCGAAGGACGCCCAAAATCCGCCTTCACTGAAGATAACATCATTGCTGTGAGACAACTAATTCTCGAAGATCGTCATGTGACGTATCGAGAGATAGAGGCTCTATTAGGCATCTCAGGGACAATCATTCAGAAGATCTTGCATGAAGCGCTTGGTGTGAGAAAGCTAGTTTGCCGTTGGATACCGCATCTGCTTTCCGACGATCACAAGGCGGCCCGCGTCAGATGGTGTAAGAAAACTCTGCAAAGGTTCAACCGAGAAGAGTCAAATCACGTCTACGACATCATCAGTGGTGACGAATCTTGGATCTATGCCTACGATCCTGATTCCAAACAACAATCTACAATCTGGGTCTTTCAAGAGGAGCCAAAGCCGACTAAAGTTGTTCGTTCTCGAAGCACTTCAAAGAAGATGGTGGCCACGTTCGTTGGAAAAACCGGCCATGTTGCGACTATTGTACTTGAAGATCGTAGAACGGTTAACGCAGAGTGGTATACCACAGTTTGTTTACCACAAGTCATCGCCGAACTTCGAAAATCTAACTCAAATAGACGCATCATCCTGCACCACGACAACGCAAGCTCACACAGCGCTCGTCAAACGATTGAGTATTTGAAGCAGGAAAAAGTAGAAATTCTTGACGATCCTCCATACAGTCCTGACCTAAGCCCTAACGATTTCTTTACATTTCCTAAAATTAAGAAAAGTCTTCGTGGTCAAAGGTTCCAGTCCGGTGAAGAAGCAGTCGACGCTTTCAAGTCAGCCATTTTGAACACCCCCACTTTAGAGTGGAATAAATGTTATAATAACTGGTTTGAGCGAATGGAAAAGTGTATTAAGCTACGTGGTGAATACTTTGAAAAACAATAAAAAGTACTATAAGGTTCTAGTTGTGTTTTTTTCTTCAAACGACAAAACTTAAAAGGCATGCCTCGTAGACTGAATTCCATGTCAAAAGTTCCACGCTCTTCTTTAATTTTTCTAGATTGGACTCACTATAATCACGAACTAGTTTGTAAATTTTAGACTTTTTTTCATTTAACATTATAGGTAAGTCTACATATTGAAGGGTGTGATCCGAAAGAGACAGTTCAAGAACAGTGGCATTCTCCAGTCTACAGTTCGACAGAATATTATCCAAACAGGTTCTACTGTGTTTAGTTATCCGCGTCGGCTCATGAATGAATTTTTTTAAGTTGTAATATTTGAGCAAGTTCAAGAAGTCACTCGATTCCGACGTTTTAACCAACGTGTCCATGTTAAAATCGCCACAGATTATGACTCGACGTTTATTAGTTGAGATTATTTTGTCAAGCAGGTTTTCCATATTCAATAGAAACTCATCGTTTATGGTATTTGGTCTTTAAATACATAAGATGTCGATACCCTTGATATTTATGCCGCATACCTCGAAAACTTTCAAAATTGAAACCCCCTTAATTTTTGTAATTTCAGAGAATACTATATTTCCGCGAACAAAAATACAAGACCCACCCCGGCTTCCTCTTGCATCTCTACTAAAGTGACTAGCCAGCACGAAACCTGTGATACAAACTAATTTAATTTCCGAGTTCACTGTATGGTGCTCCGTAAAACACAAAATATCTACCCGTTTGCCAGTCTCGCTGTTAAGCCATACTTCTAATTGACTGATTTTGTATGAATTGAGACTACAAATATTGAAGTGAACAATCCTGATTTTAACAAGACTATTTCCGAACGCATCACTGATATTCGTACTAGTTGACGGTGCTGAATACTTGGACCAAAAACATAAACAAGTTAGATATTACCACAGATTTTAGTTACTACTGTAAAATAGTACTACAAATAAAATTGAACTTCAACATGCAATGTAAACAATTTTATTATTTGATTATAGGTAAAGTTCTTAAAACAGGCCTAAGATAAAATAATGGGTTATATATATTGGAGCTATAGAATTCGTTATCTTATCTATAAATTTCAATGTTTTAAAATTGAGGGTTTTCTTTAGCTACTTTTGATCATCTTTAAAATTAATGGTCTTTGCTATTAAAAAATGGTAAAGTTCAAAATTACCTGTTTTCACAATAAAATTTTGGTTACAATTTCAATCACTGTAACTTTAATGTGGTCTAATAGTGATAATGAATGCTTGGGAGGAAATCGTGAGGACAAATGCAGGCTAAGGTTTAGATTGTTTCACATTGGGTAAAATTTTGCAATTTTTTTTGTAATTTTATACAAACACGACGATATATTTATAAAGCTTTTTTGGTTAGGTAAGGTCTTTTTACTACAACGCGCGAGCCGAGCTAGCGAAGAGACCGTGCTGCGGCAGCGGCCGGCGAAGCGCCAGATCGGAATCTGCTTTTTACGTGGAGCAGTTTATTGAAACAGGAGTCCGCACTCTAAAGAGATAGTTGAAGTCGAGAAATTTAATCTCGAAACATCTCTATAATCCTCCATCTCTTTTCATCTTTTGCTGGTGGTACTGACTGAGCCGTTGGCGCAGTGGCATATGCATCTGCTTTCCAAGCTAGGGTCCCGGATTCGATCTCGATCCCCGGTCAGGTCAATTTAGGAAACGAACTTTTCTAAATTGGCTTGGAGTCTGGGTGTTACTGGGAACTCACCCAGAGCTCGTTGTGTGGTACCCATAGTACAAGCTTACTGCTTAGTTTGGGGTCACACAATCTGTGTAATTGTCTGGAGTATTATTATTATTATATCTATACATAGCTATGTTATCTATATATAGTATAATGAAGTTATATTTTCTTTGTGCGTCAATCACGTTAAAACTACTGAACGGATCGACATGGGACCACAACCATTCGATGCGGAATCGTATGTAGATGGTTTTGGGCTACTTATTTTTTGAACTTTTTTTTTTGCTCAGCGAAGCGGGCGGGAAACGGCTTGTGTTATATATTTGTGTATATAACATTGCTATATATAGATGTGGTGTATTTCTGACATAATTCCAAGTGCAGTATAGAAACAGGAGTCCGCACTCTAAAGAGATTTTGAGGTCCAGAAATTTAATCTCGAAACATCTCTACAATACTCCATCTCTTTATCTATATATAGCAATCTTATATATACTAGTAAGTGTATTTCTGAGTTATTTCCAGGAGTTAGGAAGAGACATCGCGCAATTGCACCAACTCCATCAAGGAATATAATACTCCTCTAACTCCATTCACTGCGCCGGATGTGGCGGCATTGTCAGGATGACAGCTTGTCCAGTTTATTTATTTAGTTTATAGAAAATGTTATTTTACATAGCACAATCTATTGTTTTTAATGATTGCTTATTTTTTTTATAGGCAACATTTATTTTATAGCGTCTTAAAATTTTTTAAAGCTAATAATATCGATTTAATGAAGGAGTAACATTTTATTGTATGACATTATATTTATTATTAGCAATTTATAGCAATTTTGTCTATATTTTCACCAATTTTGAAATGCCGTTAAATGCATCCCTAATATTATCACTACGTGGGCTTTTTTTGTATAGGCCTCCTCCAGCTTTCCTTCTCTCGCTTTGGCCATCCACTTTATTCCTAAGTTGCTGCAGTCACACTGCAGTGCTACGCGCTGTGCACATATGCTGTATTCGCTAAAGTAGGAATTGAGCTTACTAATGTTTAAATATTAAGCAAAAATTACGGCCACAATGAATTTAGACATCCAGCTTAGTGAACCAGTATCAATTTCCTGATGACAACTTCGCTTCGGAGGATCGTTCTATCATTCTTTTTCTTTTTTAATCGCAAAGGTAACAACAGCATACGGCCGTAGCAATTTTACATTCTCTATATACGGCCCCGTATGATAATAGTAGGTTCGAGGATTAGTGTATACGGTGTGGTATACGGCAAGCTTACTGTAGCGTGTAGCATATGGACACATGCAACTGCAGAGGTATCATTTGATACTTGCACATTACTGACCCTGTAAGAAATTCTTACGCCATCTGATTTGATACCCATATTCATGAAGGTCTTGAACAAAACCGTTACTCCCTATCTTGGAGCATCGCCATTAGGATTCAAGACGACGCCTTCCCCAGCGTACAATACTCACCAGTTTCACAATAATATAGGAACAAAAGGGTTCCTGTCAGGCAAGAGATTTGTATCGCAACATGTGGTGTGATTCTGTTTTATGAAACTAATATCAAAGTGTAAGCTTTGGTTTGTAACTGAATCTTAGTCGCAATATCTGATATAGCAGTATCACAGATTTCACATCACTGGCTTGGGAAAGCGATGCGGTATCTGGAAACCCATATATGTAAATTAAGCACAGTATATCTTTATCGCTGACTTATGAAGATCAAGTACCCAGAGTGTTAGTAGACGGAAATGTCAAAAGCACTCGTATACCTAGGCTAAAATGTGTGAGGAGAATAAGATTTGAGGAAGCGTATGTAAGGACTGCGACGCGTGGCGCTCCGTCCTCTGACTACCCCGTTGGGGATACAGCGTGAAGATATGTACGTATGTACATCTTTCATCTATTTAGAAACCATTTGTAAGATCAATATCTACTTTTTTTTTAAACCTGAAAAAATAAACCAAGTGCTATGAACACTGCTGGAGGTATTTCAGATGTATTATTGGTATCGACAACTCTTGAAAGACTAGATTTGTATGGAGATCAAAATCAACGTACACTTCGACATTGAAACTGAAACAAATCTTTATACTGCATTTGATACATATTATGTGTGAAATGATAAGATTTGAGGAATCGAAAGAAGTATGTAAATACCGCGACGCTTGACGCTCTGTCCTCTCCGACTACCCCGTTAGGGATATAGCGTGAAGACATGTATGTATCTGTGAAAGGGCAATTTTACGGACAATGTAAATATAAAAATCATGGTATCATACAAATCACTATTTTTTTTTAAATATGAAAGGTTACACAGTTATTCTTGGAATTTATAATTCAAACTACAATTTATTACTTTTACATATAATATGTACAATTTAAAATTAATAATTACCGCTGTACATTTACATATTAAGCTATAAATAAACCAGTATGCTTATAGATGACATGTTGAATAATTTTATTTAAGAGAAGTGTGGGCTAATTTTGTTTATGTATCTCAAGATATACCAGATTATTAAGAATATATATCCGCGAATACGAACACGTATACGGATTATTGTCTAGATCCGCGAATACGGATCTCAACTTTCGTACTTTGTAATACAATTAAAGTAATACTTTTTTAACTAAACATAGTTAACATAGTAAAAATAAAAAGTAATTTGAAGTTATTATATTTCATTGCTATCTATTTTTAAAATTCCATTTAATAAAATTCATTAATATAAAATATACGTTCAAAACCCGTAAAAAAGTAACGGATACGATGTCGGATATCCGCGGACATTGATACGGATATCCGGCACATTACTAGTATTTATGTATAATTATTGCATTATACAGCATTTCATGTGATAAATTCCGACACGTTTCGCTTAGAATTCGGTCAGCGAACCAGCACCGAATCCTATTCGGTTCTGTTTAGCTGACCGAATCTATCTCTGGTATATCCTGAGGATGCTTCGTTGAGTAGCGAAACGTTTCGATTGGTGGTTTTTGGAGTTTCAGCGGAAAATAGCTAAAGATTTTAGGAATTTATCACATGAAATGGATTTCCGCAAAGTAACACCTGAGTCTATACAATATCTTATGCAGCATTATTAAGCATATCAATATAAGCTATTATGAACCCCGAACCACCTATTTGAATTAATATATGAACTAATC
Source organism: Zeuzera pyrina (assembly GCA_907165235.1). Lineage (NCBI taxonomy): Eukaryota > Metazoa > Arthropoda > Insecta > Lepidoptera > Cossidae > Zeuzera > Zeuzera pyrina. The sequence continues at coordinate 4,388,786 of OU015647.1, forward strand.
ACCTGATTTAATTGAATACATTCAAATTTGCCATCAGTATCCATATACACATCAGTATCAAAGGATGTCCATCAATAAAAACAGGTATAATCTACTAGTGATGTGCCGGATGGTTAAAATGTATATCCGCGGATACGGATCCGAATACGGATATTTGGTGTCAAGATCCGCGGATACGGATATGGATCTTAACTTTCTTACTCGATCGGTGTCGGTGCGCGTTGACCTATGTATTGAAAATTAATAAGGTAAAAGATCCGCCAAAAAAGTAACGGATACGGATCCGGATCTTTCTTCTCCCTCGGATATCCGCGGATACGGATATCCGGCACATCACTAATATCTACCTCAAAGTACTAAATTAAAGGCACAAAATAATGGATAATCATGCACTAATCCCCACGATACAGGTTGCGCCTAGTGTTGGGGTCAATGTATTCGCTGTATATTAACAGCTACTTGTTTTTTTTGGCAATAAACTATTAAACTATAAACTACCTTATGGTATCGTTCAGATTTGCATGGAAAATATATTATAACAACATGTCCTGCAGTATTTTGTTAAAATTATAGCCCATCTGTAACGTGTTTAGCAAAACATTAACGAATCTCTGCGGCCCCTGCTGCGCCCGCGCCATCTCAATCTGTCTTAGGAAAAGCGATATTGTCAATATATCGATATTGAGATCGATATTAATATCGATAGCGTAATATATTCCGATATTATCGAGCACAAAATATCGATATTTTCTAACGTCGACAGTTACAACACTAATTTAAATGCATACTTATAGGAGACCATGATCATCTGCAAATAAGGTAGTGTTAACTATACCAAAAAAAGTAGACATTACATTTTGTCTAATAATTATAAGTATGTTAAAAAGTACTAAAAAAATTAGGAAAAAAAATTTAATTCAATAATGTCGGAAGTATTGGTAACAATCTATGCGATATCTGTTACCTATGTATTAAGTTTGTCCCTTTATATGTGATTGGCCAAAGGACTCTTATTCAGCCATAAATAAATTTTAAAAAAGTCTGGTTCCTAGTTACCTATGTCCTGTCAACATTTGATTGTAGTAGGTACTAGATAGGCTACAGTAAATTAATAATATTGACACAATCTGTTTTTTTATACATTATTTATTCTAAGATATTGTATTAAATATTTTATTGACTATTATTTGCAAAACACATTGTAAATGAAATAATAACGACTACAATATCTTGTTAAAAACATCGACAGTGCGATATCTTGTTAAAAATATCGATATTATGATACCTTATTTAAAATATCGATATTTAAAAGTTGTCGTTATCGATATTTTGAATATCGATGTATATCGCTTATCCCTAATCTGTTTTGCGCCTTACTGGTCTGTGGTAAGGCCACAGAGTTGGTTTAATTGTCCATTGATGAGCGCACAGAATTCTTCAGCATTCACACAATCTTGATGCTCCACACTTCTTCCCCAGTCTCTTCCAATACATACTCCATTGGCTCGGAACTGGTTGTCTGGTACTCCTGCTCGCTCTGTTCCTCTGCCACATGCTCCTGTTGCACTTCCTCCTCGACCTCCTCGGTCTCCTCGATCTCCTCGCCCCCTTCCTCGATCTGCAGGTAGTCTTGGCTTTGGTCAACCTCCTCTTCAACAACTTCACAGGAGACTATCATACCTGGGGATCAGTGACGTGCACAGACAATTTCAGTAGCGTAGACAAAAAAAACTCACCAAAATCGCCTCTTATAATTCGTATGTAAGAAATGGTAATGTGATTTAATTTTACAATATTGATACTGAAAAATTAAAGAACTACTTTGAAAAATATTTCAACGATAGCAAAATTGATACTTGCTATATTATAGAGCTACAACAACAAAGAAGTCAATTAAAGTGAACACATATCTATATTAGCGTTACCTAACCTTAGATAATACATGTAATATAATTTACTCTACGTTACGAATGCCGATGAGCGCCATCTGTTGTTTATTGTACGTATCTATTACAAAATTCCATATGTTTTTTTTATTTTTATTTTATTTTGTTTTTCTTGTAAATTGTATTGTATTGTTTGTATTGTGTGTAAAGAGAATGTTACTACAAAAATGTTTAGAGGGCGCTAAAATAAAAAGCATTTGAAATCTCGTATTATTAATTCAAAAAAGTTATAACATTCAACAAACATGTTTCAAATTAATCATTTAACTTCATCATGACGAATATCATTATAACTGTTAAGATTCAAACCATTGACAATTTCTTTTTCCGGTGCTGTTATTTTATTAGCTAGAGACAGTCTCTTTATTCATTTGTGTGCGTCTTTTATGTGATTCTCCTATCTTCTATATATATATAGGAGATCCCGATTTTGAACTCACTCATCACGATTTCTCTGGAACCATAAGACTTAGACTTGAAATTTGGTAGGGATATTCCTTTCGGCGAGTAAAGGTCAGCTAAGAACGGATTTTACGATATTCCACCCGCAAAGGGGGTTGCGGGGGCGTTATATGAAATAACTTATTTATTCAACACTAACAATATGGGTATCAAATGAAATGGAATACGCAAGGGAAGGTTTTTGTAAATGTGACGTCATCATAAATCCAATATGGCGGATGTTCCATAGCAGGAAATAATTTTTTCGTTCAACACCAACAATATGGGTATCAAATGAAATTGAATACGCGGAGGAAGGTTTCTAGACATGTGACGTCATCTTAAATCCAATATGGCGGATATTCGATAATAGGAAATAACTTTTTCGTTTGACACCAACAATATGGGTATCAAATGAAATGGAATGTGCATGGGAAGGTTTTTGTATATGTGACGTCATTATAAATCTAATATGGCGGATGTTAGATTACAGAGAATAACTTTTTTGTTTAACACCAACAATATGAGTACCTCGGCTAACCTCAGTAATCTAAAGAGGTCAAGGAAAATTTTTCCACGCGGACGAAGTCGCGGGTAGTATGTGTATATGTATGCGAGTATTCAGTGTGGCCGCGTATGTGTCACGTTATGTCCTGGCTGTCGGTAAAAAAGATGAGTAAGCACACAAGGACAAACACAGGGCAGTATAATTATCTACATGAATGTATGTTTGGCGGTCTGTGTATATCCACATGTGTGTATGTTTCTGTACTTGTCTATGTATGTGTATGTTAGAACAACGTAGGCAAAAGGGTGATCAAATGAAACGAAGTTTATTAAAAAAATTATTCAAAATGCAACCTTACGTCTCGCGCATAAAGTATGTTCCACATAATCTATTTGCATTGCTATTAACGTCATTTTAATTTGTTACGTGAAAGTGACAAGGATAAGACATATATCGTCAGGCAATACTTAAAAATATGATTGTGAATTTAATAAAAGAGCTATGTAACGTTATTACTATAACGAAATTATGAACACGTAAATAATATTTAACTTATTAACCGAAAATAAGAATCTCCGTCTTTTTTTAGTGTTCTGATGTGTTGTTTTTCAATTTTTAAAGGAGCACTTTGACATGTTCATTGTTAGCGTTTTCGAATACAACTAAAACGGAAGTGCACTCAAATACTCATTTGAGTGCACATTTGGTTCAGATATTTTTGGAGCGTTGATTGTGTATCTAGTTTTTTATTTGTGATCGAGGTTAATTTAATAATAATATGCACTTGTCTTTCTGTGTATTGTCTGTATGTGTGTCCCAATGTATGCCTGTATGTATGTATGTTTGTGCCCTTACCTAACAGCTCTTTGTACTTCTTCCTCTGCTCATAGTTCATGTAGCCCGATTTATGCACCCGTAAATGACAGTTAAGTTGGCTGCCCTGTTTGAATCTCTTCTGGCAAATAACACACTGGAAGGGCGACACTTGCGTGTGCGTTCTCATGTGCTGTTTAAGATGGATGGACTGGCAGAAGGACTTGTCACACACCACACACCGGTATGGCTTCACCTTCGTATGAATGCGGACGTGTTGGTCCAGACCGGATTTCTGGGGAAGAAATTATCGATGAGCATATTGGGAAAAAGAGCAAGCTTATCATCAATATCTCCATACAGTAATTACAATAGTGGCCAAGCGAAACTGGTTTTTGTAATTGGTTTTAATTTTCTGTCTCTTTCGTACATTTTTAGGTTCTTTGGAGATTTTTTTTATATTCAAATTCATCTATTTGCCATTGTGTTGTTAGTTTTACGTAGGTTTACATATCAGTGATGAAAGTATCAAACATACAGTCAGTAGTCACAGAATGACATGCAAATATTAGTTTTAACAAATACCTATACATAAATACCACGAGAATCACAATAATTTCTTAAGTCGCAATGTCAATATAATGTCAGTGCCACGTTAAGATTTTGGAATAATGTCAATTCTTCACAATCTCAATTATTTAATTGCCAAAGGAGATCAAGGCTGACTTATGAAGATCAAATAGCCAGTGTTAGCGGACGGAAATGTCCAAAGCACTCGCATACCTAGGCGAAAATGTGTGAGGAGAATGATGAGATTTGAGGAAGCGAAAGAGGTATGTACGGACCGCGACGCTTGGCGCTCCGTTCTCTCTGACTACCCCGTTGGGGATACAGCAAGAAGATATGTATGTATGTAGTTATAATAATGTCAATTGTAATATTAATTGATGTCATATTCATAATGTCAATAATTTTATGTTGATATAATTAGAAGTGTTCATTTTCTTTATTTATTACAAATCCAAATAAATAAATTACATTGTCGGTAACAACTTTATATTTCTTCTTATACAAGTACAAAGTGGCATGGCAGGGTGATGATATAATAATATTAATATCCTCAGACATTTCACACTATGGTATGTAAATGTATAATATGTATGTGTTATATGCTTGTATTAAAAATGTTAGTAAATATAAGGTATTTGTGATTTACATTAAAACAGTTAGTTGTCAGCCACCGCCTTTTATTGATGTTACAGTATGTATGGTATGGTATGGTAGGTATGTAAGCGACTGGCGATTCGCGCGTTCGAATTGCTTTATATTCTACTAAAATGCAATTCAGAACTTTCAGCATAGCCAGGTCGCTACAATTCCATAACTCACAACGAAAAAACTACTCATAAGGGGCCATCGATAAATTACGCCACACAAATTTTATGATTTTTTAAACCTCCCCACCCTGTCACATTTGTGAAACCCCCGTCCCCTGGTGGGACGTGCCATATTTTTCAATTTTTATATTTAGAAATATTGTATAGACTCAGGTGTTACTTTGCGGAAATCCATTTCATGTGATAAATTACTAAAATCTTTAGCTATTTTCCGCTCAAACTCCAAAAACCACCAATTGACACGTGTTTCGCTTCTCAACGAAGCATCCTCAGGATATACCAGAGATAGGATTCGGTCAGGTAACCAGCACCGAATTCGGCGCTGGTTAGCTGACCGAATCCTTTTTTCAGAGTTTGAGCGGAAAATAGCTATAGATTTCAGAAATTTATCACATGAAATGGATTTCCGCAAAGTCTGAGTCTATAGTCTATACCACTGGTTCCCAAACTTATTTTGTCTACTGAATCGAGAGCTCATGCAGTCGTTGTCTAAGATGCCTCCTAGCTAAATGAAATTACAAATCACCCCCCAGGCCTCTACACAACGCCCTCATTTTTTTTCTGGGTCTCTTACCGCCCCCCTTTAGGCCTGCAGCGCCCACAAGGGGGCGTTATCGCCCACTTTGGGAATGGCTGGTCTATACAATACCTGATTAAATTCCTTACCTGCGTGAAGGTCTTAGGACAGAAGGTGCAGGGGAAAGGCCGCTCCCCTGTGTGCATGCGCATATGTTGTAGGCGCCCTCCTGTGATCGAACGATTTATTAGCGATACCGGCTCTTTCCATTGACTTCGCACGTTTATTATAAAATTGCATATATCAATATAAATCATAATTTGAGAATTCAATAGCGCTATTATGTGACAAATATTCAATAGGTACATAGGTACAATAAGATTAGATTTAACTAACTCTAACTAGCAACCTAAATTTTAACATGTCGAGATCGAAGCCAATGATTCGGTTTCGGCTGAAGATCCTATTTTGATCAGATATAGTATATACAAGGTTATTTGGAAAGAATGGGTAAATATGAAAGGGTATAAAAGTACCCATGACAACGGAAAACTTGCGTTCTATAACTTCGCCACAAATCAATGTGTATATATATATGTGTATGTGTGTGTATATATATATACATGTAATATTTCTATGTATATCTATATTTTTTGCAATTCATACACATTAGATTTTGCTTTCGTAACGGCTTTTCTATCACAGGTCTGCTGGAAGAAATTTCATGATGAAATAAGCAGTACCTTTGTATATAAATTTCATTTCATGTATTCCTTAAACATGTGTGTGTATGTACATAAATAATTAAATAAATAAATAAATCAATAGTTCTTGTGTAAAACCTAAAAGTTAAAACAAAAAAAAAGTGTTTTTACGTCGCAAGCAAACCTTTGGAATATAGGGCATAATGACAGGGTTGTACATTTTTTCTTATTAAATATTAATAATAATAATACTCTAGACAATTACACAGATTGTGTGACCCCAAACTGAGCAGTAAGCTTGTACTATGGGTACCACACAACGAACTCTGGGGGAGTTCCCAGTAACACCCAGACTCCAAGCCAATTTAGAAAAGTTCGTTTCCTAAATTGACCTGACCGGGGATCGAAACCGGGACCCTAGCTTGGAAAGCAGATGCATATGCCACTGCGCCAACGGGCTAGTGAAATGAATTCCTTTTTTTGTACGGAAGACATAATAATCGTATCCCGTAATTATTACATCTACAATATAACAGTCAACAGTGACACGGTAGGACCCCGGCGGGTTTATACTCCCTTTCACAATAACCTTGTATATGTAGGATCAGGACCAGTGCTGCCTACGTCGAAATTTTTCCGACTAATGATCAAAAACCCTTACAATCAGACCAAAACCAAAAACCGAATATTCTTAGACTGAACGTATCATTTTTTTTTTCCATGTGATGAATACTTAAAATTTTTTGTTACCTTCCTCTTAAAATCTCAAATTCAATCCCAAAATCAGCACTGAGTCAATGCTCGATTTGGTGCTGACTTAGTTTACTGAGTTTGGACTCTGAAATAACCTGAAGATGCTTCGTTGAAAACACGCGTCGATTGAAAAGTTTGAAATTTTGAGCGGACTGTAGCTAAAAATTTTTAAGTATTCATCAAAGAAAACCAACAATATATATATTTTCCCTTCAAACTATACGTTTCTGCATTCTCTTTAAAATTAACATTTCTGTAAACTTTTGAAATCCCTAACCATTTTTTCCCCCTAAAAAACCTCAGAGTAACTTTCCTCCATAAATTAAGGGAGAATCCCCTAAGTTGGCAACAATGGAACAGATCTTTCTCCCTTCCTCCCGTTTCAAAGCTCAGTACGTCCAAAATTCCAAATCGTGGTGTCTTACCATACTGCGAGAATTTTTTATGACAAACGTTGCATTCGTAGGGTTTCAATGTGACATGCGCAGTGTCGATATGTTCCTTTAATTCAAAATGGCTCTGGAACCCCTCTCCGCACACCTGATAATAAACATAATTTGCGAAATGTAGGTCGCATAAGAAACATTTGCAGTATAGACAGAGTTATTACCTAAAAATTTGCAAACAGCGACAGCCACGCGATCATTGCGCGACCGGCGACTAATTGTAATAAAAAATTGGTCATGTCATGATAACTGCGTGTCTATTGCTCCATGAACGTAAAATGCAATTTTCGCGATAGATTGGCGCCATTACACAAATTCTCGTTTTGACAGCAGATATCGCGCGATATTGGCTGTCGCATGTTGACTGCAAGTTACGTAATAAGCGTACGGATTTTGATACGGTTTTCACTATCATTTAGTGAATTTTTTCCGGAAGGTTTGTTCCGGAACCGACCGTTTTATCATTTTACATTCTTTTTTTTAATCGTGAATTTGTGGCAAGCAAAATTTGTTGCTTGCCACACGCAAAAAAAAATCCCTTCACAACTAGGGTTCAGAGTTTCGTCCTGTTGATGGCTGGATCGATTTACACCAAATGCAGTTAAGAATGGCCAAAAACACTGTAGCTTTAAAAGGCGTGCAAATGAAGAGCTACGTTATACACATAAACCTTCTGGAAAAATATTGATGAAGATGAAATTCGCGTCGAATAAACGCGTCCAAACGCTTTACAAAAAATTTTCTTCAGTTTTACTTACTATTAAAAACTAAAGAATGTCTTCTCTCATAGTTTAAAATTTGCCCATACTGTCCCGTTCAAATGAATGACCCGGTATACTACATTCACTATGAAACAATATAGAAAGATAGTGAGTCTGGTTTTTATCTCCCAATGGACTCAAGGGTTGTTATAACTGACGTCGTTGTCTGTCTGTCTGTACCATCGTAGCTCTTCATTTGCACGCTTTTTAAAGCTACAGTTTTCTAGAACATTCTTAACTACATTTGGTGTAAATCGGTCCAGCCATCAACAGGACGAAACTCTGACCCCTAGTTGTGAAGGGATCTTAGGCAATATAGATTTAATCTTTTTTTATTACTCAAACGGGATAAACAGTATCTGAACGTACATCTTTGCGGTTGATAAGTAGCTATTTTCTCATTTTACCATTTGAGTTTTTTTTTGCGTGTGGCAAGCAACGAATATTGCTTGCCACACGCAAATTCACGATTAAAAAAAAAGAATGTAACACGAATATCAAAAAAAAACATGCCCACTCGAGCGATAAGCGCACTCGCTTCGCTCGTGCGCTCAACTTCTTTCTTGTTGGCACTCGATAACTTACCGCATTTGTTGCACAATATACTTATAAACACACTGTTTATTATAGTTTCTATATCTTTACCTGGCATAGGTACGGTGCTTGCGATTCTTCGCCGAGGACTGACGACAGATGTTTTTCGCACACCTGAAAAATGTTCCTTCGTAAGTTTAACAGGTCTACAGATCAGCGGCGTTATTCACAAACGTTGGAAACTGAACTTTCCATATCGGACAGGAAACTTTTTGATGATTTTGTCTATACGCGATTCACAAATCCGAAATGGTATTATATTTATACATACATACATATCTTCACGCCGTATCCCCAACGAGGTAGTCAGAGAGGACAAAGCGCCAAGCGTCGCGATCCTTACATACTACTTTCGCTTCCTCAAATCTCATCATTCTTCTCACACACTTTCGCCTAGATATGCGAGTGCCTTTGACATTTTCGTCGGCTAACACTAGCTATTTGATCTTCATAAGCTAGCTATTTCTTCTTCTTCCTTGGCTTCTTTTACTACTCAGTTTCGTGTTAGCAACACCGACGAATAAACATAAAGACGGACACTGGCGCCCTCTAGCGGAGCGCGACGGTGTTCGTGACGTCATAGACAAGAACCACTGACGGCTTGTTCCTCACTACCGCTCCAGATTATATAACTCAACACTCGAGCGCTCCACGGCTCTCTATTGCTTTTTACCTTAATTCATTATTAATTGATATTAAATATTAATGTTAATAGATAATGGTGTTACATTACTATAAGTATCTAACTTACTATTTAATTTTATCGTAGCTAACATTCGCTCTATAGATTTTATTCGTCTGTCTTTCATCACTCATTCTTTCCATGTGCCCGAACCATCTTAGGATGCCTTTCTTCATTTTTTCAATAACACTGTCGTGCAAGCCTGTCATATATTATATTTATATTATATATATTTAGACTACCTTTCTTTCACATCACTTAACGAAATAGAATCTACACAATGCTAACGGGGGTGGGAGTCTGGTGCTCTGTAATACAGGCTATGGCTAGTATAGACACTAGACTCTCACAAAGAAAACATGTTATAAATAACCATTGAAATTGTAAATTTTTCAAATGATCATTGTTTAATTTGTGAGAGAAATAAAGTAAATTTTATTATTTACTTTATTTATATATATATCATATTATATATAGTCGTATTCACAAATCGAATTTATGCTTTCCGACGATCGGCCGTTCCGCCATGGAAAGGTAATAGTAATAATAATAATAGTAATAAACTCAGACATTTCACACAGCGCCATCTAGCCCCAAAGTAAGCAGCACAGCGCTTGTGTTATGGGTACTAGACAACTGATATACTACTTATATACTTATCTTTTGTAAATAAATACATATTATACATAAACACCCAGACTCATACAGTTCTCCATAGTATTCACTCCATCGCTGCAGAACATCTTTTTTATCTGTTAGCAAGTTGTTTTCTTTCGAACGCACTTTATTCATTCTGCAAGGTGCTGGACCACTGGTATTTACGTACTTATTTCCAAAATAACTTTTCCTCGAAGTTAGCCGACATCTTGTTTTCACACTTTCACTAATTCTTCATACCACAGTCATTAGTAGCAAGGTAGTCTCGCCATGCTTCCTTCTTATACACAGACTTTCACCTCATCATCCCACCACACATCACACTTTTTACCAACTCCCAATCATATTCGTTGCACACACTTCTTTCGCAGCCTCAATCATGCTATCCCTAAGGTTCTGCCAACATTCCTCAACATACTCGCTCGTCAATTTCAACCTGTCGTCAAGCTTACCAGATACTACCCTTTCATATTCACTCCTGGTGGTCGCATCTTGCATCTAATATAAAAAATCAATGTTTGTTTGTTCGTATTTTATAGGCTGCCATATCATTCATGCATTGTGATGAAATTTGGTATGGAGATAGATTAAGCCCCGGGGAAGGACATAGGCTACTTTAAAAATAAAAACGCGGACGAAGTCGCGGTCTTCAACTAGTAGACAATTATATAAACGATCTTTTTAGATTCAAAGAAGACCAAACACAATTTTAATATAGTTTCAGAAATGTCTGCTTTCACCCTGAGAACGTCCACTAACCTGACATCTCAACACCTTCTTCCGGCGCGTGTGCTCGTCCCGATAATGTGCGGAATATTCGCAGCACGAGAAGAATATCTGATGGCAGGTTCCGTCTGCCACCAGGTTCGAGGGTTCAAGGCACTCGAACGGACCGCTGGGAATACACTTTGTAGATTAAAAATCTAAAACCTTTAAAAAGAATAATCGTTGCGAACATCTCAAAAACTACATTCTTGAACAAAAAAAACAAGTGCATATTGGCTCAACCCATAAACTTAGTATATACTGGCGTATAGACTTACAAAGACTGCGAGTGAGAATGTAGTCTCTTATGACAGTGGCACGAGTAGGAAAGATACAGCAAAAGAGACGCTATTGTAACACTTTTTTTAATGATAGGTCGTCACAAGTCGTCACGCTGTGGAGAACGCTGTTGACTTATTTTATTATTTTGTGTTATTCCTGTTTTATTTCAAAGAAGTACTGTATTTTTCAATAATGATTACGTGTTCTGTATGTGATTGTGATATTACATATCGCAATAATCAAGGCAATCATTCATTTCATAGGTGACATTGACTTACTTATGAGGATTAAATAATAGCCAAAGTGTGAGGAGAATGATGAGATTTGAGGAAGCGAAAGGAGTATGTAAGAACCGCGACACTTGGCGCTCCGTCCTGTATTTCCGTTAGAGATACAGCGTGAAGATATGTATGCATGTATATTTCAAATATTGATTTTATTCCATTTAACACGAGTTAACTGTCTATTATGTGAAGAAAATATACTAGACTTTAGTACACAATATACATTTTAACATATCTATTTAAGTTTCCGTTTTGACTAAGGGTGCATAGCACCAACCATTTAAACGCGATTTAAGGATTTGACATCTCGCTTGCACCAATTATTTAAGAGTAGGTGCAAGCGAGATGACAAATCCTTAAATCGCGTTTAAATAGTTGGTGCAAGCCGCCCTAAAACTAAAGCCGAGGACGAAGATTCGTCTTCGGCCGCAAATCCTGTTTCGGTCAGACACTAATTAATTAAGGGTGGCTTGCACCGACTATTTCAACGCGATTTAAGGATTTGACATCTCGCTTGCGCCAACTATTTAATAATTGGTGCAAGTGAGATGTCAAATCCTTCAATCGAGTTTAAATATTTGGTGCAAATTTTTACTTTGAGAAAAATTTCAATAAAACCCCGTGTTATTGCGTGTCCGTTGCTGACGCCTGACGAAGAGACATTTTTTTACTTTTCTTACGCGAAGGAGGGTTATGTTTTTCGAGTGACTGTACCATATGTACGTGAGTATGTATGTCTACTTCTTTGGCACATTCTGTAGCCTAAATGGCTTGACAGATTTTAACATATAATGTGTCATTAATTTGTCTTGATTACGGGAGTGACATAGGGTGTAAAATTTCAACATGGCACCCTACAAGCAGAAAGTAGAGTACATATCTTTACGCCGTATCCGTAACGGGGTAATCAAAGAGGATAATTAATAAAAATTGTGAAATGCAGTAGGGTTTTTTGTAGAGATGAAACGGATATCCGGTAACTATCCGGTATCAGGCCTATCCGGCCGCAATTCACTATCCGGCCGGATACCGGATCAAAAAAAATACGAAACATAATATTTAGGTACTACTTCATTTAATCCACATAACAAAATAATATAATCGCCATATTTTCATTTGGCAACAAAAAAAAATGGTATTCGTACTGCACTAAAGGAAAATTATAGTGAATGAATACCAATTTCTCTGCATTAACAGGCAACGAACGGTTTCGCTTGTCCGGTCTTAAATACAAGGCCTGCTTTTAAAGTCTATATATACTACTGCAGGGTGCTGAAAAATAAATTCTGGCAGAACTTTGTTACGATGGCTCAATCGGTAAATTTCGGCCGGATATCCGGCTATCTGGCTTTAGGGTTGATCGGATATCTGGTATCCGGTATCCGGCCAAACAGCTATCCGTTTCATCTCGCTTTTTGTTTTTTTTTTTTAATAATTTAGTCCTGTTTCATAATAATGGTAAAACAAGCAGATAATACACCTAATGTTAAGTGGATTTAGGGCAATGGAAATTTTTATTGCAAATGCTTTGTCAACGCTAAAGACTATGTCGTGTCTCTTGTGCTAGAAATGTCACTGGCGGGGTTACTACCTAAAAATTTGCAGACGGCGACAGCCACGCGATCACTGCGCGACCGGTGACTAATTGTAATATAAAATTAGTATCATGTATGACGATTGCGTATCTATTATTATTTGACCGTAAAATGCACTTTTCGCGGTAGATTTAGCGCCACTATACAAATTACATTAACGAATTCTCGTTTTGACAGCAGATATCGCGCGATATTGGCTGTCGCATGCTGTCTGCAAGTAATGATACGCGTGCGATTTATCGTCCATACCAGAAGCAAATACTTTTATATAAACTGAAGTAGACGCGTCCTACGTGTGATATAATTGTATTTAATCTGTCTTATTCGATTTCCGTTTCCTTTCGTTCTGGTTTATTCTATCTCTGTCTCTGTCTGTCGTCTTGTCTTTAAGTCTGTCATAATAAATAATTATAATCATAAATTATCAACGTCATCTTTAATTTCAAACACGCATCACGTCACACTACGTACCAAATTCTGATTAAGTAGCTAATTAGCACAAAAACAATCACTTGAACATCATGCAGTCTATCAGTGTTATTTAATTGTGAGCGTCTTTATTATCTTTATATATATATGTATAATTTTGCAGTATGTGTGTATGTCACTGTACTACGCTTAAACGGCTGGACCGATTTTGATGAAATTTTTTGTGTGTTTGAGTGGGTCGCTGGATGGATTAGATTCACAATTGGACCCAGTAGTTTGCGCTGCAATCGGGTGCCGGGGTTTTTTATTTTTAAACCGCTAATAACAGGCAAGCCAACGTTCGTGCAGAACATGTCGGGCCTGCTAGTTTATTATACAATATTAGGAAAATAAATATGTGAAAAATCGTCTTTTCTTTTTTCCGTCCGTCGTGTCACTCCACCTTTTTTTTATAGTTACAGTTAGTACTTCACAATTAAGTTTTGAACTGTAAATAATTGAAGTCCGATGAATTTGGCTCCTAATTGATAATAAAATAAAGTTATAAAAGTATTTAATTGGTTGTATTGCGTCCAGAACCTGACTGTTTCGAATGGTATGAATGCGCACATTGTTTCTTATTCGATAATATTTTACCACACCGAGATCAGACCGAGAACAGCACGTGATCTGCACTAAGTCAAAGTTAAATCAATTTATTCAAGTAAACACAATTACAAGGTTATATTGAACGCCAAATCTACTTTAGTTCGGGTCAAAGAGAAGCGAAAAGAAAACTTGGACACTGAGAAGAACCGACAAGAAACTCAGCCAGATATCATTAACCAAAGTCTTAATCGGGCCTAATTACACTTACGTAATATCAGGGCAGAGTGCCTTTTGATGCTCTTCCCCATCGCGTCCAGTTTGCTGCGACGGTCTGAAGGAAGAAGGCAAGTAGCGAGAGGAAGGCTTTTAGTTCGAGCTGGACACTACCCGGCCAGTCCTCACGTTCTCGTGTGAGGAGCGGTTGGGTTTAGCGGCTAAACACACAACACTATTAGCAGTTATGGTCGTTGTTTGTAAGATTTTTCCTTGAGAGGGATGCAAAGATATCTACGCCCATAGAGCCATGTCTTCAGTAATAATTTATGACGCACATGTCTGATGTGTAAGAGTTATTCCTGTCTGTTATGACCTTATGACCGTCTCTAACACTCTTTCAGTAGTGATATAAGCTTCGCTGAATTTAAAAGGAACTTCTGGGAACAACGCGAAAACATCAGCTACAGATCTCCTCTATTCTTTTCCCTTGCACTTCAGTTTTTTAAAACTCCCAAAAATGCAAAATATATAAATTTAAGTAAAATGTTATCTGTCATTCTTCCGTTCCCGCCAAAAAATCTTATCAACTATTTATATTAGGCATTTTGCTATCTGTGATCAGTGTGGTGGGTCTACTTCAGTTTACATAGAAGTTATCGACCAGAACACAAAACAGTGCAAACATTGATCGGCTGTACGAGGGCAACAATCAGGACGGATCCCGCATTAGGTCCTAACATCCGCGAAATACATTTTAGGAAGAGAATAGAGAGCTTACGTGATCGCCAGAGGCTGTTGCTGTTCCAACTTCTTGGGTGGTGTGCGATTCACCTTCTTTTTTTTAATCGTCTTCTTCTTCTGTTTTTTGTCAACAGCCTTGACGGAATTATCCTTAATGATGATGTAGCTAACCTCTTCCGAAACCAAGGTATTCAGCGGGGTCGGCACCATCGAAGATATGAGTTCTTTTCTTTTTTGTTTTATTTCATTCTTTAATTCATTTATACTCTTCTTGACGCTTTGCTTTGGCTTCTGAAATGAATGCGTTTAAAGGCACTATAAAATTGGTAAAATATAATGATATCCCACGATTTTAAAATAATTTAAAAGGTGACACAATTTACTTCCTTGACTTCAATAAAGGAGGAGGTTCTATATTCGTCTGTATGTTTTTTTTTAATGTATGTTCACTGATAACTTCGTAAATTGTGGACCGATTTCGAGTTTTTTTTTTTTTGTTTGAAAGAGTATACTTTCTTGAAAGACTATTGAAACTTGGACTTCCAAGATACACCAAATGACACCAAATTACCCAACCTGGTTATATATAACCTCTATTTATATTAATAATTCTCTTGTATATCATTGCGCTCCAGAATTAGAAAGAAGTCAATTGTCGACCTGCCCTAGATATTTATTTAGGTCAAGGACACTCAAAAGGGAAAAATTCAAAAAATTTATGAAAAAAAAATTGAAACGCCTTCAAAAAAATACATTGAAAAGTACAGTAATAACTTTATTAATCAAAACTAAAGTACAATAAAAATAAGTTTGTAAATTCAATACACATATTTATATAATTAAATTTGACAATTATTGAAGTCGGTTCCAAACCAATGTGCAAAAACAGAAAGTTTATTAGTTTGGTAAACTTGGCTTGACTTCAGTAACTGACAAATTAGGATAGTTATTTTGTACTTTTCAGTGTTTTTTAAGGCGGTTTAATTTTTTTCGGCTAAACAGTTTTGGGCGACATGTTATTGTAAAAACAAGTTGTAATTGTTTGCCTATAAACTGTTCCTACGATAATATTTCACATTTATAATTTTCAATTGTAATTGTTTTTAAAATAACATTTTGCCTAACATTGTATAGCAATAATCAAATCATCCGAGTGTGATCTCTGGAATTTATGAAATTAGACGACCTCGATGGCGCATTGGTTTAAGCGTTGCACGCACGCGCGGAAGTTTCCGGGTTCGGTCCCCGATCGGGCCAATTTAGGAAACTTAAGAACAACAATTTAGAAACTTTTCTAGATTTATCAGGTCTGGGTGTACTGGGAGAGGCCCCAGTAGTCGTCGTCTGGTTCTCATACCACAGGGACACCTTAGTTTGAGATCATATGATTGGTGGGTATTGTCTAGCGCATTATTATTATTAATTCCAAGGTTGCTTCGTTAAGGAGCAGAACACAATACACCGATCATCAAATTTAAAATTATGAGTAGAATATAGAATACAGAATTTATCAGTTCCCTGATACTCACCGGATGCTCCTGCATCCAAACTTTGGGGTCCCCCGTTAGGAATTCGTCGAAATGCTCCATGCGTGCGTGGTTCCTCAGAGCTATTTCGCTGGCAAAACTCTTGGAACAGAGCCGACAGAATATGCTGCCGTCGTCATCTATTAATATCTCTTTCTGTAACAAGAACAACATACGTTTTATTGTATGTGGAAATGATGATATCTAAGTGAATTCTTTGCCAGTTCTCAGTACAAAATTTTTCCCATTAGTGCTAAAAAGATCAAAATTCCTTTTATCTGCAATACAATTTTTTACGAATTAACAAGAATAGAATTTGTCGAGTTTAAGAAAGGCAAGGAAGGCCAAGGTTGACTTACAAAGATCAAATAGCTAGGGTGTTAGCTGACGGAAATGTCATAAGCACCCGTATACCTAGGTGAAAATGCGTGAGGAGAATGATGAGAATCGCAGTCGAAAGAAAGTATGTAAGGAGCGCGAAGCTTGGGGCTCCTTCCTTTCTGACCACCTCATTAGGGATACAGCGTGAAGATGTGTATGTATGTATGATAAATTTTTGAATGATACTGTTTTTGTTATTCGTTGAACTCAATGTCAAAAATAATGACAAGGTTGTTGTGATTCTCCATCCCTAATAGGAAAAATAGAAAAATAAAATATTGAGGGTTGGATTCCCGCCCTGGGTCGGGGTGTTTATGTATAATATGTATTTATTTACAAAAGAAAAGTATATAAGTAGTATATCAGTTGTCTAGTACCATAACACAAGCGCTGTGCTGCTTACTCTGGGACTAGATGGCGCTGTGTGATATGTCCGAGTATACTATTATTATTATTTCTAATGCAACATGTAACAAAATTAATTAGAAACCCTATACACCCCAACTGAATAATATTTTTTTGTAATTATAGAATTGATCAAAGTATTTATTTAAAAAGTAAACTCTCAGTTACTTTGTAAGTTAATACTCCCATTTACATAAGTAATTTGTGGTCACCCGACATAGCGCACTAACACACACATACGGGCCGCGCTACTTATGCTCCAGTAGTAGACAAAAATGTGTTTTATTGCTATTACGTCCTGTTTTAAGAGGGACAGTCTCTTTTTTCATTTTCCTATCTCTGTGTACCCAAGGAAAGCTTCAGGACAAAGAATTATCCCGTTTCGAGAAAGATACACGGAAACCGCGATATTCGGCATGAAAAACTCAATTCTCGCTAATACGAGTACGAAAGTCGTGCGTGAAGCGATTGAAATTAGGAAACACACAAAGTTTGAATCGGGAAAACAGATACAATTTATAATAGTGTGGAATTACATACATACATATCTTCACGCTATCCCTAACGGGGTAGTCAGAGGACGGAGCGCCAAGCCAGTGTGGAATTCTGCGATTCAAACATCAAAACCTCGTTTTTCACATCTGGTTAAATGTATGGACACCGCGAGTGCAATGTGTGGGATTCCTAATAATTATTTACAAATATTGGGGGTAGATGATATAAAATCAAGTCAAACAATGGCGGTAAGGCGACGCATTGATAAACAATAATTTATCTAAAATAGATCTTCAGCTTTATGCAAACGTGCACTCGCTAACTTACGAAAAATACGAAAAAACAGTTATTTCGTTTATTTTAAAAGCTATAATTAATTTAAAAAAATCCAACTGTCAGTTTGAATAATATGTTTAGATTAAACTATACAGAAAATTTAGAAACAAAAATCCTTCCCGTTATTCCGAAAAATGTAAATCTCTGTTTTAAAAGAGGTTTCTTTGATATTTTTTTTTTGTGTTACGAAAGTAAACCAATCGTGTATCGCAACTGGCAAAACAAAGTTAATGAAATGAAGAATCAGATTGCCAAATATCACTTTCATACGTTTTGTAGTCACTTAGAAAAATTGAGATCCCTGCCGTCAAAATTTCCAATGCGTTGTCTTAATTTCCCGTGTTTTTTATATTTTACTAGCTTTTGCCCGCGACTTCGCGTGAAGTTAAAAAACACAATATGTTCATAAATTATAGCCTATGTATTATTCTGATGTATGAGCTATATTATTGTAAAGTTTAATTAAAATCCATTGAGCAGTTTTTGCGTGAAACAGTAATAAACATCCATACATCCTCACAAACTTTCACATTTATAATATTAGTAGAAAGTAGGATATAAAATATAAATATAATAAAGGGATTAATAGAGCTTTTGCCCGCGACTTCGTTAGCGTGAAGTTCAAAACACACAATATCTTTATAAATTATAGCGTATGTGATATTCTGATGTATAAGCTAGATTACTGTAAAGTCTCATCAAACTCCGTTCAGCAGTTTTTGTATGAAAGAGTAATAAACATCCATTCTCACACACTTTCATACTTACAATATTAGCAGGATATAATTATAATGGGATAATACAACGCGAAAGTTTCAAAGTTTATAAATCTCGCTCAGCCTTTACTACTCATATTCAAAATGAACAGAAGCCTGTATTGTCTTATACAATAAACAACTATTTAGAAATGTAATTACCAAGACACTAGTAAATGAGTCGATTTAGTCTTTTTTTTGATTCAAATTTTTTTATGGTAGTTTTTTATTTGAGAAATAAAAGTTACCAAGTAAACTAAAAATTTTTTTTTTATCGTGCCACTTCCACTGTAGCCATTATAAAGAGTACATCCCATTTAGAGTGCAAATGGTCACATTATTTATTGCACACTGCATAAATTTTGCTTCATTTACATTTTACACCAACATGCGCAACCACGCTAATTTAAATAGTATTATCACAGGTAGTGAGGCGTTGATATGCCCGAAATCGAGTGAAGGTAAGATAAATGCAGTAGAAATGCGATCTTATAGAAATATGTGCACCCTTGCGGACAAAATCAGAAATGAAGAGATACGCTGCATGACAGGGTTACACGTCAGTGTTATTGTAAAAATGAAGAAAGGAATGCTTAGATGGTTCGGACACAGAAAGAATGAGTGATGAAAGACTGACGAAGAAAATCTATAGAGCGAAAGTAAGTGGTAAAAGAAGCCAAGGAACACCAAGGCTGATTTATGAAGATCAAATAGCCAGTGTTAGCCGACGGAACTGGTAAAAGCACTCGCATACCTAGGCGAAAATGTGTGAGAACGATGAGATTTGAGGATGCGAAAGTATGAAAGGACCGCGACGCTTGGCGCTCCGTCCTCTCTGACTACCCCGTTAGGGATACGACGTGCAGATATGTATGTATGTATGTATCACAGATAACTTATTTACTAGCGTAAAGTAGTATTAAAAACATAACCCATATTTATGTTTTAAATTGTAAATGTATTCACTAAATGATACTGAACAAAGTAGATTTAGTTTCCTGGGTAATTGTGTTACACATATGCAACCTACTGTCCACATCAAATCAAATATTATAGCATTATAAACTAAATTATTTAAAAAGAAAACGAGAAACCCGACTGAGTTAACACTATTAACTGAATTTTGAATGTGATTACCTTATTTTGGCTTGACAGTTTGCTTGAGACCACGACCGATGCAACTCGATCGAAACGTCAAGCCAAAATAAAAAGGTAATCGTTAACACGTTAAATTTCCTGTTTAAGACATTTTATAATGCAATGCGAAAGTTTAAAAGTTTTTATTAGTTATTATATATTTTGACAATTTTTATTTATTATTATGTATTTAGAATTGGCTATTTATAATCTTTCATTTGATACCCACATTGTTAATACTTTTCCCCTTCTACTTTCATTTTCTCGGGTGCCATATTGAAATTTTATACACTACGTCACTCCCATAATTAAGTTGAATCTAATGACACCTTATACGTTAAAATCTGTCAAGCCGTTTAGGCTACAGAGTGTGCCAAAGAAATGAACACACATACATACACTCGAAAAATATAAACCTTTGGTAATCGGGTAAAAAATAAAGTCACAATCTAGGTTTGTGCATAACAAGTAATTGTACTTACTTTAATTTTAACAGCTGGATCTTTGTTAACCATTTTGGAAGTGTTACCCAACATTTTGTTCTGAAATAAAAAATTAACTATAAAAGGAACAGGATAAAAAAAAAATTACCAAATTGATAACAAAGGAATGTGACAGGTGACACACATAACCAAAGGGTCCTGTACTAATTCCTCCTAAAACTTCTATTTCCTAGGGGATCTTTTGGGGGCTCGTAACATTTTGTTAATCGAAAAATCAGATGATTCTATAGCGGTCCCCTGTCCTTTTTTAGGTGTTCACTAAGTATTAGGAGATTTTTATGAAATAGGGCAATAGAAGCTTAAATTTTTACAGCACCAAGGGACTGTAGAGCCCTGTATTTATTTGGCATATATTTCACCTCGATATCTCTACTTATTCGTGAGAAAAAATTCTTACAGTCGGACAAAGAGGCAAGTAACAAAGTGATTCTGTATGGGCACCATTTTTAATAATTAAGGTACAGAATAATAAAAACAACTTGCTGTTTTTATTCTAAGAGAAAAACCATTCACTATGGTAACCCTACCAAAAGGTTAGCATCATCTGTAAGCTATTAAAACAATAGCTTAAATACCAACGACTCGATCAAAGGAGTTTAATTCAGTCTGATCAGTCTCTGTAAGATCTACTACAAATATCCTATATTTGCCTTAAGAAAGACAGAGTGGTAAGGGCTATCCTCATGTGAGCCTTTTTAGCCAATTAGCTTTCTCAGTTTCGGTTATTAACACTCATAAAACTGCAATTTTGGCTAATTGAATGAATTCCAGTTAAGCGCTTAACTCTATAACTGCTATTATGTTTTTGCCATCATAAAATCATCACTTTGGAGGACAATGGAGTTAATCCACATAACTAATGTTATGAGTAAATTAAATTTACATAAATAGTAACGCACATAAACAACATTTTTCTTTTGTATTCAAGCCACTACTGCTTATTAATGGATATAATTTTTTTAGAACATTCTTGAAAATTGCATAAATATGAATTATAACTTATCCAAAGCTCAACTACAATAATTTCAGAATTATGTGGCTTAGAAATATTGACCTACACTTTTTTCATAATAATAATTTTTCGTGTAAGTCTAATTAATGCCAGAAAAAAAGTATATGTTGGGGCAGTTGATTGTTAGACCTATTGTCCAATACAATCTGTAAATTTTTCATGATTATACAATAAGAAAAGTAGGAAAATTAAAGTTTGCAGTCAATTAATTTTTACCACTATCTGCAGAAAAATTATACATACATTAGAAAACAAAAAAGCTAATTAACATAACATAATGTTAATGAAAAAGTTAGACATGAAGCAAGCATTCTTTCATTATTGCCAAGATTTTTTCAAAAATTAAGACTAATTTAATAATTGTTTCAATGTACAAAATTAACATTTTTATTCTTTTCACTGTAGAGATTATGTTTTGCAACCTAAAAACTGTCTACAAGTACCGCCAAAATTATTATTTCAGAAATTTGATAAATAATAAGCTAAATAGAATAATTAAGCAAATTTCACTAAGTGTAATAAATACCTAAATGATTTATAAATAGGCTTAAAATTTTAAATAACAGCAAATGAAAACAGGAAAGGACATTTATTTACATACCAGCATCAGTATCTAATTTTAGAACTATAAAGATAAATCATTAAATAAAAGTTTTACTAGTAATATTAGTAAAAGATTAAATATGACATAATATACATAATAATCATAGCCATAATAAAACGTAGTTATTACGTACTCAGTGATAATAATACATATTACGTGTTAGCATTTATTATCTTTAGGGGTCTAAGTTTTAAATATATACGCGCAAGACCGCGAATAACAAATTGTCAAAAATAAACTTTTTATTTCATGAAAGTTGAAGCCAAAGGGATTGTAAGCACTACGTTCAGTTGAGGCTATGGAAATGGAATCACCATGGGAATAACAGAGAAAAGTCAATCATGGTAACTAACCTAATAAAAAATAGATTAATAAAGTAAAATAAAGACAGAGATAAACTAATAACTAAGTATATTTACCATTGTCGAATTCAATTTTGAACAATCGGAGAGTAAATCGGCGTTTGTTTTTTTTAATTAAAAAAAAGAAATCGAAAAAGAAAAAAAACTACGGCAATGATTTCAATCAAAACAATGTAAAATGTCAGAATGAAATGACAATCTAGTTGTAAAATATTTTAGTAAAACGAAAATACAATGGAAAGACTTATTATTATAAAGTGATGTTGGAATTAACTAAGAGTAACTTTACAACACCTTTCAAGGCCACCATTAAAATGAAATATGAAAGACGTAGGGATGAGCAATATATATCGATATTGATGAAATACCGATATCAATGTTCAAAATATCGATATTTTAATATCGATGAATACAACTTTTAAATATTGAATTATCAATATTTTAAATAAGATATCGTGATATCGATATTTTCAACAAGATATCGAAATGTCGATATTTTGAACAAGATATCGCAATGTCGATGTTTTTACCAAGATATTGTAACCTCGTTATTTTATTTACAATGTATTTTGCAAATAACGAAGTAGGTAAACGAAATATTCAACACATATCTTTTAGAATAAATAATGTCAAAAAAAACAGATCTTGCCAGTATTCTTAATTTACTATAACCTATCTAGTACTTACTACAGTCAAATGTTGTTAGAACATAGATAGCAAGGTAACAGACGTCTCATTATTTATATCTATACTTGTGATGGTGGCACTTCACATGGCTATTTGTGTTTGCTATTAGGTGTTTGTTGTATTTGTAAAAATATATGATGTACTCGCAAACATGCAAATACAGGCAAATACGACCATCCATACATGACAGCCAAATAACAAACACACAAACATTTGGCAGCAGAAGAAAATGTGTTCATCAAAACTATGGACGTGTTTCAACTTGCAGCGGGATTTTATTATTTAAATGCATGTAACTATTACATGCAGTGCGTGAAAAAATACAAAGTAGTGAAAAAATCATGGAGGGCAAGGCGCTGATGGATGCTGACTATGCATAAGAATTTGCATTTTCAATAATTGTTCCAGTTCGCGCTCGCAACACAGACACGAAATACTGCACGTCCATACAGATCCACGGCGCGTGCGCTTCTGAATATGGCCATTGTGTAGACGGTTTATTTGCGTATTTGCCTATTTGACCCCTTTGATGTGCGTCGAGAAACCGACAAGCGCACGGTAACGCGTATTTGGTATTGGCCATATTTGTCAAATAGGCAAATAAGGCCAATACTTTGTCAAATATACTCTCCACACGTGGTAATTGTTTGCCAAATATGCCAAATACGCAAATACAAATAGCCATGTGAAGTGCCACCTTGAGAACATCCATTTAATTTCTTTCTTTATTTGTTTTTAGTACTTTTACCATTTCATTAGAAAAAAATGTAATGTCTAATATTTTTTGTATAAGTTGCAGATGATCACGGTCT
Organism: Zeuzera pyrina; assembly: GCA_907165235.1. Classification (NCBI taxonomy): domain Eukaryota; kingdom Metazoa; phylum Arthropoda; class Insecta; order Lepidoptera; family Cossidae; genus Zeuzera; species Zeuzera pyrina. The sequence continues at coordinate 4,412,920 of OU015647.1, forward strand.
CCTAAAGTATGCATTTAAAAAGTGTTAAAAACCATCTGCGTTAGAAAATATCGATATGTGAAATATCGATATTTAGTGGTCGATAATATTGGAATATCGATATCAAGCTAACGATATTAATATCGATCTCAATATCGATATTTTAACAATATTGCTCATCCCTAGAAAGACGCCATCACAGAGTACTTGTACTCGACGCCATTTCATAGAGTTGGCATTCAATGTACTCTATGTGTTACTCTATGCAATGTGCATAGACCAGGGTTGCCAACTCCAATAAATTCAATAATGGAAGAACCAGCTTCCACTCAGGGAGGTTTATGTTGGCTAACCACATACAGTAATGTTTTGTCCTTGGGAAATCTAAAATCAAAACAAAATCGTATGTAGTTTAGTTTGAAATCATGAAAACATTAAAAACTTAAGTCTGTGTATTGAACATAGGATTTACAAATTAGTAAAGGTCTACTTAATCCGACCCCTTCTAGGCAATAAGTACGTATCATGTTAAATACGGTTATTGTTATTGAAATAAATAAAAAACAGATAGCTTAATGATCGTTTCTAAGATTCTCTCAATAAATATCGGAAACTTGATCAACATTCGGTTAAATTAAGAGCACTACATACATATAACTAAAATAAATAAATGAGTGTCAGGTAAATAAATCCAATACTTACCGATGATAAGTTATCCCCGGTATATTTTTATATTTTGAACTTTCACACTTAATTGATTTGAGTTGATTTTTTATTCTTAGGTATACCGTAGCGAAATTAGTTGAAACTTGAGTCAATGTATTTACTCACTTATCTATATATCTCTAGTCGCAGAGATATAAATATTGTAACGTAACACTATTTTGTATAAAGGTGATTGGAATTCGTGATTACGAATTAAATTTTTTATGCTAAATAAAATATGTTTTCCAAAAATAATTAATTTGTTATCCTTGAAATGTTGTCTATAACTAATTAATAACAATATTAAAACAAAATTATATTATTTACAAACATATAATATAAAAAATCGATATACAGACAGATTCTGAATTTATTAATAAAAGTTTTATATAGTGAATTCGAACAATAGACGCACGGTAGCTATACCGCGATGCGTTCGTAACATTCATTCTCGAAGAGAACGAAAAACATTCATTCTGCTAAAATTGTTTTTTTTACTCACCAGCGCTCAATCGTCTTAAATGTTGTAAGTACAAATATTAATAGAAAAACTATTCAACTACTATAATACGAGTATACCTAATATTTGTAATTTTCTCCAACGTACTATAGTTTTGGAGACAATCTTTCTAAATTTATAATAAGCGTAAAATTCTAAATAATACAATATAATTGTGAATCGAGTTTGATCCCGTACCGGGTAAGTTGTTGCAATGTGCATACCTACTTTTCACTATAATAATAATCATTGTTTGGTTTCATACATTGTAGGTTTGTTTTTTTAGTATCTTCAAGGTTTTTGCTGTTTGATTTGAAACTTAAATGCTAAGTAAAGGTATCTAGATTATATATAGAACTAGTTCATTCCGAATATCTCATATTTTTAAATTATTTAAGTCATACTGGTTGCAAACCGTCATTTTGTTTTCACAACATTTTAAACTTGTGTAGTATCATTCACTGTTTATTCTTACATAACGCTTTGTATCTACTGCTGTAAATTACTGCTAATTTTCATTGTCTGGACTGCCGCATCACCCAGTTTGCTTCGTTGCTAATTGTAAACCTACCCCCTTGTATAAATGATAATCGGCTATGGCAGTCCAGAACGAAGAAAGTACTTATTATAACTCGATCCACACACGTTCCAGGAACTCCGTTGGGATTGGACTCTGACATCAGTCACCAACCAATAATCTACCTACAGCGCGGCTGTACGAGTTGCAACATCCGGCCATACCCAGAAAAGAAGGACAAGGGGAGTACGGTGTCGCGAAAGGACGGTGACCGCAGTAGATGTAAACTCATCGCTAGCCTGATCCACGACCCGCTTATTTTAATTTCTAATTCTTCTTAACTTGACTAATTCTTCTTAAATAAATGAACTAATTTTTGTCGTGACTTAATTATTTTTTTAATTGAATTTTTTTAACTTCATTTTGTTAATATACTTATTTTGCTCCCTCAAGCTCCCTTAAGAAGCTGGAGGTGACAATATAAGTATAATAATAATAATTTATTTTATTTAACGAAAAACCTTAAATCACATTATAGGAGTACAGGACACCTGCACTAGTCCTCTGACTGTATCGCAGCTGTCAGTGCCCTCCCCTAATAACTACATTATTGTCCCCTAATACCTACATTATGTCTATGATATAATATTTTACAATAATAGCAGTAATAAAAACATATGAGTATGTACGCGTACGTCTTATAACTTACTGGCGAGTGTTAATGTAAGTATTAACTGTATGTACGTGCGTGCGTGCATGTGTGTGTTGTGTGCGTGTGTTTTTTAATTAATTGCATAATTTTTTAATTAATTGCACTGTATTACACGATTTTTATTTGAAACGGATGGTCTTACAAAGCCACAAAACCTCTAGGTTAATTAAAATTCTTTAAATTACGTTTGGTCTTATACACCTTATCAATATGACTGCCGGTATAAAATGACCACGCGCTACAATTTGTTAAGTGTAGTGGTGAGTGTTGCTATTGTCACAAAAAAGGGATAGTGTCATACAGAATGTCTCTAATACGAGTGAAATAGACATATAACGACATAATGTGTATATTAGTAGAATATGTTCAGTCTGCTTACTCTATGTCTGTGGTATAAGTAAAAAAAAGCCACCGTATAATAAAAACTAGTTTTGAATCGATTTGTTACCATTTCTACAATCGAATTCACTGCATTAAGTGCTTCGCAAAATATTATCTCGTCTTATAACGCCAGGAGGTGCAACGAAAAAGTCGCTACCTAATCTAATCTAGCCAAGGACGGAATTATATATAAGTAAATGTTATTAAGTACTAGTTTTCCATTTTAATATATTTTTTCGGTGTCGTATCACTAAATCTATTTACCGAACTCATCCTAACACCCTAACATGGGGGTCAACTGAGGAAGCGTGCTCGTCGCGACCCCTGCCAGCCCTTTTCAGGGCTGCAATTCCTCTTCTGTGCATACCATGCGGGACAACGGCAATTATAATGTTAGGGCGTCCCCCGGAAGCGACGTACACCGGTCTGTCCCCGCTGGTGTGTGCAGAGTGCAGTTCGGCGTTGGGGACCGCCACCCAACACGCTGTGCACCTAGCGGCGGGAAGTGGAGGGAGGAGTGCAGAGTAGCTGCGTGGAATGTGAGAGGTGGGATTGAGGAGAAGATGAATGAAGTGATTGATATTATGGAAGAGAAAAGATTGGATGTGCTATGTTTGAGTGAAACCAAGCGAGGCGGCAGTGAACTTGCCGACTTGCCCGGAGGAGGCATCGCTTTGTGGTCAGGGGTACCACAAGGAGATAGGAGATGCCAAGGGGTAGGCGTTTTACTGTCCTCTCGTATGGTTAATTGTATGACTGAGTATGAATGTATAAATCCCAGACTGCTCTGGGTACGCCTCAAGATTGGGTTGACAAGAATTTTTGTTTTGGCAGTATATGCCCCAGTGTCCCCTGTCGGTTTGGCTGAACTAGAGCAGTTCTGGGAAAATGTTAGAGAAGTTCTAGCGACGGTTGAAGAGAACGAAAGAATTGTTGTGTGTGGAGACATGAATGGATGGGTGAGGTCATTATATCGAGACCACAGAGCCTGTGTAAGGATAGACGGTGACATGTCGCCCTGGTTTGAAGTCTGTTCTGGTGTCAGACAGGGCTGCGTGATGTCTGCCTGGCTATTCGTGCTGTATTTGGACAGTTGCCTCCAGAGATTGAAAGGTAATATGAGTGGTATGGGATGTGGTGACACAGTAGTAAACTGCCTATTGTACGCTGACGATGCTGTGCTAATAGCACCATCAGAAGCAGAGTTGCAGATACTAGTCACGTGCATGAAAGAAGATTGTGAAGTAAAAGGATTGAAAATGAATGTGAACAAAACTAAGGTTCTGGTGTTTGAAAGAGAAGCGGAACAAACGAAATGTGTGATTAGTGTAAATGGAAAATGTCTAGAACAGGTGAATGAAATTGTGTACCTGGGGAGTGCGTTTTCGAGGGATGGAAAATGTGAGTTGGATGTGGAGAGACGGGTAGCAGCCGGCAATAAAGTGAACGGTGCTCTGTCCGCATTAGTGGGTAGTGTGAATATATCTAACACTGCTAAAATGGCCATCCACAATGCGGTGTAAAAGTATGATAAATGCTGTGGAGATGCGGTCTCTCAGAAATATGTGCGGTGTCACGCTTGCGGACAGGATAAGCAATGATGAGATACGCAGTATGACAGGGTTGCACAACAGTGTTATTGTAAAAATGAAGAAAGGAATGCTTAGATGGTTCGGACTTTTGGAAAGAATGAGTGATGAAAGACTGACGAAGAAAATATACAGAGCAAAAGTGAGTGGTAAAAGAAGCCAAGGAAGACCAAGGCTGACTTATGAAGATCAAATAGCCAGAGTGTTAGCAGACGGAAATGTCAAAAGCACTCGCATACCTAGGCGAAAATGTGTGAGGAGAATGATGAGATTTGAGTAAGCGAAAGAGGTGTGTAAGGACCGCGACTCCTGGCGCTCCGTCCTCTCTGACTACCCCGTTGGGGATACAGCGTGAAGTTATGTTATGTTATGTTATGTTATCCTAACACCCGATTGACATTGGTCAAGTGTTTAGCGAAGTAGATAACTACAGTACATAAATATAGTGGTGTAAACCGATCGGACAGTGGCGAGTCAACTTGGCTTGCAAGTTATTTTTTTCCAATTTTTGGACAAGTGACGCCCCTCAGGCGTGCGCATTTCCCTGCATGGTTCTTGACTCGCCACTTGGCGTAGTGTAAACGGTTAAATTTAGTACAGTACAGCAACAAAAAGGTCCGCGTTAGCTGTTTTATGCGATATTGTAAACAAAATGATGTCTAAATGGTATACATTTACTTTAATATAGAGAAGAAGAATATAACGAATATAAAACGAAATTGCACGTATTTTCGATGTTGCTCGTCCATTTTGACAGAGTAATGTCACTTGACTTGCTGTAGTGTAAACGGTCACTGTCCCGGCATTCGCCACTCGCCACTGTACATGTACATGCCACTCGCCACTGTCCTTGACCAATGTAAATCGGGCATAACGTATTTCGATTCAATCGATTATGTTCCAATAACTTGTTCATCATTCTAGTAAGTTCGTATTACAATGTTTGTCGTACAATAATGAACCTTGAATTAGCTTAAATTCATACCTTACAGTTTTTAATTGGCGAATTAAACAAATTATGACGTAAACGCATTCCTTAGTGAGACTATATTTTTAATTAACATTTAATCATAGACCTTAACGTATTATGAATAAAATTACAATTGAATCGCAAAAGAAAGAAAACTTTCGTGATAGCATTTAATTTTAGACCTTAGTAGATCAAGAATAAAATTTAAATCAAGTTATGTCTACGTATTTTTTAAATTGGCGCAATGTTGTCAAATTGTTTGAGTGCGTAGGCGTACAGACAACTCGTCATTGCATTTGATTTACTTGTGGTAGTACTTCTTCTTCCGCAAAAAACGACAGAAAGTTTTGAATGAGAAATGAAGCGTATACCGCCTCCCATTGTAGGTACTCAATGGTCGCTGCGCTAGGCCTTGCTAGGCTTAATATCAAAAATCACTAGAAAGTCGCTAAAAGTTAAAACTGATTCTCCTAAGGGCGGACCTAAAATTTCGTTTTGGAAGGGCCACGAAAGGGCAGTGGTGACCTGAAACAACAAACATATAAAAAACGCTAACGTATAAGCAAGTATGTTGTCATAATTGTAACGATCACATAAATTATCGATAAAATTATAATATAGTTTATTATTATTTAACATTTGGAACTTCAGAAATTAAATTAACTATTCCTAATTTATAATTAATTATATTATCACTGACTCTAAATTTAACAGACATTATAAAAGAAGAAATCATATCGGTCTCGGATACAAATATTAATTAAAAACTAGACAAAGAAGACTTGACAATAAGCTTTTCAAAACCATAAGCCGTAGCCTTAGTCAAAGAGACCGCCCTGAATCGTACCTGATGCAAACGTGCCCATAACGCTCGCAGCATTGCCTTTTTGTATCGCAAGCGATATATGTTGCTCCAGGTACGACTCAGAACGGGGATCCAAACCGTTCTTCCTCAGCCGCAGCCCTAACTCCCGTATAAAACCCTTGGCCTCCTTACCCCACACTCCACTAACCTCTACGGAGAAAGATACAAAAATATACCTCCTTTTGAGAAGTTCATACTTGGAATGTTTTTGTACAGCCGCCCACTCCGCAGCAGCACCGCCCACCCGGGTCATACTAACATATCAAGCATCGACCCTTCTCCCACGGGATCAACGTCAGACCATCGGTGCGCTTGCCGTCCAAACGACTTACACCTGGAGGCTCGAGGTTACTTGGCACGCTAGCGGACATCAGGGCTCGCCGAATTACCTCATTTAACATGTGGTGTCGTGGGAAGCGACCGACTGACTTTCTGCAACTCAGACCGTGCAGACCTCTCGTGTCTACCGAGGCACCGCAAATGCAATTGTGAGGCTCACAAATGTTGCAACCAAGTATAAGAGCCACTGCCACTCTCAACGAACCGTCATCAAGAGCAGTGCCAAAATGTGGTGATGGGTGAGCATGCAGCCTAGCTCCAGACTCCTGGCAAGCCACTGCTTTAAGGCAAGCAACGTCAACTCCTGAAGACGCTTCAAGAATTTCCAAAAATCTCGCCTTGCTCACTTGGTCATCCCATTGTCGTTGCATTCCTGGATTGCCAGGCTGATTGGCGGTGGGACAAACCATTGAGCAGGCACTCAAGGCCGCTTCCATATACGGGATAGCTAAACTGGGTCCTTGGGTTTATAGAATATTAGCAACCAATCCAACGACCCCGTGGGAAGAAGCCAAGAAGGCCGATATGTTGGTGTCGCACACACGCTTGACACCTAGTCCACCATGGTGAATAGGCAGTGACGCCTGTAACCACTGTGCCTTATCAAGGTGAACATTCAGGATGGTTTCCAACGTGTCTTTAATTTCGTCGTCCAATTGAGAAACATCAATTGGAAAAAGCCACGTCGATGATCCTCATGTTAGGGAGTACGTTCCTAAAAGTGAAAATTTGATCCTCGTTAACGCCACCACACTGGTACAATTCGCACATGGAGCTGTTAATAATAAGTCCAATGTCATTCAGCTTGTGAAACGAGGTCTCTAGATTTGTAGCGACGACGTTTGGGGTGCCACCTATTGTACCATCATATAGATACTAGATGTTGAGTTGTGCTTTTAATGAAGTTATCACGTTGTTAATTGCCAAACAAAATAACAGAAGACCCAATGGATCACCCTGGCGCACCCACCTGCGATGCGATTCTTTGGTCGTTAAAATATAAATTACTGGGAGTTTCGTAACACTGGCCAAGGAAATGGCATGATCAGGGGATTTTATTCCTTGCTTCGGCCAGCATCATGCCTCTCTCTACACTTTTAAAAGCATTTCTTATATCTGATTTCAAGATTACATCGCCGGCCCACTTTGGGTCTAATAAGAAAGCTGGAGAAGCATGTATCGCCGCTTCACAACCTAACGGAATGCCAAAGCCCAACTGATGTGGACCCAAGAGATCCGCCATTTGGCCTTGTACAGCTTGACAACCCAACTTCGCTACCAAGCGACGTATAACGCTGCCCACCGTGATTGGCCTTATACCGCCGTCTTTCTTGACCAGCGCACAAAGAGACGCTCCATATAGAAATGGACAAACCTCATTGCATAACCTCCCCTCCATAAGGAAAATACACAATTTAGTCAGCGATTCTAACAACCGCGGACAGTCGCTAGCTGATATTGACAATAAGTCCTTGAGATGTTGTGGGCGTAAGCCGTCTAAACCACCTGCTGAGCTTGCATAAAAAGAGCTAATAGCTCTGGCCACATCCTCCACCGTGATTTCGGGACGCTGAATGGAGTCATCTAGTGCAGGTGGGCAAATAATCGGTCGCAGCGGAGCTGGATGTTTTTCCCGCAGACTAGCAAAGTGTCGGCATCAGCAGGTGCTAGGCTGCAATCAGAGCCCCTCAAGTCTCCGTCGTACACTTTAGTTTCTATCGTCTTATAAAACAACGGGGGTCTTCTAGGGATATTACTAGGAAGATATTCGAAAGTACCCTCGATATTTTTTTTTACCTTATTGGTTAAAGACTCATTCCCGAATTTCTCCGGGATCCTGAACGCTAGGTATGAGAAAGAAAGCAAATCATACCAGTCATCTGCTGCGTTACTCTGAAGGCACTTTTGAATGACTACACTTAATTTCTTAGCAGCCAAATTTCTAACGCCCTTTGGTATATGCTCTACAACTCTTACATTAGCCCTATAATCACCTAAACACTTCAGGCGATGTGCCGCAGAAATCACGGCAGGCTGGCCACTGAGGGTCACTGATTGCAAACCAGAGGCGAGTGCAGAGTCTGTTGTGAAGGTGAGCGTGGCAGTGTGTGTTCGGATCTGTGCTTGCGGGTTATGTGAATCGACAGCCCACGCTTAGTGGTGAACCGGCGTTGGAAGTCAATAGGGCAGCGCGGGCACGTAGGAGCTACGGCTGAGGTTACATCCATCGCGTGAGATTTAATAATGAGATATCCATTTATGTACTAAAAAAAATAAAAAAATAAACCGCCTTCAAAAAAAAACACTGAAAAGTATAAAATAACTATCCTTTACTAATCAAAACTCAAGTACAATTAAAATAACTTTATAAATATTATTATATATTTATTATAAATATAATTTGACAGTTACTGAAGTCGGTGCCAAGCCCACCAAACTAATAGACTATGTTGTTGCACATTGATTTGGCACCGACTTCAATAACTATCAAATTTAATTATATAGGTATGTGTATTGTATTTATAAAGTTATTTTAATTGTACTTGAGTTTTGATTAGTAAAGGATAGTTATTTTATACTTTTCAGTGTTTCTTTGAAGGCAGTTTAATTTTTTTTAATAAAAATTTTTTATTTCTACCTTTTGAGTGGTCTTGACCTAAATAAATATCTGGGGCAGGTCTGCAATTAACTTATTTCTAATTCCGGAGCGCAACGATATACAATAGAATCGTCAATAGAAATAAAGGTTATAACCAGGTCTTGTTATCTAGTGTATCTTCGAAGTCCAAGCTCCAATATCGGTGAAATTTAAGTGAGACCACCTCTAAAATATTATCTACCAAATGAAAAAAGAATTTTCGAAATCGGTTTATAAATGACGGAGTTATCAAGTAACAAACATACAAAAAAAAAAAACATACAGACGAATTGAGAACCTCCTTTTTTTGAAGTCGGTTAAAAAAAACAATATAAAATAATAATAATAATTGACAGATTATCAATACACGATATAATTAATTAACTTGACTAAATATTATCAAACTGCAGGTCACAATAAATCAAATATTTCCCTGGTCATCTGAAGAGGTCACAAGAAATACTTGGTTTTTGAATATATCTAATGTGATTGAACAAGCACCATGGAGACTTCTGGTTCTCACTCCTGGACTATCCGTTTAAGGTCGCGGATTGGTCCGGCTGTGAATTGTCTGCTAGAAGGGATTGGGTTCTGAAGATCCTGGGGATGATGACTCGCTATTGCAATTTTGTAATAGGCGTAGCGCAAGTTCCACAACACCACACACAGCAGCAACAACAATAACAAGATACCAGCCACAGAAATAAAAGTCACTATTGTTAAATATGAAATGTAACAGAAGCACTGAGCACTATGAACACACCATCAATTATTCATCACAACTATTATGTACTTGACTATTCGACGGCTTCTAAACAACTGAACTCTTACAAGACCAAAATCAGACTTTTATGCAGCCCCACTACACGCAGGAAATCCATTCTACCGTCGTTCTTCTTACTAAAATGTTACAAAATATCACACGTGAGTAATTTATGTGATTGAAATTAGTATAAAACTAACACTATGATCAATTAATCTATTTATAGATCGAAAACACTGCAGTTCACACCAACATTTTGGCTATTATTGTTTAGAATTTAAATATAAAATTTGTAAAATTATAACTAAAATGTCACATCACGTTAACATTACGTATGGTTTCTGTAAACTCCTAAAAAAAATTTCAAGTTTAAATGTTGAATATTTCAAGTATAGATCGATAAGTGATCGACGATAACACACTAGTAGGTAGTGCGTTATTCTATAGCCATTAGTCTATAGTTAAAAGTTTACTTAAAAATTTCAAGTTTTTTTTTCCGAGTTGAACAAAAGCGTATCGATTGTCTAAAATTATTTTGATTCATACTCCGATAGTCGTCAAATTGTCGTCATTTTTGTCGTCAAAACCTTTTTTTTTGTCGCTAAAACTTAAGCAATAGTCGACCTTCCTAGAGACAAAATCGCTGAATTGGCAACACTATATCACCGGCGGTGACGTAGCAGAAGACAAGGGTGTTGGCGTAGAGAAGGCACGGTAGCAGCGTAGACTGCCGGTATTACGCGGGCGCTTTTATAATTTACCGTTGCACGATTTTATTATCACAATTTTACCGTACACGATACAATAGGTAATGCTTCTATATTGTGTCGTGGAATAAGAAACTTTTTTAACGTCCATGGCACGACGTTATCGTCGACGGATATTTAAAAGCGTCTTCATACTGCAAACTGCAAATGTAACATACCTACATTGCATATATTTTGCTTCCATGTATTAATAGTGTACTGTATTGTGGATGGCAAAATCGTGGCGATAAAATCGTTCAACGGTAAATTAAAAATCGGTCATTACTATAATAATAATAATAATACTCTCAGACATTTCACACAGCGCCATCTAGTCCCAAAGTAAGCTGCATAGCGCTTGTGTTATGGGTACTAGACAACTGATATACTACTAATATACTTTTCTTTTGTAAATATATACATATTATACATAAACACCCAGACTCGAGACGGGAATCGAACCCGCAACCCCCGTTTTACTTACCAACGCGCTAAGTCGTTGCGCCACGGAGGTCGTCGATTACTACTCTTAAATCAGCCATTCCCAAAGTGGGCGATAACGCCCCCTTGTGGGCGCTGCAGGCCTAAAGGGGGGCGGTAAGAGACCCAGAAAAAAAATGGAGGCGTTGTATAGAGGCCTGGGGGTGATTTGTAATTTCATTTAGCTAGGAGGCATCTTAGACAACGACTGCATGAGCTCTCGACTCAGTAGACAAAATAAGTTTGGGAACCAGTGCCATAAATGAAAACAAAATGAAAGAGAATAAATATAAAAACAAACATTATTCGAAGCGTATTATTTAATGTTCTTCGTCACTGCAAATAATCGGTTTCGTATGTTTGATCAATTGGTTATGTTACCATGTTCACAGTTTTAACATGTTACTAAGGACACTAACTAAGAAGCAAGGACGAAATCAGTCAATAACATTACCGTATTAATGGAATGGCGAAAGCCACAACTATAAAGGAAGCTATTAAAAAATGGGAAGAGAAATCGGGTCAACAAGCAGCGACGGCGACCGAAGTGAGTCTGATTTTCCAGTGGCCGCCTATTGAAAAAATGGATAATACTCTTTCGTGCCTCGCTAACTGCGAGTAAGTTCATCAAATCATCACGCAAAATCAAGAACTAGCTCTCTGTATATTTCAACTTATCAATTAATATTATCATGTAATATTGTTAATATTTCCCCACATTTTAGGAAGTTAAGTCTATCGACTAATATGATTGAAAAAGTAAGCGGTTTAAACAGTTTAAAAAAGCTCCGGGTTTTGTCTCTTGGGAGGAATTATATAAAATCATTTGCCGGAATGGTAAGTTGAACTTACAGCAAAATATTACTAAGTAAAGAGAATGTAAAATTACTACGTTACTAAGTTCGTGTAAATAACGTTTTGTAACGTCATTAAACTTAAAGTTATACCTAGGCGAAAATGTGTGAGGAAAATGACGAGATTTGAGGAAGTGAAAGAAGTATGTAAGGACCGTGACGCTTAGCGCTTCATTCTCTCTGACTAGGCCGTTAGGGATACAGCATGAAGATATGTATGTATGTGTTAAACTTAAAACACTGCTAAATAAAAACCTTTGATTATTTATTATTTCGACAAACGATATAGATTGCTTAGAAACACTTGAAAGAATGTACCTATACCAAAATTGGTAGACACGCTTCTCGCCTAAGACAGTCTCATTTGAAACTATATGCATCACGAGGTAAAAATGTTGAATTCTCAAATATAATTTAACGTTTTTAAAGGAGCCAGTAGGTGATACTTTGGAAGAATTGTGGATTTCATACAATATGATAGAAAAATTAAAAGGTATTAACGTGCTCAAGAATTTAAAGGTATTATACATGAGCAACAACCTGGTTAAAGAGTGGAGTGAATTTAACAAACTACAGGTACTTTTTAACTTTTACAATATGAATTGTTATGTGTTATCCAAGTGGATAATATTTTACCAAGAAGTCTGAACTTCATATTGCAGGAGTTGCCTCACTTAGAGGATTTATTATTTGTTGGTAATCCACTATACGATGGCTGTGAACTCGAAACGTGGCGCACTGAGGCTGCTAGAAGACTGCCGGGTCTGAAGAAACTAGACGGAGAAACAGTATTACGTGAAGACGATCCACCATTGACAGTCGCTAATATGCAAGTAAGATTATAGTAAATAACGAATTGTAACATTATATAACTGTTATTTAATAAAAAAATATTTATTTTTCATTGCAGCCCGATGGCGGCGATGCTGTTGAAACTTTAGTCGGCGCGGAATCGAATGATTAACTTTAGTCGAGTATTAACATGAAGTCAAACGGCAAAATCTTTCAGTATAGTAGTGTGACAAAAAATAAGACATAGTTCCTTTACAAAACAGTTCTATTTTATTAGAATTTATTTGGAAATTAGAACATTGATATTATAGTCATGGGAATACGTTTGTCGATTTGATTTGTACGAGTAATATCATTGTAATATAATTTTACAGATTTACCAGTGCTAGATTTGTGTAATGTTCTAAAACGCGGTATTATATGTAAAGCTTACCCAGCCTTTGTTTCAGGGTTCCCTTTTTACAATTTATTGCTGTAGACTTTTGCAAGCCAGTATCTCTACCTAAAATCTGAGAAATTTCAAGTAAACCTTGTCTCGTCATAGAAATCTTCCTCACTGTATCACAATGGACACATTGGAACATTGGAAGCATTTGTAGCACGTCCCCTCACTAAGCGAGGGGCCGCTCTACTTGTGTGCCTCAGAACCATTGACATGTATATTTTGCAGCCAACTAGCTTAATTAGCCTTTCAGACGCCGCCGTCCAACTAGCGGCCTGGATGATATTCAGCCATTCAATAAAACAGCTAGGCAAACGACTTGGATTGATAACGTTTAACTACTCGTCTAACCCAGACATTTTGCCGTACAATTACAATAACCGTTTAATTACACGACTAGCCCTTTCATTGAACAATGTCATTCAACCGCACGCCTAGTTACGTAAAATTACAGAAAGTTCTTATAACTTTTCAAAAGAAAGTTTAAGATTTTCATAACATAAATGTTTCTAAAATAATATTATTTGCCACTTCATGCCACTCCCTTCATTACTTGTTTAAGTTTGCAATTGTTTTGTGGAATAAAGAATCTAATAATTTATTTCCTTCTTTTTGTAAGTTACCTTAGCAAAACATCATAGCAAAGCCACTTAATTAGTATTTTGTTATTAAGTAACGGTATTTGATCTCGTGATTACCAAATAATAAATAACTGCAACTATTATTCTTGCAAATTGATCATTAAATTAAAACTATACATTATTTTTTATTAGCAATACGGTGTTGAATTTCAACAGAATTTATATTTGTTTGTTTTTTAATATTTGTTAGTGATTCAAAAAGGTCACATCGATAATTTCATGTATTTTAATTTGATGACCAAATCTTTACAAGTTATTCTTCGCACAACTATCAGCGACGCTACTACTATAAATTAATTCCCTCTAATAACATAAATTACTTTTTACAAGATAGATACAAGCACTACAGGCAAATTAAAAAGAAATCTGTGATAAAGTACAAGAAACGATCGTAATTATGGAACTATGCAAAAATCAAGAGTTAATTCAAATGATAAAAAAAGAGATACATAGATGTCAGATTGTTCGCAGGTACAAAAAAAAAATTCGAAGTCAAAGCATACGGCATTTCCTAACTCAACAAATTATTTGGCTCCATCAGTAAATACCTGTATATTTTTAAAATTAACCGTGAGATTTTAATTCTTAATTGTTATTTCATAGGTTTAGTTATCCACTATTAAATACCTAAAATGTGATAGGAATTTTTTTACACTTTCTTGTATTTCCTTGTCATCCACAGCCACAAACCTAGCTGCAGTAACAACGGTTAACGAATGATCGATATAACGTTGATGTCGACTTACGGACATCACTAATTTTAGTTCAGTGTATGCCATGCAATTCTGTAAAAACTCGAATCACCCAAAGCGAGACTCGCTCGACAATTCACCCCACTTCGCATTCGAACTCACTTGACCTTCAAATGGAATTCTCTAAACCAAACATTTTAGGAGCGAAGTGCAGTGATCTTAGATGCGAGTTTATCGGGGATTGCTTTAAGAGTAAACATCTCAGTCGATATTTCGTCTTAGTGTATTTTAACTTCTTCTGAGACAATTACGTTAAATAAAACTCGTTTATTTAGATTGGATTGTTATATTTAGCGAAACTTCATAAAATTCATTTACGATAGTAGAAATCGCCGCCGCCACTCATTGAGGCGGCGCTAGTATCTCTGTCGACTTTAGAGCATACCAAGTCACAGTTGACAATCTCACCGCGGATTCAGAAGTGAATTTGACTAATTTGCGTTAGAGAATCGCACTACCACAGTACTTGTACTGTGGCACTACTGAGTTGTACGCCGTAAGCCAAGAAACCTATAGACTGCACCATAAACTTAGTAAATACTGGCGTATAGGCGAACATAGAGTTCGTTAACGTGTGACGATTTTTAATTTGTCAATGTTACCTATGAAATGAATGATTTCCTTGATTATTGCCATAGAGAAAATTATATATACATTATTGCGAAATGCAGGAAATACAGTGGAAAATTATTACTATAGTTCCATAGTAATGATGTAATAACTTTATTAGGTACCTTAAAATTTTAATTTCTTAAAAATTTCATTTGCCGAATCGGATTTACGCAGTATTTGTAAAATAAAATAGAAAGGAATGATTACGCAGTAACATACTCATAAAAAAGACGTCAGAACACAGAAATAAATGTTAACATTAATTTATTTTATAATTTAAAGAATACGACTAGTATGTACTTACATCTGCCTACTCGTATGTGATACGTTCCACTGCTAAACACAGTCATTTTATTTATTAATAAGCACATTATTAACTTTCGAACGCGTCATGGTGTCGGGATAAAATAGGTAATTAGCCTTAAAGTATAAACGCGACATAGACCCGTTAGTAAATATTGTAAGAGATCAATGGTAGTTTAAACGACGGAAAAAGAGTAATAAAATGCTGGTAATCTTCTGTCTTCGATTATTTCGTAAGATAGCAGTTAATCGATAACAAGCACATTAAATTATCGAATATTGAGAAAGAATCTTAAAAAGAACGAACTGTGAACCAAAAGAATAATAATAATACTCCAGACAATTACACAGATTGTGCGACCCCAAACTAAGCAGTAAGCTTGTATGGATACCACACAACGAACTCTGGGGGAGCGCTCCCAGTAACACCCAGACTAGACTCCAAGCCAATTTAGAAAAGTTCGTTTCCTAAATTGACCTGACTGGGGATCGAAACCGGGACCCTAAGCTTGGAAAGCAGATGGATATGCCACTGCGCCAACGGGCCAGTCGTATAGAATAATATACCCATTTGTAAGACATCCATTTAGGTTTTTACATTAGTAATCCACTCCTGACTACTTACTTAATCCTTAGTGGATTACACCAGTAATCCACTGTCCTAACATCAAATAGAATTAGTGAAGGGATTACCGTTCACTACTTCTATTTGATGTTAGAACAGTGGAATAAACTGTCGATCAAATTTTATCATAGATTACGAAATTCGTAGTTCTAACTGTTCTTGATCTTACGGCCCGTAATGGTAGATCTGTGACATACTCCCATAACGGTGCCATACCCAGTGTTGCCAACAGGTGAACGAGCTGTCCACCAGATTCGACTTCTAAAACCACCAGAAAACCACTAACCAAAAACAACCAAAGTTAAAAAGCCACTAAATTTGTCACTAAATCTTTTTTATTGTTAATATGAAAGAAAAATAAGCAGGGATATATGAAAAACGTTTATTACGAAAATGAAACATATTAAAATTATTACAAATCGTCATCAGATGTGTCTATTTCACCGCCACCATCATCATCAATTTCCAAGGAACGATATGATTCATTGGTGCCAATTTTTTTTATAACGTGTATTGGAATTTCATAGTCATTGCAGCATTTACCTATCACCCTCATACCGCAGCGTACTCTTAATATGGCACATAAAAGATTCAACTTCATACTATTCTTCTGTTTATTTTTTATAATGTTCATGCTGCTAAACAATCTTTCGACGTCGGCATTGGAGTGTGGTAATATTAAAAGAGAAATTGCAAAATTCGCTAAATCTTGAAATCTAGCTTCTCCTTGAGCGTCTTTAAAATGCAACACTTCGATCCAAAACTTTTTTGTGTCTTTGGTTTCACTCCATTTCATTAAATGTATTTGTCGCCACTGATCATCAACTTTTGCAATGAAGTCTGTTTTTTTATTTAATTGAGACATTATGTCGATTAGATCTTCTTTGTTGTGATTTAGTGCTTGTTGAACACTTACTCGAGAAATCTTTTTCATCAAAGTCACATTTTCCGGCAGCCTGTTTTTAATTTCTTCAATCAGACTAACTATAAACTGTATACACCGATTCCGTATTGATACTTCCTCTGCTGCTGGTAATCCTTTTTCTCTCATCTCTTGTATTTGTTTTTCAAATCGGAATCCCAAATAACATCTTTGATCCAAAAAATCACGAATAAAATTTTGAGTGAAAATATTAACTTTATTTATAGGTAACGTGACTTTGCTGACAAGCATATCTATCAGGTTGATCAACTCATCGCACAATTTGGTATGGTCTGTATCTTTTGACTCAAACATTTTGTTGACTCTGTTTATCTCAATTAATATTGGATATAAAAATGAAATATATGCGTAATTCATCTCGTTCGCATACATAGAGTGCAATAATTCTGCTATGTGACACCTTTCGTGGATCTTGGCTATAGAAAAATGAGTTTTTAGCTCTAGCCATTGCGTATATATTCTCGAGACTGCTGATTCTATTGACAACCATCGTGTCTGACATGCTTGAACGATTTTAAGTGGTTTATGGCCATCATTCATTGCTTTGTATAGCTCCTTATAAACACTTTGTCTAGAAGAAGAGCGAGCAAACCAATCATAGGTCTCCCTAATTAAAAATTCTAAATTCCTCGGCAAAAATTGCTTTGCAGCAGCAGAAACAGCCAGTTGCAAGGAATGACATAAACAACGCACTAGAATCAAATGTGGTACCTCTGCTTTCAACTGCGCAAAAACTCCATTATTTACTCCAACCATTACGGAAGCGTTGTCTGTACCAATGCCCATAAAGTTCTCTAGTTTCAAATCGAATCGTTTAAGTGTCTTTTTTATAGCGGAGACAATACCCTCAGCGTTGCATTCATGCAGCTCTGCAAGGTCTAAATATGTAGATACTATTTTTTGGTGTGCTTTACTATAATAAATTATAACCAAACCCAAATATTTCTGAACAGCAATATCTGTTGATTTATCAATCAATAAACTGTATGATTGATCCTTAAAATCTTGTTTTAAAACCTCAATGAAATGTGATGCTAATACATTTTTTATGACCGCGGTGCACTTCGTTCGGTGTAGTTGTACTTTATCTATTTCCCTTTGATGGCTATGATTGGTTACCTCACCTAAATGGTCAACTACTCGTATACTCGTATGCATGGCTGTAAACAAAGCAAGCCTGGCCTCTTCCTTTTTTTGACTTCCAATGGGTTCTGGTTTAAATGGTAATTTGGGTTGCTCAGTGATAATCTGCAACAATTTACAATAATGTAATAAGTTTAAAAAATAAATTTAAAAAAAAAACACGACAGCTCTCTCCAAAAAATAATATAGCCTATGTCACTCGGGATAAGAATGTAAGGATTCCAACGATACCCTAATTTTTTTTAAACTCCAAACAAATTACACTCCTTTTTTTGGGCAGTCGTGTAAAAAATAAATGCACTCTGTCTACTATGCTAACACTCATCAAACTTGGTAGGCGAGGCGGATTTATGAACACTACAATGCAAAATGTTGCATTCACGGGAAGCACTGCTGCCATTTTCACATCCCTCAGACACGTATTACGACACCCTCAGGAAGATAATATGAGGTAATGCTAAATGCGGTACCACATGGACACATTATTGACCATGCTTTACCGTAATAAAATAGTCGTGTTAGCTTACCTTTGCATTTTGTTGATGTTTCTTCGACATTCCATGTGATTTTAAGTCTCCATAATGGCTCCTTAAAGTGGTACCACAAAATTTGCACTTCGCTACTTGGCCAGTAGTACTTTCAATCATCTGAAGCCAATCTTTTAAAGCAGGGTCTTGCAGCCAAGAATCCCGAAACTTTTGAGAATACTGAGGTTTCGGCATATTTTTCATTAAGTGACCTATCCCTCGCGAACAAACTTCAGACAGTGAATAAGACCAATTTGAGAAAGAAGAAAGTTTAGAATATAAAAAATATTTTGCTGGAAATCCCCGTTTCACCTGGCAGAAAACTGCTATAAACAACATATTTTAAGGGAAATCCCCGTGTTACTTGACAACAGAGATTTAGTGTTGCTCACATAGTAAAGTAAATACCCCAAAAATAAATTAGAAATATTATGAACTGCAACGTCCAAACTTTATACTGGCGTGATTATGTACTAAATAAAAAAAAATAGGAAAAATTCTATTCCACTAAACCACCAGAAAAATCACCAGCCACTAAACGCAATATTTCCCCCACTAAAAGGGGGTTCAAACCACCAGATTTAGTGGAAAATCCACTAAGTCGGCAACACTGGCCATACCACAGAGGGCATAGAAAACAGTTCTCTCGTTCAGGAGTTGATAGCCTTGTACATCATGTTGCATCAGCGTGCATAGAGATATACACCCCACTTGATATGTATTAAGTTTCATTTTCACGACTATAAATAAACATCCTAGCCAATATTTTCCTGCTTTTGGATAAACCACACTATAAAATAACAAAAAAAAGAATTATTGCAATTTGATTTCTAGTTTCTGAGAATTACTTGGACAAAGACATACATACACTTATGAAATTTGCATGAAAGGTACGCCTATTTAGAAGCCCGCATAGACTAAAATATACGAATATTGTGCAGTGGCAACAAACAACAATATTACATTCAAACTGTTGGGCATAATGTCAATATGAAAACAAAAAACTTTCAAATGGATCGAAATTGAATGGATAACTTCTTTTTTGTAGTCGATTGAAAATATCTCAAGCTACTGAGGTGATATTGTTTTTTTTAAATATTAATGAACATTTCTGTATAAATTTGTCCTAACTGCAGAAGACAAAGATCGAATCATTAATAATACGTCAGACAATACACACCAATCATCTGATCTCAAACTAGCCCTGTGCTATGGGAACCAGACGACGATTACTGGGGGCGTCGCCCAGTACATCCAGACCCGAGACAATCTAGAAAAGTTTCCTAAATTGCCCCGACCGGGAATCGAACCCGGAACCTTCCGCGCTTGGGTACCTCTAAACCACAGCGCCATCGAGGTCGTCAATATTGCTAATACTGTATCAGCTATCAGATAACTATTCAAGTTGCAAATGACATCCTTTCAAACCATCGTTTACCTACACGTTAATATTTAAATAACAAAAAATGTTACAAAATATAAGATTTATTTTCAGGAATTACAACCTTAATTTATTGTACATATCTTCATAGAAGGCAATCACTTAGAACTATCTTAAACCTAATTATATTAGGGGACATATTCACATTTCAATCTTGGACTCTACAATCAAATATACCTATATTACTGCAATTTTCATTTTGAGCAATAATTTTTTATAAACATAAGAAAAATCAAGTAAACGCTTGAATTATTTTATACCAACAAATTGTCCGCGTTGAAAAATCTCATTTTTTAAATACTCACTGGTCTAACGGCACTGTGGTAATGCTTCCACTTAACATGAGTTTGATAATTCGTTCGAACGATAACTTTGTTCGACGGTTAATATTGAATATGAAATTCTTAAAATTATCTTGTAACTATAAAGTTAGTATATACTGGTGTTTAGAAGTACAAAGAGTGTAATGCAATATCTTATGATAGTGGCACGAGTAGGAAAGGGACAGCGAACAAGACGATATTGTAACCCTTTTTGAATGACAGGTCGTCACAAGTCGTCACGCTGTTGGCGTATATTATTATTCCTGTTTTATTTCAAAGAAGTACTGTATTTTTCAATAATGGTTACATATCCCAATAATCAAGGGAATCATTCATTTCACAGGTGACATTGACAAATTAAAAAAAGTCACGCGTCAACGGGCTCTATGTTCATCTATATGCCAGTATATACTAAGTTTATGCTTGTTACCTAGTGGGTGTTCCCTCAGTTCGTTTTGTATCTAACACAAGCTCAGTGTTCGGTTTGAGTTCACGCCATATAAGTATCCGGAGTATATGTAATGTAGAATTAACCAGAGCTTACAAACTCTAAATAATACTCAACCGACCGCACCGAGTCGGTGCTGGTTGACTAACAGAATCCTATCTCTGGTATCCTGAGGATGCTTCGTTGAGAGGCGAAACACGTGTCGATTGGTGGTTTTTGGAGTTTGAGCAGATAAAGATTTTGGGAATTTATCACATGAAATGGATTTCCGCAAAGTAACACCTGAGTCTATACAATATCTAAATAATACATTTTTATCAGTATAGAACTATACAGCTGGAATTTTTTACAACTCAGTCTTAATTATTTAATTATTTCGTAAATTTTAATGCCATTTATATAAGACTAGCGGCCCGTTCCGACTTCGCTCGGGTTGAATACATGATAGCCTATGTCTATATGGGATAATGTACCTTTCAAATGGCGAAAGAATTCAAATATGTGCAGTGTTTCCAGAGATTACTGTCCACATATAAAGAAACTTACTCTGCTCTCTCTCTCTATAATATTAGCACAGTACAAGTAAGCAAGCAGTATTATATCTCGGCAGTGTCTGAGATAATTACGTACGGTCGTTCGGTACGTGAACACGCAATAGGGCTGCCGACTGGGACTTACTGTTTTTCTTGGGTTACGTATTTGATAATAGGTACTATATTAAATTGTTGTATTATCTTTTCATTTTATGTTACTGCAAATTTCGTAAGCTTGTATTTATATAATTCTAATAGTATTTTATATCTAGTTTCAAAAGCTTGCGAGTTAGTATGGTGGAAATGGACAAAAAAATGAATTTTGTGTTTTTTTTGTGTGCAGTATAATTAAAAATTAGCAACAAAGTAACTAGATCATTATGATAATATATTTCCTACAAATGAGCAGCAGAGAAATATTTCCGATTTCGATATAGATGTATTCAAACATCCATACACTGAACAATATGCTCGTAAACTTGATGCCATAATATGTCGTCAGTAAATGAGCGGGCGCGTCTCACACCGTCCGACGACAACCGCGACTGTTGTATGCCGAGAAATGCCGAGATTTCGAGGCGCGTCGTTTGGGAGCGTTTGTATGAAGATAGAATACTGTTTGCTTACTTGTACTGTGATATTAGTATAGAATAGTGGTCACACATACGACGCTGTAGGGTGATATGGGCTGAGCACTACGTCGCGAAGTGGAGTTGACTTCACAAACAAAAATGAACGTTATCACGCACACCGTATTGTTTATTTTCATTTGTATCGACTAATGCAACCACAACTTAATTTTAAATTTGGAATATTAAAAAATATAATACAGATTATAGATAGTTGAAATCGATTCAGGTAATGATTCCGTTCAAAGTAATTAATGGTTTCTGATTAATTAAATTACACGTATTCTGTAAATATTATATATCTATACAAATAAAGATCAATAGCTACATTTATTGCGGAGCATCACTTGAGAAGGGCTTGGCCGACTTTTTGTTGTGGTCGTAATAACCAGGACGAGGTTTGGACGAACGAACATTTTTGGTAAGTCTGAAATTTTGATGGTACTTTTGTATGAAAATCTAATTAAAAAAAATTTGGTGTTTTGCAAACTTTCAACATCCCACCCGGTCGAAGCCGGGGCGGGTCGCTAGATGTTCTACTGAGTGATTCATCATCATCCAGTTTAAACTATTGAAGCTAGACACATGACATTCGGACAGCAGTTTTCTTTTGTCACATAGTGCCAAGATAAGAAGATATTTTCCCAAAATTAACCCCTAAGAGTGTGAAAAGGGGGGCAAAGTTTGCATGGAAAAAAAACATTCTTTATTGATTTGAAATTTAGCACAACATTTTTCAATAAAAATAACTGTTTCAGCGTTTATCAAATTTCATACCCCAAGGATCGCATTCCACGCGAAGTCGCGGGTAATAGTTAGTATTATATATAATATCACATATGTTTAAAAATAATACAGATTGTTGATAATTCAGGGTTGCCAAACTGTCGTTCGTAGGTCGCATGTCCATGTTTCATATTTAAGAAAAACTATAAAAGGTTAGTGTTGGCAGTAGTCAAAAAAAGCTAAGGCTGACTTATGAAGTAGACCTGTGTCAATCGTTCATTTTCAAAGATTCGATCGTTAAGTATTGATATTATAAAGATTCAGTCAAATGACTCAATGTCATTGATTGTATACAGATACAATCATATATTTTTAATTGAAATGAAAGATCGAATGATGTATGAGTGAAAGATCGGACGATTATATAAGTAATCCGATTTACAATTTCGATATTTTTATAGTTTTTATTATATGTAATTCTGCCGCATTTGTAATTTTGTTTGTTTTAAAAAATGTATTTTTTTTTAATTTCACTTTATCACATTAAATGGCATAGACAATAAATTAAATATCGATATGTATCGAGATCGAAAACGAAACGATCAAATCAATTAACGATACATTGGTTCAAATGTGATTGCAATTAATGTGAAATTATTGTAATCAAATACTCAGTGCTATATAACGGAGTCTCAGTTAACCTTTAAGGAACATTTATAATGCATTTATAATATAATAATACAGGTATGTATTATATACATATATGTGTTGTGTATAGCGGACATATTTGTCGTATATTTAAAAAAAAAGATATTTGTCATATATTACATATAAATTCTTCGTAGATGCTGAGATGTTGTGATGGCGTTACACTGCGGACATATTTTTTTAGCTTTCAACGACTGAAGCCAGCATACCTGAAAAAATTATTAGACATCTTTATATCTGGCCCGTTTACCGATTTTGACCGATGACGTTGCCCAAGACTGGACCATTGGTGCACTGGCATATGCATCTGCGTTCGCAATTTAGAGAAACGAACTTTTCTAAATTGACTTGGAGTTTGGGTGTTACTGGGAACTCCCCCAGAGTTCGTTGTGTGGTACCCATAGTTCAAGCTTACTACTTAGTTTGGGGTCACACAATCTGTGCAATTGTCTGGAGTATTATTATTATTATATATGTATAATTCTTTTGTAGGTATGTCACTGTATTCAACGATTATAGTAATAATAATAAAGCAGTAAGCTTGTACTATGGGTACAACACGACGAACTCTGGGGGAGTTCCCAGTAACAACCCGATTGGACTGATATTGATGAAATTTTTTTGGGACCCACTCAACGAGTCTCTGGATAGTTGAGGTTCACAATTGGACCCGGTAGATAGCGTTGCAATTGAACAATTGAACTTTTTATTTCGGGCAGGACAACATCTGTCGGGTCCGCTAGTGTGTTATAAATAAGCCGTATCTGTAAACTTTTGTAAGAACACAAAAGCCCCTCCGGCCACAATTTCAGTTGTATGACGCGATTCTTCAGGGTTTTCTCTTATTTCTTTCTTATTCTTACACCAGCGAATACTGTAGTTGTGAATTGCTTGTGGGTTTCAATATGCATGGTATACACTTTTTGCTTCATGTATCCCAGAAATAAAATCTAAGGGTGTACGATAGAAGGATCTTGGTGGTCAGGCAACAGTCAATTCTTGAAGAAGTTTATGGAGTATGTTAAGGTGAACGCCCACTTATCCGAGCCGAACGCGTCGAACAAATCGAAGTCAAGGAGACCTCGCACAAATATCAGCACCGATTCGGACGATTCGATGCGGGTACAGGTGTGCGAAGTTTCATAGGATTTCTTATAAAGGATTTTAAAATTCGTTTCGTTCGGACGTTCTATCTGTTTGACTTGGATAAGTGTGCATTCACCTTTAGAAACATAAATCACCACTGAATTAAATGTTAAGGACTATACCTCACAATAGACATGCCAGCACTGTATAGAGACTGCGGGAGATATATATGGTCCGAGACATATTAGACACTTCGCTTCAGATGCAGCATTTTGTTTCTTTTCTAATTCCTTTATTCTCGCTTTGAGGGCTTGAATTCTGGTCTGCAAAAAAAAATATCCATGTAACACAATAAACCGAAAAGCATACATACATATTGTTACGAGCTAAGGGTAATAAGATGCCTGTTAAGGGTGCAAAGTGTTTATTTTCCTTCGTACAAGCAGATGTGAAGAACACGCCAACTTAATTACGGCGGTCCCTAGTCTTCGTAGTCGCCCTCGAAGTAGAGTTGAGAAACACTGACTCGGCGGCGGACACGGAGCTTTATTTATAATCGGATAAAACGAGGGTGGAACTTTCTAGCTAATTACGCTCGTTAACGGTAATTCGACATTGTTCTCGACGCCGCCTGTTCGCATGAGTCATAGGTACATGACACGTCATCGCTTGGGAATATTCGAGGTGCAACTTGGTTCTTCTTTCTTCATTTGACTTATACCGTTCGATAGTAGGCCTTAAACCTAACAACAATGCGTTTTTAAGTCATAACTCTGCAAAGCCTAGGTCTCGAGATATAAGCACTTAAAGTTACGTCTCTAGTTCCATTAAAAATCGACCTTATGTCTTACGCATAAGGTCCAACCGTAACAATATCTTCACGCTATATCCCTAACAGGGTAGTTAGAGAGGACGGAGCGCCAAGCGTCGCGGTTGTTACATACCTCTTTCGCTTCCTCAAATCTCATCATTCTCCTCACACATTTCCGCCTAGGTGTAGGTGATACATAGTAAATAGTTACATACTAACAACAATTACATAGGTCGACGACCCCAGCGTAAATCATCGAAACACAAAATCATACATGTTTTTTAATCGTTAAATTGACCATTGATCCTGATAACTAAAGATACAAAGTCGATTGAACAACAATCGATTTTGTTTCTTTAGAAGGGTGTAAAATATATCTTCTTAAAGGCCAATTTAACGATTAAAAAACATGTATGATTTTAAGTTTCAGTTTCGATTATTAACGCAGGGGTCGTCGACCTATTTAATTGTTGTTAGTATGTAACTTTTTACTATATATATACTATGTAATTTTTAAATCTATTGTAAGACATCGCGCAGCAGTATAACGGAAGTGTCAATACCGCCGAGAAGTTATTACAAAGCTGTAACCTGTTAACTGTACTCCGTTGGGGATACAGCGTGAAGATATGTATGTATGTATGTAAGCTGTTGTGCCACATGTAATGGATAAACTATTCGACTGATTTTAAAAATTCTTTCACCTATAGAAAGCTACATAATCAGCGAGTAACATGGGTTGCATTTTATTTTCAAAAAAAATTATAACTGCGAAGCCGGGGGGGGGGATGCTAGTTATTCATATACACATAGACGTGTCATAAAGAAAATACCTCAGCGCTAGCTTCCACTAAACCGTTGGGTTTATGTCCAAGCCCGCTCCCACTCAGGACACTCTCCATATTGTGGTCTGACCGAGTGGACTGGTCTACAGATGGCTCTGCTGCTTGTATTTCATCCGATTGGCATATTTCTGCCTGGAAACGAAAACAACAAGTGAGTTCAATTCGGGTACAGAGTACATTACGTAGGACATTTGTAAAAAGGTTTCCTAAATTTAATTTCTGGATATTTATAAGTTATAACTAGTGATGTGTAGGATATCCGTATCCGTATCTGCGGATATCCGAGAGAGAAGAAAGATCCGGATCCGTATCTGTTACTTTTTGGCGGTTCTATTACCTTATTAATTTTCAATGCATAGATTAAATTCTATATAAGTCGAAACATGTCCTGTCACGCAAAGCGTCAAGTGGCGTCAACTATCGTTTCAGGGTCACACGCACAGACAATGATCGAATAAGAAAGTTAAGATCCGTATCCGTATGCGCGGATCTTGACACCAAATATCCGTATTCGGATCCGTATCCGCGAATATACATTTTTAACGATCTGGCACATCACTACTGACTATGCAAAGAGAAGGATGATTGAATTGTTTTAGTTTCGAGTAAAGATACAATGATATGGCCTGTTATTATTGATGCTGACTGTACATGTATTGTTACAGTATAGCCTGTGGCACATCGCAAAACGATCTGGCACATCACTAGTTATAACACAATAATATAAAAGTGTTGTCATTTTGAAGTAACCATTACAATAATAATAAATATTTATTTCATGGCTATATGCTCATATGTTCTTATTAGGTAACATTATAATTAAATGAAATAACATTATGTAAGAATGCATGTATTATTGAAGCACGTAAGGATCGCGACACTTGGCTCTCCGTCCTCTCTGACGACCAAGGCTGACTTATGAAGATCAAGTAACCAGTGTTAACTGACGAAAATGTCAAGAGCACTCGCGTACCTAGGCGAACATGTGTGAGGAGAATGATGAGATTTGGGGAAGCGAAAGAAGTATGTAAGGACCGCGACGCTTGGCGCTCCGTCCTCTCTATCTACCGCGTTAGGGATACAGCGTGAAGATATCAATGCATATCAAACTAAATATAAATAGATACATAGTAGTCAGAGAGGAGAAAGCGCCAAGTATTGCGGTCCTTATCTTTCACCTCCTCATTCCTCTTCATCTTCTTACACGGTTTACCTAGTTTTACAAAGTGCATTTTTGGCATTTCCGTAAGCTAACACTCTGGCTATTTGATCTTTTTAAGTCCGCTTTGGTTTTCCTTGCCTTCTGTTACCTACTCACTTTCGCTCTGTAGATTTTCTTCGTCAGTCTTTCATCACTCATTCTTTCTATGTGCCCAAACCATCTCAGCACTCCTTTCTTCATATTTACAATAACTCTGTCGTGCAACCCTGTCATACTGCGTATCTCTTCATTGCTTATTTTGTCCGCAAGGGTGACACCGCACATTTTTCTAATAGATCGCATTTCTACGTCATTTATCTTACTTTCACTTGATTTCGGGCATATCCAGACCTTCCTACCATATAATAGTCTGTAATATTGTCAGGTCGAAACACTTACTTCCGGTGCTATCCTGGACGGTGAATACTGTGGCGGTCCGTACAACTCCGTGTCTTCATCACCATCCACCACCTATCACAATAAAAAAAAACTGATTCAATATAAGTCGTATATACGATTATTATTTACTGTGAGTGGTTACACCATAAATTGTATTGTATTTACTATATAATTGTGTCATGTACTGTGTTGTGCCATTGAAATAAATATTATTATTATTATTAAATTTAGTACATATACTGGCGTATAGACGAACATAGAGCTCTTTCAGACTTTTTGGCGGGAACGGCAGAAGTGAGGTTGTCATTTTATTTAGATTTTCTATTTTTTACATTTTTAGGAGTTTTAAAGTACAACAGTGATAGTATATATAGTAGAAGAATTTATCTATTTATCACTGAAGACATTGGTTGTATAGGCTATAGGACCAAGAAACATACAACATTTCTCCCTCTACGGTACTACCAGTTATTGTTCTAAGCTCTTCGTACCCCTACTAAAAAATGTGGACTTTTTGGCGGGAACGGGAGAAGTGAGGTTGTCATTTTATTTAGATTTTCTATTTTTTATATTTTTAGGAGTTTTAAAGTACAACAGTGATAGTATATTGTGTTTTAAAGTTCTGTGTAAGAGAAAAGAATGGAGATCCAAATAAACATGAGTAGCTGAAGTTTTTGCGCTCTTCCAAGAAGTCCTTTTTAACTTCAGTAAAGCCTACTATCACTTTACTGGAGGAGTGTTAGGGACAGTTAATGTTTCTCCAGAAGTTACGTCATTAGGCTGATGGTCTTGTTACCAATGCCTTAAGAAATATAAATAAATAAATAAAAAATAGAGCTCGTTGACGTGTGACGATTTTTAATTTGTCAATGTCACCTATGGAATGAATGATTCCCTTGATTATTGCGATATGTAATATCACAATCACACACAGAACACGTAACTATTATTGATAGTACAAAACAACTATTCTTTACTAGTCAAAACTCAAGTACAATTTAAACTTAACTTTATGAATTCGATTTCAATAACTGTCAAATTTAATTATATAGATATGTGAATCGTATTTATAAAGTTAAGTTTAAATTGTACTTGAGTTTTGATTAGTAAGGGATAGTTGTTTTGTACTTTTCAGTGTTTTTTTTGAACGCGGTTTAATTTTTTTTTTAATTTTTTATTTCTCCCTTTTGAGTGATCAACCTAAATAAATATCTAAGGCAGGTCTGCAATTAACTTCTTTCTAATTCTGGACCGCAGCGACATACAAGTGAATCATCAATATAAATAAAGGTTGTAACGAGGTCTCATTAGTTAGTGTATCTTCAAAGTCCAAGCTCCAATATCGGTGAAATTTAAACGGGACCACCTCTAATAATAAATAAAGCAACAGCGTTCTCCATAGAGTGACGACTTGTGACGACCTGTCATTCAAAAAGGGTTACAATAGCGTCTCGTTTGCTGTCCCTTTCCTACTCGTGGCACTATCATGAAAGATTACATTCTCACTCGTCCTCTTTGTACGTCTATACGCCAGTATATACTAAGTTTATGGTTTATTCACCAACCATGAAACAAATTTTGAAGTGGATATTTCTTTTAATTATGTGATATATTTACTACATACTAGCTAGCCGACAGACGTTGCTTGCCCAAATTTAAATAAATTCGTTTGTGATCATAAAAATCCTATCAAAAGCACTTAAAGTTTCTTTTGAATGAATATTTCAAATGCCAAAAATTTATAATATCAAAACTGTTTTCACGAAGTAACACCGAATGGGTCCGAAGACGGTTCCTGTCTGTTATGGATTCAGACCTCCCCGTACTGTTTCTGTTAAAAAAAACACTATTGGTACTCAATACGGTGAGTAACGTAGCGTTTGTTAGCAATACCGACGATTAAACATAAAGAGGAACACTGGCGCCCTCTAGCAGAACGCGACGGTGTTCGTGACGTCATCAACAAGAACGACTGACGGCTTGTTCCTCACTACCGCTGCGAGCTTATATAAGTCAATACTCGAGAGCTCCACGACTCTCTCTATTGCTTTTTACCTTCACGACTGCAGCACGAAGTGTTTGAATACAAATTAATTAATTATTAATTGGTATTAAATATTAATATTAATCGATAATTTAAGTAAAGTTTGGGGTGTCCCATCGCTATAAGTATATAACTTAGTATTTAATTTTATCGTAGCTAACACGTTATTCATTGACACGTTACACTAGTTTCTCAACCATTTTCATGTTGCGACCCACTAAAAAGCCAACAAATTAAGTATAAAGTCTTGCGAGCCCTTCACTATGAAATTATAATTATATTGTTACGGTTGGACCTTATGCGTAAGAAATAAGGTCGATTTTTAATGGAACTAGAGACGTAACTTTAAATGCTTATATCTCGAGACCTAGGCTTTGCAGAGTTATGACTTGAAACGCATTGTTGTTAGGTTTAAGGTCTACTATCGAATGGTTTAATCAAATTAAGAAAGAAAAACAAAGTTGCACCTCGAATATTCCCGAGCGATGACGTGTCATGTACCTATGACTCGTGCAAACAGGCGGCGTCGAGAACAATGTCGAATTACTGTTAGCGAGAGTAATTAACTAGAAAGTTCCACCCTCGTTTTATCCGAATATAAATACAGCTCCGTGTCCGCCGCCGAGTCAGTGTTTCTCAACTATCGTTCGAAGCGACATATCGAAGCGGCATCAAGGCGAATTACATAGATCACTACCACGACTACTGCGACGACCTTGGATAGAAGAACTCTGCGGGAACGTTGTTATTGAGTGAAGCGTGTGCCTTCGGTGACTACTACGCGAGTACCTACTTTGAGGGCGACTACGAAGACTAGGGACCACCGTAATTAAGTTCGTGTGTTCTTGACATCTGCTTGTACGAAGGAAAATAAACTCTGCACCCTTTACCGGCATCTTATTACCCTCAGCTCATAACAATATTTTTGATTCTACCCGTGCGAAGCCGGGGCGGGTTGTTAGTAATATTATAAAGAGGTAAACTGATTGTATGTAATAGATAAATTCAAAAACTGCTAACCGATTTCCAAATTCTTTCACTTAAGAAAGCTACACTTCATGTTGTTATTACAACGTAATATTTTATTTTGTAACTACCTTCTATCACAAATAGATGCACAATCTTCTGTAAAATCTAAACAAATTATTGTCCGTATTGACATATACATTTAAAATATCGTATAGTATTACATCTAATATTGTGCTAATTTAAAGTATACCTTACTGTCAAAGCATAAGGTTATAAAGGCTGGTAAAAGATTCTTGCATGACATTGAAACGAGGTTTGTTAAAAAAAATAATTAAAATGCAATCTTAGGTTTCATGCTTAAGGTATAATTCACCTAAACATTTTTATCGTTATTTACGCCATTTTCATTTGTTACGTGAAGGTGACAAGAATAAGACATATATTGTCAGGCCATTTTTGAAAAATACGATCAAAATAGGATTACGAACTTAATAAAAAAGACTCATGTAACATTATTATAACGAAATAATAAACACGTAAATAAAATTATTTAACTTATTTACCGAAAATAAGAATCCCCGTCTCTTTTAGCGTTCTCGACGTGTCGTTTTTACAATCATTGAAGGAGCACTTTGTCATCTTCGCTGTTCGCGTTTTCGAATACTACTAAAACAAAAGTGCACTCAAATACTTGTTTCGAGTGCACATTTGGTTCGGAAGTTTTTGGAGTGTTGATTGTGTATCTTGTTTTTATATATAATCGAAGCATGTCTTATACTCATTCTTACAACTACTAATATTTGAGATGTAAGTGATAAGTTCCCTTGCAGCGAGGGGCATATTTAATTCGTAGATCGCGTACAAGGTCACAATTTACTGAGTAATATCTGGCACATTATGCAATGAGACTAAGGAAATTTTGTGTCAATGTAGCTGGTATTAGACAATAAAAAAAAGATTTTTGAAAGAAGTTGCTTAATATGACTTACAGCAGGTGCGAGTTGCTAGAAATCGTCACGTAACGAAAAAGTGTTACACCCCTCCATTTGACTGTCTCTGTCTCCTAACACACGCTAGTTAATCGAGGAAGGTGGGGCGTTTCGTTAGCTCTATACATAGATTCACAGTGATCTTTCTGTCTCTGTCTTATACAAGGTTATTTTGAAAGGATGAGTAAATACGAGAGGGTATTAAAGTACCCATAACAACGGAAGACTTGCGTTCTACAACTTCGACACAAGTCAATAGTTCTAGTGTAACACCTCAAACTTAAAAAAATAAAGATGAGGCAACCCTTATATCAGCGTTTTTACGTCGCTAGCAAAACTTTGGAATATAGCGCATAATGATAGGGTTGTACATTTTTTCTTATTAAATGAATGTTTTTTTTTGTATGGTAAACAAAATAAACATATCCCGTAATTATTAGATTTACAATATAACAGTCAACAGTGACATGTTATAACCCCGACGGATTTATACCCCCTTCCACAATAACCTTGTATATGAGTGTGTGTGTGCATGCGAGTATCGAGATTCGAGCAGATTCTGCAGCGGACTGTACAACCTCATTACTTTACATGATGAAATTTCGTTAAAACTTATTTGTTCTATCTTTTCGTTTTAAGTATGTTTCGATCACAAATAAAAAAGTAGATACACAATCAACGCTCCAAAAATGTCCGAACCAAATGTACGCTCAAATAAGTATTTGAGTGCACATTGAGTGAGTCACATATTATGTGAATTATACTTTACGCACGAGACGTAAGATTCCATTTTAAATATTTTTTTACAAACATCGTTTCAATGTCATACAAGAATCGTTTACAAGCTTTTATAACCTTGTGGCAGTAAGGTCTACTTTAGATTAACACAATGTTACCGATAATACTATACGGTATTAAAAAGATATACGTCAATTCGGACAATAATTTGTTTAGATTTTACAGGAGATTGTGCATATAGTTCTTTATTTGTGATTGATGATTATATGTGTTTAGTCTCATAATCTCAACTAAATTTTGAAAAATGGAAACTGGCAGCTAAGGAACTTCGCTCCTGACGGGGTCCCCCACCGCACACCTTGTTTTGGTTGTCATAGTTCTGAGATGGTCCGAGTTTCCCTGCCCTCCTCTTGCGACGTGGAAGTGTACTCACCAGCGCCTGGTCGTGGGAAGGCCTCCTCGCGCCCGCACCGGTAGGCCCGGCAGCCCCGGAGGCCCCGGCGGCGCGGGCCTCCGCGGCCTGCAGTGCCGCAGCCCTAACTCGCCACTCGCCACACCACTGGTACTCCGCACCGAACCCACTTGATGGTTCATCGTTCTGCATACATATGCCATACCATATACTACATTTGATTAGTAAAAGGCGATATTAATGGTATGGAAACCCGAGGTCGTGATAAATTGGTTATTCCAAAATTTAAATTACATGTCAAATGTTTAATTTTTGGATAACTGCATTCGTTTTTATAATAAAGTTCCTCAAGAAGTCACTCAATTAACAGAAAATATATTTAGATTAGTTATAAAAAGTACATTGATTAGACAATCATACTATAAAATAAATGATTTCGTTGAAGATAAAACAATAGTCTGGAAATGATCATCTCTGCACATGCATTTACTGGCTCTCTGAATATTGTATTCCAATAAACCTTTTGTAAAATGATGTTGAAAAAATGATACCTGACTGAGTTTCTTGTCGGTTCTTCTCAGTGTCCAGGTTCGCTTTTCTCTTCTCTTTAAACCGAACTAAAGTCGATTTGACGTTCAAAAATACCTTGTAATTGGGTTTACTTGAATAAATTGATTTCACTTTGACTTTAGTATACAAAGAGTTCTATCCAAGGTGTCAGACTCGAAAAATCTATATTCATATTATAAAGAGTTAAATTTTGTTTGTATGTAATGGATAAACTCAAAAACTAATCAATCGATTTCAAAAATTCTTTCACCTATAGAAAGCTACATTATTAGCGAGGAACATGGGCTGTATTATACTTTCAAAAAAATTCTATCCATGCGAAGCTAGTATTAAAAAAGGCAAAGTCAAATCAATTTATTCAAGTAAACCCAATTACAAGGTATTTTCAAATTTACTTTAGTTCGGTTCAAAGAGAAGAGAAAACCTGGACACAAGAAACCGACAAGAAACTCAGCCAGGTATAATTTTTTCAACACCAGTTTACAAAAGGTTTATTAAAATACAATATTCAATAATACAATAAAATACCAAAGGTAACAAAACACACTAAAAACCACAGATCTACCACTATTAGATATCGCTTTTGTCACACGTCACACGAATGAAATGTATGGCGTAACCCGTAATAGAAAGGGATAGGAATAGACATATTTCATCTCTATCAGTATGATTCATATTTTAAGACTTTAAGCTACATTTGACAGACCTATAAACAAAACGAATCTTTATTCGTTAGTATTTTTAAGTTTAATTCTTGAACTTTACAAGTGGAAAATCAATATAGGGTTTTCCATTAAGGACGCTTGCACTTCAAATATAAATTAATCAGGTTAGGTATAAGATATAACATATTAATATTTTTATTTGAAAAAGTATTTCATTACATTTTTAATGGAAAAGAATATCAGCCAAATGACCGCCGCGGCTTTGCTGGGCGGTGCGTATTCGGGAGGTCTAATCTTCGATGACTCGACCGCGTAATCGGTATCGATATCATTGATGGCATTGATTATGTTGACTTTTAAGGCATCAATCGTTTGCGGTTTATTCGCAAAGACCTGCGGTTTAACGTATCCCCACAAGAAAAAGTCCAGTGGTGTTAAATCACACGATCTCAGTGGTGACGTCACCAAAACGCGAGATAACCATGCCGTCGAATTAGTCGTGCAGAAGATTTGTTGTTGCTTGCGCTGTGTGGCAATCTTGTTGGAACCACATGTCGTTGAGACCCATGTCTTCTAATTTAGGCCACAAAAAATTGGTTAACATCGACCTGTAGTACGATTCTCTAACGCAAATTAGTCAAATTCACTTTGAATCCGCGGTGAGATTGTCAACTGTGATTTGGTATTCTTTAAAGCCGAGAGATACTAGCGCCGCCACGATGAGTGGCGGCGGCGAGTTGTACTATCGTAAATGAATTTTATGAAGTTTCGCTAAATATAACACTCCAGTCTAAATAAACGAGTTTTATTTAAGGTAATTATTTCAGAAGTTAAAATACTCTAAGACGAAATATCGACTGAGATGTTTACTCTTAAAGCAATCCCCGATAAACTCGCATCTAAGATCACTTCACTTCGCTCCTAAAATGTTTGGTTTAGAGAATTCCATTTGAAGGTCAAGTGAGTTCGAATGCGAAGTGGGGTGAATTGTCGAGCGAGTCTCGCTTTGGGTGATTCGAGTTTTTACAGAATTGTATGGCTGTACCTCTCACCAGTGACAGTTATGGAAGCGCCATCTTCGTTTTGGAAAAAGTATGGGCCAATGACCCCACCGAACCAAAATCCACACCAAACAGTGACTTTTCTGAGTGCAATTGCAACTGATGGGTCTCATGTGGATTATTATCTCCCCGAATCCGACAATTTTGTTTGTTAACACAGCCACCCATCCAAAAATGGGCCTCGTCGCTGGTAACAATTTTCCTTGACTTGACAGTGTTTTGTGACATAGTGGTACTGC
Source organism: Zeuzera pyrina (assembly GCA_907165235.1). NCBI lineage: Eukaryota > Metazoa > Arthropoda > Insecta > Lepidoptera > Cossidae > Zeuzera > Zeuzera pyrina. The sequence continues at coordinate 4,448,574 of OU015647.1, forward strand.
ATAGCCACTAATATCAATAAAAAAATCCACGACTTGTACAAATCTTACAATTCCAAATAAAAGTCTATATCGTGTTAATACTTTTAATGCTAACCTTTTGTATCCTGACATTTCGACCGGATTGCACCGATCGTGGTCGGCGACCGATCTTATTTTCTCGGACAATAATTTCACAGTACATAAATTCTCTGTAATAATTTCTCAAACAAAAATACCTCATTGTAATAATTTCTTATGTATAAAATTTCGCCGGCTATAATTTCTTATTTTCATATTAATATTTTTAAGTGCCGCGGCAGCGACCGGCGAAGCTCCAGAACAGAATGCACTTTATAAGAACACTCTTTCTGGGTAGGTTAGGTAGGTAAGTGTATAAACCACAACGCGCGAGCCGAGCGAGCGAAGCGAGCGTGCCGCAGCAGCGACCGGCGAAGCGTCAGAACAGATTTCGCCCTATAAGAACACTCTTTGGGTAGGTTACGTTAGGTATGTGGGAATATATTACTCTGAGAAATATTTGTACTGAGTAATAATTATATGTAACAATTGTATGAGAAAATTTTGTCCGAGAAATTCTTGCCTGAGAAATACTTTTTGAGAAAATAAGACAGGGAGCCTTCGTGGTCATCCTCATTAGTCTGCCTGCGACCACGACCGGTGCAATCTTGTGAATAAAAAAAAAACTATCGGGTAATTCAACATAATTTCTGAAACCACTATAATATTATTCATATAACCATATCCGTATTTAGATCCGAAATTTCATATCCATAACAACCCTCATAAACTTAACATAATATGTATGATGTCAAAACTCACCTCAACGTCTATGCTCCCTTCCTCTGAACTTGTATCTGGCACGTCCTCGTCTAAATCAGCACCAGTTCTCTTCAAACACCTAGAAAGATATTTTGAGATGTTGAGAAATATATATATCTTTTATTACTTATATTTTCACTTAATATTAAAAGGCAGTTTAGCAGATACCTTAAAACTACATAATATAGTATGATTCAAGGATAGTGTAATAATTAACGAGGCAAACCAAATACTAACTCAACCAGTACCCATATAAAATGGAATTTATGTTGTTAAGGTGACGCAGTGATAAACAATAATTTAATCAAATAGACCTTCTGCGTCATATAAACTTGCGCGCGCTAGCTTACGAAATATACTTAAAAACAGATTAATCTACACACAAAACTTAGAAGCATAAATCGGTCCCGTTTCTCCGAAAAATGTAAGTTATGCCGGCCACACACCATGCAGTATGTTTGATCAAGTCTGTCCAGTACGCATGAAGCGGCGTTTGGCATGACGCCCCTAGAGCACACACAATCCTTTGTACTTGCCGTCAATCCCATCTAGTATGTATGAAGCACTTGACGCGCAGTCTTATCTTTTTAAAATCGTATACATTTTATTAAAATGTAATTGAAGCGAGCTATGTTCAAGATAAGTAAAAAATGAACTAATGTTATTAAAATATAGCCCTTTTGTAAACTAAAAAATTATCAATCGATTATCAATAGATAAAAAATCAAATCAATAAAAAACTGAAGTCAATCAATGAAATCGATTGAAAAAAATAATAAAAAATTAATTGTTTAAAAATTATAATCCGATTATATTTTTGAGAATTAAAATGTTTTTAATTACTCGATTTAAAATGTATATAATAACAACTAATTTGACGACTTTATTCAAGTTAGCCTCCCTACTATATCAGTTTCATACGTTTTGTAATCAGAGCGTCTAGACAAATAAACGTTTATTAAAATCGAAATGCTTGGTGGCTTTAATGCTCGCCAAAAGTGCCGTTTGGGTACGTTTCATACATCGTTTTCACACTTTATTTTCAGTTTGATTTAATAGAAAGTTAATAACATTTGACAACCGATTTAAAATTCGTTACGCTAAATCACACACTATTTGTCAATCTATTCTACTAGCGTTTACGACAATTGAGCCACTTGTCTAGGCTCCCAGGTTATGTTAGAAAAATTGATATCCCTGTCGTCAAAATTTCCAATTCGTCTCCTTAATGGTAATTTCTTCATAAATGTATGTCAAGATATGGAGTACTTTACTAAGAATATAACAAAATAATAATAATAATAACAAAATTAGCAAAAGAAAAAAACATACATACATATTGTTACGGTTGGACTTTATGCTTAAGGAATAAGGTCGATTTTTAATGGAACTAGAAACGTAACTTAGTGCTTATATCTCGAGGACCTAGGCTTTATCGAGTTATGACCTAAAAACGCATTGCTAGGTTTAAGGCCTACTATCGAACGGTATAAGTCAAATGAAGAAAGAAAAACCAAGTTGCACCTCGAAAATTCCGGAGCGATGACGTGTCATATACCTATGACTCATGCAAACAGGCGGTGTCGAGAACAATGTCGAATTACTGTTAGCGAGCGTAATTAACTAGAAAGTTCCACCCTCATTATTTCTATGCGTTATTATTACTACCATTCGGGTTTAATCTAGAACTCTAGAAGTTGCCACCCTCATTTTTATTCGACTATAAATAGAGCTCCGTGTCCGCCGCCGAGTCAGTGTTTCTCAACTATCGTTCGAAGCGACATATCGAGGCGACATCAAGGCGAATTACGAAGAGCACTACGATGACTACTGCGACGACCTTGGATGGAAGAACTCTGTGGTTCGGGTACATTGTTATTGAGCGAAGCGTGTACCTTCGGTGACTACTACGCGAGTACTTCGAAGGCGACTACGAAGACTAGGAACCGCCGTAATTAAGTTCGCGTGTTCTTGACATCTGCTTGTACTAAGGAAAATAAACTCTTTGCACCCTTAACCGGCATCTTATTACCCTCAGCTCGTAACAATATGTATCCTCACACTCTAACTGTAACTGGGTAGCCAGAGAATGAAAAATAGTTTGGTAATATAAATAGCCATACACTCAACAATGATTTTGTAGCTTTTTGCTTTTACAAATGTAGTTTTGTGTGTGTTTGAAAATATTGCAAATCCATGTTTGCAATTGTGCATATAATATGTATGTAATAATGTTTGTATGTGTATGTTCATGTGTAGAAACATATGTACATAATGTGTGTGTGTCTCTTCATGGGTGCATTTTTACCATATTCTATATGAACACATGTTCATATAGAATATGGTAAAAATCATTTTATAAATAAAATCGACACCAATCTGCTGCATTTACATTTGCTTGTATGAGCAAATGTATACACAGCAAACAAATCAATGCAAATCAATATAAATTTTGACATACTTGTACAATTACCTTAGGGCATGCCGCTGTAGCCTTGACATAGGTAGCTTGTTGTTGCAGACAGGGCACTCCCCCTCTTGAGGCAAGGGCGAGAGCCGACGCCGGGCTCGCAGGCGACGGAGGCGATTCACATGCACTCGCTGGAAATTATCGTGTTTATTGATAACGAGTGTTTAGTTCCCTATCTTCTACAGAGTGAAAATTTTTTTTATTAAATTTGACCAACCTGCTGTCCAGATTCTTTTCTACCCACACAATGAAATTATGCTTACAGGAAACCAAGTCAATTTGCATAAAAAAAATGGCAATTTTACTAATGTTTAGGGAAATCCTACATATGACCAAAAAATTTGTAATGCCAAAATTGTTTTTAAAAAAAGGACCGAATTTCCCTGTATCTCTTACATATTCGGATTTTCCCGTATTTTCCCAGTTAAAAAAATGTGTATTGCTATTAAGGAAGATCTTAGATGTTTGCATCTGCATTTGTAATCTATGACCTGAATGCATGCAACCATAAATGGAAGTCTGATTGGAAGATGTTCCAATTAAGGATATTTGAGTATTCACATTTCCCTCCTGTTAACATAAGATACTTCTTTTGTTGTGTATAATCTCATTGCACATCATGTGGTTTACATGGTTTAACATTTATTGAGGTGTCAATGGCAGAATTTGTTTATAGATAGAAGGCTCCAATTGGGGTACTCTGAGTCACATGATACTAATGTTCCTCAGATTTCTAGTCCTACTTATTTAAAACTTCTGTTATCTTTAGTTTATTGCTCTTTCGTTACAGTCATGCAAATTTATCTCAGCAAATAATATTAAATTGTAATTTGTAATGTTTGTAGTTATGCGATTGTGTCATATTATTTTTGAAATTTGCTGTTGTGATGTGCCTATAATTAATGCTGTGTTTTCTCTTTCTTAGGTGTGCGTAGTAACTCGACATTTCAAATTAAAAACAAAAGGAAAGTTATATGACTCCACCATTTTCATTCATACTTTTTTTCTGAAATTGTCCTAGATTGTTACAAATTCCGCTGACGTCATATCAAATTCTAATTAGATTGCAAGTCATATTGGGTATTGGGGCAATTACCTTAGATTTCCTTTCTAGCCGCCAGAAGTTATTTTGGGTTAAAACAATTTAATGAAGTAAAACTTTGCTATTGGAAAGTAAACACTGAAAATATCGCTACAGGGAACAGTTTTGCCTCCCAAAAATTAGTTATAAAATATCTATTGGGCTTTTTGACAGAAACAAGGTAAGTGAAGTTTAGATTTGCTATTTTTATAATTTTAGAAGTTTTAAAATAGTGATTATGCAATAGTGATTGCATATTGTGTGTTAAAGTTCTGTGCAAGTGAAGAGATTTGGAAGCTCAGGAATTACGTGCAAATAAAGTTTTTGCATTCTACCAAGATGTCTTTTTTAAATCCAATAAAACCTACTACTATCAATTTATTGGGGAATGTATGTAAAAGTAGACAGATATTTCATGTCAGAGATACACCAGTTTTTTACATAAATATGGCTGAAATGTTTCAGATAAATATGAAACAAATTGACAGTAGGTACTTTGATAAAAGAGGAGGAAAATAACTTTGATGAATAAATAATTAAAGCAGAAAACAGTTGAATTGTAACTGAAACTACAAACAGCCTAGATTCTTAATCACAAATCGACCTCAATCGACCGACTGGGAATAGAACTAAAGACCCTTGGTTTAGATGGTAGATGCACTAACCACCGCGCCAAAGGAGCAGTGTCAAATTATTTAAGCTACAAAAGTATTTTTTAAATATTCTCAAGTTATAACTGCCTAGTCCAGATTTTGTATTAGAGATGAAATTAATAATTGTTTGCGTACTTGGTAAACATCGCTGCCAAGACATCCGGTAACATCCACCTCCTCTTCATGGGGATCGGAGCTAGTACTGGAACCTGGTAAGGGATTCGCGGAACTGTTTACACTGGCTTTCCTTTTGGAACCAGTCGACAATTTTTGTAATCTTTCGACTTCTGAAGTTAAATGTGACTCCAGTTCCCCTTGGCGTATCGTACAGCTACAAATCGGACAATTCGGCAACTCAGTCTTTTTTCTGCTTCTAACAGAATTCAATATGACGCTGTCGTCGTATAAGCTGAAGCTTGGATTATGATTCGAACCGCCCTCCATATTATTGTACATAAGAATAGGTAACATTTCAAATAGTTTTCAAATCTGATAATTTGTTTACGAAACTTAAATCTGTTGTCATCGCCCTTTTCGATTTATAAAACGACGATTTATATCTTTCGGTATGCTGGTGGAACTTCGATTGTTACGTACGAACTCATTTCGCGGTTATTATTGATGTAATAAACGTTATAACCGAAAAATTATTTTCATTTATTACAATAATAAATAGGTAAGTAGTAGTTTTTTAGTTTTTTTTTGCTATATCGAATTTGACGTTTTTCGCTTTTATGTTGCCACTTATCAAAAAAAACTTAAAACAGATTTCAAAAAAATTTAATAATTAAATCTGCTGAACCTGAATTATATACGTAATGAGAAAAACAAAATAAACGAAGTACGGTCTCGTCTACTCATTTTATTTATATCGTTTTGGATATACCTATTTCCTATAACGTTAAACGTAGTAGTACGATTCCCCGTTAAGAGGGAAGGTAAAGGAATCTTAGCCTATACAGCCCATGTCTTCAATAATGAATAGATTATTTCTTCATATTATGTTATCAAAATGTCAACGTAATACATTTTAGATGTTCCTTGGAGTTTCTGGCTACAAATATATTGAGGCAGTCTTTTTAATAGGATCCCCTGAGGGAGACTAAGCCACAAAAAAAAATCTCAACATCGCTCTACTAAATGAGCACTTAGGTATTTCAACAATTTCACATAACAACGCAACAGCGTAGATACTTGGGACGCAAAACTACACCAATTTTACATTACAATATCTACTAGAAATCATTAGCATACAATTAAAATAAACGCCCAATCGCTCCCTATAAAATCCCGCCAAAAACTTTGGATACGATGCCTTTGGACAAAAACGTTATAATTCCGTTATAACTACAGAACAAATATGCAATATACACGAAAGAGGTTATAACCAGGTTTATACGAGGTACGAGGCATAAGCGAAGCGAAACATATTTTTGTTGCCACATAATATGTATTAGCAGTTTAATTTTTTTAATTTATTAGCAATCATCTTCTTAGTACAGAGGAAAGAACGATTTTTCATATTATCTTTTGCTTTGTTTTCTTCAAAAACTAATCTGAAACCGCATTGATTTTAAAGGTGAAAAAAGTAAATATAATTGGTGTAGTTATTCGATATGTAATGACCCCCATTTCATGTCTGTTAGCGAGTTAGTGATGAATACGATGGTGTCAAATTAACTGACAAATTTAATTATGTAGGTATGTGTATCGTACTTCTAAAGGTTCTAAAGCTATTTTGATTGCACTTGAGTTTTGATTAGTGAAGGAAAGTGATTTTGTACTTTGCAGTGTTTTTTTTTAAGGCGGTTAATTTTTTTTTCTTAAAATTTTTTACTTTTCCCTCCTGAGTGACCCTGGCCTAAATAAATATCTAGGGAAGGTCTACAATTAACTTCTTTCTAATTCTGGAGCGCAACGATATACAAAAGAATATAAATAAATCAATATAAATAAAGCTTATAGCCAGGTCAATTATTTGGTGTATCTTCGAAGTCCAAACTCCAATACCGATGAAATTGAAATGGAACCACCTCGAAAATATACCCTTTCAAATGAAAAAAGAATTTTCAAAATCGGTCCACAATTGATGAAGTTATCGGTGAACATACATAGAATAAAACGAACAAAAAAAAACATACATACAGACGAACATAGAACCTTCGTCTTGTTTTGAAGTCGGTTAAAAGAAATTAAACCACTTTAAAAAAAACACTAAAAAGTACAAAATAACTATCCTTTACTAATCAAAACTCAAGTACAAAAAAAATAATTTCATAAATACAATAATACATACCTATATAATTACATTTGACAGTTATTGAAGTCAGAAACAGAAAGTTTATTAGTTTGGTAGGTTTGGCACCGACTTCAGTAACTGACAAATTTAATTATATAGGTATGCGTATCGTACTTATAAAGTTATTTTTATTGTACTCCAGTTTTAATTAGCAACGGATAGTTATTTAGTACTTTTCAGTGTGTTTTTTTTGAAGGCGGTTAATTTTTTTTAACAACATTATAACGGTAAGCCTCTCGTACTCGTACTAGGTATGTCGTATACTGAAAGCATTATGCCGAAAGTATAACCACAGATTAATTAGTTATTAACGTAAAGTATAACCACAGTTTTGTAAAACCGACGAAAACCAAGATTACCTCCTACCATTGCAAACTCTCCTAGTATTGCATTTGCATCACAATTACTACCGCTGTTTGCTATCGTGTTAAAGTCATATAATATCTAATAAACCCAAGGAATAAAGTTATTAAACACATTACGTATTTGAATACCTACTCAAATAGCAATTTAAATTTGATTCAGGCGCGCTTCAAGTTTACCATGCAACTGTAACACTTAGTGCAAGTTTAAATTAGACTTTCTAGTTACCGCGTGACAAAGATACAATACGTTGACCATCAAGGTCTAAGAATTACGAACGCAAAGAGTAACAGATTCTTTCAGAAGTACCAAAACGGAAAATGCATGCGGCAAGTTGTTGGCGTTAAAAAAATCGATAGTAGTGTACCAAAAGAAATAGCCACGTTCTTGAAATTGGAATATCCGGCTAGTTATACCGGTCACAGCTTTAGAAAAACCTTTGCAACATTACTTGCGAATTCTGGAGCGATATCATTTACACTGAAACGCCACGGAAGATGGCGCTCTAAAATTGTTGCAGAGGATTAAATTGAAGGCTCTGTGCACAATACAATTGAAGTAGGCGACAAGATATCAAAGTCTATAAATATAAATAATGCTGTGGAACCGCGCCCTTCTACCTCACGTAAAAACGTCCAGCCACCGCCGCCGCCGCTGCAACCTCCGCCGCCACCGCTGTCACCGGCGTCGTCGTCGACGTTTACGTCACATTCTCCCGTTCAACATAATATGTGTGAAATTAATAATGTCAGTCAGTCAGTTAAGCTTCCAAAGCCGCAAACACTGAATTTCAATAATTGTTCAAATTTTACTATTAATTTCCAAAACTATTGCCCTATCTGTATGACTTCTTATTCGCTATTAAAAATAGTCTAATGAAAAAGTCTGTTTCATTACCTGTTGTACTGTTTTCTCGCAAATGTGTTGGAAAACGTTGTATAACACACGTGCGGAAATTGGTATTTACAAACTCGTGACTATGGTAAGCCCTCGACTTCGTCTCAGGTTTACATCTGTCTACTCGTTTGTAAAAACTTAAGAACAAGTAAAAACCATCTTACCGCACTAGTATCATAAATAACTATTCTGTAACCTCCTTAGAGTTGCGTACCCTCTAAAAAGTTGTTTTGATTTTACCACCCCCTATTCATTTTTAAATTATCAGTTATGTAATGACCAGTGCGTCTCTTATAAGCTGCAAGTCCTTTTTTTTTTTACGTTGGGAAGTGCATTACGCATCCCGGTCCCGCCTATGGGGGTGGCAGGGCGGATGGTATGTCGGACTCCTCGGCTGAAAGGTGCAAGGCCGAGTCTATCCACTAAAACCTGACGGTGTTCCTTCCGGCGCCTATTGTTTCGGCCGCGGGTGCGCGTTAGCATTCATCATGCAGGTCGCGAGAGACGATACCCGTCCGTAGCCGAGCTTTACCCGGAGCAGAGGCAAGTGAGTAGAGATTCACTTGCCTCTTCATTGGCTGTTGCTGGCTGAGGAGTCTTTGCGTCTTCTTCTCGGACTCTCTCCGCCGCTTCCTTCTGCGACATGACCTTTTCGCTGAAGGTGAGAACCCCACGACCTCTCGTCATCCCCTATGGACTTTACCACGGCAGGCAAGGAGAGATCATTCCCCACGAGCGAGGTGAGCGCACGGCGCTGCACAGCCCACGCGGGACACTCAGCGAGCATGTGATGCGCGGTGTTCTCATCCCAGTCGTAGTGGTGGCACCTGGGCGTTGTCTCTCGTCCGGAGATCCAGTGCCGATATCTGCCGAAACATCTATGCCCCGACAGGATCTGCACCATTCTGAAAGACAGGGTGCCTACCTTTTTGTCCGCCCATTCTTGAAGAACGTTCGGCCAGCCTTGTTTCCCAAGTCATCCTCACTGACCATTGGGTCAGGAGCTTCCGTCTTGTCTCCATTCCAGGCGTAGGCGGAGTATCTCAAAGGCGGAGCTGCGCACTCCACTCGTAAAATTCGGTAGATATTATATGAAGCTAAATATTTATTAAAAGAAACAATTTGTATAAAACGGTATGTTTTTTATTTCGAACAACAAAAAATGCTTTGTTCTCTCCTGCCTGTTCATTACGAATTATGATTATTGCTACGAACTACGAGTAGTCACAGAATTCTATAAAACAAAAACGAAAAAAATGCATTTTGACATGACTTTGACCAAAATAATATTTTTTAGGTACTTATGAAATATTTGCATTATTATTTTTATTATTTCTACAGAGGTCATCGTAAAATATTAGTGTTTATACATCAAGGTTATTGAGAAAGGGGTATAAACCGCCGGGGTTCCAACGTGTCACTGTTGATTGTTACATCGCAAATGTATTAAATAATAATTCATCAAACATAATTCAATCACACATAGATATCGTATAAGTTATAATACTGTCACTTTCATTATAATTGAAAATGGTATATCTTTATCCTATTTTTTCATTTGTTGCAACACAATGGCACACATAGACAATTATAAAACCGTGGCAGCCGCCATCTTCCGCTTAAGTCAAAATAGTATAATATTGTAGTTTTTGAGTCAAAATAAGCGGAGTATGGCGTCTGTTTACTTGTGTAGTACGTCACGTGTTCGATCATTAAATATTTCTTGGTGTATAAACATTATTTTGGTTATTTAAAGTGCAAAAAATGGTACAAAAGTGTTGTTCCCCCAATATTTGCAACGCCTCATACATAAAAGCCCCGAAAATCACGTTCCATCGGTAAGTAAATCTGATGTTGCAAATTGTTTGATTACTGCATTCAGTTAGCTGATATTTTTGTATTTCGTGGTACCGACACTTGAATATGTTGCAAACTATTAAAATTAAAGTTTCCTTATATTATTTAAGGTTTTTTTATAGGTTTTTTATATTTTTGTACCAAGTACCTAACCAATTTTGACATTATTAGTACTTGTACCTTAAAGAGGGCCGAATTCAGGCCAGTGCCGGAAGCCATACTTCATAATTACAAAATTATTTTTAATTTATTTATAAAATACAACTTTCTTGCTTCAGGTAATCGAAGATGGACTTTATTATGCATAAATCGTGTGTTCACATGTATAAATGGTGGAAACAAATACGAATATCTCGAGGCAAATAATATCTACGATTACTTCCAATGGTAACCTTAGCATAATTATCTGACATTCTGCACTAGTTACTTCTGGGACGCATTGAAAAACTGAAATGTGTTTGATGCACATGTATAATGAGTTCTTAGATAATGTAATAAGAGAACAATCTGATTAATAAATAACAGACTTAAAACATTTTTTGTTTTATTGTGTAAGCTATTTTAGTTTTTATTCTCAATGTGATCGATCACCCATCGACTATCTCGAATATCTTCTTTTAATTTCCCTTATTTGAGTTTTATGCGTAGTTTAGGGAAAATAATAATCAAAGGACAAAGTATAGTGACGAAGAGTTATTTAATAATTGTATAAAAGTGTCATAAACACCCACTCCTTAATCCGGGCCTGAGTTCTGCATATGTGTGAGTAATATTTGTTAGGTAAATTTGCCATGCATTTTGTATCGATGGGTATAGTCTGCTTCCATTTAAAAGTCTGTGTTTTCACACAGACAAAAATTTAAAAGGAAAAAATGTACAACCCTATCATTATGGCCGACATGGCCCTATATTCCAAAGATTTGCTAGCGACGTAAAAACGCTGATATTAGGGTTGCCTCACCTTCATTTTTTTTAACTTTGAGGCGTTACACTAAAACTGTTGACAATCGGCAGCTGTAGAACGCAAATTTTTCGTTGTCGCGAATAGTTTAAATGTAGATGTATGTGTGCTGTTATCTAATGAAATGGCGACTGATCAGCTTATCTGATAACAAATGTGTGTCGTATGTATTGGTGTGTTGACTTCTCTGATTTGTCTCATTAATGTACGGCATATAGTGTCTGCAGTTATATTTACAAAATCTGTAGTCATTATAAAACAAATCATAAAAAAAAATCATGCTGTGTGTGTGAAACTAAGAAAAACAATATACATCTGTTGTATATTATACCAGGTGGCAACACCTGGTTGTGTAAAAGTGTAGTCTGTTATCACCTGTGGTTGAATCTAATATCTGTGTCTAATATTAAACTAGTACTCATGTGAATCTTGTCTAATTTTAAATAATAAAATATAAAAAAACATCTACATTACTACTTATTATTAAATTCATTATTTTACTGGTATTAGACATAATGATTGAACAAAATCATCCATTTCTTTGTCGCAAACCGACTCATTGGACGAACTCACTGTTCCTTCAACACACGATATTTTTTTGTTGGCAATCAACTCGTTGGATGAACTCGCTGTTTTTTCAACCCACTTTTCTTTTTTGGCGATTGACTCATTGGACGAATTCACTGTTGTTTTAACACACGACATTTCTTTGTCGGCAATCAACTCATTGGACGAACTCGATGCTCTTTTAGCATGCATTTTAGACATGTACAGTTCAAATTTAACAGGTTCAATTGGGGATGGCGACGTGTCTATAGCATACAGGTGATTGAAAGTCTTGTCAGTGCCCCTCACGTTATATATCGATAACGTATCGTTTGTAGTTAATTCGCTATCGAAATAACCGAAGCTTTTATTGACCATCACTATCATTTCGGTATTGGTAGTAGTGGTATTGTCGTCGATATCATTCTCCTCTCCACTGCGAGTACAACACGAAAAAATCCACATGATTTTCGTCTGTAATAAACAGAAACATTTATAATTTCATAAATATAATTTCCCAATATTTATTTATTTAATTATTTATGTACGTACATACTAGTGATGTGCCGGATATCCGTATCCGTATGCGCGGATATTCAAGGGAGGAGTAAGATCCGGATCCGTATCTGTATCCGTATCCGTTACTTTTTTGGCGGTCCCTTAACGGATCTTTTACCTTATTAATTTTCAATACATAGATTAAATTCTACATAAGTCGAAACATGTCCTGTCACGCAAAGTGTCAAGTGGCGTCACTACCGTTTCAACTATCGTTTCAAGGTCACGCGCACCGACACCGATCGAGTAATAAAATTAAGATCCGTATCCGTATCCGCGGATCTTGACACCAAATATCCGTATTCAGATCCGTATCCACGGATATACATTTTTAACGATCATCACTAGTACATACGCATACTTGTAAAAGAAACATGAAATGTAACGTATGCACAAAGGTACTGCTTATTTCAAAATAAAATTTCTTCCAGTAGACCTACGATAAGATAGCTGTTAAGTAGCAAAATTTAATGTATAAGAAGCAGAGAAATAAAGGTCCATATTATATACAAATAAATACCTGCATATAAATATATAATATAATGTACATATATGTGTATATAACATACATATCAAATATACTGAATTTAATGCATACGTATGCATAGAGTGTTAGCCGGCGGAAATGTCGAAAGCAGTCATACCTAGGCGAAAATGTGTGAGGAGAATGATGAGATTTGAAAAAGCGAAAGAAGTATGTAAGGACCGCGACACTTGGCGCTCCGTCTTCTCTGACTACCCCGTTGGGGATATAGCGTGAAGATATGTAAGTATGTAATGCATACGTATAAGTAAACTATAAATAACTACATATTAAGTAAATATATTACTTTTGGAGACAACTAAATGTAGTGATTTTAGACTCGTCTTTTAAAATTGATAGAATCTCGAACATGAGGTGGGAATGAGTTCCACAGCCCAACTGTATGAACACTGAAGGAATAATAATATAAATCAGTATTGTGTGAAAGGAATTTTAGGAGGGATCTAAGATGCGTGGGATATTCAACGGACCGGCATAGCAGAAACGCATTTTCAAATAGGATGGAAAAGAATGATTGTGTAATTAATAAGTATATTAAAAAGGAAACAATATCTGAGTATCCCTACGAGAACGAATGAGAAGCCATTTGAGTTCTTTCCGCAATGAGAGACCCGCGGGGTTATTATCTAAAAATTTGCAGACAGCGACAGCCACGCGATCACTGCTCTAATGGTAATAAAAAATAAAAAATTGTATGACGATAGCGTATCGATTATTCTGGCTGTAAAATGCACTTTTCGCGGTAGATTTAGCGCCACTATACAAATTATATTACACAAATTTTCGTTTTGACAGGAGATATCGCGCGATATTGGCTGTCACATGCTGTCTGCAAGTTACGTAATAAGCGTGCCGCGGGGTTATTATTATTAACTAAAAATTTGCAGATAGCGACTGCCACGCGATCACTGCGCGACTAGTGATTAATTGTAATAAAAAATTAGTATCATGTATGACGATTGCGTATTTATTACTCTATGACAGTAAAATGCAGTTTTCGCGGTAGATTTATTATTTATTACATTATACAAATTCTCGTTTTGACAGCGGATATCGCGCGATATTAGCTGTCACATGCTGATTGCAAGTTACGTAATAAGCGTGCCGGTCAAAGTTCCTAAGTCCAAAGATGAAACGAATGCAAAGATTTAGTAAACGCTCAAATTTATTTCAGAGGTGATATCCAAATAGCAGGCAGGCGTCATACGAGTATAAGTATTTGGACGTGGGAGATATTGTTTATTATCTTATTCTTAAAAACTCAGCGAATATGCAAGTACCGAACGAATTATTCCCAAACTAGTTTTCCATCCTCAATAAAACGATAGGTATTGTCTTCATATGTATCAGGATATAGCTGCAAATCTAAATTCTTGAATTCAGTGACATTATATACCTTTACATAATGTAGATGGCATGGTTCATACAAATATCATTATCTTAACGCCTTTCCATTACTGAATAGACAGAATCTATGCGCAATAAAATTACACTTCGGGGTTAATTTTAGGAATGGTGTCAAAAAAATAAGTACAAACAAACAACTTTTTTCTCGTTTTCGTCTTACTCGGTTGTGACCTAGAGTTGTGACAGCTGACAGTCTATAAAACATATCTACTTTTAAAAATAACTGTAAATACGACGAAAATAAAACCTGACTAGGTAATAAGTTTCTAACTAAAGTACATACATACATATCTTCACGCTGTATCCCTAATGGGGTAGTCAGAGAAGACGGAGCGCCAAGCTTCGCGGTCCTTACATACTTTCTCTTCGTCAAATCTCATCATTCTCCTCATAGTCTGATCTACGGATTCACTACGTTAATTTCCAGACAATTGGGGGCAGGAAAAAAATATGATCGTGTAGAACAATAAATTCTATGAAAGATAGCGTTTTTTTTCGGATTTTCAATGGCAAACATAACCTAAAATATTCGCGAAAGTTAATTTGGAAGGTTGTAGGTGATAAAATTATCTTCCGATTGATGTCCTGTGCAATATCGATTTTTGCCGTCTACATGGAGCGAAAGACCGTTAAAAATCGCGTTTTTAGGGTTCTGTACCACTTTGTTGTCCGTCTTAACCAAACCATATACTCAGCTCTACAGTTCCTTGAAATTGTGAAACAATCAAACTTTTAAGTTAAAGTAAAAAAAAGATACGGTCGTTTATGCCGCAAAAAACGTATATTTCGACACTCCAGAGAATCAAAATTTATAGGGTACTTTCCGTTGACCTAGAACTATGAAATTTGGCAATTTATACCGTCTTATACTACAAGTATAGGGAAAAATCCGAAAACTATACATTTGTAATTAAATCATAAAAAATATAGTCGTTATTTAAAGTACGTAATCAATCATCAAGGTTAAGCAACGGTATGGGCGGTCATAATTGTATGGGTGACCAAATCTTTTTGTAGATTTTTTTAAACTTTTACTAATTTGTACAGAAGAGAAAAATCTGAAAGACGTATATTTTTAATTAAATCACAAAAAGCAGGGTCTTTATGCAAGGAACGGCGGTTCAAGACTCGATTCCTGAGCTATTTGAAACTGCAGTTATTTTTTTGGCGCGAAATGTTGAAAATTGTTCAAAAAAATTTTATTTTTGTGAAAAAAAGCGTTTTTGTAAAACCGTTCGTGTACAGCTCCAAGATATCTTACAGCATTTTATCGGGGCTCTATTTCTTTGTGAAGAGTTACCCGAACAACAAAACAAGCGTCAATTCACTAGGGCTGAAACTGGATTTTTTGGGCGTAACTGTCAAAACCTAATCTCCGGTCAGTCTATACATATTACACTTTCCCTCGCTTATGACCTCCGACTCCGGCATTAAATGCAAGAAATTACAGTACTGGGTTTTAGTTAAATACTATCATTTTCGTTTAAGTATATTTCCCATATTGCGTGTAAGTTGCCGTGCCGTATGCTTGTTTTTTTTTTGATTATAAATTGCCAAGTCAAATACGACAAGGTATGTTTCTGACATTTAATGGTTAAAAGCTTCTATGTCAATATGATAACAAAATATTTGAGAATATTGTCACAGCAAATAAATTTTTTTTTTTCATATTTTTTCAACCCCGCTATAGTGTCTTTTGGTTTTTTGCAATACGTGACATTAGCAGAATTAATGTGCTTGTCACATTGGAAGCCATCACTGAAAAGTGACTTTTTGGCGGGAACAGGACAAGTGAGGTTGTCATTTTATTTAGTTTTTCTATTTTTTATATTTTTGGAAGTTTTAAAGTACAAAAGTGATAGTATATTGTGTTTTAAAGTTCTGTATAAGTGAAAAGAATGGAATAGGTCTAAATAAACATGTGTAGCGGAAGTGCTCACGCTCTTCCAAGAAGTCCTTAATAACTTCAGTAAAGCCTACTATCACTTTTCTGGAGGAGTTTTACGATAAGAAGAAAAGCAATGTGCTTCATGTCGATTCCACTGGATTCTAGTTATTTATACGTGACATTGACAAATGCGCTAATCTCATGAAGAAAGAAAAAAAAATCACTGAAAAGTTCAATTGAACTGAGAATATTGTCGCCATCTTATTATTTTTAGTAGGTATTCAGAGTTTTTTCATGTTTCGGTACCTGCTTTTGTGTATTATTAGTGTCATACAATTGCCTTCAGCTACGACGACGGAGTATCGTAGTTACCTGAATAATTCCAGCACAAAACGCTATTCGTTATGTAAACATTGTTATCTTGGTCATTGTATCAGTGAATATTTCTATTAGCGAAAGAACTTCTAGAATCGGTTTAATAGCTCTCAGAGAGTTATCGCTTATAATGCAACTCACTTACAATTTTCGCCTACATTTTTTTTTGTCTTTCTTCATGGCATGGCGCACAGACTAGCGCATTTGCCAATGTCACGTATTCATATTGTAATAATGAGTAGAATCGTTATCGTAAAACTCCTCCAGTAAAGCGATACTAGTAGATTACTGAAGTTTTATAGGACTTCTTGGAAGAGCGCGAGAACTTCAGCTACACGTTCTTATTTAGACCTACTCCATTCTTTTCACTTATACAGAACTTTAAAACACAATATAATATCACTTATGTACTTTAAAACTCCCAAAAATGATATATAGAAAATCTAAATAAAATGATAACCTCACTTCTCCTGTTCCCGCCTAAAAGTCCTTTCTTCTTTCTTCATGGCATGCCGTACAGATTAGACTTAGAGCATTTGCCAATATCACGTATTGTATTATTAAGTAGAATCGTCATCGTAAAACTCCTCTAGTAAAGTGATAGTAGACTTTACCGAAGTTTTATAGGACTTCTTGGATGAGCGCGAGAACTTCAGCTACATATGTTTATTTAGACCTACTCCATTCTTTTCACTTACACAGAATTTTAAAACACAATATACTATCACTTTTGTACTTTAAAGCTCTCAATAATGTAAAAAATAGAAAATCTAAATAAAATGATCCCGTTCCCGCCAAAAAGTCATTTTCACCTATTTATAATTGGTTGTGCCGACTTTATTGTACGTTAGTGAAGCATGGATATGCCCGAAATCAAATGAAATTAAGATAAATACAGTAGAAATTTGTGCAGTGTCACACATCCTTGCGGACAAAATAAGTAACGAAGAGATGCGCAGTATGACAGGGTCGGACGACGGTGTTATTGTAAAAATGAAGAAAGGAATGCTTAGATGGTTCGGGCACATGGAACGAATGAATGATGACTACTGATGACTGATGAAGAAAATCTACAGAGCGAAAGCGAGTGGTAAAAGAAGCCAAGAAAGACCAAGGCTGACTTATGAAGATCAAATAGCCAGAGTGTTAGCAGACGGAAATGTCAAAAGCACTCGCATATTTAGACGAAAATATGTGAGGAGAATGATGAGATTTGAGGAAACGAAAGAAGTATGTAAAGACCGCGACGCTTGGCGCTCCGTTCTCTCTGACTACCCCGTTAGGGATACAGCGTGAAGATATGTATGTATGTATGTATATCAGTGAAGAATACTATCATGTTGCCCTGGCTTCACAAGGGAATTTATTTACGACATGTCAAACTTTCCCACTTTTATAGGATAAACATGTAATTAATAGGTATTGTAGCCAGGTACAAATAATAAACCCTTGCACGATAAATAAATGGTAAATATGATGACGGTGAAATATTTAAATATATGCAAACGCCATTTAGACTAATTTATAATAAATATTAATAATTTTACAAACAATTAGGAACCATTATATAATATTAGCGACACGACCCGGCTTCGCACGGGTAGAAATTTCTTTAAAAATAAAATACAGCCCATGTTACTCGCTGATAATGTAGCTTTCTAAAGGTGAAAGAATTTTTGAAATCGGTTGAGTACCTATTATAGTTTTTGGATTTATTCATTACAAACCAACAATCAAATTTTTTCTGTTTATATTACTTTAGGCTGTTCTCGATCATTTATTGCTGAGAGCGTGTTGAAGGAACAATCATAGATATTAGCACAAATTAATTAATGATGGCCTAGATGGCGAAGTGGTTTAGGTGTAGCACCCAAGCGTGAAAGGTTCCGGGTTCGATTCCCGGTTGGGTCAATTTAGGGAAACGAACTTTTCTAGATTGTCTCGGGTCTAGGTGTACTAGGAAGTTAGTCGTCGGCTTGTTCTCATAGCACAGGGAATGCCGTAGTTTGAGACCAGATGATTGGAGTGCATTGTCTGACGTATTTATTATTTATAAAAACACGGCTCTATTCGAATATAATGTTGTGTAAAAACAAGTCAATCCATTAACTACTTTTCGAGTTTTGCGGACATCAACAAACATACGTAAGCTGATTTATATATATAGTACATGTATAAGTATCAAACTCACCAAAATATTACACATTATATGCAAAGCACTTATAGTAATAAATAATACATCCACAGCTTATATATAGTCAATACCTTAAAATTAAAAACACGTCTTTCACTTCGAAAACTTGCAGAGAAATGGCAGGGAATATTTAAGAAAGCCCTTAAATATTGTTATTTTTTTGCTAAAGGGATAGCAGAGCGGTGGTTGGTATTTGCTAATCACACAATAGGCAGAATGGGTGCTTTTATAATTTACTGTTGAACATTTTGAACGTTACGGTTTTATCACTAATAAAAGCGACCACAACTAGAAACAGGTGAAGTGTATTGCAGCCTCGCGCATATATTTGGGAAAAAATTTAAAAATGGAAAAATATCGGAACAGTAATTGAAACATATGAAAAATTCTTGAAAATTTTCAATAACTCATTGTTGCTTATAATATCGGAGAAGACTAAATCGAAATAATAAGGGGATCTAATTCAATGTAGGTATGGTGTAGCTTCTTTATACTATATAATGATATTATTATAGTTATGGATAGATAGCCTGATAGCTTATAAACTAATAGGCTAATAGCATACTACTACTCTAGTCTGTAGAGTACTGTTATAGCATATTATAATGGCATATGTTACTCGGGAATAAATTAGCTTTTTAAAGGTAAAAGACCTTTTAAAATCGGGCCAGAAGTTCGAGATTACTACCTCCTAAAAACAAACTTGACTCAAAATATATTAGTTTAAATAAAAATAAATAAATGGCCTTGTCTTCATTTGATATAAATGTAGGCATATAAGCTAATAAAGTAGGTGATGCTATGTCGTACCTACTTAATACTCTATTGTAATAAAAGATATTATAACTAATCGCAAAGTTATAATTGCAATTATATTAATTGTGAACAAATTAAGGACTTAATTGCAATTAAAAGTAATACTAACTCATAATTACATGGTTAATGAAATTAATTGCAATTGATTTAATTGATATTAAAATGTTAATTGCATTAAAATTCAATTAAGAAGTTAAAAGTTAGGCTTTCGCGCGCTGAAATTGTGGTGGTCGAGCACATTCTCAAGGAGCACCGAGATCTACGGAACACATTGATGCCCCTTTTGTGCCAAGCCAAAACAGGTCTCGGGGGGTAAGGACCCCCCGGAGCGGTTGCATTATAAAAGCGAAAAATCCAAAAACTGTGAATTTGTAATTGTCGTTTTCCCATTACAAACTTACATTTGCAGTTGGAGAGTATGAGAGAACGTGTCTTTCAACTGCAAAATTAAGTTTGCTTTTCAACATGACTACTTTTTTGCTAAATAAATAATACGAAAAAATACATTGCATGGCGGTACGGAATCTAGTGTGCGAGTCCAACTCGCGCTTGGGCTTTTTTTTTTTGAGCACATAATTGTCACCTAACTGTATAAACTACAAAGGTTCATCAACCCTCCTACACTACGTCTTTGATAAAAAAATTGAACAAAAAACGGACACTTTTTTAGAGTAAAAGCAAAACTTCATCCATTTTTTTCTTCTTTCTTGGTCCAAGCTCAAACCATTCAGTTATTTTTTGTTAAAAAGATAATTTTCTATGTCCGATACAGCGGACTAAAACCAGAATGAACGAACCGTTTGCTCTAAGAGCTTGTCCGTTTTTTGTTAACCGAATTTCTGGGCTTTTACTTATGTGAGTGACTGCCATACTTACTATAGTGGCGGATCCAGGATTTTGGTTTGGGAGGGGCTTGAACCCAATGAGGGTAGGGCGTTCCGGGACCCTAAAAAAATATACAATAATGAATCCATCCATTGTTTCTTGATCAGAGGTTCGAGACAATCGAGATACCGTTCATAAACGGCGACGTCATCATTTTTCTGTGCAGTCGACTTTTATACATCCATAAAATGTAAAAAAAAGACAAGAAAAGAGTTTTTTTTTATTTCTTTTTATTCAGACCATTTTCACGCCTCTCTCTATTTCGTACAAAGCATTTCATAATTTCATTTTTGTATTATCAAATACGAATTTACAAAGTAAATGTTGTTTTGACATCAAAAGTGACGCCCATTAATGATTTTTTTTTTCTTTCCGTGCACACAGATTAGCGCATTTGCCAATGTCAAGTATTATATTAATAAGTAGAATAATTATCTAGATTGTTATCGTAAAACTTATGCAGTAAAACGATAGTAGACTTTACTGAAGTTACAAAGGACTTGGAAGAGCGCGAGAACTTCAGCTACACATATTTATTTAGACCTACTCCGTTCTTTTCACTTATACAGAACTTTAAAACACAATATACTAACACTTGTACTTTAAAACTCCAAAAAATGTAAAAAATATAAAATCTAAAAAATGACAATTTTACTTCTCCCGTTCCCGCCAAAAAGTCTAACGACAGTTTGTCTTTTATTATTTATATTTTTTAAGGAATTGGTAACAAGACCATCAGCCTAATGACGTAACTTCTGGAGAAACATTAACTGTCCCTGACACTCCTCCAGTAAAGTGATAGTAGGCTTTACTGAAGTTACAAAGGACTTCTTGGAAGAGCGCTAAAACTGCAGCTACACATGTTTATTTAGACGTCCTCCATTCTTTTCACTTACACAGAACTTTACAACACAATACACTATCACTGTTGTACTTTAAAACTCCTAAAAATGTAAAAAATAGAAAATCTAAATAAAATGACAACCTCACTTCTCCCGTTCCCGCCAAAAAGTCAATTTGTCTCCTCATTACCACAGATATACCACAATATATCGTCTGTCACGCGTCACGAATTGTTAGACTGAAAGACATATATGGCGTAAGCCTGTAATAGAAAGGGATGGGAATATACATATTTCGTCTCTATCGGTATGCTCAATATATTAGGCACAGGGTTGTACCATGCGCATCTCTGGGGGTGTTGCAAGGAGCCGGTCTGTTGCATTTCACAGACCTGACACAAAACAAATCTTTGTTCATTAGTACTTTTAAGTTTTTTTAATGGGACTTTTTGGCGGGAACGGGAGAAGTGATGTAGTCATTTTATTTAGATTTTCTATTTTTTAAATTTTTAGGAGTTTTAAAGTACAATAGTGATAGTATATTGTGTTTTAAAGTTCTGTGTAAGTGAAAAGAATGAAGGACATCTAAATAAATATGTGTAGCTGAAGTTTTCGCGCTGTTCCAAGAAGTCCTTTTTAATTTCAGTAAAGCCTACTATCACTTTACTGGAAGAGTGTTAGGGACAGTTAATATTTCTCCAGAAGTTACGTCATTAGGCTGATGGTCTTGTTACCAATGCCTAAAGAAATATAAATAAATAAAATAAATAAGTTTTTTAATTATCTTTGAACTTTACAAGTGAAAAATTAATATAAAATATTTATTAAATATATCTGAGATAGAGACTATTTTGTATGTGAAGGTAGAATGCAGTATTTATAAGCTGCGAAGGCCGGTTTGACAAACATGTTGTCTAAGAAAGACTATAGGGGCCAGGGGGCCTAGACGAGTGGCTGAATTATCCTAAACGCTAGTAGAATAGAATGACAAATACCGCGTGATTTAGCGTAACGAATTTAAAATTGGTTGTTAAACGGTTAAACTTTCTATAACAACAAACGAAAAGTAAAGTCTTGTGAAAAGCGTCGTTTAAAACGAAGCCAAATGTCACTTTTGATGAGGAATAACGTTTGCCACTTGTCTAGACGCTCATATCAGCACAATATCTATTAGCAGTAGATATGTGCCCATTACGATATCTGAAGCATTACATCCTGTGCTTTTTCCTTATCATCTTGTTTGGACTTATTTCGCCTGCTTGTGGGTTGTTTCAAATGTATAGTCTTCACATGCAGTTTCAAGGAGCCAGTCTGACTGAAGGCCTTCGAGCAGTATTGACATTCGTAGGGTTTGGCGCCTGTGTGGACCTGGGGAATGAATGATACAGATAAGGTATAATTAATAAGGTATTTAACGTCTTTTATGACATATTTTGATGTTAATATTTACAGACTTAAAACTAAACATTATCTATATATCTATACATATAAATAAAATTGAAGTGTCTGTCTGTGATTTCGAATTAAAAGGTTTGTCTTAAGATAATATGATTTTACAAGATAGACTAAGGCTGATTTATGCAGATCAAATAGCCAGTTAGCCGACGGATATGTCAAAAGCATTCGCATACCTAGACGAAAATGTGTGAGGAGAATGATGAGATTGGAAGAAGCGAAAGTATGTAAGGACCGCGATACTTAGCGCTCCGTCCTCTCTGACTACTCCGATTGCCCCCAGTTTAAGCTTTCAGAGCATTATTACACATACATACATATCTTCACGCCGGATCCCTAATGAGGTAATCAGAGAGGACGAAGCGCCAAGCGTTGCGGTTCTTACATACTTCTTTCGCTTCCTCAAATCTCATCATTCTCCTCATATACTTTCGCCTAGGTATGCCAGTGTTTTTGACACTTCCGTCGGCTAACACTGATCTTCATAAGTCAGCCTTGGTCTTCCTTGGCTTCTTTTACCACTCACTTTTGCTCTATAGATTTTCTTCGTCAGTCTTTCATCACTCATTCTTTCCATGCGCCCGAACCCTCTTAGCATTACTTTTTGAATAGCATAATAAAGATTTTTAAAATTTTTATTTGTTTTTTGAACCTCTGTTCAAACAAAATGTCCATGATAATAAAATAATGTCCATATGCGATGTATGTACCTAGACGAAGACTATTATCAGTTATTGGCATTAATAGCTATGCCACAGATATACAGAGAACAGTTTACTAACAGTTCACATTTTTGTTTCAATAATAATAATAATATACTCAGACATTTCCCACAGCGCCATCTAGTCCCAAAGTAAGCAGTACAGCGCTTGTGTTATGGGTACTAGACAACTGATATACTACTTATATACTTTTCTTTTGTAAATAAATACATATTATACATAAACACCCAGACTCAGGGCGGGAATCGAACCCGCAACCCCCGTTTACTTTCCGACGCACTTAGCCGTTGCTCCACGGAGGTCGTCAGAGAATAAAGGTGAGGCAATCCTAATATCAGCGTATTTACGTCGCTAACAAGCATTTGGAATGTAAGTCATAACGATAGGGTTGTACATTTTTTGAAACAGGCACTCCAGCTTTTGTATTTTACGAACACTGTATTCTAACCAAGTTTGTCGGTTCGGAAATCGATGACAAATGACAGAAGTGAATAGAGGCATTTGGAGGAGACCGATACCGAAAGGGGCCATGAATTCAGTTTCTTTTTTTTAAATTTGGAATTTAAAAATTTTAATTTTGATTAGTCAATATTATCTTAATTAATCAATTAAAATTTTTTAACCTTGGTTCAATTAATATTATTTTAATTCATTAATTATAAAGAATGTAATTATTACAAAGAATGCAATGTAAATATTAATTCATGGTTTCATAAAGGCTATAATAAATAGTGTATTCAAAACAAAGTCAGTTAGGAAATCGATTTTAGATTGTATGTTAGTCGCAGATATGGATTGAATACGAATAAAGAAATTTTAGATACGTAATGGAAAGTGAACTGAAGCAAAATTACATTTTTCTTTATAATATGTCACCATATCGAAATAATACTTATTTTAATCTTGGAAATACATAAGTATATATATATATTTTATTATTATTAAACATCCCCCCGGTTATTATTTTTCGGGGATCTCGTAAATTGCAACCATTAACTCCATTCATTATTCATTAGAATACGAAGAATATTAATTTCAATAATTTGTATAATCACATATCTAACGTTCCTTAAATCCTTATTACTAATGTGCCGGATATCTGTATCCGTATCCACGGATATCCGAGGGAGAAGAAAGATCCGGATCCGTATCCGTTTTTTTTTGGCGGATCTTTTACCTTATTAATTTTCAATACATAGATTAAATTCTATATAAGTCGAAACATGTCCTGTCACGCAAAGCGTCAAGTGGCGTCAACTATCATTCCAAGGTCACGCGCACCGACACCGATCGAGTAAGAAAGTTGAGATCCGTATCCGTATCCGCGGATCTTAACGCCAAATAAGAATCCGAATCCGCGGATATACATTTTAACGATCCGGCACATCACTAATCCTTAAATCTTACCTTACAGATACCTTAAATATCGTTACGTATCTAAAACATACAAGTATATTTATTGGCAAAAATTGTAAATATCTGTACATATAATAAAAATAAGTTTTTGACGAAAAGTCACAAAGAATCTTGGAAGTTTTTCGATGGACATCCCTATTTCCTTTATCGATAAACCACAGAAGTTGCACCAGCAAATACAGTGTTTCTTTTACAGTCGTTCAAGCATGATAACTGGTCGCTCTTAGCTTTACATCTGTGTCCTTGACAACAACGTCACTGTAATACCGGGGCCAGTCACTACTCTATATATATAAATAAAAATCAATTGCCACATGTATGAAGAATCGTTGGCACATCTGTGATCGTGTAAATTCTGAATGACTTGATCGGCTAAGGTCATATTCCCACGATATATTTTTGTCGAGACTATGGTTCATAGTTTTGTTGGGATCCAATAGATGGCATTGTAGTCAACTTATTAACAAATCTTATATTTTTAACGCGTGTGAAACCGCGAGGCACTGCTAGTATTCCTTATAACTGAAAGACATGTTTAACGCGTAATAAAATTATTTTTTATTACGAGTCAGATGAAAATATCAGATAGACATAAAAATGTTGTGGCAACACAGCCGTCTCCAAATCCGTCTCTCACTTTGCAGTTCATGCAGAAATGTACGCTTGGTTAAAATAAATTAAAATAATTCAGTAATAAAGGGTGTCAACCCTAACAAAAGCTCTTCCACAATTTGAGACATAAACTTAGTATATACTGGAGTATAGACGAAAATAGAGGTCGTTGATGCGTAAGGATTTTTAATTTGTCAATGTCACCTATGAAATGAAAGATTCCCTTGATTATTGTGATGGAATATCACAATCACATACAGAACACGTAACCATTATTGAACTATCCAGTACTTTTTTGAAATAAAACAGGAATAACGTAAAATAAAAAATAAATCAACAGCATTCTCCACAGCGTGACGACTTGTGACGACCTGTCGTCCAAAAAGCGTCACAATTGCATCTCGTTCGTTGTCCTTTTCCTACTTGTGGTACTATCATAAAAAGTTACATTCTCACTCGCACTCTGTACGTCTGTCTATACGCCAGTATATACTAAGTTTATGGTTTAAGATATTGATGAGTAGAAATTAAAAAAAATCAACGAAATTAGAAAAAATTGCCTCACCCTGTAATGTCTATTCAGTGCTGGCTTCTGGCTAAATTTTTTCCCACAAACCCCACAGCAGTATGGCTTCTCGCCTGGAAATATTCAAAACAAATTTGTTTAGTATTTCATACATACATACAGTAAATATTTTGGCAAAAGCCGAATCTTTGGGCGGTCTATAGTATTTCCATAATATTTAATCGATGTGTATGTGTGTGTCGTACCTGTGTGTGTGCGGATGTGTATCCGGAGCTGGTTCTTATCTGGGAACCGTTTGACGCACGAGGAACACGAGTAGGGTCTCTCGCCAGTATGGGTCCTCTGGTGATACCTTAGTACTGCGTTCGACTGAAACAGACAAACACAAACATCAACTACATACATATACATCTCCACGGTGTATCCCTAACGGGGTAGTCAGAGGGCGGAGCGCCGAGTGTCACGGTCCTTACATACTTTCGTTTCCCCAAATCTCATCATTCTACTTACACATTTTCGTCTAGGTATGCGAGTGCTCTTGACATTTTCGTCAGCTAACACTCTGGCTATTTGATCTTCATAAGTCAGCCTTGGTCTTCCTTGGCCTCTTTTACCACTCGCTTTCGCTCTATAGATTTTCTTCGTCAGTCTTTCGTCACTCATTCTTTCCATGTGCCCGAACCATCTAAGCATTCCTTTCTTCATTTTTACAATATAGCCCAATACATAATACAATATATTATATACACACAAACATATCTTCACGCCGTATGCCTAACGAAGTAGTCAGAGAGGACGGAGCGCCAGGCGTCGCGGTCCTTAAATACTTTTCGCTTCCTCAAATCTCATCATTCTCCTCACACATTTTCGCCTAGGTATGCGAGAATTTTTGACATTTCCGTCGGCTAACACTTAGCTATTTGATCTTCATAAGTCAGCCTTGGTCTTCCTTGGCCTCTTTTACCCCTCACTTTCGCTCTGTAGATTTTCTTCGTCAGTCTTTCATCACTAATTCTTTCCATGTGCCCGAACCATCTTAGCATTCCTTTCTTCATTTTTTCAATAACACTAATTAATTACGCTTGCTAATAATAATTCAGACACTATTCTCGACGCCGCCTGTTTGCATGAGTCACGTCATCGATCCGGTATTTTCGAACTACAACTTTGTTCTTCTTTCTTAATTTTGCTTATACCATTCGATAGTAGGCCTTAAACCTAATAATGCGTTTTTAGATCATGACCTCTGCAAAGCCTAGGTTTTGAGATATAAACACTCAAAGTTACGTGTCTAGCACCATCTAAAAATCGACCTTATTCCTTGGATATAAAGTACAACCGTAACATTAGGTATTTGTATAAATGGGACCACCTCCGAAGTATCTTTCAAACAAAAAAAAGAATTTTTGAAATCGGTCCACAATTGACGAAGTTATCGATGAACATACATAAAAATATATATACATAAATATAAACGAACATAGAACCTTTTTTTTTTAAGTCGGTTAAAAATGCACTACATTGTTCACTGCACAGGGGTCACTTTCAATTCGACCCTTGTGCAGTAGCTCAGAGCTAGGTGAGGTCCCCGAGCCGCAATTGAATGGAACAAGGTAATGCCACAGTACAAGTAAGCAAGCAGTATTATATGTCGGCAGTGTCCTAGAGATAATTACCTACGGTCGCTCGGTACGTAAACACGCAATAGGGCTGCCGACTGGGACTGACTGTTTCTCTTGGGTTAAGTATTTGATTATAGGTACTATATTAAATTGACATATTATCTTTTCATTTTATATTATTGCAAATTTAATAAGTTTTTATTTATACAATTCTACTAGTATTTCATTGCTAGTTTCAAAAGTTTGTGAGTTAGTATAGCAGAAATGGCCAAAAAAATGCATTGTTTTTTTGTGTGCAGTATAATTAAAAATTAGCAACGAAGATCATTATGATAATATGTTTCCTACAAATGAGCAGCAGAGAAATATTTCCGATTTCGATATAGATGTATTCAAACATCCATACACTGAACATTATGCTCGTAAACTTGATGCCATTATATGTCGTCAGTAAATGCGCGGGCGCGTCTCACACCGTCCGACGATAGCCGCGGCGCACTCGCGACTGTTGTATGCCGAGAAATGCCGAGATTTCGAGACGGGTCGTTTGGGAGCGTTTGTATGAAGATAGAATACTGCTTGCTTACTTGTACTGTGGTAATGCTTTCAAACAATCAATCTCTGGAATTACATATTACATATAATGGCTTACCGTACATTTCTTCCCGCACACCTCGCACACAATATTCTTATTATATTTGAGTCCAAGATGGATTCTGTTTTTATGAGATTTTAAACTCGCTTTTGTCACAAACTGAGCGCCGCACTGAAAAGAACATCGTTAAAATGTTAAAATAATGGGCCAACGATAATGAGTAGCAATTTGCTTCTTTTCAATAAAAAATTAAATATATTGTAACCAAGTAATAGGGTATTTTACTCTTTGTGAGAAATCTTCTAAAAATACATATTTAAGGTAGTTTAAGCAATAAGAAATCAGTATGTGTTAGTGTCAGTTCATGAAATCATTAAATAAATTTTATATTTTAATTCAAAGTCTTCACTTTTTTAATCTATGCTACAAATATGCGAAACGGTACCCGCCATGATGCTACGTCATCATGTCAGTAAAGAAAGAAGTGTCACTTTTTGGCGGGAACGGGAGAAGTGAGGTAGTCATTTTATTTAGAATTTCTATTTTTTACATTTTTAGGAGTTTTAAAGTACAAGAGTGATACTATATTGTGTTTTAAAGTTCTGTGTAAGTGAAAAGAATGGAGGAGATCTAAATAAAGATGTGTAGCTGAAGTTTTCGCGCTCTTCCAAAAAGTCCTTTTTAACTTCAGTAAAGCCTACTATCACTTTACTGGAGGAGTGTTAGGGACAGTTAATGTTTCTCCAGAAGTTACGTCATTAGGCTGATGGTCTTGTTACCAATGCCTTAAGAAATATAAATAAATAAGAAAGAAGTGTCAATGTCTACAAAGCGCACGTCGCGTCGTACCTAACCTAAAAAGGTTTATTAGCTACAGAAATTTTCGAGCACTAGTTAATATTTTACCACTTCGTGCAATTTATTGAAAATATCACTGTGGATGACGATTTCGTATAGGGAGGTAACCCTATACGAAATCACAAATCTACCAAGAGTAATTTAATGGTGGGAAAATTCTTTGCAACAAATCCCGATTGCTTATTAACTATCGAGATGACGTAATAACATGGCGTCTAGCGTTTTCGTAAATTTACGCGCGGAATCTTAAAATGCAATATTTGAATGCATTTTATCGGTACTTATCGATCGAATAAAATTTTACTAAAACTTCTAGTAGTATATTATAACATTAGGATCAAATTAAGACACTTTTCGAAAGCTCCGTCCGTGAACTGAGGCTTGGCGACAACCGTTATACGTCCAGCGATGCTGCACATCTGGGCTCCGTGTTGAAGATAAACACTAGGTTGCAGTTGCTGGACTTGTCCAACAATCAGATACAGGTATGAGTGAGAGGAAATATGACCACATACAACTCGTACACAATAAAATAAGACATTAATCAACGAATTCGGAAATACTATGGAAATCTAATTCAGAACAATTATGGCTGAAAAACAAAGTACCACGAGTCAGTATCAAATACTCCGAAACACGAAAGGTCACAAACTCAATTGTCAGCTTTTAAAATGAACTCTATTTTAAACCTGCACCGGGCGTTTAAACCGTTTCGTATTACATTCCAAAGTCAACGGTGAGTGGACGCGCGGCACACGGTCACTGGTCACGTGATCGCACGGGCAAGTACATACCAGCAAGCGAGGATGTTTTTATGCATTACTGCACATCATGACGCAACTTATTGGTAATATTTATGTGAAGTTGAATAGTTTCTTATATTGATTTTCTCATATGATAAAATATTCAAAATCATTTAATAAGGTAAAAAAGCATATTTACGAGTTCGTCTGCATTTTATTTACAAATTTTGGATATGTTACGTTACCTTAGAATGTAATTAATATATTTAGTCTGTGTCTTGTGGAATTTAATTTAGAGAATCGTTTTTTTATCAAACAGTACAGAGGAACAAAAGAATATTTCTATAACATACATACAAACATACATATCTTCACGCTGTATCCCTAACGGGGTAGTCAGAGAGGACGGAGCGCCAAGCGTCGCGATCCTTACATACTTCTTTCGCTTCCTCAAAACTTATCATATTTATATTGATGATTCTCTTATTTGTAAATTGCGCTCCAGAATTAGAAAAGAAGTTAATTGTAGACTTACCCTAGATATTTACTTAGGCCAAGGTCACTCAAAAGGTAGAAATAAAAAAAATTGAAGAAAAAAAATTAAACTGACTTCAAAAAACACACTGAAAATTATAAAATAACAAGGCACGACTTCAATAACTGTCAAATTTAATTTTATAGGTATTTGTATTATATTTATAAAGTTTTTGTATTTGAGTTTTGATTCGCGCTCTTCCAAGAAGTCCTATAAAACTTCAGTAAAGTCTACTATCACTTTACTGGAGGAGCTTTACACGATAACGTCTCTACTAAATAAATACAAAACGTGACATTGGCAAATGCGCTAATCTGTGTGCCATGCCATAAAGAAAAAAAAAAGAAAGACTCACTTCATCGCAATCGACGGTAGCGAGGTGCAGGCGAGGGGCGGAGCCCCCGGCGGCGCGCGGCGCGGGCCGGAGCTCCCGCGCGTGGCGCCGCGCGTGCGTCGCCCACTCGCCAGACGAACACGAGGCGCCGCAAATACTACACTCGCCGCTGCGAAACGTCATCTGTCACTGTCTGCATCAGAGCTCGGTGCCAAGCGATCCAAAGGGGGTCATTGGGTTTGAGCTGGGTCTAGGTTGAATATTAATAATTTTTCTAATCTCATTGTAATCGAATTGGATCCTGTCCTCACTAGATAATAATAATAATAATACTCCAGGCAATTACACCGATTGTGTGACCCCAAACTAAGCAGTAAGCTTGTACTATGGGTACCACACAACGAACTCTGGGGGAGTGCCCAGTAACACCCAGACTCCAAGCCAATTTAGAAAAGTTCGTTTCCTGAATTGGCCCAACCGAGAATCGAATCAGGAACCTTGGACGCTTGGGTGCAACGTCTAAATCACTGCGCCATCGAGGTCGACTTCTATAGTGTCTACTTTATGACCTCCCCTGACTTGAAAGCTGGATCGCCCTTGCTCTGCACCGGCACGCTATTACGTAACTCGCAGTCAGCATGCGACAGCCAATATCGCGCGATATCTGCTGTCAAAACGAGAATTTGTGTAATGTAATTTGTATAGTGGCGCTAAATCTACCGCGAAAAGTGCATTTTACTTTTATGGCGCAATAAACACGTAAGCGTCATATATGACACCAATTTTTTATTACAATTAGTCACTGGTCGCGCAACGATCGCGTGGCTGTCGCTGTGTGCAAATTTTTGAGTAATAAGTTAATAACCCCGCGTTTTGGAAATAGCGGTTTATATCATTCTATAACCGATTATATTCCATTCATAGATTAACCGGTTAATGAACGGAACGGTTTCGAATAAACCGAAATAATTTCGACTACCGGTTAGAAAAGGAAACGAAAATAAAACCAATACATACTAAAACCTAAATTAATCGGCGACGTTATTACGTAAAAATTTGGAGACAGCGACAGCCACGCGATCGTTGCGCGACCGGTGACTAATTGTAATAAAAAATTGGTGTCATATATGATGGTTGCGTGTTTATTGCGCGATAACAGTAAAATGCACTTTTCGCCACTATACAAATTACATTGCACAAATTCTCGTTTTGACAGCAGATATCGCGCGATATTGGCTGTCGCATGCTGACTGCAAGTTACTTATGAGCGTCCCGGTTAAATTCCATTCAATGATTAACCGGATAATGAACGGAACGGTTACGAATAAACCGAAATAATGTCGACTACTGGTTAGTAAAGAAAACGAAACTAAAACCTAAATTAACCGGTTTTACTCAGACGCACGTTGCCTGCCTGATCGATCAAAGCCGAGCGCAACGCACTGCCACTCTGATGTCATGCGACGCGTTCTTTCCTTTTTAACTTGGGCTGCGTAAGCGGACTCTTAACCAGAAATCAGAAATTACTTAGTTCCGAATTACTAACTGAATGCGTTTTCTGAGCGACTGATAAAAGGAGGTCTGTATGTATTTTTTTTTATGTATATTCACCGATAACTTCACCAATTGTAGACCGATTTAGAAAATTCTTTGTTTGAAAGGGTCTACTTCCGAGGTGGTCTCATTTAAATTTCACCGCTATTGGAGCTTGGACTACCAAGATACACCAGACAGAACCAAGTAACGGTAACTGCTTATAACCTTTATTTATATTGATACATACATACATATCTTCACGCCGTATCCCTAACGGGGTAGTCAGAGAGGACGGAGCGCCAAGCGTCGCGATCCTTACATACTTCTTTCGCTTCCTCAAAACTTATCATATTTATATTGATGATTCTCTTATTTGTAAATTGCGCTCCAGAATTAGAAAAGAAGTTAATTGTAGACTTACCCTAGATATTTACTTAGGCCAAGGCCACTCAAAAGGTAGAAATAAAAAAAATTGAAGAAAAAAATTAAACTGACTTCAAAAAACACACTGAAAATTATAAAATAACAAGGCACGACTTCAATAACTGTCAAATTTAATTCTATAGGTATTTGTATTATATTTATAAAGTTTTTGTATTTGAGTTTTGATTAGTAAAGGATTATTTATTTTGTACTTTTCAGTGTTTTTTTTGAAGTCAGTTTAATTATTTTCTTAATGTTTTTTATATAATATTATATTTCTTTCATAATTTCTTTGAATTAGATTAAATCACGGTCGCACGAGGAGGTATAAATCAAAAGAAACTTTACGCGGTGCATGATAAAGGGCATTTCTGTTTAAATAGACTACTACACAGACATAAGTAGCGCAGCCTTATATCCGGGTGACCACAAATGTCTCTTGTAAATGGGATTAATGAAATTAATAAAATATTGCATTTTATTGACGCTATTCTTACAAAAATTCGAATGTTTGAGCTCGACTGTCCAACAGAAACAAAAATTATGCACAATAGCCACATAATCCACATTTGTCGAGTTTCATGGCATGACTTATGCATAATAACCTATTAATAATTGTGATATGTTTTCTAGAAGATCGATATCTCGAAAGAGGGAGTGCAAATGTTATGCGTTTAACATAACATCTTATGAGTTCAACATAATACAGATTCATCCAAATTAAGTGGGCGGGGCCATTAGTGGTGAGTTCTGATTGATCACTCACTCTCTAGTCGTGGGTAAGGCAATTAGTATAAATAGCCGTGCAGCTGACTTTTTTGTTGATTAGCTAACGGAGGACAGCTTAGAAAGCATCAGAAGCCGTTAGGCTTAAAGGCCTCAATATACCGGAAGCTGACCTCTCGCCTCGATCTGACGGGCCCCCAAAAGGGGAACCAACGACGAGGAAGACAGAGCAGCGACCTAGTGACATTCACCGTGAAGAAAACTTACACTCAGCCCTAGTGAGGTAGCGGGAGGCGAATGACCTTAGAGGTGAAAAATGCCTCGGAAAGGTCTCCCCAGGCCCTATAGGCTGCGAGGACTACGAGCATTTGATTCGGTGCTGGTTACTTGACCGAGTCTGATCTCTGGTATATCCTGAGGATGCTTCGTTGAGAGGCGAAACACGTGTCGATTGGTGGTTTTTGGAGTTTGAGCTTCCGCTCAAATCGTTAGCGATTTTCCAATCGCTAAAGATTGTAGAAATTCATCACGTGAAACTGATTTCCGCACAGTAACGTCTTTGTTAATACAATATCCTATGAGTTTCTTTATATATAGAGGCTAATCTCTGAACCACTGCATCTGTTTGAAAAATTTTTTCACAATTTGAAAGGTACCTACATTATTCTAGATGGACATAGAACACATTATTCATTCGACCCGGATAAAGTCAAGACTGATTCTATCCACAATCTATACTAATATTATAAAGAGGTAATCTATGTTTGTTTGTATGTAATGGATAAACTCAAAAAATTCTTAACCGATTTCAAAAATTCTTTCACCTTCAGAAAGCCACAATATGAGCGAATAACATGGGCTATATTTTTTTTTTAATTTTTTACCCATGCGAAGGCCGATCGGGCCGCTAGTAAAAGATAAATCCATAGCAATTACAATACTAATTGCATAAAACAGATTGTTAACAATATTACACAAGGCAAATCTTTCAAATTAATTAGGCAACAATGAAATAAAATGCTATGGAAACCCTAGCGTTTACAAGTGCAGAGAGAGTAGGAGGTACGTAATTTAAAGGTCAGATGGGAGTTTACCTTCTCTGTATTTATCTTCTCGACTACTGTTTCTATTATACGAATATAAATAATTATTTGCTATGGAAATATAAACCAAGCTTTGAAATTAACTGTATAAATGAAATAGCAATGAGTGTACGCGTTTGTGTGTGTAGGTATATGTATGTGTAAGTGTGTGTATGCATCTATTTGTCTCTGTCCATACGTTAGGCGACATTTACCTGGTCTGGTACTGCAACGAATGCTTCAACGATGTGATCATATGCCGTTTCCAAGCGTTTATGTTCAGGAATTGGATTTTACACTCGCTACAGTATCTCTTTGATGGCGGCTCTGATGAATTTGATTGCTGAAAATTACAATGTAATACAGTGCAACATAATTAAGCAGAAATCTTATACACCCCGACTAAATAACCAGTTTTTATACCAGTATAAATTAATATAAGATAACTTTTAATAACTTCTGTCTTGTTTATTTCGTAAATTATAAATCCCATGTAGATAAGACAAGTATGGTCACCCGACATATCGCGCTAGCACACGATACGGGCCGCGCTATGTAAGTTTTGTGTAGCAGTCCATTGGAACAAATATGCACTTTAGATGGCACCGCGTAAGGTTTATTTTCATTTATACTATATAATTTAACATTTTAACACATTTAAAAAGCTATACATACTATACGAACTGGAAATTGAAATGGATTTCTACATGTATTATACTTCTGTACTAATATTATAAAGAGGTAAACTTTGTTCGTTTGTATGTAATGGCATAACTCAAAAACTACTCAACCCGTTTCAATAATTTTTTCACCTATAGAAAGCTAAATTATCAGCGAGTAACATGGGCTGTATTTTATTTTTAAAAAAATTTCTACCCGTGCGCTGCCGGGGCGGTTCGCTAGTCTATCTATCTATATATATAAAAGGCGATGTACGTATGTATGTTCCTTATGGACTCCGAAACGGCTGGACCGATTTCGATGAAATTTTCAGGGAATCTTCAGATTGGCCTAGCGGGTGATCCTGTAAAGTTTGGTAGCGACCGGATTAGTAGATTTTTTTTTTTTTGTTACGCCCAGTGAAATAAATAGCCCGGGTTTACTAGTAATTAATAAAAGTCTAAGCAAATCATTCTAATTAAATATGGTACGCGTTGTGTCTTTTCTGTGGCTAAAGATGTGTCGTCCTCGGGAAACTTCCCAAAATTGGAAAAATTGTAGTAAATTCTCGGAAAGCGAATTAATAGAATTTTCATGATAAATTCCCGCTACTGATATGTCAATAGGAAGTTTATTATGGGAATAAAAAGCAAGTGGGAATTCATGGAAATATTCTCGATATTTAAGAATAAAATGTCCGCGAATCCAGTAACTATTATTTCCAATTTTAGCAACTTTCCTGGGAAGGATACATTGCCAATTCCCACATTGCTAATTATTCAGTTGGGAATTTTCTCCTTTACACAAGTTTTTGTAGCTCACAGCTTCGTGTATGAACTCGCAATTCCTTCCACGTTTTTTAAACACGAATAGGTCCCAACCCCCTTTCTTACCTTCTCGTCTCGTTTATGGCTCTTGGTCTTGTGCATCATGAGTCCATGTTTTCCCACGAACGTGTCCCCACACGTTTCGCAAACGTGCTCGGACGGATGGCGCTTGCGCATGTGGGTAAGGTATGATGTTGATTTCCTACAATGATACATTACCTACTTGTTACATAACAAATATTGGATTTTCCATATTCGCGGATACGAATGTAAATGTGAATATTAATCTCCGTTATTGGCGAATGCAAATATAAAAAAAGCAGTCTAGTCCAATCCCAACCTTTATCTGTATCCGCGAACGATCATTGTTTAGGTAAAGTCAAAGTTAAGGCGACGCATTGATAACCAATAATTTAATCTAAAATAGACCTTCTGCTCTATGCAAACGTGCGTGCGTTAGCTTACGAAAAATACGAAATAACAGTTATTTCCGTTTATTTTAAAAACTATAATTAATTTTAAAGAATCCAACTGTCCTTTTTAACCGACTTCAAAAAAAGGAGGAGGTTCTGAATTCGTCTGTATGTTGTTTTTTTTGTTTATTTGTTACATCATAACTCCGTCATTTATGAACCGATTTCGAAAATTCTTTTTTCGTTTGGTAGTAATACTTCAGAGGTGGTCCCATTTAAATTTCACCGATATTGGAGCTTGGACTTCGAAGATACACTAGATAACGCGACCTGGTTATAACCTTTATTTATATTGACGACTCTTGTATATTAGAATCCGGTTCCGCTCCGGAATTAGAATGAAATTATTGCAGACCTGCCTTAGATATTTATTTAGGACAAGATCACTCAAAAGAGAGAAATAAAAAAAAATTATTGAAAAAAAATTAAACCGCCTTCAAAAAAAAACACTGCAAAGTATAAAATAACTATCCTTTACTAATTAAAACTCAAGTATAATAAAAATAACTTTATAAATACGATATACATACCTATATAATTTAATTGGCGAAAATGTGTGAGGAGAATGATGAGATTTGAGGAAGCGAAAGAGGTGTGTAAGGACCGCGACTCCTGGCGCTCCGTCCTCTCTGACTACCCCGTTGGGGATACAGCGTGAAGTTATGTTATGTTATGTTTATAATTTAATTTCACAGTTATTGAAGTCGGTGCCAAATCAATGTGCAACAACAGAAAGTCTATTAGTTTGGTGGGCTTGGCACCGACTTCAGTAACTGTCAAATTTAATTATATAGGTATGTGTATCGTATTTATAAAGTTATTTTTATTGTACTTGAGTTTTGATTAGTAAAGGATAGTTATTTTATACTTTTCAGTGTATTTTTTGAAGGCGGTTTAATTTTTTTTAATAATGAAGAATATATTTAGATTAAACTATACAGAAAACTTAGAAACATAAATCGGTCCCGTTACTCCTAAAAATGTAAATCTCTGTTTTAAAAGGGGTTTCTTTGATTTTTTTTTGTGTTACAAAAGTTCGTACAGTTGCGATACAATGGTGTATCGCAACTGTCAAAATAAAGTCAATGAAATGAAGTATCAGGGCGGCTGGACAAGTGTCAAGCGTTTCGTAAAATAGAAACGCTAGCTGGAGTTATTGTTCGTCAAAAGTGCCATTTGGCTTCGTTTTATACGACTGTTTCCACAGGAATTTAATTTTCATTTGATTTAATACAAAGTTAATAACGTTTGACTACTAATTTACAATTCATTACCCTAAATCACGTGGTATTTGTCATTCTATTCTACTATCGTTTACGTCAATTGAGCCACTTGTCTAGGCCTCCTCTCGTTACCAAATATCACTTTCGTACGTTTTGTAATCACTTAGAAAAATTGAGATCCCTGCCGTCAAAATTTCCAATGTGTCGCCTTAATAGTTAAATCGGCGATAATTTTAGTGAACGCAGTATGTGTGCTATTACAATTATGCTGTACATACATCCTAGATACGTATTCCCGGAAACACAGTTATTCCCGGAAATGTTAATTTTTTTATTGATATTTATTGCACATATAGATATTACAAAAGAGAGATGTACACACAAAGGATGAGCAAAGTTACAGCTTATTTCTAAAAAATATTTCTTCCAGCAGACCCACGAGACTGACAAATGCAATGTAGAAAAGATAGACACTGTGTGTACTTACTATAGAGATATAGACATACACATTAGTAATTACATATCCATAATATATTGAGAATTTCCCCGATATATTTTGCTTTTGGGAATTTTCCCCATTAACATATAAGTACACACATATTGGGTCTTTCTGGTGGGAACGGGAGAAGTGAGGTTGACATTTTATTTAGATTTTCTATTTTTTACATTTTTGGGACTTTTAAAGTACAAAGTGATAGTATATTGTGTTTTAAAGTTCTTTGTAAGTGAAAAAAATGAAGTAGGTTTACATAAATGTGTAGCTGAAGTTCTCGCACTCTTCCAAGAAGTCCTTTATAACTTCAGTAAAGTCTACTATCACTTTACTGGAAGAGTTTTACGATAACGATTCTATTAAATAAAATACGTGACATTGGAAAATGCGCTAATCTGTGCGCCATGCCATGAATAAAGAAAAAAAAAAGTACACACATACCTAAATTTTTGCGCACACAATTTACACTCGTAGATATGTCCTTGATGCCATTTCTCGTGTTCCCGCGCCTGGTTCCTGTAAGGCAAAAAAAATGATACACCAATGAGAACTGAACTCGCGTACAGTTATGCAGGCTATTTATAAAACATACATATACATATCCTCACGCTATAATTCGAACGGGGTAGTCAGAGGATGAAACATTTATAAAAATTACTAAATTAATTTATATTATTTATTATTTATCAACTTTTAAATTTTCGCGTTACATTATAGAATACCTAAAACGAGAAATTTAACGCGATTCCCTTTTTATTTTGGCTTAACGTTTAGACCGAGTTGCATCGGCCGTGGTCTTAAGCAAACTCAACTTTAAAAAAAAAACAAGACATTTTTTTTTAAAGTAACTACCAAAGCATCTGATCATAACTATTAATGATATTACAAACTTAAAACTAAACATTATCTTAAATAATAGACTTCCTCAAAGTTTGCTTGACACCACGGCCGATGCAACTCGGTCGAAACGTTAAGCCAAAAAAAAATTAAACCGCCTTCAAAAAACCTTTATTTATATTGACGATTCTCTTGTATATCGTTGCGCTCCGGAATTAGAATGAAGTTAATTGCAGACCTGCCCTAGATATTTATTTAGGTCAAGACCACTCAAAAGGGAGAAATAAAAATTTTTTATTAAAAAAATTAAACCACCTTCAAAAAACACTGAAAAGTGTAAAATAACTATCCTTTACCAATTAAAACTCAAGTACAATTAAAATAACTTTATAAATACGATACACATATCTATATGATTAAATTTGACAGTTATTGAAGTCGGTGCCAAATCAATGTGCAACAACAGAAAGTCTATTAGTTTGGTGGGTCGTGTTTATAAAGTTATTTTAATTGTACTTGGGTTTTTATTAGGAAAGGATAGTCATTTTATACTTTTCAGTGTTTTTTTCAAGACGGTTTCATTTTTTTTAATAAAATTTTTTTATTTCACCCTTTTGAATGATCTTGACATAAATAAATATCTAGGGCAGGTCTGCAATTAACTTCATTCCAATTCCGGAGCGCAACGATATACAAGAGAATCATCAATATAAATAAAGGTTATAACCAGGTCGTGTTATCTAGTGTATCTTCGAAGTCCAAGCTCCAATATTGGTGAAATTTAAATGGGACCACCTCTGAAGTATTACCTACCAAACGTAAACAGAAACATAAAAAAAAAGAAAAACAAAAAAACCAACATATAGACGAATTGAGAACTTCCTCCTTTTTTTGAAGTTGGTTAAAAAATTGATACAATTTACGTGAAGTTTGAAAAGCTATGTAGACTGATACAAGGAATTAGCACCTACATTGCACCCGTGCGAAGCCGGTGCGGGTCGGTAGTATAATAATAAAAAAACAATATACATACGTTTGTAATTTCTTGTATAATATTTATGTTGAAGAACGATAACTATTCATTCGAATAACTAAAATTATTTATCAACCATCAACCAAGGGCCAAACTGTAATTCCCTGAATTTATCACTGGAACCGAAGGCCCAGGTCAAGGACATTGAGTTATTAGCTAAATTAAACATACGTACGCGGTGTGAGTGATCTGCCGACACCGCAGACATTGGTATCGGCAAGTGTGCGACATCGCCTTGTGAGCTCTGAGCTGTCGGCGGCTACCGTATCGTAGACGGCATATCTCGCATTCATGAATACCATTACTCTGTACAAAGGACAGAAAATTCAGAGTCAAATAAATTTATTTAAACAAACCCAATTACAAGGTGTTTTTGAATGTCAAATCTACTTTAGTTCGGTTCAAAAAGAAAACCTGGAGACTGAGCAGAACCGACAAGAAACTCAGGTATCATTTTTTCAACATAATTTTACAATAGGTTTATTACATACATACATACATATCTTCACGCCGTATCCCCAATGGGGTAGTCAGAGAGGACAGAGCGCCAAGCGTCGCGGTTCTTACATACTTCTTTCGCTTCCTCAAATCTCATCATTCTCCTCACACATTTTCGACTAGGTATGCAAGAGCATTTGACATTTCCATCCGCTAACACTGACTATTTGATCTTCATAAGTCAGCCATGGTCTTCCTTGGCTTCTTTTACCACTCACTTTCGGTCTGTATATTTTCTTCGTCAGTCTTTCATCTCTCATTCTTTCCATGTGCCCAAACCATCTTAGCATTCCTTTCTTCATTTATACAAAAACACTGTCGTGCAACTGTCATACTGTTATTTAGAAACAAACTTTTCTGAATTGCCTTGTAGTCTGTGTTACTGGGAGATCCCACAGATCGCCGTGTAGGACTCATAGAAGCCTAGGGCATAACTTTGGTCACACAATTTGTGGATTTCTTTGGAGTATTTTAAATATTTATTTATTAAAATTGCACGTATTCAAAACGATTTTATAAATGACTGCCAAGAACGTAGTCTTTTTAAATCCTATTAGTTGTAAAATCCCGGGATTTCTGTTTTCAAAGAAATTAAATTTAAAAGCTGCTTCCATACTTTATACATTGTATTTGTAGATAAATATACACTTGATTATCTGATTCCTAATCAACACAGTGGACGATAAGCATAATCGATCATATAACTGACGCTAATGATAATTAAGTAGAAAACAGAGGGGTTTTGGTCATCAATCACGCAATTGTATTAATCTTCAACCATACAGTGGATGATCATCATTCACACAGCGGAGGGTAATGACGACTGGTCCCGTGACGAACGGTAATATCGGTCAGTAATATTATGATTTATGAATATTGAATGATTATGTAGATAAGACTGAGTGATGAAAGACTGACGAAGAAAATCTAGAGGGAAAGTGAGTGGTGAAAGAGGCCAAGGAAAACCAAGGCTGACTTATGAAGATCAAATAGCAAGTGTTAGCCGACGGAAATGTCAAAAGCACTCGCATACCTAGGTGAAAATGTGTGAGGTGAATGATGAGATTTGAGGAAGCGAAAGAAGTATGTAAGAATCGCGACGCTTGGCGCTCCGTCCTCTCTGACTACCTCGTTGGGGATACGGCGTTAAGATGTATGAATGATTATGTCACTCACATTTTCGTTTTTTGGTGTTATCATTAAAATAACTAAGATTAAACATTCAAAGCTGTCGGTCACGGTCGTTGCCTAAATGTTTCGCGTTAGTGCTCATGGCCAAGAGCTTGGCCAACCGCATTACGCATTCTAATTTTAATTTTTGTAGTCTATGATCCATTAAATGCCTTAAGAATTCGTTGGCCTATGCTATATGCAATAACCATAGACTTCATAAATAAATCTAGATGCCATGTCCCGTACATAAATGGTGAGGCAAATCGGATAACCTAGTTCATCTGTACATACTACTCACATTTATCGTATTTATTTATCAACGCCAATCGGCATTATACATACATATTATACACATAAAATAAACTTAAGTAAGCAGAATTTTGATTAATTTAATTAAAAAAGAACACATTCAATTAGAACATAACAATTATTTTATATTAGCTGAGAATGACGAAAAGGTTATTTTAAAGTAGTTGACACCAGGAGAGTATTGATTCACCAATCTGGCAATTCTATTTCTAGGTCAACTATGGACATAATTTTTGCTTGATATTGTAACTGTTAACAGTTAAAAAAAATAAAAAACCACAAGCATAAAAAAAGTCATCTCGTTCTCAGCTCAACTCTTGCGCAAATGAAACCAAAGTTAGAAAAAATCTCCAGTGAATCAATCATTCCGTTTATAACTGAAAAAGAATAATAGGTCGGCCACCCATCTGCGACTGATTTGGCCACTTAACTTATATTGGTGATATATATCGCCGACACTGTTCACATCCTCAGAGCAGTTATAATAGCATAAGCATTTACAGAATTTTCGTTGAACTTTTTGTATAAGATTGACGTGTTGTTCTGCGAATGGAGACAAAACAGATCCATACTTCAGTATGGGCCTGATGAATGCTGAGAAAAGATGTATCAATGTTTTGACATTCTTAAACTCTTTGCTTGCTCTACAAATAAAATCTAAGCATCTAAAGGCACGAGTATACTATTCACAAGATCAGTGCATTTTAAGTTATCATCAATAATCACACCAAGGTTCCAATTTGTAGTACGGGACAGGCTGTCTATGGAATTATAAAATCTATGGCAATAACAGTATTTATTTTGACACAAATCATACATACCTCTTCGTGTTTCTCCTTATGATTATAATACGCCAGGAGGTCAATAAACCCTTTATAGCACAGATCGCACTTGTACGGCGAGTTGAGATAGTTGAGGGACTTGGATCTCTCTTTCAACTCTTCTATTTGTTGTTCTTTTGTCAATATTAATTTTTTAATATATTCTGAATTGAAACCTGAAACTGTTTTAATGTACCATTACAAACTGAAAAAAATTAAACACTTCTGGGATCACTTCATGGAACACTTCTATGGTTTTTCTAGAAGCTCTAGAAGAAGTAAACCGTAGTCGTTATCGAGGGCATCGTTAGACAGGTTTTTGAAAATGCGAATATATCTTAAATTAAATAAATTAAATTATAGTTCCATACATATGCACATATCTTCACGCTGTATCCTTAATGGGGTAGTCAAAGAGGACGGAGCGCCAAGCGTCACGGTCCTTACATACTTCTTTCGCTTCCTCAAATCTCATCACTCTCCTCACACAATTTCGGTTAGGTATGCGAGTGCTTTTGACATTTCCGTCAGCTAACACTGGCTATTTGATCTTCGTAAGCCAGCCTTGGTCATCCTTTACCTCTTTTACACTCGCTTTCGTTCTGTAGATTTCCTTCGTCAGTCTTTCATCACGTATTCTTTCTGTGCCCGAACCATCTAAGCACTCCTTTCTTCATATTTACAACAACACTGTCGTGCGACCCTGTCATACTGCGTATCTCTTCATTGCTTATCCTGCCCGCAAGAGTGACACCGTACATCGTTCTAAGAGATCGCATTTCTACTGCATTTATAATACTTTCATTCCATAAAACTAGAAAAATGTAGCACTTGTGAAATTACCTCCGTGTTTGCGTTTCTTTCTTTAATTTTTTGAGACTATTACACATAAATAGCTATGCGGAACAGTTATAGAGTAACTGGTGGCCCAAAAACACAGACGTCAACTTCAAAACTTGAGATTTGGTTCTAAGAGTTGGTTTTGGCTCGTTAAATAAAAGGTAAAAAAAACTTATTACTGAAAGTTTCTTGTTGTTATTATATAGTGTTAAAGGAAGAGCTCTATTTATCTCAATAAAAGTAAAAGAGATGGACTATAAATAGAAAGGGATGTGGAATCAATGAAGTATTGACAGATGTC
This sequence comes from Zeuzera pyrina, assembly GCA_907165235.1. Taxonomy (NCBI): domain Eukaryota; kingdom Metazoa; phylum Arthropoda; class Insecta; order Lepidoptera; family Cossidae; genus Zeuzera; species Zeuzera pyrina. Next base: position 4,492,702 of record OU015647.1, read on the forward strand.
ATTTAGACGTTCACCCGGAATGCGAGGCGCCGCTAACGATCGTCGACGCGAGAGCATTTCACTTTTGCTCCAGACACCAAACGAAGAATACCAGCTCTCGATTGTTAATTCGTGATTGTTTTCTGTTCTAAGAGTTATTAGATCTTTCTTTTAGTGATTTTTAGTTACTAGCAAAATGAATCTCTAAATCGATATTAGAAGTTGGGATAATCATCCCGTGTATATTTTTTTAATAAATCCTACTTTTGATTGTAACAATATTATTATATCAACATGTGTGGAAACGCAGTATATATAAATTCAAACAAAGGTAATGCAAAGACGTGTTTTCAATAAATCGTGTAATAGCTAGTGTTAGCCTACGGAAATGTCAAAAGCACTGGCATAACAACGCGAGAATGTGTGAGGAGAATGATGAGATTTGAGATAGCGAAAGAAGTATGTAAGGACCGCGACGCTCCTTGGCGCTCCGTCCTCTCTGACTACGCCGTTGGGGATACGGCGTGAAGATATGTATGTATGTGTAATTCTAGATTGACTCATTTTTTGACATTTAAAAATACCAACTCGTGTAACCACGTATAAATTATTATTAAGTAGCAACACTCTCGAAACAGTATTGCCATCCGATAATAATTATATTTACAACAGTTAATTACGAATGTTGAAAATGGCTTACATTTTACAGTTCTTTGAAAAACTTAAAAACTTCTGTCCACTCATCTTAAAATTATCATTCCGAAAAATCTGTAAAAGTGTTGAACATTGGAAATAAAGAGTATATTGAAAGAAAATTTCTTATTGAAATCCAGACTAGGTTCTATTCACGGCCAAATTAATTTACAAGAGCGACATTTCTCAATAATATACCCTATTATTCTATACTATTTCTTAGCGACCTAATTGAAAGATAGGTTTAGTGATCATTGTGCCAGATATTACTCTGACACAGCAAATCGTAACCTTGTGCGCGATCTACTAATGAAATATCTGCAAGAAATGAAATTGCTGTAAGATAAGACATGAGATGTAAACGACAGCTCTGTGGCGTTACCACGCTGCACAGTACCAATATATCATCTACCACATAGTTCACAGTACTATTTTATCAATATGAAGAAGCCCAAGAAGAAGTATTGCAACAATTATAAACAAAATTGCGAAGAAATATTCGAAATACAATGAAAAACATAAGTTATTCGCTTTTAAACTTTAGTAGTGGGAATAGAGTGGGGATAAGTTCTATCTCTGTCACATATAGCACTGTGTAATGTCATTGCGACGTTGTGACGTCACAGCTATGTAACGCTGTCTCCCTCTAACTCATCCCCACTTTGATCTCACTATTGAACTATTGACGACCTCCGTGGCGCAACGGTTAAGCGCGTCGGAAATTAAAACGGGGGTTGCGGGTTCGATTCCCGCCCCGAGTCTGGGTGTCTATGTGTTATATATATTTATTTACAAAAGAAAAGTATATAAGTAGTATATCAGTTGTCTAGTACCCATAACACAAGCGCTGTGCTGCTTACTTTGGGACTAGATGGCGCTGTGTGAAATGTCTGAGAATGTTATTATTATTACTGTTATTATTATTATTGTTATTATTATTATTATTATTGAAGTTTAAAACCCAATAACTTAGTTTTAGTCAGAGTGTCACTTAGTTATTTCTCAAATTTATTGTTTTTTTTATATCAGAGGGGGCAAACGAGCAAGCGAGTCACCTTATGGAGTAATCACCGCCACCCATGGACACCCGCAACGTCCTCCCTGGACTTAGAAAAATAATAAATAAAACAAGAAAGGTTTTTGATATGTAATGGGTATCCCAAAATTCACACAAGAAGTAATTTTGATGAAAAATACAAGTTTTAATAAAAATTGTAATTTTTTTTATTGTTTCATGAAGTTATGGTGTAGGGTATGAACAGGCTTTATTTAATCGTTTTTTTTTAATTTATATCAGAGGGGGTAAACGAGCAAGCGAGTCACCTGATGGAAAGTGATCACCGCCACCCATGGACACCCGCAACGTCCAGGGAATCACGGGTGTGTTGCCGGCCTTTAAGGAAAAAGTAGGCTCGTTTCTTGAAGATCCCTAAGTCGTAACGGTCCAGGAATACCGCCGCTATAAGTTGGTTCCACAAAATTGCCGTACGTGGTAAAAAACGTCGTGAAAAACGCACAGCTGTAGACCGCCATCCATCAAGGTGGTGGGGCTGGAAGAACAGTCGATTGCGTTGACGTACGGTAATGGAATTCAGCAAGAGGCAGTACTACGATCAATTCCTCAGAACATTCCCCATGATAGATCCGGTATTACTTTAGTTTAGTACAATGTATCAAATATACCATATTTAAAAGCATTCATCTAGCCCAGCCTTTCCCAAAGTGGGCGACGAAGCAAGATGACGACGGACTTCGAGCTTCGTACAATATCTCTTTGTTAATTGCTCAAAAAGGCAAACCACATAACATCGGAGAAGAGTTAATTTTGCCAGCCATAAATGAAGTAATAACTACTGTGCTTCATAAACCAGCCGCAGATATTATCCGAAAAATTCCTTTGAGTAATAATTCTGTGCAAAGACGAATTGATGAAATGGCTGAAAATATTGAAGGATCATTGTGTGATCACCTGAGGACAAGTCAATTCTCAATTCAGCTCGATGAGTCCACTTTACCGACTAATGAAGCATTGTTGCTGTCTTACGTGAGGTTTATTAAAGATGAGAAAATATGTGAAGAACTATTCTTTGCTAGTAATTTAGAGACCGATACAAAAGGCGAAACCATATTCAATACATTGGAAAAGTTTTGTGATGAGAAAGAGATTCCCTTGAAAAATATTATATCAGTTGCTACGGATGGCGCTCCGGCTATGACAGGGTGCCATAAAGGCTTCATAGCGTACTTAAAAAATTAAATTCCAGATGTCCTTACTGTACATTGCGTTATTCATAGACAACATTTGGTTGCTAGAAACTTAAGTGAACGACTATTTCAATCACTGCAATATGTCATCAAAGCAGTCAATAAAATCCGCAACAGCTCTTTGAATGATAGATTATTTCATCAGCTTTGTGTTACTAATGACGAGGATTTCAACCGTATGTTGTTCCATACTGAAGTTCGTTGGCTATCAAGAGGCAATTGTCTGACTCGATTTTACAACCTGTTTGACTCTGTTATAGAGTTCTTGGAAACTAAAGATACAGAATTGCACAACAAGCTCATTACATCAAAGAATGATATAGCTTACATGACAGACCTGTATAAATTGTTCAACGACATGAATCTCCAACTGCAAGGCGATGAACTAAATTTAATTAAAACAAAAAACGTCGTTGCTGCTTTCGCAGCCAAACTGCTTCTATACAAAAATAATATGGGCAGACGTGAGTTTCACAATTTTCCGAATTTATCGGTATCATGCAGTAACGACGAATTGTTTGCCTACTGCCAACATTTGGAAAACCTCCACATTGACTTCACCGAATGATACCAGGACATTTTGAACTTGGAAATACCAGACTGGGTGTTGGATCCGTTTTCAAATGTCAACACAGCAATGTCACCTCAGCTGGAAGAAGAACTTATAGAATTGACAACAAACGAGGAAATAAAAATCAAGTTCAAAAATGGTTACCAAGAATTTTGACTACAAAAACCGATCCCGCAATTGTACCCTGGATTGTGGTCAATCGTTCAGCGATTCTTGATAGCATTCCCATCGTCATATTTGTGTGAACGTGGATTTAGTGCTGTGGCAACACTGCTTACTAAAAAGAGAAATCGTTTGCATGTTACCAAACGTGGCGACTTGCGACTGTTCTTGAGTAAATTGGAACCCGATATCAACAAACTTATTAAACAGCATCAGATTCATCCTTCACATTAGTTTTTATATAAGGATCGATAATAAAACAAATATTTGTTTTATTTTCAATAAAAGATACTCTGATTGAATACTATAAATTTGCATTTCAATAATCATTCTCATTGGCAGGTGTAGCCCGTAAGAGTTAACTTGAGACCTGAGCGCCGTTGTGTATTATCTACTGCGCTCAGGTTTCAAGTTAACTCTTGCGGGTTATAGTAAAAGTCTCGTTTGGAATTAATGTTTAATCTCCGCTAATATAGCTCACAATAATTAATTAATTTAATTTGAAGTTATAGGGGTTTTTCAGTAGGTGAAAAAATGGGGGCGCTAAAAAATAATTTATTCTCAAAGTGGGCAGTAGACAAAATAAGTTTGAGAACCCCTGATCTAGCCTATTGTCTCAATCTGGGTATTATTGGTTGCTCTATCAATTGATATGGTATATACATACAATACATATACAGGTGCAAATTTAGAATGTGTTATTAAATATACCTTTTAATTCTTTCTCCTTCTTGATTTCCTTTTCTATTCTTACATGTTTCTTTCTCACTTTTACATTAATCCTTTTCATATTGTCTATCTTCTTTAGACTGAATTGTTTCAAAGGGATGTCATCCTCAGAGTCAGATTTATTAATATCTGATTTAGACTGCTCATCTGAATCATCAAATTGTTATACTCGTAAATATCATGAATTGCGTCACAAGATTTCTATGAACGATAATGAGAAAATCAATTGATATCATAGCAGAGGTGTAACTACGTAGCTTGTCTGTGATTGGCTGATTCGATTGTGATGTACAGTGAATGCCGTGTGTTAGAACTACATTCGATTCGAGAACAGAGTCGTAGTGAAAGAAGGTAAAGATATTATCTATCCGTCCTACCGATCACATTGTCGAATAAAAATAAAAAGTGATTCGTGTTATTGTGACATTTTTCCGCTTTGTTTGAGCTGCCGTCTTCATGGAGCTATTCCTACAAGACAGCAGTTATAAACCACCTATCATATCGCCCACGGTCGCATCGTTATCATATGTACATATATCCACTGGCAAGCTCGATTACCCCGAGACCAAGCACTTGGCCCAGAGCACTATAACGCGAAATGCTTTGGGCGACTAGAGTGACAGCAATTTGAGATATACATATCAATGTATATCCAAAATCGCTGGATAGAAACAAATGAATTTTTGCACAAAATCAGCCAGTAAGGAGGTACAAAGATAGTTGGCAAACGGGATCTAATGGTACTGGTTATATCAAGGATTGCTCACTGTCATACAAGTCCCTTTTTTGATAACGCGGAAGAAACCTGAACTTAAGTACCCAGGTTATTTGGGCCTTTTATCCCACCTGGCCATCCTCTTCTATGGGATTTCCAACAGACACATATCTACAGTATTGGAGAGCCAAAGCATTTCTCGGGGGGCGGTGACAGAGTCTCCTGCATCCTCGCAGTGCTAAAACAGCGCGGACCTCACGCGCTATTGTCCTCTTCGAGGTCATATCGACAGAGTCCCTTTCCGATAGGTCGCGATCATAAAGAATAGCGTACCCCTAGTCTCTAGCAAATTGTAACAAGTCTTATACCACAACCACAACAACAACTTTCACTATATGTACACATCTTACAATACTAACTAAACGGCAGGGTTATTACTTAAACATTGCAGACAGCGACAGCCACGCGATCACTGCGCGACCGGTGACTAATTGTAATAAAAAATTGGTATTGTGTGTGACGATTGCGTGTCTATTGCGTCATGACCGTAAAATTCACTTTTCGCAGTAGATATAGCGCCACTATACAAATTACATTACACAAATTCTAGTGTTGACAGCAGATATCGCGTGATATTTGGCTGTCGCATCCTGACTGAAAGTTAGATAATAAGTATATCATTTTTATTCTGACGTTTCGACCGGATTGCACTGATGGTGGTCACGGACAGACTTATGAGGATGAGTGTCGTCTTCGCTAATGTGCGGTTTCTGGCAACAACCCACACTCATTCATCACATGTTTTAATTTTTTTTATTATCCCTGTCGGTACTTCGACACACTACACTAACGTCTACACACTGGCGACGTCCGGTTTTCTGGTAGTTGTCAGCAACCGCACACTACGAAGACGACACTCATCCTCATCAGTCTGCCTGTGACCACGATTGGTGCAATCAGGTCGAAATATCAGGATAAAAAAGGTAAAGGTATCTTGCGGACAGGATTAACAATGAAGAGATACGCAGTATGACAGGGTTGCACGAGTGTTATTGTAAAAATGAAGAAAGGAATGCTTAGATGGTTCGGGCACTTAGAAAGAATGAGTGATGAAAGACTGACGAAGAAAATCTACAGAGCAAAAGTGAGAGCTAAAAGAAGCCAAGGAAGACCAAGGCTGACTTACAAAGATCAAATAGCTAGAGTGTTAGCAGACGGAAATGTCAAAAACACTCGCACATCTAGACGAAAATGTGTGAGGAGAATGATGAGATTTGAGGAAGCGAAAGAGGTATGTAAAGACCGCGACGCTTGGCGCTCCGTCCTCTCTGACTACCCCATTAGGGATACAGCGTGGAGATATGTATGTACGTAAAAAGGTATTCGGACTTAAAGTACACGACGTAGACCCGTTTAGTTGGTATTGTAAGAAGCCCCAGGGCTCTGTAAATTAACAATTTGCGCGGGTAAATAAGCCGCTGGCATATTATTTCTTTCTCTCACAAATAAACATGTAATTCAATTCATATTTATTTACCTTTGTATGAAAAATCCGAATCAACATTTCCATTATCAATCATTTCCACCTTGATACCATCATTACCATCAGCTTCATATTTGACATCATACTGTGATGGTATCGCTATGAACACCTCTGGATGAGACAGGCACAATCTTTGTATGAATTTATGTCTTTTGCTCCCTATTAACAAAAATTCATGTGTGGACTGGAAACAAAATGTGTGACGTTGGTATTACTCACAGCTAGAGTTTGCCGGGCACAGGGGAGTCAAAATCAAATAAAATTCAATTACATGATATTTTTGAAGGTAAAATCGATTGTCAGTTCGAGGACAAATTCTGAACTGCGAAGAATCGACAAGAAACTCAGTTTCAACATTATTTTACAATAGGTAAAAATACGTACCTTTAAATCATCCAATTTCTGAGTAAGTACATCATTTGCTGTCAAACAGGCTTCCTTGAAGACTCGACATTTTTCTAGTAATGCATAGCAGACGTAACATGCTAGGTGAGGTTTTCCATCATCTTCTTTAAGCTGCAAGTTCAAGATAGATAATAATTATCCAAACAAAGACACATAGACCACTTAAAGCCAATTTTCGAAACAAGTATATCTTATATATAAGATTAGATTCACCATTAAAATGGAATTTATAATTTGTAGTAATGACTATAAAAATAGTAAATATAGCTATACATAATATAATTCGCTACATGAAAATGTTACAATTTTTTTTCCTATAATTTAATAGAATATTATTATTGTTAGATCGAAGAAATCAATGGACTCGGAACAACACTAGTTTTGACATGCTAATAAGACATCACTAGGTTAAAGAAAAAAAACCTTTTGGATTTGTTTATGTTAGAGTGCGATCTGGGATAACTTAATAAGTGATTAATGATTATTATAACTATTAATCTCGTTAATAAATATTTAAAAAAAAGTGTTTTATTCTATTATTATATATTAAACTTCCTCAAAAGTTGTCACTCAGAAACCTGGCATTGCCTAGGGTGCCTAGCAGACTAACAGTATTATTACCTCTTTGGTTATACTTTACAAAAAATTTTCTAACTTGAAACATATACTTCATACGTACATACATACAGTATATCCTTAATCCATCTACCTTGTTAGGAATACAGTGTAAATATATGTATGTGAAAATATAGCTAATGAAGCTATAAAAAATAAAACAATATAAAATAATAATTTGCACTATTAAAATACAACTCTATATGTAATCCTTTCTAATATGTGGGCATCCAAGCGAAAAGGGTCTGGTGGGAGTGGGGAATTGAATTGGGAGATTGAGGTTCGGAATTTAGAACAGTCATTTGATAATAAGGATTAAAAAAATATTCAAAAACTGGCATATATTTTTGTTATCAGACATTTAAAGTTGAAACTCTGAAAAAGCTTGTTTGGAGAAATGCATTTTAAACCCCGACGCAAAAGAAGGGGTGTTATAAGTTTGACGTGTCTGTGTCTGTCTGTGGCATCGTAGCTCCTAAATGAATGGACCGATCATAATGCGGTTTTTTTTGTTGGAAAGCAGGTTTTCTAGCGGTGGTTCTTAGACATGTTTTATCAAAATCGGTTCAGCCGCTTGAAGAATATCAGCTTTTTTTTTAGTTTTAAAAGGGTCGCGAGCATCTTCTATTAGTCTAATCGATGCGAAATTTAGTATACTGTGGCTTCAATAATGTCACAATAACATAGTAACCTTGACCAGATGCTGCAGCATCATCTGAAGTCAGCAGGATATACAACTCCTCGCCACTTACAGTAGAGGTATCATGTTTAGGCTCATTGAAATGGTCTCTATGAATAGGTTATTTATAGATAGATAGATGGTGATCAGGGTCTGATGATGGATCAGACAACTATTGTCAGAATACTCAGATTTTGGCGAGGCACAATCTAGTGTTGCAATTTGCAATTTGATGACCTCCGTAGCGCAAACGGCTAAGCGCGTCGGAAAGTAAACGGGGGTTGTGGGTTCGATTCCCGCCCCGAGTCTGGGTGTTTATATATAATATGTATTTAATGTATTTATTTACAAAAGAAAAGTATATAAGTAGTATATCAGCTGTCTAGTACCCATAAAACAAGCCCTGTACTGCTTACTTCGGGACTAGATGGCGCTGTGTGAAATGTCTGAGTATATTATTATATATTAACTTCGTGTATCGTCCAGGGAAGTAATTGCGTGAATGTGGGGATAGAGTGTAGATCGTAGTGTTTAAAAAGCATGATATAAAACTTAATTAAAAAATTTGAAAAACTCCAGACTCAAAAAAAGACCTCTAAAAAATAAAAAAATAATATAATAGCCCTTTAAATTTGTGATAAGTTTCAATGTAAATAGTAGTAGTAATATATCCAAGGGTGGTCATGTTGGGGACCATTAATTAAATAAAATAATAAAAATAGATACAACTAAAAATGATAAAGTATGTATGAAATTTGTAATGTAAGTAATGACAGTGATTCAGTTATAATACCACCACCAGAAGAATGGCCTGAGATTATTGGATGTTAGAAGTTATCAGGAGTTTATGATCTTGAGGGGAAGGTATTGTGTATGTGTAAACTAATAGGATGCATGTGTACATATAGTTGTTGTTATCTGTGCCTGTCAAAATGGATGATGATTAGATTTGTAATACCTGTAGATATTACGAGAATAAAAATATATAATTTGGCGAACACTGGTTTTAAATTGCTGTACATAATAGAATACAAGTAAACTTAGCGGTCCCCCGACATGACGATGCTTAGATATATTACTACTACTATCTATATTGACACATCACAAATTTAAAGGGCTATGAGGTACATATTATTTTTTTACTTTTTGGAGGTTTTTTTTGAGTCAGGGGTTTTTAAAATTTTTAATTTAATTAAAGTTTGATAGAAAAAAAACATACTTCTATTTGTTTGTTTCTACTTAGAAACAGCATATAAAGTCATTTACTATATGAACTTGTAGATAATTGAACTGAACTATAACTGATAACTGAAATGCAATTTTTTCACCCAACTTTACAAAACTGCATATATCTCGGAAACTAAATGCCGACTACTGGACCCTTTTTTGCTTGGACGCCCACATACAATTTCTGGCATTATCCTAACAATAACTTTTGACCGTGGTTCACACACATATGATGTATGTTAAAAAGAAACTGTTTCAACAAATCAAAATTTTTCATTCGTTGTAGTTGTTGCCAAATCTATGTACAACAGAAAATTTATTAGTTTGGTAGGCATGGCACCCGACTTCAAATCTGGCAAATTTAATTATATAGGTATGTGTATCATACTTATAAAGTTGTTTTTATTATACTTGAGTTTTGATTAGTAAAGGAAAGTTATTTTGTATTTTTCAGTGTTTTTTTTTGAAGGTTCAATTTTCTTTTTAATTTTTGCAATGAACTTCCCAGTACCATTCAACAACTCTTAATAAGTTAATAAAAAAAATTGTAACAAAATATTATGTAAAAAAGGATACTACAAAATATCTGATAAATTAGATGATAAATATTGTTGGAATCAAAGCGACTCAACTTCTGCCAGGTTAAATTAAGACAAAAAAATATTGTGATAAATATTGACGTCAAAAACCGATGGTAAATTATAAAATTTTGAATGAATGATTTGCTAAGATGTATCCTACGGAACTCTCTGTGCGCGTATCAAACTTGCATCAGAGCGATCTATTTATAATGTGTTCAGTTAACAAAAATTTAAAAATGAAAACTTACTAGAATATCCGTCAGTCTTTCATAAATCTCTTGAAGTGGCGTGTTCAATATCTCACACATATTTCCATTATCGACCAAACATAATCTACAAACACTTATATTACTCATTTTTATTTAATACCATACAAAAAGCGATATTAATTTTAATTAATTGGTTTATTTTTATGCAGCTATAGTCTTATTTTGCAAGGTTAAATATTGTTTTCTTAAATATATATAATTACATTACAGTTTAATAATATGAACACATATTAATACACCTATAAATAAATATTTGAGGTTTTGTAATTCAATTACAACGAAAAATAACACGAAAGAAAACAATGAACGTAAAGACCATAGATAATACAAAAAGTTTCCTAGAAACAAACAAAAAGAACCACAGATTAAAGAGTTTTATGTTGGATTTGTTTCTAAAGCCTAAACACAGTCTGTGGTGTAAACGTAAAGAACTTGTTATTTAAGTTGCTTGCTTAAAAAATGTTACAAAAGTGATAGTTTTCATTAGTAATACTAATAACCGATAATAACCGCAAATTCAATATAATAAAATTTTATTTTTTTTGTATTTTTTTAACCAAAATATGTATTTATTAATAACAAAAAAGTACATACATACGTTAATATTTACAAACTTAAAACTGCACATTATCTTAAATAATAGACTTTCTCAAAGTTGCCGCTTAGAAAGCTGTCATTGCTTAAGGTACCCAGCATAATGGCAGCATTGCCTCTTTAAATAGCCAAACTGATTCGTTGGCGGAAGAAGCTGCCAGCCTGGCGGTCACTCGAAGCCTCGACCAGTCTCTTACAAACATCAGAAACCACTCGATGGGCTTCGGGGCCCCAGGAACCCAAAGTTTCGACTTCAAAGGGCGCAAATATGAAACTCTCAGAGAGAGTCGCATACTTACGCCGTTTCAAGTTCTCGGCAGTGCTGGCCGCGGCACCTGCTAACTTGGAAGTCGGCGGTACATGGGAAACAGCAAGTATATCGACACAAGTGGCATCCCACACCAGCGATCTTCCAAGTTTCCAAGGAATGAGCGACAAACCATCCGGTCTCCAGCCGTCGCTGCGCGCAATACCTGTAGGCTACAAGACTGCAGGAATGCCAGCGGCGACAAGAGCACGCCGAATGACGTCATTCAAGGCAGCATGTCGTGACATGCGGCCCGCATTACGTAAATAGCATAAACCGTGGTGACTTAGTACATCGACGAGATCACCACAGCGGCAACAGTGAGGAAGGTTAGTCCTAGCCCCCAGACGAAAGGATACTATGAGAGAAAGTGTGGTATTGTCAATTAAGGTTCTTAAGTTTTTTTAAATACCTGCAACCAATGTCCTGACTCCTTCTCAGGAACAGCCAGGAGACGAGACCGATCTTTTCGGTACTACAAGAATCTAAAAGTTGTAAATGAACATTTTTGCATAGAGGCTCATCCCAGTGTTTCTGAGAAAAGGGTAGTACTCGGATAAACACTTAACCAAGCATTTCGAGCATTAGTCAAGCACGGCACCTCAACCGATCCTAAGAAAGGGCGAATAACAGATAGAAGGTTTTCCGTTTACGAAAGAAAAGAAGGCAGTGACACGGTCGAGATTTTGCGTATGCCCAGATCTCCATAACAGATAGGAAGTGAGGCTTGATTCCAGACCCTGTCATGAACAAAGGAGCAATTTAATATTTTAAATAATGTATTTTTGAGAATACAAATCTTTATAATGTTGTGGCGTTAAGCCATCGAGACCTCCCGCGGAACCGCTTTTAAAAGAATTTATTGCGGCAAGCACATCTTCCTCCGTAGTTCGAGTCGACACATCATTTGGATGTGGGGGATCTGGTAGACAACAAGCCACAAAGGAAGAAGGATGCTTTGATCTTAGAGCTTAGTCTCGGCAGTATTTGGTGCCATAACATTGCTGGAAAATGGCAAGTGGGCGGCTCCTCTTAGATCGCCGTTGCTAATTTTTGTTTCTATTTTAGGAATACCGTCTGAATTGAAAGATTTATGAATTGGCCCAACATGAATGATCGGAACTGAAGAGTTAGAGGACTTGTTTAATTTTTTGTACAGAGAAAATTTTGTCTTTACCGAAGGTACACGCTTCACTCAATAACAACGTTCCCGAATCGCAAAGTTATTCTATCCAAGGTCGTCGCAGTAGTCGTCGTAGTGGTCTTCGTAATTCGCCTTGACGTCGCCTCGATATCTCGCTTCGCACGATAGTTGAGAAACACTGACTCGGCGGCGGACACGGAGCTCTATTTATAGTCGGATAAAACGAGGGTGGAACTTTCTAGTTAATTACGCTCGCTAACAGTAATTCGACATTGTTCTCGACGCCGCCTGTTTGCATGAGTCATAGGTACATGACACGTCATCGCTCGGGAATATTCGAGGTGTAACTTTGTTCATCTTTCTTAATGTCTTATACCATTCGATAGTAGACCTTAAACCTAGCAATGCGTTTTTAGGTCATAACTCTGCAAAGCCTAGGTCTCGAGGTAAAAGCACTAAAAGTTACGTTTTTTAGTTCTATTAAAAGTCGACCTTATTCCTTACGCATAAGGTCCAACCGTAACAATATTATTTGTCACCAGAAACTCCAAGAAACATTAAACTGTATTATGTCGACATTTTAATGAAATAATAGGTTGTATAGGCTAGCTTATTTTTATTGAAATAATGTGAAGAATTTATCTATTTAACACTGAAGACATTGGCTCTATAGGCTATAGGACCAAGAAACATACTTGATCCTAGGCACGTCTTAGGTACTACTATTTCTCCCTTTACGGTACTACTAGTTATTGTTCTAAGCTCTTCGTACCCCTACTAAAAATGTGGACTTTTTGGCGGGAACGGTAGAAGTGAGGTTGTCATTTTATTTAGATTTTCTATTTTTTACATTTTTAGGAGTTTTAAAGTACAACAGTGATAGTATATTGTGTTTTAACGTTCTGTGTAAGTGACATGAATGGAGGAGATCTAAATAAACATGTGTAGCTGAAGTTTTCGCGCTCTTCCAAGAAGTCCTTTTTAACTTCAGTAAAGCCTACTATCACTTTACTGGAGGAGTGTTAGGGACAGTTAATGTTTCTCCAGAAGTTACATCATTAAGTTGATGGTCTTATTACCAATGCCTTAAGAAATATAAATAAAAAATAATCAACGTGCCGTCAACTGTCAACTCTCAATGTTAATCAATTTGTCAAATTTTACCCATCTAGATTTTGTTTTATTTTGTCTACTTTTTTTATTAAATGACTATGTGCACAGTTCATAGATAATAAATATAATAAGTACGATGGAGGTAAAATTTATTGCTATTGGATATTTCAGTCATTCCTATGTCAGTGTAAATATGAAGTGATTCTATCAGTAAGTTCTTACTTGCTAATGATTAGCCTTTTTATTAGCAAAGTAATGGATTTTTTCATTTACTCATAATTTTTTATTCATTACAGCAAACCTAACGTTAAAAAGAAATCGGGAAGAAGACAGTGAACGGCATTTATTTCTCATAGACTTAAAAATGTTTCAGACCTAAACATTATTTATTTTGTATTTACGACAATTTAAAATTCATGCTCTCATATATATTAACTATTTTAAGGTTCCTATTACATATTTAACATAAATACTTATAGCAATTAGAAAAATATAAAAGTTTTTTGTACCGAAAATGATAATTGAAAGCTATTTCATTAAATTTTAAGCCTAAATAAGACTATTGTTGTATGTAATAATTGTAAGGTATGTAAAAATGTGTTAATTATTTCAGGGAGGTTGTACATTGTTTATAAGAAATATATTTAAGAAGTAATATTTTACTATATTAGTGGCTAAGCTGAATTTAGACTTAATCATTGTGCAATTACTAAGCTTTGTGTTTAAATCTTATGTGAATATTTTCTTATAGAAAACTTAAAAATTGTTAGATACTTATTCAGTTCTCATTTAATATGCTCAATTAATAACACTTATATGAAGACATAAGTAGATATAAAACAAAATGGATTCCTTCATCTGTGATTATTGTAGCCGCACATTCACCCGAAAATATAATCTTCAAACCCATATAGAAAATTGTCACTTAAATTCAACATGTCATTGTGACATTTGCCAACAGAGTTTCGGTAGCCCAGCAGGCTTACAACTCCATTTAAGCAGAGGCCATAACAGATATGGACAGCCTTTCCCCGAATGTGACATTTGTGGTAGAATCTTCACTAGAAAACAAAACATCATGTCACATATGATAACTGTGCATCTACAGGGTATTGGACCAGAAATCCGATGCAGATTATGCGACAAGACATTTACGACTGAACGTAATTTAAAAAGGCATGTACAGCAATTGCATAATCCTGATGTGGAATATCCCACATGCAACGAATGTCACAAAATTTTCAAAGGAAAGCATTCTTTGATTGCTCATATACAATCTACCCATAATATATCAAATAAAACCCTCATAAAATGCCATTTGTGCGACAAAGTGTATACGAATAATAGAAACTTGAAACGGCACATTGAAATGTTTCATGGAGAGAAAGGCGAATTTAGATGTGAACTTTGCCCAAAAGTGTACACTTCTAATCAAAGTCTTCGGAGACATGCACGCACAAGACACATGACAGATACAAATGAACAATATAAGTGTGATTACTGTGCAAAAACGATAAATGGAAAAGAGAATTTGGAGAGCCACATCCATTTTTATCATAGGCAGGACTTTCCTGTGTATGACTGTGAGGGTATGGATACTCAATACAAACTGTATACATTTGAATGTGAAACGTGCAACCAGTGCTTCGACGATGAACCACTTTTACGACGTCACATAAAAATGGAGCATTCATTTAACATCTTTTACGATTACTGCAAGAGATCGCTACTAAAGCAGGCTGCAACAAGTAATAAATTCTATGAAGATAAGCCCAGAAAACTGAATATTGTTTACAACTGCGAGTTTTGTAGTAATACTTTCTCAAGCGTTTACGAATTCAAGGACCATATGAGGATCAATCATGACAAGGAATACAGTCTTTCAACCTGCAATGTGTGCTTCAGCAAGTTCTACAGCAAAGAAACAATGTTGGAACACAAGAAAATTTGCTTACCTCCCGAAAACGTTAATTCATGTAGCCATTGCGACAAATTGTTCACTGACGTATCAAGTTTGGAGTTCCATATGCGAATTTTTCATCCCCAAGCACAATTAGCTGATTCTCACATAACGTCAACGAATTCTGAAGATTTGGAGATGGGTGCATTCAAATGTGTACACTGCGATAGGGTATATTACAGCGATAGGTCACTCAAACACCATATAAAACTAAAACATACAACAGACGAAGCCATGGAATGTGAATTCTGTGGAAAAATATGCAGCAATAAGTACTATTTGGCTTCCCACATCAAAATAGTTCACAGCAACGACTCTTGGTCGAAGTGCGACTATTGCGACAAAGTTTTTAAATCCAAAAGGAATATTCGACGGCATATAGAATATACCCACCTCGGCATGCAAAGGTACAAATGTATTGAATGTGAAACACTCTTCAAAGAGAAGAGGAGCTTACGAAAGCATGTCAGAACGAAGCACCCGAACTCCACAGCATTTCCGCAATGTCATTTCTGCTTCAAGAGATTTGAATCTGCCAAATCGTGCAAAATACATTTGAAACTGCTTCACTCATTCAATATGAATACGTTCCCATGCGATCTCTGTTCAGTATCTTTCAGTTCAAATGAAGCACTGAACATACATTTACAAACAAAGCATTTAGCTGAAGACGAGATTTATAAATGCGAGGAATGCAATTTAGTTTTCAGAGGCCAAGAGAAATTTGAACAACACAATGAAATGTGTCACGTTAATTTACTCCCAAATATCAAGCAAAAAGTTTTGCCTCGCTGTATTTTATGCATGAAGGATTTTAGCACACGCAAAACCCTCAAGCGTCACATCAAAAAGTTCCACAACGATTTTGATATAGATGAATTGGCTACTTTCGGCTCACGCAGAAGAATCTTCAACGTTGAATGTGAGGAATGTATTAAGAACTTTAATGACGATTACTACTTCAATATATATCAGAAACTGAGGCATTTACGTGATTCAGTCATATTTAAATGTGAGAATTGCAAATCGTCCTACAATTCTTTTGAATATTCGGTCCAAAGATACAAGTTAAATTTTGATGCGTCAAAAAGCAAGATGATTTTGAGTGAATTGTGTACAGCTGAAATGAGTGATGAGGAAATGAGCGGCTTCGGAGGTTTTAGCAAACTAATGGAGCCTCAAAGCACTACAGGGGGTATTAAAATTGAACTACCAGAGATAATGTCAGAGAGCAAAATTAAGACTGAACCGATGTCTCCTTGAATTAAATCTCGTCTTATAACTCATAATTTCATGATCATGACAAAATATAAATACGTGAATGGTCACGCGAAATAGGATCTCAAGGGATTGGAAAATGCTTTTTTAACTGATTTTGAATTGTTCGATCTTGGACAGAATATTAATAAATAATAAGTGAAGGGATCGTCCGTCATTTTATTAAAAAAATTTTGTTCGCTGTTTTGCGTTGCCGTGATTCTCGCATTTCCACTGTCGGAATCAAAGATAAAAAAAAACCTAATATATTTCGTTATCTCAAGATAAAACATTGGTTCGCGTTAACTGAGGTGTCTTTTTTTTCAGTCACTGAACTTAGCTTTTCGTTTGAAAGTCCAAACATTCTGATTGTGGAAATTAAACTTACCATTGTGCAATATGTTGTCTAAAAGATACGGTTCCTACCCTACTTGCACGTAACATACGTATGTACGTTACAAGTATTTTTAAAAATAATTACCTAAATAAACAATTTACTTCTTGTCTTATACTTGGTGACCACGCGCTTATTCCTCTCTGACAGTTCTAGTATTGCCCATATGCCATACGATCAACATCTTTTGATTCTATTTTTACTTGAATTTAAGACGTTTTTCTCTGAATCTATTCCTTTCCTTTAAGGTCCCTTTTCGATTGACCAATTACATTGTGTATTATAGATATATTATTTGTTTTAATGATAGAAACATGTCCACGTAAAGGTCTTACAATGTTCACATATTTTGTCCATATCCATAATATTTTCCTTTTCAATTTGACAGATGTTCTCTAAGTAGCACCTAGCACATAATATGTATTCATTCTACTGACCAGTGAGCCCTAGATGACGCTTTGAGGGCACTCGTGGCTGCCAATAGTTTAATAATGTATTATTAAATGCCGACCACGTCCTTAACGCTCTGTCAATTCCCGCCCTCAAATGTTCAACATCCGATCTCGATGTGGCCAATCAGATCATAATACATTGTCGTAATATTTTGATACGTTTTCATTATAAAATTATTCAAAGCTTAGATTCGATGCGTGAACTATGGGATTACTTGTCTGTGAATTTTTTTTTTAAATAATTTTTAACAAATTACTGGCCATATGGATGCATTTAGAAACACTAAAACACTATCTATATTTATGAATAAATTATGATGATGAATAAAAATAGCGAGAAAATGCTATTTATCGCATTAAAATAGTAGTTATATCTTACAATAAAATGTTATCGCTTCATTTTATATATAAAGACTAAAAATTGTTTGGCTTTTTGAAAAATTCAATAGAAACGGTATGAACTTTTTTATTTTATTGCCGTATTAAAGCGCCTTCAAATTAAACGCTTGAAGAAGCGCTGCTGTAGCGCCATTGGCGCGTCAGCTGCGTCTACAAAATCTCATACAATTTCTAGAAGCGCTGCCGCAGCGCCATTGCCTGGGCATGCGCGAGTAGTTGCAGTCTGAACTAGTGAAGAGGTGCACGCCTTTTTTGTATAAAAAACGATGAATGAAGATCAAATTGTGAATTTTATAGATGATGTTAAAGTTTAAATTATGTTAAATTAGGTCGCATTATTGTCACACTACAGAAGTACGTGTATCGCGCCACAGTGGAGCCGCAGCAGCGCTTCTTAAAGCGTCTAATTTGAAGGCGCCCATAGCCCTGCTTCTATGTATTGTTATTATTCTGAGACAAAAATAGTATACGTGATGTAACTCATAAACAACCCCTCAAGAGCTACTACAAGTTATTATTTATTAAGTATGTAAAACACTATCTACTCTGTAGTAACTAATAAAGAAGCATTTTGTAATATTTATTTCTCTTTATCTGGCAAATAATGGAAGAAATAATATGATAAGCTTAGTGTACCGAAAGACTAATAAAAAATGATAGAATGGAAGATGCAAAATTTTAATAAAAGAAGAAATAAAATAAAGAGGATAGGAACAAAATAAAGTTTCAGTCTCTGATCTAAACATGTCGGGGGTGCAGCGTTACGAGTAAAAAAAGAAAAAACCTATTTCTAAGTGTTTATTTTTGGTATTCATTTACACTTCATAATTCGTAGATCTTCACGCTGTATCTCTAATTGGCTAGTCAGAGAGGATGGAGCGTCAAGCATTGTGGTCCTTAAGTACTTTTTCCGCCTCTTCAAATCTCATTTTTCTCCTCACACACTTGCGCCTAGGTATGCAAGTTATTTTGACATTTCTGTAAGCTGACACTATTTGATCTTCATAAGTCAGCCTTGGTCTTCCTTGGCTTCTACATGTCACATATTACACTTTGATGAAAGACAAATGAAAATATGTACAGAGCGAAAGTGAGTGGCAGTAGAAGCCAAGAAAGACCAAGTAGCCAGAGTGTTGGCTGATGGAAACGTCAAAAGCACCCGCATATCGTAGCAAAATTGTGTGAGGAGAATGATAACATTCGAGGAAGCGAAAGAAGTATGTAAGAACCGCGAAGCTTGGCGCTCCATCCTCTCTGACCACCCCGTAAGGCATACACCGTCAACATTCTAAAATATATGTATATACAAATATTGCTCGTTTAATATAACAGTGGATTTCTGTTGCTCGTTTGTATATTTAATGCATCCTTTATGCTATCCTTATGTTCTTTATAATATTAGTTAATTACTAACTTTCGTTACTCAGGTGTGAATGTATGTTTGAGAACTTTGAGAATAAGATATGGCACTATACATCGCATATAGCGGCATCTTTAACTGTGCTTAGTTTCACGTATGATTATAGTGGATGTTGTGTACAGGTACAGTATAATAATAGGATATGTTCATAGAAAGCTAGCATACGCGGTTTGTATGTGTTCGCGATAATACACACGCGCCACGGTACGCATTATAACGGCAATGTTTTTGGGTGAATATGGGTAATTATTGAGCGCCAGTCGTGGTCACATGCAACGCAAACGCGACCGCTTACTTTTGTCTTTAATTCCTTTTTGTCACAAACACAAATATGTCTAAAGCGCACTTGAAAAATATAAGAACATGAAAAACTTATCCGTATGCCTTGTTTTTTATTATTATGTACTAAATTTTTTTTTTTTATATCAGAGGGGGAAAACGAGCAAATGTATAACAAAATTAAAACCTTTTCGCATCTCACACCTAGCGCCCCAACCCTATACGTATCCGGCCGAGTGTATAGGCAATTCTGTTACGGATGAGGCTTGAGTCGGCCCGGCCTTCTTATCTACATATTCTCCGGTGCAGGGGCGCCGCCACCGACTGCCTGCATGGGTGCTCAGAAGCTCCTGCACCCATAGAATATAAAAAGTAGGTGCGGAGCACGACCATAGCACAGTATCAGGCATAGACAATTAAATACATATCCTCCGCAGTATCCTCAGCGGGGTAGTCGGGACGGAATGCCAAGCATCGCGGTCCTTACATACCTATTTCTTTCCCCTCCTCGTCCCATCATTCTAATCATACACTTTCGTCTAGTCTAGGTACGATAGGGCTTTTGATATTTCCGTCAGCTAACACTGGCTATTTGATCTTCTTAAGTCACCCTTGGTCTCCCTTGGCTTCTGCTACCACTACTCATTTTCCTCTACAGATTTTCTTTGTCAATTGTTCATTGACTCATTCTGTGTACCCGAACCTTACGATTTTAGTAGCGTATTATTTACTTGTACATGTAGGTTCAATGACAGCAGAAGCCAAAGAGGACCAAGGCGTACTTATGAAGATTAAATAGCCAGAATGTTAGCTGACGGCAATTTCAAAAGTACTCGCATACCTTAGTACATACATAAATACATATCTTCACGCTGCTGTGTGAAGAAAATGATGACATTCGAGGAGGTAAAAGCTGTTGTAAGAGGTGTTTTAAAAAAAATAAAAATGATGTCCTGTGTGTTCGATTCGATAGTGCCTACAACCATCCTACTTCCTTACTACCTAATATTATAAATGCGAAAGTTTGTGGGGATGGATGTATAGATGTTTGTTCCCCTTTCACGCAAAAACTACTGAACGGATTTTGATGAAACTTTACAGTAATATAGCTTATACATCAGAATAACACATAGGCTATAATTTATACGCGAACGAAGTCGCAGGAAAAGCTAGTGTATGATATAAACACATAAATATCGAGTTATAAAAAAATTACCTTAAGTATTTCAAATCGATATTTCCACGAATTTGATAATGGTAAATAGTATTCATTGCTTATTGGTAACTAAAATAAAAAGGGAAAATGTTGCAACATATAGTAATTACCTGTGGAGAGTGGAGTTTGATCTCAATCATGTCCATAAGATACGTACATGGTTCAAACAGGCGTTGTGCTCCGCGAAGGGGTTTAAAGATTTTTGTTTAGAGCCTGGCTGGCATTGAATACCTACAATAGGAGGTGACATACGCGCTATTTCTCAAACAAAACTTTCTGACATTTTTTGCGTGAGGAGAGGAACTAGCACAAATAATGGAAGAACTCAAATGCAGTGATGACTGTAGATGAGTTGTCATTTGTGTCTACGCTTACGCACCCAAACAATTCGAGGACATTCCCCCAATATAACAAATACGTAGAAATAACTGGATTGAAATTTTATTCGTAATCTGTTAAGGTCTAAAATTAAATGCTACCACGAAATATTTTCTTTTTGCTTAGTAATTTAATTTGTAACACTTTAAGGCACCCATTTCCAGTGTGCGATAACGCCCCCCTGTGGGCGCTGCAGGCCTAAAGGGGGGCGGTAAGAGACCCAGAAAAAAATGGGGGCGTTGTGTAGAGGCCTGGGGGGTGATTTGTAATTTCATTTAGCTAGGAGGCATCTTAGACAACGACTGCATGAACTCTCGACTCAGTAGACAAAATAAGTTTGGGAACCTCGACTTTAAGGTCTATAATTAAAAGAGAGTGCGTTTACCTCATATTTTGTACAATTCGGCAATTAAAAACCGTAAGGTACGAATTATTGAAGCCAATTCAAAGTTCATTATTGTATGACAAACGTTAGGATACGACTTTCTAGAATGATGAAGAAGTTAATGCAACATATTCGAATGAATCGAGTTACCTACGTTATTCTTTATGCTACATTCTTGTCTTTCTTATCTGGATGCATTTTATTCAAATGATCTTGCTGTCTTGAAGGCTTCATTGCTTCATTCGAAAATGTTTTTAGACAGAAGACACAAAGGCGACGATGGGTTTGTCGGATTTTCAATGAATCCGAATTTAATATATTCCGCACAGTATTGCCGTCTCTTCTTTTTTACTGCCGACATTGTTTTATTTTGAGAAATACGTAAGTAAGTGTTGAACTTAAGTACTGCTCATCTATTGCGCGCGAAACCGCAAATGAAAATAAAAGAAATATTACGTTGTTTATATAGTTTATACAGGAATAAAACAAACATGCATAAACTCGTTTATCTCATTCGACGCTCAATCGTACTCAACAAGTCAGAACAAGTATTGTATGAACCAGCCGATTGATACAGGAATGCACAATTCGGGTAATTTAACAAAAGCTTGTTAAAACATGATTGCCCGCGAATAAAACAGGACAAATATATGAACTACGTTACTACGCGGAGAGAAATATCGAACCGAGTTTGAGCAATCTTTTAATTAATATTAGTTGATGTTCACAAGTTGTAGTTGAGGGTCGAGAGCTCATGCAGTCGTTGTCTAAGATGCCTCCTAGCTAAATGAAATTACAAATCACCCCCCAGGCCTCTACACAACGCCCCCATTTTTTTTCTGGGTCTCTTACTGCCCCCCTTTAGGCCTGCAGCGCCCACAAGGGGGCGTTATCGCCCACTTTGGGAAAGGCTGGTGTAGACGGTTTATTTGCGTATTTGTCTATTTGACCCCTTTGATGTGCATCGAAAAACCGACAAGCGCACGGTAACGCGTATTTGGTATTGGCCATATTTGTCAAATAGGCAAATAAGGCCAATACTTTGTCAAATATACTGTCCACACGTGTGACAAATACGCAAATACAAATAGCCATGCCACCTTTACATAAGACAAAGGGGGGAAATAGTTGAGTTTGAGTACTCGATTCCTAATTTATCTCGTCATAAATTACTTTGTTAATATTTTAAATTTTTTAATGTAATAAAGTATATGTGTGCATTGAAGATGTATCACCAAGCCTTTCGAGTATGTGCATCACACGGTTTCTTAGGAAATCAGCAGATTTACAGACGGATAGATGTGTGTGGTCTTACAAAGGTTTTATTTTTCTTCTTTAGACACAGAATGCACAGAATTCTAGAGATGTCATAAATTAAAAAGTTAATAATATTTTATTTGCTTTTAGGAGTAGTTGACTGCTTTAGAAAAAAGAAATTGCAATAATGAAATGTGGAAACACTGAGTTGACATTTGCAACGCAACTTCAGACTTTTTGGCGGGAACGGGAGAAGTGAGGTTGTCATTTTATTTAGATTTTCTATTTTTTACATTTTTAGGAGTTTTGAAATACAACAGTGATAGTAGGTATATTGTGTTTTAAAGTTCTGTGTACGTGAAAAGAATGGAGGGAATCTAAATAAACATGTGTAGCTGAAGTTATCGCGCTCTTCCAAGAAGTCCTTTTTTAACTCCAGTAAAGCCTACTATCACTTTACTGGAGGAGTGTTAAGGACAGTTAATATTTCTCCAGAAGATTCGTCATTAGGCTGATGGTCTTGTTACCAATGCCTTAAGAAATCTAAATAAATAAATAAATTGTTGTAAATATTGTATCATAAACTAAAACACGTGTTCTACGTGAAATGTTTTAAATATTGTGTTGAAGATGTCTAAAATGACGATCGAGAAAGTGTATCCCAAGAGCACCCTGTACCCTATGTTGCTAACTTTTCAGAACGGCGACGTAACAAAGGAATTGGAAGACAAAACTTGTTCCTATTTCGAAAACAGACTAACTGGCGTTAAAGCTGTTGCTACCGAGGTGGATAACGTGGTGTACGCAGGCGAAGAGCAAGAAAGCTCTGTAAAAACTATGGTGCTAGCTCGAAACAGGATAAATGGAAAAGTTCGCCTTGTTGAAGTGGGTAGAGCCGACTTAACTCCAGTTTTTGTGGAAACTAACGAGATGTCAACGACAGAATTCAGTTTTTTGGACCTAAGCAGGAAATTCGGGTCTAAGAGGTATAAGAAAACAGTGGAACATAACGAAAAGTTGAAACTTAATGTTGAAATGGTTAATGAACAAATGAAAGATGTTACTCAGAATATAAGCGAGGAGAAGTTAGATGTCTCTTTATTTAATAAAATAGATGCTGATGATTTTTACATACCACCTGTAAATAGGGATGCCACTGCCATCGAAAATGTGTATAATATGAATGCATTATTAACAGAAGAGGAGTATGATAATATATACTCTGAGATCGACGGCAAGTCATATATAGAGGAAATGGATTCGTGGCTAAAAGACATAGCTTCGAAGAAGACGCTAACAAAAAAGCAAACTGTTCTAGGATTGTACGCTAACTGTTTAATTAAATTATATAAAGCTAATATAAAAGATATTACGAAAAAATCATTCTTAGTGTGCCAATCTTCGTTTACATTAAACAGAATTGTTATGTCAAACTTCATGGAAGAGCAAAATGGTAAACGTACAAGGCCTCTTCCTTATAGAGACCGAACGATATGCTACCTCATAGTGATCGTTTTGCTTATAAACAATTATAAATTTGAGTTAAATAAATTATGTGATGCTCTAAGCTTGACTCCTTCGAAAGCAATGATTAAGGTGAAGGTGACAGGAGCCACCATAGCTACAACGGGTGATAAAAAAATTGTAGTGCTAAAGTTACCTTTAATGAAGTTTATAAGTAAAAAAAGGAAATCAATGTTTTAATATACATATATACATAGTAAATTATTGGTTTAAATCATTTTTTAATACTTAAGATGAAAACCTTTGAGATGCCTAAACTAGTTTTCGAAAAATACTGTTTTTAATAAAAAAAAGTATGTTTGTACTCATATTCGCATGTAAGAAATTATACTTTGAAATTTTTAAGCAGAACTGGCCATATATAAAAAATAAAATTGACTGCTCTAAATGAATGAAATAAAAAATAATGAATTATATGTTTCATCAGTGACAATTCGATGACCTCCAAACGGCTAAGCGTGTCGGTAAGTGAACGGGGGTTGCGGGTTCGATTCCCACCCCGAGTCTGGGTGTTTATGTATAATATGTATTTATTTACAAAAGAAAAAGTATATAAGTAGTATATCAGTTGTCTATTACCCATAACACAAGCGCTGTGCTGCTTACTGTGAGACTAGATGGTGCTGTGTGAAATGTCCGAGTATATTATTATCAGCGTCATCATACGCTAAAAATCAATCATCAATCAATCAAGTATCAATTTCATCATATGCTAAATAATACAATCTGTTTTTTCAAACATGCCAAAAGAAGTCTTAACACAAAAAAAATCATATGACAATGGTTCAACAGCAACCACCAGACAAACAAAACAGGGTTTTACATAAAAACACACCATTTAGTCCCACTATACAATCTGTAAGCGCCATATATTTATCTCCGTATCATTATAGTGTAAAGTTGTTTCGGAGTAATGGCATGAACACATAAAATACAGCAGAGATTTGATAAGCGAATTATGTTCCTACTAGAAATTATATTTATTTTTTTAAATAATACTTTATTACACTTTATTTAAGCATTTAAACAATATTATCTATCTAAATCAAGATTATATCCATAAAGCACTTAACTTATAGAGTGGAAATGTAATTTTGTTTGAAAACATTTACGTTAAAACACTCCTGCGGTCAGTCTAAAATCAAATAAAACCTGTATACACGTGCGTATGAATAGATTGAGATAACATAATAGACGCTGCACCAAAGTGAAAGTTGAATGCATAGATGTGTCATCAACCACATCAATTGATAATTTGACAGTCTAGTTTAACTTGACCCATGATAAAATGAATGTAAATTTGAAAATTTTATATTTACTGTACTGTGTGATGAAATGAGATTGTGTATGTTTCATAATTATTTGTTGCTGTTTTTGCCACACCACCGAATAGAACAGTAAGCTATTACATAAGTATTTAAATATCTATCGGAATATATAAAATTGTACACACAAGTCCAGTATTGTTTTAATGCGAGCGAGAGTTGACATTTATTAGTGTCAAAAAACTGAGCAGTGGTGAGTAGGATGGTCCGATATTTCCGCTCTATAGGTTAAGTGCTCCATGATTATATAGGAAGCTTATAATATTAAAATAACATTAATGCAGTGTAATAATATGCTTATTCAAATAAAGTCTTTTGGTACATTTATATCCACAATAGGAGCATTCGTAAGGTTTTTCGCCAGTATGGGTTTTAATGTGTGTATTCAAACTTCTTTTTTCGGCACATTTATATTCACAATAGGAGCATTGGTAAGGTTGTTCGCCGGTATGAGTTCTAATGTGCCTATTTAAATTTCTTCTTTCGGCACTTTTATATTCACAGTAGGAGCATTGGTAAGGTTGTTCGCCGGTATGAGTTCTAATGTGCCTGTTTAAATTTCTTCTTTCGGCACTTTTATATTCACAGTAGGAGCATTGGTAAGGTTTTTCGCCGGTATGAGTTCTAATGTGCCTATTTAAATTTCTTCTTTCGGCACTTTTATATTCACAGTAGGAGCATTTATGGGGCTTTTCGCCGGTATGGGTTTTAATATGCCCAGTTAAACTTTTTCTTTCGGCACACTTATATTCACAGTAGGAACATTGATAAGGTTTTTCACCGGTATGGGTTTTAATATGTCTAGTTAAACTTTTTCTTTCGGCACATTTATATTCACAGTGGGAACATTGGTAAGGTTTTTCGCCGGTTGCAACGTGGCTTGCTCAGGCCGGTAGAGTGAGGTGTGGGTTGAGTAATTGATGATGTTATTATTACTGTCACCTGGAGAGTGGTGTACCTAATTTGTTTAAGGGCGCCTAGTACACCTCTGCAATCGACATCTAATGGGATAATTATAGAAAGTTAATTAAATAGACATCAGAAAAACATCACACAAAGAAAACATTTATTTCTTCTAACTTAATCTCTATGGTGGATACAATCAGTTCACTATGTATTTATTATTAAAAGTTAGTAACAATTTAAAAAGATTAAATGCTATGGTTAAACAACATTATCCTGTTTATTATTATATATGTATTAAATAAGGTCACCTATCATCTAACAGCACTTAGATATTAATTAGTTTACAGAATAATTCATTAGTATTAAAGTTTTACAAGTATTGAGCTCAGATATTACTTGTTATAGATACAAAAACATAATTTATTTATGTTATCTTAAATTAAAGAGAAGTATATCTAGTTATAAAGACTTAGACACCCTTTCCTTGTTTATGTACTGCATTTAAATTCTTAGTGTTACAGATACATAAACCCAAGTATATTTTATACCTTATCCAGTATTTTATTTCGCAGAGAAAAAATATTTATTAGATACACAATACATTTATGTGGAGCTAATATCTAACAGAGAATCATTTATTAGTTACACGCAGAGTGTTATCAGTTTTATCACTGACCAATCTTAAGAAGGAGGTGGTCATCCACCAACTGCACCTACTCCTCAGTCTTCCCCTTTGTCGAACATCTACTAGCATCACAGCACCCACATGCCCCGGCCCTCAAAGATTCCCCTTTAATAGGAACTGCGGCCTGGCCACGCGATATAGCACCCAAGTGAAGAAGACTTAGACTTCTTGATAGTCAGAGTAGTGCACCAAACCATTCTAAGAACTATTGTGATTAGTTCATACTGAAGTTTAAATGAATGTTGAATAGATTTACTACTATTCCTAAGTATTCATTACTTATAGGGACAGGAGGTCCACCTGGTTTCTATAGGTGTCCTTTGAACTCATGGGATCCACCATGAGATTACCTAAACTACTTTAACATATTAACTAACTCATTTAATCTAATTGGGGTTGCTACTCCCAAACAAATACAGCTAAGACTATCCTAGGCGACATGTGGCCTAACTTTAAGTTTCTTCATGAGACTTTGTTGAGGCAGCTTGTCCCGCAGCAGAGAAAAGAAAAAGGAAGCTATTGGATACGAGACGCTTTTTATACCCCACGACGAAGGTCACCTATGCTCCTACTCCTGGAACAACTAGTGTAGAGACAGTGGTCGACAAACCCTATCTAAAATTACACCTACCTAGCGAGTCGATAAAATTCATTAATTTTTTCTAAGTGTATGACGTTTATGTCAACTATAGTTTTAGTATTATTCGTTCGTACTAATAAGTTTATTAACTAGAGACCTAATATTTCATCAATTTAGAGCTTATTCTATCTAACAACAAAGGCTACATATTTAGAGTCTATCGATATGTTTATCGAACATATCCTTACATCCATACCTCCAAGTATAGACAATCTAGACCAACGGTACATTTGTTATCGAAGCCGTGTGCGTGTTCTAGAATGTTACAGAAAGTTCTATTTACAAACGAATTATTAACAATAATATTACTAAAGGAGGTCTAGATAATCAGTAGGCTATCACTTTTACATTAATAATACTCAATACTCAAAGATACTATATTTATGACAAATTTATTCCTGCTGAAAGACTTACGGTCAATGCTTCAAACGATATTTAAGAAAGCTCAACGGGTCTACGTTGTCCATGTCCGTCTGTCATAGTGAATGTTGTTTGTAAACAATTAGTTTAACCAAGGAATGCTTTATTTTTCTAGATAACAGAAGTTAAAAGTTAATTTATCTTTTAAGTAATTAAGTGCCTCTATAAATATTATAAGTTATTGTTCCCCACGTCGATGGAGACTCAATATGACTGCTACAGTATCGTTTTAGGTGGTTAAAGAATTATTTTATTTTAAAATATAAAATTTTAAAATAAAATAATTCGAGAACATAGATTCCCGAAAATATACAAAGCAACAAACACAGAAATCTACCTATACTGCACATACTAGCACACAAAAGAATTAAGACAGCAAACTACTACAGGGACGGGTCGCGTTCCTATCTAGAATTTACCTAACTAAGACCTAAGTTTCTATTACGTCACCAGAACGTACTAAATCTTTTATATGCCAACGGCCTAAAGGTTTACCCGTTAAGGACTTCAGAGAATATACTAAAGGAGAATGTTTTTCAGTAATGATACATTTCTCAAACTTAGGCGCCAATTTGGCGGAGACATGTTTAGCAGCATCAGACAAAGTGAAAACTCTTTTATATACAAACTGTCCTGGCTGATATTCAACATTACGTTTCCGTAAATTATAATTATGAGCGTTTTTCTCATGAGATTTAGTTATACTAGTCTGCACTTTTACAAAGATTTCTTTTAATTCTTTAAGTGAATTTGAGAAAGTAATTTGGTTATCAAGAGTAACCTTCTCACCACTCACAGGTTGAGAAGAGTTATATAAGTCACCATTAATTATCATCTCTCTACCATAAGTTAGAAAATAAGGAGTATGTTTGGTCGATTCATGCAAAGATGAGTTTAAAGCACATTGAATCTCAGAAATATTTTTATCCCAATTTCTATGATCGTTTTTTACATATGTAGCAATAGCCCTGACAAGTTCACGATTAACGCGTTCCGATTGATTAGTTTGAGGGTGATACACTGGGTTGTAACATACCTGAGGTAGGTTGTATTTTTGGATTAAATCCCTAAATTCTTTAGCTATGAATTGGGGACCGTTATCCACATATAAATACTTTGGTACCCCATGAGTCAGGAATATCCCCTTTTCCAAACATCTAACTATATTCTTTGCGGTAACCGTTCTTAAAGGAAACAAAGTAACATATTTACTAAAGTAATCACTACATACAAACAAATATCTATTTCTGGCATAAGAGGGAGGAAAGGGACCTAAGATATCACAGGACAGAGCTTCACCAGGTATAGAAATGGGCCTAGAGCTTCCCATATACCCTGCTGGCTTTGTATTTACTGCTTTATACATCTTACAGGTCTCACAAGCCTTTACATACTCGCGTACATCCCTATAAAGTGTAGGCCAAAAATACCAAGTTGCTAATTTTTTATGGGTTTTCAGTACCCCAAAATGACCACTAGTAGGATCGTCATGATATTGCATTAAGAGATCTAAGCGTTTGTCAGAAGGGACTACCTTCTTCCAATCGAATTGGGCCGTTAACCTATATTTATTTTTAGATAATCTATATAGTTCGTTATCCTCTATTTTATAATTAGGGAACAAAGTAGGTTTACTTACACAGTTACTATATAACTTTCTATACCACGGGTCGCTAGAACTTGAGTATTCACTAATTGAATCTATTTTCATCCGAGGCAGAACTTCAGGAACTAATTCAAAAACTGTCCAAAAATTTATACCGAAGTGAATAGGAATTTCTATATATGGCTGTATTAAGAATTTTACCAATTCTACTTTATTTTTAAACTTGACAGGCAGCATCATATACTCAGTACAAACTAACTCGTGACCACTAGCCACATATAAACTAAGAGGTTTGTTCAAAGAAAATTTGGTTAAACCGAGCTCTAAAAATATTTTGTGACAGTTGTCACCTAAGACAGAGCAAGAGGCGCCACAGTCTAACAAACCTTTGACTTTTAACCCTAATATGTCAACAGCGACATATGGTCTAATGTCATCCGTCGGCGGTTCAAAATAGGTTACTTCAGTTGGTGGACAAGGTTTTATGTAGTTATTTTTCCGTGAAGTGAACGAACTAATTAGTTTCTTTGGAAGTGAACAATTAGTGCAATCGGGAGTGCGTACTCCCTTTTTCCCGCATCGAAAACAAAGTATTTCGCGTGACTTCCTACATTGTCTAGCCAAATGGTTAGTTAACCCGCAACGAAAACATTTTTTAGAAGTTCTGCCTTGTTTACAAGGCGGTTTCGAAGAATTAATTGAAGCTAACTGGTTAGTTTTAATGTTAGATTTATAATTAGACTTGTTACCTTGTATTGTTTTGTTCTGGTATACAAAGTCAGGTGCATAAGATGTGCCAGATAAGACCGGTTCACGAAATTGATTAGCCCTTTCCTGAGCTAATTCTAGTTTTTTACATAAAGATTTTAAAGTTTCTAATGAATCGATATCCCGGAGAGCTAATTCCTTACTATATTCAGGTCTGATGTTTCGCATAATTATATCTAATTGTTCAGACTCACTAACCGGTTTATTTAATCTCGAGAACATACCTAATATAATTGACAAGAAAACCACAATCGTTTCCTGTTTAGCCTGAGTGCGATGTCTAATTTCCTCTAGCAATTTATAATCTAAATCGGGAATATCAAAGTCCTCCCGTAAAGCACAAATAACATCTTCATAGAAATCAAACTTTAATTTATTTGCTCTATACCAATATAAGGCGGGTCCCTCTAAAATATCAGGGAAGCCATCATAAATTATTTCAGTGGGGATTTTCCTAGCCACTCTAAGTTCCTCGAGCCTAGTAATAAATACCCTAACACAAGAATTCCCGCTAAACTTAATATTTAACGAATTTAAGTTAAGCGACTTGAAATTGTGGCAAGTAACATTTTCTACAGCAATTGGTATGTTTTTAGGTTTCTCATCCTCGCGTATCGAGTGAAAATCAACCTCCTGATCGCCCTCAAGACGCAGCAAAATTGAAACCAAAGAAGACTTAAGGTCATTGACCTCCTTGTTTGGTTCTGAGATACGAGACAGCCTGCACAGAATATAATTACACCGAGCTATTGATTTCTTTAATAACCTATCATTAGTAAATATTTCCTCGGTTATAGTTTGTTCGATATCAGTTACTTTCTTAGTACACAACTCAAGTTCTTTAGTAGTTACTTTACTCTCAACCAGTTCATACATCTTTAGACTACCCCTTCGAGCTAATTTACATGTGTGTCTAAGTAACTTTCTTAATTCGTCGGCTGAGGAAGCCGGTGCAGCTGGTAAATGCCTAATTTCAAGTTCATGAATTAATTCATCTTTAAGAAGGAACTCCACAGCGCAACCTGCAGTAATGAAGTCCATTTTTTTTTCAAATCTAAGTATTATTAAACAAGAAAATCTATATATCAGTTTAGCAAATCCTAGTGAGAGTTAAAATATATTCACCACTAAATCTTAATTAATGTGGTTCAGAGTACACAATTTAAATTATAAACTCACTGCCTAAAATGTATAAAGTCTAAGATAAATCTAGTGAGAATGAGACTAAGTTTCTAGAATTTGTATTCCCTGCAGAATATATACAGATTAAGATTCAATAAACAAAAGATATTACATAAGCATGTAATTTTCAAATTACAATTCACAATTCCCAGCTTAATTCACAAGTCTATGTAGTATATAATCACTATTTGTTTTTACTAAGACCAGAGATATACTACATCCAAATAGTCACAAAGCCTAAGTTAATTAAGTTATTAAGTTAAATCAAAGTTTAATAATTAAGTTATTATTTTATCAATAATAATTACTGATATACTTGTCAATCAACCAGGAGTTATCAATTAACACAGAGATATCTAATAGTTAGATTGAGTTCAATAATTAGTTGAATTTCACTAGAGTTAGTAGCACTATTAATGTTACATTAGTAGTTGTTTAGTACTTACAAGAACAATAGTTTCTTATCCCACCAGAAGTCTCCAGGCCCCACGTTGGGCGCCACTTTTGCAACGTGGCTTGCTCAGGCCGGTAGAGTGAGGTGTGGGTTGAGTAATTGATGATGTTATTATTACTGTCACCTGGAGAGTGGTGTACCTAATTTGTTTAAGGGCGCCTAGTACACCTCTGCAATCGACATCTAATGGGATAATTATAGAAAGTTAATTAAATAGACATCAGAAAAACATCACACAAAGAAAACATTTATTTCTTCTAACTTAATCTCTATGGTGGATACAATCAGTTCACTATGTATTTATTATTAAAAGTTAGTAACAATTTAAAAAGATTAAATGCTATGGTTAAACAACATTATCCTGTTTATTATTATATATGTATTAAATAAGGTCACCTATCATCTAACAGCACTTAGATATTAATTAGTTTACAGAATAATTCATTAGTATTAAAGTTTTACAAGTATTGAGCTCAGATATTACTTGTTATAGATACAAAAACATAATTTATTTATGTTATCTTAAATTAAAGAGAAGTATATCTAGTTATAAAGACTTAGACACCCTTTCCTTGTTTATGTACTGCATTTAAATTCTTAGTGTTACAGATACATAAACCCAAGTATATTTTATACCTTATCCAGTATTTTATTTCGCAGAGAAAAAATATTTATTAGATACACAATACATTTATGTGGAGCTAATATCTAACAGAGAATCATTTATTAGTTACACGCAGAGTGTTATCAGTTTTATCACTGACCAATCTTAAGAAGGAGGTGGTCATCCACCAACTGCACCTACTCCTCAGTCTTCCCCTTTGTCGAACATCTACTAGCATCACAGCACCCACATGCCCCGGCCCTCAAAGATTCCCCTTTAATAGGAACTGCGGCCTGGCCACGCGATATAGCACCCAAGTGAAGAAGACTTAGACTTCTTGATAGTCAGAGTAGTGCACCAAACCATTCTAAGAACTATTGTGATTAGTTCATACTGAAGTTTAAATGAATGTTGAATAGATTTACTACTATTCCTAAGTATTCATTACTTATAGGGACAGGAGGTCCACCTGGTTTCTATAGGTGTCCTTTGAACTCATGGGATCCACCATGAGATTACCTAAACTACTTTAACATATTAACTAACTCATTTAATCTAATTGGGGTTGCTACTCCCAAACAAATACAGCTAAGACTATCCTAGGCGACATGTGGCCTAACTTTAAGTTTCTTCATGAGACTTTGTTGAGGCAGCTTGTCCCGCAGCAGAGAAAAGAAAAAGGAAGCTATTGGATACGAGACGCTTTTTATACCCCACGACGAAGGTCACCTATGCTCCTACTCCTGGAACAACTAGTGTAGAGACAGTGGTCGACAAACCCTATCTAAAATTACACCTACCTAGCGAGTCGATAAAATTCATTAATTTTTTCTAAGTGTATGACGTTTATGTCAACTATAGTTTTAGTATTATTCGTTCGTACTAATAAGTTTATTAACTAGAGACCTAATATTTCATCAATTTAGAGCTTATTCTATCTAACAACAAAGGCTACATATTTAGAGTCTATCGATATGTTTATCGAACATATCCTTACATCCATACCTCCAAGTATAGACAATCTAGACCAACGGTACATTTGTTATCGAAGCCGTGTGCGTGTTCTAGAATGTTACAGAAAGTTCTATTTACAAACGAATTATTAACAATAATATTACTAAAGGAGGTCTAGATAATCAGTAGGCTATCACTTTTACATTAATAATACTCAATACTCAAAGATACTATATTTATGACAAATTTATTCCTGCTGAAAGACTTACGGTCAATGCTTCAAACGATATTTAAGAAAGCTCAACGGGTCTACGTTGTCCATGTCCGTCTGTCATAGTGAATGTTGTTTGTAAACAATTAGTTTAACCAAGGAATGCTTTATTTTTCTAGATAACAGAAGTTAAAAGTTAATTTATCTTTTAAGTAATTAAGTGCCTCTATAAATATTATAAGTTATTGTTCCCCACGTCGATGGAGACTCAATATGACTGCTACACGGTATGGGTTTTAATGTGCATATACAAATTGCTTTTTTTAATTGTTTTATATTCACAATAGGGACATTTGTGGGGTTTTTCGCTATTATGGGTTTTAATGTGTGTATTCAAATTGCGTTTAGCCGTAAATCTTCGCCCACAGTGTGAGCATGCATAGAGTTTTTCATGTGTGTGTATATTCAAATGTTTTGCTAATATATCCTTTTTCTTAAACCTGTATCCACAAACTTTACATGTATAAGCTCTGGTTTCATCGTGCACTCTCAAATGCTTTTGAAGAGATTCGGCAGTGACCGACTTATAATCGCATTTTTTACATAGAAAATAGAATTTGTCTTTAAAAAAATTCGTAAGCTCGTTTTGAGGCATTAGCTGGGAATTATCGTTTTTATAGAGACTATTATTAGTATTTATTTCTTTGTTAACGTCATTTTCAGTTTCAGATGCATGATAGTTGTGTATAAGTTCATTACTATCTTCAGATCCGCTTATTTCGGGATATTTTTTGTCTGTTTGGGCATCCACACTTGTCCAATTCACATTGGTGAATTTTGTAACTTGAGCGAAGCTTGCCGCCTTTTGATTTGTGCAGATTTCTCCTGTATGATATAAAAATAAAAGTAATGTTCACTAATACTCTTTGTACTAAGTACTTACATTATGGTTCCATAAAGAATAAGCATAAAGAAAACCGGTCAAGAGTATGTGAGTTAAGCATATAATTAGCACAGTACAAGTAAGCATACAGTATTCTATCTTCATACAAACGCTACCAAATGACGCGCTCGAAATCTCGGCATTTCTCGGCATACGACAGTCGCGATTGCGCCGCGGTTGTCGTAGTATGGTGTGAGACGCTCCCGCGCATTTACTGACTAAATATTATGTCAATCAAGTTTACGAGCATAATGTTCAGTGTATGGATGTTTGAATACATCTATATCGAAACCAGAAATATTTCTCTGTTGCTAATTTGTAGGAAATATATTATCATAATGATCTAGTTAATTTATTGCTAATTTTTAATTGTACTGCACACAAAATGCATTTTTTTTGTCCATTTCCACCATACTAACTCTCAAACGTTTGAAACTAGATATAAAATACTAGTAAAATTATATACATAAAAACATTAAATTTGCAATAATATAAAATGAAAAGATAATATGACAATTTAATATAGTACCTGTTATCAAATACGTAACCCAAGAAAAACATTCAGTCTAAGTCAGTAGCCCTATTGCGTGTTTACTTACCACACGACTGTAGGTAATTATCTCTAGGACACTGCCGAGATAGAATACTGTATGCTTACTTGTACTGTGTAATTAGGGTTTCACAGTAATTTGGAAAAAACAGAAGTTGAATTTAACAAAAAATAAAAAAATAGGTCCGTCTAATACACTGGTGACACAACATTATTATTATTATTAATTACGATAAATAAAAAAGCTTGACAAATTATTTAACAAAAGGAAATTCATTGGGAAAACTCCCAATAGTGGGATATTTTTGGGAATTTATTTACCAATTATCCTAATTTTTGGAAATTCAAAAAGATGAGTACAATAGGACTCTAAATACTCTGCCAATGAATTGAAGAAATTATGTCCTTACATCTTGTTCTCGCGGATTTGTGAAATCCGCAGTTGGGTACCTATAGGTACCGATCGTTTGTTGTTTTTCGAACTTTTGTTAACATTTTAAAAATAGAACTTTTTATTACGAGGCCTCGGAGCACTACCTTGTTACATCCCTAGTTTGGATACTCACCAAATAGTTGTAAATATCCGTTGTGTAAATTGTATTTTCTCAACGCTATACCCAGGTCGATGGCGAACTCGCTACCATAGAATACTAGCAGCTCAGTGAAAGGAAGAATTGTTTTTATCGTTCTGAAATTATTATTATTATATTTATATTTGTTTCACAGAGTTTCAGTTGCAAAGAGACAGCAAGTCGAGGCTGAAATACCTACAGATAACGCGATTATATGTTAGGCTCTGTTTAGTCAGGTTTAGTTCATTAAAAATCGAATATTATTAAATTTTGAAGCTCCTAGTCAAGTAATCAAGATCTTTTGTAAACATAATATTATGTACAAAAACGCGCTTGATTACGTTAATGTGCGCACGCGTGTTTGTGCGTTGCGCGGACATAACTTTGTGTGGTTGTGTGTGTAAGAGCGTATGCGTTAGCGTGTGTGCGATCTATAGTATATCTCTGAAATATCATGATGTTCTATTCTTGCCATTATATGTGTGTGTATATAACATGTAGTCCTTTGATACTGGAAGGCTGTGTCATGTGGATACTGTATGTGGGTGTGTGTGATCTGTAGTATGATATCTTCCTGCAGTACTGAAAGGCCACGACGTTCTGCTCGCGGCAATGTGCATAAAAGCGTATCCTGTAGTAGATATATCTTGCTGCGGTATTGGAAGGCCACGATGGTCGGCTCATGACAGTGTGTGTGTAACTGTGTATCTATGTATGACCTGTAGTATATCTCGCCGCGGTACTGGAAGGCCACGATGATCGGCTCGTGACAATCTGTGCGCGTATCTATGTATGACCTTGTAGTACATCTCGCCGCGGTACTGGAAGGCCATGATGGTCGGCTCATGACAGTGTGTGCGTATCTATGTACGACCTGTAGAATATCTCTAAGCGGTACTGGAAGGCCATGATGGTTTGTTCGCGATAGTGCGTGTCTGTGTATTTATGTGTGACCTGTAGAATATCTCGTCGCAGTACTGCAAGGCCACGATGGTCTGTTCGCGACAGTGCGTGTCTATGTATCTATGTGTGACCTGTAGTAGGTATATTTCGTTGCGGTACTGGATGGTCACGATAGTCTGCGCGCGACAGTGCGTGTGTTTGTATATCTATGTATGACCTGCAGCCCTACCATAAGTTTACGTCGTCGATACTCGGTAGCGACCGCGTGGAAGTTTTGTATGACAATTCTTAGTTCACTATAGTGACCGCTAGGGGCGCTGTCCAATTCTTCATACAAAGTTTTATGTTGTCGCTAGCGAGCACAGACAAACTACTCTAGAGACTTGAAATGATTATGAATTTCTAAGCGAACTATTCTGTCAAGGTTAGAGGAATGAGTCGTAAGCGGGCGGCAAGGTAATGTCACGTACTAAACGAAATAGTGATGTACTCGTAGATATTGTATATATCGATAAATATAAAAATTATTTTCATAAGCTTAGGGGGTCAACTGAGGAAGCGTGCTCGTCGCGACCCCTGCCAGCCCTTTTCAGGGCTGCAATTCCTCTTCTGTGCATACCATGCGGGACAACGGCAATGATAATGTTAGGGCGTCCCCCGAAAGCGACGTACACCGGTCTGTCCCCGCTAGTGAGTGCAGAGTGCAGTTCGGCGTTGGGGACCGCCACCCAACACGCTGTGCACTTAGCGGCGGGAAGTGGAGGGAGGAGTGCAGAGTAGCTGCGTGGAATGTGAGAGGTGGGATTGAGGAGAAGATGAATGAAGTGATTGATATTATGGAAGAGAAAAGATTGGATGTGCTATGTATGAGTGAAACCAAGCGAGGCGGCAGTGAACTTGCCGACTTGCCCGGAGGAGGCATCGCTTTGTGGTCAGGGGTACCACAAGGAGATAGGGGATGCCAAGGGGTAGGCGTTTTACTGTCCTCTCGTATGGTTAATTGTAAGACTGAGTATGAATGTGTAAATCCCAGACTGCTCTGGGTACGCCTCAAGATTGGGTTGACAAGAATTTTTGTTTTGGCAGTGTATGCCCCAGTGTCCTCTGTCGGTTTGGCTGAACTAGAGCAGTTCTGGGAGAATGTTAGAGAAGTTCTAGCGACGGTTGAAGAGAACGAAAGAATTGTTGTGTGTGGAGACATGAATGGATGGGTCGGGACAGCTCGAACAGGATTTGAGTCTGTCCTAGGACATTTGCCTAGGCAAATATGGAGATAAGAGAGCGAATGATGCTGGTAAGATTGTGTTAGGACTGTGTATGGAAAAGGATCTTTTCTTGGCTAATACCATGTTTGGGCACAAGAGGATCCATCAGTACACGTGGGAAAGAAAGGGTGCGAGAAGTATGATTGATTTATTCCTGACAGCAGCAGACTTAAGAAGAAGGTAATGGACACAAGAACGTATAGAGGAACCGATCTCGGGACGGACCACTTTCTGGTGATAACCAGAATAAGGGGTCTGTTCGCAGCATGGCGACATCGCGTAGTGTCCAAACCTGCAGCGGTTAGCCGCATTAAAAGCTGGAAACTGCAGGATGCGACCACCAGGAATGAATATGAAAGGGTATTATCCAGTAAGCTTGATGATGATAGATTGAAAGTGATGAGCGAGGATGTTGAAGAATGCCGGCAGAAGCTTAGAGATAGTATGATGGAGGCTGCGAAAGAAGTGTGTGGAATGAATAAGATTGGGAACGGCAAAAAGCGTGATGTGTGGTGGGATGATGAGGTGAAAGTGGCTGTGTATAAGAAAAAGAAAGCATGGCGAGACTGCCTTGCTACTAATGACTGTGGTATGAAAAATTTGATGAAAGACAGGTATAAGCTGCAGAAAGCAGAAACGAAGGCACTAGTGAAAGAGAAGCGTGAAAGGTGTAGGGTGTTAGATGAAAACAAGATGTCGGACAACTTCGAGGAAAATTCCAAATTATTTTGGAAAGAAGTACGTAAGTATCGAAGTGGTCCGGCACCTTGCAGAATGAATAAAGTGCGTTCGAAAGAAAACAACCTGCTTACAAATAAAAAGGATGTTCTGCAGCGATGGAGTGAATACTATGGAGAACTGTATGAGAGTGGCGACTCCGTCTCTGATACTGAGAGCGATTCTAATGTATTGCCACACTCGGGCCAGGGACTGGAGGATGCCATTAGTATGAAAGAGATTGAGAAAGTGATAAGAAGTTTGAAATGTGGAAAGGCTGCGGGAATTGATGAGGTGACTGCTGAGTTGATCAAGTATGGTGGTCCTAGGGTCTGGGATGCCTTCTGTGCACTCTGCAACCTTTGTTGGCAGAAGGGGGAGGTTCCAGAGGACTGGCGCACGGCAGTCATAGTACCTCTATATAAAGGGAAAGGTTCCTACCTAGACTGTGCGTGCTATAGGGCCATCAGCTTGGTCAGCTTAGCGAGTAAAATCTATACTAAAGTATTGACTGAACGTATGAAAGGCGTTTCAGAAAGATATTTGTGGGAGGCGCAAGGTGGATTCAGGAACGGTAGGGGTTGTATGGATCAGATTTTCTCGCTTCGCGTTATCGTGGGAAGGGTTCTGGCTTTAAGTCGGAAAGTTTTCTGCGCTTTCGTGGATCTAGAAAAAGCATTCGATAGAGTAGTGCGGAAGAAATTGTGGAGTCTTCTGCCTGAATATGGCGTGAAGGGCTCCTTACTGCAGGCTGTGAGGTCATTATATCGAGACCACAGAGCCTGTGTAAGGATAGACGGCGACATGTCGCCCTGGTTTGAAGTCTGTTCTGGTGTCAGATAGGGCTGCGTGATGTCTGCCTGGCTATTCGTGCTGTATTTGGACAGTTGCCTCCAGAGATTGAAAGGTAATATGAGTGGTATGGGATGTGGTGACACAGTGGTAAACTGCCTATTGTACGCTGACGATGCTGTGCTAATAGCACCATCAGAAGCGGAACTCCGCTACACTAGTCACGTGCATGAAAAAAGATTGTGAAGTAAAAGGATTGAAACTGAATGTGAACAAAACTAAGGTTCTGGTGTTTGAAAGAGAAGCGGTACAAACGAAATGTGTGATTTGTGTAAATGGAAAATGTCTAGAACAGGTGAATGAAATTGTGTACCTGGGGAGTGCGTTTTCGAGGGATGGAAGATGTGAGTTGGATGTGGAGAGACGGGTAGCAGCTGGCAATAAAGTGAACGGTGCTCTGTCCGCATTAGTGGGTAGTGTGAATATATCTAACACTGCTAAAATGGCAATCCACAATGCGATGTTGGTGCCAACTTTTTTGTACGGTAGTGAGGCCTGGATATGCCCAAAATCAAGTGAAAATATGTTAAATGCTGTGGAGATGCGGTCTCTCAGAAATATGTGCGGTGTCACACTTGCTGACAGGATAAGCAATGATGAGATACGCAGTATGACAGGGTTGCACAACAGTGTTATTGTAAAAATGAAGAAAGGAATGCTTAGATGGTTCGGGCACATGGAAAGAATGAGTGATGAAAGACTGACGAAGAAAATATACAGAGCGAAAGTGAGTGGTAAAAGAAGCCAAGGAAGACCAAGGCTGACTTATGAAGATCAAATAGCCAGAGTGTTAGCAGACGGAAAAGTCAAAAGCACTCGCATACCTAGGCGAAAATGTGTGAGGAGAATGATGAGATTTGAGGAAACGAAAGAGGTGTGTAAGGACCGCGACTCCTGGCGCTCCGTCCTCTCTGACTACCCCGTTGGGGATACAGCGTGAAGATATGTTATGTTATGTTATTTTCATAAGCTTATTGTAAAAACAGAAATAATAAAATATGTGTATATAATTAAAACAAGATTCTTTATTTCGAAACAAAAAATCAAAAATTTGGAATAGAAATGCAAATCAAATTCGTTTGGTTAGTACGTGTTTCACCTAATGTAAAACTTTTTAACAAAAAATTAAATTGACAAAAAACGAAACTGAAAAGCTTTGGTGGCAGAACCACCCAACCTTTTCGTCTGTATGTATTTTTTTAACCAACTTTAAAAAGAGGGAGATTCTATGTGCGTCTGTATGTTTTTTTATGTATGTTCACCGACAACCTCATTAATTGTATACCGATTTAAAAATTTTTTGTTTGTTTGATATACTTCCTAGGTGGTCCTATTTAAATTGCACTGGTATTGAGCTTGGCCTTTGAAGATACATGAAATAATAATTACTAATTATAAGCTTTATTTATATTGATGATACATTTTTATATCATTTCATCATCTATAATTAGAAAAGTAGTTAGTTGTAGACTCATCCTATATATTTATTTAGACCAAGGTCACTCAAATGGGAGAAATAAAAAAATTAAGAAAAAATTTAAATCTACTAGAAATAAACACTGAAAAGTATAAAATAACTATCCTTTACTCATTACAACTCAAATATAAAAAAAAAATACTTTATACATACGATATAAATATGTATGTAATTAAATTTGCTAGAGTGTTAGCCGGCGGAAATGTCAAAAGCACTCGCATACCTAGGAAAAAATGTGTGAGGAGAATGATGAGACTCGAAGAAGCGAGAAGTATGTAAGGACCGCGACGCTTGGCGCTCCGTCCCTCTGACTACCCCGTTAGGGATATGGTGTGAAGATTGTATGTATGTATGTACATAATGAAATTTGACGGTTATTAAAGTGGCTTCCAAATTAATGTGCCACAACAGAAAGTCTATTAGTTTGGGAGGCTTGCATCGATTTCAGTAACTGTCGAATTTAATTATATAGGTATTTGTATCGTATGTATAAAGTATTTTTTTTTGTATTTGTGTTTTGATTAGTAAAGAATAGTTATTTTGTACTTTTCAGTGTTTTTTTTAAGTCGGTTAAATTGTATTCTTA
The DNA here is from genome assembly GCA_907165235.1 of Zeuzera pyrina. Classification (NCBI taxonomy): domain Eukaryota; kingdom Metazoa; phylum Arthropoda; class Insecta; order Lepidoptera; family Cossidae; genus Zeuzera; species Zeuzera pyrina. Next base: position 4,534,834 of record OU015647.1, read on the forward strand.
AATTTTTCCCGAATTAAATTGAACTCAAAACTCGAGATATACTCTATCCAATAAAAGAGAATCATCAAAATCAGACTACTCTGTAAAAAGCTACGCATGGTCGTATACAAAAAAAAATATGCACCGACTTGAGAACCTCCATCATTTTTTCGTCGGTTGAAAAAAGAACGGTGACATCTTTTTAATGTTAACTGTGTTTTTTTAATAGACAAGGTGTATCTCTGTACCAAATTACATCTTAATCCGTTCAGCGGTTAAAAATTTCCCATACAAAGTTTCATCCCCTTTTCACTCCTTTAGGGGTAGATTTTTGGAAAAAAAGAAGTATGTTTTTTAATAGAAAAGGTTTTATCTATGTACTATACTAAATTTCGTCTTAATCGGTTCAGGGGTTAAAAATTTCCCATACAAAGTTTCATCCCCTTATTCACCCCTTTGGGGGTAGATTTTTGAAAAATGCATATGTTCACTCCATGGTGTCAAACTATGTCCATGCTAAACTTTATTAAAATCGGTACGGCGGTTTAGCCGTGAAAACCAAGCAGACAGACGGACAAACGGAAAGACAGACAGACAGAGAGACTCGCATTTATAATATTAGTATGGATATGGATAGTATGGATATGGATTATACAATTATATATATTATATTATATATTAATACATTATATTGTATAATTATATGTTATATATATTATATATTATGTTATTATATAGTATGGATGGAACTAGGTATATAATTTCAAAGCGTGGTAGTCATTATAAATTCTCAAAATTAATGGAAAATATATATTGACATATTGATACGTTTTTTCGCGTCCCTACTTACACGTGCCATCTTGTAAGAGTGAGGACGCAACATATAATTATAGCTTGCTAGACAAAGACCAACGCTGACTTAAAGCTACCAGCGACCAGTATAGTGAGAGCTCTGCATTTTTTTGATATAAATTTTTATTATTAATTTTATACTTACCGATGAAACGTGATATTATCCTTTTTGAAACTATTTTTACGACTGTCACTACCACACCACTTTACAGCGCAATTTGGCATTGTTTACGTAATTTATACTATATTTTTTAAAACAATTAGACACAGGTCACGGATCTGCTTTCTGGTTAATACTAAAGGAGCGCGCGTTTGTGTTTGAAGTTATATGAGCGTTTGTGCGCATCGATGGCAGAAAACGGTGCCCTTTCATTTCCTGTCTTTAGGCTAATTTGTCTGTGATAGCGAGTATCGACCTCGTTTACTCATGGTAGAGGCACTGTAGAATATCTTGTTGCGGTACTGGAAGGCCATGATGGTCTGTTCGCGTCAGTGCGTGTGTCTGAGTATCTATGTGTCACCTGTAGTACATCTCGCCGCGGTACTGGAAGGCCACCAAGTTCTGCTCTCGCCAGTGTCGCGCGCAGTTCACAAACCGCATCCAGTTGGATATTCCGCCATCCGCCGCGTCGATCACGTGTGACGGCTTGTTGTTCACGTCATATATCTGACCGATACCTTACCATGTTAACTCGGAAATCAAAAATTTCAATGTACTTTACTTTAGAAATGGGCCAGGCCCATCTGCAACATAAATATAATAAGATCAAGTTAATCTGTGCAAGCTGTGTCATCATGTACACAGCCGCGGGTGTTTCGGGCGTGACAAAGTCCATCTTTGTTACTTTTCCGTCACATTTCGGGTTCAATGGGTGCATTTAGCAGGGGTTCTAATCTACACAATGATATTACATTGCTGCATGTAGCACTTAAAGTTTGGGAGACATTGTCGAGGATAGGCATTCGTTCTGTAATATATATATCATGTAAATTGTTCAAAATTATGTGAATTCCTATTAAATAAATATTGTTGTGGTATAATCCAGTTCGCACCTGCCAGCAATAATCCGAGGAGATCCCAGTGGCGCGACGGCCGCGGTATGGACCGAAGCGAATGTTGCGAGGCAGCGTCAGTGTTGTGAATACTCCTATACCAGCATCTAAATGCCAAATAAAAAACAATATTAGCGTGAATTCGATTCATGCGCAAGAGATTTAAAGTAAAAATTATTAACCTGTAACATTAGGCAGAGTTGGTCAAACGATATAGTGTTTTTTAGAGGATCGTTATAGTTTGCGTAGTCACTATGAAACCAAATAAAAAACCGGGGGTGGTGTGTACTCCCTAAATCTCCCTCAAATACGTTGCCACTTCAAATGTCATACGTGTTTATTTAAGTGTAAATAGATATGAAGTAGGTTGTAACTCGTGTGTAACGTTTGTCAGTCGCAATCATAAACTTGGTATATAGCTACTGGCGTAGGTATAGATGTAGGTAGGTATAGTGAGCGCGAATGAGAATGTAATCTTTTATGATAGTGGCACGAGTAGAAGGGACAACAAACGAGACGTTATTGTAACCCTTGTTGAATGACTGATCGTCACAAGTCGTCACGCTGTGGAGAACGCTTTTGATTTGTTCAATTATTTTGTGTTATTCCTGTTTTATTTCAAAGAAGTACTGAATTTTTTAATAATGGTTGCGTTCTGTATGTGCACTGTATGTGATTGTGATACATATCATTCATTTCATAGGTGACACTGACAAATTAAAAATCGTCACGCGTCAATGAGCTCTGTGGTATGTCCGTCTAGACGCCAGTATATACTAAGTTTATGGTCGCAATCATGGACTACTTGCCAGTATTGTGCAAAGCGACAGCGACACGCACGCCCACACACGTATATACTAGAGACAACAAAGCAACCCCTCCCCCTTTTTAAATCAGTTTAACCTCAGACCAAGTATTACAATGGACTGAGTATTGCTCTTAGAGCGTGTCCTTAATGTGTCCTTTTCTGTTGACCCCATTTCTAGATTATTACTAATGTGCACGACTATTTTCGTGAACACTAGTAGCCAAAAAAAATTTACGAGTATTTTGCAAATAATTATTTCATGACTGACTCATAAGCTGACACCTGACTCGAAATACATTGACAGTGCGAGTTTGCCATACTTACTATAGAGTGACTATAGCTAACTGTTTTACTCGTGCTTACGCACAATAAGTTAGAAAGAGATAGAAAATTCGTTTGACACATTATGGCAACTTATTATGCCTATGTCCATTATGTGTTTTGGTCCGACAGTTAAACCACAATTATATCGACAAGCAACGGTATGTGAACTCTAGTGTAGTACCTCCGCCGCCATTTTCTTTTTTTTTTTAGTTTTAATGACGCCGCGATCAGAATCAAAATGTATCGATCAGAATTAAATCATTTAGAAATAAAATTGCGTTTCGATTTTAGTGTTTAGAGTAGAATAAAATATTTTCGTTGATATGCACGATATTCATTTTATCGGTAGCAAAGGTGTTTGTATTTCATAGTATTTCTCAAGGACAACAAAATTATTAAACGAAATTATGAAAAAGAAAACCATTTTCTGTTGCTAACCTAAATAAAAAAATAGCATATAACTGTCCATCCAACTCAATATCTAACATTTCAAAATTAAACTTTCTACCCCGTAGTAGCAAAGTTACGTGGGTTGGCTACACATTATACGACTTTAGAAGTCACACCAAGTTTATAGAATACACAAAGTTACTTTCAAAATTTTACGCAATGCCAACAGCCTTCTACCAAGAATAACGGATGGAGCATTTCCTTTAAGAGCGTGTCGTTAAATTGTTCTTTTTCGTTGAACGAGTTTCTAGATTTTTACTTATGTGTATGACTAGGGAAGGTCACAGTATAACGATACACGGCTGAACATAACATATTTTTATTTTTGTGAATATTCGTAGCCAAAATACTTAAGATTTACGAATATTTTGCAAATAATTATTTCGTGACCGACTCATAAGCTGGCACGAATTGCACTAGCAGTGCGAGGTTGCCATACATACTATAGCTGTTTCACTCGTGGTTACGTGGAAAGAGAAATGAAAATTCGTTCGATACACGGTGATAAGAGCGGTAGCTTTTTATGGCTGCTCCATTAAGTTACCTCGTCCTAATATAATGGCTTTGACAATATATTGATACATACGCACAGGACAAAATTATAAGTTTTGAAAAGTTTGTCTAAGGAATTCTATAAATTGATGGAAGAGTACGTAAAGTATGAGTTAATATATTTAATATGTACAAATAAAATAAATAATAATAGTAATAATAATAATTTTATTTATTTGCGTGAATGTGCATGAGTATAACATCGATGTTGATAATTTACACATAAATATAAAGCTCTTCATATTCTGCTAACAACATAGCTTGCAAATATTTAATTAATAATTTTATAAAATGTTATGGATAATCAAAATTATAACAACAAATAATTTGTAAAATGTCAAATAAATGCTAAATAAACAAATAAACATAAAATGTCACACAGAAAAAAAAATAATTATTGAATGTCATATACTCATGCATAAACATAATCAATATAATAAAAAACGAAAGAAAAAGACCAAAAAATTTGGCATGACGAAAATTGGTTTTGATTAATAGCAATTACTAATATTGTCAATGTTATTATAATACAAAAGAGGTAGATAGGTTACCTCAGTACTAATCCAAGTAAAATATTGTCCCAGTTACAACATTACAATAAAGAGAGACAAATATACATTGCACTGTGTCGCTATGCAATGTAAAACATAATTGTATTTCAAACTAACAAATCACATAGCTCTCTAAATCATTGTGATTGGTCAATTTCAATTTCTTACTACATTTTAAGCGAATCCGTGACTAATTCATAGAATATTAGTAATTAATTCCACAGAACAGACATATAAAAATATATGATTGATACCTAATGGGACTAGACAGTAAAAATTCTTGAATCATGTACATGAGAACATATTTATTTAAAAAGATCGCCAACATTTTTTAATTATAAATTTGAAAATGATGAATTATGTATTATTGCTTTTAATAAATGTAAACAATGATTAGTGGCTGCGTCATCACATGATCGTGTACGTATATTATAAAAAACGTTTGGATTATTAAAAGATTTTAGAATTTTGAATGCGCAATAGGCGTTGCATGACATTGTTGGTTCTGTAACATTACTTTTCATATTCTTTGACCAAGTCCGGGTTGGTTAATTAGCAAAATTTTGGGGGTGCCACTTTTCGAGTGCATGTATACAATATCTACGTCTTTTGTATTATAACATCATTGAATATTGTCATTAATAAATTCACGAATATCATAATAGCAAAAGACCCGAACCTGATATAACAGATGGGGCCAAATGCAAGAATACTTCTGGTATAGTAAGCGCTGCGTGAGGAATGGAAGACGATAAATTTGTCTTGGCTGCGACCTAAACATTTATAAATTATATTAGAAACAATGGTAATGGTGCTTTGGTGTTTGATACGATCACTGAAGGAACATATTACGTTGGGAGTCACTTACTGGATGGGTGATATAATGGCGTCCATATCGAGCGTAGTGGTGCTTCGAAGTTTGATACGATTACTGAAGGAACAAAACGTTGCGAGTCATTTACTGGATGCCGGGTATCACTGAAGAAACATCGTTGCGAGTTGCTACCGGGTGGATGACATATTGACGTCCATATTGAACGTAGTTGCTGCGGTGTTTGATACGATCACTGACGGAACACTACGTTGGGAATCATCTAATGGATGGGTGTGTCGACAAGCGAAGTGGTGCTTCGGTGTTATCTAGCGGGTGGGCGAGTGGCGTCCATACTAAGTTCATCTCTAGTGCCGCAGAAAGTTTTAAGCTTAGATTGTTGGATGCCGCGGCACTATGAGGGTATCCTTACGGAGATGATTTATGAAAAGAATCTCGTTAGAAGAGTTCCTGGAACTTGCTACTATCTTAGGGCGTTCCAATGGAAATCCCAGAGCCTCTAAAGACGACGTTTCGAAAGGCTGACGTTTTATTAACCATAGTTACTCCATGGTTATATTAACCGTGGAGTAACGATGGGTTATATTATACTAGGGACCCGCACCGGCTTCGCACAGGTGCAATGTCTTACCACAAATTCCTCGTATCCGTCTAAATAGCTTTCCAAACTCAACATAATTTGTATCAATTTTTTAAACATTAAAATGGTTATAGAAGACTCCGAATAGTATAGACATATGCCATCGCTGCCTTTTTGTAGTCCTAATAAAGAGCGACAATTCCATCATACATTGTTTTGGAATAAGAGCATTTTCGATGAAAACTCTCAGTAGGCTTGATTTTTTGCGACATCTTGAATTATTATCGTCATATTTCAACAAATTAACACAAAACAATATTAAATTATACGTATGAACCTTTCTCTTGAATCACTCTATCTAGTGGTGAAAACCGCATTAAAATGCGTTGCGTAGTTTTAAAGATTTAAGCGTACAGAGGGACAGACGGCGGGAAGCGACTTTGTTTTACTATGTATAGATAGATTATCCCCATATTACCCTGATGGCCCTGATGACATGTTTTAAGATTTGACACCATATCATCGAAAAATAAGAGGTTATAAGTTCTAAATAACCCCCCCAAGACTCCCCCTGGATGCTGCTCGTAGGCTGTTTACTACTGTTTACTTAATACCTACTCTGATTTTTATTAGGTACCAAAAGCTTACTTCATCATCAGGCACGACCAGCAATCCTCCGTGTATGGAGCAGTATTCATAAACATACTCTGCACAACCTGTACAAACTGGCAAAAAATATTCCTTTGATAAATGTTACATTATTTTGGTTTCACGAAAAATATATTAAATAATCAGGTGGCTACACACATATTTTTAGTACTTACAAATGATTTACATTAATCTATATAGAGATAATAATGATAGGTTACCGTAACCTGACCGTACTAATTCAGAATAAATAATTAGGTATTATCCACAGTATTTTTTCCATCGTAACATTGTTACAAACAACAAATGTGCTATTTACTTACAAATATAATCGTCTGATATTTCCATTTATAATTTGATAAATTTATTCGAAATTTAGTATAGAGCTGAAAAGCTTATTTTATAATGAACAATAAAATATTTTTTTTGATTTCCCGCGCTTTTGATAGTTTTTTTTTTGTTGTTGTTTGTTCAATTGTAATTGTATGATTCTCTTTTGGTAAAAAACGCAAAGAGATTTAAGTCCATGCAACCTACGCCTTCGGTAATAAAATTAATACAGTATATCTCACATAGGTAAAAATTGTAAAAATGTTTCCTTTCTCCTATCACTAAGCCTCTAACCTTTAAGCTCTAACACACCTTTAGTAAAGTGATAGTAGGCCTTACTGGATTTAAAAATACTTCTTGGAAGAAAATAAAAATTTTAGCTGATGTCTATTTAGTTATTAGGTTATTAGTTTTGTTAATTAGTACGTAGTACAGCGTATTAAATAAAAGTATAAAATAAAAGTATTTAAAGTTCTGCGCAAGTGAAAAGAATGGAGAAGATCTAAATAAATAAGCGTAACTGAAGTTCGTTCGCGTTCTTCCAAGAAGGACTTTTTAACTTCAGTAAAGCCTACTATCACTTTAGTGGAGGAGTGTTTGGGACTTATTCGTTAGAAAAAAAAAACAAATTTTCATTAAATATGTGTCATGTGTTCGTCAGGAATTTTAACAAACATTACTGTGACATGATTATAATTTCTAACAAGTGTTTCTCCTTACGTGATTAGGTTGATGGCCTTGTTGCTAATGCCTCAACAAATAAAAAAATAAAAACTGTCAATGTCAACAACTCGCGGAAACCTCAAAATATTTTTCATGTTTTTGCATTTTCTTCTAGAAAATACACAAAAAAATCTAATTTCCAAATATTTCTGTAATATACATTAATAAAACTCAAAGAAAATTAGTAAAATATGCTTACTTCAAAGGTAAGTTGCTATTTTGTTATTAATACCTACTTAAAACAATGTTTTTTTATTTTAATGTGTTTGAATCTTATCTACAAATTTCATAATATTAGGAAAGAGACTGATGGAAAAGTTAGGAACTAATTAAAATTATTAAATTAGTATATTTGCACTAAATTAAGTACGTATATACACATATATATAACTTAATTTTCAGTTCATAAACGCCCATTGACGTTAAGATGTTACACTATTTACAGCGTTTAGGTTTAGCTTTGTAATTATAGCTTTTGTAAATCTTTTGTAGATATAACATCATTGCTTTTGATTATATTTAAATAATCAAAGTTATATACTATCTAGTAATCTTAAAAACAAAAAATGTAATTGAAAAAAAAAATTTTGTCGAAGTTATTTTATTTTTTCAATTCATAACTAAGAAAACTATTATGTAGGTACCATATTATGCTATTACTATTACGATTTTATCAGAAATATACATATAAATGTGCACTAAAGTTAGTAATTCGAACTACAATTTATTAAGAATTCATAATTTTCACTATTAATTAGCTATTTCTCTTTTAAATTACATGTGCTATAAAATTATTGGTTTTCACGATTTTTATACTGTCAATACAGTTTTATAGATAATATATTTTTAATGAAGTAGTAACATTTAATTGTATAGTATTATATTTTAAGTCAATTACCACATGGACAAAATCACAGGCAACAATTAGTATATTGATAAAAATGTTCAGTATGCAGATATGAAGAGATGTCAACCTTGACTGAGGATGACTTGTATAAAAAACAATGGTTATCAAGGCTGTGTATACTTGACATGTGCGGAAATTAACTACCTACATGATTTAAATAAGTAACAGGGTAACTTTATTTACATTAACAAAAAGTACATACATATGTTAATATTTACAAACTTAAAACTACACATTATCTTAAATAATAAACTTCCTCAAAGTTGCCGCTTAGAAAGCTGTTATTGCTCAAGGTACCCAGCAGACTGGCAGCATTGCCTCTTTGAATAGCCAAACTGATTCGTTGGCGGAAGAAGCTGCCAGCCCGGCGGTCTCCCGAAGCCTCGACCAGTCTCTTACAAATATCAGAAACCAGTCGATGGGCTTCGGGGCCCCAGGGACCCAAAGTTTCGACTGCAAAGGGCATAAATATGAAACTCTCAGAGAGAGTCGCATACTTACGCCGCTTCAAGTTCTCGGCAGTGTTGGCCGCGGCACCTGCTGACTTGGAAGTCGCCGGCACATGGGAAACAGCAAGTGTATCGACACAAGTGGCATCCCACACCAGCGATCTTCCAAGTTTCCAAGGAATGAGCGTCAAACCATCACCATCGGTCTCCTGCCGTCGCTGCGCACAATACCTACAGGCTCTAAGACTGCAGGAACGCCAGCGGCGACAAGAGCTCGCCGAATGACGTCATTCAAGGCAGTATGTCGTGACATGCGGCCTGCACTACGTAAACAGGATAAACCTAAACCGTGGTGACCTAGTACATCGACGAGATCACCACAGCGGCAACGGTGAAGAAGGTTAGTCCTGGCCCCCACACGAAGGGATACTATGAGAGAAAGCGTGGTATTGTCGATAAAGGTTCCTAAGTTTTTTGAAGGTATTACCTTCAACCAGTGTCCTGACTCCTTCTCAGAAACAGCTAGGAGGCGAGACCGATCTTTTTCGGTACTACAAGAATCTAAAAGCTGTAAACGAACATTTTTGCATAGAGGCTCATCCCAGTGTTTTTGAGAAAAGGTCGAGGTAGGCAGGTTAGTACTCGGACAAACACTTAACCAAGCATTTCGAGCATCAGTCAAGCACGGCACCTCAACCGATCCTAAGGAAGGGCGAATAACAGATAGGAAAAGGTTTTCCGTGCTGTAGGCTGACGAAAGAAAAGCTGGCTGTGACACACTCGAGATTTTGCGTATGCCCAGGCCTCCATAACAGATGGGAAGCGAGGCTTGATTCCAGACCCTGTCATCAACAAAGGAGCAATTTAATATTTTAGATAATGTATTTTTTAGAATATTGTCTACAGATTTTAAAAGCGTTTGAAATTTAAAAAGCTGAGAACAGTGAAGAGCATATGTAAGTTTTGGAACGAAAAGGCAAAAGCGGACAATGAGGAGAGCCATGTGGGAATTAATTTTGAAAAGTTTGTCTGAAGACTGGCTCAATTTTTGTATTTGATGAATTTGATCATTGATAAAGCAGGGTATGGAGTCATCTAAGACGGGAGCACCTAGGAGGTACAGCGATTCTTTTGACAAGACTTTAATACCTGGTGCCAGATTGTTAAATTTATTAATTATTTCATTTTTTGTAATAGTTGGAACAGAATCGGAAACAAAGAGTTCACATTTAGAAAAATTTAATTCTAAGCCAATATCTTTAAACCTTTGAATGAGGGTTTTAAGGTCTTTTAAAACAGTAATTGCTTTACCTCCTATTGTTCCGTCGTCAAGGTACCAAATATTAAATTTGGAATTTAAATTACAAATCGCAGGATGGATAGCCAGACTAAAAATAGCTGGTCCGAGAGGATCACCTTGTTGACAGCCAACTTCAGAATGTAATAAATTATCTTTATATATTAATTTTGAAGGACTGCTGTAAGATTGCCAGAGGTAGGGATATATGTCCGGAACATGCTGTTTTATCTGTGTCAACAAGGTGGATCTATCAACAGAATTAAATGCATTTGTACAGATATGTAAATTCATACTATATTTGGGTAGTAAGTGTTTTTAAGTTTACTATTTTAACTCCAAATTCTGAAAAACTAGGTTAGTTTCATTCTCAAGGTGCAATATATAATGAGCTCAAGATTAGTAGTTCAAACTATAATTTATCATGTTTAAGGTTAATAATTTTCACTATATATTTACTATTTCTGATTTAAATCACATATGCTTCAAAATTAATAGTTTCCATAATTTTTATATTGTCTATAAATTTTTAAAAGAAAGAAAAATAATATGTATCTTTGATAAGGAAGTAATGTTTAAATGTATGGCATTATATAGTAATACATATACATACATATCTTCACGCTGTATCCCTAACGGGGTAGTCAGAGAGGACTGAGCACCAAGCTTTGCGGTTTTTACATACTTCATTCGCTTCCTCAAATCTCAGCATTCTCCTCACACATTTTCGCCTATGTATACTGCTTTTGACATTTCCGTCAAATAAGACTGGCTATATGATCTTCATAAGTCAGTCTTGGTCTTCCTTGGCTTCTTTTATCACTCTCTTTCACTTTGTAGATTTTCTTCGTCAGTCTTTCAGCACTCATCTATATGCCCGAACCATCTAAGGATTCCTTTTGTCATTTTTTCAATCAATCATTGAATGATAATCATGCCCGTACCATCTCAGGATTCCTTTCGCCATTTTTACAGTCAATCATTTAATGGTAATCAATTTGGCAATATTTTTATCAATTTTGAAGTGTTTTAAATATATTCCATAATTAAGTAATTAACTTTTAGCAGTGACTTTGTGTGGAATTTATTTCTTTTCTATAGTACTTTGATGTCTCTTTTTAATCTTTTACCAACACTTGGGATTGTTTTTAAAACTACCTCTGAACGTTTTTAGCAATTGTCCTTTGATTTCAGTTGGAGGTGTTGGTTGACTTTGGTTCAAAACCGGATGAGAAGCTCATAGACAAAACACTGAATGAACTCAAGTCACACAATGGTGTTAATGAGGTGAGGTCGTTATGTATTATGTACTTGTGGTGGGAATGATTCTACTCCTGCCACCCCTTATGTCCACTGCAGGGTGTGAAACTGGCGCTTCACCATTAGTAAAAGCGAGACAGCGCCATTGTGTCGTAGGCATCGCTTCGAATGGGCCAGTTCAAAGTGCTAAATGGTGCTACGACATTAAATTAAGCATAACTTTTTTTTACTTATTAAAATATTACACAAGTGTTTTAAGTAGGAAATGAAGTGTAATGCGCTACATTGTTCACTGAACAAGCTTCGAATTTATAGTGAGTGAGCTAGCACCTAGGTGTGGTTCCCGAACCTTATTTGAGTGGAACATAATAGTATGTTATCTACAACAGAATTAGATAAGAAGTTAGATACCTATAGCAATGGAACACTCCAAACTTTATTTCAATTATTAATTGAAATACGTGAAAATTAATTAATTAATTTTTATTGAAACACTTCGTGCTCTGCAGTCGTGAAGGGAAAAAGGGAAAGAGAGGTAGAAGCTCGAGTTTTTATTTATATAAACTCGCAGCGGTAGTGGGGAACAAGTCGTCGATTGTGACGTCACGAACACGGTCGATCGCGCCAGTGTTCTCTTATCCTTAATTCGTTAGTGTTGCTAACAGATAGTGATTGTTTGGAACAGTCTATACATAGTAAATACTATATTGATATCATTTCCTACAATACAACTGAAGCGGGAAGGAGTGGGCGATGATGCACATGCTAGTTAATAATGCAAGGAAGGACTTTACAGTAACTATTGCTTACGTGTTTTTATACTTAGGGTGGCTTGCATCATTTAAGCTCGATTTAAGGATTTGACATCTCGCTTGCACAAACTATTAACTCGTTGATGCAAGCAAGTTGTAAAATCCTTCAATCGAGTTTGAATAGTTGGTACAACCCACCCTTAATGACATGTATTACTGAAATATCAATTATAGACTTTGTCTTTTGACAGAAGACTTTCGAATTCTTATTGAAAAACTTAACATCGAAGTTTATGGCGATCACGAAGCGTAGCGAAGCGATCACCATAAACTTCTAGCCTAACCGCCAGAACTCGTTTTTGGGCTGAAGAGATTTCAGAAAGCGAAACTTTCTTTTTGAAATTTTATTAATACCGTAAACACCGTCTATACAGGCATAGTTTTCGCTTTGTTGGTTGTTGTTGGTTAAGAATATCTGTTGTCAAGTGTCAAAACGGGAAGCAGTAGTTTTTTGTAAAGCTAAGCCCAACGCAATACAACACAGAATCCTTGCGTTGAGTTATCACAACGAGCTCGTTGCGAATACGCGCTGATTTGGCTGCGCGCATGTCCATTTATCGCTGGAAGCCGCAATATATCGCCGCTGCTCGCAAATAGCTAGCTTAAAAAGGCTGTTAGGGTATATTCTGATCCAAGATTTGATCAAATTTCTTTGAATTTGGTCAACAAATTAATTAAACCTTGGATTAGTGGAATACCACCCTAATAAATGTGGTAGTATTATACCAAGATATTTGCCTTGTAGCATAGATCAGTAAGTCCAAAACGAGATGACAAGGTGTAAATCATGATGTAATTTTGCAGGCAGTATTCAAAGATGGTGCCATAATGCTGGAGACAACATTGCCAAGTGCAGTAGTTCTGGAAATGGTTTCCAGGACCTCTGGGAAGAGGGCGGTCCTCCAAGGATTTGGAGGTAACTTGTCTATTTATAATTATATGTGTCTTTATAAGCGCAAAATATTTAAACGAGCAATAGAACTAGTAATTCAATTTCATTAATCAATGTCCAAACTACAAGTCATCATTATATTTAAAATTACGAACAATTCAAAATTTGTAGTTTTCACAATGCATTTACTACTTGTAACTATTATATTATATTGTGAACTTAAAAATTAATAGTTTTCATGCAATTTTATTTCATTTACGCAAATTTAAATATGGTAGTATGAACCATGGGCAGTTGTTATTATCAGAATTACAACCGAAATTATATTGGAAAAAATTATATGTGGTTACTATACTATAATTTAATAGTGCAAACTATTATTTTGTTTCAATTTTTATTTATAGGCTATAATTATTTTATAATGTCACTAGATGCGCCCCGCGACTTCACCTGAGTTAAATATAGAATTCGTTAGTAATATAAAAGACACGGAATCTTTATTGGCAATTAATATATAATAATTTAGTAATTTATCATTAGATGCATTTGACATTATTATATTGACTCATTTTATACTAATTTTGGACATTTACATAAGTTGTCATAATAATAGTTTTTATTATTATTTTTTTAATATTTTATTTATATTTTCTTTTTTGTGCAATTTATTAAAAGCTTGTGTTTATTTTTTTTATTTATTTGTTTTTACAATTATTTTTTTATTTTTTATTTATTGCTGTAATAAATAGCATTTTTATCGTTATTTTTATTAATTGTAAACTGATTTTAAATCCATTACTATAAAAAATTAAGTAAACGTAGTGAGTCTTCAGGTATGAAGTAAAAAAATGATTTTTTTTATTTTCTGTAGAAACCCAATCAGCTGTTGCAATGATATCTAACCAGGCTTGTTGCGGCAGTCGAGTGCTGGGCGTGATTCGGTTCCAACAATTTGCTGAGGGTCCTCTCGTGGCTGACGGCAGTATAGATGGCCTACCGTCAGGTCAACATGGGCTACATGTTCATGATACCGGAGATTTGAGCCAGGTATACAAGTCACAAATTGTATTGTATAAACTCCGGTGTTATTTACCGAAAAATCATCTCAAGAGTCAAATTGTGTATGTATTTTTAATGTATCTACCGCCCAAATCTTCAAACTTGTTGAACGGGTTTCGCTTCGCAAAGAAGCATCCTCAGGAGATTCCATAAATTAGACGCCGTTAAACTTTTATACTTTCGCGTTACATTATTAAACACCTAGAACACGGGAAATTAACGCAGTACCATTTATCAACTGACTTTTTTGGCTTGACGTTTTGACCGAGTTGCATCGTCCGTTGTCTCAATCACACTGTGTTTAAATAAACTGTTACAAAATTTATTGTAATGTTTTACTGACCATGCAAAGAGAAGTTTCCTAGAGATCACGGTCGGTGCAACTTGGCCGAAACGTCAAGCCAAAATAAAAGGTAATCACGTTAATTTCCCATTTATTAGATGTTTTAGACCCTGCTAGCTATCCAGTCCAGAAATTATCTGGCCGTGTATGATCCTTGAAATTTCCTGAACCTATAAATCGTCATAGTAATTCACATAATATCTTGTACTGATTAACACTAAAATATTCATATCAGAAAGATTTCAATAGAGCATAATTTGGATAAAAGGAAATGTACAAGATAAAATTTTCAACGGTTCAGTACCAATCAAGTTCCATACTTTGGAAGGCACATTGAAACGACTAACAAGATATGGTTATTGTGAAACCAATGGATATTTTTACCCTAGGGGTGCACGTCCATCGGAGACCACTACAACCCCCACGGGAGCCCACACGGCGGCCCCCTAGACCCCCCGGAGCGGAGACACGCCGGGGACCTCGGGAATATAGTGGCTGACGAAACGGGCAGGGCTACATTCAGAATTTTGGATAACGTGCTTAAGGTAGTAATAATTTTCGAAGGAAAATATTAATGAGCAATGAAATTAGGGGTCCAAACTGCTACTTAATAGTTTTCACAAGAAATTTAATAGTTTTATTTTATTTTTTTATTTATTTGATACACACAACAGGCAACAAGCACAATAGATTAACAAACAATAATGGACAAACACAACATAACTAAGGAATGCTTAGATGGTTCGGGCACATGGAAAGAATGAGTGATGAAAGACTGATGAAGAAAATCTACAGAGCGAAAGTGAGTAGTAAAAGAAGCCAAGGAAGACCAAGGCTGACTTATGAAGATCAAATAGACAGAATGTTAACAGACGGAAATGTCAAAAGCACTCGCATACCTAGGCGAAAATGTGTGAGGAGAATGATGAGATTTGAGAAAGCGAAAGAGGCATGTAAGGGCCGCGACGCTTGGCGCTCCTTCCTCTCTGACTTTCAAACCCCCGATTAATGATGAACTACCCCGATGGGATACAGCATGAAGATATGTATGTATGCATGTAACAAATTATTTTTCACTTTCTGATTAATTTTATCACACATATATTTGTGCCCAGGTGTGGGACATTGTCGGTAGATCTGTCGCTGTCACAGAAAGGGTCGATGACCTCGGCCGGGGGTCATCACCCACTTCAAAATTAGATGGGGACAGTGGAAAGCCGTGAGTACCACAATATCATTATATTATATATTTCCATGGAACCAAAGGAGATTTGCAAAGAAAATTATCATATTAGTTTCAATTTATGTCCTAATTTTTTAATTTAAATTCTATTTGTAAAGTTCGTCAACAAAAATTAACAAATCTCAATACATAGTTTCTACTGATTATAAAATCACTACATGTGTTGACTGCTATACCTTGTGATAGGTCCAGATGTCCATTGAGGCCTGCTGTCCACGAAGGCATAGTTTTATAGACGCTTATTCCTCATTATACGCTTGGAGTACGCCTGCTTCTACTTACATATAAAAAAAATTTATGAAAAAAATTAAACCGCCTTCAAAAAAAAGCACTGAAAGGTACAAAATAACTAACCTTTACTAATCAAAACTCAAGTACAATTAAAATAAGTATAAATACGATATACATACCTATATAATTAAATTTGACAGTTATTGAAGTCGATTTTTTCGAAATCTCCGGGTCTACTCTTTTTGAAAGTTGGGAGTCCTAGTTGCCAGCCGTACTTCATAATAAAGTATAGTATGTTATTTCTGACAAACATACTTTACAATTTGTGAGAGTAACAAAGTACATATGAAAATACTTTCATATGAAATAATTAAATAAATCTTGACATAGGCTATTTAAAATTAAAAAACTCGGACGAGGTCGCAGGCATCATTTAGTATTAAATGTCGTAGACTTGACGATTTCGATAGTGCAATGGTTTAAGTGTTGCATCCAAACGCGGAAGGTTCAGGGTTAAATTTCTAGATCGACGCTATAGACTATTTTATTTTAATTCTATATATTGGGTCCTTACATATGAAATTGGCGTTTTGTACGGGAGGAATATAAAGTCAATTTTTTTTTTGTAAAATATATTTAATTAATCAAAGTATGCACCGTTGTTATCTATGCACTTTTGCCATCTCATAGGTAGTTCATTGATCCCTTTACTAAAAAAAACCATGGGGGCGAGAATCAATAAACTCTTTGAAGGCGGTTTGGACTGCCGCATCGGAGTTGAATTTTTTTCCTTGTAAGAAGTTGTCCAAATTCCGGAAAAAATGGTAATCTGTTGGAGCAAGGTCCGGGGAGTAAAGTGGATGTCGCAGACATTCCAATTGTAGCTCATCTAACTTAGTGGTTGTTTGTTGTGCAGTGTGTGGTCTTGCGTTGTCGTGAAGCAGCAGTGGCCTAGAGCGATTGACCAATCTCGGTTGTTTAGCAGCCAGTTCTTCCTTCATGGTTTGCAGTTGCTGACAATAGATATCTGCCGTAATCGTTTGGCCAGATTTTAGAAAGCTGTAGTGAACGACACCGGCGCTAGTCCACCATACACTCACAAGTAACTTTTTCTGAGTCAATTTTCGTTTAGGGCAGAATTTGGCTGAGTCTCCAGGGTTCAGCTATTGCTACGAGCGCTTCCGATTATCGTACAGTATCCACTTTTCATCTCAAGTAATTATTCGATTTAAAATCCTTTCATTATTGTGTCGGTTGAGCAAAGTAACACAGCAGTCGACGCGTGTTTGCAAGTTCGATTCACTCAATTCATGAGGTACTCATCGTTCAAGTTTTTTACTTTCCCGATTTGCTTCGAGTGGATTAATACAGTTTTGTCACACCCCGAAGCCTGCAGCTATCTCTGAAGTGCTTTGTGATGGATCCGCTTCCACAATAGCCTTTAATTCTTCATTTTCCACTTTGGTCTCCGGCCGTTCACGGGGTTGGTTCTGAAGGTCGAAATTTCCAGAACGAAAACGTTGAA
Source organism: Zeuzera pyrina (assembly GCA_907165235.1). Classification (NCBI taxonomy): domain Eukaryota; kingdom Metazoa; phylum Arthropoda; class Insecta; order Lepidoptera; family Cossidae; genus Zeuzera; species Zeuzera pyrina. The sequence continues at coordinate 4,552,534 of OU015647.1, forward strand.
AGCAAAAACGTACCGTGCTTTCTTTTGCGACACCAGCGCCGTACACATCATTAATCCTTCGAGCTGTTTCTGCAGCACTGGTGCCACGGTAGAACTCGTACTCGTAAATATACCGATATTTCATGTTTTCCATTGTGCGGTAATAAGCGACGCCAAAGAAAAAAATAATGAGGAAAAAACAAATGAATGACTGTTTTCAAAACTCAAATGTACCAGCTAAATGAATTTATAAATTTGAATTTGGAATTCTTAACCAAAGAGGAGATATTTCAGATCAAAGTGGTCAGTACGACAAAACGTTAATTTCATATGTAAGGACCCAATATAATAATTTATTGTCGTCTTCAATATACATCCCTCATGACCGTACTCAGTACTTTTGGCCTAAAGGGGGACAAATCAGGAACGTACACCTATTAGTTAGGTGCATATTGTACTCCGATATCTGATGCTACGTTTAGACGCTTGCCGAGGCTTGCCAAACGTCCACAAGCTCCAAGCCTGGAGAAACGCTTGGATGTCATTTACATGCTTACGAGTGCATTAGTGTGTCCCGAACAGGCAAACTATGCAGGTAAACATGGCAGACGTGGACGTTGAAGTTGTGTCGGCTATTGCGTTTGGTTTGACATATTTTTATTCAAAATATAAACAAAAACATTGGAACTACTCGTGGTCGATACGCGGTCGTATATAACGCAGCGTAAAGAACACCATTTCGGCGCGAGCTCGTGAGTGACACTAAACACGCGCCAACGTGTAAATACGTCACAAGCGCTTGCCGCAAGCTTCTTTTGATCTGTGTTCAAAAACCGACACTAGCCCGGATCGGTGACAAGCTCACGCAAGCCAAGCCAAACACCCCGTTCACACGCTTGTGTTTGTGAACACTTGTCGAGACTTGCTAAGCGTGTAAACGCCCCATGAGAGAATGCGTTCCTGACGTCTGTCAGTTGGTCACGACTAGCGATGGGCAAAATGTAAAACTTGCATTATTTCTTCAATCGGCCCAATAGTAAATAAGTTTTAATACTTGTTTGTCTGGCTTCTAATTTCTGAACGTAATAGAATAAAGAAATTAAAATGCGAGAGTAATGTTCAGAAATATTTAATGTAAAAATCAACGATAAAAATGTCTTAAAAAATATTTGCGTTTGACAAACGAACAAGATTAATCAGATTCCGATTCGGTTTGGCGCAGTTTCATAATATTATGAAACTTATTAGTACATTTCATTATTATTAAACTATTAGTAAGAAAAACGTATTATTTTTTAATATAACGACAGATAACAATTGCCTGTTATTTTTGCACATCACTACAAAATAAATAGTTCACATAACCTTGTAATTCAGCGCAGTATGGATTTAAAAAAATATTTTTTCTTATCTATTTAAAATTCAATTTACCGCATAATCATATCATTTATTGTCAGTTGACATAATAATATAATTTTTTGATTTTTAAGTTCGTTAGTTGGGCAAATAAACAATAAAAATATGTTTATCGTAAATTCAACGCCATTTCAAAGTTACCTCGTCCATTCGATCACGACCTATCAGGAACACATTCTCTCAGCAGTCGAACTGTAAGTTTATACGAGAATATTTTACTGACTATTAGTGATGTGTCGGATATCCGTATCTGTATTCGCGGATATCCAAGAGAGAAGAAAGATCCGTATCCGTATCCGTTACTTTTCGGGTGGATCTTTTACGGATCTTTTACCTTATTAATTTTCAATACATAGATTAAATTCTATATAAGTCGAAACATATCCTGTCACGCAAAGCGTCAAGTGGTGTCAACTATCGTTTCAAGATTACACACACCGACACCGATCGAGTAAGAAAGTTAAGATCCGTATCCGCGGATCTTGACACCAAATATCCATATTCGGATCCGTATCCGCGGATATACATTTTTAACGATCCGTCACATCACTACTGACTATGCAAAGAGAAGGATGATTGAATTGTTTTAGTTTCGAGTAAAGATACAACGAAATGGCATGTTATTATTGATGCTGACTGTACACGTATTGTTACAGTATAGCCTGTGGCATCATAGCTCGGTCCGCAGGGGTATTCCAGAACCCTAAACGGATCTGCGCCTGCGATGGGGTGGTCGTGTGGGACGAGAGGGAGCGGCCACTCGCGGGCCGTGGCCGGAGGGGGGCTGCGGGAGACGGGGGGGAAGGGAACAAGAAGGGCTGTTGCCAGAAAGAGAAGGAGAACGTTAAGCCGTGCTGTAAAGTTTAGTTTATTGGCAGGGCTGTCTTAGATCTTACAGCGGTGGGCATATCGAGTTTTATTTATTTTTATTTATTTATTTAGACTGTTGCAAAAAAAATGACTTAATGCCAAGTGGCAGTCTACCAGTCCACCTTAGGGCAAAACAAAGAAAATGTTGGTAGCGCATGTAATTGAAAATGAGAATGCTAAAACCAAAAATGCTATTATTGTAATAAAAGTAATAGAACAATATAAAATAGAAATACTTAACTATATTATGTATGTATGTATATTAATAAACATAATAATACAAAATATGAACATACTAAATATTCAACATATTAAATATTCATATACAACATACATATAACCTTATAATTAAATATCTTACACATGGAGTGTAGGGGCCCCTTAGAATATTATGCTTAGGAGTTTTTACTGACGCCGAATAAATGAACCAATAATATGAGTATGTAGCGCGTCGATTATTCAAAACTAACCCGTGAAGTCCAATATTAGAAACTAAAATCTTTGACTAGTATGTTATGACGTCATTTCACTGCATAGACTAATTTTTTTCTACTTCATTTGAGGTAGATCGATCAATAAGTGTTTTCCTGGCTAATGGAGCCATTCATGGCTCCAAGTATCTTGCTTAAATTTCATGCGCTTCATCAATTTCTGAGTGTTATTATTTTATGGGGATTCCCTTAGAGGGTATCGTACTTTTTTCAGTTTCATTATCGTTGTCTCAAAGGTTATAATAATATTTAATGTTAAAAAAAATTGTATTTAAATTTTTATTTATATTGAAGATTTGTATTTTATTTTTAAGATGTAATTTTTGTTTGTTGGGTAAATACAATGGGTAAGGATAATATGGGGCTGCCATAATAAAAAATATGTTTTTATAAGTGTATTTCTTTTATTTCAAATTTCATGTAAAGTGAAAACATATGTTTATGAGAATATAACAAAAATGACACAAATTACAGGATACTGATACAACAAATTTATCGAAAATATTACTTTCGTTTCCGTAGTGAATAAAAAAGTTCTATAAAAACGCTTTAGAAATAGTTGTAGTAATAATATACACGGGTTTTTGATAATAATATAAAAAAAAATTAAGGCTGCAGTTGTTCTTTATTCGCCACTCTGTCAGCGTTCGGAGTCATTGAACGGCATTTCTATGAAAGAAAAAAAAAATGTTAAAAAAATTAGTATTTCAATCCAGGGAATTTTTGGCGGGAACTGGAAAAAAACAGTTGACGTTTTATTTAGATTTTCTATATTTTTGTGTTTTAGGGAGTTTTAAAGTACAAAAGTGATTGTATAGTATAAGCACAGATTAATTAGTTACGTATAAGTAAAAAGAATGGAGGGATCTTTAAATAAAAATGTGCAGCTGAAGGTTTCGCGTTCTTCCAAGAAGTCCTTTTTTAACTCCATTAAACCCTACTATCACTTTAATGGAGAGGAGTGTTACGAGTACGTACTAAATTATGTAGTAATTTCACATTCTTTTTGGAGACTAATACGAGAAATTATTACTGAAGATATTGGCTGTATGGGCTTAGACTCTTCGTCTTCTCTCTCAAGGGACACTTAAAAATAACAATATTTGGATCCAGATTATATTGGGTCCTTACATATGAAATTGGCGTTTTGTACGGGAGGAATATAAAGTCAATTATTTTTTTTTGTAAAATATATTTAATTAATCAAAGTATGCACCGTTGTTATCTATGCACTTTTGCCATCTCATAGGTAGTTCATTGATCCCTTTACTAAAAAAACCATGGGAGCGAGAATCAATAAACTCTTTGAAGGCGGTTTGGACTGCCGCATCGGAGTTGAATTTTTTTCCTTGTAAGAAGTTGTCCAAATTCCGGAAAAAATGGTAATCTGTTGGAGCAAGGTCCGGGGAGTACGGTGGATGTCGCAGACATTCCAATTGTAGCTCATCTAACTTAGTGGTTGTTTGTTGTGCAGTGTGTGGTCTTGCGTTGTCGTGAAGCAGCAGTGGCCTAGAGCGATTGACCAATCTCGGTTGTTTAGCAGCTAGTTCTTCCTTCATGGTTTGCAGTTGCTGACAATAGATATCTGCCGTAATCGTTTGGCCAGATTTTAGAAAGCTGTAGTGAACGACACCGGCGCTAGTCCACCAAACACTCACAAGTAACTTTTTCTGAGTCAATTTTCGTTTAGGGCAGGATTTGGCTGGGTCTCCAGGGTTCAGCCATTGCGACGAGCGCTTCCGATTATCGTACAGTATCCACTTTTCATCACAAGTAATGATTCCATTTAAAATCCCTTCATTATTGTGTCAGTTGAGCAAAGTAACACAGCAGTCGACGCGTGTTTGCAAGTTCGATTCACTCAATTCATGAGGTACCCATCGTTCAAGTTTTTTTACTTTCCCGATTTGCTTCAAGTGGATTAATACAGTTTTGTCACTTACCCCGAATCCTGCAGCTATCTCTGAAGTGCTTTGTGATGGATCCGCTTCCACAATAGCCTTTAATTCTTCATTTTCCACTTTGGTCTCCGGCCGTCCACGGGGTTGGTTCTGAAGGTCCAAAATTTCCAGAACAAAAACGTTGAAACCAAAAACGTACCGTGCTTTCTTTTGCGACACCAGCGCCGTACACATTATTAATCCTTCGAGCTGTTTCTGCAGCACTGGTGCCACGGTAGAACTCGTACTCGTAAATATACCGATATTTCATGTTTTCCATTGTGTGGTAATAAGCGACGACAAAGAAAAAAATAATGAGGAAAAAAACAAATGAATGACTGTTTTCAAAACTCAAATGTACCAGCTAAATGAATTTATAAATTTGAATTTGGAATTCTTAACCAAAGAGGAGATATTTCAGATCAAAGTGGTCAGTACGACAAAACGCTAATTTCATATGTAAGGACCCAATATTAATATAGATGAAAATTAATATAGATAGCCATTTGATCCCTGTCAGATCATTTTTACAATGGATACACTGCACCATATTAATTTATGTTCATTTTCAATGAATACAAGTTAATTTTTATACAACAAAATTAAATAATAAAAACCGGTCAAGTGTGTCGAAACGTAATTTTGTATTGAGAAGTGCTCGAGATTATGTAGCTGATTACGTCAGTCTACCGTTGACGAATCTTTTATTAAAATTAATCTTACACTTATTTTACACGTCTCCCTAGTTTGTGTAACCATTATTTACTAAATTAAATAATTTAGAAACCTTCGCGGGCGTACGCAAAACAACTCTGGCGATTCATCACAACCGGATGAATGGTTTAGGAACTTTTAGAGAACAAACATACAAACATTCATTTTTATAAATAGATTTTTATACTATTAAAAACCCAATTTATATCTCACCTCTCTGTAATCAGCCTCAGCTATAACCGGCGTGAGCATCTCAACACGCTTCATTGGTGACTGTTCCAAGTCGTGGATCAACTTGTACACGTCCGAATGCTTCAGGTGCTCGAGCGATACTGGCGGTTTTTCGTATTTCTTGAAGTTTATGCTGTTTATTGACGAAAATAAGCTCAAATAAAAGTTTGCGACTGTTTTGTAAGGACCTAACCGATTAATTTAGATTTAATAATCATGAACACTTGTAACAACGTAATTAAAAATATATCTTTTTAATCTGTATCTGTGTAAAAAGGATGTATAAAAATACATACATTTATATACATAGAAAATATTATATAGTCTGTGTGTCACTTAAATACTCTAGCTCTCTTTTTTAAATATAACATCATTGCTCTAGCTCCAATTTATAAGTTGTATACAAGGTTATTTCGAAAGGATGGGTAAATACAGAAGGGTATAAAAGTACCCATGACAACGGAAGACTTGCGTTCTACAACTTCGACAAAAGTCAATAGTTTTAGTGTAACACCTCAGTTGAAACTAAAATAAAGATGAAGCGTTTTCTCGTCGCTAGCAAATATTTGAAAGGACTTTTTGGCGAGAACGGGAGCAGTGAGGTTGTCATTTTATTTAGATTTTCTACTTTTTACATTTTTGGGAATTTTAAAGTACAAAAGTGATAGTATAATGTGTTTTAAAGTTCTGTGTAAGAGAAAAGAATGGAGTAGGTCTAAATAAACATGCGTAGCTGAAGTTCTCGCGCTCTTCTAAAAAATCCTTTATAACTTCAGTAAAGCTTACTATCACTTTACTGGAGGAGTTTTAAGATAACGATTCTACTTATTAAAATGCAATACGTGACATTGGCAAATGCGTTAATCTGTGCGCCGTGTCATGAAGAAAGAAACAAAAAAAAAACATTTATTTTTTTCATTAAATGAATGTTTTTTTTGCATGGAAAACAAATTAAACATATCCCGTAATTATTACATCTACAATATAACAGTCAACAGTGACAAGTTAGGACCCCGGCGGGGTTATACCCTCTTTCACAATAACCTTGTATATGCGACACAACTATAGAACGGTTGAAAGGTTTAGAAACTAGATTAAGCAATTTTCAGATTAAAGAAGTATATAGCTACTGTAAAGCATGGCAGAGTTCAGTTATTAAATAATATTAGAAAATTGATTTTTGAAATCAACCAGTATGAATGGAACACCCACTATACTACTAAATAATAAGAATTAATAATGTAGTGCATCCTTAGAATTAGAAGTAGGCACATAAAATTAGACATTTATCACAATGAAGTTATTTTGGAAGGAAGTGAGGTAGTAGTACCTAAGTACCGAAGTGGTCCGGCACCTTGCAGAATGAGCAAAGTGCGTTCGAAAGAACACCACCTGCTAACGGATAAAAAAGATGTTCTGCAGCGATGGAGTGAATACTATGGAGAAATGTATGAGAGTGGCGACTCCGTCTCTGATACTGAGAGCGATTCTAATGAATTGCCACACTCGGGTCAGAGATTGAACGATGCTATTACTATGAAAGAGATTGAGAAAGTGATAAGAAATCTGAAATGTGGAAAGGCTACGGGATATTATGAGGTGACTGCTGAGATGGTCAAGTATGGTGGTCCTATAACCTGGGATACCTTCTATGCACTGTGCAACCTTTGTTGGCACTTAGTCCCCACTCACTTTCTCCACTTATCTCTATTACTAGAGCTTAAAAGCTAATTATAATTAAACTCATGTCTTTCGTATCCAGATAGCAAGTAAGGTAGCTGCATGTTTGATTTTTATTTGATTATAAATTGCCGAGTCAAATATAACGATACAAGTTTTTTACAATGATTTAAAACTGCTACGTCAAACATGACAAAGCTTTGACAATATTGCCGCAATCTTATAATTTAGAATAAGAAATAAGTTTCTGTTTATATATTTTGATACCTACTTTTGTTAATGTCACACAAATGCCTTCTGATACGACGATGGAATGTCGTACTTGAATAACTCCTACACAGTACAAGTAAGCAAGCAGTATTATATCTCGGCAGTGTCCTAGAGATAATTACCTACGGTCGCTCGGTACGTAAACACGCAATAGGGCTGCCGACTGGGACTGACTGGTTCTCTTGGGTTACGTTTTTGATAATAGGCATTATATTCAATTGCCATATTATCTTTTGATTTTATATTATTGCAAATTTCGTAAGTTTTTATTTATATAATTCTACTAGTATTATATTTCTAGTTTCAAAAGTTTGTGAGTTAGTATGTTGGAAATGGACAAAAAATGCATTTTGTGTATTTTTTTGTGCAATATAATTAAAAATCAGTAACAAAGTAACTAGATCATTATAATAATATATTTCCTACAAATGAGCAACAGAGAAATATATACGGTTTCAATATAGATATATTCAAACATACACTGAACAATATGCTCGAAAACTCGATGCCATAATATGTCGTCAGTAAATGCGCGGGCGCGTCTCACACCGTCCGACGACAACCGCGACGCACTCGCGCGTTGTATGCCCAGAAATGCCGAGATTTCGAGGCGCGTCGTTTGGGAGCGTTTGTAAGAAGATAGAATACTGCTTGCTTACTTGTACTGTGACTCCAGCAAGAAACACTATTTGCTATGTCAACAGTGTACCTTTGTCGTGTGGTAACTAGAAAGACTAATTTAAACTTGATTCAAGTGTCTACAGTTGCACAGCAAAGTAGGCGCACTCCTGGTTCAAGTTTCAATTGCTATCTGGGTACGTATTTTGAATGTTTTTTTACAGGCGTATTCGTCATTGTTAAATCTACTTTTCGGTTCAAAAATATGGTCTAAGAAACAGTCTTTTGCAGTTAAATACATAATATGTATAATATAACGCTGAAAAAATTATACTAGACTGGAATAATGATGTACTTAGTATTTGAATATAATCAAAATGTGATTTTGAGGTTATTTTCAAGTACTAGGGTATTTTCTGTAAAATTATATGACAGGGGGCCACAAACTGTTATTAAGGACTTCGATATTAATATGTCGTAATATAGAATCCTAAAATAGAATGAAGGGCGTCGCGAGCCAAAGCGCCAGAGGAGGACAAGCAGATGGAGAACGGGAGAAATAAGAGTTGTAGGCACAAATAGGTATCTACCTACTATAACTTAAATTATGATGGAAACACTTATGTAAAGTACACTTATTTTTTTTTTAATTTAAATCGAACTATTTAATCGATCTATATGTTCTTTATAACTTAAAAAATTTATTTACATATTAAATTCTAAATTACTTCACTTCCATGCAACTACATATTGTTGTAAACTTAGAACCTTCTTAGAACTTAATAAATAATTGTCTAAGTGTGAATGTTATCAAATCCAGCGAACCGAGTGGTAGAGGCACGGTAGAGGTTCGCTTCGCTTACGTAACTTATTTCGCTTACAACACTTGCTAAAAAACAGATAAAACTCTCAAAACTGTGTGGGGAAATTTAAGCGCTGTTGTTATACCATGAGATATAAGTGAATGAGAAAGATCCTTGTTATTTCTCATACTTTTAAACAGGTAGTATACGATATCGTATACGAGTTATCGTATGATATAGGTACATATTTATTTTTGACTCATTTTCCTTTTGCTCTACTCTAACGTATAACTTTTAATAATGAGAAACTTATCTTCATTTCATGTTATAGATTAAATAAATACTGAAATTAATGGTTATTCTAATACCTACGGTCATTCCCAAGCAATGGAAATATGCAATTAGGTGCTGCCGCTGTAAATTTTTAGGTAATAATCCCGCCGGTCTATATCGTGTTGATCCTTCAAGGCTTTTTATCCCGAAGTTTCGACCGGTTTGCATCGATCATGGTCACGGGCAGACTGATGAGAATTCGTAGTGTGCTGTTCCTGGTAACTACCCACGCCTATTACATTTTATATTTTTTATTATCGGCACTGTCGGGACTTCGACACACCACACTAACGACGTCTACACACTGGCGTCCTTCGGGTTTCCGGCTCTTACTCACACTCACTGATGACAGAATTCTATGATGTTGATAAGCGATATCCCACCTCGGTTGAAATTATGATATGTCTTAATTTCAATCCAGTGGTTGAGTCCTAACTTCAGCAAGAACTCTAGCAAGTGTCAACAAGGTTTTAGCCTTAAAGTATTAAGACGACATAGGTTCGGTTAGTTTAGAATTGTAAGAAACCGAAAGTAAAACATCGCTAAAATTATCGGATTGTGTTCATGCACATAACTTTATAACATTACCTCAGACTGTCACAGCAAACATATGACTCCGAACAAGCACTAAGATATAATAAATACTATGGGTAGGTACCACAATACACTTAACTAAATAATTAATGAACCCGGCTATGCTCACGTCCAATCGGTGTAAGTACCGACTAGTTTCGGACCTATCGGAGGTCCTTCATCAGGGTAAGTGGGATGAGTTCGCGGATGTGCTACGTCTCGCACTGCGCGCCTGAGCGTACCAACACCACCAACACCAACAACACCATAAATACCAACAGTGACATAAACGGATCGGTTTCGCCGAGCTCGTCATCATCGCCGGCGTACCTCGCGCCCCCCGCCCTGTCAAGGCGCGCAGTGCTAGACGGGGCGCGTCCGCGAACTCATCCCACCCACCCTGATGAATGATCTCCGATACGTTCAAAACTAGTCGGTACCTACACCGATTGCACGTGAGTGTAGCCGGGTTCATTAATTATTCAATTCAGAATAGATTATATTTTTTTATCAGACTGGACTGGAACACCATAGCCCCCGATTAATCGATTCATTAATTTATAATAATAGACAAGAATCATATTTAAACACACTTACGTCAATTAATTGCTCATACGTCCTAATAAGTGTTTCTCTCACCACGTTACAATCCACTAAATGACAGTTAGATTCCCTGGAAATATTTTACAATATAATTAAAGGCTGATAAAGCGAAAAGAGCATATTAAGTATTCAGAGAGCTTCGCTTCATTTACATTATTTTTTTTTATGTATTTTTCATCTTACTCGCATACTGGTTTGGGAGAGAAAGTAGAATTACAGCGTTACTTTAAGGAAATAGTATCAAAAAGTATGAAAAGCTTCAATTCAATATGAATACTCTTTATCTTATCTATTCATCTTCCGTCCAAAGTCATATCTATCGATCTCTGTCAGCTCTAGAATTTCTAGAGGATGCTTCGTTGAGAAATTAACCACGTGTTCATCAATAGGTTTGAGACTATGGGCTGAAAATAACTAAAAACAAATGTATTAATTATTGAAAAGAAATGCTAAAACCATGTAAAACATTGATTATGGTGTTACGTACTGAAAGTGTCATATGAAAAGTACGCGTGGCGTTTCGCCGTAAATAAAAGCGAGACAGTGCTATTGTTTCGTCGCTAGGAATGGGCAAATCCAATTCAATGTGCAACCATGGACTTGTTCATGACGATTTAGTTTTGCGTATATGCAATCTAATATTAAATTGAGTGCTAATTTTCTTTGTTACTATTAAAGTATTATACAAGTATAAAATTTAATTGTTTATTGATTAATCGTATCGTAGTAACAAAGCACGAAATTAAGTGAAATACGCTACATGTTCACTGCATAATCGTCAAAGTGCATGTGAACTAGGTGTGGTTCCAGAGCCGCAGTTATGATGCTTTTAATCAATTAATCTAGTACTACCTACATAGACATCATTAGCGATAAAGCTTGGTCGCCCAGATACTGCCTACTCAGCGCCGAACCTCGGGTAGAACGAGAAGAGCGGCCGTTCTAGGCGTCAGGTGGGAAGGGGTCCCAAAATGACAAATACAATAAACAACTTCGAGTGATAAATAAATGTTATTCAATAGTGTTCATTTTTGCAATGAAAGTGGAGTTTTGAAAAAGTTTTAAATAAGAGTATTATTTACAGGCTGATCAGACAGATACAATATTTACAGCTGCTGCCTTTACATAAAAAAAAAATCATAGAAGAAAGCACTCGGTTTTTTCCGAATTTTCCGGGTAACTTTTCCAATTTTTCTTTATGAACTAAACATTTTAAAGAAAATTTGTTACATCGACATCCAAACGTTCTCAAATTTAACATCAACTGTATTTAACATAATAAAGTAATTTACTAGATGTGAAAGGACAATCTCGCTTTACCCGGGTCAATGGCTGGGTCCGGCACTGTGCCTACTATTATTACATCTTGGACTTGTGTAAAATCAAATCTTGAACTCTTATAACTCTTTTCGCTTTAAATAAGAAATTACATACCGATGTCTACTGTTCTCGCAACGCCTACACTGTAATTTCGCATTTGCCCAAGGCCAAGCGTGGTTCCAGACATCGATCTGCCACAGCGCCACACACATGCAACAAACAGACAAACACATAAACACACAACAACTACAACTTGGCGTTAACTGTACACATGGTTTTAGTTCTATACAAAATATACAATTAAAAAAATAGGTATGGGTAACTAAAAATACACAGAGACGCCACAAAAACTATTAGAAAGCAAAATTATTACAAATTTGTATGTACAAAATATAGACAAATATACAGAAAGCTTTTTCATTATTTAAATTATATAATATAACGTAAAAAACTAACTATTCTATATAATTATACAATATACATCTATTATAATACATAAGGTATACAGAATATTGGTACAAAAAACAATACACTACAGTTATACATTTTACAACAGTTGTAATCTTGTGATATAATATAAGTGTTGTAAGCGAAACATAAACGCAATACGCTTAAGCGATAGTGTACTTATGCGATAGTGTACTCAACGAACAGCGTGGTCTCGGTTCGCTTGATTTAATTTATAAAATATATCATTTGAGATATGTATACTCGTATATTATGTATGTGAAACGTGATATAATGAATATTATTTACAGTTTATGTAGCCAGTGAATTAACTTTTGATGCACAAAGTATTTAAACACGTAATTGATGACAGGTGGTATAACTCGTAGTAACGCTACTCTGAATTATCTGAATACGAATATTGTAGGCTATTTTCAAGGATACCGTACTCTGAAGAGGTAGTTAAAGACAAATTATATGACCTCGAATAACCTTTGATCACTAATGTTTCATTTCGGTCTCTATCTAACTCTTGGAAATAACTCGGAAATACAGCTACTAGTATATATAAGATTGATAGATACGCCAACCACAGATATACCAACACCGCCACGCCGGCCGGGTCCGCTAGAGGACCGGCCCTCACCCGAATAGGAAACCCGATAAGATGCACGCAGGTGCGGATAGCTCCCCTGGCGACGCCTTGAGCCCGAGGTCTGCCCTCCATACGAGGTATCCCTTGGCTGGAGGAACCCTCAGGCGGTCGACCATCTGGCAGGGCGCCTTTAGCGCTCGCTCCAAGGCGACCTGTGACGCTGTAAAAGCCACTAGGGCTAACAGCAAAGAGGGGTTTTGTTTAGTCGGTTCGAATCCGACACTACCCAGTCGGCGTAGAGTCTGGCTAAGTGTCCGCGGGGATTTAATTTCGCCTCTCAAAAACAAAAAAAATAAAAATATACCAATAGTAAAAGATGAAAAGAGATGGCGAGGTATAGCGATGTTTCAAGGTTATCCTTAACTTCAACTACCTCTTCTTATATGTCACCACTAGTTTTTTATGTCAAGTACCTATTGAACTTTTTCGTTATTATATTAAAAGTAGTGATAGCTTAGTTTCATTCGACGTTGTCTTGTATATATAGAGTTCGTATAACATTCAAATTTCAAAAATCTTGATGAATAAGCATTCAATTTTAATTTTGTTATTATTATTTCATTATTATTCAGTTTTACATTATTATTTATTGTTATTAAGAAAGTAATAACATTTTTATATAGTTTTGTTATAATATGAAGACTACTTGACAGTTTGGAGTCTAGTTTTACTAGATGGCGCTAGATGAAGAATTTCGACTGACACCTCTATTTCCCTATATATAACGTACTCTGTGCGTGTAACTATATGCCTATATATTACCAACTATAATACACATAGCCACAAATATAAATTACATCGACAATATTCGTTAGCATAGAAAGGTGTAAACGCCGAATAAAAACAATCGTAAACACCAATAAAATATAGACCGTATAGAACTTTACAATAGAATTATAACAAAAGACTCATGGTATCTCGTTCATAATATTTGTACTCTGTTTGGCGCGTACGCAACAACCGATAGCGGATGAAGACGTTTCACGCGTAAATGTGGTGTTATAACTGGCTAAACTATTTTCGCGCCTACCCCCGGGTACCCACCGGACGGAGGGGCCCTCAGGGTTTGTCGACCTCTCTTGGGGGAGCGCCCTCCGCGCCTCCCCGCTACGCGTTCGGCTCGCTACGAACGCTGTAGGGTCAAGTGGCGGTGGAGGGTAGTTTTACCCGGTCGCGCCCGACGTTCTCTTGTGAGGCGTCGGAGGCGACTGGGCGCTCGTGCGGAGTTTCTTCCTTTTCGATTAACAAAAAAAAAATCGCGCCTACCAAAAATATTGCGCATGCGCATCGTTATTTATAAAAATGGTTTTAGGTACTATATACCCATGTACCTACTATATCCATATGTTTATATTATATGTATTCTGAATCCTATAAATACTGTGAACGCGTTACTACGATTTTAACCACCAATCACTTTATTTTACTTTTGTATATTTTACGTACAGTAATGCATAGACTTATAAACTGCAGACGCCGTATCCGGGCTGCAACGGTAAGGCCAATCAGATAAGCTAATTGACCTGTATGTGCGACAAATTTATTATGAGATAAGCTAATCGGCCGCCATTTCATTATAAAACAGCTCCCCCATATTTATATTGTATTTGATTTTATTTGAGGCATACTGGAGTATAAGTCTATGCATAACTGTTCTAAAACCGTTAACAATTCGGTTTGTATGATTGAAGATTTCTAATAGTTGTACTGTCCCTCCATAGCTTTAATCCTCATGTATGTAATATGTATGTATGTTATGTATGTAAGTATGGATGACAAACCTCTGATCATATGGCAGTAGAACGCTTTCATATGGGAACCTATAAAGATTAATGATTATGAATAAAAAATGATAATACTAGAAATAAACTCTGGACAGTCACGATTTCATGGCCTTAATAACGTTAATCATGAATAAACTTTTGCGTTGCATTATAAAATATCTAAAAACACGAGAAATTAACGTGATTATCTTTTATTTTCGCTTGACGTTTCGGCCGAGTTGCATCGGCCGTGGTCTCAAGTAAATTGTCGCAGCAAGGTTCACTCCGTGTCAAAGGCAGATTTTATTTTATCTACCTCCGATATTTGTAAATAATTATTAGGTTTCCTACGCACAACAATCACAGTGTCCACACAATTTTATTTCCAGTTTACTTTTTTATAGTTTACTTGAGACCACGGCCGATGCAACTCGACCGAAACGTCAAGCGAAAATATAAGGGTAATCGCGTTAATTTCCCATGTCTTTAGAAATCATAAAGTATTTGTCATTTGTCTGATATACATAACTTAGAACGATTTTTGTTACATGTCTGATTAAATATGTAAAATCGGAAAGCCATATGCTTTACTACGATAGTGGTATTTCTATAATTATTCTCATGTTATAAATATAACAAGACATCTATTTATTTTTAATCATTGATTTCATAAAAAGATTATATATTCCAAAACCCTTAAAAACTTAGGGTTCAATTTCAAAAATTTCAGATGAAATAGGAATTTAATGTAACGTCAAATTTAATGAAAGAATTTAAAAAAGTATTCCAATTTTTTTTCTAATCTTTGGTTCAGGTTTACTAACTCACGTCCGATTGTTTATTATTTTTACGTTACGTCCGTTTGTACGTTATGTTATTTTAGTTGAAGGTGTAAAGATGAGAATAAATGGACATTGATCTACAGACAAACCGATACAAGTAAAGACATTTCATCTATCATGAGATGATTCGTGCATAAATCGCACATTTCTAAACAGAGCATAAAGTTGGCTTAAAAAATCTGAATGTTCTGGCCATTAAATTTTTTCTATTGTCTGTAATAGACGCAGCCAGTACGGTGTTTCTCTACTCAATATGGGATTCCTGGCCAGTGCCGTAACTAGCCTTCTATGCGCTCGGAGCGAGTTGTATTTGAGGCTACTGCGATGCATGACCCGAAACTTGGTCCTGGTCCTTTTTGTGCCCCTCTAAGGTTTGCGCCCTGTGCTTGGACACCTCTGGCACCGTCTTAGTTACGGCACTGTTCCTGGCTTATATTAGGAGGCATATTTTAAACTAAAATTGTGTATCTTGGACTCTATACGTGAATGTCTACAGTACTCAAAGAGTTTCTGTTTACCCTTTCGCTTTCCCTTGAATTATTTCAGCTTGCGCGCTTAATGTTTCGGCTATGAGCTGCTCGTTGTAGGCGTCCTGTGGCTTCCTCCACCTGCGGCCCCCTGGGAGGACGAGAGGCCTCTCTTGAGGCGTGAGGGGACCAAACACCGGCTTCGGCTTACCGGCTCTTGGCGTCGGCCTCTGTTTTATCTGACGAGATTCTTGCTCTTGTTGCAGTTGGTCGATTAAATCCTATTAAAATATTTACACAAATACTTGCGGTGGATTTACTTACTTGCTGTATAACTTAACTGGTAGTATTTCTGGTAGATTAGGTGAGGGTAGGTAGGCGGTAACTAACTGGTGCCAATGAACTGAGGTAGACATGCCCTACTGTATGCAAACTTTTTCGTGGTGCTCAAACTAAAAGTGACAGTATTAAACACACACATCAATAATATTTACCTACTAAACAGCAATATATAAAGTCAACAGGAGTAAAAGAGAGAGTAATGTCAGCTTTTTCTAATTTAAACCAACACTATTGTTGTTCTTCTTTGTAAGATTCTCTCTAGAGGTGGACGCAGAGATCTATGACCATACAGCCTATTACTGACTACGTGTCTAATGTGTAAAACTCGTTTCTTTGTTCTGTCACTAAATCCCTACTACGCTTCCAGTAAAGTAGCGAAGTAAGCCTAAGGTTACAAAAAACCTACCTACAGAATTTAATACGTAGGGCACGTGTACCCCAGTCCATAGTTCACATAGAAGTCTTTGGCTGCTGCCCGCGAATTCGTCCGCGAGGATTTCATGCGTGTGTCAATGTCGTTTGCTTTCACGCAGCTGCCCGTTCGGGTCGACATACCTAATCATGTCCAACCCCGGCTTTCAAAGAAGATAAGAAATATACTGACTGACAAAAGGCCTTGACTTTGAACACGCCAGGGAAAGCCGCATAAAAAAAACCTCTGCTCGCCAAACCGCCGCTTAATGTAAAAAGTTTCAAACGAAGTTCAACCTTTCACGAGTGGAATTTTACGGAACGCGTATAAAAGGCTATAAAAGTTCTATACAAAGTCCGATCCCATTCCCTCTTTTACGAGAGAAATTATACAAAAATATGAAAGACACGTCTCATTATTTTTGAAAAGCGATAAACGATAATTATATTCAATTTTACAGCCGTATTATATTTCGTTCCATATAAAAGTTTAATACAAAGTTCAACCATCTCCCTTTTCCTTTAAAATGCAATATATTATTCGATATGTCGTTATCCGCTCTGAGTGATCTCGGCGTAAAAAGCGTGCTATAACCTTACCTTCTTCTGCTTTTCAATTCTTCTCTGTTCGTCTAATATCTCTTGTTCTTCTTGCCCCACCTTCTGTAGCTCCTGTCGTGCCAGCGACTGGCTTACTTCTTGTATGTTACTTTCTTCTCTGTTTTCTTGATTAATTTCTTCCATTTGTTTTTCGTATTCATCGACTTCTCTTATCTGCTGTGAAGTCTCTTCTTGTATAGTTTCGATGTGGTTTTGAGTTACTAGAAAATATAAGAAAATAAACCGTAATTATTATATTTTCAAACATTTTTCTTACGAATATTACCCTCCTTTTCGAGCAGTTCTATAATAATAATAATAATATACTCAGACATTTCACACAGCGCCATCTAGTCCCAAAGTAAGCAGTACAGCGCTTGTGTTATGGGTACTAGACAACTGATATACTACATATATACTTTTCTTTTTTTAAATAAATACATATTATACATAAACACCCAGACTCAAGACGGGAATCGAACCCGCAACCCCCGTTTTACTTTCCGACGCGCTAAGCCATTGCGCCACGGAGGTCGTCAATAATATTTAGGTATAATCCCATGTATCATATAAGTTTACGACTGGCCCGTTGACGCAGTGGCATATGCATCTGCTTTCCAAGCTTAGGATCCCGGGTTCGATCCCCGGTCAGGTCAATTTAGGATATGAACTTTTCTAAATTGGCTTGGAGTCTGGATGTTACTGAGAACTCCCCAGAGTTCGTTGTGTGATACCCATAGTACAAGCTTACTGCTTAGTTTGGGGTCACACGATCTGTGTAATTGTCTGCAGCATTATTATTATTATTGACCACCTCCGTGGCGCAACGGCTTAACGCGTTGGAAAGTAAACGGCGGTTGCGGGTTCGATCCCGCCCCGAGTCTGGGTGTGTTTATGTATAATATGTATTTATTTAAAAAAAGAAAAGTATATATGTAGTATATCAGTTGTCTAGTACCCATAACACAAGCGCTGTGCTGCTTACTTTGGGACTAGATGGCGCTGTGTGAAATGTCTGAGTTTATTATTATTATTATTATTAAATGCAGCAAAGCTGCATGCTTGATTTTTCCTTGACTGTATATTACAAAATCATATATAACAAGGCAAGTTTTTGACATTTAATGATTAAAACTGCTACGTCAAGTATGACAACAAAGTTGAGAATATTACTGCAATCTTAAAATATAATTTTTAGTAGGTATCACACTTTTGTTTATATTTTGATACTTTTGTGTACTAGCACTAAACTGCCTATTGATGAAGATGAACAAAGATGGAGTGTCATACTTGCATAGCTTCAGCGCAAAACATTCTTATTGTTATGCCAACATTATATCTTTGTTACTGTAACTAGAATGTCTAATTCAAACTGTCTCAGGTGTATACAGTTGTATAACAAACTTCATGCAAGCCTGCTTAAAATTTCAATCGCTATTTGGGATATACAACAACTACTTTCTACGATGTATCACTAATGTATAAACACTTACGCACACAATAAAAAGGCACAATGTACCTCTGCGTACACAGAGCAGAGGAATTCACAGCTTATTGAATTTTGAAGTAATAGATAAGCCCTTCTTCCCCATATTGTTTTCATTATGATGACTTCTGTATAATTTTTTAAAAATTTATGCCTAGAACAATGCTAAACACTGTAAGATGGGTCAATTTATGAACTTGCAAATGTAAGTATTAGTATTGGAGTAATTCGAAAATGAAACCTCTTATGCATTATATATGTAACCATACAGCCTTTATTAATAAAATAGCATTTTTTTAAGTAGTCTGAATAAAACTATCGCAGCCAATTAGGGTTACAGATCATTACCAAATGGTAGGTGTACGTGTACTTTTAATTCATTTAGACTCTAGGTTCCCAAACTTATTTTGTCTATTGAGTCGAGAGCTCATGCAGTCGTTGTCTAAGATGCCTCCTAGCTAAATGAAATTACAAATCACCCCCCAGGCCTCTACATAACGCCCCCATTTATTTTCTGGGTCTCTTACTGCCCCCCTTTAGGCCTGCAGCGCCCACAAGGGGGCGTTATCGCCCACTTTGGGAAAGGCTGGTGTAGACGGTTTCCCCGACAAACTCACATCTAAGATCACTTCACTTCGCTCCTAGAATGTTTGGTTTAGAGCACTGGTTCCCAAACTTATTTTGTCTACTGAGTCGAGAGCTCATGCAGTCGTTGTCTAAGATGCCATCATCACCCCCCAGGCGTCTACACAACGCCCCCATTTTTTTTCTGGGTCTCTTACCGCCCCCTTTAGGCCTGCAGCGCCCACAGGGGGGCGTTATCGCCCACTTTGGGAATGGGTGACTAGAATCATCAGAATAAAAATAAATTTAATTAAAATTAATGGTACGATTATGGTACCATAGATGTCGCTACGGAACGTTTCTACATGCATTTTGAAATTATTACATTATTAAGTCAAACGTATTACAATGGACCACACTAAGTTTTTTTGAAAAAAATTTTAATTAGTCATTGGCTTTGGTCGTGAATAAAGAACTAGATTCACAACGTCCTGTAAAATGTAAACAAAACATTGTCCGACTTGACGTATACATTTTTAATATCGTATAGTATTATCGGTAATATTGCATTAATCTAAAGTAGACCTTACTATCAAACCATAAGGTTATAAAAGCTCGAAAAGGATACTTGCATGACATTGAAACGAAGTTTGTTAAAAAGAAATATTTTAAAATACAATCTTACGTCTCGTGCGTGAAGTATAAATTCACATAATCAATTTGCATTGCTACATACGTCAGTTTGATTTGTTACATGGAAGTGACAAGGGATAAAACATATCGTCAGATAATATTTGAAAATATGATTACAAATTTAATAAAAATGAACTATGTAACGTTATTACTATAACGATATAATGAATACGTAAATCATATTATTTAATTTATTAACTAAAAATAAGAATCTCCATCTTTTTTTAGCGCTTAAAATGTGTTATTTTTACAAATTTTGAAGGAGCACTTTGACATGTTCGCTGTCAGCGTTTTCGAATACTATTAAAACAAAAGTGCACTCAAATACTCATTTGAGTGCACATTTGGTTTGGACATTTTTGGAGCGTTGATCGAGTATATAGTTATTTGTGATTAAAGGTCATTGGACATAAAAGAGATGATAAGTTTATTAATAACTACCTAGCATATCTATAATCTGTCACATATTGAATAAAAAATATATGCTTGCGTTATATACTCTACAATGAACTTATAACATTGGCAAGGCAACATGTTATTATACGTAACAAATAAAGGTTAATTTAATTTAATTATTTTTTAATTTTTAGTGCGCGATAAAAATGTTTTTTTGTTTAAAAAACACGAAACGTGATCTGAAGTGAGTGAATAACAACACCGGATACGTTATAGGAGTACGAGCTCAGTACAAGCGCGTGGCGACGCCCCACCACGTCGCCACGCCAACAGCTGGTTTGACTCGCGGCATAAGATGTTTCACATCAAAATCAACAAAACTTAATCTATCTTTTCAACGAAACGAAGCGAACACATATCGTTAATTCGTTATCGGTGATAAATAATTAATCCATTTTTCGAGTAATTGGTAATTTAAAATGAGTTGTTAATTTTCTTTGATACTACAACGTCAATAACCAATATCGTTAGGTATTATGGAGTATTTCATTATATCATCATTTTATTGTGTATTATAATGTTCATAATGAGTGAGGACAATGACGCGATTTGAGGAAGTGAAAGAAGTATGTAAGGACCGCGACGCTACGCGCTCCGTCCTCTCTGACTACCCCGTTAGGGATACAGCGTGAAGATATGTATGTATATATATATAATGCTTATAATCATAATCACATTATAAGCTGGTTTATGTTTGGACCAAATATATTTCTTAATTTGTAATTACCCAAATCATTATTATTTTTTATTTTTCAGTTACTTAAATAGTTTTAAATTAATTTGTAATTTTTCTTTATGGAGTATAATTTCATATTTTTAATTAAAATCCTACCTTCATTCCTTTCGCAGTTTTCCTCATATGACACTTGATATGCGGAGGGAGCAGACTGAGTGAGCGTTTCCTGTGCATAAAAAATACACAGTTCCGTATTATATTATTATTTACCTACCTACATAAATAATAATAACTCAGGTTTTGCGTTGAATGTTACACTATTTCCACTTTCACACTATGTCCCGGACAAGAGCAGACTGATGCCCGATTTCATCTAAGTACCTTAATACTTAGCAAACACCTAAAAAGGATAGGGGTACACTAACGATGATTTTGCCTTTCACAAAACTTTAGGAGCCTCGATGTAGTTAAGATATCCCCTAAGTTTAGAAACTCGATTTTCGACCCATAAATAACACTATGTGACAGCCTGGTATTAGTTTTTAACAATATGGAGATTAATCGAGTGAAAGTAAGATAAATGCAGTAGAAATGCAATCTTTTAGAAATATGTCCGGTGTCACCCTTGCAGACAAAATAAGCAATAAAGAGATACGCAGTATGACAAGGTTAGACGAAAGTGTTATTGTAAAAACGAAAAAAGGAATGTTTAGATGGTTCGGGCACATAGAAAGGATGAGTCATGAAAGACTTACGTAGAAAATCGATAGCGCGAAAGTGAGTGGTAAAAGAAGCCAAGGAAGACCAAGGCTGACTTATAAAAATCAAATAGCTAGAGTGTTAGCCAACGGAAATGTTAAAAGCACTCGCATACCTAGGCGAAAATGTGTGAGGAGAATGATGAGATTTGAGGTAGCGAAAGAAGTATGTAAGGACGACGACGCTTGGCGCTCCGTCCTCTCTGACTACCCCGTTAGGGATACGGCGTAAAGATATGTATGTATGTATTATATTAAATATATCTGACATTACTAAGGAACCGTTAAATTGGTGAAAACAAATATTATTAGAGAACTGATTTAAGAGTCTTTTAATCTAGGGGGTTACATAGTTATGTGACGACTTAGATATAGCGTTGGTGAAATCGAGCATAAAACTATCAACTGAATATAATAACAACAGTAACGTCTGGGCTTTTAACTTTAAAATGAATAATTATTATAGCTATACCATTTTGCCCAGCTGCTCCAGATGGCTGGTGACCAATTCCAAGGTATGTTGTATTACGCCTGGTAACCGAGCTAGGGCGGCGAGCTGTGCCCGCATTTGAGCTAACTGCTGTTCCAACGGTGCATTGGGATCTGATGAAATTCATTATTTCCAAATTAGTGTTTGTATTATGAACACCTTTTTTGTAAAATGAGTAACTTTTATAATAGACTACCGACCCGCTCCGGCTTCGCACGGGTAGAATAAAATACTCACTGATAATGTAGCTTCCTATAGGTGAATGAATTTTTAAAATCGGTTCAGTAGTTTTTGAATTTATCCAATACAAGCAATCGAATTTTTTCTCTTTATGATATTAGTATAGTACTGATATTTATAATAAATTAATCTGATATAATATATATCTGATAATGTCTGATTTGTCTTTGACTGTACATTGCAAGGTCAAATATGACGAGGCAAGTTTTTAACAATAACTATTAAAAACTGCTACGTGAAATATAACATACTTCTTGACAATATTGTTGCAATCTTATTAATTTTAGTAGGTATTAAGGCGACGCAATTGATAAATAATAATTTAATCCAAAATAGACCTTCTGCTGTATGCAAATGTGCGCGCGCTAGTTAACGAGAAATACGCAGCAGTTATTTTCGTTTATTTTAAAAACTATAATTAATTTTAAAAAATCAGACTGTCATTTTGAAGAGTATGTTTTGATTAAACTATATAGAGAATTAAGAAACATAAATCGGTCACGTTACTCTGAAAAATGTAAATCTCTGTTTCAAAAGACGTTTCTTTAGTATTTTTTTTGTGCTACAAAAGTTAACCAATCGTATATCGCAACTGTCAAAATAATGTCAGTCAACCAATCAATTTTTTCAGTGATGGCTTCTAATGTGACAAGCACATTAATTCTGCCAATGTCACGTATTGCATAGCAAATATCACTCTCAAACGTTTTGTAGTCATTTAGAAAAATTGAGATCACTGCCGTCAAAATTTCAAATGCGTAGCCTTAAATTTTTGTTAATGTTTCGGTACCTATCTCTGTGCATTACCCCACAATTGCCTTCAGGTACGACAACGGCGTATGGTACCTGATTCTCATCATTGTACCTTTGTCGGACAGTGACTAGAATGTCTCATTTAAACTTGCATCAAGTGTATACAGTTGCATGGCACGCCTGGCTCAAGTTTAAATTGCTATTTGAAACTTCAGGGATATATATTTCGTTTTTTAGACTTCATAATTATATGAGGTCTTCATACAATACAACGTAGTGCAGTAGCAGTTTAACAAAAATTTAAGTTACATCGATAATATTCGTTAGTGCAGAAAGGTACAATCTAATTAACTAAAAACCATTGTAAAAATCAATGGAACCCAGACCTTGTGCATTAGGTTTAGATTCGAAATACAACAACAAGAGGCTCATGCTATCTCGCTCATAACATTTATGCACCAATAGCGGATAAAATGTTTCGCCCGTAAACGTTATGATTGGCTAAAATATTTTCGCGCCCGCCAATAACATCTGCGCAGTTACATGTGGTGAAACAGACTCTACACTCGCGGCGCGAAAGCCCGCGATAGCCATGAAGCGCGAGTGTAGATGCTTTCGCAGCTTCGCGTTCTCGCTTCGCAGTTCCCTGATTTGTGTCGGTATTTTGTGCCGCGTCAAAAGGTTCGCGTATGAATCGCGACGCGTGATCGCGAAATTATCCCCACTGGTGGCTCTTCACATTAGCGTGCGAAATGCGGTGATATTGGTCGCGTTAGTGTTTTTGTTTATCTTTTACAATGGGCATTTAGTGGAATAATACTTGAACTAACGCTGCTTGGGTGTTATCAAGCAAAACCAATACTTTAGCAGTCCAAAAACAAGGACCATAAAAATGGAAATAAGGTGCATGGTGATTGCATGGGAATCAATGTAATTTTGAATATTCCCGTGCCAAACATAAAGAAGAAAAAAGATACATTAATGTCCAGTTATAGAACCTACAAAAAAGTAAAGGATTTCTCAATTTCTTTTGTATTTGTTTTTTATTTTTAATGTAGGCATAATTGTAGTACGCTGTAGCGCAAAGTGTCACAGTAGCAGCAACAGCCACATCAGCGTCCATTTTCATTGAGCGCGCGAACGAAACTCCGAAACTTTGCGAGTGTGGAGGGACACGTTTTCATGCGGAGTTCAATAGCGCGAATCGCGGCGTAAATTCACGGCGCGCTTCGCACGCATAGAGCGTATAGAGCGTGCTTGATATGTATTGTACATTATTTTTCCTCTTTGTTCATATAAATGAAAAATCGTGTAGTGCGGTAGAGCCATGCTGCATTGCAGTACGAATTGGGCCGGCTCGCCCGGTGAAATACCACTCTCTCACAGAATATCGGCGTGAGATAACAGCATCTATTGTTGTTGTGTGTGTGTTGTGTTTAAAGAGTGCCGGTGGCCCATCTCCCCCACCCTTCCTTTCCTTAAAGGCCGACAACGCAGCCATGACTCCCCGGACGTTGCGGGTGTCCATGGGCGGCGGTGATCACTTTCCATCAGGAAGACTCGCTTGCTCGTTTGCTCCCTCTTTCATAAAAAAAAAGATATTATCTACATTAATACTATGTACTTACCAACCATACTTTCTACATTTTTTATTAACTGTTCAGCCAACTTATTCTGCTCCATTTCTTCACCTAACTTCTCTTCTATCAAATTCTCTTCTAATATATTCTCTGTTTCTTCTACAACTGCCTCTAAATCGAATTCTTCCGACTCCTTGTGATCTTCTTCTTCTGCGATTTCTACTGATTCTGGTAATTCTTCTGGTTCCTTTTCGGGCGGTAACGGAATTCCTAGATGAAAACGGAATTTATTGGATTATGGACTAATTATAAGACCGGTGGCTTTAATGTTTTAATTGTCATGAGTGAGTCTATCGATTCAGTGTAAGTGAACACACTGAGTGGACAGGGGGCCGAGACAAGTGTCTCAATTATCGAAAATGCTAGTAGAATTGTTGTAGACTAGAATGACAAATACCACACGATCGAACGTTACGAATTTTAAATTCAGACATATACTCAGACATAATATACTCAGATGTTTTTCACACAGCGCTATCTAGTCCCAAAGTAAGCAGAACAGCGCTTGTGTTATGGGTACTAGACAACTGATATACTACTTATATACTTTTCTTTTGTAAATAAATACATATTATACATAAACACCCAGAGTCGGGGCGGGAATCGAACTTGCAACCCCCGTGTACTTTCCGACGTACTTAGCCGTTGCCCCACGGAGGTCGTCATTGTCGTCAAATTGGTAGTCCAACATTATTAACTTTCTATTCAATTAAACGAATAGTAAAGTCGTCTGAAAACCGCTCTAGTAGACGTAGCCTAATGGTATTTTTGACGAACAATAACGCCAGCAAGCGTTACGATTGCACAAAGCGTTTGCCGCTTGTCTATCTGCTCAGATACACACGTGGACGATTTTTCTAATATTTGTAGTGAATACTAAAAAAACATAAAATCATCAAGTATTTAATGGAACGTATGCTTTACAATTCAAGCAGTTTGATATATGTATACACTTTATTCAATACAAAGGTTACATTAATAACATTTGAGATTTCGTACAAAAGCTAGCTTATCTCTATAAGAGATTTCTTCCAGCTAACCTCACAAAGCGGTGCAAATACTGTAGAGGGTAAAAAACTGAATTTTAACTAAGCGTTAATCAAATTACAATTTAAAAAAAATATACTTTATATAATTAGATACAAAAAAAAAATTTATATGTTTGCTCTGGCAATTATTTTCAGTAATTCTATGTGGCAACATTCATCTCTCTTCTTTTTTCCGCTCTGGCTCCGGTTCCGGCTACGTTCGTTGCATTTTATCGTTCGCACACAAATATACATAATAACAGCTTCTGCTGCAGAACTTGTAGAATGTAAATAATTCTAAACGCATATACTATGAATAAATATTGTTCATGTGTAACGCTTGTCTTTCCTCGCGTCTTCCTGCAATTTACGGGAGTGATTTCGTTAAAGGGACGGAAGTGTGTAACAGGAAGCCGGGGAAGCGCGCGCTATTTGATTTGACCAATGAGCGCGCGCGGTGGTAGTTGACCGTCAGGTACCAACCCATTTTCCGAGAGGTTGGTACTGTTAAAGGTGAGATGTCAGATGTTACACATCATATTATGCGACTACTATAAGGGTCGCTCGCGTTTTTTATCTAAACAAACTGTTTAGATAAAAAATAAAAATCTGCTCACTTGACGGATTCTGTAAGGAGGCTACACGTAGTTGAACCATAATTGAACGATCTTTAACCATCACGGTAGCGATTACAATTACATATACGACTATAATCATAAACAAAGTGATTATACATAATCCTTGGGTGAAGAAGTATAATGGACGGAGTCATAATAAGTGGCCGCTCAAACCACCGTGTGTCAAACGAATTTTAGTGTCTCTTTCTATCTCATTAGCGTAACCACGAGTGAAACAGTTAGCTATAGTAAGTATGGAAACCTCGCACTGTCAGTGTAATTCGTGTCAGCTCATGACCGACTTCACATACCTTACTGAAATAAAATTATATGCAACAGAAAGTCGATCAACAAAAAATGAACATGCTCTTAGAGCAAATGCTTCATCCATTTCTATTCGTGGTCCAAGACATAATCAAATCTTAGTTTTTGGAACCCTCACCTGTTTCTTCTAAATCAGGAATTTCGCTTTCTGGTAATGGATCGACAGCTTCCAAAAATTCTGGGACGTCTTCGGGTATTAATATGGGTTCCTCCGGTTCCAGTGGTGGTAGCGGGGGCTCATTTAACGCTCTTTCTTCCCACGGCAACGGGCCGGTGTTAAAGTTCTGTGAAAAGCCATTGTTGTTAATTGTTTACTCAACTAACGAAAAGATAACCTAAATTACATTATAGGATACATGTATAAGCGGACCTATAGAATTAGTAATTTTATCTACAACCCACAATATTTAAAATTATCATACTATAATATAATATAATTTTGACGACCTCGATGGCGCAGTGGTTTAGATGTTTACCCAAGCGCGGAAGATTCCGGGTTCGAGTCCCGGTCGGGTCAAATTAGAAAATGAACTTTTCTAGATTGTCTCGAGTCTGGGTGTACTGGGAGACGCCCCAGTAGTCGTCGTCTGGTTCTCATAGCACAGGGAATACCCTAGTTTGAGATCAGATGATTGGTGTGTATTGTCTGGCGCATTATTATTATATTATTATTATTAATACATTATTACCACTGATGTAATTATTTCCGACACGCTCCGGTATCAGTCGACATCATTTGGATTTAATAAGTAAGTTCTTACAAATATTAAGTTTTACAAGGCGACACATTGGAAATTTTAACGCCAGGCATCTCAATTTTTCTGAGTGACTACAAAACGTGTGACAGTGGTATTTGGTATCCTGATTCTTCATTTCATTGACTTCATTTTGACAGTTGCGATACACGGCAGGTTAACTTTTGTAACACAAAAAAGAATATCAAAGAAACCTCTTTTAAAACAGAGGTTTACGTTTTTAGGAGAATGAAACGGATTTATGTTTCTAAATTTTCTGTATAATTTTAATCTAAATATATTCTTCAAAATGACAGTTGGATTTTTTAAAATTAATTATAATTTTTAAAATAAATGAATTACCTACTTTTTCATATTTTTCGTAAGCTAGCGCACGCACTTTTGCATAGACCAGAAGGTCTATTTTGGATTAAATTATTGTTTATCTATGCGTCGCCTTAATGCACTTGCTAATAAACGCGGTGTAAAAGTTGAATAGTTATGATAGCCTTCTGTTATACTCAAGCTTATGAACAAATTTAAATGACGGATAGGGATAACAATTCGTTCCACAGTTTAATCTACTTACGCCTTTATTAATATAACCAGCGACCCGGCTTCGCATGGATAGAATTTTTTTTTTAAATAAAATACAGCCCATATTACTGGCTGAAAATGTAGTTTCCTATTGGTAAAAGAATTTTTAAAATCGGTTTAGTTTTTGAGTTTATTCATTACAAACAAACATTCAATTTTTTCTCTTTATGAGTTTAGATTAAGTCGAGTAATTAATATGATTAAGTAGAGTAATGACGCGTAAAATGAAGCAGCTGTCATTATTCGTATACTTTCAGGTAGATTCAATGGGGCTTGGCACCGTTCCGTATTTTACTGAGAGACTTCCTCTCAATTTAAGAAATCCATTCGCCAGGCAATTGTGTTCTATCTTCGTTTTTATCTTCTTTTCTCTAAATATATCTATAGGGGATCGTTCAAGTATAACGAAAGCACCAAAGGGGAACGGGGTGTCTGCTTTACTTATTTTTGATAAGAGGGGGTGTGAATAGCGATTACGTCAGCAATATTTATTTTATTTACATCCGTATTAACTATGATAGATACTTGTTCGTGAATAACAATAAAGAAACTTATTTTTTTTTTTTTTTTTTTAACAGATTTTTAAAAATTATACAAATGCTTACGTAAGAGCTTTGCTTACTTTCGCTGTCAAAGGGGGAGGGAGATATAAAAACGACTAAAATTCTGCTTACCTACGTAACACCTGAACGGTTCTTAGTAGGGTTGCCACCTTTTTTGTTGAGCATATAAAGTATAGGTAATTTTATAAGGTAAAATTATAAAATGTATAAAAATAAAGTATCACTTTATTGGACTTGCTATTTTTTTCCATAATTATGTATTTTGTTGCTACTTTAAAAAATATTTTGCAGCTTTAGCGATGTGAATATGTAAAATTAGCACTGAAGGTTTAGGTAGCGTTTAAAAACTAAATCTTATGCGAACTTTTGTTTCTTTTAGTTAGCAAATTCAAAAGAAATAAAATACTTTTACATTCGCGTACTTTATTGCTCTCATAAAATATAAACTGTTTGTCCGAATTAACGTTCAATACTTATTATACTGAAAGTACGTGTGGCAACCCTGATAGACACATACGCTTTAAGTTTTGCAATTCAGAAACGTACCTACTTATTAGGTAGGTTTTAGACTAATAAAAGCAGAATCATAAACAATCTTTTATCAAAATACTATAAGCTTGATTGCAAAAGCAATGATTTGATGAGGTAACTACTAGCTAATAAGGAATTAAAATAACGGGAAGATTAAGTAGGTATTGTTAACAATCACGTATTAATAAGTTTTATTATGTTAATTAAATATAACATAGCATTTCAAAAATAAGCATAATAATGTTATTTATTAACTAAATAATTAATCAAAGTAATATTAAGTTATTATTACAATTCATTCTTATTACATTAGGGAAATATTGTAAAAATAATGTTAAATTATTAATCCAATTGCAATAGAATTATTATATAATTTTATTTTAAGACATACAATTCTTGGGTTTAATGAAATAATAATAATAATAAACACTGGAAACCAACAAAGTTAACAAGTTGAATCACATATTACATCGACATAATATTGAACCGCTAACCGCTATAGAAGTGTTGCCAGGTCCAATAAGAAGTTAGAAACATTAATATTAAAAACAATATTCATACTAAAAAAAGGTTATTGTAGGTAAGTTACTTTACATATCATAAATCTATTCCAACTGGATTAATTAAATATTATCAATAATTAAGGTAAACATTATTTGGGTATCACAAATTTAATTATTACCAAAATTAATATAATGCAAAGTAATTAAATGTAATTAAACACTCCTTATTACCTCAGGCTTGAAATCGGGAGCGATCTTAGGTTTCGGCTGCTTAACTATTTTGACTTTGTACGGATTCTGAAAGAAGTTAAAAGTTTTAACACTTCACAAGGGACTGAACACACTGAACTTGTATTGCATACTGAAGGAATTACTAATTGTTTATTAAAGATTGCCAAATACAAAACCTTGTAATATTATTGAAACCAGGCCAAAGAATCGTACATAATGAACAGTAATAAAGACGTCACTATATCGATCGTTAATAAGGAAACAATAATTACTATAGGAAAAAGAAAATGCATTGTGGCTTATCTATATTGTTCTGTAACAAAACTGACCACTTATTGGGTAGTAGCCAAAATACTATTGTGAAATATATGGCCAAGTGGTTTATTAATGAGAAGGTCATAGTACAGCGCGTAGTCCACATTGCCGTGACACTGAGGATGACAAGCGGATGGTCAGCCCACTAAGACTCGTTTTTTTTAAA
Source organism: Zeuzera pyrina (assembly GCA_907165235.1). Taxonomy (NCBI): domain Eukaryota; kingdom Metazoa; phylum Arthropoda; class Insecta; order Lepidoptera; family Cossidae; genus Zeuzera; species Zeuzera pyrina. Next base: position 4,583,267 of record OU015647.1, read on the forward strand.
AAGCAGTAAGTAGTATGATTCTCCCTTAGGAAGGAAGGAAAGGGAACAACCGACGTCTTCAGTAATAAGTAGACAATTTCTTCATATTATTTCATCAAAATGTCGACGTAATAAATTTTAGATGTTTCTTGGAGTTTCTGGCAACAAATATATTGAGGCAGTCTTTTTAATAGGATCCGTTGAAGCGGACTAAGCCACTAAAAAAATGTCAAAATCACACTACTAAATAAGCACTTATTTCGGCAATTTTACATAACAGCACAACAGCGTAGATACTTGGGACGCAAAACTACGCTAATTTTACATCACAATATCCATTATAAACCATTTGCAAACAATTTAACTAAACGCCCAAACGCTCCCCATAAAATCCCGCTAAAAACCCCTACTTTTTTTAACGTTTCTGGTTTTGGATTACGATTTACGTCGCTATACCAAACAGCTCAGTGTAAAGATAGCTGAATAGTTATTTGTTACACACGGACAAACAGATAAACATGATTCCATTGTTGTCATTGTGATGGCAACACCGACGATTAAAGAATAAGGGAACACTAGCGCCCTCTTGTAGAGCGCTACGGTATTAAGACGTCATCAATAAGAATGACCGATGCGACGCGACGGCTTGTTCCTCACTACCGCTGCGAGATTATATAAATCAAAACCTGAGCACGTCATAACTCTCTTTTGCTTTTCCCTCTTTGACTGTCGAAATGTTCCAGGACTCAATTAATTGATTATTATTGTTAACTGATAATTGAAATATGTATAGTACCGGGTGTTCCATTCTTATAGGTATAGGCAAAGGAACACTACTCTGACTACCCCGTTAGGGATACAGCGTGACAATACATATAGCATGTAGCAAAGGAGCTCATATAATTCAAGTACCTAGTTCACTAGGTGGAACTAGTTTCCTGTCATTCAACACGCTTGAATCATCTTATCATTTCTTTCATCTCCATTAAAGCAATCTCATCTAACTCTTTTTGCGTATAAGACTAAAATATATTTGAAATCTATTCTCACTTGAAACCACTGGCGTAACTTTACCGCTGAGGCCTGTGGCAAATTCATAGGATGGGGCCCTCCCTCAATGTAAAGAACCTCATCCAAACTTACTACAACGAGGCGTCCACGAATTCCGGGCGCGTTCTAAAACTTGGTGAGTTTGTTTTCTTACAAATGCATTCAAAGTCTCGATACAAGTGTATGCACTTTAGCAGGTAACTTAAATTAATTGAAAACAAAACTATTTTATATTAAGTTCTACAGAAATAAACGTCAGGATACATCCGTGCTCGCGGCCCTCTAGGGTCAGGGGTCCCTATCTGGCCGGAAGTCCGTGGTATTTCGTCTGCTATGCCACCCTATTCTTACACCACTGCTAGAAACTCCAACTCACCTCAAATTCTTCATGTTGCGCTATGTACCCATGGTATCCAAACTTCGCTCTAGGAACAGGTCGATTTGGTTTCATTAGAAACGTTGTCCATCTTTTCTCCTCTTTCTTCTTCTCCTCCTTTTTCTTTCGCTCCAGATCTTCGTTGAGAGCTTTCAACACTTCGGAGTCTTTCAAAGACTCGACAAGTGGCTTTATCTTCTGGAAGTCGACGCTGGAATCATCATCAGGGTCCCGGTGCATGTGCGAAGAAAGTACTCGCGAAAGACTGCATTTTCAACCACAAATATATATCAAAAAATTGTAACAGTTTTCTGTATGTTGAAGGTACTTGTGAGAAAACTACTTGCATAGACTAAATATGATTTATTTCTTTAAATAAAAGAAAAAATATGTTGTCTGTCTAACTCTTTGTATCGCGCTGTTTGAATGACTGGGATCCCAATTATTTATCAGGGCCTATATAATTTATAGCCAGGATGAATAGAATCGTAGAAATAATTAATAGATTGTGTTTTCGAGTTATGAACTGTCCGTTTGTTTGAGTACATTTCAAAAACAACGCAATGAATGCGCAAGTAAAATACTTCAGGTAATATCAGGGATGTTATGTATACGAAATTTCGGATCTGGATATGGAATAGATACAGATGCCTATATGAATAAAGTGAAACTAGTTTCAATTACGGTAACGGATATAAAATTATTTCGACAGTTTCGGATAGTTTCAGCTACGAGTATTTAAGACGCATTTTGCCCAGACATTATTAAACAATACTTTTTGATCTAAATAATGCAATAGAAATAATAAAACGTGAACAATACAAGCGACGCAGCTAGTGTGTCGGCTTGGCGCGGCCAAGCCGACACACTAGCCGCGTCTGTCACAACGTCTTGCATTTGAATTTCGCCCCTATCCGAAATTATTCGAAAGTTTTATCAGATTTGGTTACGGTTTCGGATAGATTTTTATTTCGGATCTCCGATAGTTTCGGTAACGTTTACGGAGCTTCATAACATCCCTGTTCAATATCATTAGTTTATCTCTTTGACCTTTGAAGGTATTAAAGTCTATAGTCTACTTGCGTTAGCATCAGCCGTGCACTACTGAATGAGAGCTGCAGAGTTTGAATGAGTAAGATCCCAGTTACTTGACGGAGTACAAATACGATATTTTCATTATCGGTCAAAAGTTTTGAACTATTATAATAGTCCTGATCGGTTTTAGGAGGATGACAGAAGTTTAATCGGTGATCCAATTGGTGATCCATACTCGAGACTAATATTTATTATGAATTAATACAACATTGTTTGTCTGTTTTTTTTTGTTCTCACGGCTAATTCGCTGAAGATTATTATAAAGTTTGGTACTTAATAAGGTTGCTTGAACTCTAAAGAAAGCCTCTCTTTGACAGAGTTCAAGCTATAAGCTTTTTAGATAAATTCACATGAATGAAATAGCAGATAACTTCTAGTCGATACGTAATGTCTATGCTCTATGAGATACGAATGTGTGAATAATGTAAGTTTAATAAAACATGACAATGTTTCCACATGAAATTATTTTATGGTTGAAAATGCAGAAGATACACTGATATGCAGTTATGCGAATCGATGGTTGTGATTACTATCAAAAGTATGAATACAAACCAAATTCTACTTTAATTAAGTTTATACAATGATTTTTTATTTGATTGTTTAGTAAACGCTGTTAATTTAGTTTATTTTTGAGAAAAATGTAGATTCTCGTATTCTTATATAAATTGATTTCATTTCCACTTCAAGAATCACAATGATTGTTTTATTTATTTAATCTGGTAACCAATTTCTTCGACATTCAAACTTTTGCGTTGCATTTTAAAGTATCTAAAAAATGAGGAATTAACGCAATAGCCTTTTATTTTGGCATGACGTTTCGACCGCGTTGCATCGGTCGTGGTTTCAAGCAAACTCTAAACCAAAGTTTGCTTGAGACCACTGCTGATGCAACTCGGTGCATGTGCGTCTGATGTATAACTTTCGGTGCTTGCAGCAAACATGACGTTTCGAACGAGTTGCATCGGCCGTGCTCTCAAGTGAACTCAAAAGCAACGTTTGCTTGAGATCACGGCCGATGCAACTTGGGCGAAAGCTCAAGCGAAAATATAAGGTAATCGCGTTAATTTCTCGTTTTTTTGATATTTCTGTCGTTACTTTTCATAAGTGTAACATAGAATACAAAGAAAAAGACATAAGCATTAGATTTATCCTCATTCGAAGTCCTAGTAATGTAAGTAAATCCGTTACTAAGGAACTGAAACCCGGGACATCCTGAAAATGTTTTGTCATATCCATACTTTTTATACTAATCACAATCATGTTTCTAATCACTTGATATGTAGCGGCGCTTACACACTCTCGCGAGCTCGCCTCGTGAAGATTCTCAAACGAGCCGTGGCGAGCGGAGACTGCAAGAATTCTAACCATTCGCACTCTCAATTTATTCGGTTGTTCCGCTCGTCACGTGCTTCCTGACCTAAGACTAGGGCCAGACACTGAATGGAGCGAGAATGAGGCGAGGCGAGGAAATACTGGTACGGTATCCACACTGGTACTCACTTCGCTCCGTCTTGCCTCCTGGAGAATGCGGATCGTGCTTAAATTTTTTTCTTCAAAGTCGATTTGAAGGCGCTTCAGTTATATGAATTCAGTTATATGATGACGTAATGACTGTCTTCTTCGTGGGATTTCTTTGAGGAAGATGTGAGGCAACCATATACATATTTGCCATCACACAACAATAATGTAATATAATGCAATGTAATGAGGACAACATAATATGCATGAAGTACTTAACCTATAGAGCCGAAATAATACCATCCTACTCGCCACTGTTTAGTTTTTTGGCACTAATAAATATCAACTTTCGCTCGCATTATAACAGTATACAAACAATACTGGACCTGCGTGCTAAATTTTTTGACAGACAGACATCAGACAGAGAAAAATCTATATATATAAAAGGCGATGTATGTATGTATGTTCCTTATGGACTCCGAAACGGCTGGACCGATTTCGATGAAATTTTCAGGGAGTCTTCAGATTGGCCTAGCGGGTGATCCTGTAAAGTTTGGTAGCGATCGGATCAGTAGAATTTTTTTTTGTTTTTTTTTTTTGCAGCATCAAAATAATTCTAAAAACTATTTAATTTATTTCAACTTCAACTAACGCCCAGTGAAACGGGCCGGGTTTGCTAGTATTTAATGAAACAGCAAACAATCAAACTATAAAATAGACACAATCTCAGTTCACCGGTAAGAAACAGCAAATATACAATTTTGAAACTTACATTCATTTTGTCACGGGTCAAGTTAAACTGGATTCACGTCACAGTATAAATATAACAGTAGGATGTCTTCACAGAAAGCTAGTTTGTGTGTGTGCGCGCTAACGCATGTGCCGTAGCACACACAACGGTAATATTTTGGGAGAATATGGGTAATTTATTGTAGCGCCAGTCGAGGACGCACGCAGCGTAAACATATCTTTAATTCGTTTTTCACAACGTCACAAATATGAAAATGTCTAAATCGCATAAACGAACACATGAGATGCCTAAATAATTTTGTTCATTCGAATGCAGAGTTATCATATTCAAAATAACTACAAGAAATTAAATTTAACAAACACAAAAACTTATCCGCGTGCATTGTTTCTTATTATTATGTACTAAATATACAGGGTTAATTGAAAATACTAATAACGACGTTCTACGACTTTTTTCAAAACTCAATACGTTCCTCAAAAAATATTTGTTAAGATTTGTTGTACTGTTGGAAACGTTATTACTCTGTACGTATTTCCAATGGTGCAGTGAAAGCGCACCGGCGGGGTTATTACCTAAAAATTTGCAGACAGCGACAGCCACGCGATCACTATGCGACCGGTGAGTAATTGTAATAAAAAATTAATATCATGTATGACGATCGTGTATCTATTATTCTATGACCGAAAAATGCACTTTTCGCAGTTGATTTAGCGCCACTATACAAACTACACAAATTCTCGTTTTGACAGCAGATATCGCGCAATATTGGCTGTCGACTGCTGTCTGCGAGATACGTCATAAGCGTGCGGGCCTCAGCGCCGCGCTGCGCTTGCGCCGCTTTAGCGACTGGGTAGAGTAGGTGCCATTTTCAGAAACATTTCATGTATTTTTATTTTTGTATGAAAGAAAAAACTTATGAGTTTTCGATGTCGTAAAATAAAAGTTGTTGAGGATAATGCTCGTACAGAATACTAAGAGGTTATTAGAATTTTTAAATTAACCCTGTATAACTAAACGTGATGCTCTCCGCATTTCACACCCAACGGAACAACCGAGAGAAGGCAATTACATTACGCATGAGGCGGGAGTTGCCCTTCTTTTCTACATATTCTTTATTGACGTGCTCGATGACTTATATCTATGCGTCTCGTTTTTACCTTGGCGCTACCTCTATACGTTATCTCAGTCTATTCAACGCACGCGTATACAGGATTTGTTTGATTGACTGACCAATCGGCGCGCAATAACCACAGCAGTGTTCAGACGTAAATTGTTTTCAAACAGGATAAATTATATTTCCGCTCTATAGGTTAATTGCTCCATGGTATTCACGAATTCTTATAATTAATTAGGTATTTTCAGCCCAAAATTCCAAAAATCGACACGTGTTTCGCCTCTTAATTAAGCAACCTCAGGATATTCCAGAGATCAGATTCGGTCATCGCCTTGATGAGTGCAGTAGCGAGTTGTAATATCGTAAATGAATTTTTTGACGTTTCGCTAAATATAACAATCCAATCTAAATAAAACAAGTTTCATTTAACATTAATCTCGAAGTTAAAATATGCTAAGACGAAATATCGATTGAGATGTTTACCCCTAAAGCAATTCCCAATAAACTCGCATCCAAGATCACTTCACTTCGCTCCTAGTAAATTTCATTTAGAAAATTCCATTTGGAGGCCGAGTTGGATCGAAGTGAGGTTAATTGTTAACCGAGTCTCGCTTGGGCGATTCGTTTTTACAGAATCGCATGGCTGTTCTGGTTCGTTGATGGAATTTGGTGTTGGTTAGCTGATCGAGTCTGATTTCTGAGAATATCCTTTAGAATTTGGTGTATAGTACGCGTCTATCTCAAGTCTTTGGGTGACAATAGACTGCAACGCCACCTAGCAGACCAGTTTCCAGTAAACAACTTCATTGGTTTACTTGATTTTATTGTTATCAACTTACCCCATGACATGTGCTTCCCTCAACATTTCCGCTTCACCTGATATTAATTCGGCTATCTTCTCTTCAGACATTCCCGGTTTTCCTAATTCCTCTGTCAAAAAATTAAGCATGTTAATAACAATATGTTACATTTTTTGACACATATCTCTCACTTTTGAATAATAACTGATATTTTTTAGTATACATTAAAAGAGTTTTTATATCTGAAAACCGAAACACCACTAAGTATGATATGGACGCTACTAGATCACCCATCCAGTAGGTGACTCACAACGTTGTGTTCCCTTAGTGTTTGATTCAAACACCAGACGCACTACTACGCCCAATATGGACGCCACTAGACCACCCGTTCAGTAGGTGATTCGCAACATTGTGCTCCCTCAGTGGTCGTATCAAACACCGTAGCACCACTACTCTACTAGCGTTTTCCGTTATGCGTAACTGTTTTTATACTCTTTGTAATAAGTTTACAGTATATCACGGTACTTACTCTCGTCTTCCTCGTCCACTACAGGTTTTTCTAGCCCGTCTACAATGCCGTGCGTAGTCCCAAGAACTTCTCCCGTCTCTGTCACATAAATTTTCGGTTCTTGACTACTTTCTCTCATCTGAAAATATACTTGATTTATTACACACTAAATTACAATTGATTCGTTACAATTATGAAAGTCTATGAGTGATTATACTTACTCAGTGGTCTATGTATATTCACGTGACATTTATAGATTCAAATACTACTCAATATATTAATCTCAAAATATGTTATGTTCGCTACATTAATGGAAAGGTTTAGAAAGTAGATAGAGCAACGTAATCAAGCCTCCGTGCAAAGTCGGGGCGTTTTGCTAGTATACTACATTAAATAATAACGCTATAAAACAATACTTGGTTTTGAGAAATATATAATACCAGTTTTGTGAATCGTACCTATATCGCCATTTTTCTAAGTTAATTTTGATCCATCATATACACGCGACTCCTGGCGCTCCCTCCTCTCTGACTACCCCGTTGGGGATACAGCGTGAAGATATGTTATGTTATATACACATGTAACTAGTGTGTTGGTCAGTACATTACACCCTTCGATTGTCATTTCACAAAAATGTCTTGCAAAATTTTATTAAATTTGAATAAAATGTATACAGTTTGAATTAAAAGCTTACCATTTCTACTGGGGTATATAATTCACTGGACCTCGGCCTGCTTGGTGGTAAGTTCTCTGGGTTGAATTCCACTGGCTTAAAACTGTATTCCTCTTTCTTTTTTTCTAACTCCTTTGTAAATTCTGTTGTTTGAATTTCAATTTTAACGTCATCTGCCTTTACGTTACTTTCAAATATGTCTGGTTCAATTTCTGTTTCAGGTATTTCTTCAGATTTCAATGGGTTTTCTTCTACGTTGGTTGCTGATGAAATTTCTAATTGTTTCATTTCAGTTTCAGCATTTGAAGTACTTGTATCAGCATTAATAACCACTATTTCGGTCTCATTTATTGAATTTTGAACATCTTCAACATTATTTTCATTATTCAATTGTTCGGTTACTACGAGTTGTACATTGGTTTCGTCTAATTTTTCTAATACTTTATTTATGTTTTCATTATTAGTTTCGACCTTTTTCTTTATTACGTTCCATTCTTCTTCATATTTGTTTTTAACTTCTGCTTTAACATCATAAGTTTTGTCATCTGTAGCGTTCACTAACTGTCCGTTAACTACCGATTCATTTTCTGTAATAATTTCTTTTTTTGTGAGTGATTTTTCTACTTTAGTTGAAATGGAATTAACTTCTTGGATTTCAACTTTCTTATTCGTTTCAATACCAAATTCTTCTTTATATTCTTCTATGCTTTTAATTGTTTCATCGATGGCTGACGCGAGGAGTGAAGATTTTCTTTCGATTTCCATAATTTCATCCTGTTAGATGACAAACAAATTTATTATGTGCTCTTGTACAAAAATGCTTCCCTGAATTTATTAATTCTGTCTCATTACCATTTTGCTAGCATCTAATAAACATTTTTTGTACAAATTAAATGAAATAGAATCAAAAGGAATTAAAGGTGATGAAATGGAATAAACTGTAGTGAAACACAATTAACTTATGATAACAAGTAGTTAGAATAAAATTTAGACTGTTACAAAACCGTAACGAAGCTATCCCCATATTATTGCAACCTGTTAGGATTTTCTGTAACCGAAACAAATATTTTTAGAACTTTTATCCGCAAGAGTTTTACTAAGAATCCATTGAACGAGTTTTAACGGAACGGACGATGGAAGGACTTTAATGCTTTTGAAAAGACTAGGGTCCTAGGGTTCTATCATTTATATTTGTCATAAGGGTTAAAGGTTAGAGCGAATTGAATTCTGTAATGAACTAACTGACATTAGTAAGATTTTAAATATTTCATACTAAAGCAATTTTAATAAAAGTTGAATTTTGCGATAAATTCGTACATGAATACTTTTACTTTATATTATTTCTAACGAATAAGTAAAAGTTGGGGATACAGCATGAAGATATGTATGTATGTATGTAATAAGTAAACAAGAATAAACATACGTAGGTACTATAATTTGGATAGCGTTTCATATCTAAGTCAGTGGGGGGAAAAAAGGCCATAAACAGTAATGTAGAAATGATTTTGAGATATATTGTTCAATTAGTGACCCTGATAAAAAATACAAGTTTTTGACCTTCTTTACGTGCGAGCCACCATCTTGGATTGAAGGTGTCAAACGTTAATTTTTTAAGTATTGAAAATATACAGGGTTATTTCAAAAAGACAACCTCTTAGTGCAAAATTCCTGTCAGCATACCTAACAACTTTTATTCTACGACTTTTTTCAAAACTCAATACATTCCTCAAGAAATATTTGTTAAGATTTGTTGTACTGTCTGAAACGTAATTACTCTGTACGTATTTCCAATGGTGCAGTGCAAGCGCACCGGGCACTAGCGCCGCGCTGTGCGTGCGCCGCTTCAGGGACTGAGTAGAGTAGGTGCCATTTTCAGAAAAATTTAATGTATTTTTATTTTTGTATGAAAGAAAAAACTTATGAATTTTCGATAGTCGTAAACATAAACAAACAAAACAAAAGTTATTAGGGATAATGTTTAGTACAAAATACAAAGAGGTTATTAGTATTTTTAAATTAACCCTGTATACGTAACAACTGTACGACAATTTTTTCGTAAAATAAATCATTACCTAGGTCACTAGTAAATTTCAGACTAAATAAATTCTCACACTGAGTGAACTCTTTTGGGTTAATTATTATATCACTTCTATAAAGTAATGGTGATGGAGCATTTTCATTGTAATATTTATTCCATAATCACCTCCTCTTAGACAAAATCACGTGCAAAATCTAGTCAAAATCTTACCTTACCAAATTCTTCTCTATCAGCACCGCCTCTCAAACCTGGCTTAGTGTATTTAGGCTGTACTTTTTCCTCTTCTGGCGTGGGTAAAGGAGGATCATAAATTACACTTTCTATAACTGGAGAGTCTATTACAGGGATGAGTTTCTTTTTAACTATGTGAGGATCTTCATCTGTAGTTTTTTCGGGGCTAGGTTGTTTAGGAGCCGGGGTGGTGCTTCTACTTTTAGGTAAAGGTATTTTTAATTTAAAAACATATTCATCTGTTAATGGGGTAGGAGGTACTGTTGAGGGTGTAGGAGTATCTATATTATTGTTTTCATCGCTTATTGCTTGTATGTCAGTTTGTACGGTTAGTTTTTTGGCTTCAATTTCCGATGTTTCTATTGATCTAGCAATAAACGTGGATTCTTGAATCATTTCTTGGGATTCATAATTTCTTTCTATTTTGTTTTCTTGGTATACGTGGGACTGGGTGACCGATTCTTCTAAGTGGCTTCCAAAACTACCTTCGATAGTTTGTAACTCCTGACTCTTTTCAATTGTTGTTTCTTGCGTTTCGGCATCTATTATGAGTGATTGATCGATCTTTCTGTGCACGTTTATTTCTTCTTCAATGACTTCGACTGCTGGCTCGACTTCTATTACCTCTTCTTTCACTATTTTTAACTCAGCATATTCATCTTGTACGGGTTTTACTACTTCCTTCGGTACAAAGACTTTGATTGATTCCTCTACTTCAAGTTCCACTTTCTCTTCTTCGACTTCAGTGGATAATTCTTCGCAAGTTTCAACGGTTTGAACTTGTTCTATTTCTATTGCTGGTTCAATAACTTCAATTGTTTCGTTCACTCTGACTTCCTTAATATCTTCTACTGTCTTTTCAAACTCTCTCTGTTGAACTTCCTTAGATTCTTCTAACCCAATTGAAGTTTCTTCTAAAACTTCGACATCATTCTTAACAAGCGTAATAAGTTTTTGAGATTCAACGGAAGCCGTAGCAACATTTTCGACCTCCGAATTCTCAATAGCCACTTTCTTGGTGCTGACAGTTTCCTTAGCTTCATGAGCTATGTTAGTTTCTTCAGCACTTAAAATTGACGCTGTTTCGGATACTTCGGCTAAATGTTCTTCAAAAATAGCATCTTTATTCGTATATACGTGGGCTTCAACGATTGCTACGTAAGTATTAGTTCCTTCTTCAGATCCACTCTTAAACTCTCTTGCCCCATGCTGACCTTGAACAGCTTTCTTTTTGAAAGACTCTGTATTGCTGGTTACGGTTTTGGAAGTAGTTTCTATTATTTCTTGGGATGCCTTTTTGTTCTCCATTTGTGATACAAATTCTAAAGTTTCTTTAGCGTCTAAAATATTATCCTTCACTATGCTTCGACTTCTAGATCTGCTGTCGCGCAAAATATTCAACTCAGCCTTTACCTCGCCGTCCTCAATGCCAGCTTTTGTCTGAAATTCAGAAACGACAGCACCCATTTTCTGTATCAGTTCTTCAGATTTCTTTTCAGCCATTTGAGCCATTTTGGCACCTGACAATTTTCTTACTCTACGTTCTCCTTCTACTGCGAGATGTTCTTGAATTTCTCTTTTGTCTTCTGTCTCTGTTATATCTACGATATCTTTTCTTTCAACATATTGCTCTGCCTTTTTGTCTTCATCATGCGTGATATGTTCTTGTATAACTTGTTTATCAATCTGTTTTTCTGCCCTCTCATGTTCACTCCTATTTGCTTGGTTAACAGTAACTACCTCTTGCGTAATTTTTTTTTCTGTTACTGTATCTTTTTGCACTATTTCCTCCGACAATACAGGTTCAGACAAAATAAATCTAGATAATGCAACCATAACATCTGTTAAGTGAATGAAGAAAGTTTTCAGCAATAGATTGTAGTGGTAAGAAGAATGTATAGAGCCTTTTATATGCGGTATAGTCTGCAGTCCAATTGTATATGCTCTTTGCTCTGCTAACAGCCTCGCTGTGGACTTTTCGCTTGTTTGAGAACTTTGCATTTTAGCTTTTTCTTGATTTTTTTTAACTTCCTTAGTTTTGGACACATCAACAATTTTGATGTCGGAGACGTCTTTTTTAGTTTTGTCTGTGGACTTTGTAGCTTCTTTCTTGTCTATTGTAATTTTAGCTTCAGCTTTCTTATCAAATACAGTAGATTTTCTTCTAACGCTACCAACTTCAATGATTTCTTCGATTTCTTGTTTAGAGGACGACTTCGTTTCAATGTTCGTGCCTTCTTTGTTTATTGATCCTAATTTCTGCATGTCTTTAGTTACGTTTACTTCTGACTCTCCACCACCTTTGTTTAGAATATTGTCAGTGGTATTATCAATCAAATCAACGAACTCTTTAGAGTCATTCATTAATTCTTCGCTTACGAACTCTTTTTTAATATTGGATCCTTTCGTTTCTTTTACAGACATTTCGGTTTTCGATTCTAATTCTCTAGTCATAGATTCACGTAAATCGATATCTATCTCATTTTTAATTTCTTCAGCAACTGTTAGAGCTTTTGTTATGCTTTCGTCTACAATCGAAGTGGCTGTCGATTCGATTTTATCTAAATCGATATCCTTTCTCATCTGCTCCATATATCTTATCTCTTCTTTTATTATTTTCTCCCTCTCCTCCTTTCTCATTTCCTTCGTCACTATTTCAGTCTTTGTAGTCACCCGTTTTCTCTTAGTCCCATCAGGGTCATACTGCTCTGATATCGGTAGCTTAAAGCTTGTTTCAGGAAGAATTTCTTGACTGCCATACCTACCAAAGTCATCTTTATAGTTAGGGTTTAGGATTATAGGATCTTCTAAAGGCGGGACATCGATCGGGTCTGTGGAAAAAGGGCGATAGGGTTTAGTCGGTACCAAAAAAGGGGAGGCGGTAAGTGACCTGCTCCCATGCTGTCCTAAAGTAAAATCGCTGATAGGTGTTAGTTGGTCGTTTAGTTGTGTCCCATTGGGGAGTTCAATGAACTTTTGTATTTCAAATTGTACCTCACTGGGGCGCGACGGTTGGTCGAAATCTAGCGTGTCTATCGACTCGTAAATCGGCTCGTAATCGTCCAGTACCGGATCGTAGAGGCCGCTGGAATAGGAAATAAGAAAAAACTGTAATGTGATGAATTCCTAAAATCTTTAGCTATTTCCGCTAAAACTCCAAAAAGCACCAAATAGCCAGCACCGAATCGGTGCTGGTTAGCTGACCGAGTCTAATCTCTGGAGTATCCTGAGGATGCTACGTTGAGAGGCGAAAGATTGGATGCCGATTGGAGGTTTTTGGAATTTGAGCGGAAAATAGCTAAAGATTTGAGGAATTCATCACATGAAATGGATTTCCGCAAAGTAACACCTGAGTCTATACAATATCTAAAAAACTGTAAGTTGAAAGAGGTGAAGTTATCTCGAAGTACTTCTTTAATGCTGTCACTCGTTATTTTTACACCTATATTTTGATTCTATTAAAAAAAAAGCTAGGCAATATAGCTAATTCTTTTCGGTTAAATATTATAATAATACTGAGGACAATTATACAAAGTATGTGACTTCAAATTAAGTACTAGGCTAGTATAGACACCATACAAAGAACTGGAAGGGCTCTCAGTAACATCAAGATAATATAAGTTTGAAATGTTTGTTCACTAAACCGACCCGGCACGCTTATTAACTAACTTACAGTCAGCAAGCGATAACCAAATATCGCGCGATATCTGCTGTCAAATCGAGAAATTGTGTAGTGGCACTAAATCTACGACGAAAAGTGCATTTTACGGTCATGATGCAATAGACGCGCAATCGTCATTCATGATATCACTTTTTTTTAATACAATTATAGTCACCGGTCTCGCAGTGATCGTGTGGCTGTCGCTGTCTGCAAATTTTTAGGTAATAACCCCGCGTGAATCGAAACAGCACGCTTATTACCGAACTTGCAAGCAGTAAGCGACAGCCAAATATCGCGCGATATCTGCTGACAAAACGAAATCTTGTATAACGTAATTTGTAATGTGGCTGTATTTGTAAATCTGCTGCGAAAATTTCATTTTACGGTCATGGGGCAATAAACACACAATCGTCATGTATGATATCAATTTTATATTACAATTAGTCACTGGTCGCGCAACGTTCGCGTGGCTGTCGCTGTCCGTAAATTTTTAGGTAATTACCCGGCCGATACGATTCTCGAGGGGTTATTACGTAAAAATTTACTTTTCATGGTAGATGTAGCGCCGCTATACAAATTACATTAAACAAATTCTTATTTTGACAGCAGATATCGCGCAATATTTGGCTGTTGCATTATGACTGCAAGTTAGATAATAAGCGTGCCGGCCGCGGCTTAAATAGCCGATGCTCTGCCACCGCGTGTTCGGGCCAGTCACAATACAAGTCGTATTTGCGCAATTTGTGTTACATAAATTATAATGTAAAGCATATGTGTACTGATGTACTCATGTACGCATGTATGAAGTTTTTTTTTCTTTCTTTATGGCATGGCGCACATTTGAGCGCATATGCCAATGTCAAGTATTAATAAGTAGAATCACATGTATATTAGTTTTTTCTTTTCGTAAAACTCTTCCAGTAAAGTGACAGTAGGTTTACTTAAGTTAAATAATAAATAAATAAAGGACTTCTTGGAAGAGCGCAAGAACTCCAGCTACACATGTTTATTTAGACCTGCTCTATTCTTTTCACTTGTACAAAACTTTAAAACACAATATACTATCACTTTGTACTTTAAAACTCCAAAAAATAAAAATAGAAATTCTAAATAAAACGACAACCGACAACCTCACTTCTCCCGTTCCCGCCAAAAAGTCCAGAAGTTACGTCATCGATGTAACACATAATTTATTATTTTTTATTTCATTCATTTCAAGCGGCTAGTATTATTTTTTACATGTGGCCAATTTTGTTTAAAAACTTCAAAAAAATACAACTTCTTAAACATGACTTTTTTGCGGGAACGGGAGAAGTGTGGTTGACATTACGTTCAGATTTTCTATTTTTTACATTTTAGGGAGTTTTAAAGTACAAAAGTGATAGTATATTGTGTTTTAAAATTCTGTATAGGTAAAAATAATGGACTAAGTTTAAATACACATGCGTAGCTGAAGTTCTTGCGCTCTTCCAAGAAGTCTTTTCTAACTTCAGTAAAAGCCTACTATCACTTTACTGGAGGAGTTTTACGACAAGAAAAAACTAATATACATGTGATTCTACTTATTAATACGTGACATTGGCAAATGCGCTCAACTGTGCGCCATCCCATAAAGAAAGAAAAAAAAAACTTCATACATGCGTACATGAGTACATCAGTACACATGTGCTTTTTCATTATTTTCTGTACCAGAAAATTAAACCTATTCCCCAGCAATTCCGGTACCTAAAACAATCGGTAAAATGACGTTCAGATCGTTGCGTAGGATAACTGTTTCACACAACTTGGTCCGAGTGGAAAATGAGACGATATACAGCCATCACACATTTTCGTCAGCACTCGGGCTATTTATATCTCTCTTAATATGTATTAATAAAACATTGAAAAGGAAATAATCAATTCAATCAACGAATGATAACATCAATATTAAAGCCACAGTTCGGGAAATAAATATCTGCATTAGCTAAATGTTGCATGACTGATGTTATTAATAAAACGTCGTTCATCTAATATATAAAAATCAATGTATGTTTGTTTGTTCGTATTTTATAGGCTGCCATACCATTTATCCGATTGTGATGAAATTTGATACGGAGATAGATTAAACCCCGGAGAAGGACATAGGATATTTTAAAAATTAAAACCGGACAAGTGCGGGTCGGATTCGCCCACCGAGGTTTCCGTAGAAATTGATCGATTACGTACTTTAAATAAAAACTATATTTTTTGTGATTTAATTATAATTGTACAGTTTTCAGATTTTTCCCTATACTTGTAGTATAAGACAGTATTACTTGCCAAATTTCATAGTTCTATGTCAACGGAAAGTATCTTATAAATTTTGATTGCCTTGAGAGTATTGAAATATAGGTTTTTTGCGGCATAAACGCCCGTATCTTTTTTTTATGTAAACTTAGAAGTTTGATTTTTTCACAGCTTGAAGGGACTGTAGAGCTGAGTATATGGTTTTAATTTCAACTCGATACCTCCACGCGTTCTCGAGATAAAGGGTCTTGATAGGCAGACGGACGGACGGACAGACAGACGGACAAAAAGTGATCCTATAAGGGTTCCGTTTTTCCTTTTGAGGTACGGAACTCTAAAAACACGGACGAAGTCGCGGCCATCAGTTTGTATTAATATTAGAGGTAAAGTTCGTAAGTTTGTATGTAAGAGGTAATCTCCGAAACAACTCAACGGATTTCAAAAATTCTTTCACCAATATTCAGAATAGACCTTCTTGGTGAGCATTGGCTATATATTATATTATTATTCCGTTTTCCGTGCGGACGAAGTCGTGGGCAACTAATAATCTATAAACTACTTCTGTTTGGATGAATTAATAATTACATTATAATCATTTCTGTAATATCTTGTTATCAGTAACGCCATTGTTGAAACTCCACTCAAACACTCACAACTCATAACGAAACGAAAAGTAAACTCAAAACACTCACTTATCCTTATATAATAAATAGAACTTCATTTCGACCAACCGTTTTGAAACGCGTGTTCGTTTTCGAACGAAAATCAAATCGAGAATGAATATAAATCGGACGTCCGATGTATTAGTTATTTAACCTTATGTTAAGGGCAAGTAACTATAAATGGATTATATTTATATTTAACTGCTTCGTTATTAGTTCATATTAATAAAAAACCGGTCAAGTACGAGCTAGATTCTCGCTCAAAGATTTCCAAATACTCATTTTATCTATATTAATATAATGAAGAGAAAATATGTTATTGTTTGTTTGTATTGGATAAAGTCGAAAACTACTCAAACGATTTCAAAAACTCTTTCACCTGTAGAAAGCTACATTATTAACGAGTAACATGGGTTGTATTTTATTATCAAAAAAATTATCTACCCATGCGAAGCCAAAGCGGGTCGCTAGTATAACATAAGAAATATAGAAATATACAAATAATTTACGTTAATATTTACAAACTTGAATCTAAAGCATTCTAAAGTTGTAAATTAGTTATTTGTTATACAAGAGTGCAAAGTTGCTTTTTAACCGCGTGCTCAATTTTGATGACCGAGCAAGCGAAGGATTCTAAAATTGAATTAGAATTTAATTCAATTCAATTCAAAAATTAGAATCCTGAGCGTTAGCGAGGGAATCAAAAGAGCACGAGGTGAGAAATCTTTGCACTTGAGTGCAACACGTAACTTTTCATCCCACCTCAGCGAGGAAACGACTAAATGCAAAAAAAAACATTTACAATCACAAGATACTTTTATTTCAGTTTAGGTATTAACTACTACATTATGATAGGTAAGTATTACAGAATAATCTTGAAATTATAACAAATAATACTTAGGTCTAATTAAGAAAAATTGAAAGTAACATTGCTACAGTTACTTAAGTTGAGTGTAATATTTTTGTTAGGTACTGTAATGTTGGTGTTAGTGACTTGTGTACTGTTTTTCGGTAAACTATCTGTCATACTTAATAGTTGTACCGATTCATCGGATTCCCTTGGCGTAAATGTTAGCAAGAGAGGGCGATGGTTAGATGTTTTGTAACGGCTTATTTTTGATATAGAAGGGCCAGTCCAAGGATCTGACTGAGGCTCTTTCAGTGTAATGGCTCCTACGAAGCCTTTACACATTTTAGACTTATTTTGGATGGAATCCTCTATGTATCCCTCTACAACGGCATTGGACTTCCAACCTCCATGGCGCTTAAGGGACAGGAGATCAGCTCCTGAATCGGCCAAAAGTGTGGCTGAAGTTCGTCGGAAACAATGACCTGTGTACAATAGGGGTTCTGGAAGTTCAAGAAATGTTGCTATTTCTCGTGGGATACTGCCAATTTTAATAGCACCCATAGGCTGTCTAACACACTTTCCGTTGCGATATTGTAGAAAAAATCGATTGATTGGAGTGTTAGGCGGGCGGGCGGGCTTGATATTTCTCAACAATTGTTATGTATTCCTTGCGAATGACGAACTTGCGGTCTCTTTTTGTCTTTGTATTAGGTAAATTAATTAATAGTAAGTCATCTGAATGTTTCTCAATGTTTTTGACATTAAGTTGTGTTAGTTCATTAGTTCGACATGCTCCGTTTATACCAATAATAAGAACAACCTGTAACGTAAAGAGTATTGTAGTAGATAAATTAATAAAATTGATATGCATGCATAATTATGCCTATCAACATCTACTAAGTACGTATTATATTATGTTAAGTAGTTGATTAATATACTTAAGTAGATACTGAATGTGCAACTGTCTTACTTTTGTCGCCAAATATACGGAATCAGGTGCTTCGTTAAGAAACTTCTTAATTTCAGATGCTGTGAAAACCTTCGATTTTTATGGTTGATGACCAGATGAGGCTCTTTTTAAAAATGCCACTAATTTAGGATAGGTGTTGATATATATGTCTTTTTTCATCTTTATTGTTGCTTTTAGCATTGAATACGTACTCCATACAGTGCTTGATTTCTTGGTCTCGGATAATTCAATAAAATATGCCAGCAAAACGTTTTCTGAGAAAGTTTTGGCTCCTTTAGCTAGTCGCCACGTGTTAAACATATCGTACTGTTTCAAATACTTCTCGCGTGATTGTTGAGGGAGAAAGCGCATTTGCGCATTATTAACAGTTTCAGTCAATTCTGTTGGCGTCAAATAAACTTCCCCGTCGCTAGAACCACTCATTTTAGGTTTTTCACTTGTTTTCAAGTTTCTTGTTTTTAACCTAAGGTTTTAACAATATGACGTGAAAAGAAAATGGCGCGCGCAAAGCAAACCTCCGTGGCGCAACGGCTTAGCGCGTCTGAAAGTAAAACGGGGGTTGCGGGTTCAATTCCCGTCCCGAGTCTGGGTGTTTATGTATAATATGTATTTATTTACAAAAGAAAAGTATATAAGTAGTATATCAGTTGTCTAGTACCCATAACACAAGCGCTGTGCTGCTTACTTTGGGACTAGATGACGCTGTGTGAAATGTCTGAGTATATTATTATTATTATTATATAAATTAAAAAAAGTACACCAAGAAGGTTCCGAGTCTAAGTTTTTAACAAATTAAAAAAGGTTGTATGATAAATTCGGCACCATGGAGGGAGAAGTAAATAGGTTTAATGATGTTTTGAATTCACAAACTTAGTGCACGCGATGTTCTAAATTCAATTTACTTTATCCTCTAGCGGATAAAAACGGCTTTTGCACTCAGATATCGAAGAGCAAAAATACTCTTTCCGAGATGGGGGGATGAAAATGATATTTATTCATTTGTTACGATATTTGTCGAGGCTTCGGGAGACCATCGCGTCGGGCAGACAGCGTATTCCACCAACGAATCAGTGTGGCTATTCAAAGAGGTAATGCTGCCAGTCTGCTGGGCACTTCTAAGCGGCAGCCTTCTAAGCGGCAACTTAGAAGTCTATTATTTAAGATAATTAAATTAACATATCTATTTTGCATTTACCAAAACACTATATGTATTTCATTGGCGATGATTATTCTCCTCATATTTTCATTGGTGCCCCGCTTATTGGTCTTCCTTATACACTTTTACTAACGTGTGTTAGAGCCATGTTAGAGCTAGAACTTTTGATATTTCTTCTTTTTTTATTTATTTATATTTCTTAAGGCATTGGTAACAAGACCATCAGCCTAATGACGAAACTTCTGGAGAAACATTAACTGTCCCTAACACTCCTCCAGTAAAGTGATAGTAGGCTTTACTGAAGTTAAAAAAGGACTTCTTGGAAGAGCGCGAAAACTTCAGCTTCACATGTTTATTTAGATCTCTTCCATTCTTTTCACTTACACAGAACTTTAAAACACAATATACTATCATTGTTGTACTTTAAAACTCCTAAAAATGTAAAAAATAGGAAATCTAAATAAAATGATAACCTCACTTCTCCCGTTCCCGCCAAAAAGTCCTGACATTTCTTCTTTACACACTTAACGTTTTATGTATATTGACTTTTTGGCGGGAACGGGAGAAGTGAAGTTGACAATTTGTTTAGATTTTCTAGTTTAACATTTTTTGGGGTTTTAAAGTACAATAGTGATAGTATATTGTGTTTTAAAGTTGTGTAAGTGAAAATAATGGAGTAGGTATAAATAAACATGTGTAGCTGAAGTTCTCACGCTCTTCCAAGAAGTCCTTTATAACTTCAGTAAAGCCTACTATCACTTTACTGGAGGAGTTTTACGATAAGAAAAAACGAATATACTTGTGATTCTACTTATTAATACGTGACATTGGCAAATGCGCTAAACTGTGAACCATGCCATAAAAAAAGAAAAGAAAACGATATATATTACAGCTTTTGACAATTCTGTCACTAAAAGCCTAAAACTCCGCCTATAGGTCTTCCGCACCCACTGTCGTCGAAGTATGTATGTTAGAACTTTTAACATTTCTGTAAGTTAGCACTCTGCCTATTTGATTTAACTATATTCATAATCATATGCGGTGTTGGTGCCAACTTTATTGTACGGTAGTGAGGCCTGGATATGTCCGAAATCGAGTGAAAATAAGATAAGTGTAGTAGAAATGTGATCTCTTGGAAATATGTGCGGTATCACCCTTGCAGACAGGATAAGCAATGGAGAGATACGTAGTTTCACAGGGTTTCACAGGGTCTGCCTATTTGAATACTCACGACAGTATTATTGTAAAAATGAAGAAAGAAATGCTTAGACGGTTCGGGCACATGGAAAGAATGAGTGATGAAAGACTGACGAAGAAAATATACAGAGCGAAAGTGAGTGGTAAAAGAAGCAAAGGAAGACCCAGGCTGACTTATGAAGATCAAATAGCCGGAGTGTTAGCAGATGGAAATGTCAAAAGCTCTTGCATACCTACGCGAAAATGTGTGAGGAGAATGATGAGATTTGAGGAAGCGAAAGAAGTATGTAAGAACCGCGACGCTTGGCGCTCCGTCCTCTCTGACTACCCCGTTAGGACTATAGCGTGAGGATATGTATGTATGTATATTCATATTAAGCCTTGGTCTTTCTTGGCTTCTGCTATCACTCACTTTTGCTCTGTAGATAGTTATAACAATGCACGTATTGTTTTGCCTACCGTGTCACTCCAAGCTTCAGTCTGTCACCTGCAGTCGAGACCACATCCCTCGCTGTATCTTGCGTTATTTCGCCTGTTGATTCACCGTTGATTCTCATCACCGAATCACCGTTTTGAAGACCTGCCTTTTCAGCGGGAGAATTGGGTAGAACCTGTAATACGAAGGAACATTTTAGATATTGTATACACTCAGGTGTTACTTTGCGGAAATCCATTTCATGTGATAAATTCCTTAGCTATTTTCCGCTCAAATTTCAAAAAGCACGGAATCGGTGCTGGTTAGCTGACCAAATCCTATCTCTGGTATATCCTGAGGATGCTTCGTTGAGAGGCGAAACACGTGTCGATTGGTGGTTTTTTTAGTTTGAGCGGAAAATAGCTTAAGATTTTAGGAATTTATCACATGAACTTTTTAGAGGCACATCTCATAATTTTTTTTATTATAGTACTTTATTTCTTCTAGAGCGCGCCCTATTGAACTTAGTGTGAACATAGCCTATAACTAGAGGACAATCGAGACGCTTCTAACGATAATACCTCATATGTCAAATTATGATAGGTAGTTTAGTCCAAAGAGAATGTAATTTTACTACGTAATAGTTTAGGCGACATGAGGGAACAGATGAACATACATATATAGCAGGCTGAGTTTCCGTAGATAAATTAAGTCCTGGGGAAGGACATAGGCTAGATACTTTTTTTCCACGCGGACGAAGTCAGACAACAGCTAATTTTTTAAACGTTATCCGACATCAACCTAAGTCTTCTATAGCTTACTTTCGTTTTATAGATTTTCTTCATCAGTCATTAGTCGCTCATTCAACCGTCTACACTCTCTACATATTCCTTTCTTCATTTTTTACAATTACATATTCATCCAACCTTCTACCTTGTGTATCTCTTCATTACTCATGTCGTCCATGAAGGTGAACCACACATATTTTTGAGAAATTGCAGCCACATTCAATTCTTACTCTCATGCGATACAATTATTATTATCCACACTGTTGATAAGAAAAAAAATTAAGAACATGAATATCATTACTTAGATAGTGGACAAAATTTATAAATAAATAAATAATTTGTCTGTTTGGTGACACACTACTTTATGATCTCATTGGGGGTCGTCCATTAATCACGTGATGTTTTTTATCATCTTTTTAACCCAAACTCCCTCCTGGTGATACGTGGTGAGGTTTTAGACTACCCCTCCCCCCTACCCAAAATCACGTGTAATTTTTTTGGTATTTAAAAAAATTTAAGAATATTATCTTTAAATACAGATATAATCTAATTGATTCTGGAAAATTAAGCACATTAAGGTTGCAGTTTATTTCTAACTGGCATAAAAATAATAAAGAAAATGTGTATTGATGTGAAAAACATTTAATTAAAAAATACTGGCACATAAATATATTCAATGAATATTGTCCTCGGACCACGGATTAGCGAGACTTTCTTCAACATTAACAAGTGGATAAGCATCAGCGAGTCAGTTGTTGGCACTGACTGTGCTTTACTGAAGATCAACGTCGGTCGGGCGTTTAACGAAAAGATCAAAATACACGTGATATCTCACTACAACCCTGTGATATTTCGTGATTTTTTCTGAACCCCCTCCTCCCCCTTTCGAACCTCACGTGATTAATGGACGACCCCTTAGGGATACGCGATTTACCAAGAACCTTTATTCTATAGATTCATCCATTCATCTGCCTGTGTTTGTAACAACCTCCCTCTCAATTTTACATATCGCAATCGAAATTTGAATAGCTACGGACGTGGATTAATGCCTTTAAAACAAGCAAACAATTTGATAGTTTTGTTTCAGACACTACTTTTGGCTTAAAGAGAACGTAAAAGTAAAACTGTTCTAAAAACACCTCGTGTGCACAAATGAAATCCCTTTGCATGACAAATTATTTACTAACAAATCTAATCTAAGTTAATTACAAGACAAATCTAGAAGTCTAGTGGTAGTAGTTCGGCGCATTAGTAAATCTGCATGACTCCGTGGGTTGTGCATTTATTGTTCCTGTTGCATAATTAAATTATCTGTAAATGGAATGCACTTCTGATTGTCATTCCAAATTAAATAAAACAAAAAAAATTAATTCAATAACCTATAACATGTTACTCATACCTACGTTACTTTCGTATAGCACATTTTGAAATAGAAACGTTAAGGCGACGCATTGATAAACAATAATTTAATCTAAAATAGACCGTCTGTTCTATGCAAACGCGCGCTAGCTTACGAAAAATACGAAAAAACGGTTATTTTCGTTTATTTTAAAAAATGTAATTAATTTTTAAAAATCCAACTGGTATTTTGAGGAATATGTTTAAAGTAAACTATACAGAAAATTTTGAAATATAAATCAGGCCCGTTGCTCCGAAAAATGTAAATCTCAGTTTTAAAAGAGGTTTCTTTGATATTTTTTTTTGTTGTACAAAAGTTAACCAACCGTGTATTGCAATTGTGAAAATGAAGTCAATAAAATGAAGAATCAGGATACCAAATATCACTGTCATACGGTCTGTAGTCACTTAGAAAAATTGAGATCCCTGGCGTCAAAATTTCCAATGCGTCGCCTTAAATCCATTTCATCTCTAACACTATTAAGAGTCCGAATCAGACTCGTGTGTTCGGTGACTGGATCTCGATGTCTAAGAAGACTGAGAGATAGATATTTGGATACCTACAACTTCCACTCTTTATCTTGAAATTCTTAAACGTGGAAACATGATCTAATAAAAAATTTCGATAAAAGCAATACCTTTGTGCATAAGTTATATGTCTCTCTCTCTTCATGTCATGTCTCTTTTACAAGTATATGTATGTACATAAATAGTGAAATAAATAAATTAAATAAATTAAAAAAATCCAAGAAAAACCTGTTTCGCATAAAGATTCAGTTGCATCGTCGAAATTTTACAGCATTCTAAAATGATTTTTACTAAAATGAATAGGTAATTATACATACATACATACATACATACTATCTACAGAGCAAAAGTGAGTGATAGCAGAAGCCAAGAAATACCAAGGCTGAATATGAATATACATACATACATATCTTCACGTCGTATCCCCAACGAGGTAGCCAGAGAGGACGGAGCGCCAAGCGTCGTGATCCTTACATAACTCTTTCGCTTCCTCAAATCTAATAGGTAATTATAATACCTATCTCAAATCTCTAAAACCAGTTTTAATTAGTAATATAGTTTTCTTGGTAATTACAATTATGTGCAAAAAAAGATTAGATTTCTCCGTGCCAAAATGTGTTCAAATCGCACCTGCGAAAATTAACTTTATTTTATAGCTGTAATAGGGCGCGGAGGTAGAACGAATTCGGTTGCGCTGGGCGGGCTCTCAAGTATTAGGAAAAATTCAGAAAAATCATGGACTTTGAGAAATTCGTTTCAAATACGTCGTGATACTTGATCAAATGACACTATTGAACATCAGTGTCTCGAATACGACACTCCCTTGACAGCTTTTATTTTTAACTTTTAATCAATTGTTACGCTTAGTAATGAGAGGCCGACGCGTACTGCCAATGTCTCAATCAGTGATCAATTAGCTGCCAATTTATCGGATGTATTTTTGTACTACTGTCAATGTCGACGTGAACTGATTCGTAATTAGTCGATTAAACGTATTGCCGAGGGGGTCCCTGCAGACCTACTCGAATACAATATACACTCAAGGACATATTTACAGGAACGCAAAAAAAAATTGAATTATATCACCGTTTTAAGAATGAGCGACGCGATGTGTTCCATCGCTCATTCTTTCTTGTCGAAAAAAAATGAGTGATGAAAGACTGACGAAAAAAATCTACAGAGCGCAAGTGAGTGGTATCAAAAGCCAAGGAAGACCAAGGCTGACTTACGAAAGAATAAATAGCCAATGTTAGCTGACGGAAATGTCAAAAGCCCTCGCGAAAATGTGTGAGGAGAATTATGAGATTTAAGGAGGCAAAAGAAGTATGTAAGGACTGCGACGCTTGACGCCCCGTCCTCTCTGATACCCCATTAGAGATACAGCGTGAAGATATAAGTATAAGATAACTGAGTGTTGGGCTGGAGTTAAGGGGAGCTATTCCTGAATATGAAGATCGACTGGACTAATTTAAATTTCACAGTCTTATAGACGTAAAATAACTGACCTAGTCATGTTACACAAGATCTTGAATGGCTTATTTAGCGATGAGTTACTTGTGAATGTCCACTTTAACACGCGTGTACTGGGTAGTCGTAGAGCTAAGCTTTTAAGTATTTCACTCTCAAATAATAACGTGTGACGTAACAACCCACTTCATCGAATGTGTCGAATCTATAACGAAATAAGTACCAACAGTGTATGCGAAGAGCTCGATATCCTTGCATCAAAGTCAAAGTCAAATCAATTTATTCAAGTAAACCCAATCACAAGGTATTTTTGAACGTCAAATCTACTTTAGTTCGGTTCAAAAAGAAGAGAAAAGAAAACCTGGACACTGAGAAGAACCGACAAGAAACTCAGTCAGGTATAATTTTTTCAACATCATTTTACAAAAGGTTTATTAAAATACAATATTCAGAGAGCCAGTAAATGCATGTGCAGAGAAAATCATTTCCAGACTATTGTTTTATCTTCAACGAAATCGTTTATTTTATAGTATGATTGTCTAATCAATGTACGTTTTATAACTAATCTAAATACATTTTCCGTTAATTGAGTGACTGAGTGAGGAACTTTATTATAAAAACGAACGCAGTTACCCACAAATGAAACATTTGACTTATGTAATTTAAATTTTGGAACATCCAATTTATCACGACCTCGGGTTTCCATACCACCAATATCGCCTTTTTTTGTAAATCGATCTATATTTTTCCTCGTATACATAATAATTTCAAAGATGTATAAGGACGGCAAGGTCAGTACATCAATGTCTTTAAAACGATCTCTTAGTGATTCTCGTGCATTCATACTGTAAATAGCACTTATCGCTCTTTTTTGTAAAATAAAAATCGAGTTAATATGCGCCGCTGATCCCCACAGCAAAAGGCCATAGGACATTAGGCTATGAAAATATGCGAAGTACACCAACCTAGCCGTATCCGCATCCGTCAATTGCCTAATGCGTCTAATGGCATATATCGCGGAACCGAGCTTACTAGCCAATGCCCCGATATGATCCGCCCATTGCAATTTACTATCTACTGTTAAACCAAGAAAACTGGCAGACCTAACTAATTCTAACTGTTTCCCACCCAATTCTAATTTATCATGGATCAAAAATATCAAAACATATTCCGGTTTAGAAAATCACTTCATAAAATTATCTTTTAAATAACTTGTTAGTGTGACATTGTGCCTACTAATGCGGCCAAAGCACCGTTTACTTTGTTGCCACTTGCCAGCTGCTGCCCGTCTCGCGACATCAAACTCACATCTTTCATCCTTAGAAGACGTACTCCTCAGATACACAATTTCATTCACTAAAGAAACTCTACAGAGCGTAAATGGTAGTAGAAGCCAGGGAAGGCTAAGGCTTAGTTACGAAGAACAAATAGAAAGTGTTAGCTGACGTAAATGTCAAAAGCACCCGCATACTTAGGCGAAAATGTGTGAAGAGAATGATGATATTCGATGAGGCGATAGAAGTGTTTAGGAACCGCGAAGCTAGGTGCTTCGTCCTCTCTGACTACCCCGTTAGGGATACAGCGTGAGAATGTATGTATGTATATGTTAAAATAACTGCTCGCTTATTTATAATTCAGTTTATTGCATATGTACCAAATATTAATTACTATTCTAAGAATACAACGAGTAGTCCCCTGGTCGCCTTGGATTATCACCCTCGTATTTATATACTAAAAAGGGAGGAGTGGGGGAGCGGTAGGCCCCCGTTCCTCTTTCTGATTACCCACTTACATTCATGTATTATATAACTAAACCTTTATTAATAGCAAAAAAGTACATACATACGTTAATATTTACAAACTTAAAACTACACATTATCTTAAATAATAGACTTCCTCAAAGTTGCCGCTTAGAAAGTTGGCATTGCTTAAGGTGCCCAGCAGACTGGCAGGAATACCTCTTTGAATAGACAAACCGATTCATTGGCGGAAGAAGCTGCCAGCCCGGCGGTCTCCCGAAGCCTCAACCGGTCTGTTACAAATATCAGAAACCAGTCGATGGGCTTCGACACCCCAGGGACCGAAAGTTTATACTTCGAAGGGCATAAATATGAAACTCTCAGAGAGAGTCGCATACTAAATAAACTAAACTAATTCACATACACTTTTATCCGGAAAGCCACGGAAAATTTCCCACGCGGGTAAAATCGTGGATACAGCTAGTATAAGTAATAAGTGTAGCTTTTACCTTGATAACGGTAAGTGGTATGTTGTAATTAACACCACCGACGAGCCGAAAACCCCATGGTTGGTCACCAACACGAACTAAATGGACATCCAATTCCATTGCTAAAAAGAAAAAACAAAATATGATATTGTATAGTCTAAAGTGTCTTTTTGCGGAAATCCATTTCATGTGATCAATTCCTAAAATCACCGAATCAGGTGCTGGTTAGCTGACCGAGTCCGATTTCTGGAATCCTGAGGATGCTTCGTTGAGAGGCGAAACACGTGTCGATTGGTAATTTATGGAGTTAAGGAAGAAAAAAAGCTAAAGATTTTAAGAATTCATCACATGATATTAAAATATGATTAATTAGACGAATTTTGGTATGTTCTTTTCTAGGATTTAGTCTATTTCCATATCAAAAATCTTCACTCCAGTGGTTTAATGGTGTAAACGTAACGAAAGAACAGTAGATACTTGGACATTTACAATATTAAGTAGATATATTACCGACTAGCGAGCCCCGGCTTCACACGAGTAGAAATTTTTTTGAAATAAAATACAGCGTATTTTATTCACTGAAGATGTAGCTTTCTATAGCAGAAAATTTTTTTGAAATCTGCTCAGTAGTTTTTGAGTTTATCCATTACAAACAAACAATCAAATTTTTTCTATTTATAATATAGTATAGACTCTATAGAGTATAGATTAGTATAGAAGTACAGAGTATACTAACATTTTCTTATTAAGCCTTCGTGTATAGTAGTTCATGTCCCTAGTAATGGTTTCAGATGAGTATATTCGAATACGAGTGTTATTAGTTTAATTCGATACACCATACATAATGAAATCTGCGTCGAAATAAATACAGCGGGCAAATAAAAGCTTCGAATTGATTAATAAAATGTACTTACTCGAAACACTATACTAAACTGAACCACAGTTAAAATATAACTGGCTGTTTTTTTGGCACAATGTACCTGACCGAATTTCTTTTTGATATGTAGGTCTGTGTTACTATCTCTTGTGATGTAATTACAGCGATAAATATAATTAAGTTTCAAAATATTTCATTGAAGTGGTTCAATAATGTGACGAATGATTTTTTTATTAACGTATTTAAAGCAACTAATCAATGTCAGCTTTCTGAGCGCCAATTTTAAGGAAGTTTATTATTTACATAAATACATAACTTTAAATTCCTACTCCAGTCAAATAACGGTTCAAATTAAAACTTCGGGTATAAGGCTGAACATTTTCTCATTAAACATATATCCTAGTGTGGGTACTAGAACAATAATACTCTTAAAGTATTATTCTATTTTGCGCTACTATGCTATTTTGAGTATTTTTATGTTATATTATACGCATCGTGTGTGAAACGTAAAAATTTAAAATTATAACCTCCAAGCATCCTCCAAGGTTCGATTAAATTTAGAAGTAAATAAAAATTATAACATTTTTAACAGAAAATTGTTGACAAGATGGAATAACTGAAATTTTTTTAATTTATTTCCGTGTCGGGTCCTATTTACTACTGCATAGACTTTCAGGTGTTATTTTGCGGAAAATCCATCTTAAGTGAGCAATTTGTATAGTATATTATATATCTTTGATTATTTACTTGATATTCAAAGATTATATATATTATCTATAACTTCCGCTCGAAGTGTCAAAGGGGTTTGAAGATTTTTATTCGAAACCTGGCATACTCTACGGCCGCCATTTTCTCTTTCTTTTTAAATTACGACGCGCATATCTTATCTATAACTTCCGCTCGAAGTGTCAAAGGGGTTTGAAGATTTTTATTCGAAACCTGGCATACTCTACGGCCGCCATTTTCTCTTTCTTTTTAAATTACGACGCGCGATCAAACCTTTTAAATCGATTGGAAAAATTACTAAGGTCGCTTTATCTTGAAGTGTTACGTTACAAAATTATTTGCAAGAAAATATCGATTTACGTAAGCTTCAATAACCATGAAAATATTACTCATTAGCGACCCTCCTCGGTTTCGCACGGGTAGAAATTTTTTGGGAAATAAAATACAGTCCATGTTACTAGTTTTTGAGTTTATCCATTACATACAAACAAATAAAGTTTACCTTTTTATTTATTACCTTTTTGTTGTATTTAAATAAACAATAATTTCTGATATTTGTAAGAGACTGGTCGAGGCTTCGGGAGACCGCCGGGCTGGCAGCTTCTTCCGCCAACGAATCAGTTTGGCTATTCAAAGAGGCAATGCTGCCAGTCTGCTGGGTACCTTGAGCAATGACAGCTTTCTAAGCGGCAACTTTGAGGAAGTTTATTATTTAAGATAATGTGTAGTTCTAAGTTTGTAAATATTAACATATGTATGTACTTTTTATGTTTTATTTAAAAAAAAAACAATAATTTTAATTTAAGGGGGGCGAAAGATGTATCAGGGACCGCGATGATTGATGTGCCGTCCTCTCGGTCCGTCACTACAGCGTGAAGATATGTATGTATGAATGTGTGTAAGTATATCTTCAAATTATGCAACTAATTGGCTTCAAGAGGTCGATAATTTTTTTTTATTTATATGCTTAACTTTTAACGGATGTCCCAAAACTCACGCTAGGTTTGAGTTTCGCGCCATTTGTACTATAAAGTGTTGCCAATGAAAAAAGAAGACAGCGTGACAGCTGGCTGTTTAGGGTTATTAAAAATGGAGCGCTTCACGAACGAACAACACGTTATTATTGTTGAACAATATTTTTAAAATAATGAAGATTTTGCATCAAGTCATTTGCAATTTTCGTACAAAATATGGTCGGAATATTGATTTAACTTCATCAACTCTGAAGAGATTATTTAAAGAATTCAGGGAGAGCCTTTAAACTTTTTTGAAGTCTAAGGTTTATGCCAGGAAGTCTACGTCTACCCTACCAAGTCTTGCAAGATGACACTGAACGCTGTGTCAACGAAATTAGACCGCATTTATGCAAAACAGTCATAAGAATTTCGATAAAAGAGTGTGTATGTGCCAGTAAAGCCGTGGAGATCCGAAATGCTGTTCATACCCTACACCATGACTTCATGAATCAATAAAAAAAATTGCAATTTTTATTAAAAACTTGTATTTTTCATTAAAATGGCTTCTTGTGTGAATTTTGGGACACCAATTACATATCAAAAACCTTTCGTTTTCTTTTATTCTCTCTCTCTTTCTTTCTTCTAAACTCTTAGATCCATCTTTCTTTATTCCCTTCCCGGTCCCTTGAATCCATCTTTCTTTCTTACCTTAGAGGTGGATAACAGTCAATAGCATAGACTATAAGGAAGTAGTATGCTTCGTTGAGAGGCGAAACTAGTATCGTTTAACAAGTTTCACCAACCTCATCATCCTCCTTACTGTTACTTATTTTTGGATTTTTGTTTTCAATCAATTAGCTCACTAGATTAAAACTTAAATTCATCTAGTCGGCTTCAAAATCTGTGCATATTTAGCGACGACAACTTTAACATACGAATTATTTACATATAAAATGCGTTACCTTACAATTCCGTTGCTTTTCTCGTACTTTTATTTAGTTTTTGCGAAAAATAATTTGAAATCTTTAACGGAATCTATGGGACAAGAAGTTATAGAAATCGGTGCACCACTGAAAGGTAGGCTTAATTATACACTAGCTTTGCTTTTCAAATGTATAATCTGTAGTACTAGATTGAATGTTTTAAAAGCATTATTATGTTGCACTCAACTGAGCTTCAGGAACTACACCCAGCTCACTTGCATTTCGACGCTTATACAGCGAATGAGTAACCAGCGTAGCGTATTTCACTCAATTTCATACTGACAACGGTTAATCTATACAATTGAATGACTTTAAACTTGTCTAATATGCTTTTATGGTAACTAATAAAGAAAATTAATACTCAAGTTAATATTAGATTTCATAAATACGCAAAATGATGTGGAAAAGTTCATTTTCATCCATTGAATTGGACTTGCCCATTCAATGCGACGATACCTTGAAACGAAATTTTCCGTCTCTTTCTATCTCATTGTACGTAACCACGAGTAAAACAGTTAGCTATAGTAAGTATATTGTATAGACTCAGGTGTTACTTTGCGGAAATCCATTTCATGTGATCAATTCCTAAAATCTTTAGCTATTTCCCGCTCAAACTCCAAAAACCACCAATCGAGACGTGTTTCGCCTCTCAACGAAGCATCATTAGGATATACCAGAGATAGGATTCGGGCAGCTAACCATCACCGACTCAGAGTCGGTGCTGGTTAGCTGACCGAATCCTATCTCTCTCTCACTCTCACACGTGTCGATTGGTGGTTTTTGGTGTTGATCCGAGGACGAAACTATAGCACTGTCTCGTTTTTATTTATGGCGAAGCGCCACGCGTTAGAAGAAATAGATTTAATTCTCGTGTCACGTTCTACCAGCGCGTGGCGCTATGATCATTGCTTAGATCAGTGATTTTCAAAGTGTAAGGTGCGCCCCATTGCGGGGGCCCCGCGACGACATCCAAAGGAGAGCGTGAGTCCGCGAGGAGAGTGTATACTCCTAATAGTTGCGCACTCTCGTATGTTGAACTAATATTTGGAAATCTTTATCACACTGAATAACTGCACTAATTTTTTCTTTCTTTTTAATAATAAACATTTTCTTGCCGGTTGATTTTCGGACTTATTATTCCTTTGTTACTACTTGTCCAACTGAACAGTTCTATAGTAGATTGTAGTTTAAACATACATGGCCGGGTCCACTAACGAGTGGAAGCCAACAGTGGGATAACAGTAATCTTGCGCCAAAACGACGTTTTCCTTACCTTACTCTTCCTTCCTTAATCTTTTCCTTCCTCTTCTTTAACTCTGGAAGTTTTGTATATGACTGTTTGTTACTTAAATACAAAAGAGGGGGCTTGGGCTTTTCGTTTTAGGCAGTAGGGAAGCGTGACAAAAAAAACTTTGGGAACCCCTGGCTAAGATTATTCTAGTGTAAAATATAATGCAATGTTATTAATACTTAATGTTATTATTTACAAATTGAAAACAAATGTTATCTGAAATCGATTTTCTCAGTCGTCGTCCAAGAACTTATTAAATAATGTTTTTGGCCGACTTTCAAAAACTAAAAAAAAACTTTATGAAAAACGCTTCAATCAACCTTGCAGACATTTTATTAGTGTCAGAGTACCAACACTAGAATTTAAAAAGTCTGCTATAAAACCAACGATGTTATAATACATTTTGTATTATAATAATAAAAAATAAAATAAATAAAAAAACCTTTTATTTCCCATAGAAAAAAAAGTTATAAATTACAATTTGTTTTCCTTTAGAGATTAACTAAGAAAAGAAAAAATATCTATATTTATATCGTAGTTTTTGTGTACTAATGACTTTTCCTTAGGTATATCTTTTTGTGTTATATCCTCTCTCTCGGTTTAATTTTATTGGGATCCCTTTGGCAGGGTATAGGTCTTCAATTTCTTCCACTTATCTCTGTTGTGTGCCACTTTAAGCCAGTCGCTTCCTGCTACGGTTTTTATTTCGTCCTCCCAGCGTTGCTGAGGTCGTCCCACGCTTGTATTATAATATCATTGTATAAAACAATATAAGTTAACATATGTTTATATATGTTATATATATGTTTTAAATGATTGGTATTTTTCGCAGAACTCCCGCAAGGACTGGAAGAAGAGCCTTCAGCCGAGAATGACGATGACATCACCACCACAACCATACAAGCTGCTACCAGGAAAGAAATTAAGAAAAATACGGCAAGTGTTTTTTACGTAGTTTTTAAATTACTCACCTATACTATAATACGGGAATTTACGGGGCCGAGAAATCGATCTAGTTAGGTCTTAAGACGACGAAGGCGACGCATTGATAAACAATCATTTAATCCAAAATAGACCTTCTCCCTTCTGGTCCATGCAAAAGTGCGCGCTCTACCTTACGAAAAATACGAAAAAGAAGTTATTTTCGTTTATTTTAAAAACTATAATTAATTTTAAAAAATCCAACTGTATTTTGAAGAATATGTTTAGATTAAAACTACAGAGAAAATTTAGAAACATAAATCGGTCGCGTTACTCCTAAAAATGTAAATCTCTGTTTTAAAAGAGTTTTATTTGATTTTTTTTGTTACAAAACTTAACCAATCGTGTATCGCAACCGTCAAAATATATTCAATGAAATGAAGAATCGGGTTACCAAATATAACTTTCATACGTTTTGTAGTCACTTAGAAAAATTGAGATCCCTGCCGTCAAAATTTCCAATGTATCGCCTTAATTCTGAGAAAATTAGTTTTCTCCGTTTTTTCATGCACTTAAAACTTGAAAGCGTACTTGCAAAATACGATTGGTAGATTTTAGCGCCTTAATAGCATAGTGGCTAAAACGTAGGTCTACCACACTGAAGTGCACGGGTTCGAATACTGCAACTTCTTTTTGTTTTTTTTTTATATACTAAATCCTAAATACTACAATCAAACATAAAAGACACCGGGCAAAGCTCGGTCGCCCACATAGGTACTTCATATATAAATACAGTCGAAACTTTGGATCCCTGAGGCCCCGAAACCCATCGACTAGTATCTACTATTAATTTGTAAGAGACTGGTCGAAGGGTCGGGAGACCGCCGGGCTGGCAGCTTCTTCCATCAACGAATCAGTTTGGCTATTCAAAGAGGTAATGCTGTCGGTGCACAGCTTTCTAAGCGGCAACTTTGAGGAAGTCTATTATTTAAGATAATGTGTAGTTTTAAGATATTGTATAGACTCAGGTGTTACTTTGCGGAAATCCATTTCATGTGATGAATTACTAAAATCTTTAGCTTTTTTCCAAAAACCACCAATCGACACGTGTTTCGATATACAAGACATCGGACTCGGTCAGCTTACCAGCACCGAGTCCGGTCTCTGGTATATCCTGAGGATGCTTCGTTGAGAGGCGAAACACGTGTCGATTGGTGGTATTGGCATACGCGTTAATGTAAAAATTAAATAAAGCTTTAAAAATATACAGTCTACTTGAATACTATTTTAAACGACGCCGACAAATACCTTTACAGTCGGGTTTGTTAATTGACGTTGTTTTACGCAGCCTGAAACGAGAAGGAAGGGCAAAGACATAGACAAGATAGACGGCGTGAAACAGGAAGACGAAGAACGCAGAATTGAGAAAGAGTTAGCTGAAATATACAGAGATAATGCTGGTATGATTCCCTACACAATACACTAACGGAGCGTCCCGACCTCGCCCGGGTTGAATACATAATCTATGTAGTCTATATATTATGTCTATTTGGAATAATGTACATTTCAAATGGCGATACAATTGTTCACAGAATCAGTCCGGACAAATCAGTGGGAACCACTGATTGGGAACCATTGATTTGATCGGAGATTACCGTCCATGTATAAACAGACTTACAATATTCGCTCTCTCACTTTCTAACATTAGTATAGATGTTAGTTTTTCAAACTAGGGGTCGTCGTGACCCTTGGGGGGTTGCACTCTGTTAAAAAAAATAAGACCTTTAGACAAAAGATTCGTTTATTAAAGGAATTAATTTTAGTGTAGCGTTATAAAATTAAATATTACCATGCAATAACAACATGAAAAAATAAACTTATAGTTTACTTTATTATTATTTAATTAAAATGATTAATCATGAACAGTATTTAATTAATGCGATGGTTGGCTTTGTTTCTCACTTAAAAGTATTTCTCTACGTGGATTATCTTTGCAAACACTCCTAAGTAAATTATTTACGAGTGATAACAGACGATTTCTGTATTTAGTTTTCAAAGCCACCATAGACGAGAAACCTTTTTCGTAGAGGTAAGAAGTAGCAAAGGGTATCAATGTTTTCAAAGCTTCCGTACGTCGTCGTGCAAGCCAAGATTCATCTAAATCTTGAGATAAAAGTTCCAGTTGTAAAGTTTTATCAGCCGATAGTTCAATGAGTTCATTGTGAGTCTCAGTTCGTAACTTAGCAGCTGCAACAATATTCTCATCAAACGGATTGAGAACTCATCTTTTCGAGATATCATTATTGTCATCTGAAAAATATTCTAGTAACTAAATCTTTAATTCACTTAAATGCGTTTTCGTTCTCTCCAACAGGCGGTCAATAACTGAATTTTCTAAACTCGCAGGTTTGTTAATATAATCAGAAGATGCAGTAAATGCATCAACATTACGTTTTTAAGGCGTATAATCCAAATACTAAGCTTCTTGATAAAGGCCACTGAGCAAGTAATCACTACGATAAAGGCATTGACTTTATCTGTCATAAGTAAAAAAATGTTTTTGTTACGGCCTTCTAAACTCGTATTCAAGTCATTCAAATGTGAAAATATGTCACTCAAGTAAGTCAACAGTAATAAACATTCCCTGTCTTGTAAAAATTCTAAAAATGATTTGTTTTTATCTGTAAAAAAGATTTTTAATTCATCTCACAGTTCAAGAAGCCTTCTTAAAACTTTTCCTTGCAATAGCCATCTCAGTTCGGTACGGAAAAGCAGTAAATTGTTCTTGACACCCATTTCTTCGCAGAGTGTGGAAAGCAATCTAGTTTGTAACGGTCGGCTTTTAATAAAATTAACAATGTTAACAGCTTGTCATAAAGCATTTTGTAAATTATTGGGCATTTTTTTGCAGCAAGCGCATGTCTGTGAAGAAAGCAGTGCGTCCATTCCACATGCGGTTTAATGTCTTTTAATTTTGCTATCACGCCACTGTTCTTCCCCGTTATCACTTTCGCGCCATCAGTGCACACCGCAATGCATTTATTCCAATCCAAGTTTTCGTTTTGTGTTGCTTCAATGAATACGTTAAAAAGTTCTTCGCCAGATGCTCGACCAGGAATTGATTTGCATAAAAGCATATTTTCTTTAATAAACTCCTCGCATTCATATCGGACAAAACATAAAAATTGCGCCAACTTACAAAAAATTTACAATTTTAAAATAGTTAAACCAGTTAAATGCAGCGCTATTGGTTAAATGTTAAATCGAATGTGACGCCAAAGTAAACCAATAACAATGTCAACGAGTGCGTATAAGTACTTAATACAGAACTTAGAAGTCGGTTTTTTGTTTCTTTCTATCGTTTAATTGTAGTCGTGAATGCAAAATATATACAAAGCAGAAATGATTGTTCTGTACCCTCTTGTATTGTATAATTATATCGTGCACGGTATTTGTTATAGAATAGAGAATGACGTAATGCAAAGCGCGCCAAGATAGCGGACGTTTATAGTGCCCAAAACCGTTTAATTTAAACCATTTTTTTAACTAAATGTAAGTTTTTAAGAAACGATTACCATCGATTAAAAATATTAAAAAATATATGTACTCTATTATGTTTACATTTTTTAGATTACAAAGGCGATAGTGGTGAATTGTCTAAAGAAACTACTCAGACTACTACTACTGCTGCTACTGTAGGCACTGAAAAAGATGATAAACTTATAGCAAGACAACGGGATAGGTAAGAAATCTCAGCGTTTCAATTGCCACCGTGAAGAGAATAGGCGAATCTATTGAATGGTGATAAAAGTAAAATTAATGTGGTGAAAATGCGATTTCTCGGAGAAATGTGTGGTGGAAATGCGATCATACATACACAAACATTCCTACACACACAAGTACACATATACTTATATTCATACGATTTAAACTAACATTTTTTTTAAATATCAGAGGGGGCAAACAAGCAAGCGCTTCACTTGATGGAGAGTGATCACCTTCGCCCATGGTCCAGGGAATCACGGGTTCGTTGCCGGCCTTTAAATGACCAACCGCCGCCCATGGACACCCGTAACATCCGGAGAATCACGGGTGAATTGCCGGCCTTTAAGGAAAGAGTAGGCTCGTTTCTTGAAGGTCCCTGAGTTGTAACGGTCCGGGAATACCGCCGCTATAAGTTGGTTGGCCACCTGTACTCTCACTCACTGAACGAAACACAACGGCAATAGATGACGCTATTTCACGCCGAAATTCTGTAAGAGGGTGGTATTTCACCGGGCGAACCGGCCCAACTCGTGCTGCAATGCAGCAATGGTTCTACCACTGTCATAACATCACACATTCAGTATTATACGCAGAGACGATTGGTCTGTACCCTCTTATATTGTAAACTTAAATGGTTTGTTATTTCTTTAACTTCATAATTTGCTACTTATTTCAATTCAAA
The DNA here is from genome assembly GCA_907165235.1 of Zeuzera pyrina. Lineage (NCBI taxonomy): Eukaryota > Metazoa > Arthropoda > Insecta > Lepidoptera > Cossidae > Zeuzera > Zeuzera pyrina. The sequence goes on from OU015647.1 coordinate 4,621,125, forward strand.
AATAATTTCAAATACATAGCTGTAGCGTTTGCTATAAATTGTGCATTTTCAGTGTTGCCACGTCGCAACAAATCATACCTCGAACGCCACTACGAAAAGTATTTAAGCTTACATATAGCAAAAAAAAAAAAATTACTCATTACACTTATCTTAGTCTTTGAATAAACAAGCTAATTCGTTAGCCGAAGAAGCTGCTAACCTGACGGCATTCCGAAGCGGTCGCAGTCCTGTCAACTTTGCGAACCACTGATGTAATATATTCTTTTAAGGTTTTTTTTACAAAATTATACCTGCAGAACACTAAGATATACTTATATAATATTAAATGAAATCTTGATGATATGACAAATATAAAATAATAATTGGGCTCATTATGCTCTATTGAACTGTTATCGATAATATGTGCGTATACAGTGAGAATGATGAGATTTGAGGTATCGAAAGAAGTATGTAAGGACCGCGAAGCTTAGCGGGCTGTCCTCTCCGACTACCCCGTTGGAGATGCGGCGTGAAGATATGTATGTATGTATGTATGTATGTGCGTACACATTAGGTACACATATGCATTTAAAAATAATAATCATTTCCCAGTTTCAAATTCCAACCGGACGTGAACAACAAAGCCGAGGTGGAGCGATTCAGGACTTCGGTAGATGAAATCAGTTGTGATCGAAGCGTCACTCAAAAGCTTGACATAAAAACAGTAAGTTGTAAAATTGTTGATTTACACTACGGACACTGCCTTCACCATATACAGGGTTAATTGAAAAATACTAATAACCTCTTAGTGCAAAATTCCTGTCAACATACCTAACAACTTTTATAAACTTTTAAACTTACGCGCTGCATTATAAAATATTTAAAAACATTGTTGACATTGAATCATTGGATAGAATTTTATCGCCTACAAGTCCTTTCCACTGATCGCCACTTTTATCCAAGAGTCGTGCGTGAAGCAATTGAAATCAGGAGACACAAAAATTTCAATCGGGAAAGTGGATACAATTTATCAACAGCGTGGAATCCTGTGATTGAAATGACAAAACCTCGTTTTTCACATCCGGTTCAGTGTGTGGACACCGTGAGTGTTGTGTGTAGGAACCCTAATAATTATTTACAAATATCGGGGGTAGATGAAATAAAATCTGCTTCTGACACGGAGTGAAGCTTGCTGCGACAGTTTACTTGAGACCACGGCCGATGAAACTCGGCCGAAACGTCAAGGGAAAATAAAAGGTAACCTAACAACTTTTGTTCTACGACTTTTTTCAAAACTCAATACGTACCTCATTAAATATTTGTTAAGTTTTGTAGTACTGTCTCAAACGTAATTACTCTGTGTACGTATTCCAATGGTACAGTGCGAGCGCATCGGGGCTCAGCGCCGCCTCCCGCGCCCCGCTGTGCGTGACGCTTTAGCGACCGGCGGGGTTATTATATAAAAATTTGCCAACAGCGACGCGATTACTACGCGACCGGTGACTAATTGTAATAAAAAATTAGTATCATATATGACGATTGCGTATCTATTATTCTATGACCGTAAAATGCACTTTTCGCAGTTGATTTAGCGCCGCTATACAAATTACATTATACAAATTCTCGTTTTGACAGCAGATATCGCGCGATATTGGCTGTCGCATATTGTCTGCAAGTTACGTAATAAGCGTGCGGGCCTCAGCGCCGCGCTGGGCGTGTGCCGCTTTAGCGACTGGGTAGAGTAGGTGCTATTTTCAGAAACATTTAATGTATTTTTATTTTGTATGAAAAAAAAGACGTAGATCAAAAGCTATTGGGGATAATGTTAAGAAGAAAATACTAAGAGAGTATTAGTATTTTTAAATTAACCCTGTATAGACGTACAACGAATGTAATCTTTAATGATAGTGCCACCGAGTAGGAAAGGAACAGCGAACAGCGCGGTTATAACCTAAAAATTTATTTAAATAAATATTTATGTAGATTTAGCACCACTATTCAAATTACATTGCACAAATTCTTGTTTTGGCAGCAGATATCGTGCAACATTGACTGTCGCATGCTGACTGCAAGTTACGTAAAAAGCGGGACGCTATTGTAACCTGTTTTGAATGACAGGTCGTCACAAGTCGTCACATACCTATATAATTAATAATAATCAGTCATTGAAGTCGGTGCCAAGTCTACTAAACTAATAAACTTTGTTGCACATTGATTTGGCATCGACTTCAGTCACTGTCAAATTTAATTGTATAGGTATGTGCATCATAGTTATACAGTTATTTTTATTGTACTTGAGTTTTGATTAGTAAAGGATAGTTATTTTGTACTTTTCAGTGTCTTTTTCATGTCGGTTAAATTTTTTCTTAAGAAGTTTTTTATTTCTCCCTTGGCCTAAATTGTGCAATGGAACGACATATAAAATAATCACCAATATAAAAAAGCTTGTAAGCAGTCGTGATTATTTATCTTCGAAGTCCAATCTCCGATGTCAGTGAAATTTAATTGGGACCCACCTTGGAGCTACACTGAACCCAAATGAAAAATTGAAATCGGTTCATAAACAAAGAAGTTATGCATAAAAAAGAACAAAAACATATGTACAGACGAATTGAGAACCTCTTTCTTTTTTGAAGTCGTTTAAAATGAGGTTTTTACTATTAACAAGCAAAATTAATATTTAAATTATGCATTTGTGTTACAGGATAATCAGAACACTGCATTTCTCCACAGAACCAGCCTCAGTTTGATATATTTACTATTGACACTAGTTATTTGTATTTAAAAGTACAATTTTTATAAGTTTTTGTGTGACTTGTGATATGAAAATTTTCAGTTTATTCTCATCGAAGTTTTATTTGTTTTTATTTCATTAATGACTTTCATGATGTAATTAACCTAATATATAAAAGTCAATGTTTCTTCGTGTTTTATGGGCTGCCATACCGTTCGTCCCATTGCGATGAAATTTGGTGTGGAGATAGATTGAATTCTGAGGAAGGACATAGGCTATTTAAAAAGTAAAAATGCGGACGAAGTTGCGTGCATCGGCTAGTTTAATATATAAAAATCGATGTTTGTTTGTTCATATTTTATGGGCTGCCATAAATATAGCCTGAAATCCTGAGGAATGACCATTGACTGTTTTAAAAAAAAACGCCGACGAAGTCGCGGGCATCCCAAGTTTGTCATATACACTTCATCATCGTACCTGAAGGCAATCATGTGTGTGGTTATATACAAAAATACTAAACTAATACCACAGATTAATTAGTTTACTGCTAATACTATAGTGTACAGGTGCGAAAGGGAAAGAAGTATTCTGTCCTCCCCCACGCACACGTGACAGCGCCACAACGGCGGCTGTCTAGAGAAGGGAAATAATTACCTACAACCTGTCTCTTTGGTTGCGGACCGCCGCAGGGAACGGACGTGTAGTAGAGAGTAGAGTGTAACGGTGCTTACAGACCTTACTATACAGTAAAAATACTACTAAAAAAATAAGATTGCATGAATATTGTCAAAAATGTTGTCGTCATATTTGCAACATATTTGACACACTAGTTTTTAATCAGGTTATACGTCAAAAACTTATTTGATGTGGCGATTTATAAACAAAGAAAAATCAAGTATGCGGCAACCTTATATGGTATCTGGGTTGTTTGTATGTAGGGGTCAAAGTCAAATAAATTTATTCAAGTAAACCCAATTACAAGGTATTGTTGAACGTCAAATCTATTTTAGTTCAGTTCAAAGAGAAAACCTGGACACTGAGAAGAACCGACAAGAAACTCGGTCGGGTATCATCTTTTCAACATCAATTTACAAAAGGTTTATTAAAATACAATATTTTCATTAACCCAGTAAATGCATGTGCAGAGAAGTTCTAGACTATTGTTTTATCTTCAATGAAATCGTTTGTATTACAGTATGATTGTGTAATCAATGTACGTTTTATTACTAATCTAAATCTATTTTCTGTTAATCGAGTGACTTCTTGAGGAACTTTATTATAAAAACGAATGCAGTTACCCGAATAAACGAACCATTTGACTCATATAATTTAAATTTTGGAATAATCAATTTATCACGACCTCGAGTTTCCATACCATCAATATCGCCTTTCTTCATAAACAGGTCAATATTTTTCGTCGTATACATAATAATTTCAAAGATGTATATGGACGGCAAGGTGAGTACATCAGTCATTAAAATGATCTTTTAGTGACTTTCGTGCATTCATGCTGTAGATGGCAAGTATCGCTCTTTTCTGTAAAATAAAAATAGAGTTAATATGCGCCGCTGATCCCCACAGCAAAAGGCCACAGGACATTAGGCAATGAAAATATGCTACACCAACCTAGCCGTATCCACATCCGTCAATTGCCTAATGTGTCTTAATGGCATATATCGCAAAACCGAGCTTACTAGCCAATGCCCCGATATGGCCCGCCCACTGCAATTTATTATCTACCGTTAAACCAAGACAACTGGCAAACTGAACTAATTCTAATTGTTTCTCACCCAGTTTTATTTTATCATGGATTCTCGGTACATTAGAAAGGGAAAATTTAATACATTTGGTTTTTTGTACATTCAGTACATCGATTAGAAATAAAAAACTAGATACACAATCAACGCTCCAAAAACTCAAATAAGTATTTGAGTGCACTTCTGTTTTAATAGTATTCAAAAACGCTAGCAACTAACATGTCAGAGTGCTCCCACAAAAATTGTAAAAACAACACATCTAGAACGCTAAAAAGACGGAGATTCTTATTTTCGGTTAATAATATTACGTTGATTAAGAACACACACTCATATATTCACTTTTACATTTTATTTCTCAATAATTAATAGCAAACTACAAACTATAACACGTTATCACGAATAGCCGACGACGAACAATCAACAGTTAAACCCGCAGAATGATGTAGAATCATCCATATCTTAGCACGCATCGGCTTATATAGACTTCCTGACGTCACTTCTCCCACGCCTTTGGGACAACAGATGTGGCAGGCATGATGTGATGTCAGCTAGGCTTGACAGTGACGTCATCTTGCTCCGTTACAATAAATTAAATAATATTATTACGTGTTCATTATTTCGTTATAGTAATAACGTTACATTGCTTTTTTTTTTTAAATTTGTGATGAACGTAAAAAGTAGTAGAAGTAGTAGAAGATGCCTCGAGATATGTTATACAGTGTTAATTGAAAAATACTAATAACTTCTTAGTGCAAAATTCCTGTCATCATATCTGACAACTTTTGTTCTACGACTTTTTTCAAAACTTAATACGTTCGTCAAAAAATATTTGTTAAGTTTTGTTGTACTGTCTGAAACGTTATTGCTCCGTGTACATATTTCAATGGTACAGTGCAAGTGCACCGGGGCTCAGCGCACAGAACACATACTCCAAGTCAGCGCAGCGCCGCACTGAGCGTGTGCCGCTTTAGCGACCGGGTAGAGTAGGTGTCATTTTCAGAAACATTTAATGTATTTTTATTTTTGAAAAGAAAAAACTTCTGAGTTTTTAAAAGTCGCAAAACAAAAGTTATTGGGGATAATGTTTATTACAAAATACTAAGAGGTTATTAGTATTTTGAAATTTACCCTGTATATGTTATTAAACGTAATCGAAAAAGGATTAAATAACTAATATAACAAATAAATAATAAGCAAACGATTTACTCACTTACGGTAGTTTACTTGAGACCACGGCCGATGCAACTCGGCCGAAACCTCAAGCCACTAGTCGGGGGACTTTAAAAAAGTTATTTAATCCGGTGTATATAAGACTTTTCAAAATTTTAAATTTTGCTTTTTTAGTTTTTATTAGACTCTTAATAGTCTCGTATCAGGACGAAATCCAAAATGAAATTCATCGAAAACAATTTTCATCCCATTGATCTTCATGCTATGCGTTCCCTACACCACTCGTTTCGACGTGCGCGATTTCTGTGGCGGATAGGTGGGCATCTAATTGGATATACTCGTGCAGCCTATTTCTCACTGTTTGAGGACTTGAGGGCACACCACACACCACATGAGGCCCGTGAATTGACCATATTTATTTTTTATCATAAACAATTGCTAAGTATAAAATAAAAAGTTTTAAATATAACATTTTTCTAATTGGATCTTTCGAATTAAATTGGGTTACCCGGCTTATCACCCCCTAAGGACACCACTACGTATTTCAGTCGTTAGTGTGGCCCCGGCAACAGAAATACAGTTTTCACAGAAAAGATATGGAAGATAACAATAAATGTATAGATAATAACCGCAGCCATAATTCCGATATCCACAAATAAATCCTCGCTATCAAGTCATTATTAGCCATAGAAGTGACTCAGCTTGTTATCACTATATCTGATATGGATAACGTAGCGAACATTGATATACAGGGTGGGTAAATTCAAATTTATGGATATTTACCCATAAATCTGAATTTGTATATTTTTAAAATATAACTACAATAATTATTATAACAACTTACACATAGGTGATTTTACCCAACTACGACGAAATGAAAATAAGGGTTACGATTTTTTATGCATGTATGTTCATCTGTTCTATAACAGATCCGAAACCATTTAATTAACCGATTTTGAACACACGAGGCAACATTGGACTTGTGTCAATCGCACGCCTGTCCTAGGATAGGTTTTAAAAAAAATCTAATATGGCATCTATGGTACGTCCCAAAAAAGGCAAGAAGAACAATGTAATCGAACCATCATGATGGGTATTAAATATACCGGCTTGAATTGTAAAATGAATTATTTGTATTATAATTGCCAAGCTATAACACCAATTGAATCTAAATTAAGCACTACACATACTTATACATTCTTGAACTCACAAGGACTGCTTTAACTGTCATATTATGTTATAATTTATAAATTATAATAAGCGTAAAAATGTAAACAGGGTGAGTGGAGATAAATAAATAAATAAACAAAGAAACAAATTAATAACAAATAAATTAACAAATAAATAAATAAGTAAATAAATAAACGAATAAATTTCGGCCCAACCGCAAATAATAATTCATTCCAAAAACAAATTCTGTGTCCTGTTTCAGTGACAGGCTAACCACCAACTTTCAAGAACAGAGTATATTAACTCGTGGAAGGAAGACTTGAGGTTATGATGTTTTTCTATATTCTCATAACTAGATCTCGTACTTCCATATATTTAAAAAAAACTTACAAATAAAATGGAATAAATATGCTAATTACTGAAATTCATAGCCAAAGTCAGGGGCTAAAGATTAGTAAATATAATAGATCTCCAAGTTCAGTTTTGAATTCAAGGAATTACAGTTATTTAATCCTGTTCGCACGTATTTGTCAAAGACGTAGACGATTTCTAGGTTATAATTTTATCATATGTAAAGTATGAATGTAACATGCCCTTAATTGATATGACTTATGATGAATAGATTTAGTATGGAAACTATTGTTTTAAAATGTTTCAAATCTTAATGTTCTGAAGTAGTTTTATGGTGAAAACTATTAATTTTATTTATACTGAATATTACTGATATTAGAAATAATTTATAGTTGAAACAATTCGTTTTAAAATAACAAGTTGTTACTTAAATCGCACTAATTTTGTTGTTCGTTGAGGTATTACATATGTACTTCCTTTAAAAAAGCACTCTGTATAAACTTAGTAAACACTTTTATCTATAACTAGACCACCAAAACCAAATGCAGCGTAAGTATTCATCATTTCACTTTTTGGTAGACACGACGTCTGATTTTTTACGTGAAAGTTCTGTAAGAAATGGAACATCCGGCTTTCGCTGAGGCAGGCGGCAATCCAGGGTTGGAAATATGGACCATTGAGGTACAATCTATACTATTGATGTATCAGTGAGAAAATTTGGAATTACTTTCGTAAATTTTGTCGAGAATGACACGACACATCTTTGGTACTCGGACCAAGTAACAATGTACGGAGCATTCGTTCTGAAAGCATGTCTTTAAAGTGGCTTTTTTATTGACCATCTTTCTACATTTTTATACTAATGTGCGTGACTAGGGAAGGTCACAGTACAACGACACACGGCTGTATATGACATATTTTTATCATAGTACAAGCAAGCAAGCAGTATTCTGTCTTCATACAAACGCTCCCAAACGACGCGCCTCGAAATCTCGGCATTTTTCGGCATACCACAGTCATGAGCAGTCACGAGTGCGCCGCGGTTGTTGTTGTACGGTGTGAGCCGCGCATTTACTAACGAAATATTATGTCAATCAAGTTTACGAGTATATTGTTCAGTGTATGGATGTTTGAATACATCTATATCGAAACCGGAAGTATTTCTCTGTTGCTCATTTGTAAGAAATATATTATCACAATGATCTAGTTACTTCGTTGCCGATTTTTTATTATACTGCACACAAAAAAACGCAAAATGCATTTTTTTGTCTATTTCCACCGTACTAACTCACAAACTTTTGAAACCGGAAATAAAATACTAGTAGAATTATATAAATAAAAACATGAAATTTGCAATAATATAAAATGAAAAGCTAATATGACAATTAAATATAATACCTATTATCAGTCCCAGTCGGCAGCCCTATTGCGTGTTCACGTACCGAGCGACCGTAGGTAATTATCTCAAGGACATTGCCGAGATATAATACTGCTTGCTTACTTATACTGTATTTTTATTCTTGTGAATATTAGTATCTAAAACACTTAAGATTTACGAGTATTTTGCAAATAATCATTGACACATATTGCACTGACAGTGCGAGGTTGCCAGTTACTATAGCTAACTGTTTTACTCGTGGTTACTCCCAATGAGATAGAAAGAGACAGGAAAATTCGTTTGACATACGGTGGTAAAAGTGGCAGCTTATTGTTGCTCCGTCCAATATGTTTCGTGGTCCGAGAATCCATACGTAGTGTTCATATACTCTGTCGTAATGTAATTTCAAAACTTCGATCACAAATAAAAAACTAGATACACAATCAACGCTCCAAAAATGTCCGAACCAAATGTGCGCTCAAATGAGTATTTGAGTGCACATTGAGTGAGTCACAGATTATGTGAATTATACTTTACGCACGAGACGTAAGATTGCATTTTAAAGATTTTTTTACAAACATCATTTCAATCTCATGCAATAATTGTTTACAAGCTTTTATAACCTTATGGTTTGGCAGTAAGGTCTACTTTAGATTAACACAATGTTACCGATAATACTATACGGTATTAAAAAGATATACGTCAATTCGGACAATAATTTGTTTAGATTTTACAGGAGATTATGCATATAGTTCTTTATTTGTGATCGAAGTTTCAAAAGCGTTTTTAACGCAAATAAGATTTTTAGGTTTCTCGCGGCTGACATCTGTCAGTGTAGTATCATACTTGACCAATTTTTAGAGTTCGGTAACTCAAAAGGAAGAAAAGAACACTTATATGATAATTTCATTGTCTGTCTGTTTGTTAAGACACTTCTTCTCAGGAACGCGTGTAGGTATCAAGTTGAAATTAATATCAAATACTGACGTTTACGGTCCATTGAAGCTGTAATAAATCGAGCTTTTGAGTAAACGCGATCAATAAACAGCCTTTTGTGCCTTATATATTGACACTCGTTAGTAAATCAAAACCTATAAGGTGCTTTCCGTTGACCTAGAACCATGAGATTTGGAAAGAAGCAAGGTCGCACACCACAAGTAAAAGAAAAACCTGAAATTCGTTAATTTGTAGTTATTTTCCATTACAAAGTTACACTTGCAGTTGTAGAGTATGGGAGAACGTGTCTTTCAACTGCAAAATTGTTTGTTTTTTATTTCGACTTATATTTTATCGGTAAATAATGACACAAATACATTGTATGGAGGCACGGAGCCCTCGGTGCACGAGTCCAAATCACACTTGACCGGTATTTTTTATTACAATGTTAGTCTGTAATTAAGGTTACAATCACAGCTCTTTATCTATAATTTTGGTAATCTCTGTATTCTGATAAAGTGTATGTACATATACATACATATCTTCACGCTGTATCCCTAACGGGGTAGTCGGAGAGGTCGGAGCGCCAAGCGTCGCGGTTCTGACATATTTCTTTCGCTTCCTCAAATCTCATCATTCACCAAACACATTTTCGCCTAGGTATGCGACAGTTTTGACATTTCCATCTGCTAACACTCTAGCTATTTGATCTTCATAAGTCAGCCTTGGTCTTCCTTGGCTTCTTTTACCACTCACTTTCGCTCTGGATATTTTCTTCGTCACTCTTTCATCACTCATTCTTTCTATGTGCCCGAACTATCTAAGCATTCCTTTCTTCATTTTATGTTACTGGAAATCTCCGATATTAGTGAATGTTAAGATGTACCAGTTACTGCTAACAATCACCAGTTTGGACGGTGTAAGCCGATATTGATTAATTAACCTAATGTTTTCAGACCAACGATATCTATGTAGTTACTATAGATTAATTGATTGATTGATTGAAGTTCGGGAACCACACCTAACTCACGTGCACTTTGACGTTGCAGTGAACTATGTAGCCTTTTCACTTAATTTCGTACTTTCAGCGTTTAATCATAACATATCTTCACGCTGTATCCCTAACGGGGAAGTCAGAGAGGACGGAGCGCCAAGCATCGCGGTTCTTACATACTTCTTTCGCTTCCTCAAATCTCATCATTATCCTCACACATTTTCCCCTAGGTATGCGAGTACTTTTGACACTTCCGTCAGCTAACAATGGCTATTTGATCTTCGTAAGTCAACTTTGGTCTTCCTTGGTTTCTTTTACCACTCGCTTTCGCTCTGTGCATTTTCTTCGTCAGTCTTTCATCACTCATTCTTTCTATGTGCTCGAACCATGTAAGCATTCCTTTCTTCATTTTTACCATAACACTCGTGCAACCCTGTCATACTGGGTATCTTTTCATTGCTTAATTTGTTCATAAGGGTGACACCGCACATATTTCTAAGAGATTGCATTGCTATCGCATTTATCTTATACTTTCACTCGACTTCGGGTATATCAAAGCCTCACTACCGTTAAATCAATACATTTAATCAATTGTTGTCGTTCTTAAATATTAAAACGAATCGGATGTGACGAAAGCGACGTGCAACAACTTCTTGACGAACTTCACACCGTAGCTGCGACAAAATGGTGGCGGGAGAAAAGTCGACGGGGCACTTTTGCTCGAGCCTTCGCCGGATTAAGTGGTCTCTATTGTCTATCTAGTAGAATTAAATTGTATCTAATAGATTATATGTATATATATGTCAAACAATAAAAGCATATGATTGAATAAAATAGATATATGTATGTTGTAACTGTAAGTAATAAGTGTAGTCAAGAATAGAGGAAAAATTATGCAGAGAATATTGTTTTATTAATTGTCTGATCAAATGTTTTGTTACATGTAGGTGACTGTTAGGATACTCGGCAACTAAAAACATTTACTTACTGCATTTGTCTTTTACAATAAACAAATAAATGATCTCACATTTGTGTAATACTTTATTGCTAAGTAATAAAGAGAATTAATAATTGTTAATTGGTAAATACGCAAAGTTAATTGCATAAATACGCAAAATTGAAACTTCGCGTCAAGTCCATTATCGCATTGAATTGGACTTGCCCATTCGGAGCGATAAAACAGTAGCACTGTCTCGCTTTTACTTACGGCAAAGCGCCACGTGTTAGAGGAGACAGAGCTACGTTTCACGTCATGTTTTGCCAGCGCGTGGCGCCGTGATCATTGTTTTGATAACTGCATAACGCATAAAGATGTGCCGGCGGGGTTATTACCTAAAAATTTACAAACAGCGCCAGCCACGCGATCATTACGCGACCCGTGACTAATTGTAATAAAAAATTGATGTCATGTACGACGATTGCGTACCTATCTATTATTCTATGACCGTAAAATGCACTTTTCGCGGTAGATTTAGCGCCACTATACGAATTACATTACACAAATTCTCGTTTGACAGCAGATATCGCGCGATATTGGCTGCTGCTGTCTGCAAGTTACGTAATAAGCGTGCGGATTGTTAAAAACGTATATCCGCGGATGCGAACACGGGTACGGAATATTAGTGTCTAGATCCGCGAATAAGGATACGGCCCTCAACTTTCATACTTCGTTTGTTCGTTCGAATACAGTTAAATTCATCCTTACTAGTCTTATATAAACCGCCGCAGGCATTCACGCAGCACTCAGACAGCGGACTACGCTCTTGTCAGGTCCACCAATTTAGGGGCCAGGCAGATTAAAATCTGTATGTGAGAGTATCATCGTTGAATGAACCGAGGTTATAAATATAAGACAGCGCATTACACGTGCTGTCTCAGTGAAGCCTGTTCAAATGCACGCAGGTGAGGTAAACTCCCCTGGCGACGCCTTGAGCCCGAGGTCCGCCCTCCATAGAGGTATCCCTCGGCTGGAGGAACCCTCAGGCGGTCGACCATCTGGCAGGGTGCCTTTAGCGCTCGCCCCAACGCGACCTGTGACGCTGTAAAAACCACTAAGGCTAACAGCAAAGAGGGGGGTTTTTTTAGTAGAGTCCGACTAAAAAACTCTCAGAATAAAAAAGCTGTCTCAGTGCTGTGTCGGAACGTCGTTACAGTACGTCGGCTACAGAAAATTCACAGTACGTAAAATAAAAACATATACCATATATTGTACAAGGTGTTACATAATACCCTATCCTACTGAAAGGGGGTTAATGTACCCATGAAACTAAACAACTTTCCCCAAGGAACATAAGTCGAAATGTGAAAAAAATGTTGGAGCTCTCATACTCATTTCATCAGCTGAGCGTTCATTTTGTATGAGAGGACCAAAGCTTTTTTTCATATTTCGACCCATGTTACTTAGGGTAAATTGTTTAGTTTCATGGGTATGTCCACCCCCTTTCGGTAGTATAGAGTATTTTATTAATATATACATGTTGATATATCAATAACAATGTAAGTGGTATTATCAAAAATCAGTAACAGAGCCGCGACCATACGCGAATTATATGTTTTTAAGAAAAAATGCAAATTAGACTCGCGCAAAAAGAGCTCCGTGCGATATTTTTAAAATAATAAACCAAACAATTGTTCGAAATGATTGATTGTAGAAAATCATAGTCTTCCGGAGACGAAAGAAACACGCAAAGCGATTTCGCTTCGGAACCGGACGGAAACAGAGACTGCACGACCGGCGGGGTTATTACCTAAAAATTTGCAGACAGCGACAGGCATGCGATCACTGCGTGACCGGTGATTAATTGTAATAAAAAATTAGTAACATGTATGACAATTGCGTATCTATTATTCTATAACCGTAAAATGCACTTTTCGCGGTAGATTTAGCGCCACTATACAAATTACATTACACAAATTCTCGTTTGACAGCAGATATCGCGCGATATTGGCTGCTGCTGTCTGCAAGTTACGTAATAAGCGTACGGAATTTCCGGTACCGACTTCTTTCCGGCCGGCGCCGAACACTATAAAAGTATATGCGTGGCGACACACGCAATCAAAGTTCCGTCCAAAATTCAGCTAAATTATGTGATTTTTGAAACTTTGTATGCAGGGTTAATTTAAAAATAACCTCTTAGTATTTTATACTAAACATTATCCCCAATAACTTTTGTTTTACGACACAAAAATTCATAAGTTTTTTCTTTCATACAAAAATAAAAATACATTAAATGTTTCTGTAAATGGCACCTACTCTACCCAGTCGCTAAAGCGGCGCACGCGCAGCGCGGCGCGGAGGGCCGTGCCCCTTGCACTGCACCATTGGAAATACATACAGAGTAATTACGTTTCAGACAGTACAACAAAACTTAACAAATATTTTTTGAGGAACGTATTGAGTTTTGAAAAAAGTCGTAGAACAAAAGTTGTTAGGTATGTTGACAGGAATTTTGCACTAAGAGGTTATTAGTATTTTTAAATTAACCCTGTATATTTTTCTTCTTTTACATTTGCACGACACGCACTCTAAGCAGTCCATTTATATTAGGTCTTATCAATAATAAACATAGAATAAGTAACTGGATCATCACGCCTACAAATATAAATGGACTGGTTACGTTACGGACGGTTACGTTTTACACGCCAAGCACTCTATGCTTGGCGTGTAAAACGTAAAATGGGGGAGAAATAACGGCCTGGGCCCCGGAAATCAGCGCCTGTGTCTTTGCAGTTCGTTTTCCGTCCGACAATCGTTCGAAAATCTCGATGTGTGATACCCTTAGATAAAAGTGTCACCACACTAATAAAGCTGATATTTCCACAGAAATTCGAACCAGTACCTGTGGATCAAACGAAATATGGCAAATTTTACAACGCAGACAGCTACATAGTTTTGAAGGTAAGGAGTTATTAGTTTCACTATTAGATTCACATATTGTTCACGACATGTCGCCACGGTGTCGTTATTATTACAAAGGATAGCATTTGTTATAAAGCATTTTAATGGTAACATCCCAGATAGCAATTGGAACTCAAACCAGGCGTTCGCCAAATTTTCCGTGCAAGTAGTTGAGGCAAGTGTCATTTAGACTTTCCAGTTACCTCGCGACAAACATACAATGTTGTCATAACGTAGTGTTTCGGGCTGGAATTATTAAGGTATGACATTCTATCGTCGTACCTGAAAGCAATTGTGTGGCAATACAAAAAATTATGTACTTACTAAAATTTAAGCAAAAACTTGATACCTACTACAAATTATAAGACTGCAGCAAGCAGTATTGTCAAAAACGCAAGGGATCTCAATTTTTCTAACTACGAAACAATGATATTTGGTATCCTGATTCTTTATTTCATTAACTTTATTTTGACAGTTGCGGTACACGGTTGGTTAACATTTGTGACAAAAAAAAAGCATCAAAGAAACCTCTTTTAAAACAGAGATTTACATTTTTCGGAGCAACGGGACAGATTTATATTTCTAAATTTTCTGTATAGTTTACTTTAAACATATTCCTCAGAATTACAGTTGGATTTTTTAAAATTGATTAAAGTTTTTAAAATAAACGAAAATAACTGTTTTTTCGTATTTTTCGTAAGCTAGAGCGCACGTTTGCATAGAACAGAAAGTCTATTTTAGATTAAATTATTGTTTATCAATGCGTCGCCTTAATCATTAAATGTCTAAAAATAGCCTCGTTATGTCTGACTTCGCAACTTACAATAAAAGAAAAATCGGGTATGCAGCAATCTTACATGCTGTCTGGGATGCTAGCAGCTTTACACTGACTCCACATTGCCAATTTATGCATAATCCTTACAATGAATCTTCTATTATTAGACAACAGGCGAGAACAACTAACGCTATCTTATGATGCTCAAATGTCTGAAACTATTAGATTATCATTATATCTATATATATTATCTAATAAATTAGAGTGGTAGAGCCATGCTGCATCGCAGCACGAATTGCGCCGGCTCAGTCGGTAAAATACCACCCTCTCACAGAATATCGGCTCTTTGGGATGCTAGTAGCTCTCCACTGACTTCTCATTGCCATATTATGCATAACCATTATATCTAATCATTTAATATTACAGACAACAGGTGAGAATAACTCAACGCTGTCTTACGATGCCCACTTCTGGTTAGGAAGCAAAACTACTCAAGATAAGATGGGTTCTGCTGCAATTTGGACGGTCACACTCGACGACATGCTGGGCGGTAGAGCCGTCCATCACAGAGAAGTCCAAGGACACGAATCCAGCAATTTCTTAGGATATTTCAAGCCTGGTAAGTGTTATAAGATTTAAAGACATTCACACATGTTCGATTTCAGGTGTATTGTATCTTAATAAACCTTTGGAAAAATGATGTTAAAAAAATGATACCTGGCTGAGTTCCTTCTCGGTTCTTCTCAGTGTCCAGGTTTTTTCTTTGGACCGAACTAAAGTAGATTTGACGTTCAAAAATACTTTGTAATTGGGTGAACTTAAATGTGGGTGGTTTTCGCGGATGTTAGCGTGGTTCACGCATGTTCCCCGATCGAAGTCGGTATTTTGTACCGCGACAAAGGGTTCGCGTTTCGTTCACGACGCGTTCACGCGTACGCATCCACATTCACGAGCCGTGTCAGTTCACCGTTGACCGTTACGAACGGATATATTCCTATTTTATGTCTGAGACACGCAGAAACTGGCAGAAACATGGGTTTCTTATTTTGTATGTTCAAATAGTTATATGTTGCCACAACAAACAAAGTAACTGCAGGAACAGTTTTGACATCCATTCCGTGACAGGTTTCACGCACGTCTATGAAACTCATGAATGTAGAGAAGCATATTTTGATTCACGGTTCACGGCACGAATTCACGCCGCGAATTCGCACAAGTGTAGAGCCGCCACAAGTGGTTTGGCCAGTATTCACAAAAATAAAAATGTCATGTCCGGATGTCTAGCGTTGTACTGTGACCTTCCTTAGTCAAACATATTAGTGAAACTCGGTCAACCAAAAAGGGCACCTTAAGAAAACGCTCTTAGAGCAAATGCTCTGTTGATTGTACCAGTTCAACCCAAGGGACGCGCGCCAATAATAAATAAGACGTGATAGGACTTAACGTGATTTATAATATAATTGATTACAATTTGCAAATTAGACGTGAGTACGCATCCTGCTCCTTCCATTGATGGCGTCGCTATGTTGGCTGCTGAGTGCGGGCGACGGATCAGCGGCATGCAGCGTCCCCGCCGTCGCCGCGACTACTGTCCGCTTGTACTTTGCGTCAGCAATACTTTATCCGAGTTGATAACCCTCGTCATTTTCGATTGGACTGTTGGCGTGGTGGTGGAGCATCTGCCTTTCAAACCCCGCGGGGTTATTACCTAAAAATTTGCAGACAGCGCCATCCACGCGATCACTACGCGTCCGGTGACTAATTGTAATAAAAAATTGGTATCATACATGACGATTGCATATCTATTATTCTATGACCATAAAATACACTTTTCATGGTTGATTTAGCGACACTATACAAATTACATTACCCAAATTCTCGATTTGACAGCAGATATCGCGGGATATTGGCTGTCGCATGCTGTCTTCAAGTTACATAATATGCGTGCCGTATTCTGAGTGTTACAGGGAGCTTCTCCCCAGTTCGTTGTATGGTACCCATAGTACTGTACAACGAACTGGGGAGAAACTAGCTTAGTTTGGGATCACACAATCTAATTAATTGTCTGGACTATTATTACTATTTACCTTGATAACATGGCCTTAAGATAGACATAAATTATTCAGTTTTGTTTCAGCCATTAGATACTTGGAAGGTGGAACTGAATCTGGCTTCAATGAAGTGGAAACAAATGCTGGTGCAGAAAAACGTTTGTTGAAATTATCAGGCTGTGATAATATGAGGATTGAGGAGGTAAAATAAAATGACTGAGGGCTTTGTGAGTTTAAATATCGGTAAAGAGTAGTATAGATAAGTCTGGATTAGCGGTTCAAGGGTTTTCCACTTATTCAAATAGGTTTTTCGATTATCCAAATAAGTTTTCACTTATCGACGTAGGTTTTTCACTTATCCAAGTAGATTTTTCACTTATTCAAGTAGGTTTTCACTTATCCAAGATTCTCACATATAGAAATGCGGGAGCAATTTTTGTGACTTGTAGCAATATAAAAAATCTTTCTTCGCAATTGGTACTCATCAATTGTAAATAAGTTTGACAGTTGACACATATGTATGTACAGATGCTCGTAACTTTTCTAAAAGAATGCGGTACAAAAATAATGTCCCGGTACACAAAAACACTCGATTTGTTTTTGCCTTAATTATTGTGTGCAAATCTTGCTTTAAATGAGACTTAAATGACCTGCATTTTTATTCTTCCTATTTAAATTGGACTCGCTGTATATAATGTCAATAGTTTCCGAGTATAATACCATGTTATGACATACAGACAGACAGTGAGAAATTATACGGGTTTTGGTTTTACCACCTGGCTACAGAGCCCTAAAAAAGGATAAAACATGTTCTGTCCCATACGAGTCCGTAGGTTATACCTTACGTATCTAGATCCGTAGAGCGTAGTATATACAGACGCATATCGTAAATCTGACCCAACACTAGTCCTACTACTTCTAGGTACCAGCAGAAGCTTCGTCTCTTACCAAGACCCATTGCTTCATATTAGAAGCGGAGCATGATATATTCGTGCTGATGCCGGAAGGAGCTAAGGCCACGCAAAGAAGGAAAATCATCAGTGTTGCCAACCAATTGAGAGACGAAGAACATAATGGGCGAGCCACCATTGAAATAATCGGTAATAGATTTATTGACAGAAATATCAAATCGCCTTATATACTATTTAGAACTATATAAAACAAAGACGCTATTTCTATCTTGTCTGTTTGGGCGTTTAGTTGTTTTAAACTACGAAAGAGATTTTGATACAGTTTTCACTATCATTTACAGTTTCTTTCAGAAGGTTATGTATAGGTATTTTATAATAGATTATATAGTACTTACATACATATAGACATACATATCTTCACGCTGTATTACTAACGGTGTAGTCAAAGAGGACGGAGCGCCAAGAGCGTCGTGGTCCTTACATTCCAGTCCTTCCATTCCATTACATGCTCTTGACATTTTCGTCTGCTAGCACTCTGGCTATTTGATCTTCATTAGTCAGCCTTGGTCTTCCTTCGCTTCTTCTACCACCCGCTTTCGCTCTAAGTGCCCGAACCATCCAAGCATTCCTTTCTTCATTTTTACTATTGTAAAAACTATCTTCAACTAAACTATCGTACAACTGCGTCATACTGCGTATTTCTTCATTGTTTATCCTCTCCGCAAAAGTGACACCGCACATATTTCTGAGAGATCGCAACTCTACTGCATTTATCATACTTTCACATGATTTCGGGCATATCCAGGCCTCGCTACCGTACTATGAAAGTGACACCAACACCGCATTGTTGATGGTCATTTTGACTGTTTTAGATATATTCACACTGCTTATTAATGCGGACAGAGCAACGTTCACTTTACTGCCAGCTGCTACCCGTCCCTCCACATCCAACTCACATCTTCCATCCCTCGAAAATGCACTCCCCAGATATACAATTTTGTTCACTTGTTCGAGACATTTTCCATTTACCCATATTTCACACTTTGTTTGACATATTCCCTTTCAAACACCAGTACCTTAGTTTTATTCACATTTATATTCAATCCTTTCGCTTCACAGTCTTCTTTCAGGCACGTAACTAGTGTCTGCAACTCCGCTTTTGATGGTGCTATAAGCACAGCATCGTTAGCGTATAATAGGCAGTTTACGACTGTACATACTACCTTTCAATGTCTGCAGGGAACTATCCTAATAAAGCACGAACAGCCAGGTAGAGCCAGGCATCAAGCAGCCCTGTCTGATGCCTGAACAGACTTCGAACCAGGGCGACAAGTCACCATCTATCCTTACACAAGTTCTGTGGCTTTGATATAATGACCTCACAGCCTGCAGTAAAGGGCTCTCCACGCCGTATTCAGGCAGAAGATTCCACAATTTCTCTACTCTATCGAATGCTTTTTCAAGATCCATGAAAGCGCAGAAAACTTTGCGACTTATGGCCAGAAAGTCCCCCCGAGACGAAAATCTGATCGATACACAAATATCTTTCAGAAATGCCTTTCATACGTTCAGTCAATACCTTGGCATAGACTTTACTTGCTAAACTGACCAAGCCTTATAGCACGCGCAGTCTAAATGGGAAGGGAACATTTCCCTTTATAGAGAGCCATTATGACTACGGCGCGCAAGTCCTCCGGAACCTCTTCTCCCAGCTAAGATTACACAGGTTATAGAATGTATCCCAGACTCTAGGACCACCATACTTGATCATCTCAGCAGTCACCTCATCATTTCCCGCAGCCTTTTCACGTTTCAGACTTCTTATCGCTTTCTCAATCTCTTTCATACTAATGACTTCCTCTAGCTCTTGACCCGAGTGTGGCGATTTGTAAGGATCGCTCTAAGTGTCAGAGGCACTTTCACGTAGTTCTCTATAATAATCACTCTATCGCTACAGAACATCTTTTTTGTCTGTTAGCAGATAACGTTGTTTTAAACGTACTTTATTCATTCGGCAAGGTGTCGGACCACTTCGGTACTTACGTACTTCTTTCCAAAATAATTTGGAATTTTCGTCGAAGTTGTCCGACATCTTGTTTTCGTCTAACACCCTACACAAAGGTTTAGGGTGCTTGAAAGCAAACTTCTCTTTCAATAGTGACTTCGTTTCTGCTTTCCGTAGCTTATATCACACTTTCATCAAATCCTTCATACTACAGCTAATTTTGACAGCAAGGTAGTCTCGCCACACTTTCTTCTTCTTGTACATAAACTCTTTCACCTCATCATTCCACCACACATCACGCTTTTTACCATTCCCAATCATGTTCGTTCCACACACTTCTTTCGCAACCTCGATCATATATCTCTAAGGTTCTGCCAACATTCTACAACATCCTTGCTCGTCACATTCAATCTATCGTCAAATTTATCGGATACTATCCTTTCATATTAATTTCTGGTGGTCGCCTCTTGCAGTTTCCAGCTCTTGATTTGACAGATGGCGGCAGGTTTGGACGCTACGCGACATTACCATGCTGCAAACAGACCCCTTATTCTAGTTAGCACTAGATAGTGGTCCGTTCCAGATCGGCTCCTCTGTGCGCTTTCGTGTCCATAACCTGCTTTTTGAGCCGGCTGTCCACCAGAAATAAATCAATCATACTCCTTTCATTCTTCCTTTCCCGCGTATACTGATGAATCCTTTTATGATTAAATAATGTATTAGCAACAAAAAGATCCCTTTCCATACACACTCCTAACACAATCCTACCAGTATAATTCACTGTCTTATCTCCATACGTATCTGGGACAGATTTAAATCTTGTTCGAGCTGTCCCGACTCATCCATTCATATCTCCACACACTATAAGTTGTACACTTTTATCTCATTCTCTTCAACCATCGCTAGAACATTCCTAAAATTCTCCCAAAACTGCTCTATCTCGCTCAAACCCACAGAAGACTCTGGGGTATACACCACCAAAACAAAAATCCTCGTCAACCCTGTTTTGTGACGCACCCAGAGCAGTCTCGGGTTTACACACTAAGACACCGACCCCTTGGCATTCCCTTTCTTCTTGTAGTACCCCTGACCACAAAGCGATGCCCCCTCCACTCAAGTCGGAAAATTCACTGCCCTTTCGCTTGGTCTCATTCAAATATAACGCATCCAATCTTTATTCCATACCATCAATCACTTCATTCATTTTGTTTTTAATCCCACCTCTCACTTTCTACGCAGCTATTCTGCACTCCTCCCTCTACGTCCCGCCGCGAGGTGCACAGCGTGTCGGGTGGCGGTCCCCAACGCCGGAATGCACTCTGCTCACACCAGCGATGACAAACCAGTGCACATCGCTTTCAGGGGCTTTTAGGGGGCACGTCGCTTATCGCTATCGTTAACGTTGTCCCGCATGGTGTGCACAGGAGAGGAATTGCAGCCCTGAAAAGGGCAGGCTGGGGTCGCGACAAGCACGCTACTTCAATTGACCCCCTATCCTCTTCGTTTTACAGTTGGTAGTATTTTTAATTTCAAGATCAAACCGTTTTACAAGAAATTATAAAGTAAGCAATTTACTGAGGGCTCGTGAACGCGTGCGCAAAAGGATTGTCTTCAAGACTCCATTTCTGACTTGGACGCAATCGTTAATCTTGAATTTAAAATCTGTTTTCAGACGAATTCTCATCAGATGAGGACGTCGCATTGTTCTTCGAAACCCTGGGATCAGGGTCTATGGATGACATCGTAGATGATAGCGCATCTGAGGTAAATTATTTATTTCATTCGATTTAAACCTATTTATTCGACAGGCTAGATTACTATTTTTTTATTTAGGTTGTTAAACAAAACTGAGAAAAATATTCCAAATACAATGACAACAGTGTTTTCGCTTTTAAACTTTAATGGTTGAAGAGAGTGGGGATATGTTCCGTCTCTGTCGCTCCTAGCGCTGTATAATGTCATTGCGACTTTGTGATGTCACAGCTGTGTCACGCTATCTGCCTCTAACTCATCCCCACTCTGTTCCCGCTGAAGTTTAAAACCCAATAACTTAGTTTTTGTCAATGAATGTCAATTAGTTTTTTCTCAGTCGTATTCAAAATGTATAATTATTTTAATAAAATGTATAAAATATACCACATTTAAGTAGTTACCTAGCATAGTATGGTCCGATTCGATCTCATTTGTTTTTAGTCCTTTCAGATAAAACGAGTGTTATAATAAGGCAATGGTTACATTATGAAACAAAATGAATTGAAAAATAGGAAAATATAAATAACAACAGATTTAATAATTCAAACTACAACTTAAGTACACAGATTGTTTAGATTTTTTTTACAACTTACTTTTTTTACAACTTAGATATTTTTAGCGTCATTATATTTTTTCGCATTAATATATTTTTACATACACACACATATTATCTTCACACTGTGTCTTTTACAATAACACTGTCGTGTGATCCTGACGGCTGACATACTGAGTATCTCTTCATTGCCTATTTTGTCCACGAAAGCAACATCGTACATATTTCTAAATGATTTCTAAAAGATAGCATTTCTACAGCATTTATCTCACTTGCTCCTGATTTCTGGCATATCTAGGCCTCACCACGGATCAATAATAAATAATCTTATTTACCTTATTTGTCAAATTACACTGAAACGAATTACTCAGATTTTAGTTAAGCCTAATTGTAATAACACGTGGAATGTGCGCTTCAATGATATTGTAGTTAAATCGATTTAGGTATTTATTTTTGAGAGATCATAGTTTAAATTCTTTTTTTCAGACTTACACTCGCGATGGAACAACCGTGTTCTTGTACAAAGTCTTGGCGGGAGACGAGTTGGATTTGGTCGCTCTTAACAAACCATATAAGCAAAAGCATTTGGCATCTGATGTGAGTATTATATTATGCTATACATATACTCAAGTGCACAGTCGTATATACATACGACCTCCATGGCGCAACGGCTAAGCGCGTCGGAAAGTAAACGGAGGTTGCGGGTTCGATTCCCACCCCGAGTCTGGTTGTTTATGTATAATATGTATTTATTTACAAAAGAAAAGTATATAAGTAGTATATCAGTTGTCTAGTACCCATAACACAAGCGCTGTGCTGCTTACTTTGGGACTAGATGGCGCTGTGTGAAATATCCCAGTATATTATTATTATCTCTAAAAATGAATTATAATTTTTTTTTTAAATTAACATAACATAACACAACATAACTTCACGCTGTATCCCCAACGGGGTAGTCAGAGAGGACTGAGCGCCAGGAGTCGCGGTCCTTACACACCTCTTTCGCTTCCTCAAATCTCATCATTCTCCTCACACATTTTCGCCTAGGCATGCGAGTGCTTTTGACATTTCCGTCTGCCAACACTCTGGCTATTTGATCTCCAAAAGTCAGCCTTGGTCTTCCTTGGCTTCTTTTATCACTCACTTTCGCTCTGAATATTTTCTTCGTCAGTCTTTCATCACTCATTCTTTCCATGTGCCCGAACCATCTAAGCATTCCTTTCTTCATTTTTACAATAACACTGTTGTGCAACCCTGTCATACTGCGAATCTCATCATTGCTTATCCTGTCAGCAAGCGTGACACCGCACATATTTCTGAGAGACCGCATCTCCACAGCATTTAACATACTTTCACTCCATTTTGGGCATATCCAGGCCTCACTACCGTACAACAAAGTTGACACCAACACCGCATAGTGGATGGCCATTTTAGCAGTGTTAGATATATTCACACTACCCACTAATGCGGACAGACCACCGTTCACTTTATTACCAGCTGCTACCCGTCTCTCCACATCCAACTCACATCTTCCATCCCTCGAAAACGCACTCCCCAGGTACACAATTTCATTCACCTGTTCTAGACATTTTCCATTTACACAAATGACACTTTTCGTTTGTACCGCTTCTCTTTCAAACACCAGAACCTTAGTTTTGTTCACATTCATTTTCAATCCTTTTGCTTCACAATCTTCTTTCATGCACGTGACTAGTGTCTGCAACTCTGCTTCTGATGGTGCTATTAGCACAGCATCGTCAGCGTACAATAGGCAGTTTACCACTGTGTCACCACATCCCATACCACTCATATTACCTTTCAATCTCTGGAGGCAACTGTCCAAATACAGCACGAATAGCCAGGCAGACATCACGCAGCCCTGTTTGACACCAGAACAGACTTCAAACCAGGGCGACATGTTACCGTCTATCCTTACACAGGCTCTGTGGTCTCGATATAATGACCTCACAGCCTGCAGTAAGGAGCCCTCCCCGCCATATTCAGGCAGAAGACTCCACAATTTCTTCCGCACTACTCTATCGAATACTTTCTCCAGATCCTTTCCTTTCCCTTTATATAGAGGTACTATGACTGCCGTGCGCCAGTCCTCTGGAACCTTTCCCTTCTGCCAACAAAGGTTGCAGAGTGCACAGAAGGCATCCCAGACCCTAGGACCACCATACTTGATCATCTCAGCAGACACCTCATCAATTCTCGCAGCCTTTCCACATTTCAAACTTCTTATCACTTTCTCAATCTCTTTCATACTAATGGCATCCTCCAGTCCCTGGCCCGAGTGTGGCAATTCATTAGAATCGCTCTCAGTATCAGAGACGGAGTCGCCACTCTCATACAGTTCTCCATAGTGATTACTCCATCGTTGCAGAACATCCTTTAAATTAACCTTTTTCCAAAACGCAACTTGCGAAGTTCACGTTTGTCTATACTATCTAGCATTTATAATCAGCTGTATTTGCGTCAAATTATCTCCGAGATGAATTGTCTAGTTGGATGTAGATATCTAGGTCAGAGGATATATAGAAAAGAAGGTTGACTCCCGCCTCATGCGTAATCGCATTCCCTACTTTCGGTCGGACACGTTGGGTTATTGCGTTAGGTGTGAGATGCGGAGAGCTTCTTGATTAGTTATATATTTATTATAAAATAATAAAAAATAATGCATACGAATAAGATTTTCATATTTTTCATATTTAATTTCTCATAGTTATATTGAAAAATGATCACTGGATTAGAATAACTAAAATTATTAGGGCATCTAAAGACAGTTTAATACGTTCGTTTATGCGATTTAAGTTTTTGTATTTGCGACGATGAATGAATTAAAGGCAAATGGAAGCGATTGTATGTTTGCGTTACGCGCGACCGCGACTGGGGCTGCAATAACTACATATTCACCCATAATATTACCGCTGTGCGCGTACAACGGCGCGTGTATATTAGCGCGCACACATACAAAACGCGTACGCTAGCTTTCTATGAAAACATCCTAATGTTATGTTTATACTCTGTCTAGGTGTTTTCTAGCTCCTCCAAGTTTTGATTAATGTCATATGACATTCGTTAAAATCTTTTAAACCTTTGAATGTGTAACGTTCGAATAAGTACATATTTCTATATATTATTTTTAGGAGGTCTATATCTTAGATACGCCAGACGCAGGTGTGTTTATTTGGCTGGGCAAAGATGTGGATTATGAAATAAAGAAGAACTACAACGATATCGCACAGAAGTACTTGGACAGCAAGGACTATCCGGCGTGGGTAAGTTTTTGTGAAAAGAATGTGGGAAAGAATTGCGTAAATTTTTTAGGTGCCCTTTTTATGGAAATCAGTTAGACTGATTTCTGATATTTGTAAGAGACTATGGTCGAAGCTTCGGGAGACCATCGAGCTGGCTGCTTCTTCCGCCAACGAATTAGTTTGTCTATTCCAAGAGGCAATGCTGCCAGTTTGCTGGGCACCAGCAATGACAGCTTTCTAAGCGGCAACTTTTAGGAAGTCTATTATTTAAGATAATGTTTTAAGTTTGTAAATATTAACGTTAAGATATGTATAATTTATTATATGTATCACGTTACATATATGAAATGTAAATGTGTGAGGAAAACGTTGAAATTTGAGGAAGCGAAATAAGTATATAAGGAGCGCGACGCTTGGCGCTCCGACCTTTCCGGCTACCCTGTTAAGGGTACAGCGTGAAGATATGTATGCATGTTATATATATACGAAATTGTTCTATAATATCATTGTTTAAATTTTGAATTTTAAAATACATGAATTATACAGATGAAGCTCATTTTCAGTTGAACGTGACTAGAGTATCAGAAGGCACTGAGAGTTCCACGTTCAGACAGTACTTCCACAACTGGGACACCATCAGTGCGACGAAATCTTCCACGAAATATGTAGTTGATGCTGGTATGTAATATAATTTGAACACATACCAAACATACCACATCTGTAACTAAAGTTCAGCTAAGCTTTTGATTATTTACAATTTGGTAGTGCGATGATATATTTGTAATAGAAGGCACCCACTACAAGTATCAAGACTAAAAGTATCATTTCATGTAGTCTTTTACAGTACAAACATAACAGTAGGATGTCTTTATAGAAAGTTAGCGTACATGGTTTGCATTGTGCGCGCACACGCACGTCGTGACACACACACAACGGGAATATGGGCGAATATGGGTATCGTAGTGCCAGTCAGTCACCTACAATAATAGTAATCTTGGCCGGAGTCGCTCGCGACGCAAACATGCGACCGCTTCCGTTTGACTTTTATTCGTTCTTCACATCGTCACAAATACGAAAATATCTAAATCGCATAAACGAACGAATTATAATGTCCTTAGTTGCCTCAATAATTTTAGTCATTCGAATACAGAGTTATTATTCTTAAACACAACTACGAGAAATTAAATTTTCTTACGTAAAACTTATTCGTGTGCATTGTTTTTCATTATTATGTACTAAATGTATAACTAAACGAGATGCTCTCCGCATCTCTCACCCAACGTAACAACCCTACGTATCCGGCCGAGATCAGGCCATTCCGTTACGCATAAGGCGGAAGTCTACCTTATTTTCTACATATACTTAGGTCTTTTCTACCCAAGACTACTTCTGGCGGTGTTGTTTTTTTTAATTATTCGAAAACACTTAGGCGTTAGGTTTTTTTAAGCTTTAATTATTTGAAAATTGTATTTTATCATTCACGCGTCCTTGACGCACTAATAAGAGTAAACTGTCAATATGTCAACGCACTACTGAATTATCAGGAATTATCGGATCAAGTATGACAATGGACCATTTGCTCTAAGAGCGTGTCCTTACAGTGTCCTTTTCTTGACCGAGTTTCTAGATTTTTACTATTACGCGTTAATAGGGAAGGTCACAGTACAACGATACACAATTGAAAAAACGATCACAGTTGTCGCATAGTGTTATGGGTTCGAAAATCGAGTTTCTAAATTTAGTAGATCTTTTAACTACATAGGGGCTTCTAATTTTTCGTGAAACGCAAAATCAGCGTTAGCGGTTCCCTATCCTCTTTTAGGAGTTCGCTAAGTCTTAGAGGATTTTGTCGAAATCGGGAATTACTGTCGGAAAATCCTCTACCTACCAATGACTCGTGAAAATCGTTTCAGCCGTTTCGGAAATATTAGCCCGGACAAACAAACAGATAGACAAAGGTTTTGAAATAGCGTGTTCGGGATTTCATTGCGTACAAATAACCATATTTCTTTTGCCGATATTTACATTATTGAAGTCGTGCAATGAGATTAAAGAAATGTATCAGCATATTAGCTGACAAACATGACAAACACACACATTTCGGGAATAATAAAACACGAGTTGACATTTTCAGATGCTGGCTATTATTCTGGTGATGCAGATGAATCTGCTGCAACAGCTTATATCATCGGAAAAAGTGCCACAGCGAGAGGATATATGCCGGACCAAGGAGAAGGCAATCTTACCGTTATAAGGTATAATTTATGAACTCTGTACCAAAATTGAAGAAAATTTAAGAAAATAATACACATGTTCGCCTAGTGCGGGGTTTGAAACATAGATAAGAGTGTATATAGTGTTCAAAGCTCGGCCAAGAATCATGGACGAAGCCATAATGAGTTGCCGATCTTTATCACCGTGTGTCAAAGGAATTTTCGAGTCTTTCTGTCTATATCATTGAGCATAACCATTAACCACGAGTAAAACAGCTATAGCACAGTACAAGTAAGCAAACAGTATTATATCTCGGCAGTGTCCTTGAGATAATTACCTACGGTCGCTCGGTACGTAAACACGTAATAGGGCTGCCGACTGGGACTGACCATTTCTCTTGGGTTACGTATTTGATAATAGGTACTATATTAAATTGGCATATTCTCTTTTCATTTTATATTATTGCAAATTTCGTAAGTTTTTATTTATAATTCTACTAGTATTTTATTTCTAGTTTTAAAAGTTTGCGAGTTAGTAAGGTGGAAATGGACAAAAAAATGCATTTTATGTTTTTTTTGTGTGCAGTATAATTAAAAATGAGCAGCAAAGTAACTAAATCATTATGATAATATATTTCCGATATAGATTAATTCAAACAACAAGTCTATGTTTTATATAAGTACCGTTTGTTTCCCAAATAAATAAATCCATACACTGAACAATATGCTTGAAAACTTGATGCCATAATATTTCATCAGTAAATGCGCAGGAGCGTCTCACACCGTCCGACGACAACCGCGGCGCCACAGATAATACATATAATATATTTGGCGCGGCGCACTCGCGACTGTTGTATGCCGAGAAATGCCGAGATTTCGAGGAACGTCGTCTGGGAGCGTTTGTATGAAGATAGGTTACTGTTTGCTTACTTGTACTGTGGCTATAGTAAGTTTGATCTCGCACTGTCGATGTAATTCGTGTCAGCTCATGACCGGCCCGACGGACAGTCAAAACATTGCAGTAATAAAATAACATATAATAATAATAATATGTATACTGGGACATTTCACACAGCGCTGTCTAGTCCCAAAGTAAGCAGCACAGCGCTTGTGTTATGGGTACTAGACAACTGATATACTACTTATATACTTTTCTTTTGTAAACAAATACATATTATACATAAACACCCAGACTCAGGGCGGGAATCGAACCCGCAACTCCCATTTACTTTCCGACGTATTTAGCCGTTGCGCCACGGTCGTCATACAGCTACCTACTGAAATTAATTTTTCGCAAAATACTCGTAAATCTTGAGTGTTTTGACTATTAGTATTCACAAAAATAAAAATATGTCATGTTCAGCTGTGTATCGCTGTTCTGTGACCCTTCCAGTCATGCACATTAGTATAAGTCTAGAACACACAATCAATTTGCCTGTATCTAGAATCTCATACCAACAAAAAGGTAAAAAGAAAAGCTGCTGAGTATCACTGTACATATACTATGTGTATCAGGGTTGCCAGTAGAACCAACTTATTTTCTACCGCTGGGTCCTTAAAATTATATAAAATCATATCATACGAACTGTTAAAACTGTTGAGCAATAGACTGTTGCAAAGACAATGTTTCTTGACAATTTGATTAACCTTTGAATAGGAAAAAAACTAAATAATTATTTGTAATAAGCGATCAATGCAATCTCAAGGAAAAATTCAGAACTTTGGCGATAAAATTTAAATTTGAAGTTTTTCTTTTTTTTTTTCAAATTTCTATAAAGACGACCTCGATGGTGCAGTGATTTAGACGTTAAACCCAAGCGCGAAAGGTTCCGGGTTCGATTCCCGGTCGGGTCAATTTAGGAAAATCAGCTTTTCTAGATTGTCTGGGGTCTGGGTGTACTGGGAGACGCCCCCAGTAGTCGTCTGGTTCTCACAGCACAGGGAATACCCTAATTTTAGAACAGATGAGTGGTGTGTATTGTCTGGCGCATTCTGTCTTTGTCTCGTTCTTTTTAATAATAGTGAACTTACGGAGGAAATGTATTGTAAAAACTATGTTAAAATTCTCGCAAAGTTTACATTTGAATTTTTGTATCCAGTCATAGAAGGCATAGTCTACTATACAAATAGGATACGGAGGATAACCATATTATACACATTCTGTATCCAATTATACGATCTGGCCTTGTTGTGTATTTACTCATTATAAATAAATAAATATTTATTATTATATTTATAGGATAGCGGGTGAACAAGAAGATGTAACAGAGAAGATGCTAGCCGAGGTCTCTGTGTTTTATCAGACCGAAGTTTATGTGGTGAAGTACGGATACAGCGACGAGAATGGAGAAGACGCCTATGTCATATATTCGTGGACTGTAAGTGCGGCACGCTTATTATGTAACTTGCAGACAGCATGCGACAGCCAATATCGCGCGATATCTGCTGTCAAAATGGGAATTTGTGTTATGCAATTTGTATAGCGGCGCTAAATCTACTGCGGAAAGTGCATTTTATGGTTACAGAATAATAGATCATATATGATACCAAAATTTTATTACAATTAGTCACCGGTTATGCAGTGATCGCGTGGCCGTCGCTGTCTGCAAACTTTTAGGTAATAACCCCGCCGTATAGTGATTCCGGCATGCTTATTACTTAAGTGCAGCCAGTAAGGGATAGCCGAATCCGCACGCCTATTACGTATCTTGCAGACCGCATACGACAGCCAATATCGTGCGATATCTGATGTCAAAACGAGAATTTGTGTAATCTAATAGATGATAATTTCGTAGAACAATTAACACAGCTAACTGTTACTTCTTTCTTTAGGGTTCTGAAGCGAGTCCTGATGATAAAGAAGCTGCGTTGACCCTCGTTGGAGAGCTGGAGGACGAGGTAAGAGCTCGCGCTGTTATCACTGACGAATAGATAGGACTATATCGATAGGGCGACCATGGGACATGACTCATATCTTAAGTACACCCTATTATATTGATAAGCGGCTAATTAAGTAGAGGTCACGTCACATGATCCCTAGTCAATGAACCGCTTATTACACTATGCTATCTACTGGGTCTAGTTTAGTCTTTAACTTTAACATTAGACCAGTGGTTCCTAAGTTTTTAAGGCCATGGAACATTTATTAAATCCCTTTTTTATAGAACCCCATTACGAACTAGTAAATAAATGATACCTGCTGTAATTTAAAATAAAGTTACAAATCCTTTATTACAAATTATCGAATTAATAAATCTAAAATCGACTTTTATTGTGTCGGAACTATTATAGAATAGAAATGGTTAAGTTTTGTCAAAACGTTTGCTTAGATCAAGTTCCGCGCAAAAAATAATCTTGATGATAGTCAAAACATGCCAACGATTCAACTACAAATGTAAGAGTTGCGGTAACCTAGTGTCTTTACCTACACGGAGCCCTTGGGTTCCGCGGAACCCACTATAAGAATCACTGCACTACACTGTCGATAGAGCGAGTGCGGTTAGGTGGTTATTCACAAACGTCGGAAACAACTTTCCGTATCCGACAGGAAACTTTTCGATGAATTTGTTTATACGCGATTCACAGATCCGAAATCGTATTATATTTATCTTAATATATATAATTCTCTGTACGTGTATTTGTCACCTAACTCCTCCTTAACGGCTGGACCGATTTGGATGAAATTTTGCGTGTATTGCGTAATTTCAATGGGTTCCTGGATGGTTTGAAAACACAATTGGACCCGGTAGGTGGCGCTATATACGGTTCTAGGAAAATTTTTCATTGCGACGTTCAGAGAGGACAACGTCTGTCGGGTCCGCTAGTATTACATATATATCATATTATATATAGTCGTATTCACAAATCCAAGCCGTCGGATTAAATTTATGCTTTTCGACGATCGGCCTTTCCGCCACGGAAAGTTTCCGACGTTTGTGAATAACCCCCCAGGAGTACCTACCCGGTCTCCCTAAAAGTGGGGCCTATCGCTCTATCTACCACTCCACGCTATGTATGTATGAATGTAATAACCGCATGACTTACAAATCTCCAGAAGTTAGATGTAGAATCATGTTTTTAAAATATCATACAATATCTTCTATTCAAGTCTAACTCACCATTATCTATTTTTTTTTTCAGTTGGAAGGTATCCCAACTATCGTGAAAGTACCTCAAGGGAAGGAACCTAAGCATTTTCTCAATATCTTCAAAGGTCTGTCTCCTTGAATCTCGTTTTCGATTCAAAATTATTTCGAGTGAACCAATGAATATTTCCTTTATATAGCAGGTGCGGAACACTGTAGCCTTGTTAATAGGGCTCCGTACCTCATAGAGAAATACGGGTCCCTTATGAGATCACTCGTGCGTCTGTTTTGTAAGCATGGGTAACTCAGCAAAATGCCTTGCGACAATTCTGTAACTCAGCGCATCTCAACTGCGCTGAGTCGCGCACCCAATTTTGAGTTAATTCAAAATTACACATCAAAAAGTTTTTATTAAAAAAAATTAAACCGCCTTCAAAAAAAACACTGAAGAGTATAAAATAACTATTCTTTACTAATCAAAACTCAAGTACAATTAAAATAACTTTATAAATACGAAACATACCTATATAATTAAATTGAAGGTGGTTTAATTTTTTTTTAATAAAAATTTTTTATTTCTCCCTTTTGAGTGATATTGACCTAAATAAATATCTAGGGCAGGTCTGCAATTAACTTCATTCTAATTCCGGAACGCAACGATATACAAGAGAATCGTCAATATAAATAAAGGTTATAACCAGGTCGCGTTATCTAGTGTATCTTCGAAGTCTAAGCTCCAATACCAGTGAAATTTAAATGGTACTTTCTCTGAAGTATAAGCTACCAAACGAAAAAAGAATTTTTGAAATCGGTTCATAAATGACGGAGTTATGAGGTAACAAACATACAAAAAAAAACAACATACAGACGAATTGAGAACCTCCTCCTTTTTTTGAAGTCGGTTAAAAATGATATGCGCCGAGTGGTAACCGCATCCTGCGCTTTCTATGCCGCGCCTAGTTACTTTTAGCGCAGGCAACGTATTATGTATTATGCGCTAAAGTTTGTTATGCGCCAATACATTTGGATTAAGTGAGTCGACACATCTGGCACAATGAACGGAGTTAGCGCAATTGCGTGGCGTTGCGCAATGCTACTCACGTCTACTGTTTTGTCACAGTCGAAACCAATCGAAACAATTCGATGTTCGGTTTCGAACATTTAGATTGGCCACAAAAATATGCTTTTTATGTATAAGGCACTTCCCCTATTCAAATACTGTTTTTTTGCTAGTTTTTGAGGCTATCTTCTCGTTATTTGAAAATATATAAAAAGTAATAAAAATATTGTAATAATCTTCGACATTTTAACAACAGTTTTGCCGTCTCATATTTTTCAGTTATATATAAAATACATATAAAATCTGTATTCAAAAGAAAGCCTCAAAATTAGATATACATGCATCTATTCCATAAATAGAAGTTATATTTAGTTGCGATATACACTAATATCCGCTCTCACAATCAATCCGCCGCCGGAGAGCCGGGGCCCGGAGGAGGGCCTTTGACACCCTTCTCCCCCCCACCTAGGGGCTCGGGGGTGACGTTCGGGGGAGCGTCACCCCCACCCTAATAGCCCCGGGAGGGCGCGCGCGGTGTTTCCGCGCACCTCCCACGCAGTACATAAGTAGGGCAGGAGCGGCTCCACCCTCCTGCCCATAACGGGATGAGCCCGGCGCAT
Source organism: Zeuzera pyrina (assembly GCA_907165235.1). Taxonomy (NCBI): domain Eukaryota; kingdom Metazoa; phylum Arthropoda; class Insecta; order Lepidoptera; family Cossidae; genus Zeuzera; species Zeuzera pyrina. The sequence continues at coordinate 4,654,777 of OU015647.1, forward strand.
CAAACGCGCTGGGCATCGCCGTCGGGGTCGCGGAAGAATAAAAAACTGTACCCGTTGCCCCGGCATCAGGCGTCCCGGAGGAACACCGTCAGGTTTTAGTGGGTAGCCCGGCATTGCACATTTACAGCCGTGGAGTCCCACATATCCCCCCGCCTCCCCCAGGCGGGAAGAAATGCATAAAGCATTTCCTGACGCAAAAAAAAATAAAAAATACACTGATATATAGATAATGTTATGATATAAAACTTGACCATTTTAATTTTTTCAAAAGACCTTTTTTTCATAAGTAGAATCAATAATTACTAGATTACATGAAGATTTTTTCGAATTCTAGTATGAGGTGTTCTATACGTTTGCCTGCTTGCCTGGGGGAGCGCCTTAATACTTACTATTAAATATTTTCAGGGAACTTGGCCATACTCTACGGAAGCAAAGAAGATGATTATAAGCGCGAAAATTCCAAGAAAACTTATGACGACGATAACATTCGTTTATTTAGGGTAAGAGCTCAACAATTACAAAGGTTCATTTACATCTGCAGACAACAAATGTGGCAGACACGAAATAGCACAGACATAAACAGACCGTGCAAGATAACTCGAGACCTCTACCCGATGACGCGATGTTATTGTTTATAATTTTATAAACAACTAGCAAACCCGGCCCGTTTCACTGGGTGTAAAAAACAAAAAAAAAATTCTACTGATTAGATCGCTACCAAACTTAACAGGAACACCCGCTAGGCCAATCTGAAGATTCCCTGAAAATTTCATCGAAATTGGTCCAGCCGTTTCGGAGTCCATAAGGAACATACATACATACACACATACATACATCGCCTTTTATATATATAGACTATCAAACCCGACCCGTTTCACTGGGCGTTAGTTGAAGTTAAAATAAATGAGACAGTTTTTATAATTATTTTGATACTGCAAAAAAAAAAAACAAAAAAAAAAATTCTACTGATCCGATCGCTACCAAACTTTACAGGAACACCCGCTAGGCCAATCTGAAGATTCCCTGAAAATTTCATCGAAATCGGTCCAGCCGTTTCGGAGTCCATAAGGAACATACATACATACATATATCGCCTTTTATATATATAGATAGATAGATAACGTGATACATAGTGTTAGCATATGTCAAATAACCATTATATAACCTACCTATAAAATAATATTGTTGCCAAGTCGATATAATTATTATTGTATTGTATAACCTACCCACATATAAAATAATATTGTTGTCGATGTAATGTAGGCTGTTTGTGCGCACGTGTTATATTATTGTAAAGAAGGGATATTTGTTCCTATAAAAGACCGATATCACGAGCGCACCGGTAGTATCTCCTGAGCTTTTAATAATAATGTTATTATTTTTTTGTAACTAATTAATCTGTGCTATAGGTACGCCGTGCACGCAAGAAAAATATCCAGCAAATTATTTTTAATTTGAAACAAAAATTTTATTGGGTATTTTTTGTGCATGATACAAACATGCAATAATGACGTCGCGTCATGGTTCGGTCTCATGTTATTGTGCACGGGTAGTAATTAGTAATTACATATATACATAAGGGTGTATTTACATTTACCGCATATGAGTGTAGCGTGTCCGTGCAGACGCCGACTGGCAAGGGCCAGCATTATCGGAAAGAAATTTTTGGCCAGCGCGTGTCTAGACATTACGGCACGGTATTTATTATTTTTATTTGTTTCTTAAGGCATTGGCAACAAGGCCATCAGCCTCTGCGCGGTATGATGACGTATATGCACAGATAACGTAATTATGGACGCGTTATCGTCTGTCTGAGCCTTGTCTGGACAGGACCTAGCCTATTTTTTAAAATTCCAAGTGAACGAAGTTGCCAGCAATAAACTGCTTGTATAATGATAATTACTTAATATATTTCCAGGTGGAAGGCACTGAGTTGGGTGTAGATATGCGAGCCGTGCAAGTTCCTGAAACAGCAGATATCTTGGAGGATGATGATGTGTTTGTGTTGGAAACACAAAACGCAGTTTATGTCAGGAACGGGAAGGTACGTTACGTTACGTTATACATATAAGTATAATCGAATTTATTTTAAATATGTTTATTTGCAAGAGCGTAGTCGAAAGGAAAACCACGCGATCGAAATCGTGGTCCTAGTTCTTTATAATAAATAATTAAACTAATAAAACTAACTTAAACTAATGTACATTTTTTTTTAAATTTCAATCGTTGTGTGGCCACACAACACTGCGATTCCCTTCTCGCAGTCTAGTGTGGAAGAAGATTTATTTTACAATTTTTTTAGGAATCCGACTCTAAAGAGAATGAAGCTGCGTTGAAATACGCGAAGTTAGTAATAGGGGAAGACAAGGAAATAAGCGTAATCGAGCAGGGAGATGAACCCGATGAATTTTGGGACGCCTTGGGTACGTGTTTTTGCTGGAGAGAAAACCGTTAACACTAATTTTTTTTACAAAACAGTAAGGAATATATTCATAGAAATAAGTGAGGAAACAATTCACCTTTGTCACTTTGACGGCCTGTGTTTGTTAAACTGGCCTTTGCAGTCTAAAATACTGCATTCTACCATCACATACAAAAGAGTCTATTTCAAATATATTTACAAAAATTTTTACATTAATTTTGCACTTATACAGTTCAAAAATAATTCAAAAATTTAAAAGTACTAATGAACAAAGATTTGATTAGTTCTTGCCTGTCAAATTTCTTCATAATTCGCGCAGGTAATGTTCTGTAAATAATTTGTATAAGTTCTGATTTCAGGCGGTATTCCTGAAGAGAAGGAGGACGCGTCGGCCTGGCGGTTGACTGTGAACCGACGAATAACCACACCGAAGACATTAACCGCTGTCACCGTTAGTGTTACGGGAAGGTTGATATTTGAAGAACTTTCGGAGGATTATTCTCAACAGGTACTGGTGATAAATATCCACTTCCTACTAATATTATAAATGCGAAAGTTTGTGATGATGGATGTATGGGTGTTTGTTACTCTCTTACGCATAAACTACTGAACGGATTTTGATGAAACTCTACAGTAATATAGCTTATACATCAGAATATTACATAGGCTATAATTTATACGCGAACGAAGTCACGTGCAAGAGCTAGTATAGTACTATTACATATCCATACTAATTGATAAAATAAGTGAACGACTTGTTTAATCCACATTATATACTTTTATTCTGAACACAACATTATACAAATTTATATGATTAGATAGATTATACGCCATCTTACACAGAGTAGAAAAACCAAAGACAAAACAATAGACTACAACCAAGACGATTACACAATGAACTAAATTATAAATGTACTATAACTAACACTAATATTACAAACGCGAAAGTCTATCTGTATGTTTGTTACGCTTTCACGGCTTAACCGCCAGACCGATTTTGATGAAAAGCACGGAGATGGATGGAACACCAGAGGACGAATACAGACTGTACGTATCTTGTAGGGTTGCTTAAGTTGGATAAATTCCGTGGAAAATTATATCTCAACACTTCTTGAACACTGATTTAGTTATTTTTATTTCGCACTCTGCGAATATTGTGGCAGGCGGAAGAGCATCTCACAGAAGAGAGAGAGAGAGAGATGCATAAAAGAACGAGATAGACATATACATAAATTAAAAAAATACTTTTTGGGCTAATGGGACTTCTACGCTGATTGCCGCCGAAAGCAGTGTTACTATTAAGCCAAAAACATAACGTAATTACAATTACGATAGGTACTCATTTCGACAGCTTCATTAATGTAGATTAATCGATTCAATTTCGCACCGAAACTTTCCAAACCAAAAGATTACATATGATTTTGCATGATGCATGCAAGCAATGTGCCCAACGGAAAATGGGGTGAGTTGACGAAAGTACTCGTAATAATTTATCGATATTCTAAGCTAAACCACAGTGCTAAACGCATCAGTACATTATCTAGCTGAGGATAATGTAAAATAGTTTGGAGTCGCACAATATAATTGGTATATACGTATAGTCTGGGGCGTTATGTTTGTTTTTATTTCCAGGACTTATCTGATGATGGAGCTTACATTTTGGACACCGGTGAAGAATTATATTTGTGGCAAGGGAAGAATATACCAATACGAGTGAAAAATGCTCGCACCCTAATTATTCAGGTTTGTAAATATTTTAGACTCGTCTTCCATGGGTGTTGTTATGGGCAGATATTATTTTCAGCTCTTTAAGCCTTTATGCTTTTATGGATTTTGTTCACTTACACGATATCTATGTACTTATGTAGTATGTAGATCGCTATGTTTCACTCAACTGAGGCTCGGGGACCACACCTAGCTCACTTTCAATTCGACGCTTGTGCAGTGAACAACTTAGCGCATTTTACTTCATTTTATATTGATAGCACTTGTGTTATTCTTTTATAATAAATAATTAAACAATTAATCCTCAATTTAATATTCGACTGAAAAATATCCCCGTTAGCTATACTAATGCAGTTGTCGAATTCATACGCACTTGTTTTACGAGTGAAAACACAAAACAAGTCGGCCTTATCTAAAATTGAATATCGTCGTGCAATCGTAAAATTTTTAACAAGAGAACAACGAACTCTGCTAGAAATTAAGATGAGATTGGATAATGTGTATCCCCATACACACCATCCAGTCGGGATCCAATCTGATCTTAATTTCTCGTGCGTGGCGGTCGTTTTAGGACCGACGATGATTTGAAAGCTGCAGTTCTAGAACATTTTGATTCTAAGGAATCTGATTATTAATATAAACGGATAGAGGTTCTTATTCCGCGTCATAATAAATGTATTGAAATTACATAGTAATTGATTACACACAACAATAAATATTTTCCATTATTCTTTCTTTACGTATTTTTATTTCTGAAATGAACTTCTCGAGCTCTTGAATTTGATCATTAAGGGATCCAATGAAAATTCCATTTTTAGGAGTACATAATAGACGACGGTTTGGATCGAACAATGGACTCGGTGATTGTAGTGTCTGTGAAGCAAGGCCGGGAGCCGAAGGTCTTCAAGAAGCTGTTCCCTGAATGGGACAGCGACATGTGGGACGTAAGTATAGAATAGACTAAGACATTTACCATTACCAGTGGAGCAATGACGCGTGGGATCCTAGATGTGTGGTATGTTAAACATACCTAAAGCTGTTAAACATGCACCATGTGTGGTAGAGCCATACTGTATTGCACCACGAATTGGGCCGGCTCGCCCGGTGAAATACCATTCTCTCACAGAATGTCAGCGTGAAATAACAGCATCTATTGCTGTTGTGTTTCGTTCGGTGAGTGAGAGTACCGGTGGACCATCACCTCCTCCTTTCCCTCTTTCCCTAAAGGCCGGCAACCCATCCGAGATTCCTCGGTTGTTGCGGGTGTCCATGGACAGCGGTAATCACTTTCCACCAGGTAACTCGCTTGTTTGCCTCCTATTTTTCATTAAAAAAAAAACAAAAAAATAGATAGCAAATTAAACTTGAACCGACCGTGCGCCTAGTTTGCTGTGCAACTGTATATCTACACTAGACTTCGTAGTGACCACGCGACAAAGATACAATGTTATCATAACAAACAGAGCACTGGTGGATTTAGGGGGGGGTCTAAGGGGCTTGAGCCCTCCCCCCCAAAGCATCGGAAATCCCTCCATGAAAAATTTTAGGATCCAAGAACGCCCTATTCATTGGGTTCAAACCCCTCCCAAACCAAAATCCTGGATCCACCACTGAAACAGTGTTCTGTGCTGGAGTTATTCAGGTATGACGCTCCATCTTTGTATCAGTAGGTAATTGTGTGGTAATACACAAAAGTGGAAACCAAAATATAAACATAAATTTGATACCTACTAAAAATTATAAGATTGCTGCAATATTGTCAAAATTTTGACATATTTGGCTCAGTAGTTTTTAATCATTAAATGTAAAAACTTGCCTCGTCATATTTAACTTTAATTTACGATGAAAGAAAAATCAAGAATGTAGCAACCTTATACTCGTATGCTATCTGGGATGTAAGTAGGCACCTAGTACCCAGATAGCATATCAGTTTCCTGTATGCTTGGTTTCTCTAATTCAAAAACTAATAATAATAAATAATTCATGATTTTAATTTATTAAAATATTACTACTGTGTCAACACATATCATACCTCTCATACTACCTTTCATTCTCTGGAGGCAACTGTGAAAATACAGCACGAACAGCCAGGCAGACATCACGCAGCCCTGTCTGACGCCTGAACAGACTTCGAACCAGGGCGACGTGTCACCTTCTATCCATACACAGGCTCTGTGGCCACTATATAATGACCTCACAACCTGCAGTGAGAATCCCCCCACGCCATACTCAGGCAGAAGACTCCACAATTTCTTTCGCACTACTCTATCGAATGCTTTTTCTAGATCCACGAAAGCGCAGAAAACTTTCTGACCTATGCCCAGAAACTTCCCCACGATAACGCGAAGCGAGAAAATCTGATCCATACAACCTCTACCGTTCCTAAAACTACCTTGCGCTTCCCACAAATATATTTCAGAAACATCTTTCATACGTTCAGTCAATACCTTGGTATAGACTTTACTTGCTAAGCTGACTACGCTGATGGCCCTATAGTACGCACAGTCCAAATGCGAACCTTTCCCTTTATAAAGAGGCACTATGATTGCGGTTCGCCAGTCCTCTGGCACCTCTCCCTTCTGCCAACAAAGGTTGCACAGTGCACAGAAGGTATCCCAGACCCTAGGACCACCATACTTGACCGTCTCAGCAGTCACCTCATCATTTCTCGCAGCCTTTCCACATTTCAGACTTCTTATCACTTTTTCGATCTCTTTCATACTAATGACATCCTCCAGTCCCTGACCCGTGTGGCAATTCATTAGAATTTCTCTCAGTATCAGAGACGGAGTCGCCACTCTCATACAGTTCTCCATAGTATTCACTCCATCGCTGCGGAACATCTTTTTTAATTGTTAGCAGGCGTTTCTTAAATATATGATATATTTAATGTTTTTGCCAGTGATTTCACGCCATGAAAAGGCGAGTTCTAAACGCCAATAAAAACAATCAATTGAAAAGTATACAATCATACCTTCCGATCGTTCAGCTTTTATTTTAAGGCACGGATACAAAAAATATTTTCATCGAATATTAACTTAGGCTAAGGGGTGGCCCGGACCCCCCCTTTTATACGTCTTAGACTCCCCCATGTTTAAGCTACAGTTACATCCGTGCTTTTGGGTCTGTGGTTTGATTGAAACGAATTAATTTCTATAATAAGGACTGTCTATATTACAAATTAATCTATTTCTCGATTTCCTGTTGCTATTAATTTTTCAACACCTTTAAGAATAGTATAATAGAAGAAGCAAACTGAAGCCTGCCCATTTTTTTGCTACTGATTTCACTATTATTCAATTGTATGTTGTACCTTTCATTTGTTTATTTCAGAATCAGACATCTTATGAAGATATCAAGAATGAAACGAAAGCTGCAAATTCAAAATGAGAGTCAAAATGAAATTATTTCTTTATATATGTAATATATTTTTTAATTGATACGCAATGCAATGAAAATAATCAATAAAGCTTAGTACATTTTTATTCAGGGGCGTACTCAGGGAAAAGGGGTGGCCGAGTCTTCCTCCGTTGTTTATATCCATAATGTGATAACTATCATTATTATTTCGGTAAAACCAAAGAAATCGCAGCGGGGTTATTACCTAAAAATTTGTAGACAGCGACATCCACGCGATGACTGCGCGACCGGTGACTAATTGTAATAAAAAATTGGTATCATGTATGACAATTGCGTATCTATTATGCTTTAACCGTAAAATGCACTTTTCGCGGTAGATTTAGCGCTACTATGCAAATTACATTACACACATTCTCGTTTTAACAGCAGATATCGCGCGATATCGGCTGTCGCATGCTGACTGCAAGTTACGTAATAAGCCAGCGGAAATACTATGGAACACGCATTCATTAAAAATCTGACGCAACTCAAACCCCAATCAAATGGGCGGGACTAAAAAACTACAATCGTCGCGCTAGTTTGTCTACAGATTTCCAAATTCGTTGGGTAAAACGCATAGAGCCCTGTAAAAAACACTTCAAAACCGTGTAAAAATAGTAACTAAAACTTATGTAACGAATGTATACTTCGTTACATAAGCTTCTATATGTATATATTTAACAACATATATGCACCACTGATGTGCTAAATCAGTGATATGCACTCGTTCTTACATTTTCTATGACATTCGATTTCTGTGAAGGCTTCTATGGCCCATCCAGGTTAGATATTCTAAAGTTCTGTTAGATTATTGTTTTGATATAGATAAACGGATACCCTATTTTCACTACTTAAAATAGACCAGTCTATTATCGCCTATAAAGGCAATGTAAATAATTTTGAATTTTTTATAATTATGTTTCATACCTTTACCTGTGAAGTGAAACTGTTTTACTTTGTCAATCTTTTAAAAGCTGAGTACACTCTCGTATAATGGGGACGTTAGTGTAAAATTACGACAATGAAATGTTTAAAAAGCTATTTATTTTCATTACACCAGAAGATAAATATGATGTGAAATGAAGTCTTAAGTTCTAATTTTATATTTTAATATATTGTGTGATTTACAATAATATTTTGTGTTATTAATATCCTGACCCATGTAAAATGAAGCATTTTAACTAGCTCGATCTTTAGGGAAAGTCTCACACAGACAGTTCAAAATTACACGAAATCGCTTATTGAGTGAGATTATAAGGAGAAACGGAAATCTAATAAGTTCATTCAATATGCGCCATCTGTTGAGTCTATTACAATTAATTTTCTCACAATACAACCAGAAAACTTGAGTTTTGATGTAGTCTTACATCTTATCAATATTAATATACTGGGTGATTAAAGAGGAGGTTAACTGGTTACACGAACTAGACCATGCCACTCCGCATTATTTATACAACTACTGAATCTTTTAACATGGCAGAGAATATAACATCTTTTTATAGAAAAATTATAACAAAACTATAGATGTTACAAACACACACAAGTTTAGAAGTCATCATTTTATAAAGAATTTTACTATTCATTTTGCCAATTTTATTATATTGAGTTATTAATCTAATGTAGTTATTGTAAGATTAAAAATATATGTTCCATGTGTAACACAAATCAAATTGTTTATCCTTTCTGTTCATAATCGTTATCTGTGTAATTTGTAATCTCTGTATGTCTCCAGCCTATTGTGTTCCCAAACAAAATATGTATACTCTCTGTGTTTTTTAAAATTGTGATACATATTGGTAATTAAATGTGTTCATTGACTACGATGGTTTTTTGCGTTCCAATTATATATAAATTTCAAATTAAGAGGTTATGGGCCATCAAACCCGTGAAAATTGAAGAAAATGGCAAAATCTCATTTTAATATAGAGCCGTTGCAAAAGGAAAACTACGCCACGTGGTCAGTGCGAGCCCAAGCCGTGCTTATTAAAAATGGGTTAAGAGAATATGTATCGGAAATAAAAAGAAAGCCTGAAGGCGATGCAAATGCTATTGTAGAATACGAAAAATACGACTTACTTGCGCGATCAGAAATTTTATTGCTAATATCTCAAACAAAAGATTCCGATATGTCAACATATTTATGTGAGGAAAATGAACAGGAGTGGGAAACAGCCGTAAGAACAGAAATAAAAGCACATCTAAAGAATAATACTTGGAAAATAGTCAAAAAAGAAGGAAATAATGTAGTTACATGCAAAATGATACTAAAAGAAAAAATAGGAGCAGATGGAAAAGTGGAACGAAAAAAGGCCAGGCTTGTTGCTCGAGGTTTCACACAAGTACCTGGAATAGATTTCAATGAAACATTTGCAACTGTATCAAAAGTAAGTTCTGTTAGAACACTGCTTGCTGTAGCTATGGAAAAGAATTTAAAACTAAATCAATTAGATGTGACAACTGCTTATTTAAATGGAGAAGTAAAAGAAAATTTGTTAATGGAATTGCCAAAAAACTTAGAAAAATATCTCTATGATATAATGCTAGAGGAAAAGTTAAAAGAAAATAAAACTATATTTCAAAGGGCAAGACAAATGCTTACAGATATAAGAAAAAATGGGAAAGTAGTAAGTTACAAAAAGCAATCTATGGTCTAAAACAAGCTGGTCGTGAATGGTATGAAAAGTTAGATAATGTTCTACAAGAATTAGGTTTTGAACCATCACAAGCTGAACCGTGCATCTACAATATGTCGAAAGGGCGAGACGATAATTATCGCCATATATATTGATGACCTAATTGCTGCTTATTCATGTGAAGTATGGAATAAAGTAAAAACAGGCTTAACTAAAACATTTGAAATGCGAGACCTGGGTAAACTGAATTACTGTTTGGGCATAAACATCGAAGTAAATGAAGACTCAATTAAAGCAACCCAATCTGAATATATACAGGAACTTTTGAAGCGTTTCAAAATGGAAGATTGCAAGCATGTGAGTACTCCCATGGAGACTGGACTCAAATTAAATAAAAGTGCTACCATAAGCAAGAACCCATACCAGAATTTGATTGGAAGCCTAATGTACTTAGCCGTAGCAACAAGACCTGACATAATGTTCGCAGTGTCATATCTAAGCCAATTTAATACATCACACGATGACACACACTGGAAGTGTGCGAAACGTATACTTAGATACTTGAAAGGATCTATGGATCTTGGAATAACCTTCAGAAAAACAAGTTTGCGTTAGAAGGATTCGGAGATGCAGACTGGGCTGCCTGCAGCATCGACAGAAAGTCTTATACAGGCTACTTGCTTCAAGTATGGTGGAGCAGGCATTAGTTGGGAATCAAAAAAACAACGCACTGTTGCTTTGTCCACAGCTGAAGCGGAATATATGGCTTTGACTGAGGCGGAAAAAGAAACACTGCATTTTAAGCAACTTTTACTAGATATGGAAATACCACAAGGAAAAATAAGTATTTGGAATGACAATCAAGCTGCACAAAATTTAGCTAGAAATCCTATTACAAATTAAAGATCGAAGCATATACATGTAAGAGAACACTTCATACGAGACACAATTAAGAATAATGGTATTGAAGTGAAATACAAGAACACAACTGAATTAGAAGCGGATATCTTCACAAAAGCTTTGCCAGGACCTCAACATAATAATAATAATAGTTTTATTTCGAATTTTTCATTCATAGGTGTTAGTAACAAATGTCTTAACCTACTGTTAGTAAAAAATTTGGTACATATTTAGAAAGTAACAATAACTCAGCTGAATGGCGGACGCGGGTACGTCGGCTCGCGCACGGCGTTCAGGCTTACGCAGCGCGCCAGTTGAGACGAGTCCCAGCGCTGGGCCAACGCGCTCAGGATGCTGTTCTTGCTGCCCCGGATGCGATGTGATAAGGAGGCGGATCGCTTTCTTATTATCGCACAGAAGCAATCCGTATGTGCTTCAGCGAACATTAGCGAAGCACTACAATATCGAGGCAGGCCGAGCAGCACTCTGACCGCGTTGTTGTATTGTACACGCAGGGCGTTGTATGCCCGCTGCGTAAAGCGAACCCACAGGCTGCACGTGTACAAGGTCTGACAGAAAGCTTTAAAAAGTGTTATTAACATAAGAAGCTAACAATAATGTTAGGAATCTGTTAAACTGTGTTGATTGTGAGGGCGAGTATTGTAGCATTAAAAATATATGTTCTATGTGTAACACAAATCAAACTGTTTATCTTTTCTGTTCATAATCGTTATCTGTGTAATTTGTAATCTCTGTATGTCTCCAGTCTATTGTGTTCCCAAACAAAATGTGTGTACTCTCTGTGTGTTTTTTTCTTAAGCAGCTGTAAAATTTTGATACAATTTGGTAAATAAATGTGTTTATTGATTACAGTGGTTTTTTGCGTTCCAATTATATATAAATTTCAAATTAAGAGTTATGTTTAGCTGAAGCTACTTGACGGTAATTTAAACAATATTCTTAAACTGAAAAATTTTACAACAGAATTTTTTTTTACAAAATTATCAGTTTATAAATATTGTACGAAAGCCTTGGCAAAGTTGAACTCATTTGACCAAATATTTATTACTGTTTTCTTATATCTAAAGCTGAAAGATACAGTAGCTATCAGCGCATTAAAACATTTAATTTTATGGTACGTGATAATCTCACAATGATGAAACACATTGGTTTATAATCTGTACTAAATTATTATTTTCCAAAGCAGCTGCTATCCTCTCCTTATCTGCTAATTGTTTGTTCACTGCATGTTCAGATGCGTGCGTACCCTCCGTAACCTTCACTGTGACCTTAAACCTGCTAGGTAGTGCCCTGAGTAGCTGCACACGTATTGATAAACCTGAAATCATGTTACTAATTACAAATAAAAAATTAATAAGCAATATATGAAACGAATTTTATTATTACCAGTGTTTTATTTGGCATAAGTAATACAAGCTGGAGCTTATTGTTTTAGTTTATTATTTCTAACCTACAAAAAAGAATGCTCCATTCTGTAGAAAGTATTGCACAGAAAAAAAAAGGCAAGGGTTTAGAAACATGCTACTTCGATTGGTGGTTGGGAGAGGGGGAACCCTGCTCTAAAGGAGGGAAGGCGAGAAAATTTATAGTTTCAAAGAAAATGAGTTACAAGATGGAAAGGGCATTCATCTCCATCCCTACAATCTTCGGTTATCCCTAACAAAGCGGCAAGTTTCTAAACACAACCCAAAAAATCAATCATGAACAGATTTTAAGAGAAAATCAATAGTATTAGCTATTACAGTAGAAACATACAATTGCATTATTTCAAAAATCCGATGGTAAAATTCAAAAAATACATATTAAAGTGAAATATTAATAGAAAAAATTTCTAAAGAAACATTTGTAAAATAAGTTATTAAGCGTTTACATATTAGTGTAAATAATAGAATAATCAGACCCTGAATGCAACCCTGGTTACGAAAACTAACCTATCAAAGTAGCCATACTGCAGTGAGGAATAGTAGGAGTAAAATTAACAAACACTGTATTTTCCTTATTATCTACTGTAATATTCCCTTCTTCTATGACCCTCAACTCTTCAAGGGTAAGGGGATGTTCAGGATCATTAATATTACGAATTAAATCGAATATTTCTCGCTCGTCAAAATCGTCCACTACATCCTCGTCATGGTCTGCAGAAGTGATTTCTCTCTCTGATTCCTTCTCGTATACATGGGGATTAACGTTATCGGCGACTTTCGTCATTTTGTTGCGTATATTTCAATACAAATAAAAACAAAATCAAATCAGCGAGTCTTCTCGAAACGTTGTTGACAAGCGACACATAAATACAAGTTCTGTGATAAATACGACATTTATGTTAACGTTCAGAATGCAAGTACCATTTTGTACCTGTGATAGTAAATAGTAGTAAATTAAACATTCATCCAATATTAGAGTAATGTAAATTGTTTATTTTGATAACTATTACATACTTCATTAAATATAATGCAGTCATATTTATTACCTTACATTGCATCATGACATGACTTAAAGACAAAAAATATGTAAACAAGATTTCTCAACACCACACAACTTTTATTAATGAATCACAATAGCTATCCTTGTTAATTATAAATAAAAAGTACAAAAAGTATGTTTTCCTGTAATGAAAATTAATTTTTAAAATGAAAATATTTCTGAACGAGTGTGAGACAGTCAGAAACTTCAGATTTGTACAAATTTGACAATTTGACAACGATCAATAATTTTACATTTTCTAGTGCATTTCAACGCAGGAAGTCCAATTAGAAACATAAAAGGGGCGTAATTACTCCATTTGAAAATACTGAAGCATATTTAAAGTAAGTGTACACGGTTCCACTTAACGACACCTCTCGCTTTACATCTTATTCTAAACAATTCTATCAACATTTTTAACTTGCAAATTTCTTACGTGTTATCGGGCTATTTAACTAGTATTATTTGTTCTGTGGATTATAATATAGTAATGTCATCTTATTACATTACATTGGATCTCTATTCGCCGTTGAAATGACATGATTATATTATTTTTTCACGTAATAATTACATTATTAAAAATTGAATTTTTCGTAAAATAATAGTTAAAAACTTGTTTAAACTGACAAAAAAGTAGGTAGGTGCTATGATACTATAGGTGCTACAGTTGAATGCAAAAGTGTATTTCGTAAAACATTCCAAACCAGTAGAAAAAAATTATATCATAATTCATTCAGATATTTATAATCCATCGGTTTAACAAGCAGACACTAAACTCTGCACTTCTCAGTTTTCCACAAAAATGTTACACATCTATTACTTTTTGAATAAATACAGAAACAAATAGTTTAAAAATGGTGTATAATTATGGTTCGGCCACATAGAAAGAATGAGTGATGAAAGACTGACGAAGAAAATCTATAGAGTGAAACTGATGTGATAGCAGAAGCTAAGAAAGACCAAAGCTGACATATGAAGCTCAAATGACCAGAGATTTAGCTGACTAAAATATCAAAAGCAATATTGCAAATATTATAGTGTGTTTAATAAGTACAAGTGTGTGTGTGTGTGTGTGTCAAACCTTTAACATTTATGTAAAGTTTAACATAATTGTAACAAGATTTTACATCAAATATAGTTAGTCATAAGTCAACAGTTGTCTCATTCACTCGCTCCCCAGTATCATCCTTATAGTATACCTAGGCGAAAATGTGTGAGGAGAATGATGAGATTTGACAAATCGAAGGAAATGTGTAAGGACCGCGACGCTTGGTGCTTTGTCCTCTCTAAGTACCACATTTGGGGTACAGTGTGAAGATATGTATGTATATACAGATACGTAGATATTATCAGGACTTAAAATAAATTCTCGCTATTTTTTGACAAAATAAATACTTTATTTAAAATATAAGGTAAAAAAACATTTAACTCAAAGTATTGCCCATCACTAGAGACCACTTTCTCTCATCTTTGTGGCAGCATATAAATTCCATGTCAGAAAAACAATATGTTTTTAGAGGCTATCCAAGAATCGACTCATTTTTTGGTATCTTCATAAGAATAGTTGCGCTGCTCAGCCAGTTTATGTGCTATCGAACAGAACAAGTGGTAATGGGAAGGGGTTATGTCCGTTTAAGCGTTCACAAGTAGGTTTTCACTGGTTTTGCAACATGTGGCCGAGCGTTGTCATGTAAACAAAATCACGTTGTCATGTCATGCTCACATAGAGCCACGCATATAGAGCCATGACTCATATAGTGGCCGTGTCTTGCTTTTAGGGCTTGGCTCAAAGGCATCAATTGAAGTTTATAGCGATCTCCCGTGATAGTCTCATTCGGTTTGAACAGCTCATAATAAATTACATCTTGCTGATCCCACCAAATGCAGAGAAGAAGGTTCGAACCATGGATATGATGTCGATGTATGGCCGGGGTTACCCCATGATATTCTACGCTTTGGATTGTCGTACAGCATCCCCTTTTCATCGCCAATTACGATAAAGCCCTTCCTTTTCTGTCATCGAAGCAGTAGTTCACATGTGAGAAAACGCGTTCGATATGTCCAACTTATGTCCTTGGTTTTGGATCATTCCTAACACTTTCAAAGGTTTTAAAACTGTTGACTCATCTACTTGTAATGATTTTCCAAGTTCAGCGTCTGACATGGGTCTTGATCAAGTAATTCCTCCAATTCTTTGTCTTCAAACTCTTTCAGTGCGCCAGAACATTCTTTAGCCTCAAGTTCAAAACTTTTTGAAGCGTCAAACACAGTCTCTGCATGTCAAGATTATTTAGGCATCTAAGGATTCGTTCTTAAAATGTTCGTTCGTAATTAAAAGTAAACTGAAGCAGTCGCATGTTGGTGTCGTTTGCGACTCCGACTGGCGCAACAATAATTGCCCATATTCGCCCAAAATATTGCCGTTATGTGCGTACCACGGCGCGTGCATATTAGGGCGCAGAAGCTAGCGTACGCGCTTTCTATGAAGACATCCTACTGTTATGTATAATGTGGTGCTACAGTAGAATACTATTTATTTTGTTTATTTATTTTTACTCACATTACTTTTACAGGATTTATCCCAATACAGTAATGTCAACATTTCTACGATTTCAATTTTATTTTATTATACTTAGAGTATAGCAACAAAATATTTGTTGCACCACTACTATGAAGAAATATTTAAATTATTTAATAGGATTACCTATGAGAAAATGTGTGACGAAAATGACGAGATTTGGGGAGGCGAAAGAAGCATGTAAGGACTGCAGCTTGGCGCTCCGTTCGCTCTGACTACCATTAGGTGTACATCGTGAGGATATATATGTATGAATTAATATAGGATTTATTGACTCTTAAACTTGAAGTACAAATACAAGTAGTGGGATAAGCTAGAGAAAGATATACATAAGAGTGAAAAAGACCTTACTATTTGATTTTCAAATTAAGTAACTCTTTATTTTTCACAGTATATAAAAAAATTAAATTCACATGGAAAAAGTCCCAGGAAATATCTAGTATACATAAATAATTTTCAGTAGAAACCATGGCTGCGGACCCATGGGTAGTCCAGCCACATGAGCACGCCAAATTCGCCGAGCACTTCAGGAACCTGGGACCCATGAATGGCACCCTTACTGGTGAACAAGCTAAGAAATTTATGCTACAGGTATCTTAAAATTATATGTATTATTCATCATCAGTACACCCAAAGAAAACTCAATGTGTTTATATAGACAGCGAATGAGCGAGGCAATCCAGTGATGATACAGAGTTATTAAAATAAGCATAAGCATAATTACTGTAACTGGCCCGCTTGGGATGCATTTTTTCTTTATTTAATTGGTTTATTTATCTGTGATTACAGGTTGTAGATATAGATAGATGTCAAATACAAATAAAACAGTCCTCTGTAATCCGCCAAGAGCATACAGACGGAAAAATAAAACAAAGTCATGCACAATAGATAAAGCCAATAATACGAAAACTGTCACAATGAATAGATAGAATAGACTATGTTATACTTAATGTCGCACTATTGTATCAAATTAAAAAAAAATAAACAATATGAAAATTAACGTCAATAAATGTATGTATCATCATATATGTATGTACCTAGTACCTATATGTACATCATTAATCTTATTCAGATTATTATGTAATTATGGAAGTACCAATATTTGTGTGCCTTCTCAATAAGCAGGTTTTGTTTTTGAATCGAACCTAGATTTGACATTCAAGAACACCTTGCAATTGAGTTTATTTCAATGAATTGATTTGACTTTGATTCCAGTCCCAACTGCCTCCTCCGGTCCTGGGCCAGATCTGGTCGCTGGCAGACACGAATGCTGATGGGAAGCTGGACCTCAAGGAGTTCTCTATCGCTTGCAAGGTAGGATAAGGATATGGATCATATTTCGATACATAATTTTATCAGTGTTCTATATCAAAATATTATAAATAGTCCCGCTGGTCACATACGTATGATAGTGATACCAATTTAAGACAATCATCGCGCGACTGTGGCGCAGCTATCGCTGTCTGGAGTTCTTTGCGTGATAACTCAGCGGTATTCGTAGGCTTTTAACGGCGCAGATTTGGCACGAAGTATGTAGAATTGCAGGCAGCGCAGGATCGGTCTTTGGGGGAGGCCTTTGTCCAGCAGTGGATTTTTTTCGGCTGATATGATGATGATGTAGAATTGGTACTATACTACGCCGAATATCTGCGCGGGTCGGTAACGATAAGCGCCGATAGATAAGCATCGATTGTCTCCTTTCTATTTGAACGCAAAGGTAATTGACAATGTTAGTGATGTCTTTAACACATAAATTAGTGTTGGCAAATAACGACTTATGCCTAATAAATCCGACAACAATTGTAATTTTATGTTTCAGATAATAAATTTGAAATTACACGGTATCGAAATACCGAAAGCCTTGCCGCCGTCTTTGCTTGCCTCGCTCAGTCCTACAGGTAACAAGCAATTGTATCAAAATGCTGTAAAAACTCTTTGTTTATATCTATACATATGTGTGACTATTGTTAGATCATTGTTAACTCATTGCACATTTCACACATATCTTAACGCTGTATCCATATAATATATATGCCTGTATAATAATACTAGAGCGACAAACATAGAGATTAAATACATTGTGAAATGTAATGTGTATGTAAAAGAATGAGTGATGAAAGAGTGACGAAGAAAATCTACAGACCCAAAGTCAGTGGTAAAAGAAGCCAAGGAAGATCAAGGCTGACTTATGAAGATCAAATAGGCAGTGTTAGCCGACGGAAATGTCCAATGTAATGTATGCGAACCTAGGCGAAAAAGATGTGAGGAAAATGATGAGATTTGAGGAAGCGAAAGAAGTATGTAAGGACCGCGAGGCTTGGCGCTCCGTCCCCTCTGACTACCCCGTTAGGGATACAGCGTTAAGATATGTATGTATGTATATATTATGTATTGAATGTAGCCAGACTCAGAACGGAAAATGGAAGAGAGATAAAAATACCTACAGTAATTACTAAAAATAATTGCCAGATTTACACATCAAAAACATATAATATATGGCATACATACACGTTCCAACAGCGACTTAGAGCGTCATCATCGCATCGAAATCGTATTCATACAATTTTAATTCAAACAGCTTATAAAATTATATTAGTATCATAATTTATCTACATCGGTATGCGGAATGAAAATTATGTTCACTAACGCATGCTGAAAATCTAATTTGGGAAGCTCATTTTACCTTTGACAAATAAAAATAAGGACATCACGACAGTACAGCAGCGACGCTACAAATCATTATGCTTATAACACAGAGTGAATGTTCGCGTAAAGACCAAGTTCTATAGCACTGATCACTATTTATACCTATTTTCATAGGGTTGACAAAAATAGAACATTTTTTTAATAGAAAAAAAGTTTATTTAATAAAATTTTGGAAGATTTCACTTTAATCTGTACATCTATACATATAAAATAAAATTGAAGTGTCTGTATATAATTTCGAAACGAAGGCTTCTTCTTATGCATATATGGTTATTTATTTACACGTAACGAAAAATGAAACACACTTTTTTAAATTTTCTGTTTGTCTATCTGTTTGTTTGTCCGGGCTAATCTCTGAAACGGCTGAACTGATTTTGACGAGACTAATTGGCAGATAGAGGACTTATCGAGAGTAATCTACGCTACTTTTTATAACGGAGAAATAGCAAATTTAACACAAGCGAAAGCGCGAGACACCGCTACTTAATAATAATAATAATTTATAAATGTACCTCGACTGATTTCTTAGTCATGAGAAGCAAGAAATATTCTTATTTTTTTAGGAAGTATAGATGTACAGCAAGAGTTATTTTATCATTTATAACACTCGAATCGGCTTTTTGGCGGGAACGGGAGAAGTGAGGTTGTCATTTTATTTAAAAAAAATATTTTTTACATTTTTGAGAGTTTTAAAGTACAAAAGTGATAGTACATTGTGTTTTAAAGTTCTGTGTAAGTGTTCTGTGCGCCAAGCCGTGAAGAAAAAAAAACACTCAAATTTTAATTACTCGTCCGACAAATTAATTTGTTACGTCGAGTACGCGCAGTTCAGCCCTGTCAATTGTCCTACAACGGAGCACACTAACCGTGGTACCACAGCGGCGTATACGTGAACCTGTCGGTGAACGGTCACGCACACATCGCCCCATGTGTGTGTGTACCTCGGATCGCTTCCACATTGAGTATCTACAACGACAGTCGCGATTCATAGGCATTCCCCTCTGTCAAGGCATAAGTAAAAAAATGCCACTGCACAATAAAAACTAGTTTTGAATCGATTTGTAACCATTTCTATAATCGAATTCACTGCGTCAAGTGCTCCGCAAAATTGTCGTCTTATACCGTGAGGAGGTGCCACGAGAAACCCGCCACATCTAATCTAGTCAGATGTAATTATATTCCATAAGTAAATATAATTTTTGTATTAAGTACTAGTTTTCCATTTTAATATATTTTTTCAGAATCGTGTCACTAAATCGATTTACCGATCTCATCATAACGTATTTCGATTCATTAGAATATGTTGCATTAACTTGTTCATAATTCTAGAAAGTCGTATCGTATCGTAATGTTTGTCATACAATAATGAACCTTGAATTGGCTTAAATTCGTACCTTACAGTTTTTAATCGCCGAATTGTACAAGGTTTGATGTAAACGCACTCCCTAGCGAGACTCTATTTTTAGATAACATTTAATTATAGACCTTAACGCGTTACAAATAATATTACAATTAAATTCCAAAAGACAGAAAAAATTTCATGGTAGCATTTAATTTTAGACCTTAAGCGATCACGAATAAAATTTAAATCAAGTTATTTCTACGTATTTCTCAAATTGGGGAATGTTATCGAATTGTTTGTGTGCGAAAGCGTAAAGACAACTCATCATTGCATTTGAGTGCTCCCATTTACTTGGGGTAGTACCTCTCCTCCCGCAAAAGTGTAGGTACTCAATGCGCTTCTACCAATCTTGGTCTCTGTATGGATATATAAGGTGTTACAAAAATACCCTATACTACCGAAAGGGGTTGACGTACCCATGAAACTGAACAATTTCCTCAAGGAACATAAGTCGAAATATAAAAAAAATTTTGGACCTCTCACACTAATTTCATCAGCTGAGTGTTCATTTCGTATGAGAGGACCAACATTTTTTTCACATTTCGACCCATATTACTTAGGGAAAGTTCAGTTTCATGGGTACATCCACCCCCTTTCGGTAGTATGGGGTATTTTTGTAACACCTTGTATACTTATATGCTTATAATACCGCGTTTATTACGTATAAAAACCAAAAGGAAGGTACATAATAAGTAGCGTATTGACTCTAGTAATAGTATTGACTTAACAACATACGTTAATTATGACAGTGTTATTGACAAATTTGCCAACTAATTTGTGGATCGCAAACAATTGTAAAACTAAAATTATAGAGAGAAAAAATTTGTTTTGTTTGTAATGGATAGACTCAAAAACTACTCGCCCGATTTCAAAAATTCTTTCACCCATATAAAGGTACATTATCGGTGTAACATGGCCTGTATTTTATTTTCAAAAAAATTATCTTCCTGTGCGAATCCGTGGCGAGACGCTATATTTAATAAAATGGTGTTTATTCTATTGCATGGCTGTTTCATTATCGAAAAGATTTTTGCTTTTTTTGGTTAATTTACGGGATGGCAAACTTTATAGTCCCAGGGCGCCAAATCTTAAATACGTCACTGAATGTAATATATGCCCCATAAAATCTAATTTAATCAAAGTACTATCACTAGACCCGAGATTTTTATTTTTTATATCAGAGGAGGCAAACGAGCAAGCGAGTCACCTGATGGAAAGTGATTACCACCGCCCATGGACACCCGCAATGTCCAGGGAATCACGGGTGCGCTGCCGGCCTTTAAGGAAAGAGCTCGTTTCTTGAAGGTACCTAAGTCGTAACGGTCCGGGAATACCGCCGCTATAAGTTGGTTCCACAAAATTGCCGTACATAGTAGAAAATGTAAAAAAACGCACAGTTGTAGACCGCCATCCATCAAGGTGGTGGTGAGATCTACGAAATGATGCAGTCTTATAATTTTACGTGGTATATAACCATTAACCATGCTTTTATTTGTCAAAGATACGTACCATGTTTCCATTTCGTGTCTTGTGTTGTATTGTCTTGTATTGTATTGTCTTGCATATTGTATTCACAGGCCCACCAAAGCAAGTTACGCCACCAGCCAAACCGCCAATACCACCAATGCCTATCATGACCCCGCAACCGCAAACTCAACCGCTTATTGGCGGAATCCCCCAATCCAATCAGTCTTTACTTGGTGATCTAATTGGTTCAGCAACTTCTCCACCAATTGTACCACCACTAATACCCCCAGTCAAGCCAATAATCCCGCCATCGGTACCAGATTTAATTTCTGGTGTGAAACCAATATCTATTGCTAGCCAGCCAATGGCTGGCATTCAGCCGTTAATCGGCCAGCCATTGGTAAACTCCCAGCCATTGATAAATATGTCTCAATCTCAACCGAATACATTAATTAATCAACCATTAATCAGTTCCCAGCCATTAATTACTAACCAGTTGGTCGGTTCCCAACCATTAATGTCGAACCAGCTTCTAAGTTCGACTCCGTTGCCAGCCCAACCGTTAATACCAACAAGTCCACAAATGAACCAACCCCTGATAGCCCCAATAATGACGTCACAACCATTGATACCAAATCCACCCCTAGCTGGACCGTCCCCTCTGATCTCTCCTCAGCCACCCCTGATACCAACTGGTACAACAGTATCTTCGTTGATAAACAGTCCTCCAAAGACTGGGTTAGATACTATAGCCAGTTTGATTACCGGTCAGCCCGTGACTTCGACACCAATAGCACCATTGAAGAATGAAGAATTGTCCAAACCAGGTACGACTATGTTTTTATATTCGGGTCATTAAAAGGAACGCGGCTTGTTCAAATAACATGGGGCTTTCGCCTTTGGATAACTTGAGGTGTCTGTATTATCATTGACTATGTAACATGAATGCATATATTATAGTCTAACTTTTAATTGAGTGATTTGACGTTTCCAGGGTAGCCAGTTCTTGCTATTTTTAAATAGTGATGTCCTCATATGTCGACTTCATTATTAGTAGCCGGTTAATCTTAGCCTCGCAGAGTTATTCGCATAAAATCTCCTTTTTAAATCATTCCTTTCATGAATTAACGGTAGCATCGGAAATATGTATATGAATATTTGTAGTACTAAGGCGAATTGGTAAAATATTAAGAAAAGGAAAAACAATATTATATTGTATAGATTCAGGTGTTACTTTGCGGAAGTCCATCGCATGTGATAAATTCGTAAAATCTCTAGCTATTTTCCGCTCAAACTCTAAAAACCACCAATCGACACGTGTTTTGCCTCTCAACGAAGCATCCTCAGAATATACCAGAGATAGGATTCAGCCACCTATATCCTGAGGATGCTTCGTTGAGAGGCGAAACACGTGTCGATTGGTAGTTTTTAGAGTGAGCGGAAAATAGCTAAAGATTTTAGGAATTTATCACAAACAGTATTGTGTTTATTTATTCGAATTATTTAACTATTTACACATTTTATGAAACGGCGACGCTACAGGGTCATGTTAGCATCAAAATAATGACTTAAATATTAGACTAGTCGATCGATTTAGTTGAATCAATATCGACTCAGCTCTATCAGTTGACAACACTACTTTAGCTGGTCACATTATTTGACACATTTAAACGTCAAATCACTTTATCGGATTAAAAGTTAGATTATATAATATAATTGTATAGGATGATATATTATGAAGTCTCTTACCTAAAATTTGTAATTAACTAGCGGACCCGACAGATGTTCTGCCCAAATGTTCGCTTGCATGCTATTAGAGATTTAAAAATAAATAAAAAATCCTTGAACTCGTTCGCAGCGCTATCTACCGGGTCCAATTGTGAATCTAAACTATCCAGAGACCCACTGAAACACAAAAAATTTCATTAAAATCGGTCCAGCTGTTTAGGAGTTTAGTGACATACACTCGTACAGAAGATATATATGTATATAGATGTAATTTAATTGAATTGATAATATCACTAAGACTAAGGGTGGCTTGCACATACTATTTAAACTCGATTTAAAGAACTGACATCTCGCTTACACCAACTATTAATTAATTGGTGCAAGTGAGATGTCAAATCCCTAAATCGAGTTTAAAATGCTCTACATGCCTTCCAATTATCGATTTAGTGAATTAATTGCGGACACCCAAAATGGAATTTCCATTATATTTGTATTGGTAAGAACGCAACTATAAAAAAATATATAAAAAAAAATTAAACCGCCTTCAAAACAAAACATTGAAAAGTACAAAATAACTATCCTTAACTAATCGAAACTCAAGTACAATTAAAATAACTTTATAAATACGATACACATACCTATATAATAAAATTTGGCAGTTGGTGAAGTCGGTGCCAAGCCTACTAAACTAATAGACTTTCTGTTGTTGCACATTGATTTGAAAATTGAAAAAAAAACAACATTCAGTCGAATTGAGAACCTCCTCCTTGTTTTGAAGTCGGTTAAAAATAATGAGCTAACGTGGAATTTTTTAATAAATTACACATACATATATCGATCACTGGCGTCACCTTAGCGCTCTCGGAGCCAGATTTAGCGCTTTTTCGAGCCACCTAACTTTTATCTATCCCATGCAAAATGTAAAAAAACCAAAGATTTTTGAGTGTCTGTCGTCTATTCACTGGATCGATTCATTGTTCGAGATCGAATGATCGATTCTTCCATTAATCGATCTCAGATCGCCATCCCTAAGAAAGTTGTTCCAACAAATAGGAAGGTGTGGGGTATATACATAGTTGGTGCAAGTCACCCTTAGATTCTGAAACACGTTTTTGCACTGGCTTTGACGCCCATTTCTATGTCTTACATGTTGAATTATAAAAAATTTCTATGTTTGCTTAGACTACGTAGGGAACTTCATTGTAATATTACTTAGTAAATTTCGTTGTTCTAGGGTATCGACCTGGGTCTAAACTAAGAATATATGTATAGAGATACAATGGCAGAACGTGCTTTCGCTAGCTCGTGTAATTAACTACCCATTTTTTAAAATTGCCGTTCAGAAATACCAACTGTCAAATCACGAATAAATAATCATTAAGTAGCAAGCAACACTCACAAATGATGGTGTTCCCATTTATTAATGATTATGATTGAAACTCAATCACAGATATTAACGATGGCTAACATTAGTAAGTCAGGGTATGAGACTTGTTATATCTATACAGTATAAAACAAAGTCATATTTATCTGTATATTTGCTTTTAACTGCCTTAACTGCTGAGTGGATTTCAATGCGGTTTTCACCTTTATTTAGAACATTTAATGAGGAAGATTATAGTAAACATTCATGGAAGTCAGCCCACTTATGGGCTGTTTGCTTATGTATAAGGAAACTGTTACAACAGGCTCAGTGGTAACCAGCCCCGAGGCTCCTCTGGGGGTCGTAAGTCCGCCACCAGTGGAATGGGCCATACCACAGCCGCAGAAACTGAAGTAAGTATTCACTGAATATATTGAAACATTGATTAAGTAGCAGACAGTACTTGTAAAGGATATTACAAGAAATCGATTCATGCAGATTCTATAGACTCAGGTGTTACTTTGCGGAAATCCATTTCATGTGATGAATCCTAAAATCTTTAGTTATTTTCCGCTTAAACTCCAACAACCACCAATCGACACGTGTTTCGCCTCTCAACGAAGCATGCTCAGGATATCCCAGAGATCAGACTCGGTCAGCTAACCATTCTTTTCGGTTTACGTAGGCGAAAATTGGCGGCGTCTTAGACGGCCGGAGATTGAGAGTGGTAGACGTGTACAACGTTCTCTTAGCAGTGTTATTAGTTTATTGTGGTCGTTTTAAGTTTTAATAAAATCAGTTTAAGTATAATTTCAAATGTGATAGTGCTCATTATTGAGTGCTTTGTGTGCTGATGTAATAACAACCGATCGGGATTATTACGGTAACTGCTCTTCACCCCCTTGGGTAAAAGAGAGCGTTGCGATTTTTCGTCGCATTCTTGTTGCATTAACATTACTTCACTGAACAAAGCGAATACTCTAAAAATGAGTTTACTGAGATCGCCGAATAGCGGAAAATTCACAGGCGACAGCGGTATCGGATCTCATCCTGACTTACGTAAATTGGCAAATGACGATTATTGCGAGTTTGTTACACAAAGAAAGAGGAAACAACCGGAACAGGAATTAAAGGAGGAATTGTCTGAATTTAGAAAAGAAATAACGTCCCTATTGGAAAATTTTTGCAAAACACAGAGCAATTATACAAATCAAATACATCAAGAACTAACAGAGATAAAAGAAGAAATAAAAAACATTAAACACGTAACTGAAAACTCGATACTTGAACAAAATAACATAAGAAAAGAGCTTAATAGCATGAAGACAAATAATACTGTTATCCAGGAAAAATTGGTAAATTTAGAAAATGAATTCAAAATAATAAAAAATCCTTTAATACCAAATCCGCTATCGCCTAACTACGAATATATCATCCTAGAACTGCAGGAGCGGCGTCGAAGGGAAAAAAACATTATAATTGCGGGTATACCTGAACTGAATAGTAAAAATTCTACATCTCGATGTGAACACGATGAAAATGAAATTTTTAAAATAATTAATACTATCCAAAAAGATTGTCCAAAGCCGATAAATATTATGAGACTAGGCAAATTTAACTCTGAAAAACAACGTTTAATTAAGATTTGTTTTGAATCTTCTGATGTTGTTAAAAACATATTAAGGAATAAATCTACCCATCCGACTTTTAAAAATAACTTATTTGCCGATCAAACTCCTGCTCAGTATAAGTACCTGCTAGACTTACGAAATGACTTAACTCGCCGACTGAAGAATGGAGAAAAAAGTCTCACTATAAAATATATTAGAGGATTACCAACAATAACAAAAACTATTCAAAAAAACTCCAATCAACAATCATAAATAATTATTGAAAAGTTGTTCACCAATATGATGATAACGTGTCTTATCAAATATTAGATTCCTACCAAAGTTTAGTAATGGAAAATTCAAGCTTGAAATTTTTTTACGCTAATGTTCGAAGTATATTGAAACCTGGAAAATTTGACGAATTAAAATGCATTATTACAACATTAATATACACAGTTCATTTGATTTTATTAACAGAAACATGGATTAAGTCGGCATCTGATATTAAATTATTACAAATACCAAACTATACACATCTATACAGTTACAGAAATGATGGAGTTGGAGGTGGAGTGTCAATTTACATACACAATAGTTTAAAGCATACCGTCACTGAAGAAAAATATGTGAATGGATGTAATTATTTATGGATCTATTTAAAAAAACATGCATTAAATGTGGGTTTAGTATATAGACCACCTAATACTAACATAAACCAGTTCATAGAAGACTTTTCAATACAAACAGAGCAAAAAAAGAGAGCAATGGTATTTGGAGACTTTAACATCGACTTACTCAGTACAAACACGTACTGTAGGAAATATAATGAGCTGTTAAATGAGGCAGGTTACGATATATTAAACAAAATAGATATTAGATATAGTACCCGACACACCTCGTCGAGTGACACTATTATTGACCATATTTTATCAAACTTGAGGGAAAATTATTTCGAACTAGCTTTAATTGATACAGAAATGTCAGATCACAAGCAAGTGTTTCTCGAACTAAAAAAATATAAAAATAGTTTTCATACAAAAATGAAATATACAGCTGTTGATTATACTATGCTTTATAAAAAAATGTTAGGAGCAGATTTTAATAAGAAAAATAAAAAATACGAAGACTTGGAGAAATTTATTAATAGACATGTAAATATGAGTATATTACAAAATATAAAATTTTAAATCCACCAAAAAAAGATTGGATAAATAAAAGCATCATGAGCAGTATATATAGAAGAAATAAAATGTGGAGAGATTTGAAGAGAGACTCGGGAAATCAAAGATTAAAAGAAGAATTTGCAAGAGAAAGAAATAAAGTAAACGAAATTATAAAGGTAGCAAAGAAACAATATTATGTTAATGCTTTTGGTAAATGTAAAAATAATCCTAAAATAATGTGGAACCTAATTAATAGTATAGCAAATAACAGACTTAAAAATAGTTGTACTCCCCCAAAACTTATAATAAACTCTAGAATTGTTTCTGATGGATTGGAAGTCTGTGAATGCTTCAATGAATATTTTTCATCTATTGGTAATGTTCTGGCTGATAAAATATCACAATCGTTGCACAAACACACTTGTATCACACCAACACACACTCAAACCCATTTACAGAAAACTACGCTTTCGAATTTTAAACCGTGCACTATTGATGAAGTAAATAAAATTACTGATGACTTAAAATTAAATACTAGTGCTGGGATTGATTGCATAAATACAAAAACTATTAAATGTATAAAACCACTTATTATTGATAACTTAGCAAATTGTATAAATAATTGTTTAGAATTTGGCATTTTTCCGGATAGCCTTAAGGTTGCCAAGGTTAGTCCTATTTATAAATCAGGTACAAGAACCGATCCTGGCAATTACCGACCCATTTCAGTGTTGCCAGTTATGTCAAAAGTATTCGAAAGAATATTACATACACGACTGAAAGAATATATTGACTGTAACAGATTATTAAATGATAAACAGTATGGTTTTAGAGCTAAATCAAGTACACTGTCTGCGACTATTGATTTAATTACTGAAATTAAAAACAACATAGACAAAAAAAAAGTTGTTGTTGGTGTATTTATTGGTTTAAAAAAAGCTTTCGATACAGTTGGTCATAATCTACTATTACAAAAACTTAATAATATAGGAGTGACAGAATCAGCATATAAGATTTTAGAATCTTATCTCACAAACAGACATCAAGTAGTCAAGATTGATAATCACGAAAGTAAGCCAATAAAAGTTACTTGTGGAATACCTCAAGGTTCAATACTGGGACCTTTGCTATTTTCAATATACGTTAATAATATATTTAACATCGAGCTTTCTGGGAAAATTACTTTGTATGCTGATGACACTTGCCTTTTTTACTTTGGTTATTCCATACATGATATTATGATAGATGCACAACGAGATTTAAATAAATTACACAAATGGTTTCAGATTAATCTATTAACCATCAATATTTCAAAAACATCTTATATGATCTTCGCTCCTAAAAATAAGAAAATTCCTCAACATAATTGTCTCACCATTAATAACGAAACCATTCGAAAGTCAGAACAAGAAAAATACTTGGGTCTAATACTTGATACTAAATTGACATGGAAGGCTCACATACAACTTTTACAAACGAAGATATCTTCTCTTGTTGGCATGATTCGTAGTATGGCCATTTGTATCCCACGAAATTTAAGTCTCACCATATATAATACTTTAGTAAAACCTCACCTGGAGTATTTAATAGAAATCTGGGGCTCTGCATCAAAAACAAATATAAAAGAACTGCAAACATTGCAAAATAAAATAATAAAGACACTATATCATTATAATTACCTTACACCTACACACGTACTTTATAAAAATACAAGACTATTTAACATAAAGCAAATGTACATGTACAACACGTGCATTCTTATTAGGAAAATTCTCACAAATTCAATTCACACTCAGATACACTTTACCATTGAAGACACTAAATACACTCTCAGAAATAAAAACAGCCTTAGGTTGAACACACCAAAAACAGAATATGGTAAAAAAAACATCATGTTTGAGGGAGTACAATTATATAACGCTTTGCCCGAAGTTATTAAGGACTCGGTAACTTTAGCCACATTTAAACACCAGCTTAAGAAGCATTTAGAAAAATCAGACTGGTGCTATTAATTGGGTATGTTTTGACTGCGTCTGCTATTGTCATCACTCTGGTCAAATGCATAGTTGTAAAATCATGTTGTAAATTAAATTTTCTCATTTTAAGTGAATGTAACATATTCTTATGAGAAATAAAATATCTTTATTCCGAAAATGTGTGAGGAGAATGATGAGATTTGAGAAAGCGAAAAGTATGTAAGGATCGCGACGCTTGGCGCTCCGTTCTCTCTGACTACCTCGTTAGGGATACAGCGTGAAGATATGTAGATATGTAATTAGTGTGATGATTGTTCATTGTTTTTGATTTTGTGGCATTCGACAAAAAATCCTGATTATTTTAATTTATAATACAATTTAATTTTATTGATTAATAAAGGCCTCATAAAGGTGTGTGTACAACACTTGTTTGCAATAAAAAATTTAATGATTAATTAAAAAAAAATATTTCAAACTCAAAAAAATCATTCGCCCCACCCCCAGATACACGCAGCTGTTCAATGCGACAGACCGAGCGAAGAGCGGCTCAGTGACCGGCGCCCAGGCCCGCTCCATCATGCTGCAGTCCAGACTTCCGCAACAGGCGCTGGCGCAGATCTGGGCTCTGGCCGATCTGGACTCCGATGGGAAACTCGGTGAGAAAGTGATCTAGCGGCGTCCATATCGAGCGTAGTGGTGCTTCGGTGCATGATACAATCATTGAGGGAACACAATGTTGCAAGTCACCTACTGGATAGGTGATTTAATGGCGTCCATATCTAGTGTAGTGGTTCTTCGGTGTCTGATACGATCACTGAGGGAACACAATGTTGCAAGTCACTTACTGGATAGGTGATTTAATAACGTCCATATTTAGCGTAGTGGTGCTTCGGTGTCTGATACGATCACTGAGGGAACACAATGTTGCAAGTCACTTACTGGATAGGTGATTTAATAGCGTCCATATCTAGCGTAGTGTTGCTTCGGTATTTGATACGATCACTGAGGGAACAACGTTGAGAGTCACCTACTGGATGGGTGATTTAGTGGCGTCCATATCTAGCGTAGTATTGCTTCGGTGTTTGATACGATCACAGAGAACACAACGTTGTGAGTCACCTACTGGATCTTTGATTTAATGGCGTTCATATCTAGCGTAGTGGTTCTTCGGTGTCTGATACGATCACTGAGGGAACACAATGTTGCAAGTCACTTACTGGATAGGTGATTTAATAGCGTCCATATCTAGCGTAGTGGTGCTTCGGTGTCTGATACGATCACTGAGGGAACACAATGTTGCAAGTCACTTACTGGATAGGTGATTTAATAGCGTCCATATCTAGCGTAGTGGTGCTTCGGTGTCTGATACGATCACTGAAGGAACACAATGTTGCAAGTCACTTACTGGATAGGTGATTTAATAGCGTCCATATCTAGCGTAGTGTTGTTTCGGTATTTGATACGATCACTGAGGGAACAACGTTGCAAGTCATCTAGTGGATGGGTGATTTAACGGCGTCCATATCTAGCGTAGTGTTGCTTCGGTGTTTCATGCGGTCACTGAGGGAACACAACGTTGAGAGTCATCTACTGGATGGGTGATTTAGTGGCGTCCATATCTAGCGTAGTATTGCTTCGGTGTTTGATACGATCACAGAGAACACAACGTTGTAAGTCACCTACTGGATCTTTGATTTAATGGCGTTCATATCTAGCGTAGTGGTTCTTCGGTGTCTGATACGATCACTGAGGGAACACAATGTTGCAAGTCACCTACTGGATAGGTGATTTAATGGCGTCCATATCTAGCGTAGTGGTTCTTCGGTGTCTGATACGATCACTGAGGGAACACAATGTTGCAAGTCACTTACTGGATAGGTGATTTAATAGCGTCCATATCTAGCGTAGTGTTGCTTCGGTATTTGATACGATCACTGAGGGAACAACGTTGCAAGTCATCTAGTGGATGGGTGATTTAACGGCGTCCATATCTAGCGTAGTGTTGCTTCGGTGTTTCATACGGTCACTGAGGGAACACAACGTTGAGAGTCACCTACTGGATGGGTGATTTAGTGGCGTCCATATCTAGCGTAGTATTGCTTCGGTGTTTGATACGATCACAGAGAACACAACGTTGTGAGTCACCTACTGGATCTTTGATTTAATGGCGTTCATATCTAGCGTAGTGTTGCTTCGGTGTTTGATACGGTCACTGAGGAAACACAAAGTTGCGAGTCACCTACTGGATGTTTGATTTAACGGCGTCCATATCTAGCGTAGTGTTGTTTCGGTGTTTGATACGGTCACTGAGGAAACACAACGTTGTGAGTCACCTACTGGATGTTTGATTTAACGGCGTCCATATCTAGCGTAGTATTGCTTCGATATTTGATACGATCACTGAAGATAAGTAACTAAAACATTTTCTTTCAAAGGTTGCGAAGAGTTCGTCTTGGCAATGTATTTGTGCGAGAAAGCCACGCAGGGTGAAGCTGTTCCAGCGAAATTACCTCTGGAATTGATCCCACCATCTTTCAGGTGACAATTATCATTCACATTTAAAATGTATTGAAGTACATATCAATGCCATGTTTGCATGATTGATTTTCGCATGCTTATTATTTTACATTCATACTAATATTGTAAATGTGAAAGTCTGTGTGTCAGTTACGTTTTCACGGCGAAACCATCTGACTGATTTTGATGAAATATGGCACGGAGGTAGTTTGACACCAGAGGACAGACATAGGTTACTTTCTTTTACCAGAAATCTACCCTAAGGGGGTGAAAAGAGAGATGAAACTTTGTATGGGAAATGTCAAACTGCTGAACCTATTATGATAAAATTTGCTACAGAGATAGCCTTTTTTATATCAAAAAGACACATTACTTTTTTATAAAAAGCTATAGAGTTGAAAAGGGATATGACACTGTAGAGGAAATGCTAAACCGCTGAACCGTTTATTATTAAATTTGGTACAGAGATATTATATGCTTGGAGACAAACGTAGGCTACTTTTTTTGAAACAACTGCCTCAAACACGAGAAAGCCACGAAAAGGTTTTCCACGCGGACGAAGTCGCGGGTACAACTAGTAGTTTAATGTTTAATTTTATTAAAAAATAAATATCTAATTTTTTTAATAAAAACTCATTTGCGTATACGTTAATGTCATTAACAAATTCCAAAGTCGAACTTGCACTTAGCCGGTTTTCATTATCATAATGAAAACCGGCTAAGTGCAAGTTGGACTCCACATAATGTATTTGTGCTATGTATTTAAGGATACAGCGTGAAGATATGTATGTATTTACCAAATAAAATTGTATTGTCTTTCATTAATTTCGGGTATGAATCTCAATATTTTTTTTTGCAATCTTACTGTATAGGAAGGAGAGGTAAATTTCTTTTTAATTCAACAAATGTTCAATTCCTCAAATTTTGGAACATGACGCTAACAAGTCCGTTATTTCCAATAGACGTGAATCGGTTACTAGTACTAGCAGTAACAAATCTTATGAAGAGAGAAGAAGAGAGAACATGGCTAGAGGCCAGGCAGAGTTGGAGAGACGCAGGAACCAACTGGCGGACGCGCAGATGAAAGAGAAGGTAAGGAGGAGATACGATAATAAGATACCATTAGATTACATAAGAAAGTGAGTGGTAAAAGAAGCCAAGGAAGACCAAGGCTGACTTATGAAGATCAAATAGCTATAGTGTTAGCCGACGGAAATGTCAAAAGCACTCGCATACCTAGGCGAAAACATGTGAGGAGAATGATGAGATTTGAAGAAGCGAAAGAAGTATGTAAGGACCGCAACGCTTGGTGCTCCGTCCTCTCTGGCTACCCCGTTAGGGATATGACGTCAAAATATGTATGTATGTATTAGTGATTGTATCGTATATATTAGTACATAAGATAGCATTAGCTTACATCTGGATAAGGACATATAGCTTAAGGATAGCTGGTGGATATAGTTACATCTCATATCGTGACGGCGTTACATACGTGGATTGTAGTAAGAACGTGAAATAATAATACCCCAAAAATAAAAAATAAGTGCGCGGTAGGGGGATCCCCGTCAGGAACGAAGTTCCTGAACTGCAGTTTCCATTTCTCGAAACTTAATTGCAATAATGAGAGAATAAAACTCACATATAATTTAAAACAAAAACAAATGTTTTTAGAAAATTTTTTTTTTCTTGTTACTTGTTGTTTACTTGTGCTCTTGTTTACTTGTTATTACAATATACAACAATACTTGTACAGCTTGTTAAATTACTACATCAAATGACCCATAAGTTTTGTGCAATTTACTTGTTCTACGGGAATGTTAGTATTAGATAAAGAAAGAAATGTATAATTCAATATAAATTCACATCAGTATCATTATGCTGGTTTTTGAACTGTGCACTAGGTAGAAACCTGTGACGCACAATTCGTAAATAAATACATTTTTTAATAATATGCGCATTACAGTTTGGTGCCGGCCGGCCTTATACTATTTCAAAATTCCAAAATATTTCAGTAGTGTGTGTATGTGTTTGAGTATGTGTCTGTGCGTGTGTGTGTGTGTGTGTGTGTGTGTGCGTGCGAGTGAGCCTGAGTGTGCGTTCTTGGTTGTGCGTGTGACTGTATCCATGAATGTATTTGCGGAAAACAGAGGATGCTGTTGTCAGTCTTGTCAATATTCATATTCAAGGAGTTTTTCAGTATCTTGTTACGTCAACCCAAGCAGGTAATGAGGCTGCTCGAATTTCGATACTCGCACGCAAACACACACTTTTATCTAACAGAAAGAGACAGTAAGATCACTGAATCTATGTATAGAACTAACTATAGTTGCTCAATTAACTAGCGTGTGTTAGGAACAAACCGAGGGTATCGAGATATAATCTCTATTAAAAGTTGCGCGTCCCGTGGTATTCGATAATCGACCTTACAGTTTTAACATAAGGTCCAACCATATCAATGTTTGTTTTATATTTATTATTAATATATTTTTTGTTTTTGCATCCAGGAAGCTGAGGTAATTATTGTTATCTATACATTATACAAGTAAATAAAATTAAAATGTCATACTTAGAGCGTACCATCAGTATGAGAATTGTTTTGTCGTAATAAATATCACGAAAACTAATGACGCATAGCCATTTGGCAATCCAGCTAAGTCAGAATTATTTTTCAGGCGGAGAGAGAACGGAAAGAGAGGGAAGAGGCCGAGAAGAGAGAGAAACTCCGTCTAGAAGCGCAGAAGAGAGAACAAGAGGAGTTAATGAGAAAACAGAAAGAAGAGCAGGTATTTGTTTGCGTAGTTAAGTTGTAATGAAGAGTAATGTATGTCGAAATTAAGGTACAGTAGAAGTCCGATAATCCGGCACGTTCGGGACCGGCTCGGTGCCGGACTACCGAAAATTCCGGTCTATCGGGCGGTAATTATAAGAACAATTAGGTTAATAATTAAACTACAAATACAGTATGCAAATACATACAACAAAGTTTATTTTACATTTCATATAATGTATGTACACGTACTGTAAAACATATTTCACTTAGATTTAAAAAAGTTTAAAAAACCATCAGAATAATTACATTCACTTTCAGCAACTCCTATATCTTGGCCGAATTTCTTTGCCTTTTCAACAATCATTGGCCCTGTTACCGGCTTCCCTTCAGTACGTACTGCACTAAACCATTTGAACAATACACTATCTAGCTGGAGCTAGATAGTGTAGAGCTTCCGGAGCGATGCCGGACTATCGGGCATTCCGGACTGTTGGATACCGGACTAATGGACTTCTACTGTATCGGTTTATCTATGATATATTAATAAAAATCAATTGCCACATGTATAGCGGAATACGGCTGATAAACGGCTCCACCGATTTGGCTGATTTCTTTTATGTTGTGTTCATAATCGTCAGCACAACGTTTGTATGAAAGAAAATTTATGGAAAATCCACGGAAAAAGTTGAAAATTTGAATGGTATTTTTATATAACAGTTCAAAAAATGTGTGTGTGTCAGCTCCGACGCACGGCTGGAGTTTACTGGTTTTTTCTATATTTTATATATTTTTATTCACTTCAATAATATTAAATATCAATATTAATAGATATAAAAAAGTAGCATTTGCCATCTTCGATTTGAAAATGAACGTCATTTTCGTAATCAGTACCCCGAGAAACCTAGAACATGACACCCATGTAGATCTATCAAAAAAAGAAAAATTCGCCATCTTGGTTTACAAAATGAACGTCATTTTCGTAATCAGCACCCCGAGGTACTTAGAATTTGATAGCCATATCGATTTATCTAAAAAAATAATATTCGCCATC
Organism: Zeuzera pyrina; assembly: GCA_907165235.1. NCBI lineage: Eukaryota > Metazoa > Arthropoda > Insecta > Lepidoptera > Cossidae > Zeuzera > Zeuzera pyrina. The sequence goes on from OU015647.1 coordinate 4,690,671, forward strand.
TTGGATTACAAAATGAACGTCATTTTCGTAAACAGCACCCCGAGGTACTTAGAATTTGATACCCATATCGATTTATCTAAAAAAGTAATATTCGCCATCTCGGATTTGAAAATGAAAGTCATTTTCGTAATCAGCACCCCGAAAAACCTAGAATTTGATACCCATATCGATTTATCAAAATAAAGTAATATTCGCCATCTTGGATTTGAAAATAAACATCATTTTCGTAATTAGCACCCCGAGAAACCTATAATGTGACACCCATATCGATTTATCCAAAAAAGTAATATTCGCCATCTTGGATTTGAAAGTGAAAGTCATGCGCGCAATAGGTTGCGCACCAAAACGTAACGAGGTCATTCGATGAGTAGATTTTACTCCTCATATTTTTTTCATACCGGGGGCCTTATATGAAAATCGATTCTTAAGGGGTAAACTCCAAAAAAAAATTCGATACGACATTGGATAGTGATTTAGTGGCGTCTATATCGAACGTAGTGCTGCTTCGGTGTTTGGTACGATCGCTAAGGGAACACAACGTTGTGAGTCACTTACTGGATGTTTGATTTAATGGCGTCCATATCTAGCGTAATGTTGCTTCGCTATTTGATACGATCACTGAGGGAACACAACGTTGCGAGTCACTGGATGTTTGATTTAATGGCGTCCATATCTAGATATGTAGTGTTGCTTCGGTATTTGATATGATCACTGAGGGAACACAACGTTGCGAGTCACCGACTGGATGGTGATTTAGTAGCGTCCATATCGAACGTAGTGGTGCTTCGGTATTTGATACGATCACTGAGGAACAATGTTACAAGTCACCTACTGGATGGGTGATTTAATGGCGTCCATATCTAGCGTAATGTTGCTTCGGTATGTGATACGATCACTGAGGGAACACAACGTTACAAATCCATGTCGTTAATATGTGTAATGATTGTAATATTTGGCGCTCTGTTCTGTAGTCTAGTAATAATACAGTTTGAAGATATTATGTATGTTGCATTTCAGGAGAAACGTGAAGCTGCTAGAAAAGAGATGGAGAGACAATGTCAGTTGGAATGGGAAAAGAAAAGGTAGTCACAAATACGTATTAATTAATTTATTTTGTATCTGTATGTTTGTCCATCTGTCAGCGTGGATTTCTTAGAAATTATGTTACATACAAACTTTAAAATCGGAGTAATCTTTAAAATACATCTTGTACTCTATACCAGTGTTTCCTAAAGTTGACTAGATTGCGACACAACTAACAAAAAAAAATCGAATTCGGGAGTTACGTCATGAATTTCATGAAGAAAGAAAGGGCACCACTATAAAAATTATAAAAGAATTGGATACTGTAATTCAAATTGTCGCCTTTTTCTCCTCCGAAACTATTGGACTTAGAGCCAGGTTTTTCAACCTGAGGTTCGTAGAGCCCTAAAGGGTCCTTATTAGGAGTGCTAGGATTCCATAAGTAGCCTGTCTAACATGGTTTATTAAGATAATGCCACAACCAAGCAACAATTCAATTTAACATACTTATCCAACCTAAATAGTTGCAAACTTCTCGCTAACTGATTCTAATATAAGGTGTTGATATCCTTAGGGTCCTACTTTATATAGTGTTTTTAAATTCTCTTTTCTTTTTCCTAATTCTATTCGATAAGGGTCCGCCAGATTTGAGGAGTTTTAAAAATGTTCCGCGACTACGAAAAATGAAGTTGAAAAAATGATACCTGACTGAATTTCTTGTCGGTTCTACTCAGTGTCCAGGTTTTCTTTTCGAACCAAACTTAAAGTATATTTGATGTTCAAAAACACCGTGTAATTGGGTTTACATAATTGTATAAATTGAATTTACTTTGACCGTGAAAAGGTTAAGGAACCCTGACCTCGTATTTAAAAAATTCTAAATAAACTAGATAAATTGGTTATTCCAAAATTTAAATTACATAAGTCAAATCTTTCATTTTTGGGTAACTGCATTCGTTTTTATAATAAAGTTCCTTAAGAAGTCACTCGATTGACAGAAAATAGATTTAGATTGACTATAAAACGGACATTGATTAGACAATCATACTATAAAATAAACGATTTCGTTGAAGATAAAACAATAGCCTGGAAATGATCTTCTCTGCACATGCACTTACTGACTCTCTGAATATTTTATTTTAATAAATCTTTTGTAAAATGATGTTGAAAAAATGATACCTGGCTGAGTTTCTTGTCGGTTCCTCAGTGTCCAGGTTTTTCTTTTCTCTTCTCTTTGAACCAAACTAAAGTAGATTTGACGTTCAAAAATTCCTTGTAATTGGGTTTACTTGAATAAATTGATTTGACTTTCACTTTGACTTTAGTTACCCTGGAAATATCAAATTCTATCGAATTAAAAGTTCAACTAAAGTGCCTATGTAAAACAGGGGTTCTACGATCCTATTGCGACATATATCATGCTTAATCTGTTGGATATGTCCATATAGGACACGTGAATTGGAAACCATGAGGACTGAAGAACAAACCAAAGTGCTCTCCCTGAAGGCCAAATCTCAGGCCTTGACGGCGGAATTGAACTCTGTCAATTTACGAGCGAGCAATTTGGCCAAGGATATCCGCGAGACGAGGACAGCCGTGGCTGCGGCTAAATGTACTATTGATGGGATGAGGTGAGCGAAATAGTACAGTAGTTGACCATTATTTATACTGATATGTGACAATTATTTATTTTACCTGTCAGGGTAGTTGACCATTATTTAAACTGATATGTGAAAATTATTTTAACTGTCAGGGTAGTTGACCATTATTTAAACTCATATGTGACCATTATTTTAACTGTCAGGGTAGTTGACCATTATTTAAACTGATATGTGACAATTATTTTAACTGTCAGGGTAATTGACCATTATTTAAATTGATATGAGACTGTTATTTTAACTGTCAGGGTAGTTGACCATTATTTAAATTAATATGTGACAATTATTTTAACTGTCAGGGTAGTTGATCATTATTTAAACTGATATATGACAATTATTTTAACTGTCAGGGTAGTTGACCATTATTTATACTGATATGTGACAATTATTTATTTTACCTGTCAGGGTAGTTGACCATTATTTAAACTGATATGTGACAATTATTTTAACTGTCAGGGTAGTTGACCATTATTTAAACTCATATGTGACCATTATTTTAACTGTCAGGGTAGTTGACCATTATTTAAACTGATATGTGACAATTATTTTAACTGTCAGGGTAATTGACCATTATTTAAACTGATATGCGACCATTATTTAAACTGATATGTGATAATTATTTTAACTGTCAGGGTAGTTGGTCATTATTTAAACTGATATATGACAATTATTTTAACTGTCAGGGTAGTTGACCATTATTTAAACTGATATGTGACAATTATTTTAACTGTCAGGGTAGTTGACCATTATTTTAACTGGTATGTGACAATTATTTTAACTGTTAGGGTAGTTAGATACATTCACACTGTCTACTGACAGTGTTATTGTATAGATGAAGAAAGGTGCCAGCACATAGAAAGAGGGAGTGATGGAAAACTGCAGAGAAAATCTATAAAGCGAAAGTGAGCGGTAAAAGAAGCTGACTTATCAAGACCAAATAGCCAGAGTGTTAGCCGTCGGAAATGACAAAAGCACTCGCATACCTAGGCGAAAATGTGTGAGAAGAATGATGAGATTTGAGGAAGCGAAGAAGTATGTAAGGGCCGCGGTACTTGGCGTTCCGTCCTATGACTACCCCGTTGGGGATACAGCGTGAAGATATGTTTGTATGTACATTGCCAGAGTCAGTGATTTAGACTATATTTTCCTTTATTATGATGTACGACTCCGGCAGTAGTTCCGAATTGCAATTAAAAGTAATTTAATAGCCCTCTGTCAAATTACCTTGACTTTTTCCACAATGAGAGGATGTCCTCAAGGTGGCGTTTTATCACCCCTTCTATGGACCCTCGCTGTGGACCAGCTCTTGCATGAAATGGCTGACCTTAGGATTGATACTCAGGGATATGCAGATGACCTGGTAGTTATGGTCCGAGGTTTCAGCCTAACCACTATTTCTTGTGTTATGCAACGAGGCCTCGACACTATCACAGAATGGTGTAGAGAGAATGAGTTATCGATTAATGCTGATAAAACAGTAATTGTGCCGTTTACGAGGAAGCGTTGCCTGGATAGGTTGGTAGCTCCACGACTAAACGGTAAATCGATACATTTTTCCACTGAAGTTAAGTATTTGGGAGTTATAATTGATCAAAAACTGACGTGGAACAGTCATATCACAAGTACCTTGCAAAAGGCAAAAATTGCCTTAGGTACCTGCAGTCGGATGGCAGGGAACAACTGGGGTCTGAGCCCAAAAGTTGTACTGTGGCTGTATACAGCCATTGTGAGGCCGACAATTAGTTATGCCTCTGTGGTCTGGTACGAGAAAGCCCACCAGAAGACTGTGATAGATAGGCTAGGTGGCTTGCAAAGAACCGCCTGTCTATTAGCAACCGGAGCCATGTCGACCTCGCCGGGTGCGGCGTTAGACGCTTTACTGAGCCTACCGCCCCTTCACTTGTATATGTTAAAGGAGGCGAGGAGCAGTCTTTACAAATTATCCGCCCAGGACGGAACGAAATGGCTATCGCAGAAACTGAGATCTTTTCAAGACTCAGTAACGAATATTCCGATTCTGAGTATGCCAACTGACGTTATGCTCCCGCGGTGTACCTTCGAAAAACATTTTATAGTAGAGATACCTTCCAGGGATGACTGGATTCAAGGTAAAATGACCTGGAAACCTGGCGGTCTACTTTGGTACACCGATGGCTCAAAATCGGACAACGACGTAGGATGTGGAATTTTTGGAGAGCGCCCAGGTTTCAAGAGGAGCCTGAATCTTGGGAGGTACGCCTCCATTTTCCAGGCTGAAATGTTTGCCATTATTGAATGTGCGGACATTAATGTTAGAAAGCACTACGTTAACCAAACCATATATATACATTCTGATAGTCAGGCAGCTCTTTTGGCATTGGCCTCGAATGTAATCACATCGAGGCTAGTTAATAACTGCGTGACTACTTTAAACACTCTGGGAAATAAAAACAGAGTAATTCTAAGATGGGTTCCTGGCCATGCGGGCATCGTAGGCAATGAAAATGCCGACGAACTCGCGAGGGCCGGCGCCAAAATCACATTTATTGGTCCAGAACCTTTTTGTGGTATCCCCAAAAGCCAGGCTCAACTGATTTTGTGGAAATCCTGCTTAAAAGCGTCTTGCGATTACTGGACGAATATTCCGGGCCAGGAGCATTCCAAAGCCCTGATAAAGCCATATAATCGCAAGGTGACTTCTAGTGTCACGGCAATGAGCCGGAGCAACTTGCGTATCTTCGTTAGGGCACTTACCGGGCATTGTTGCCTAAATAAGCACATGTTTAGTATGGGGCTCTCCAACACAAGATTGTGCCGGTACTGCCGGGAGGCGGATGAAACGCCTATGCACATTTTGTGTGACTGCGGACCACTGATGCGCACTCGTCGATCCTGCCTCGGCCAGTATTTTCTGAGTCCGGAGGAGGTTCAGCATATCACTCCAAGGAATACCTTGCAGTTTTTGACTACAGTGGGACTTGGCAGTGTATTGTAACACAGTGGCGATCACAATAGATCAATTTTGGTCGCAGTGATACAGGACTAGTAAGACCTGCATAGCCACTTACATGAAATAAAAAAAATAAATAAATAAATACCTAGGCGAAAATGTGTGAGAAGAATGATGAGATTTGAGGAAGCGAAGAAGTATGTAAGGGCCGCGATACTTGCCGTTCCGTCCTATGACTACCCCGTTGGGGATCCAGCGTAAAGATATGTATGTATGTACATTGCCGGAGTCAGTTGTTTAGACTATACTTTCCTTTATTATGATGTACGACTCCGGCAGTAGTTCCGAATCAATGTTACTTGCAAACGCTATTAAAAGTAATTTAATAGCGTTTGCAAGTATTCGTTAAATACATAATATGATTTCTGTTTTACAATTTATTATTTACTGTTTGTATCATAAACTTTATATACTGGCGTATAGATGTGCAAAGAGTGCGAGAGAGAATATAATCTTTTATGATAGTGGCACGAGTTGGAAAGGGACAGCAAACGGACGCTGTTGTAACCCATTTTGAATGACAGGTCGTCACAAGTCGTAATGTTATGAAGAACGCTGTTGACTTATAGTATTATTTTGTGTTATTCCTGTGTTATTTCAAAGAAGTACTGTGTTTTACAAAAATGGTTTACGTGTTCTGTATGTGATTGTGATTGCATATCGAATAATCAAGGGAATCAATCATTTCAAAGGTGACATTGAAAAATTTAAAATCGTCACGCATCAAAGAGCTCTATTTTGATGACTATGACTGGCCCGTTGGCGTAGTGGCATATGCATCTGCTTTCCAATCTAGGGTCCCGGGTTCGATCCCCGGTCAGGTCAATTTAGGAAACGAACTTTTCTAAATTGGCTTGGAGTCTGGGTGTTACTGGGAACTCCCCCAGAGTTCGTTGTGTGGTATCCATAGTACAAGCTTACTACTTAGTTTGGGGTCACACAATCTGTAATTGTCTGGAGTATTATTATTATTTTTATATTATTATTATTATTTTTATATTATTATAATTATTATTTTGGTCTATACGCCAGTGTATATTATGATTTGGATACATTTTAATTATTTTCTTTCTTTTTCAAAGGTCTGATCGAGACGCGAGTATGTCTGAAATGCACCAACTTAAGAGCAAAGTGAAAGAACTGAACGCGAAACAAATATCTCTGAATAAGGAAAAAGCAGAATTGGATGCAAAGGTATGCATTGTCTAGCACTAATTAGTGTGTGGTCTAATTATAAACTCGCTTGTACTCCAATGCAATGTGTCAAAATTTTAGGTCAATCGCTTGACTAGACTCAACTATTTGAATTTAGTAATCGCAAAAATACGGTAGAATTGAATTTTTATATAATACTAGCAAACCCGGCCCGTTTCACTAGGCGTTAGTTGAAGTTTAAATAAATTGAACAGTCATTAAAAAAAAAAATACTGATCCGATCGCTACCAAACTTTACAGGAACACCCGCTAGCGTAATCTGAAGATTCCCTGAAAATTTCATCGAAATCGGTCCAGCCGTTTCGGTGTCCATAAGGAACATACATACATACATCGCCTTTTATATATATAGACTAGCTCCGCTCCCCGGCTTCGCACGCGTAGAATTTTTGAAATAAAATAGAACCCATGCTACCCGCTGATAATGTAGCTTTCTATAGGTGAAAGAATTTTTGAAATCGGTTGAGTAGTTCTTGAGTTTATCCATTACATACAAACAACCAAATTTTACCTCTTTGTAATGTTAGTGTAGACATTATTATATAGATAGATATATGTACAAAGAAAGAATGAGTGATGAAAGACCGACGAAGAAAATCTGCAGAGCGAACGTGAGTGGTATCAGAAGCCAAGGAAGACCAAGGCTAATTTACGAACATCAAATAGCCAGAGTGTTAACTGACGGCAACGTCAAAAGTATTCGCATACCTAGGCGAAAAATTGTGAGGAGAATGATGAGATTTGAGGAGGCGAAAGAAGTATATCAGGACCGCTACGCTTGGCGCTCCGTCCTCTCTAACTACCCCGTTAGGGATACAGCGTGAAGATATGTATGTATCATGATTGTTTCAAGATTGATAATCGACTTTTATTTCAGCTCAAGGCATCTGACGGTACCGGCGAGGATGGCCTCAATATGATGGAGGTCACGCTCAAGCAACTACGGGATAAGGTAATATACTGTCTATGTACAATTGCTCAATCATCGAAGGAAATTCGTGGTCTTCCTGAATATTTAATAAAACGCAACCAGTTCATGAAATGGCCAAATAATAGCCACCATATCGTTCGAATTAAATCATTTCACGATTCATCCAGTTGTAGCATGGAGCACTCAACCTATGGAGACGAAATATCGGACCATCTTATTCACCACTACTTAGTTTATTTACACTAACAAATATCATCTCTCGCTCGCATTAAGCAGTTCATAACCAATACTGGACCTGTGTGTACATCTCTGTATATTCCGACAGATATTTAAATATTTATGTAATGACTTATTGTTCTATTCGGTGGTGTGGCAAAAACAGCAAGAAATCAAACTATAAAACAGAACGCAGTAACCGCAGCGGTGTTTACACGTAAATTGTTTTCATACAATATAAATGACATTGCCACTCTATGGGTTGAGTGCTCCATAAGCTGGGCATATCGATTATATAGGTGTATATATAAATAAAATTGAGGCGTCTGTCTGTGATTTGGAAATAAAGGCTTTTTCTTCTTATATGGTCATTTGTACGTAACCGAAACCAAAACACGATTTTTTTAAATGTAAGTCTGCCCGTCTGTATGTTTGTTTGTCCAGGCTAATCTCCGTAACGATTGAACCAATTTCCATAGGATTTTCATTGGCAGATAGAGGACTTTTCAGAGAGTAATCTAGGCTAATTTTTGTACCAGAAAAATACCAAATTTAACGTGAGGTAAACCGCGAGTCACAGCTTGTGAATATGATATTATGGGGTTTAATTGAATAAATTAATATGACTTTGAACTCCCAACAGAAAGGATGTGTTATAAGTTGGATCCTCAGCTGTGTTTGTTTGTGGTATCATAACTTGAACGAATGAACCGATTGCCGAAGCTACAGCTTTTGAAACGTTTGTAACTCCTAACAGAACTTAACAGTTTAAGTTAGACCATATTATTTGATTCTTTGTAACATCATAACTCTTAACGGATTGTGAGTCGGTACCAATTTGCATATAGTTTTTTTTTAAATTACAATTTTCGAGAATGTTTTTAGCTCGGTCTAGAATCAATATGGATGTAGTATTGCTCTAAGAGCATGTCCGTTTTTGACCTGGTTCCTAGACTCGTACTATTATGCGTGACTCGAGAAGTGTCACAGTCTTCTATCATATATAAAAACAAGATACACAATCAACGCTCCAAAAATGTCCAAACCAAATGTGCACTCAAACGAGTATTTGAGTGCACTTTTGTTTTAGTAGTATTCGAAAACGCTAACAGCGAACATGACAAAGTGCTCCTTTAAAAATTGTAATTTTAAAATAGCTTTGAAATAGCATATTTTAATCTTCGTAAACACTAGTAGCTATAACTTGAGATTTACGAGTATTTCACTAATAATTATTTCAGTAATGTAAGTGCAGTCGGTCATGAGCTGACACGAATTACACTGACAGTGCGAGGTTGCTATACTTACTATAGCTAACTGTCCCTAGTAGGGTTTAAACGAGCAGTTAAAGAGCATTATATGAAGAGTTAGTTGAAAACAAATATTTTCACTTGGGTGTAATTATCATGTATATAATATATATCGTTATTAAATGTATGTATATTGTATATATATTTGTATTTATATATTTATATGTACTGATATATTGATTGCATGTGTTTTTGTTACTGTATTTCGTATTCATTATTATTTATATTTAGTTTGATAATATTGTGTTACACACAGTGTCTACCTTTCTTTCTTTCTTTATAAAATTTCTCACTCGCGGGTCCGCTGGGAGAAATTTCTTATAGCAATAAGCGGTACCTTAAGCTCTTTTTTCTGTATGTATCTCTCTTTGTATATGACGTTGTGTGTGCAATAAATTGTTAAATAAATAAATAACTGTTTTACTCGTGGTTATGCTCAATGGAATAGAAAGAGACACTATAATTAGTTTCGGTGATAATAGCGGCAACTATTCCGTCCGTTGTCTTTCTTAGTCCGAGATTTTTGGCTATGCTTTTGGAGCAATTGGTTCATTGTTTTCTTGCTTGTGTTAGCTACGATAAAATTAAATAGCAAGTTAGATACTTTTTCTTTCTTTTTTTTTCTTTCTTTATGGCATGGCGCACAGATTAGTGCATTTGCCAATGTTACGTATTAATAAGTAGAATTACAAGTAAATTAGTTCTTTCTTATCGTAAAACTCCTCCACTAAAGTGATAGTAGGATTTACTGAAGTTATAAAGGACTTTTTGGAAGAGCGCGAGAACTTCAGCTACACATGTTTATTTAGACCTACTCCTTACTTTTCTTTTCACTTAAACAGTACTTTAAAGCACAATATAGTATCATTTTTGTACTTTAAAACTCACAAAAATAAAAAAAATAGAAAATCAAAATAAAATGACAACCTCACTTCTCCCGTTGCCGCCAAGAAGTCCAGTTAGATACTTATAGCAATGGAACACCCCAAATTTTACTTAAATTATCGATAAATCGATTAATATTTAATATCATTAATAATTAATTGATTTGTATTCGAACACTTCGTACTGCAGCAATAGGGAGACGTGGAGCGTTCGAGTTTTGACTTATACTATAATCTGGAGCGGTAGTGGGGAACAAGCCGTCAGTTGTTCTTGTCTATGACGTCACGAACACCGTCGCGCTCTGCTAAAGGGCGTTAGTGTTCCCCTTTATGTTTTATCGTCGATGTTGCTAACACTTGCATTATTACAGGTGGAAGCTGCAAAAGCCATTGTCGAGAGTAAGAAGAATGACCTTGAAAGCAATAAGAGTCAGCTGACAGAATTGACAGCAAAGGTGACAGAACTGGGAGATAAGTGCCAGAAAGTGTGGCAGTTGTACGAGGAAAAGAGACAGGAGTACTTGGAGAAGAAGAGCACAGCACCAGCAGAATCTGCTTGGGGAGTCGCTGGTTAGTTTTTACACTGTATCCCTAACGTGGTACTCAGAGAGGACGGAGCTCCAAGCGTCGTCCTTACATACTTCTTTCGCTTCCTCAAATCACATCATTCTCCTCACACAATTTCGCCGAGATATGGAAGTACTTTTGACATTTCCATCAGTTAAAACTCTGGCTATTTGATTTTCATGTCATATTGTATTTATGTTATTAAATACTAACGATACTACTAACTGCCCCGGTCTCGCACGCGTAGAATTAAAAAAAAAGAATACAGCCTTTGTTACTCCCTGACAATGTAGCTTTCTATAAATGAAAGAATTTTTGAAATTGGTTGAGTACTTTTTGATTTTATCCATTGGATACAAACAAAGTTCACCTCTTTGTAGTATTAGTATAGATATACTTTACCAATCTTTGGTATGTGTGTAAGGTTGATAAATGATTTCCAACGACCTCTAATATTAAGTATAATATATTCACGGACCACTGCAAAGGCTGGAAGCCGACGAAAAGTAATTATATACAAATGATATTTGTGAGTCATTATTAGTACAAATTAGGGAATAGTGCCGGAGCGCAGTTACAATGTGTCACCATATTATTTGTACAATAAATAAGACAATATTGTTGTAATTTTTCATAGAAGCTGATTGGGGGACAACCAATGAAGCGTGGGGGGAGCCCGCGGCTGCAGAGGACGCCTGGGGGGACGCCCCCATTACCACAGGTATCTCTCTTTTAAAATTATTAAATCTACTTCAAAACAAGAGCACTGAAAAGTACAACATTTTAGGGAAATTAAGGGTGACAGCCATCTCACTCACTGATCCTGTCGCCAAACAGCAGAACTTACACTGTTGCGTTACATTGTGGAGGGGACAAGTTATTAATAACTAACAATAACAACAAGCTGACACAGCTTGACGTTTCGACCGCGTTGCATCGGCTGCGGTCTCGAGCAAAACGAAGTTTGCTTGAGAGCATGGCCGATGCAACTCGGTCGAAACTTCAAGCCAGAATAAATGATATTCGCGTTAAGTTTCCCGTTTTAGATATTTTATAATGCAAATAGATAGTTTAAAAGTTTATATTACAAGCTAAAAAACATACATACATACATATCTATCCGCTATATCACCAACGGGGTAGTCAGAGAGGACGGAGCGCCAAGCGTCGCGGTCCTCACATACCTCTTTTGCTTCTTCAAATCTCATCATTCTCCTCACACATTTTCGCCTAGGTATGAGTGTTTTTGACACTTCCGTCTGCTAACACTCTGGCTATTTGATCGTCATAAGTCAGTCTTGGTCTTCCTTAGCTTCTTTTCTCTCACTTTCGCTCTATAGATTTTCTTCGTCTTTCTTTCTAAGTGCCCGAACCATCTAAGCATTCCAAGCTAAAATACTTTTAAGAAAGAAATGGCACCGACTTCAAAAAAACATTGAAAAGCAAAAATAACTATCCTTCTATATGAGGTCATGTTATACGCAATGTATATATGATACTACGGAAGCTGCTATCAGTTACTAATTAAACGTCTTTATTAATTCACAATAGTAATATACTCAGTTTATACGTTTACCACCCTTCCTCCATGTTTACCACATATAATAAGTTATTACTGCAGTTATTACATAGACTATTCAACTATATAACTCTTATGATAATGTGCGCGCGAGCTAGTAAGACCAGTGACGGGAAACGGCTGAAACACGCTGACGACTCCTAGCTCGCCGCGATCAAAGTTCGTAGTCAGCAAAACCACTGTGACGTGCTCCTACACTTTATTAATCGAAACTTAAATACAAAAATAACTGCATAAATACGATAGAAATACCTATATAATTAAATTTGACACTTACTGAAGTCGGTGCCCAAACTCACAAATCTACTAATAGATATTGTGTTGCTGTGGGCACTATAGTATGTCTCGCTTTGACGACCTATGTCTGTATTCAGTCAAACTGGCTGGTTGTGCAACCTTATTATCTCCGGTGTGGTGCCGATCTATTGAGTAAGCGCCGTCTATGTACACCCATCTATGTACACCGGAGAATGCCCACAAAACCATTCAAGTAGGGACGCCTGCATCTCGCCTAAAACGCCAATAGATGGCGTTGTCATATACAACATTAATTGCAACGGTCGATATTCAAATTTTTTTTATTATTACCCGTCGATAGATAACGCATAGACGCAGAGAAAATATACGCCGTAATTTTTGGGCTCCTCTTAATACTTTAATTTGGTTAGCAATTATAATCATAGTGACACTGTGCTGCTAGGAATATCATTTAGTGTGGAAGAAACAATGGCCGACTGGCCAAAAAATCTCACAGCACAGGGAATAGTCTAGTTTGAAATCAGATGATTGGCTGACGCCTTATTATTATTGAGCACACCGATAGAAACAAAATAGGTGTATCGCCATCCCTTTCTATTGTAGAGTTACGCCATATATTTTTTTCAGTCTTAACAGCTCGTGCGAAAAGCTTACTAGTAAATCTGTTCCCAATTTAATAGACTTTCTGTTGTTATTTCTTGGCTTGGCACCGACTTTAATGAGACTTCCTTTTTTCCTAATTTTGATCTCATTATAGGCTAAATGTGAATTTGATACTTACATAAAAAACTCTCCTTATGTAACGGCGAAAACCATATTGAAATCCGCTTAGTAGCTTAGAAGTTATAAGCGAACATAGGCGAACGCGGATTGCGGCTTTGCTCTATTATATTTTGAGGTTATTTCAGCGATTCAAGAGCCGGCGCCTAGATGGCGCTGTGTGTATGAATTTACGGCACGTACGGCAGATGAGCTCAGTTTACAGCCTGGAGATTTGGTGAGTATAGGTATATGTGTCCTGCTCTTGGCACACATATGATGCAGGAACAGGGAGTTGACTGCATCACGCGAGCCCAAAGCATGATTGAATCCCTTCGATCACAAATAAAAAACTAGATTCACACTCTTCTGTAAAATCTAAACAAGTTACTGTCCGAATTGACTTAAACATTAATATCATATAGTTGTATGTGTATTGGACTGTATTTATAGGTCTTGACTATTGTCTATTTTGGAATATTGTTTTTTAATACTTTTTAATTAATACTTTGAAATAAATAAAACTTGAATATATTATTTGATAATATTTTAATGAGCGTTAAGGACAAACAAGAATATGGGTTTTCTAACTCAGAGCTTATAATATAATAATCGTTTTAAAAATAAGGTAACAAAAACATGACGAGCGAGCCCGAAAGGCGCGACGATCTTTGCCGATCATGGTCCGAAAATGTTCGAAGTATTCCGAATATTCCCGAACAGTATGTAATGTGTTAACTATTGTGCTAATTTAAAATATACCTTATTGTCAAAGCGTAAGGTTGTAAAAGCTGGTAAAAGATCCTTGCATGGCATTGAAACGAAGTTTGTTAAAAAATATGTAAAATGCAATCTTACCCTTCATGCTTAAGATATATAATTTACATAATATCGCATCGATATTTACATGATTTTCATTTCTTACGTGTAGTGACAAAGATAAAACATATATCGTAAGGTGACATTTACAAAATATTATAATTTAAAAAAAATAATTAAATAGAGAATAGAATTTAATAAAAAAGAGCCATGTAACATTCTTATTATAACTAAATAATGAACACGTAAATAAAATTATCTTATTTATTTCTTTTCTAGCGTTCTGTTATCGTATTAAAATACTACGGTTCGGATAATTTTGGAATGTCGATTGTGTATCTTGTTTTTAACATGTGATCGAAGTTGAAATCAGTCCAATATCTGCTGTGTCCTGCTCTTGGCTTAGGACTTTTACACAAATAATTTAAGGCGACGCATTGATGAACAATAATTTAATCTGAAATAGAAATGTTCTATGCAAACGTGCGCGCGCCAGCTTAATTGATATAATTAATTTTTAAAAATCCAACTAGCATTTTGAAGAATATGTTTAGATTCAACTATACAGAAAATTTTAAAACATAAATTGGTCCTGTTACTTCGAAAAATGTAAATCTCTGTTTTAAGACACCTTATTTTGGTATTTTTTTGTGTTACAAAAGTTAACCAATCGTGTATCGCAACTGGCAAAATGAAGGCTGTGAAATGAAGAATGAGGTTAGCAAATATCACTTTCATACGTTTTGCAGTCACTTAGAAATATTGAGATCCCTGCCGTCAAAATTTCCAATGCGTTGCCTTAAGGACAGGGACTTGACTGCATCACGCGAGCTCAAACCTGGGTGGAGGGGGATCGAAACAACTCTAATGTCTGCTTTTAAGCCGTCCATAATTTTTTTCCGGGCTTAATGATTAAACTTTAATTGAACCACTTATTAAATCGATAGAATAGTTAGTAATTTTATAATTCAAGTAAGAAAATTGAATTTTTTCATTATTAAAGTGTTTCCAGTGTTTCCAGACAAGACTTGAACGAATCAATAGAGAAAATTGTCATTTGTCAGTCGATCACGAAGAAAGCAATAGAATTTTGTAAATCATGGAGCACTTAACCTACAGATTGGAATTGTTATTTATTTGGATTGAAAACAATGTCCTAAACCACAGTATTAACATAATAGTAGGATGTCTTCATAGAAAGCCATCGTACGCGGTTTGTATATCAACGCGCTAATACGCATGCGCCGTGGCACTCACACACTGGCAATATTTTGGGTGAATATGGGTGATTATTGTAGCGCCAGTCGGAGTCGCACATGACGCAAACATACGACCGCTTCCATTTGCCTTTAATTCGTTCTTCACATTGTCACAATTACAAAAATGTCCAAATCGCATTAATGAACGTTTAATAATGTCCTTAGATGTCTAAATAATCTTAGTTATTCCAATACGGAGTTATCATTTTTCAACATAACTATAAGAAATTAAATTTAAGGAACACAAAAATCTTATACTTGTACATTGTTTTTTATTATTATGTATTAAATGTATAACTAAACGAGATGCTCTCCGCATCTCACACCCAACGCCCTACGTATCCGGCCGAGAGTATAGTCAATTCCGTTACCCATGAGGCTGGACTCGGCCTTCTTCTCTACATATTCTTTGTCTAAACTGCTGCAGTTACTGCACGCCGATTGCTCAGCCCAAAATTAAACAAAACCTGTGTACACATGCGTATGAATAGACTGAGTGAAACATATAGAGGTTGTACCAAGGTGAAACAAGACGCATAGATACACGTCATTAAGCACGTCAATAGATCGTCCAATTTAACTTAACCCGTGATACAATGAATGTAAATTTGAAAATTGTGTATTTACTGTCATTTACCAATGAAATAAGTTTGTCTGTTTTATAGATTGATTTTTTTCCGTTTTTGCCACGCCACCGAAGAGAACTATAAGATATTACATAAAGATTTAAATATCTGTCGAAATTTACGGCAGCAAATTCTTTTTACAATCTTTAACTTTCAGTACCGAAAATATATTAAAAAATTAAAAATTCGACTCTATTATTTAGAACAGAAATAAAAGTATAATCCGAGTAAATTAGACGTGAATGCGGTAGTATGGTTTTAAACTGGAGATGTACACACAGTTCCAGTATTGGTTTTGTACTGTATTAATGCGAGCGAGAGTTGATATTTGTTACTGTCAAAAAACTGAGCAGTGGCGAGTAGGATGGTCCAATATTACGGCTCCATAGGTTAAGTGCTTCATGTTGTAAATTGACAGAATCGATTGAATTAAATATTCATTTAATTTAAGAGTTCGTCTTGTCATTTTGCTGCAGAACCCAAAAGATCGTCTACTCTATTGATGTTTTATTTTTCTTTCTTTTTGGCATGGGGCACAGATTAGCGCATTTGCTCATGTCACGTAATTATGTAGAATCACAAGTAAATTAATTTTTTCTTATCGTAAAACTCCTCCAGTAAAGTGATAATAGGCTTTACTGAAGTAATAAAGGACTTCTTGGAAGAGCGCAAGAACTCCAGCTACACATGTTTATTTAAACTTACTCCATTCTTTTCACTTACACAGAACTTTAAAACATAATATACTATCACTTTTGTACTTTAACTCTCAGAAGTGTAAAAAGTAGAAAACCCAAATAAAATGACAACCTCACTTCTCCCGTTCCCGCCAAAAAGTCTCTATTGATATTATGTTTGAAATATGGCATCATGTTTTGTCCAGGTCAGTTACGCTACTCCCCCTCGAGGGGACGCAGAACCTGGCTGGAGGTGGGGCACCGCAAGGGGTAAGAATCACCTCAAAAATTAACATTTTCAAAATACAGATTTTTTAAGTTATAGGCTATAATGTGGGCCTCAGGTTTTTAGGTGAACTTTATAAGCCCACAAATAAGAACACTGGGACCGTATTTATAAGACTCGCCATCCCTTAATGAAAGTACATATTATTATTATTATGGACGAGCCCCCATTGGCTGTGTCCCACACTGCTGTCTTTTATTTGACTTGAGCCACTTAAAACTATTTAAAAGTCACTGCCGATACCACGCTTTCTGGGGGTTTCTTCCAAATATCTACTAAGTCAAAGTCAAATCAATTTATTCCAGTCAATGTATTTCTCAACGTCAAATCTACCTTAGTTCGGTTCAAATAGAAAACCTGGAAACTCAGTCAGGTATCATTTTCTCAACATCGTTTTACAATAGTTATTTAAAAATACAACATCCATAAAGCCAGTAAATGCATGTGGAGAGAGGATCATGTCCAGTCTATTGTTGTGTCTTCAATGAAATGGCTAATTTTGTAATATGCTTTTCCAATCAGTGTGCGTTTAATGACAAGTTTAAATCTGTGATAAATTCCCAAAATCTTTATCTATTTTCCGCTCAAACTCCAAGAAAACACCAATCTACACGTGTTTCGCCTCTCAACGAAGCATCCTCAGGATATACCAGAGATAGTATTCGGTCAGCTAACCAGCATCGAATAATTCGGTGCTGGTTAGCTGACCGAATACCATAGCAGAGTTTGAGCGGAAAATATAGCGCTAAAGATTGGGAATTTATCACATGAAATGGATTTCCGCAAGGTAACACCTGAGTCTATACAAGTTTAAATCTTTTTTCCATTAATTAAGTAATTGAGAATTCCTACTACGCGATTGTGCAACAGTTGATA
Source organism: Zeuzera pyrina (assembly GCA_907165235.1). Taxonomy (NCBI): domain Eukaryota; kingdom Metazoa; phylum Arthropoda; class Insecta; order Lepidoptera; family Cossidae; genus Zeuzera; species Zeuzera pyrina. The sequence continues at coordinate 4,708,603 of OU015647.1, forward strand.
GGCTACCGAGGAATGTGTAGTTGAGCGGACGAGTGTGAGGCTGTCTCCAGGATGAGTATGCTTTTTTCTGCATACGAAAAGGAAAGGAACATATGAAAGCAAAAAAAGTATTACTGTAGAAAACTTACATTTAATTGTAGGACTGTTGTTATGTTCCAATTAAACCACACTTATTATATAATTTCTCTATTTAATATCGCCCACACAGACCTTTTAGTCTCAAAAGGCCCACGAGGTGTCCTCAGACACCGTTATCTTGATATCTAATGTTGCAAAAAGTTTTAGCGTATCTCCTGAATGTCCACATATACTCATAGGGCCACGGGACAGCTTCTATAACAGTCACAAATCTAAAGCATATTTTATTTTCTATTTATTGGAGCCCATACAGGCACACACAGGCAAAAATTATGTTCTAAGAGGCTTAGCGTGGATCATATCGTCTAAGTAGGTAGGTAGGAAGTTACTCAACGAAAAATAGATTTAGATTTGCTCTAAAACGCACATCGATAAGACAATCATACTAAAAAATTAACGATTTCATTGAAGACAATAAAATCGTCTGTAAATGAACTTCTCTGCGCATGCTTTTACTGGCTTTATGAATATTGCGTTTTAAATTTCTATTGGAAAATGATGTTGATAAAATTATACCTGTCTAAGTTTCTTGTCGGTTCTTCTGTGTCCAGACCGAAAGGTAGATTTAACGTTCGAAAACACCTTGCAATTGCATTCACTTGAACTAATTTAAACTCGATAAGCCATAGCACAGCATTAACAACAGTTAGAAACGATTATAATCCATTATATTTATTGTGGTCCATACCGACCCATATAGGGCTACATCCACATAGGGCCCATAAAGTGCAAATGGCACACATCTTTTTACTTAAGGCCCACATCAGCCAATATCGTCCTATAAGATAAGATAAGATAATGTTTATTTTCTATTACAATTTCTAATACAAAAATTAATGATACCCTGTAGCCCGTGTTAGTTGTTTTAACTGTGTTACGAGCTACAGTGTCTCCCGGTTTCAATACTATACCTGCATAGTATAGGTTTACGGTAGTAACTAATTAATTTGTGGTATAGGTGTTAAATTACCTTACCAAATTAAGTAACTACATATTATTAATAATGATAATAAATAAAATAAAATTAAAAATATTCTGAACTTAATTATGGTGAAAGTTTGTGTGTGTATGTATATGTGTGTGTATGGGTGTGTGTGCATGCAAGTATGTGTTAGCCTGTTTATATTAGCTATATTATATTAGGTCACATGACGCCCTGAGATGAGAAAACATAGGAGAAAAATAGGATTTACTTAAATCAGTCTCGCTGTGTCAATCCAGGTCAATCTGGCTGGTTCCCTGAATCCTATGTTGAAGACATCAACGCTACCTCCGCGTACACCGCTGAAGTAGAGCCCTTGGAAACCAAGACTCAACTTGAAGGTAGGATATTTTATTTAAACATTTTGTACATGAGTTTATCTGAAATCACTTGTATGTAACTTATTAATAATAGGTCTTTACCTATGAAGTTGCCGTTCTACAATACTCGCCATTTGAAACATAATTTGCGTATGGCTGGCAATAAATTCTAAATTAAACAGAATTTTAAAAATATGGAATTTTATTTTCAAATTCAGTCATTTGTTTATTGATTAGTGTTTTGTTTTCACTACATTTGTATCTTTTTCATCAGTATGGACACGATAAAAATACGAGTAATTACGGAATAAGAGTTCCGTCGCGGTAGCAATGCGGCACAAACGGCTCGCAACATTAACGACGTGTACGGAGTGAACACTACAAACGAACGCACGACCCGTTATTGGTTTGAACGCTTCCGTCATGGAAATTTTGATCTGTAAAATGAACAGTGGTCGCCCGAAAACTAGTCAACAACGACGAATTAAACGTGATAGTGGAAGCTGACGATACTGAATCTACTGCTGAGTTAGCAGCAGCTTTCGATGTTAGCATCAAAACAATATTGGTCCATTTGCGTCAAATTGGCAAGGTAAAAAAGCTTGATAAGTGGGTGCCGCATGAAATGAACGATCGCCAGCGCGACGAACGCGTTGAGGTATGCCTAGCGTTGCTTAATAGACACAGAAACGAAAGGATTTTGAATCGCATTGTCACTTGCAATAAAAAACGGATTCCTTTTGGACAATCGTAAGCGGTCATCACGTTGGTAAGACCCTGGTTCAGCACCTAAGCAATGCCCCAAACAAATACTTACCTCTAGAAAATTGATGGTTACTGTTTGGTGGTCTAGTGCCGGTGTAATTCGTCACAGCTTCTTACCAAATGGCACGAGTATTACTGCGGATGTGTACTGTGAGGAACTGGAGACAATGACGGAGAAGCTCGCAAATCTCTGGCCAGCCTTGGTTAATCGCTCGTCCCCGCTGCTCCTATACGACAACGCTCGACCTCCCACGGCACAACAGACGGTCTCTAAGCTACAAGAGCTAGGGTTGGAAGTTGTGCATCATCCACCGTACTCACCAGACCTTGCGCCGACGGACTTCTACTTTTTCCAAAATTTGAAAAACTTCTTGGCAGGAAAAAATTCTATAACCGAGAGGCAGTACAAAATGCCTGAAGAGTTTGTTGCCTCCCGTACACCTGACTTCAAGCAAGAAGGGCATTGAAAAATTATCACTGCGCTGGCAGAGATTCATCGATAGCATATGTGAATACTTTGATTAATGTAAATTCAAAAAAAAAAAAAATACTTTAACTTTTTGTATACTAAACGGCAATTTCATAGGTAAAGACCTAATATATGTTGCCATCTTAAAAATGTTTTATCGTTTTTTTAGGGTTTTTAACATTTTTTTAGAGTACCAAAAAGAGTGGGGGGGGGGAACAATGCAATAAATGTGTTAGTTATAGATCTTCATGTATTCATTTTATAATATCGTAATAAGGCTCGAGTGGTAGTAGAAGCAATGAAAGAACGCGGCTGACTTGTGAAGATCAAATGATCTGTGTTAGCTGACGGAAATGTCAAAAGCGATCGCATATCTCGGCGAAAGTCTGTGAGGAGAATGATGAGATTTGAGCAGGCGAAAGAATAATGTAAAGGCCACGATGCTTTGAGGTCTATCCTCTCTGACTACCCCGTCGGCGAAACATCGTATGTATGTACGTATCTATGTGAGTGTTAGCTGACGGAAATGACAAAAATGCACGTCTCAGCTAAGCTGTGTGAGAATGAGGAGATATGAGGCGGCGAAAGAAGTCTGTATGGATCACGATTCGCACTCCGTCTCTGTGACTAGGGTAGTCAGGGATACAGCGTGAGAATATGTATGTATGTTTGTAATAACGCACTACACGTGAATTCAACACTCATTTGTGTAATATATCGAGTTATGTGCTTTATAAAACAGTTTATAATACCTATATAGTTTTTTGTGGGAAATACTACGCATTCATACTATGCTAATATGGTTTGGGCACATGGAAAGAATGAGCGATGAAAGACTGACGAAGAAAATCTATAGAGTAAAAGTGAGTGGTAAAAGAAGCCAAGGAAGACCAAGGCTGACTTATGAAGATGAAATAGCTAGAGTGTTAGCCGACGGATATGTCAAAAGCAGTCATACCTAGGCGAAAATGTGTAAGGATAATGATGAGATTTGAGGAAGCGAAAGAAGTATGTAAGGATCGCGACGCTTGGCGCTCGGTCCTCTCTGACTGCCTCGTTGGGGATACGGCGTGAAGATATGTATGTACTACGCATTCCCATACTCCCATACGCATTCGGTTATACACTCAACGTCAAAAAAATTGCAAGTTTCAGAAAGAAAATTTCTGTCGTTCGTAGCTCCTAAATTATTCATTATATACCAAGCATTACATGCACGTTTAATGCTCTATAAACTGCCGTTGTTACTGGCCGTTAAAATTTCTAATTTTATATGTTGGTAAGAAAACACGATTTCCCGCCATTTTCGTCTTTTGTCTCTTTGCAAGAATTCAATGAAAAATTTTTTTTTTGAGTAACAACACACATATAAAGCACAAAATATTATTTAACATGGATATCACTGCTAATGAAGCCACCAAAGTTATCGCACTCTTGCAGTCACGGATGCGGCAATGTGATGTTGTTCGCCAACTGAACTTGAGCCGTTTTCGATTCGAAGAGTATACCAGTGGTTCCAGGAAACTGGTGGCTATATCCGAAGGCATAGGTCTGGCAGTCGTCCACGTGGAAAAGAGATGATCGGTTCATTGTATTGACGTGTTTGAGAAATCGATTCTCTAATGCTGTTGAGTCGCAACAGCAGCTCCAAGCAACTCGCAGAAAAATCGTGAGCGTCTCTGCGGTTAAAAAAAGGTTGCGAGAAAAAGAGATGCTGAGAGCCGCTAGAGGTGCTACAGTCACAAAATTGACTGCACGGCATCATAGAGCATAGAGCCCGGTTGCAGTTTGCTTTCGATCACTTTGTGCCAGACTCAGCTGACTGAAAGTTTGCTGAGTCAGACTCTGTCAGCAACTGAGACTCTGACTCAGCAAATCGTGACCTTGTGCGCGATCTACAAATTAAATCTTTATGAAATATCCGCATCGCTGCAAGGGTCACTTACATCTCCAATATAAATAGTCGTAAGAATTAGTATAAGACATGAGATAAACGACAGCTCTATGGCGTTAAGACGCCGATATATCATCTACAAAATTCCGCAGTATTATTTACCAACATGAAGCCCGAGAAGAAGTATTGTAACAGTGGAAGTTCTCTTGCAGCGATGCGGATATTCCATGCAGATTGAATTTGTAGATCGCGCACAAGGTCACGATTTGCTGTGTCAGAGTAATATTTGGCACACTTCACTAGGACAATCAACCAATGGAGAACCGTTCTCTTCTCAAGACGAAAGTGTGCCTTTTCTGCAATGATAGGCGCAGAAGAATGTAAACAAAGCAGCGAGAACGATTCGCACAATCCTGCATTCAAGAGACGATGGAATACGGCGGTGGTTCCTGTATATTCCGGGGCGGCATGTCAACAGCGACAAAACCGACCTTGTGTGCGTGTGAAATCCTGAAGGAGCATGTGGTTCCCTATGCAGACTTTGTTGGCTGAAGGTTTACATTGATGCATGAAACCGCTCGCTCTCACACCGCGTTAATTGTACGTGACTACCTTCGAGAGGTTGGGATACCAGTTATGCAATGACTAGCGAGAAGTCCAAACCTGAACCCGATAGAGCATCTTAGGAACCAACTCAAACGTCAGGTCCGATCGCGGGATCCTGCTCCTACCACTCTCCAGGTGCTCGAAGAGGCCGTTGTCGAGGAATGGGCCAGTATCCCACAGGAAGACATCATGAAATTGGTGAAGTCCATGAGAGACCGCATGGAATCCGTTATCAGAGCAAGGGGAGGTAACACTAGATTTTAGGTTATCTTGAAGCATCTTTTCGTATTTTTTTACGTGTAATTATCATTTTGTATGCAAGCATAATAAACCATTATTTGTTCTTTTGTAACATATTTTATTTGCATCGGTAAAAACAAAACATTTCATTTAATTGTTTTTGAATAGTCATTTTCATTACCTTTCAAATGATACCCAATATTGCCCCCATTCTGGTTCCAGATGAGGTTAAAATCTTTAAAGTATAAATTTCAAGAGATGCGATTTTTTGACGTTGAATATATGTGAAGATATTAATTTTTTTTTAGGTATCGCAGAAGTACCTGAGGCTGAAGTTAATAATGATTTGGCAAGTGCTATACCTGTCGTAGGTGAGTATTTAATAATACTAAGGTGTGGGCTATAAAAAAAAATAATAATATTTTTTTTAATTTTATAATTAAAAAAAAAATTATTTTTTTCATTTTTATTTTTTTTTTAATTTTCACAAAAAAAGACCAAATGGTTACTAAGGCAGTTCCACTGTATCTCTTATCTATTTCGATTTGCCCATACTGTCTTAGTCAAATAAACTCGGTATACTTATTCTTCTTTTTTCCTTCATGGTATGGCGTATAGATTAGCGCATTTGCCCATTTCACGTATTAATTAATATGTAGAATCACAAGTAAATTTGTTTTTTCTTATCGTAAAACTCCTCCAGTAAAGTGATAGTAAGCTTTACTGAAGTTTTAAAGGACTTCTTGGAAGAGCGCGAAAACTTCAGCTACACATGTTTATTTAGATCTACTCCTTTCTGTTCACTTACATGGAATTTTAAAACACAATATACTATCACTGTTGTACTTTAAAACTCCTAAAAATATGAAAAATAGAAAATCTAAATAAAATGACAACCTCACTTCTCCCGTTCCCGTCAAAAAGTCGGTATACTTGTTATATGTTATAGATCGAGTGACCTAATGGTATAATTATGCACTAGCAACCCGGTTTCGCACGGTTGGATAATTTTTTTGAAAATAAAATATAGCCCATGTTACTCGCTGATAATGTAGCTTTCTGTAGGTGAAAGTATTTTTGAAATCGGTTAAGTAGTTTTTGAGTTCATCCATTACATACAAACAATCAAATTTTTTCTCTTTATAATATTATTATTATATTATTAGTGCATTGAAGTCCTGTAATATGTGTGGTGGCGGTCTTTTCATATCTTTTTAGAAGGCGGAGACTTCTACTTAGCGGCGTACCCATACGTGTCGAGCGAACCCGGAGACTTGACCTTCGAAGCTGGCGAGAGAATAGAGGTCGTGCGGCGAGATGGGGATTGGTGGACGGGACGAATTGGGAACAGGTCAGTAAACACCACGAAACACTAGGATGCAATACTTTAATTAGCATTCATGTGTTCGTCCGTCTGTTATGCTGTAACATTCGATTTACTCAGAATAATACGTAATATCACATACTTTAATGGCATAGTGATGCATTTTATTAACCAACATAATATGTTCAAATCAAACCAAATGTTTTATTTGTCACGTTACTCGCTGATAATGCAGCTTTCTATGGGTGAAAGAATTTTTAAAATCGGTTGAGTAGGTTTTGAGTTTATCCATTACAAACAAACAAACAAACAATGACATTGCAAACAAACAAAGACTGACCCGTTGGCGCAGTGGCATATGCATCTCCTTTCCAAGCTTGGGTCCCGGGTTCGATCCCCGGTAGGTCAATTTAGGAAACGAACTTTTCTAAATCGGCTAGGAGTCCGGGTGTTACTGGGAGCTCCCCCAGAGTTCGTTGTGTGGTACCCATAGTACAAGCTTACTGCTTAGTTTGGGGTCACGCAATCTGTGTAATTGTCTGGAGTATTTAAAAAATTTTTATTAAAAAAAATTAAACAGCCTTGAAAAAAAACACTGAAAAGTATAAAATAACTATCCTTTACTAATCAAAACTCAAGTACAATTAAAATAACTTTATAAATACGATACACATACCTATATAATTAAATTTGACAGTTACTGAAGTCCGACGACTTCAATATTTAATTTGACAGTTATTAAAGTCCGACGACTTCAATAACTGTCAAATTAAATTATATAGGTATGTGTATATATAAAATATATTTGACAGTATATAAAATATATTTGACAGTTATTGAAGTTCGACGACTTCCAGGGAAGTATTACCTACCAAATGAAAAAAGAATTTTCAAAATTGGTTCATAAATGATGGAGTTATGAGGTAACAAACACAAAAAAAAACAAAAAAAAAACAACATACAGACGAATTCAGAAACTCCTTCTTTTTTGAAGTCGGTTAAAAAAAATCATTTCTCTTTATAACGTTAGTATAGATACAGATGTTGAATTCGTTAGCGTACTCATAATACAGATGTTGAAAATAAAAACAACCCATTTGAACATATGATCAATCGTTTTGCCATACAAATATCCATACGAGTATATGTATCTATCTATATATTTAAAAAAATTATGAAATCTCTTACGAGACAGTATACATCTTTGAAATTATTGTGTAAACGAGGAAAAATATAGATCTGTTTAAAAAGAAAGGCGATATTAATGGTACGGAAACCCGAGGTCGTGATAAATTGATTATTCCAAAATTTAAATTACATAAGTCAAATGTCTCATTTTTGGGTAACTGCATTCGTTTTTATAATAAAGTTCCTCAAGAAGTCACTCAATTAACAGAAAATATATTTAGATTAGTTATAAAACGTACATTGACTAGACAATCATACTATAAAATAAACGATTTCGTTGAAGATAAAACAATAGTCTGGAAATGATCTTCTCTGCACATGCATTTACTGGCTCTGAATATTGTATTTTAATAAACTTTTTGTAAAATGATGTTGAAAAAATGATACCTGGCTGAGTTTCTTGTCGGTTCTTCTCAGTGTCTAGGTTTTCTTTTCTTTTTCAACCGAACTAAAGTGGATTTGACGTTCAAAAATACCTTGTAATTGGGTTTACTTGAATAATTTGATTTGACTTTGACTTTGAGTCCGTTCGGCCGTTCTATAGAACCGATTGGCTTCATTTTTTTTTAAATGAAAGGTATTGATACTCAGATTTGTCATCAAGCCTTCTATCACAAATAAAGAACTAGATTCACAATTTTCTGTAAAATTTAAACAAGTTATTGTCCGAATTGACATATACATTTTTAATATCGTAAAGTACTATCGGTAATATTGTGTTAATTAAGTAGACCATACCGTCAAAGCATAAGGTTGTAAAAGTTCATAAAAGACTTTGCTTGATATAGAACCGAAGTTTGTTAAAAATAAAATATTTAAAATTCAATCTTATGATTCGTGCTTAAAGTGTAATTCACGTAATACATTTTCAAGATGTTTCCGTAACTTCGTATCCTCTATCATTTACAACTGATTACTAAAAACATGTAACATTGCTCTGAAAACATTGGTCGCTCAAAGATACTAAAATAGAATTGTTTAAATTTCTTATAAACTTAACATATAGTGAAACCGAAGCAATACTAAAAGTTACATCCTAGCAAATTTTTCTTCATTTATTTTATTTGTTTATTTTTAAAATATTGAGCATGCACTAAGGATTATTTTATTAGTTATTTCGATTATTATTTTGATTACTATTTTGATTATTATATTAATTATTGTTTTGATTATTATTTTTAATTTCATAAATTCTTGTCATTTTTAATTTAATTATGATATTTGATATGATTATTTAATGATGTTTTGGATTTAATTGATGTAATAATTTGGTTGATGTAATGATTCTAGTATTGTGCACAAATCTGAGTAACGTATACGGATCCTCACGATACAGGCTGTGCTTAGTGTGGGGGTCGCTGTATTTAATCTACATTAATCTACATTTGAACCCCTTTTTACGTCATTTTGATTTGTTACATGAACATGACAAGGATATAACATATATAGATTATAATGATAGACAAAGAACAAAATTAATTGTAGGAGCTTAACAAAAAGCCTTTATATCGAAGACGTTTCAATTTTATTGATTTGCATAGACGCGAATGTGTCTCATGTGTATCTGTTATGTTTTCACGGCTAAGCCGCTGAACTGATTTTGATGTAATTTTGTATGCGGATAGCTCGAACCCTGGCGAAGGTTATAGGCTACTTTTTTTAAATTTACGTCTCCGCTCTGATAGTTTTGTAATAGTGTATATATTTACTTACAGAACTGGTATATTCCCTTCAAACTATGTCACAAAGGACGCGACCACATCAAGTACGACCGAGCCGATCGCCACCATACCGGAGGCAGTGGAACCGACGCCGGAGCCGGAACCAGAACCGGAGCCGCCTTCTGTTCCTACTCCTACTCCTGTTCCAACTCTTACTCCTGTTCCAACTACTACTCCTGTTCCAATTCCAGTTTCAGCTCCAGTTCCAACTTCAGTGCCGGCGCCTATTACATCACCGCCCTTACAAGTAAAACTATCTTGCTTATTTTTGTGACTTAAAATATGTAAAAAAATATCTTAAGAATTATTATTGAACGCGATCATTAAGATGCGATTTTTCAACAATAATAATAATATCGAGGAAGTCAAAGAAGTATGTAAAGGACCGCGACGCTTGGCGTTCCTTCCTCTCTGACTACCCCGTTAAGGATACAGCGTGAAGTTATGTATGTATGTAATAATTACGATTTATAATGATACGATGCACCATCGTAAAAATCACAAAGTAAATAATCGTACAGAGGCTAAGTTCTCTAACAGCGTGGATAATTTATACCTATTTTTATAGGTATAATATATTTTATTGTCTAATCTTGAAATATTTTTAATAGAAAAATAATTAGTTCATTTTACTAAAATTGTGGAAGAATCTTCGTTCCTCACGTACTTCGTCTGATTTTTGGGGAATGAGAAACAAGAAATGTCTATTTTTTCGGGAATTGTCGATGCAGTGTAATGGTATAAACATGTTTATTATACAAGTTTATTGTGAAAAGGGGTATAAATTGGCCGTGGTCCCAACGTGACACTGTTGACTGTTATATTGTAAATGTAATTGTTAAGAAAAAACAATTGTCTCTCAACACCAAGAGATGGCGCTAGTTGTCCCGTCAGCGCCGATTTAGTTTATTTTTTTTTGGTATGTGGGTAATTTAGTGTGTGAATTGAGTTGTAATGGAGAAGTCTAAGAAAGACGTCGATCGCTTCTTGATAAGAAAAAGAGAAAGTTTTTGGTCAATTTAGGTAACGAACGAGCTAAATTGGCTTGGAGTCTGGGTGTTACTGGGAACTCACCCAGCGTTCGTTGTGTGGTACCCATAGTACAAGCTTACTGCTTAGTTTGGGGTCACACAATCTGTGTAATTGTCTGGAGTATTTATTTATTTATTTAAATACCTTCATATCTTCGATCACAAATAAAGAGCTAGATGCACAATCTCCTGTAAAATCTAAACAAATTATTGTCCGAATTGACGTATATCTTTTTAATACCGTATAGTATTATCGGTAACATTGTGTTAATCTAAAGTAGACCTTACTGCGAAACCATAAGGTTATAAAAGCCTGTAAACGATTCTGACATGACATCGAAACCATGTTTGTAAAAAAATATTTAAAATGCAATCTTACGTCTCGCTCGCTAAAGTATAATTTACATAATCTGTGACACGCTCAATGTGCGCTCAAATACTTATATGAGCGCACATTTGTTTCGGACATTTTTGGAGCGTTGATTGTGTATCTGGTTATTTATTTGTGATCGTAGCTTCATATATAATCATTGTTATTGTAAAAATGAAGAAAGGAATGCTTAGATGGTTCGGGCACTTAGAAAGAATGAGTGATGAAAAACTGACGAAGAAAATCTACAGAGCGAAAGTGAGTGGTAAAAAAAGCCAAGAAAGACCAGGCTGACTTATGAAGATCAAATAGCCAGTGTTAGCAGACGGGAATGTTAAAAGCACTCGTATACTTAGGCGAAAATGTGTGAGGAGAATGATGATATTTGAGGAAGCGAAAGAGGTATGTCAGGACCGCGACTCCTGGCGCTCTGTCCTTTCTGACTACTTCGTTAGGGATACAGCGTGAAGATATATATGTATGTATATGTTGGAAAAACACGGGGCAATTCGTGCTTTAGCAACTTAGCCATGAGAAATAGGTACCTAATTTTACAAGAGGCGAACTACTCCATAAAATACAACGTTAAGGCAAAGTTAATGTGCAAACGACAGAAAACTCTTTGTAACAATTATTACGTAGGTAATTGGAAATTTAATAATGGGAAACGATCCGTCGGAGGAATGCTATCGCACCGGCCGCCGTAGTCTAACAGACTCGGCGCCGGCCCCGACGATCCGTTAGCGCGTTATCCCTTCCAAATCGGAAGTCGCGCTTTGCCATAGTATAGTCTAATGAGTGCCTTTTATTATTTCTACCGACATATATATACTCATCTAGCTTATTGTCGCGTTACTACAGGAACCAAAGTCGTCGACCCCCATCTCGTCGGAAGTGGCCGCGATCACTGAGGGAGGGGCGAATGGGACGAATGGGACGAATGGGACGAGTGGGACGAGCTCGGCGGGCGCGGGCCGGCCCGCGTCGGCCGCGCGCAGGGACTCGGGCCGGGACTCCGCCGCGGGCCGCAAGAAACACGAGATAGCCCAGGCCATCGCCAACTACACTGCCACCAGGTACAGTGCACCGGGTACAGGCGGCTACACGAGCGGCTGACGGTTCGCACAACCGAAGCCCTTGGTGGCGGACTTTTTGGCGGGAACGGCAGAAGTGAGATCGCCATTTTGTTTAGATTTTCTATTTTTTACATTTTTGGAAGTTTAAACTTAAGTAGTAGGAACAGAATGGGCGTGCGCTAGAGGGAGATAGCGTTACAAAGCTGTGACGTCACAAAGTCGCAATGACATTGTACAGCGCTAGGAGTGAAAGAGACAAAACATATCCCCACTCTGTTCCCACTAGTAAAGTTAAAAAGCGAATAACTCTTGTTTTGACTTTTTGACGGAAACGAGAGAAGTGAGATTGACATTTTGTTTAGATTTCTATTTTTTACATTTTTACGAGTTTTAAAGTACAAAAGTGTATTATGCGTATTATAGTGTATATTGTGTTTTAAACTTCTGTATAAGTGATAAGAATGGAGTAGGTCTAAATAAACATGTGTAGCTGAAGTTCTCGCGCTCTTCCAAGAAGTCCTTTATAACTTCAGTAAAGCCTACTATGACTTTACTGGAGAAGTTTTATGATAAGAATAAACTAATTTACGTATGATTCTAGTTATTAATACGTGACATTGGCAAATGCGCTAAACTGTGCGCTATGCCATAAAGAAAGAAAAAAAAAATGCTTGCTGGCGTTATTTATTTTATTTTTTTTTTCATTTCTACCTCTGATTTTCAGAGCCTTTATTATTTTAGGGATTGTCTTCATGTTTATTTTCTTTATTCAATATAAATCAAAACAAACTACATGTCGGTGTCAAAGTTTATATTTCCTCTTACGTAATTCAACAAGTACAAAGTGGTATGGCAGGGCGATGGTATTTAAGTGACTGGCGAGACATGCGTTAATTTCGCTTTATTTGTTTAGGGAAATCATCAGCCATATATACTAAAACATTTTCCAATATTGTGTAGCATAAATGTACAGGGGGCCTAGACAAGTGGCTCACTTGTCGTAAACGATAGTAGAATAGAATGAAAAATACCACGTGATCTAACGTAACGAATATTAAATTGGTAGACAAACGTTATTAACTTTCCATTAAATCAAACGAAAATTAGATTCGTGTGGAAACCGTCGTATAAAACGAAGCCAAATGTCATTTTTGACGAACAATAACTCCAGCTAGCGTTTCTATTTTACGAAAAGCTTGCCACTAGCCGCCCAGGCCAGTTAAAGATTTCTACAAACAAACCGAACTAAACAGTAGAAAATAATTTTTAAGTATCAAGAGCCTGTGTTACAGCAATAAAATTCCAACAATTAATTACGACTAATTAATTTGGAATAAGATTAAAATAGAAATTAAATTATTAATAAAATAACTCATAGTAAAAAGTGTGGGGTGCAATTTACTATATTATCAAGCACCCCTAGCTTTTTTAAATCGTTTTTTAAATTTATTTTTATCCTGATGATTCTAGTCAGGACATTAGAACAAAGTTATGAAATAATTGTATTGTCATCAGTCCTTGACCCCTGTACAAATTTTCAATCTGATCAGACTTCTGGAAATTGGTAAAAATTACGCTGAAAGATTCCGTTACATACATACATACATACATACATACATACATACATACATACATACATACATACAGGTGAAGCTAATACAAAGCGTGTAAAAAAAGGAATAACGAGGAACGATAAGTAGTCTATACATGAAAAAAGTAAAACTAATAATAAATACAGACATAATATATAGTTATTAATGGTACAAAAGATAAAAATTTAATTAAAAAACAGGTATTTTGGATAAGAAAATCTATCGACCACGTGCGAGCGCATCCACGCGCGAAAAAAAAAAAGTGCTTGCGATGTACCGCTTATATGTACATGTGATAGACGCACTTGTAAAATAATTATTAACTATTATATTCTACAAAAATCCAATTCAGCACTTATAGCATCGCCAGGTCGCTACATTATTTCAAATTTTTTTATAATTATTAGAACGAATTAAATTATTAAAACTTTCGTGAGACATTATTAAGAAACTAATTATTAAACACGGCTATACTCAGGTCCAATTGGTATAGGTACTGACTAGTTTCGGACCTATTACTCAGACATTTCACACAGCGCCATCTAGTCCCAAAGTAAGCAGCACAGCGCTTGTGTTATGGGTACTAGACAACTGATATACTACTTATATACTTTTCTTTTGTAAATAAATACATATTATACATAAACACCCAGACTCGGGGCGGGAATCGAACCCGCAACCCCCGTTTACTGTCCAATGCGCTTAACCGTTGCGCCACAGAGGTCGTCAATTGGAGGTCTTTCATCAGGTGAGTGGGATGAGCACTGCGCTAATCGGTACTGTTGATATAAATAATAAAAAATTGTGTGTATTAGAGTACACACACACGTAAGAAGTGAAACTTCTTTATGACATCATTTTTCGAAAAATGATCCACTATTTACAACTTTACAGAAATTGGTTAAATAAAGCTAATAATCTAAATTAGATAATGCTTAAGCAAAAAAAAGCCTGTGTGTACTCACGTTCGCACGTAAGAAGTTATACTTTTTTAAAGTGAATAAAAATAGAAAACAAAACTGGCCACATATAAAAAAAATGGGACTTAAAAAGAAAGATGGCGCGTAACGGAATAGAAAGAAAGATGGCGCGTAACGGAAAAGAAAGAAAGATGGCGCGTAACGGAATAGAAAGAAAGATGGCGCGTAACGGAATAGAAAGAAAGATGGCGCGTAACGGAATAGAAAGAAAGATGGCGCGTAACAGAAAAACGTGACGATTTTTTTTTTAAATTGCTATAAAATGTTTCTCATACGTCGATAAAGAAGTTTCACTTCAATAATAATACACCGTCCTATTGTTTACTTAGTCTTTTATATTCTTTATTTTAATAGAAACATTTTTAGATCACAAATCAAAATTACAAATTAACTTCCCTGTATAGACTGTCAGGCATCATGATATTTACGTGCAATGTGTATTGTTGCCACAATTTGATAAAAGTGTTGCCAATATATAAATGTACATATACCTTGTACCAACAGGTACCTATACCGTTTGGACGTGAGTATAGTCGTGTTCAATAATTAGTTTATTAGAACGAAGTTCTTTGACGCGGCTTGCGTGAGGTTTGAGTTGGTGGAAATCGTCACGTAAGGAAAAAGCAAACAAGCAAAAGCAAGGCTCTAGGTCTTTCTTTTTGTTTTGAATCATACGTCAGTCTTATTGTCTCATTATCGCAATTAAGTTTTAAGACATTGATACTACAGCTAAGGAACTTCGTTCCTTATGAAAGTCCCCTGACCGCACACATTTATTTTTAGTTATCGCCATAATTTTATTTCACTCGATTTCGAACATATCCATAAATGCAGTAGAAATGCGATCTCTTAGTAATATGTGCGGTGTCACCCTTGCGAACAAAATAATCAATGAAGAGATACGCAGTATGACAGGGTTGCACGACAGAGTTATTGTAAACATGAAGAAAGGAATGCTTAGATGGTTCGGGCACATGGAAAGAATGAGTGATGAAAGACTGACGAAGAAAATATACAGAGCGGAAGCAAGTGGTAAAAGAAGGCAAAGAAGATCAAATGGTCTGTTAGCTGACAAAAATGTGATAAGCACTCGCATACCTAGGCGAAAATGTGTGAGGGTAATGATGAGATTTGAGGATGCGAAAGAAGTGTGTAAGGACCGCGACGCTTGGCGCTCCGTCTTCTCTGACTACTCCGTGTTCAAGGAACATAAAAATAAACAGTTATTAGTGACAAATTTCAGGTTTATTACTATTAAATTTTATGATTTTCTACAGAGCGATGTCGACACGGTGAATGCTGAGATGCAAGGGAGAGAGCATGTGTTGCTACTCTAAAAAATTAAATTATTACTTTTTAATGTATGATATGTCTCATACACCCCGTTAGGGATACAGCATGAAGATATGTAAGTGCGCGTTATGCCAACCATTTCTCGTCAATAGTGGCATTTAACTACATTTTATATGGCTTGAAAGTTAACTTTTGACTACCAATTTAAAATTCGTTACGCTAGATCGATCGCGTGGTATTTGTCATTATATTCTACTAGCGTTCACGACAATTGAGCCATTTATTTAGACCCGCAGATTACCACTAGAAGATCGTTTTTCACACGTCACAAATTGTTAGATTGAAAGCAATATATGGTGTAAGCCTGTAATAGAAAGAGATGAGTATACACATATTTCGTCTCTATCGGTATGCTCAATGTTTTAAGATCATAAGCTGTTGCATTTGACAGATCTATGAACAAAACGCATCTTTGTTCGTTAGTACTTTCAAGTAGTACGACCTCCGTGGCGCAACGGCTAAGCGCGTCGGAAAGTAAACGGGGGTTGCGGGTTCGATTCCCGCCCCGAGTCTGGGTGTTTATGATAATATGTATTTATTTACAAAAGAAAATTATATAAATAGTATATCAGTTGTCTAGTACCCATAACACAAGCGCTGTGCTGCTTACTTTGGGACTAGATGGCGCTGTGTGAAATGTCTGAGTATATTATATATTATACTAGCTGTACCCGCGACTTCGTCCGCGTGGAAAAATGTTCCTTAACCTCTTTAGGTTACTGAGGTTACCCGAGGTACTCATATTGTTGGTGTTAAAAAAAAAGTTATTCTCTATAATGGAACATCTGCCACATTAGATTTATGATGACGTCACATATACAAAAACCTGCGTATTCCATTTCATTTGATACCCATATTGTTGGTAATGAACAAAAAAATTATTTCCATAGGGAACATCCGCCATATTGGATTTATGATGACGTCACATGTCCAGAAACGTTCCCCTGTGTATTTCATTTCATTTGATACCCATATTGTTGGTGTCGAACGAAAAACTTATTTCCTATTATGGAACATCCGCCGTATTGGACTTATGATGACGTCACATGTCCGGGAATTTTCCCCTGCGTATTCCATTTCATTTGATACCCATATTGTTGGTGTTGAACGAAAAAGTTATTTCCTATTATGGAACATTCGCCATATTGGATTTATGATAGCGTCACATATACAAAAACCTTTCTCTGCATATTCCACTTCATTTGACACCCATATTGTTGGTATTGAACAATACTCCGAGAAACCTAGAACATGACACCCATGTAGATCTATCAAAAAAAAATAATATTCGCCATCTTAGATTACAAAATGAACGTCATTTTCGTAATCAGCACCGTGAGGTACTTAGAATTTGACAGCCATATCGATTTATCCAAAAAAGTAATATTCGCCATTTTGGATTTGAAAATAAAAGTCATTTTCGTAATCAGCACCCCGAAAAACTTAGAATTTGATACCCATATCGACTTATCCAAAAAAAGTAATATTCGCCATCTTGGATTTGAAAATGAACATCATTTTCATAATTAGCACTCCGAGAAACCTATGATGTGACACCCATATCGATTTATCCAAAAAAGTAATATTCGCCATCTTGGATTTGAAAATGAACGTCATTTTCGTAATCAGTACCCCGAGAAACCTAGAACATGACACCCATGTAGATTTTTGAAAAATAATAATATTCGCTACCTGGATGAAATGAACGTCATTTTCGTGATCGGCACCCCGACATACTTAGAATTTGACACCTATATCGATTTATCCAAAAAAAAAGTAATATTCGCCATCTTGGATTTGAAAATGAACATCATTTTCGTAATTAGCACCCCGAGAAACCTCGAATATGATACCTATGTCGATTTATCCAAAAAAATAATAATCGCCATCTTGGATTCGAAAATAAACATAATTTTCGTAATCAGCACCCCGAGAAACCTAGAATTTGATACCCGTATCGATTTATCCAAAAAAAGTGGATTTGAAAATGAATATCATAACATTCGCCATATTGGATTTATGGTGACGTCACATATGTATCTACCTTCCCCTGCGTATTCTATTTCATTTGATACCCATATTGTTAGGGTTTAGCATTATAAAGTTCCCCTATAAAGTTTCATCCCCTTTTTCACCCCTTTAGGGGTAGATTTTTAATAAAAAGAAAACTATGTTTTTTTAATGGAAAAGGTGTATCTCTGTACCAATTACATCTTAATCGGCTCAGCGGTTAAAAATTTCCCATACAAACTTTCATTCCCCCTTTTCACCCCTTTAGGGGTAGATTTTTGAAAAATAAAGTAGCCTATGTTCATATCCTGGTGTCAAACTATCTCCATGTCTAATTTTATCGGAATCGGTCCGGCGGATTAGCCATAAAAATCAAGCAGACAGACAGGCAGACAAACAGAGACTCGCATTTATAACATTAGTATCCGCTATAAAGTTTCATCCCCCTTTTCACTCCTTTAAGGGTAGATTTTTGAAAAAAAAAAAAGAAATCTATGTTTTTTAACAGAAAAGGTTTTATCTATGTACTAAATTTCGTCTTAATCGGTTCAGCGGTTTAGCATTTCCCCTATAAAGTTTCATCCCCCTTTTACACCCCTTTAGGGGTAGATTTTTGATAAAAAAAGAAAACTATTTTTTTTTTAATAGAAAAGGTGTATCTCTGTACCAAATTACATCTTAATCGGTTCAGCGGTTAAAAATTTCTCATACAAAGTTTCATCCCCCTTTTCACCCCTTTAGGGGTAGATTTAAAAAAAATAAAGTAGCCTATGTTCACCCCCTGGTGTCAAACTATCTCCATGCCAAATTTTATCAAAATCTGTCCGGCGGTTTAGCCGTGAAAACGGAACAGACAGACAGACAAACAGAGAGACTTTCGCATTTATAACATTAGTATGGATTATTATTATATTATATTAAGTTTTTTAATTTAAAGTGAAAAATTAACCCAAAAGTTTTGTATGAGATGGAGACTCTTATGAATGTGACGGTAGAATGTAGTATTTTAGCCAGCAAAGGCTGGTTTGACAAACATAGGTGTCAAAGCGAGAAAGACTACAGTGGCCACATCAACGCGATATCTAGTTAGTGGTGTGGAGTCACATTAACATGGGTCTTTGTCAGCTAATTGTAAACGATGTATCTTTGTTTAGTCGTCAGCAATGTATCTATATAAGTAGTCTTGAGCGCTCAGCGGCATGATCGGGGGTTATTACCTAAAAATTTGCAGACAGCGACAGCCACGCGATCATTGCGCGACCGGTGACTAATTGTAATAAAAAATTGGTATCGTGTATGACGATTGCGTATCTATTATTATATGACCGTAAAACGCACTTTTCGCGGTAGATTTAGCGCCACTATACAAATTGCTTTACACAAATGCTCGTTTTGACAGCAGATATCGCGCGATATTGGCTGTCGCATGTTGACTGCAAGTTACGTAATAAGCGTGCCGGTCGCTGGGCGAATAAACGTGTATGCACCAATCTGTGTCTTATTTAGAGATCCCCAGTTTACGGACTTAACTGTAAAATCTGTGTAAATCTGTGCGTCCGGTCTTGAAGTTGTGATAGATTCCGAAGATAATCTTGTGATACCTTCAAATGTTTTCATGAAAGACCGAATGAGATCAAAGCGAAAAACGTCTCTATATCAATAACTTCGAAATTTAGGTGAATGATAACTAAAATATATATCCAAATTGATCAGTTCTCACAACCTTGACCTTTGTTGCTTTTAGCTCCGAACAACTCTCCCTGCAAAAAGGTCAGCTGTTGGTGGTGAAGAAAAAAGCAGACAGCGGTTGGTGGGAAGGAGAGTTGCAAGCGAAGGGACGGAACAGACAAGTGGGGTGGTTCCCAGCTAGTTACGTCAAGGTCAGTTCGAAGTCTGAATCATTGGCATCTCGGGGTGGTTTTTCGTGCATTTCGTTTATGGCCATATTTCGATTATTACCGCGGAGTTATTACCTTAGAATTTGCAGACAGCGACAGCCACGCGATCACTGCGCGACCGGTGGCTAATTGTAATAAAAAATTGGTATCATGTATGATGATTGCGTGTCTATTGCGCCATGACCGTAAAATGCACTTCTCGCGCCTATATAGCACCGCTAAATAAATTACATTATACGAATTTTCGTTTTGACAGCAGATATCGCGCGATATTTGGATATCGCATGCTGACTGCAAATTAAGTAATAAGCACGCCAGTTAGGTCAATATTCTTGACGTGTCTTAATGAGGATGTTAAATAATATATGTTGTTTTTGCAAAATTATTTAATGTTTTAAATTTTAGTGTAAATGTTAATGTTATGACAATGATATAGAGCGCATCTGCCGCTTCGTACGGTCAAAATTGCACTGCTGGTTATATATTAAAATGGGCGACGCATTGGAAATTTTGATGGTAGGGATCTCAATTTTTCTAAATGATTACGAAACGTATGAAAGTGATATTTGGTGACCTGATTCTTCATTTCATTGACTTCCTTTTGTCAGTTGCGTTACACGATTGGTTAACTTTTGTATCAGAAAAAAAAATATCAAAGAAACCTCTCTTACAACAGTGATTTACATGTTTCGGAGTAACGGGACCGATTTATGCTTCTAAATTTTCTATATAGATTAACCTAAACACTTTAAAATGTCCGTTGGATTTTTTAAAATTAATTATAGTTTTTAATATAAACGAAAATAACTGTTTTCTCGTATTTTTCGTAAGCTAGCGCGTGCACGTTTGTATGGTGCATTCTATTTTAGATTAATTTTATTGTTTGTCGCTCCGTCACCTAAAAGATGACTATTTCTTCCCGACTTAGTTAAAAGATAGGTTCAGTAATCATAAACAAATCTGTGAAAAAGTATTCGAAAACAATAAAAAACAGAGTTTTTTTTTCTTTCTTTATGGCATGGCGCACAGATTAGTGCATTTGCCAATGTCACGTATTAATAAGTAGAATCGCTGATGAGTGAAACAGTTAGACAATGCAAACTCCTCCAGTAAAGTGATAGTAGGATTTAGTGAAGTTATAAAGGACTTCTTGGAAGAGCGCGAGAACGTCAGATACACATGTTTATTTAGATCTTCTCCATTCTTTTCACTTACACAGAACTTTAAAACACAATATACTATCACTGTTGTACTTTAAAACTCCTAAAAATGTAAAAAATAGAAAATCTAAATAAAATGACAACCTCACTTCTCCCGTTTCTGCCAAAAAGTCCATATAAGTATAAAGATGTATACGAGTGCTGCTCCTTTAAAATAATAAGATACCATAGACATATTACAGAAAAAGCAACTTAAGTCACATAATAGGTTAGATAAAATGATACCTGGCTGAGTTTCTTGTCGGTTCTTCTCAGTGTCCAGGCTTTCTTTTCTCTTCTCTTTGAACCGAACTAAAATAGATTTCACGTTCAAAAATACCTTGTAATTGGGTTTACTTGAATAAATTGGTTTGACTTTTGACTTTAAGATAACTGTTCTTAATACTGGTGTATTTTATACATTGCATTTAAATAATGAAAAAATTTAAATATAGTTGTGAAAAAGCTATCTAAAATTCAGTGACAGAAATTGAGTTATTGGGTTTTGAATTACAGTAGTGGGAGCAGAATGGGGATAAGCTAGAGGGAGACAGCGTTACATAGCTGTGACGTCACAATATCCCAGTGACATTGCTCAGCGCTAAGAGTGAAGAAACGGAACTTATCCCCTGTCCCACTATTTAAGTTTAAAAATAAATAACTTAAATTTTTTATTGTATTTTGAATATTTTTGCAGTTTTGTTTGAAATTTTATAATAATAATACTCTAGACAATTACACAGATTGTGTGACCCCAAACTAAGCAGTAAGCTTGTACTATGGGTACCACACACCGAACTCTGGGGGAGTTCTCATTAACACCCAGACTCCAAGCCAATTTAGAAAAGTTTGTTTCCTAAATTGACCTGACCGGTGATCGAACCCGGGACCCTAGCTTGGAAAGCACATGCACAAGCCACTGCGCCAACGGGCCAGTCCAGTGCTATCTTTTAGTTAAGCTGTTAAGAAATTAATATTTCGTACTGTAACTACATTTTTATTTTTAATTTATATTTATTTATTTGTGCAATAGTGTTTTGTATTGTATTACAGTCATCTACTCTATTTAAAGAATCCAATAATATTTCATACGTTAAAATCGGTTACTCACTGCTAAAATCACAACCTAACCCTTCTTTCTGCTTCACCATAATGGGTTCTACAGATGGGTCTTGGAGTATGGGGCTCCAAGCAAGCCTATGAAAGCTAAAACTCTTTTCAGATCCTGCAGTCTACAGGGCGGACGTCAGGCAGAACGACTCCAGTTCTATCTAAAATGGACACTCTTCCAGCAGAGACTGTTATAGATAAGGTGAGATTAATTTAATTGTGAAATTTAAGAGAAATTAAGGGTGACAGCCATCTCGCTCAATAATCCTGTCGCCAAACAGCACTGTTCCGTAACATTGTAGGGGGGACAAATTATTAATAACTAAGAATAACAACAAGCAAGAAAAAAATTAATCCGACTTAGAGAAAATGTTTCTCATTAAGTTTTCTGAAAATCAAAAATAACTTTACTAATCAAAACTTGAGTACAAAATAAATAAGATACACACATACACATCTTCACGCTGTATCCCTAACGGGGTAGTTAGAATTAAGAGCGCCATGCGTCGCGGTCCTTACATTCTTCTTTGCTTCCTCAAATCTCATCAAATACATAGAGATACAAATACCTATGTAATTTGACAGTTATTGAAGTCGGTGCCAAGCCTACAAAACTAATAGACTTTCTGTTGTTGCACATTGATTTGGCACCGACTTCAATAACTGTCAAATTTAAATATATGTGTATCGTATTTATAAAGTGATTTTAATTGTACTTGAGTTTCGATTAGTAAGGGATAGTTATTTTGGACTTTTCACTGTTTTTTTTAGAAGGCGGTTAAATTTTTTTTCTATTTCTCCGTTTTGAGTGATTTTGACTCAAATAAATATCTAGGGCAGGTCTGCAATTAACTTCTTTCAAATTCCGCAACGAAACGATATACAAGAGAATCATCAATATAAATAAAGGTTATAACCAGATCGCGTTATTTGGTGTATCTTCGAAGTCCAAGCTCCAATACCGGTGAAATTTAAATGGGACCACCTCTGAAGTACTACCTACCAAACAAAAAATTTCAAACAAAGAATTTTCAAAATCGGTTCATAAATGACGGAGTTATGAGGTAACAAACATACAAAAAAAAAGTTATTTAAAGTTTCAAAACACTAACAGTTTACTACACCCATTGTAGAATCAGTGGCGCCATCTATTTAAGATCTGTACTGGGATTGGTGGCAGTTTGTTATGGCGAGGTGGCAACACTAGTGATAGCAACACTGGCTTATTTACCGAACTGAGCTGTTAAAAAAAAATAGTTGAGCACATTGTAAGGAATTGAGATCTGCACCTTAGCAATGACAACTTTCTAAGCGGCAACTTTGAGGAAGTCTATTATTTAAGATAATGTGTAGTTGTAATTTGTACATATAATAAGTGTAAGCTACGAAAAAATCAAATAGTAACTTAGATACTTATAGCAATGGAACACCCCTAACTTTACTTAAATTATCGATTAATAATAATATTTAATATCAATTAATAATTAATTAATTTGTATTCAAATACTTCGTGCTGCAGTCGTGAAGATAAAAAGCATTAGAGAGCCGTGGAGCGCTCGAGTGTTGAGTTATATAATCTGGAGCGGTAGTGGGGAACAAGCCGTCAGTGGTTCTTGTCGATGACGTCACGAACACCGTCGCGCTCCGCTAGAGGGCGCCAGTGTTCGTCTTTATGTTTATTCGTCGGTGTTGCTAACATAATTCACATTATTCTTACATCTTCCCTAAAAACCCATAAAACCTTCCAAGTTTATAGAAGTATGGCGACACACCCCGGCTTCGCACATGTAGAAATTTTTTTGAAAATACAAATCATATTACTCGCTAATAATGTAGCTTTCTATAGATGTAATAAATTGGTCGAGTAGTTTTTAGTTTATCCATTGTATACAAAAAAAAGTATCTCTTTATAATATTAGTATAGATAACGAAAGTTTTGTAAGCAAGTCGTACTCCCACTTGACGAACCGTTATTTACTGTTGGTACGATTGATTGGCGCAGGTGATAGCCCTGTACCCGTACACAGCCCAGAACGCCGATGAGTTGAGCTTCGACAAAGACGACATCATCGCTGTGACCGATCGCAACCAAGACCCGGCCTGGTGGCAAGGTATCTACCCTACAAATACTTACAGATCCCTACAGATACTTACAGAACCCTACAGATACTTAAAGATCCCTACAGATATTTACAGATTCCTACAGATACCTGCAAAACTCTACAGATACTTACAGATCCCTACAGATATTTACAGATCCCTACAGATACTTAAAGATCCCTACAGATTCTTACAGATTCCTACAGATACCTACAAATCTCTACAGATACTTACAAATCCCTACAGATACTTAAAGATCCCTACAGATACTTACAGATCCCTACAGAAACTTACAGATCCCTACACAGATACTTGCAAATTCCTACAGATACTTACAGATCCCTACACAGATACTTACAGAACCCTACAGATACTTACAGATTCCTACAGATACTTAAAGATCCCTACACATATTTACAGATTCCTACAGATACCTACAAATCTCTACAGATACTTACAGATCCTTACAGATACTTACAGATCCCTACAGATATTTACAGATCCCTACAGATACTTACAGATACTTAAAGATCCCTACAGATTCTTACAGATTCCTACAGATACCTACAAATCTCTACAGATACTTACAAATCCCTACAGATATTTACAGATCCCTACAGATACTTAAAGATCCCTACAGATACTTACAGATCCCTACAGATACTTACAGATCCCTACAGATCCCTACACAGATACTTGCAAATTCCTACAGATACTTACAGATCCCTACACAGATACTTTCAGATTCCTCCAGATACTTACGTATTCTACAGATACTTACAGAGATCCCTACGCAGATACTTAAGGCTGCCTACAGATACTTACGGCTCCCTATAGATACGGCTCCCTTCAGATACTTATAGATTCCTACAGATACGTACAGATTCCTACAGATACTTACAGATCCCTACAGATACTTAAGGCTCCCTACAGATACTTACGGCTCCCTACAGATACTTATAGATTCCTACAGATACGTACAAATTCCTACAGATACGTACAGATTCCTACAGACACTTACAGATCCCTACAGATACTTTATGAATCAGACCGGCTGTTGACGTGGCGACTCGTCGCCATTCACTTGTACTAAGCTCGTATACCAAGCGTATACAGTGTTATTCACTTCGGAACACGTTGCCCGAGTTCTTAAATTAAGAATAATTTTTTTCATTAAAAAAATCTAAATATTTTGTTTCTGATTATGCCATATTTATTTCCTTTAAATAACCATCGAACTTCTATGTTTCTCATCCGTCAGGCGTCCCGCGACGGCTCATTTTTTCTATAACGTGTCGTACTTATAACACTTAAAAAAACAAGTTCTAGCTCTTGCAAATTCACTTTTCGATAGGAGAAGCCATGTTCCGGCTTCTCTATTAAATAAACCATTTATTACAAAAAGGGAGAGCGCCAGTATTTAAAACAATTATTATCAACTTTGAAATTCTTCAAATTTCCGTATAAATTGTGTCGTTTTCTTACAGGTGAACTCCGGGGCATGACAGGACTATTCCCAAGCAACTACGTAACGAAATTAGTTAACTAAAAACTACCAAAACTACCATTTTATATGGTAACACTGTTCAGTAGCCTCAGTATTGCCGCTTTAAAAATGTTATACTACTATTATAGGGGTATGGCTCTAGTAAACTTATATATAATAATTGTGCAATTAGCAAATTCTTTGATGGAAAAACGTACAAACATGTTTCACAATTATTTAATAATCATTAGTGTTCTTAAAGGGGAAGAACCGAAGTGGGGGGGCAAGAGTCTCATTAGTGTCGCCAGTATCGAATTTAGTTCCCCTGCGAATGGTCTACAATTCCTCTATAATCAAACTAAGACATCCCTAAACTTGTTTTTTTAATTACAATC
Organism: Zeuzera pyrina; assembly: GCA_907165235.1. Lineage (NCBI taxonomy): Eukaryota > Metazoa > Arthropoda > Insecta > Lepidoptera > Cossidae > Zeuzera > Zeuzera pyrina. The sequence continues at coordinate 4,734,850 of OU015647.1, forward strand.
TTAATCGTTATAAATTATGTAATATGATTTGTATAATTTGATTCTAAACTCTAAATATTCTCTAAAATCGAATTAAAACATTCCTGAACCATTTTTATTTCAATTTTAATCGTTTTAAATTATGTAACATTTGTGTAATTTTATTAAGTCACTAATAATAACATCTGTTAATTTTCTATACTTCCAAACAATCTATTTCTATACCTCTTGTAATAATTGCAACAAGAGAAACAATCTGGCTATCTTCACCACTCCCAGCAACAATATTATTCTATTGATAGTTATAAACTGTTAGATATCGCCTTTCAAGGTTCCTTTTATGGAGAGAACTATGGAGGGTAAAGGTAAGAAGAACCGTTTCATATGGGGGGGTTAGTTGAAAAAGTATCTCCAGCTGTAAGCAGTACATAACAGTTCAAAAACTGTCCAGAATAGCGCTAGAGTAGCTAGAGAGAATGGGCAAAAAATCTATTTGAAACGTGTTTAGAGTGATTTTTAATAATCGTGAGCTTTTAATACCGTTTAGTGATTTTATTGTGTTGACTGTTATAAAACTTTTGAAAATAATAGAACAATAATAGTAAAAATTTACCCTCTAGCTCACTGGTTCCCAAACTTATTTTGTCTACTGAGTCGAGAGCTCATGCAGTCGTTGTCTAAGATGCCCCATTTTTTTTCTGGGTCTCTTACCGCCCCCCTTTAGGCCTGCAGCGTCCACAAGGGGGCGTTATCGCCCACTTTGGGAATGGCTGCTCTAGCTATAAGCGCCACCCTTATTTAACGCCTTTCTACGAACACAGATACACAGATACGGTTCTCCTTACTTCTACCCTCCATAGAGAGAACCATAAAAGGAACCTAAAAGGCCGTGTCCGTCAGTCCGTCTGTCAAAAATTAGGGTTTTTTTTTAATTCTGTCAACAATGCATCTATAAATGTAGATGCATTTTTTGATGAAAAATCGCTTTACAAATGGCCTGTTTTTTATTATTTTGTTCACAATGCATAATCACACATGTATGGTTGTAATTAGAATTGGATGGGAGGGGGGCAATATAATTTGTGCCCCCTTAATAAAAACCTGAGTACGTTCACACATCTCTTATTTTGTCTCCTTAGATTATTATTTCTTTGAAGATTTTAAAACATTATAGTGAATGTTATCAATATTGTTAAAAAAAAGTTTTTGATTCGAATTTATTATTAGCAATGATAATGTGTTAATTAATATTTAATAATCATGTATCGAATGACATTGTTTAAGTAGAAATAAATATTTCAGCTTTAAATGTCCTTTTATTTATATAACCACTTCAAGATTATGAAAGTTGCTAATACAATTAACAATTTAGCTTAGATGGTTCGGACACTTGGAAAGAATGAGTGATGAAAGACTGACGAAGAAAATATACAGAGCGAAAGTGAGAGATAGAACAGAAGCCAAAGAAGATCAAGGCTGACTTACGAAGATCAAATAGCCAGAGTGTTAGCAGACGGAAATGTCAAAAGCACTCGCATACCTAGGCGAAAATGTATGAGGAGAATGATGAGATTTGAGGAAGCGAGAGGTATGTAAGGACCGCGACGCTTGGCGCTCCGTCCTCTCTGACTACCCCGTTAGGGATACAGCGTGAAGATATGTATGTACATTAAGACATAGACAAAAAATATTATATAGATCAAATAGCCAGTGTTAACTGACGGAAAAGTCAAAAGCACTCGCATATCAAGGTGAAAATGCGTGAGGAGAATAGTGAGATTTAAGGAAATGAAATAAGTACGTAAGTACCGAAACGGTGGGCGCTCCGTCCTCTCTGACAACTCCATTAGGGATACAAAGTGAACATATATATGTAAATTATGTAGGGGACAATATACGCTTTTTGTTCCGAACGACCGGAGCGAAGAAAGTTTAATTTTAGTTAGTACAGTAAGCCTGTTTACCCCTCTAATTTCATAGATTTATACAGTCCTCTTCTTTAGTTTTAAGGAGTTTACAGTAAATATTTGTCTTTTACTTTCCCAATAGTATTGTAAGTTATAGTTATATGGATAGTATATAAGATAATAAATAATAAATTAATAGATTTCATACATAAAGTAAGATAAACAATGTAAAATAGAAATATACAAAATAAATTGTAAGCCGACGCTCTAGCCGCCTCGGGAGGGGAATGGGGGACGTAACGCGCATGCGCACTCTGCGCACTAGGCGGCGATTGGTCAGTTGCGCAAAAGCGTTATAACTAGCGATCCCGCTAGTTGCGGCCCTCCCGCGAAGGGATAACCGCGGCAATTAATTCCGCTCTAACAACAGTGTAACTGCGAAAGCAAATAAATAGAAGACTATCTTGAATAGAAAATAGTGCCTTTTCTTCCAATCCCAGCAACACCAAAAGTACGGGGCAGTCAACAGTAAATAACAGTATAGCAGCACCGTCCCGTACACTTTCGTAGATCATTTTCAAAAGTTTAAGTTCGTATTATCTGAAGATTCCACGTCAAAACGGTAATATATACACGCCGCCGCCGAGAGAAGCTATCAGCGCTCATATCTAATCCAATTGTAACATACATTTTGCAAGTAAATAAAACAAAAAAAACTTTTGCGATTTTTTTAATAATTTCATCATTACTTAAAACCAACATTTATAAATATGCTACATACAAAACTCCAAATTTCGAGTTCATGTCGCCATACATTAAAAACCTTAATTCCCTTTTTAAAACATGGCAACACAGGCTGTGCCATAATAAAAATAACATAATTTTTGGAATATTTAGAGTGAAAGGGGTACAAATCAAAATTTCATCTTCAGTTTCCAGCTTTTACAACTTAGTAAAACAATTCGATCGTAATTTAAATTTAATTGAAACAAATAGTATTCATACAATCCAGTGGTGTTTGTTAACGCATATTTGACGACTGAAAATTTTCAATACCATAGACATTTAAATAAAGCTTGAGGAAATTTATATTATATAAACACAATTTATAAATTATAGTAATTATAACAATTATGTAGTGTTGCGAATCATCGATAGTTGAGTTCAAAAAATAGTCACATTACTGTTGTGAGAATGAAAGATGGAATTTAAAAAAATATATTGAAATTTAAATTTAGAAGTACTTCAGTAAAGGAATAATTGTGAAAGAGACAGCATAAATGAGTATTAGAATAAGAAATATAAATAAAGAGATTCCACAATGGCAGTTAGTTGTAGTACTAACAACAGATTACATATCAATATCCGTGACGCTAGTGACAATTTAAGGAGATTTTTGGCGGGAATGGATAAAATGAAATTTAAACTTTGTTTAGATTTCTTGTTTTATACTTTTTGCAGTAAATGTAAGTAGCATCTAAATACAGATAATAAAGCGTTGAAATTCAATAGTCTATTTAAAGCATTTTTGGTTGGTCTATCAAATAACATGTTGTGCCATTGAAATGTGTGCTTTTTTCCAACATGGTATAGTGGTTTCATAGATTAATTTATTAGTCACTAGCGTAAAGTTGTTATACAATGATAATAGCTATGGCGATTGATATTGTCACTATTTCCAAGGTCAACTACTGATAGATGAATTATCGATATACTCCAAAAGTATATTCGCAACACTATTGTCAAGTTTCACAATCATAATAATAGATGGCGGTATTATCATTCGAGGGTACTGTCATGTAGCTTAATTCATTTGATCCTTGACATTTAATATTTTTATAATAAACTAACATTGTCGTTATATTCTCAATTTCTCACGTTGGCGTTCATTTGTGATGTCGACGTGAGAAGTGAATGAGAAAATTATTGGACTTTTTGGCGGGAACGGGAGAAGTGAGGTTGGCATTTTATTTAGAATTTCTATTTTTTATATTTTTAGGAGTTTTAAAGTACAACAGTGATAGTATATTGTGTTTCAAAGTTCCGTGTAAGTGAGAAAAATGGAGTAGATCTAAATAAACATGTGTTGCAGAAGTTCTCGCGCTCTTCCAAGAAGTCCTTTAAAACTTCAGTATAGCCTACTATCACTTTACTAGAGGAGTTTTACGATAAGAAAAAACTAATTTACTTGTGATGTTAGTTAATAAATTGTACATACATACCTTCACGCCGTGAAGATATGTATGTATGTACAATTTATTTATTACAGATCAATGATTCTCGAGTTGTCAGTAAAGTAAATATAAACAAATTGACCATCACGCATTGATGCAGAATTCTGCGGCATGCGGTGCTATGACTACTATACCCTCACCATGCACTTCGCACATAGCGAATAAGACTTCTAATATTGTTAGCAACACCGACGAATAAACATAAAGACGGACACTGGCGCCCTCTAGTGGAGCGCGACGGTGTTCGTGACGACATAGACAAGAACGACTGACGGCTTGTTCCCCACTACCGCTCGAGATTATATAAGTCAACATTCGGGCGCTCCACGCCTCTCTATTGCTTTTGTCTTCACGACTACAGCACGAAGTGTTCGAATACAAGTTCATTAATTATTAATTGATATTAAATATTAATGTTAATCGATTAATCGATAATTTAAATAAAGTTTGGGGTATTCCATCGCTATAAAGTTTCTAGCTTACTAATTCATTGTATCGTAGCTAACAATATTAAAACTAATAAATTATTTCTGGAATTCACACGATAACAAACACCACTAGATAATAAATTTCAAAACGGTTATGACAAGTTTGTTTAAAATGCTCATATATACAGGCAGAAAATATATCAGTAACAATATAACGCACACCATAGCAACGCGTGGCCGGGAACAGATTGTATCTTATAGTAGAAAACCAACGAAGAGTGTTTTAGTCTCCAAAATCTGACTTGTAAAGATCTGTAACTTTGATTTGTAAAGATCGAATAGCCAGAATACTGATGGAGACGTTAAAAGCAATGGCATGCCTCGATGGAAGTGCGAGGAGAATGATGAGATTTGAGGACGCAAAGTAAATCTACAACTTGATGTTGACGCTTCGTTTCTCTGTCTACGACGTTAGGAATACAGCGATAAGATATGTTTGCATTAATTCCTTAAAGGCTGGCAACGCACCCTGGATTCCCTGGATGTTGCGGCATATAAAAAAAAACATATTATTACTGATTATTTTCCACCTGTATACGCTTGACCTCCACTCAGCGGACAATCCTGAATTCAATGGTATTTAAAGATTCTTCATACCTTCATTACATCTATAGATTTACTGATTGGTCAACTCTTGCGCATTTGTGATTGAAATCAAATATACGATTACGTCAAGTCGGAGTTTATACAATGAATTTTAAATCATTGGCATTGAATCCATTATTCCACATACTATGCGTTTGAAAAAAAAATAGGACATCCTAATCGTTATTTTATCTCACATTCTATATGCATCGTCAGAATCTCGGACCGAGAATCAATATGGAGCTTTTGCTTTAACAGCATGTCTGTTTTTTAACCTAAGTTCTACTAATGTGCGTGAATAGGGAAAGATCACAGTCCAATACACAGCTTTCCATGACAGTTTTATTTTTGTGAACACTAGTAGCTGAAACACTTTTTACGAGTATTTTGCAAATAACTATTTCAGTAGGTACTGTAATGCTTTGTACGTTAACCGATCATTAACTGACACAAATCACACCAGTGCGAGGGGTTACCAAACTTAGGGTGGCTTTGAGAGCGAGCGATCTCTTTTTTATTAGCGCCCTCTACCATTTTTAGTGACTCCCTACTTAAATAATATTTAATAGGCATAAAAAACTAACAGATGGCGCTTATTGACATAAGCGAAATTATGTTTAAATATTGAGTAATGGTGGCACTTCACATGGCTATTTGTGTTCGCTATTGGGTGTTTGTTGTAATTGGAAAATATATGACGTACTCGCAAACATGCAAATACAGGCAAATACGACCATCCATACATGGCAGCCAAATAACAAACACACAAACATTTGGCAGCAGAAGGAAATGTGTTCACCAAAACTATGGACGTGTTTCAACTTGCAGCGGGATTTTATTATTTAAATGCATGTAACTATTACATGCAGTGCGTGAAAAATACAAAGTAGTGAAAAGACCATGGAGAGCAAGGCGCTGATGGATGCTGACTATGCATAAAAATTTGCAATTTCAATAACTGTTCCAGTTCGCGCTCACAAAACAGACACAAAATACTGCACGTCCATACAGATCCACGGCGCGTGCGCTGCTGAATATGCCCATTGTGTAGACGGTTTATTTGCGTATTTGCCTATTTGACCCCTTTGATGTGCGTCGAGAAACCGACAAGCGCACGGTTACGCGTATTTGGTATTGGCCATATTTGCCAAATAGGCAAATAAGGCCAATACTTTGTCAAATATACTGTCCACACGCGGTAATTGTTTGCCAAATACGCAAATACAAATAGCCATGTGAAGTGCCACCTTAAGATAATGACTATTCAAATTTATTTGTCTTTTCATAATACAAAAATTATAAGAGATTTTGCTACCGTTGAAAGATTGTTCATAGTAATTACGATGAATAAATAACATAACGTAGAATCATATTAAGGGTGGCTTGCAACCATTTAAAACCGATTTAAGGATTTGACATCTCGCTTGCACTAAATATTTAATAATTGGTGCAAGCGAGATGTCAGTTCCTTAAAATGAGTTTGAATAGTACAAGTCATCCTTACTCTTTTACTCATGGTTATACTCAATGAGATAGACAGAGAGCAGAGAAAATTCGTTTGACACACAGTGATAAGAGCGACAATTATGGCTCACTCCATTACGATCCTTGGTCCGAGGTCAGAACATAGTTTAAGGTTAAAAAAACACTCAATGCCACACTACTTTTTGATAATAAAAAATGTATTTCACTATGTATTAGATAATAATATATTTTATGAACGTACCTAATTCATTTTTACTTTAAATGTCTTGTGGCGGTTTTATTGTACGTTATCATAATAATGAGGAAGGCGTATGATTGTATTCATAAAATGTCATTATTATTTTTAGATTAGAGCCTTGGAATTTTTTATGATATGAGTATACTTCGTTTCCAGTTTGGTTATTATATTTACTTAGATCATTATTGGATTTACTTTCCGTAATCGCAAAAAAAACGTGGAAACGGTATCCGTTCTATTCTCTTTTAAGTCATAAAGTACATATATCCTATCTTTTTCATTTTTGTCTTTAATGCAAACAAATGTGACGATTATGACAATTATAACATAACCAGAGATGGGCTAGTTCGCAAATGATTGATTCAGTTATCATACTTATTAGTTATTTGTGATAAATTCCCAGAATCTCTAGCTATTTTCCGCTCGAACTCCAAAAACCACCAATCGACACGTGTTTCGCCTCTCAACGAAGCATCCTCAAGATATACCAGAGATAGGATTTAGTCAGCTAACCAGCACCGAATCATTAGTTATTAGTAAGACAAACATTTTCAGAATTGTTGTCCGTTTGTCTGTTTGTGCTTCAATAAAAACCAACTTAAATGGAAACGTCACGATAAGTGTAAAAATTTGTATTTTTAAAAAACACTTGAAAATGAAGAATAGGAGATTATTATTCTGTCTTACATTTAGAATTGTGTCATTCACATATTAGAGTAAACCTGAGTAAACTGATTTATGACTAAATATGATCTAGGAATATATAAGGTAACGTTTAAGTGACATACAAATTAAAAACAAAACACTTGACAAATAACCAAAATTTGTTCAATGCTGTACTGCATTGGATAATATTTAGTGTTATTTGTTAATATTCCATATTTTCGTGTATATAACGGAAAAGCAGTGTTATTAGAGAGCTACGTGTAATATGTCGGACCAGCGAACGGTGAAAATTAAGCGAAATTTTGGTTAGTTTCTTGTTTGTTTACGTTAAAGTCAAAAATGAAAAAAATAGGATATAGGTGCTGGCATTTTTATTAACGAAAATTATGATTAAAACAAAGATTATTTTAATTATTTTTAATCAAGTGATTTTTTTGCTGGCAGTGCAATAACATCGAAAAGTGAGTAGTAATGAGTGAAGTTACCTGCAAGTGCGATCCTATTATTATTTCAAATGCATAGCAGGTACTGTATTGCGTATACAAGTATCGAATGAAAACAGAACAGACGCGAAAAGTTCCCGAGAAGCGACATGCGTCCGCGCACGATTTAGTTCAGTGAGAGATTTCTGGGACACATTATATGGTACGTCTAACAAAATTAAACTCAAACCCCATACAACTCGACTAAATAAATAATTAACTTTTATGAGCAGGTATAGAAATAAAAAATTATTGGTATGGTATTTTTTTTATATTTTTTTAAAAACTTATGTCTTAGTTATTCCACAAATTACTAATACCATGTTTATATCAGTATGATGCTGATTTCAAAACATTATCACTTCTAAAAAACGAATATCATGAACATCATGACATGACATGACATGAGCTGATATGGGAACCATGTTAACCAATTGCAAATATGTAAAGTATTGGTATGCAAATTATGTTAAAAAAATTATACAAAGTATCCAAATAAATAGTATTTATAGATGCAATTAATAGCCAATTGTTTGAAAAATTACTTTTCACAGGCCATGGGTGAAGCAACTTTCTACCTCGCCGATCGCCACCGAAGGCAATACGAGAACTCACGAACGTAGTTCTGGATTCAGTTAGTTTTTAAACATATGCTACCGACATGTAAAGTAAACAGTAACTTCAATTTTCCGCCGCGACTTGACGAAACTCAAATCGGGTAGACATTACTATAGACCTCTATCAATCTACAGTAGTTAGTTTATTGTTGTGTTGTATGTAGTCTTTATCTTTAGAATATATTGTCAGAATCAGAGGTTCGTAAGCAATGAATAATGTGTTCAAAATTGTGAGGTCTTAAAGACCTCTAACTCTGGAAAAAGATGTGATAAATTCCTAAAATCATCAATCAATCAACTCCAAAAACCACCAATCGACATGTGTTTCGCTTCTCAACGCAGCATCCTCAGGAATTTCATTCATTCGGTGCTGGTTAGCTGACCGAATCCTATCTCTGGTATATCCTGAGGATGCTTCGTTGAGAAGCGAAACACATGTCGATTGGTGTTTTTTGGAGTTTGAGCGGAAAATAGCTAAGATTTTAGGAATTCATCACATGAAATGGATTTCCGCAAAGTAACACCTGAGTCTATACAATATCTAGAAAAAGATTTTGTAGACATTACAAATCTTATTTGCCAGAAAATATGAGTCTTTAGTCGAGTTTTCTTTTGTTAAATACTTAAATCTCATATTCTTAGTGGGTGTTACCTCACCATCCTCTATGGGAACCGGTATCTCTTTCGAAACAAGTAATCCACCCCAACAGACAAATGGTCTACCTTATTGGTATAAGCAAACTATCCTAATGGGGATGAGTTATTTACCTCATTGTGGACAAGCGGTTCACCTCTTTGGCAATATGTAGTGTATCCCATTGGGAACAAGTGGAATGTCCTATTGGAGACAAGGAGTCTACCTCATTAGGGATAAGCGTTTAATCATTGGGTATAAGTAATATACCCATATTGGCAATAACCATTTTAACTCAGTTGGACAAGAAGCCTATTCCATTGGGAACAAGCAGTGTACCCCATTGAGAAAGAAATCTTTCCCATTAGGGTACCAGTGATCGACCTCTTTGAGGACAGCGTTACGTAAATCACAGATACGCAAGAGTGGATAATTACATAGATTTTTACTGATGCTGGTTGATGTCACTCGTGGTTGCGTGGTCACGGTGTTCGCGCCAGTGTTTCTCTACAAATTTTCTTATGTAATTATATGGTTTGGATTCCGGGTCTCCCAAAACGTTTTCCACCTGCAATAATTATTTTTGTAGTTTACAACAATTCATTGCTCAATGCTACTCCCAATTGCAAGATCTCTATCACAAAGAATTGCAAGCAAACTGTTTGCTTAAGATGCCGATGCAACTCGGTTGAAATGTCAAGTCATAATAGTAGTTGTGTAAATTTCCCGTTTGAGATATTTTATAATGCAATGTGAAAGTTTAAAAGTTTATAAAGAGATATCGGATATTGGGATTTCATCGTCGAAATGTTGCACAAACATTTATAAGAAATCATTCAGGTTTTTGGAAACATCATTTTTCCTGTTTACAAATGTTCTTACAAAGTTTCGCTGTTCGTACAGTGAAATTGTGGTTCTAATATTCTAATTACCGATTCATTTTATACACATAGCATATTCTGACTTTCGAAAACATTTTAAAACTAATATAGTAAGTCAAATATTTTATCATTTCCAATTTAATGGTGCTCCAACAGACTTTCACTTGTCCAAGGGTCAAGGTTACTGTTCTTTGAGGCTTTTTATAATAATTCTTGCTCATAAAAGTGCCTAAATCCAGCAGAATTTATAAATATATGTATAGATTTGTAGCTATCCTTTTCAATTATAGTTAGGATAAATCAATCAAATATAATAATAATAATATACTGGGACATTTCACACAGCGCCATCTAGTCCCAAAGTAAGCAGCACAGCGCTTGTGTTATGGGTACTAGACAACTGATATGCTACTTATATATATATATATATGCTTAGCTTTATTATAATAAATTATGTATTACAAAGGACAAGCATAAATATATACTTTTTCTTTTGTAAATCATTACATATTATACATAAACACCCAGACTCGGGGCGGGAATCGAACCTGCAACGGCCGTTTACTTTCCGACGCGCTTAGCCATTGCGCCACGAGGTCGTCAAGTGAAATATGTCAACAAATTGATCAGGAGAAAAGTTGATTAACTCTTATAAAATACCTTGTATGGTGGAGTAATAGTAACTTCATTATATACTCTGATATCCTGGCCAGCCCAGGAAACATCTTCGATGACTCTAGCTATAGCCATGAATAACCTTTGACCTTCGGGGTCGAGGCAAGCTGAGAGTGCAGATACCTGAAATAATAAACTAAGATTTTTGACAAAGGAGACTGTGAGAGTATCGCAGGTGACAAGCTTTCAAAGTAAAGATTCGATCTATTATGTTTATTGGCTTTTTGATATATAAAGTGCATTATTGAGGTGTCAATGATGGAATTTGTTTTTTGACAGACTTTCAAATAGATTCTTCTGCTGTACAAGCATAGTTTTGGTGGCCAAGCTTTAGATTAACTGCCGTCTCCCATTTTGACATTTGATCATAAATATTTTATGTCTCCTATTTTGACATTTGATCATAAATATTTTGTATCTAATTCTTGGGAGTCAAAACTATGGCTAATATATCATCTATATAGCCGATGTTTTCGGACATATTAATCAAATTCCAAAAGTAGTTTCACTTTATGATATATTTTCTATCCAAAAATGACTTTTGGGTGTATCCCATATAGGCACCAGAGAAACTGCCTACTCTGACTTTCACTTTATGATATATTTCTATCTACTCAAACGCTTCTTAAACGGTCCTTACATATGAAATTGGCATTTCGTATGGGAGGAATATAAAGTCAATTTTTTTTTTGTAAAATATATTTAATTAATCAAAGTAGGCACCGTTGTTATCTATGCACTTTTGCCATCTCATAGGTAGTTCATTGATCCCTTTAGTAAAAAAACCATGGGGGCGAGAATCAATAAACTCTTTGAAGGCGGTTTGGACTGCCGCATCGGAGTTGAATTTTTTTCCTTGTAAGAAATTGTCCAAATTCCGGAAAAAATGGTAATCTGTTGAAGCAAGGTCCGGGGAGTACGGTGGATGTCGCAGACATTCCAATTGTAGCTCATCTAACTTAGTGGTTGTTTGTTGTGCAGTGTGTGGTCTTGCGTTGTCGTGAAGCAGCAGTGGCCTAGAGTGATTGACCAATCTCGGTTGTTTAGCAGCTAGTTCTTCCTTCATGGTTTGCAGTTGCTGACAATAGATATCTGCCGTAATCGTCTGGGCAGATTTTAGAAAGCTGTAGTGAACGACACCGGCACTAGTCCACCAAACACTCACAAGTAACTTTTTCTGAGTCAATTTTCGTTTAGGGCAGGATTTGGCTGGGTCTCCAGGGTTCAGCCATTGCGAGGAGCGCTTCCGATTATCGTACAGTATCCACTTTTCATCACAAGTAATTATTCGATTTAAAATCCCTTCATTATTGTGTCGGTTGAGCAAAGTAACACAGCAGTCGACGCGTGTTTGCAAGTTCAATTCACTCAATTCATGAGGTACCCATCGTTCAAGTTTTTTTACTTTCCCGATTTGCTTCAAGTGGATTAATACAGTTTTGTCACTTACCCCGAAGCCTGCAGCTATCTCTGAAGTGCTTTGTGATGGATCGGCTTCCACAATAGCCTTTAATTCTTCATTTTCCACTTTGGTCTCCGGCCGTCCACGGGGTTGGTTCTGAAGGTCGAAATTTCCAGAACGAAAACGTTGAAACCAAAAACGTACCGTGCTTTCTTTTGCGACACCAGCGCCGTACACATCATTAATCCTTCGAGCTGTTTCTGCAGCAACGGTGCCACGGTAGAACTCTAGAACTCGTACTCGTAAATATACCGATATTTCATGTGTTCCATTGTGCGGTAATAAGCGACGCCAAAGAAAAAAATAATGAGGAAAAAAAGCAAATGAATGACTGTTTTCAAAACTCAAATGTACCAGCTAAATGAATTTATAAATTTGAATTTGGAATTCTTAACCAAAGAGGAGATATTTCAGATCAAAGTGGTCAGTACGACAAAACGCTAATTTCATATGTAAGGACCCAATATTAAGAGCTTCTCAAATACATAAGGCAACCTTAACTCATACTCAAAAGAAAAATTGAGAGTTGCTTAACTTTTGATACATCTTTAATTTTAAGGCTGTCTTAATTGGAAAAAACACCAAAAAGCGCATATTCAAACGGCAATTAACTTTTGACAGAAACACATAAGAAAGATATATTATATACACTAATAACTAAATAACAGCTTTTAGTAATTCATTAGATTTTGTATAATATGCTAAAATATAAAAGTTACTTGCTTGGAAAGAAACGTTGTTGTAGTACTATAGAAAAGGAAACGAAAACGGACTTGTTTATACTGGTGTTGCCATACAGTAAGCGTTTAAGGTCTCCTTAGATAAGCGGATACTTACAATGTATGAGTTACGTTTGAAAATACCAATTAAATTTGAAACCATCCTCAAACTAAGGATAACTTAACTAAAATTTTATTTAAGAAACGCTTGAGTATTCGGTCGTAAGGCTTCCATAACGCTTCGCAATTGCCTTAGACTTCGGTGATCAGTGGCCTGCATCCCATATAGGCACCGGAGAAACTGCCTACTCTGACAATTTAAATGAAAGTTATTTCGATATTTACCATTTATATGTTATAGACAATTTAAAATGAAATAACAATATTTAATTGTTTAAAAATAGTACCATCTAACAACCCCATTTTTCATATGTTCATAATCCTCCTTCATCTGTTACATGCATACATATCCTCATGCTGTATCCCTAATGGGGTAGTCAGAGAGGACGGAGCGCCAAGCGTCGCAGATTTACATACTTCTTTCGCCTTCTCAAATCTCATCATTCTCCTCACACATTTACGCCTAGGTATGCGAGAGCTTTTGAAATTTCCATCTGCTCATAATCGTATTTTATATTTTTACATTGCTGTATTTTAAACAATCATCTTTCAATAAAAAATATGCATTACTTATATATGAAGGCAAATCGGTCCGGTACCTACAATTCAAGCACATATGTTTACATCTCAGCTATCAATACAAAAAATAAATAATCTTCCTAATGTGTGCTATTTTATACTCAAAAATTAAGTTTGTGTGTGTATTTTGGAGACATTGACTACATCAATGACATTATAGAGTCAAATGCTTTTGATAAATTCAACACTTTTCCAACTAAAATTACCCATTTTTGCTTTGTTTATGGTTGATTTATACTTGAATCAAAATAAAACTTCATATTGGTTTTCTTCCTGCAAGTGATTTGTTGTTCAGTGTTATTTTAAAAAGTTACATTCTTCTTACAATTCGTATTTTAAGTAAAGTATCGGTTTATAATAGGCAATTTCAGTTGTATTTTAAAGACTGGAATGTTTTAGCTGCGATATATGTGTCAGCAGTGTGTTTACAAAAACTAAAACAAGCCACATTTTCGAAGTTTTCATATTGTGAAAAATTACAAACTAAGTAAAGGCAGGGGTGTTCCAGAGTTGCATTTATATCGAAAGTCAGGTAATGTGACTCGAAATTTTAATTCTAAATATAATGAATCATTTAACTGGCTGATGGTTATGCACATACTAATAGTTTATTTTAGTTTCCTTGCATTAACTACATATAACAAATAACAACCACTACAAAAAATTAATATACATACATATCCTCACACTGTAACCCTAACGGGGTAGTCAGAGAGGCCTGAGCCCCAAGTGTCGCACACCTGACATACTCCTTTTACTTCCTCAAATCTCATCATTCTCCTCACATACTTTCGCCTAGGTATGCTAGTGCTTTTGACATTTCCGTCAGCTTACACTCTGGCTATTAAAAAAATTAAAATAATGATAATGTTCTCGCTCGTCAGTATTGCTGTGTTAGTAAGTACAATCAGGTATTAAAACTGTTGTTTATTTTTTTTGTATTTGTTATTTTGACTACCTACCCTGTTGAAAAACCCTGTGCATGTCACTGTTGTGATAGGTTAATTTTTTAACTATTCTAGTCTTGTATTAAAAAATATGTAAGTAGTAGATAATCTAAAGTACTCGCATTTTGGTTCCAAACTAGTTAACAATTTCAGTCTATAATCAAGTGTCAGAACAGGAAACAGTAGTTAATGTAATGCTTAGCCAGATATAGATCTGTGGAGTAGAATGTTCTATTCATACCCTTTGAAATATAGAACCTACAAATTGCTACTATCTTGGGTTGAGAGGGATTGAGCTAGAATAACAAACGACTTACCAGCCTCCTTTTATTTTCTATAGAATTACGAACGCGTGTGTTGAGCCTATTCAAATTGAGCGATTGTGGAGGCTCTGGAACAGTCGTCACTTCTTTTTTAATTTGAACATCACTCACTAACGCCAGGTTGACAATATTTACGTCGTGGCGCTTAGGATTCCCGCTAGAAGACGGGCATTTGAGTATTAGCATCTTAGTTTGTGGGTCAAAAGCCAATACTTCTCCTTCTATATCTTCGTTGTAACATGTCCTAGTGGCGACTATACTACCGATGGTGAAACAATCAGACACTACGGTGGACATTTTCACGAGATAATTAGTCCAATTGGGTTTGTAACGCAATTATATAAGACAACGTGTTGCTAAATTTTGTTAGGAACAATGTCAAGCATTGTAATTTTTGATCTGCTAAAGTGGAATATATGTACTCTGTGAATAAATGTAATTTTTTTTGCAAATTGCGTTTCGCTCTTGAATTAGACTTGAGAATTAATTTTGTTTTGTAAATTAGAAATATAATTAAGATACTTCAGATTCAAAACGGTATTTTATTTAAGTAGTTGATTTGCTTTACACTGTTTAGAATAAAAAAAATAATATTTCTAGCTTTTTATTTTATTCAAATATTTATAGTATATATAACGTCTGTGACGTTGGAAACAGTCTGACGAAACTCCATACAGAAAAAGAGGTTGTATGAAACATGTGCTAACTTTAATGGCGGCTATCTCTGTCTTTTTTGACCCCATGCAGACATCTCTTTCTCAATCTGTCGATTTATAATTATCTTTGTCATTCTTTTCCACTAGTAAACTATTAGTACTCTGTGATCTATGTTAATTTCATTGTATTACGTCTTTGCAGTCGTAGATATTTATAACTTTTTTTCAGATATACGTATATAATTATTGGATTTACAACTGAAAAATGTAATACAGTGCTCCGTGGTGTTGTATTAAGAAAAATGCATTACAAAACCTGTGAAATATGTGGTTTAAGACCTGGCCGGACTAAAGATAAGAAACGTTCGTTTATGGCGAAATGTTCTTTAGACGAAGATAAGTTAGTAAATATACTTTATTTTAATGATATGTATTGTCCCAACACCTTATATGCCATTTATTTTAAGCCTTCTGTAAAATTTTGATTTATAACCAAGTGCAATAGTGCGGTTTATAATCGATGCTTACATATACCGATATACATTTAAAATCTTCAATATGTGAAGTCGTAATTGATGTAAAGAATACTTTGATATTAAATCGAAATATTCTTTACGTCAGTACATTTATGACGTAATCGTAATCATTTTTCTAATAAAATATCAGTTTAATAGGTTCAGTGGTTTAGGCTTGAAAGTAGAACAAACAAAATCTATTTTACCTTTTTAATATTAGGATTCCACTAAAATATCTTGTATCTCTTATTAATCATGATACATATTTCTCTTGTTTTCAGAATCCATCTTTACCTCCATGTTATAAATTAAACATAAAATCTAAAACCATGGCAGAGGAAAAATTACTACAAAAATCTGTTTTACAATGAAGTAAGAATTACACCTGCATTTCATCTCGGTGTATTTTTTTTTGTTTAATTATACAATCGTATACTTTTTTCAGATTAGCAGCCAATATTATTAAAGAAATTATTATATTTAAAACAAGAAGGAAACGAAACAAGTTAAAGATGTCAGTTTCTTAAAACTCTTCAATAAAATGTATGTATGTATGAATTTTTATTTTTAAATAAATAATTTTATTGCACATTAAACTTTATTGCATGTTAAGCCTCATTTATGGATAAAAATTTTCACCGACACGACATCGCTATGACTTTCGTAATGTTGGCAGTAGTGTATGACAGGTGTGGAAACGACCATTATGTTTTTTGCCTTTGGTACTTGAGCTTAGTAAGCGTTTCATACAAATCTCTTTTTCATATCTGTGTATGAAAGTCCCGACTTTGCTCCTTGGTTGGAACCATACAACCCACAGACTACTATAGATGCTACGATGCTACGGAGAATTCTACTACTATGTTCTCCTTAGTCTATGACTGAAACATTTAATATTCTATGTACGAGTCTGTTCTTTTGTAGTACCTATATTTATTCTGTTTTCTGTATTTGTGTGTGTCGAAGAGAATGTAACATTACTGTGGTAGTGATTTCTTTTTTTTTTCTCTCTCTTTGTTTTGGCTTCGCAGATTGCATTTAGCCATTGACCAAGTAATATGAGTTGAAAGTAAGGGAAACGAAGTTTCCCGCCCTTTTTTCAAGAAACAATGTTCTTCTTCTTTCTTTCTTCATAGCATGGCGCGTAGACCAGCGCATTTGCCAATGTCACGTATCAATAAGTAGAATCACAAGTAAATTCGTTTTTTCCTATAGTAAAACCCCTCCAGTAAAGTGATAGTAAGCTTTACTGAAGTTTCAAAGGACTTCTTGAAAGAGCGCAAGAACTTCAGCTACACATGTTTATTTAGATCTACTCCATTCCTTCCACTTACACGGAAATTTAAAACACAATATACTATCACTGTTGTACTTTAAAACTCCTAAAAATGTAAAAAATAGAAAATCTAAATAAAATGACAACCTCACTTCTCCTGTTCCCGCCAAAAAGTCAGTGATTACTTGTTACTTTTTTTTTTTTTTTTAAATTGCACCGTACGTGAGTACATTGCCAACGTCAAGGAAAGCGAGAAAATAAGAGAAGTAAGAGAGAAAATAAGAGAAGTAGATGATTAGCGCATTTGCCAATGTCACGCATTAACACAAACTAATAAACAGACACAGAATAAGTAGAATCACAAGTAAATTAGTTCTTTCTTATCGTCAAACTCCTCCAGTAAAGTGATAGTAGGCTTTACTGAAGTTATAAAGGACTTCTTGGAAGAGCGCGAAAACTTCAGCTACACATGTTTATTTAGATCTCCTCCATTCTTGTCACTTACACAGAACTTTAAAACACAATATGCTATCACTGTTGTACTTTAAAACTCCTAAAAATGTAAAAAATGTAAAATCTAAATAAAATGCCAACCTCACTTCTCCCGTTCCCGCCAAAAAGTTCACTTGTGTTACTTACTCAGTGTTACTGTATGCACAGAATACTAATATACTAGCGTCTGTGTCAAAGAGTAAGGTAAGGTAATATTGTCTGTGTGTTTCATGTGTGTTTGTAAGTAACTCTTTCTTTTTACATGACGCTCATCAAAAATTTTTAAATTAATAATATTTTTCTATGAAAACCATACAGTTTCTACAAAATTAAACGGTATTAGCAACATTCGAAACAAGTAGGTATACATATTCTCAATGATACCGCTTATAATTCCATTAATTTTAGTTACCACGCCCAAATCCATTCAAGAACATCGACCTAAAGAGCTATTATTTTCTCCAGGTCGTAATGGATATTCCCTTTCAAGAAAAAGTCCACGAAACTGAACTCAAGAACTATTTTACAGGAAACGGGACTTATAAGAAAATAAATCCTATAGTAAATATATCACATGTTGGCGATTTCACACCATTTTACATAGCAGTGGCGATTTGTTCAGTTATACTTGGATTCATAATAATATTGAATATAATCTGCTGCTGTTCAAGATACTCCGACTATTGGCTGGACCGACATACCGGTAAGTACAAAATATTGATTACAAACATGAAAATTGTAACTTAACATTTAAACAAACTATTGCAAATTGCAATCTTAAGATTTATATGTCCCAAAACTTTGAATTACGTATAGCCAACTTATTTTATTACCGCAATTATAC
Organism: Zeuzera pyrina; assembly: GCA_907165235.1. NCBI lineage: Eukaryota > Metazoa > Arthropoda > Insecta > Lepidoptera > Cossidae > Zeuzera > Zeuzera pyrina. The sequence goes on from OU015647.1 coordinate 4,753,654, forward strand.
AAAATCTAATCTTATACAGATCTCAACAAAAAAAAATTAATTTAATAATGCATCTGCTTGTCATCAACAATTAAGAAAATGTTCGATCTCTCAATATTTTATTAATTTAATAACGAACTTCTGGAAGGAATGCAATATAAAAGTTTACATTAGTAACTAATTAATCTGTGGTAAAAGTGTTGTTATAATTAATGCAAAGTTTACATTATATTTAAATTATTATTTTTGTATCCAATTATACAATGTAATTAAGTATACAAACAAGATTCGTTATATAACCAAAATTATACACATTTTGTGTTCAATTATGTGACCTGGCAGCCTTAATTATGAGTCCCACAGAAGGTTGCCACACACTTATATAAATAAAAATTAATGTTTCTTTATTTTTGTCCTCTTACATATTTTTAAACCATTTATCTGATTGTAATTAAACTTTGGTGGTGAGTTATTCTATGCTACGTCAGCGAAGGTTTCCGAGATTTCATTTAGTAGATTGAAAACCACAGGAACGAAGTCACGGGCAACAGCTTTATAATAAAATACTCAGGGATGGGCCGAAATTCATTGTACATTGTACATTCGGTTTAACCGAGTTTAGGCCGCTTGAGCCGAACTTCGGCATTCAGCCAAAATTCGCTTTAAATGCCGAACTTTTGGCACTAGAAAAAAAAATACCATACATATACCTCACATACATTTCACTTTATTTTGTTCGACAGTTTCTGTATAAAATGTCCAAACACTTTATTTTTTCCTTCCACTTCCACAGTATTTGCAACAAGTAAATATAACAAATCACTTACAAATAATTAATTTGTTTAATGTAAACAATCGCACATGACAGCTGTTCACGTATTTGCTAATAACTGGCCGGCTCTGGGCCACGCGGGGGAGCGGGGGAGCGCGGTGGGGCACATCTAGCAATAATTGAAGTAAGTGCGTACACAAGTCACATGTGTGACTCATCGAGAAAGCGCGGCAAAATTGAAGGAAATGTGGCCGAATTTTTTATTTTCACTGAATGTTCGGTGAAGTTCGAATGTTCGGCCGAAGTTCGTATTAGGTTTAAACCACATTCGGCCTGTCTAACTCCCTGAGGTGGGACTACGCATGCTGTCATCCTCCTCGAGACCCTGAGATATTTAATTTGCACATGATTTCAATTAAAAATCAAGAGAACATCGTTACTTTTCTTTCTATTGCAGGCAACCGCTGGCTAGTCTCCATCTGGTCAGCAACTCCTCATAAGCAACCTCCCCTAGACTTCACAGAGTTAGAGGCTCAGTACCAGCCGGTGAAATACGAAACAACACTGGAAGACTACCAACATATGCACAAGGATGTTCCACCGAGTTTGAGCAGACAAATGCTTACCTCATCACAAGAGTATCTTGAAATGCATAAGCGAGAAAGCGATATATAATTATTTACAAGTTTTTTCATAAAAAATATTTCCATAACAAGTGTTCTCTGTGATTACAAGATTATTTCCAACCGTTTTGAAAATATAGTAGTTTGCGAATATTGCCATTAAAAAAATCACAGATTTGTCAAACTTTTCACAGTGTAGAAGTTGCCATTTAAAAAATTAAGCACAACTGGGATTTTTGACATATTTAAGTCTGAATATAATTGAAGATGTCTTTTCTTCTAATGTACCCAGCGATAGCAGTCTTAGCGTTGTTTGTGATGTCTGTTATTATACTGCTCCTTCGTTTTGGGGCCCAATGGTGTAGGCTCCGGCATCATACCATAGAGACGAAATATGCAATGAATCAGGCTTATTGGACCGATGATAATCTTGAAAGGGGTTATCCACAGCCCCGAGAAGCAGATTTCTGAACCTTGCATTCCTGTGTTGTCATACTCAGAATAATTCTTTTTTAATTTTTTTTTATTTGTAATGATGTTTTATAAGGCTATATTTTTTGGCAAATCAGTCATAAAAGGGAGATTATTTTGAAAATCAGTTTTTTAACAGGGGTTATTATTATTTTGACAGATCAGTCTACAAGGAGGTGATTATTTTGACAAATCGGTCTACAAGGGGGTTATTATATTTCTGCCAAATTATGTTTGTAATAGGCATATATATCCCTAAAAGATAAAAGATATAAGACTAATGTGAACTAATTTGTGACCATGGAACACTCAACCTATAGAGATGAAATATCGGACCATTTTATTCACCACTGCTCAGTTTATTTACACTAACAAGTATCAACTCTCGCTCGCATTAAGCAGTACATAACCAAAACTGGACATATATTTAAATATTTATCTAATGGCTTATTGCTCTATTTGGTGTTATGGTAAAAACACCAAGAAATCAAACTATAAAACAGAACGCCAGTAACTGTAACAGTGTTTACCATACACGTAATTTGTTTTCATACAAAATAAATGATATTGCTGCTCTATAGGTTGAGTGCTCCATGTTAGCGACAAAACTTCCGAAGTGCATAAAAAATAGGTATGTTTTTGTAACGAGAAAGTTGAGTTAATATTTACTTATCCATTACACCCATAAAAGTACTTTCATTTCTCTATATATTCAAGCAGATTCATACATTAGTTATTACTGTTACTCGTGACAGACAAACACCAATATAGTTCCATATACGTCGTAAGTGCAAATACTGAAGAATAATATGTAGAATGTGTGTATTGATGTGCCTTTTGAGAATGTTATTGCACAATAATTATAGGATAGTATAATTTTAAAATTGAAATGACAATTCTTTTTCTATATTTTTTAAGTAAAATATTTTAATTCCGTCCATATAAATAAATATATTAATGTCTTATGTTTTGGTTTCATTTACAATTTTCAAATAGAAATACAGCATAATTACAATTTGGATGAATCTGTATCTATATAAAAATTAATTGCCGTCGTTAGTCTCGCTAAAACTGAAAAGGCTCGACCGATTTTGATGAAATTTTTTGTGTATGTTTGAGTGGGTCCCTGGATGGTTAAGATTCACAATTGAACCCGGTAGGTGGAGCTGTAATCGCGGTCTAGGATTTTTTTTATTTCGTACAGGACGGCGCCTGTCTGGTTTGCTTATATTATTATAAAAATGAAAGATGGACTGCTTAGATGCTTCAAACGTTCACACGTTCTGTTCACACAGAACGATTGATGAAGAATATCTACATAACAAAATGAGCAGTAGCCAAGAAAGGCAAAGGCGAACTTACGAACGTTAAATATTCCAGAGTTAGCTGTAAAAAATATCAAAAACACTTACCTCTGTGGGACTGTATTAAAATGACAACATTGCAGGTGAAAGATCTAAGGACAACGACACTGCGCTTCGCTCTATTTACTCCATTAGGAATACAGCGTGAAGATATTATTATATAATAAGTAATATAAATTGCATAAAATCATACCTTGGCGCCATTTCGTGTACTAAATATTTGTGTTATATATGGCGTTATAGAACCATATTCGACGGTTGAAAGGCTAATTTTTTTAACCACGATCTTACCGTAATTTTTTTAACTGTGTTACAAGTTCTAAAAAAATTACGGTAAGATCGAGACATTTAGGAATAAAAAAATATAAAAAATACAACAAAACATATATAAGCAATAAAGCAGATTTGTACTATTCGTACAAAAATCTACTCAATGTTTTCTGATTTCGTTGTTCAACAATTAAACTCACAATCTTTTTCCTGCAACTTTAAAAAAATGTTGGTTAAAAACAAAGCCTTTCTTTTATACTGGCAACTCGCTTTATATTTATTAGAAAAAAAGTCTGTGATTAGAAACATTTCTGCCCTTTTCATATAAACAGTGTTGCATTATGTGAAATGTCTGTCTTCTTTTTATAAGTCCCTAACACTGCAATAAGGTTTATAATTAAACAGTAAGCTTTACTGGAGTTAAAAATGATTTCTTGGGAAAACGCGAAAACTTCAGTTGCACATATTTATTCAAACTTTCCAATTCTTAGTACTTGCACAGAACTAAAACTCACAAAAAATAGAAAATTTAAGTAAAATGCCAACTGCCCTTCTCCTATTCCCGCCAAAAAGTCCTGTCCTAAATAAAGCCCATACAGACATTTTTTTTAATTTATTCTTGACCATGGACAATGTAGATACAAACATTACAGGTTGCCGGTACATATCACCTACAAAAATAATTTTTATTTTCATTTGTATCAACTTGTGCGACCCACATTAAAATTTGGTGAAAAAATGTACTTATTCAGTTAAAGTTCACATAAGAAAAAAAATTACACAATGACACTAGGTACACAAAGACCCCTAAACATACTTTTAAACATACGCGACACAATCACACACACATAGATACACACCCACACATACCAGATACATTCACGTATGTCCTTAGTCCTTAGCAATAATAAATTATTATAGTATTTTTTCAATCATTTTACATTTTAGAAACCTACCTTTCTTTTTATTTTGATTATGTTTTTTATTTATTTTGAATGTTTCTTGGCTTTGTTTTTTTTTACATTTATGATAAATTGAAAAACTTTTGTTGATCTGGGGCAGACTGTCTCCTAAAATACATGTTTTCCTAGTTTAGGAGACAGAGTTTAATCTAAATGTATCAAGTTTTGTCAATAACAATTATTATTATTATTAAATCAATTCTGATTATTAATTAACAAAAATACTGTTTCTGTTTACTGGTCATCTTATACGTTGTATTTCGGACCAACAATAAGAATGAGTGGAGCTTTTGCTTTACGAGTGTCTGTTTTTTGTTGGTGCGAAGTTCCTTGTACTAATGTGCGTGACTAGTTAAGGGTCGCAGTACAAATGCACAGCGAAATCGAATCACCCAAGCGATACTCGCTCGACAATTCACCCCACTTCGCATTCGAACTCACTTGACCTTCAAATGGAATTCTCTAAACCAAACATTCTAGGAGCGAACTGTAGTGCGATTCTCTAACGCAAATTAGTCAAATTCACTTCTGAATCCGCGGTGACATTGTCAACTGTGATTTGGTATTCTCTAAAGTCGACAGAGCTACTAGCGCCGCCTCGATGAGTGGCGGCGGCGAGTTGTACTATAGTAAATGAATTTTATAAAATTTCGTTAAATATAACAATCCAATCTAAATAAACGAGTTTTATTGAACGTAATTATCTCAGAAGAAGTTAAAATACTCCAAGACGAAATATCGACTCTTAAAGCAATCCCCGACCAACTCGCATCAAGATCACTTCACTTCGCTCCTGGAATGTTTGGTTTAGAGAATTCCATTTGAAGGTCAAGTGAGTTCGAATGCGAAGTGGGGTGAATTGTCGAGCGAGTCTCGCTTTGGGTGATTCGAGATTTTACAGAATTGCATGGCTGAAGTGATCTTAGATGCGAGTTTGTCGGGGATTGCTTTAAGAGTAAACATCTTAGTCGATATTTGGTCTTAGAGTATTTTAACCTCTGAGATAATTACGTTAAATAAAACTCGTTTATTTAGATTGGATTGTTATATTTAGTGAAACTTCATAAAATTCATTTACGATAGTACAACTCGCCGCCGCCACTCATCGAGGCGGCGCTACTATCTCTCGACTTTAGAGAATACCAAATCACAGTTGACAGTCACCGCGGATTCAGAAGTGAATTTGACTAATTTGCGTTAGAGAATCGCACTACTGTTTGCTTCGTGATTACGCTCCATGAAATAGAGCGAGCGACACATATACTCGTTTCGACGCACGGTGATAAGAGCGTCAACTCATTATGGTCCGAGCGTTGTATAGATCGACAGATAATATTACATATAGAAGAAAAGTATAAATGAAACAAATTTCAATAAAATGCGAATTCTTATATTTTAAGCACTTACATCAAAGATTAAGAATGAAAACATATATTGCGATAATATATTATATTTACATATAAAATTTGACAATTTAAACTCACAGATAACAGATATGGCCTGATATATATAACTAACAGACGTATAGCTAGGGGAGGCTAATCCCACCTCACATTGAATTTATATTTACGCCTGTTTAAAACATGGAGATATGAATACAAGAAGGAGTCAACTTATAATTCGGCCTACTCATATAAATAAAGTACATATTACAGGGGCAAATTAAAATTTGTATCTATATTTCTAAACGACAATTAAAAGTATTTCTACCAATTCCAGAGGTGCGATTAGCAGTCTTGGCTCTACCAATCCCACTTTCCTCAGCTTCATTTTTTCTCACGTCAGCTTATTTATTCGCTACAATTAGCCATTTCTAATATCTGATCGGCTTAGAGTTGGGGTTAAAGGCGTAGGTAGCTAGGGATATTACCTAGGAAGGATAGCCTGGCAGCTGAAGGGCCACTGAAAGCTTTCTATTTCAATAAATCCCGTGATCGATTTTTTTCAATAACTTGTAACTATTTCTCACATGTGATTTTCAGATGATTTTTCTCTTGTGGAAAGTCCTTCATACATACATAAGGTATATTATAATCTAGCAACTCACCCCGGATTCGCACTCTACTGCTCAAACTACTTTCTAAACTTCCAGAATGTGTCGAACATAACCCATAAAGAACTCAATTGGCCGAGTGGCATTCGAATATAAGTGACGCACAAACATTAATTTTCATATATACATATATAGATAAAACCAACTCCTGCTTGTATTAGCTCCATGTACAAAAACAACCAGCGGTTTATAAATTTTAAAACAATTTCATTAAAAAAATGGATTTAGCGCGCATTTAGCAATCTCACCAAGTAAAACTCCTTTAACTGGAGCTACAATTATATAAAACAATTATGTCTAGGTCTTCCAATCCCGCTGTCAGTTTGCAGTCTCAGTATTTGCGGTATCACGGAATTTAGCGGAATTTCGGTATTATCGGAATCTCGCTTGTCAATAAAAAACGAAATATCGTTGGAAATGTGAATTCTATATAAAAAGACAAATAAAAAAATATTGGTACATATAATCACGCTATATCCTTAACGAGGTAGAAGTTGAGGTCGGCGTGCCAAGCATCACGATCCTTGCATATTCTTTCGTCTCTTCGGGTATAATTATAAAAAATACGGATATTGAATGAAAAATATGTTTGTGGTATTTTTTTTTGTATATGAATATTTAAAAAGGAAAAACTCGACAGCAATTTTTAATAGAATGTATTTATGCGCCATTATTTGATCCCGCAAATTCCCGAGAATCCCGCAAACGAAGCAATTATCACGCAGCGGGGTCTCAGTATACCGAGATTGGAAAATCTAACATGGCCGTCACTAAAACCGTCAAGTGTGAACCGTCCAACAAAACTAAAAACATAAATAAAAACAACGTTATTCCGATAAAAAAAAATAAACATCTTATGTTTAGAAATTTATGCTTTATAAATTCTCAATATTACTTACCGACTAGGTTTATAAAATTATGACGAATAAATGCAAGCGCGATTTGTCGACGCGACGGAATTGAATCATACTAATAAATGACGGAGGCCAGGCGGACATAAACGCTTGTAAGCGGACAATAGACGTATAGCCCTACATTTAAAAGTGAAAAAATGCTTGTTTGCAAAATTCTCACTTGTAAGGGAAGTCAAAGAGATCTACCCCCATATAGTCAAAGTCTTCAGTAATAACGAGGTAATATATTCTTCATAATTATAATTTCTCCAAGAAACATTAAAATGTAGACATAATACATTTTAATGTTACTTGGAGTTTCTAGCAACAAATATATTGAGGCAATCTTTCTAGTAGGATGGGCTGAGGCAGACTAAGCCACTAAAAAAAGCGAGAAAATGGTTGTTTGCACAATTCTCCCTTGAGAGGGCAGGCAAAAGGATCTAGCCCATACAGCCGATGTCTTCAGTCATGAACTTATGAATTGATAAAATTCCTCAAATTATTTCATTAAAATGTCGACGTAATACAATTTTCTTGGAGTTTCTGGCAACAAATATATCGAGGCAGTCTTTCTAGTAGGATCTGCTGAGGCAGACTAAGTTACTAAAAATATCTCAACATCACACTACTAAATAAGCACTTATTTTAACATATTGTGTGGAAAAAAATGGTGGAATTGTCTTTTTGTTAAATTTTGTTAAGGAATTAGCCATTTTCATCAAAGCATTGGCCATTGGCCATCAGCTTAGCCATACAAAGAGACTACAAGGCCTAATGTCTTCGTTTAAAGGTTAGAAAGTGACGTGCTTTTTTAAGTTTTATTAAGGCCATTCAGTTAGCCATTCAGCTTAACTATTTTCTTTACACATTGGCCACTAGCCAACAGCTTGGCAATTGGCAATTCCTGATGGCTATCAGCTAAATTAAAGCGTATGCCATTAACCCAAACATATTTTAGAAGGAATCTGGGGTGAACAGAGTCCACCCCATTCATCGATCCATTTGCTACATCAAATTAATCGCATCTTTCATACTATTGCGGGCATATAGACCCTATCTCCGCCTATAAGCGGTCAAACGACATCCGTCAAAACTAACCGACAGCCGCGTCAACAGATCAGGCTTGACAAGTGACAATAGGAAAATACAAAAGTATATTCTAACGTTAAAATATGGTTTTAAAACATCATCTTTCTTTGCAGACGTCCGATCGCATATTTATTGGACCTTGAATGGATGATTCAATTTGCATGTGAATTTTTCATTTAAAAGCTATCGTTTTCGAGAATATTATATAATAGAGAAATCGATCCAGTTTATTATACAGTGAATTACAATTCTTTCGATAAAGTGAGTGGTTCATATTGATATACAGGTTAATTTAAAAATACTAATAACCTCTTAGTGCAAAATTCCTGTAACTTTCGTTCAACGACTTTTTTCAAAACTCAATGCGTTCCTCAAAAAATATTTGTTAAGTTTTGTTGTACTGTCTGAAACGTAATTACTCTGTACGTATTTCCAATGGTGCGGTGCAAGCGCACGATAGAGTAGGTGCTACTTTGAGAAACATTTAATGTATTTTTATTTTTGTAGGAAAGAAAACCTTATGAATTTTTCGAAAGTCCGAAAACAAAAGTTATTTTAATAATAATAATATACTCAGACATGTCACACAGCGCCATCTATTCCCAAAGTAAGCAGCACAACGCTTGTGTTATGGGTACTAGACAACTGATATACTACTTATATACTTTTCTTTTGTAAATAAATACATATTCTACATAAACACCCAGACTCGGGGCGGGAATCGAACCCGCAACCTCCGTTTACTTTCCGACGCGCTTACAGTTGCGCCACGGAGGTCGTCATGTCTATTGGAGATAATGTTTAGTACAAAATACTAAGAGGTTATTAGTATGTTAAAATTAACCCTGTATATCTTCTATTAGAAAAATGTATATAGTTGTAATTTGTAAAATGTATATAGTTGTAAGTTGTAATTTATAAGATATAAGAGTGACGGAGAATATTAATGCTTGTCTACTCAATATCTGTCAAAATTCAATAGTGGTAACTCGTTTGGCTTATGTAATGTTACACAAACTTTAATTATTCTTTAGTGTCAAATTTATATATGTTTCTTTAATATAATAAAAGATAATTTAATATAATTTCTATAATCATATTGTGTTCAGACGTCTGTTTATTTTTAAAGATTTTGATTTGCTGAATTATCATGTACCTAATTAAATTGAATCATTTAAAATTTCAATCCTGAGTACAGGATTGTCGAATGATTTATAGTTCACCTGTATAGTCGATATGACGTCACAAAACATTTGACTTTCTTCGCCGTGCTGAGTCATCACCAATATCCAATATATATGCTTCATCATGACACGGTTCACTGAATCACTAATATACAAAGCCTATCAAAATATTCGAGCACTACGTTCTAATCAAAATGGCGGACGTCCGCCATTTTGTGTCTACTTTCGCTAATAAGCCGGACCAGCCGTTATTTGTGAAGTTGTATAACCCAGTGTTCAGTCCACCGCATCATGTGTCCGTCTTTGCATTCAACTCAGTCTTGTGCATCTGCTCAATTAAGGATGATGAGTCTCGGAGGCAGCATGCCTTTTTTGCTCAACCAAACCCTAAAACAAAAAAAATATTTGATTATGTAATGATTAACAACAAACCTGGAAAACCAGGTTTAAGGCTTGACTTTTATTATACACTAGTTGATGCCCACGACTTCGCTAGCGTATTCTTTTATTAACTAAATGAAATGATTTAGAAATATTCCAGGTTAAAAAGAACAACTCATTAGTCTCTTTTATCATGATTTACTTACACTAGATATAAGTATTTTACTAACATAATATGGATTGTTATGGTCTGAAATAAATTATTATTATTATTACAATCGAATGAATCGCCCATCGGCCGTCCGTCAGTGTGCAGGCCCTAGCTCGTGTGTCGTGTGTCATGTATCATGTGTCATGTGCGTCGTGTGTCTCGTGGGTTGTCGTGTGTCGTGTGTATCAAGTGTGTCGTGTGTGTCATGTGCGTTGTGAAACTCGTGCGTCGTGTGACATGTGTCTCGTGCGCGTGTCGTGTCCGTGTCGTGCGCGTGTCGTGGTCGTGTCGTGCGCGTGTCGTGTCCGTGTCCGTGTCGTGCGCGTGTCGTGTCCGTGTCGTGCGCGTGTCGTGGCCGTGGTCGTGCGGCGTGCGGCGGGCACGGCCCACTCACCCGATGCCGGCGCCCAGCAGCAGCGAGACGAGGTTGGTGACGAGCACGGCCGCCACGGCGCCGCGGCTGAACAGGCACGCGCGCCGCACCGACAGGCAGTGGCCCTGCCGGCGCACACGGGACAGTACAGTACAGTACAGTACAGTGGACGACCACGCGACTACTCATCATATCGATACTTCACATCGATAGAATAGGCTTGGTGGCTTAACGACTTAGCTAAACCATAGTTTTAGTTATTGTACAAACTCAGGTGTTACTTTGCGGAAATCCATTTCATGTGATAAATTCCTAAAATCCTTAGCTATTTTCCGCTCAAACTCCAAAAACCACCAATCGACACGTATTTCGCCTCTCAACGAAGCATCCTCAGGATATACCAGAGATAGAATACGGTCAGCTAACCAGCATATTCTAGATTCGGTGCTGGTTGGCTGACCGAATTCTATCTCTGGTATATCCTGAGAATCCTTCGTGGAGAAGCGAAACACGTGTCGATTGGTGGTTCTTGAAGTTTGAGCGGAAAGTAGCTAAAGATTTTAGGAATTTATCACATAGTTTTAGTTATCATAAACAAATTTAGTTTGAGATACAATAAAAAGCATAGGAGTTATTGGCTTTTAAACTATAATAGTGGGAACAGAGTGGGGATAAGTTCCATCTCTGTCACTCCTAGCGCTGTACAATGTCATTGCAACTTTGTGACGTCACGGCTTTGTAACACTATCTCCCTCTATCACATCCCCATTCTGCTCCCACTACTGAAATTTAAAACCCAATAACTCAGTTTACGTCATTGAATGTGAATTCGTTTTTTCTCAGTCGTATTCAAAATGTTTGATTATTTCAACAAAATATACATTTAAAAGCAGTCGTCTAGCCTGGCTACTGCCTACTGGCTTTCTGAATATTGGATTTTAATAAACCTTTTGTAAAATGATGTTGAAAAAATGATACCCGACTGAATTTCTTGTCGGTTTTTCTCAATGTTCAGAATGCCTAGCATTTATCTATGTTTTATACGGTGTTTTATTATTAGGTCGCATTACTGTCGCACTACAAAAACACGTGTGGTTGCGCCACAGTGGAACCACGGCAGCAGTCTTCAAGCGTCTAATTTGAAGGCAATCTCATCATATATTTTTTTTACTTTCCATTTATTTTTTTTATTTATTTGGTCAGCCAGTAATTGTTACACCAAAACTTAAAAATTAACTATTACAAATACCTAAAACTAAGTGTACAATTTTTAAGGCAAACACATCGTGCAAATTTGGATAACTTAAGTAATTTCATTTAAGTACATATATATAGGTTAATGTTTGACAAAAAAAAAATTTGGAAAAACAATGTTAGTGCGGCAAGAGAAGAAAAGAAAAAGCAGAACAATACATAAGTTTACAAAACTTTGATATTAAAATTTGATTGTAAACAGTGAGCACATAACACAAAAACCAAGTTGATTTTAACAATAACAATTAATAATGCTATTTCCAATCGTTTTACTCAGACTTTGCTACTATAGATAAAATGGCTGATCAAAATTTGTTTATAGAGTAAGTATTTAAATCGGTTTCCCTTCCTAATTTATTGAGCAACGGTATCCGTATCTCCTTAAAATATGTTACATACATACATACATATCCTCACGCTGTATCCCCAAGGGGGAAGTCAGAGAGGACGGAGCGCCAGGAGTCGCAGTCCTTACATACCTCTTTCGCTTCCTCAAATCTCATCATTCTCCTCACACATTTTCGCCTAGGTATGCGAGTGCTTTTGACATTTCCGTCGGCTAACACTCTAGCTAAGTCTAAGTCAGCCTTGGTCTTCCTTGGCTTCTTTTACCACTCACTTTCGCTCTGTTGATTTTCTTCGTCTGTCTAAATATCTTACATAAATCGGTTATATACCAACCTGATGCAAAGTAGGGGCTACCAACTGTTGCTCCAGGACCTCGATGGAGGAGGCGGCTGAGGGAGGCCCGCGAGCGTTCACTGGGTGCTTGAACCGCCAGTCCCTGTAATGTCACCCTTGAATTAAGACTCCGTCCATGCATAATTTCGCGTGTTTGGCGACCTGGATCTTGATATCTAACAGGACCGAGAGTTAAACATTTGGATACATACAACTTCAATTCTTAACCTGGAAATCCATAAACGTGGAAACATGAATGGACAAAAAAATTACAGGAAAAGTACTGTTTTTGACTTTTTAGCGTGAACGGGAGAAGTGAGGTTGTCATTTTATTCAGATTTTCTATTTTTTTACATTATATTGTGTTTTAAAGTTTTGTGTAAATGAATAGAATAATATAATAATAATAACGCGCCAGACAATACACACCAATCATGTGATCTCAAACTAGGGTATTCCCTGTACTATGAGAACCAGACGATGACTACTAGAGGGGTTCCCAGTACACCCAGACCCAGACAATCTAGAAAAGTTCATTTCCTAAATTGACCCGACCGGGAATCGAACCCGGAACCTTCCGCGCTTGGATGCAACATCTAAACTACTGAGCCATCGCGGTCGTCTGGAGAATGGAGTAGGTCTAAATAAACATGTGTAGCTGAAGTTCTCGCGCTCTTCCAAGAAGTCCTTTATAACTTCAGTAAAGCCTACTATCACTTTACTGGAGGAGTTTTACGATAAGAAAAAACTAATTTACTTGTGATTCTACTTTTATTACATGACATTGGCAAATGTGCTAATCTGTGCGCCATGCCATAACGAAAGAAAAAAAGTACTGTTTTGCACAAACATTCAGGTGTATCTCCGAAATTCTACAGAATTCTAAAATGATTTTTACTAAAACGAATAGGTAATTATAACGTCTCAAATCTCTGAAACCAGTTTTTTAATTGGCAATGTAGTTTCTTGCAAATTATAATTACACGAAAAAACAGATGTTGTGATTTCTCCACGCTAAAATGTGATCAAACCGCAGCTGCGAAACTCAACTTTATTGCTATCATTATAGGATGTGTGACTAATTTTTTAAAATTAATTATAGTTTTTAATATAAAAGAAAATAACTGTTTTTTGGTATATTTCGTAAGCTAGCGCGCGCACGTTTGCATAGCACAGGTCTATTTTAGATTAAAGTATTGTCTATTACGTCACCGTAACTTATCAAACCACTATAGAAAGCTTTGCAGGCTTTGAGGCTTTGCCTCATGTTCTGTTTGGTTGTTTAGACTATACTCTAAACGCGACCCACACCAGCTTCGCACGAGTAGCAGTCAATTTGGACAGGACTTTCGTAAAATCCGTTCTTAGTAAGCGTCTACACCGCGAAAGGAACTATGCTAAATTTCAAGTCAATCGAACCTATAGTCAGAGATCACGTGATGAGTCAGTCAGTGAGTGGTATTTCGCTTATATAAATATAGATTAAAGTACTCACTTGGGCGGAAGCTGGTCGGGTCTGCTGCTCCAGTCCCATACCCAGTCGTTTGAGTCATCCTGAAACACGTACAAGGATATATTGTTGACAATATCACACTTGTCCATTGGCGTAAATTACGTCAGCTTTCAGGTGGTCTTGGGTTCAATATCTACGAAGCTTTGTTACCGGTTTTTATGAGTCCATAGCTAAAACGGTAAGAAAGAAATCCCAATGCTAGCTTTACTACAATTATAATAACGTCAATCAGCCATCTGTGATAATTTTAACATTTTATAACAGAAGCGAGGACAAAATATATCACCTACATATTAATGAGGCTGTAAATAAGTTTGAATTTAAAATTATAATAATTATAGCAGTAATAGTCTTTGTGAATTTGTTAAGTAGCAACCAAGCGATTGAATACAGTGTAGTCACAGTATATATATAACAATAGTAACAGTCTAAAATAGTGTATGTAGCTTGTATGTGTGCGCGATAATACGCACGCGCCGTGGCACGCACACAACGACAATATTTTGGGTGAATATGGCTGAATATTGAGGCGCCTGTCGGGGTCACACGCGACGCAAACATGCGACCACTTCCGTTTGTCTTTAACTCGTTTTTCACATCGTCACTTATGCAAAAATGTCAAAATCGCGTAAACGTACGTATTATAATGTCCTTAAATGCCTAAATAATTTTAGTTATTCGAATCCAGAGTCATCATTCTTCAACATAACTACAAGAAATGAAATTTAACAAACATGAAATACTCATCTGTTTGCATTGTTTTTTATAATTATGTACTAAATACAGGCTGACTGGTAGAGAATGTCATTAGACATTAAGTCCGCCTATTGTATACATTAACTAAACGAGATACTCTCCGCATTTGTCACCCAACGCAGCAACCCTACCTACCCGGGCTAGAGTAGGCACTTCTGTTACATAAGAGGCGGGAGGCGGCCTTCTTGAATGAAGATAGTCAGACATAACTTAATTCTAACCACCGCCATATGCTGTTGAATAGAAGTAGTCTAAACTACTTGTATACTAAACATATATCACAGTACAAGTAAGCAAACAGTATTCTATCTCGTCAGTGTCCTAGAGATAATTACCTATGGTCGCTCGGTACGTAAACACGCAATAGGGCTGCCGACTTCGACTGAATGTTTTTCATGGGTTACGTATTTGATAATAGGTACTATATGAAATTGTCATATTATCTTTTCATTTTATATTATTGCAAATGTAATAAGTTTTTATTTATATAATTCTACTAGTATTTTATTTCTAGTTTCAAAAGTTTGTGAGTTAGTATGGTGGAAATGGACAAAAAAAATGCATTTTGTGTGCAGTATAATTAAAAATCAGCAATAAATTAACTAGATCATTATTATAATATATTTCCTACAAATTAGCAACAGAGAAATATTTCCGGTTTCGATATAGATGTATTCAAACATCCATACACTGAACAATATGCTCGAAAACCTGATGCCATAATATTTCGTCAGTAAATGCGCGGGAGCGTCTCACACCATCCGACGTCAACCGCGGCGCACTCGCGACTAGGGCCTAATCACATTTTTTTTTGTAGGAAATTTAGTCGGTACATTTAGTTAGAACATTTCCCAATAGATGCTGCTAGTGTATAAAGTGTGTTCAGAAATTAAAATTATGTTTGTAACATCCATTGCTATTTAATAACTACTACCAATTTCTATAAGTTAAATGAAACAACTATCACACAAAAACTTAAAAAATAACTTAAAAGAAATAGTTTCAACTTTCCGAAAAATAACTTTATATTTATATAATCTCCAGCGTTGTTTTGAAAAATTTCTGTTCTGAATGTGCCAACCGCCATATTGTTTGTCACTTATCGTTTGTTGTTATCTTAGTGTGTTTTTTTTCTTTCTAAGTGGCAACTTTGAGGAAATATATTATTTCAGTTATTGCTTAGTTTTAAGTTTGTAAATATTAACGTTAAGATGTGTTTGTACTGACGTTATGTCAATATAGTACTTTTATAAACGGAGTAAAAGATATTACATTGTTTTATTTCATTATTTTATTATTTTCCGTGAGTATGATGTGCTAAAATGTGATTTATGTGATTATTTATTTTGCCAGTGGTCTATCATGTAAATCACAGTTAGAAAATCAAACTTGCATTAAGTACCTAGCGCCTGCATAGTGAGGATATATGTATACGTATTTACAAATGTGTACGTACTTCATATACGTGTTATTACGTATTACACACGACGTGACTCGAACATACCGCACTAGATGTCGCTAACAGGTAAAATGACTGACGTCTCTATTCAATAATATATAGGTTAGGTACTCTATGCTCGCGACTGTTGTATGCCGAGAAATGCCGAGATTTCGAGGCGCGTCGTTTGGGAGCGTTTGTATGAAGATAGAATACTGCTTGCTTACTTATACTGTGCATATATGTATGTATGTGTGTGTGTGCACCGTCGATGCATCAGGCCGATCAGCACTTAATCGGTTCTTTTTTATATTTGTATGTTATATTTACACAATAATAGTTAAACGAAATTAAGTTCGTTAGATGTTTTTTAAGTGTACCAGTGACGTCATAGCACCGACTTCAGGTTAGCTCTCATGATAATGTACAGACTACAATAGGGACTATAACATAGATACAAACCAGTGCATTATATTAGCCTCCTCCTTTTCGACGTAGTTATTAAAATCTAAAAACTCACCTTCCAACAGTTGATATAGACTCCTTTCAGCTCATCTTCAGTAGACGGCTCCAAGTTAGGACTGTTCGGCGGCGATTTTGGACTGAAACCCGACAATGTAACATGTTACAATTAAGTGGCAGTGAGACTTAGTTACTTAGTTTACCGCATATAAAAGTTATTGTGTTCTATTTGGAAATTTAAAAAGCTTTTTAAGGAAAAAATGAAACAGACTTTAAAAAAAATACTGAAAACTACAAAATAACTATACTTTACTAATCAATAATCTTTATAAACTCGATACAAATACATATTACACTACAGGACCCGTGCTGCTCTGTAGCATTGTGTTGATAACATAATTAAAAAATAACGTCTCATATGATGAGTAATTGCAACTTAACCTAAGTTGAATACAAAAATTGAAAGTCAAGTTTAATGTTCACACCTAGCTTTCCTCCAACTTAACCAATTTAAGTGGGCGTTCCAGCGAGTGTTCTTAGACTAAACGAACCGCGTATCTCAAATAGAGCCGGAGATATAGAGAAAGAAAGCTATGAAAACATAACAAATATACAGGAGGAAATCGCATTTGAGTATAACTTGAGAAGGGTGAAAGTTAGGTGAGTTGCAATGCTT
The DNA here is from genome assembly GCA_907165235.1 of Zeuzera pyrina. Classification (NCBI taxonomy): domain Eukaryota; kingdom Metazoa; phylum Arthropoda; class Insecta; order Lepidoptera; family Cossidae; genus Zeuzera; species Zeuzera pyrina. The sequence continues at coordinate 4,771,062 of OU015647.1, forward strand.
GATGACAAATCTGTGCAACAATATCTTTCAATAAAAAAAATAATTAAGCAAATCGGTTGGATAGAATCAGTCGGCCGCACGAACTCATAATAGATTTAATACAATTTTTTAATGTATAGATTTGACGATTAGTGAAGTTGGTGCCAAGTCTACCAAACAACTAGTAGACTTTCTTCTTCTTCTTTAGTTGAATGGCGCTGTCGCGATTGCGAATATTGCCAATGTCACGTAGTAGTAGACTTTCTGTTGTTGCACGTTAATTTGACATTTCTATGGTGTCAATTAACTGCTACTTAACGCTTCAGAATTCGGTGCGTAGGACGCGTCTACCCAGTACCGTATATAATGCAGTGCCAGCGGTGCCCAGACACAGGGCGAAGACCTTAGAGGGGCGCAAAAATGACCAGAACCAATTTTGGGTCATGCTTGGTAGTAGCTTAAATGCAACTCGCACGTAAGAGGCTAGTCACGGCACTGCCTCTATTTCAGCTTATATAAAAGTCCTTGCACTGTACCATGTTATTCAATTGTATCATATCACGTGCCCGACCCACTCTTGACCGCTTTTCAGCGTCGTTACATAGGAAATATTATATACTAATTAGCCACGCAAGTACTAGAAGCCATAGTAAATACAATTACGATTCTCGTGTGGTTAGCATATAATTATGTACCTAGGACAGGCTTCAGTGTTTGAACTAACATACAAGTTCAAAGTGGGATCTAAAAACTCGCGCAAATAGGATGCCGTGCAATTAAAATGGTACATTTTTAGGGTTCCTTACGCCAAAGGAAAGACTGTAACCCTTATTGGATCAGTTCGTTGTCTGTGTGTCTGACCAGATATCTCAAATATCTCGACCAGATGTCCGATCTTTATCTCCAGAACAGGTAGAGGTATCAAGTTGAAGTTTCATTTGATTCGAGCATCTGGGCTGCGCTCTCTGTTGCAGCAGGGGAGGGGGGTAATGTAGCACTAAATGCCTAATGCGCTCGAAGATCTTAGCCTTAATGCCCGATTTACATTGGTCATGTGTTTAGCGAAATAGATAAGTATTGGGTCCTTACATATGAAATTGGCGTTTTGTACGGGAGGAATATAAAGTCAATTTTTTTTTTGTAAAATATATTTAATTAATCAAAGTATGCACCGTTGTTATCTATGCACTTTTGTCATCTCATAGGTAGTTCATTGATCGCTTTACTAAAAAAACCATGGGGGCGAGAGTCAATAAAATCTTTGAAGGCGGTTTGGACTGCCGCATCGGAGTTGAATTTTTTTCCTTGTAAGAAGTTGTCTAAATTACGGAAAAAATGGTAATCTGTTGGAGCAAGGCCCGGGGAGTACGGTGGATGTCGCAGACATTCCAATTGTAGCTCATCTAACTTAGTGGTTGTTTGTTGTGCAGTGTGTGGTCTTGCGTTGTCGTGAAGCAGCAGTGGCCTAGAGCGATTGACCAATCTCGGTTGTTTAGCAGCTAGTTCTTCCTTCATGGTTTGTAGTTGCTGAAAATAGATATCTGCCGTAATCGTTTGGCCAGATTTTAGAAAGCTGTAGTGAACGACACCGGCGCTAGTCCACCAAACACTCACAAGTAACTTTTTCTGAGTTAATTTTCGTTTAGGGCAGGATTTGGCTGGGTCTCCAGGGTTCAGCCATTGCGACGAGCTCTTCCGATTATCGTACAGTATCCACTGTTCATCACAAGTAATGATTCGATTTAAAATCTCTTCATTATTGTGTCGGTTGAGCAAAGTAACTCAGCAGTCGACGCGTGTTTGCAAGTTCAATTCACTCAATTCATGAGGTACCCATCGTTCAAGTTTTTTTCCTTTCCCGATTTGCTTCAAGTGGATTAATACAGTTTTGTCACTTAATCCGAAGCCTGCAGCTATCTCTGAAGTGCTTTGTGATGGATCCGCTTCCACAATAGCCTTTAATTCTTCATTTTCCACTTTGGTGTCCGGCCGTCCACGGGGTTGGTTCTGAAGGTCGAAATTTCCAGAACGAAAACGTTGAAACCAAAAACGTACCGTGCTTTCTTTTGCGACACCAGCGCCGTACACATCATTAATCCTTCGAGCTGTTTCTGCAGCACTGGTGCCACGATAAAACTCGTACTCGTAAATATACCGATATTTCATGTTTTCCATTGTGCGGTAATAAGCGACGCCAAAGAAAAACATAATGAGGAAAAAAACAAATGAATGACTGTTTTCAAAACTCAAATGTACCAGCTAAATGAATTTATAAATTTGAATTTGGAATTCTTAACCAAAGAGGAGATATTTCAGATCAAAGTGGTCAGTACGACAAAACGCTAATTTCATATGTAAGGACCCAATATAATAAGTGCAATGGTGTAAACCGATCGCACAGTAGCGAGTCAACTCGGCTTGCAAGCTGCCTTGCAAGTGTATCCAAATAGAATCGCGTTCTATTTTTTGGGCAAGTGATCACCTCGGACGCACATCGCGCCCGCGTATTGCTCCTGCGTGGTTTTAAACTCGCCACTTGGCGTAGTATAACGGTCAAATTTAGTACAGTATATAAGTGACCAGCAACAGGACGGTCTGCGTGTGTTCTTTTATGCGATATTGTAAACAAAATGGCGTCTCAATGGTAAACATTAATTTTTATATATAATAGAAGAAGAAGATAGCACTTCCTTTTCTATGTGCTCCATTAGAATGAAGCGAATTCTTCGCGAAATCGCACGTATTTTTCGACGTTGCTCGTTCATTTTAACAGAGTAATGCCACTGGACTTGGTGTAGTATAAACAGTCAACTGTCCGGGCGCTCGCCACTCGCAACTGTACTTGCATTCGCTTCTCGCCACTGTCCTTGACCAATGTAAATCGGGCTTAGGGCCAGGTATTCCCAGGTTAAGAGGACTAGGCACAGGTGAAGAAATAGAGTTCAGATTTGTAAACCAAAGTGTGAGATGTGAGTCTGTAACAAATTGGATGACGAATGATGTGTTTATTAAAATGTTTTTGTTAACTTACAGAAAACGATAAACTCAATAAAAACTGTATTTGATAAATCATTCAGTTTAATAGCATTCAATTCGTATTAAAAAAACGTAAGGTTATCGCTCAAATAAACGAGAACTTCGAAATGAAACTGTGTTTTCGGCTGTTAAATTATGCATTTTATTTCTAATTAGAGCACTGTCCCGACTTCGCTCGGGTTGAATACATAATATAAATCCACTCTCTCTCTCTCTTTATAATATTTCTAACGACCCGCCCCGGCTTCACCAACTGCACACGGGTAGGAATTTTTTGAAAATAAAATACAACCCATGTTACTCGCTGATAATGTAGCTTTCTATAGGTGAAAGAATTTTTTAAATCGGTTGAGTTGTTTTTGAGTTTATGCATTACAAACAAACGTTCAAATGTTTTTTCTCTTTATAATATTGTAGTATAGATGATAGATTGTATATGTGTTATATGTATATGTAGTGTTTTTGTGAAATCTAATTAATAAATCATTTAATGTGATGAATTCCTAAAATCTTTAACTATTTTCCGCTCAAACTCCAAAAACCACCAATCGACACGTGTTTCGCCTCTCAACGAAGCATCCTCAGGATATACCAGAGATCAGACTCGGTCAGCTAATCAGTACCGAATCGGGCAGCACAGCCAGCACAGGATTAGGTGCTGGTTAGCTGACCGAGTCTGATCTCTGGAATATCCTGAGGATGCTTCGTTGAGACGAAACACGTGTCGATAGGTTGTTTTTGGAGTTTGAGCGGAAAACAGCTAAGGATTTTAGGAATTCATCACATGAAATGGATTTCCGTGAAGTAACACCTTAGTCTATACAATAAATTATTTAACTGAGTATTGCTGCTTTGCATATGTATTTTCTGAGTTTATTTATAGCTACACAAATGTCGCCTTTTTACCGTCGAAATGGTATCTCGCTATACGGTATTTTGGATAACCTGGGGGCCTAGACAAGTGGCTCATTTGTCGTAATCGCTAGTAGAATAGAATGACAAATACCACTTCATCTAGCATAACGAAATTTAAATTGGTAGTCAAACGTTATTAATTTTCTATTAAATCAGACGAGAAGTAAAGTCGTGTGAAAACCACCGTATGAAAATAAAATGGCACTTTTGGACTTTTTGACGGGAACGGGAGAAGTGAGGTTGTCATTTTATTTAGATTTTCTATTTTTTACATTTTAAGGAGTTTTAAAGTACAACAGTGATAGTATACTGTGTTTTAAAGTTCTGTTCTCGATCTAGATAAACATGTGTAGCTGAAGTTCTCGCGCTCTTCCAAGAAGTCCTTTATAACTTCAGTAAAGCCTACTATCACTTTACTGGAGGAGTTTTACGATAAGAAAAAACTAATTTACTTGTGATTCTACACTATGGATTCTACTTATTATTACGTGACATTGGCAAATACGCTAATCTGTGCGCCATGCCATAAAGGAAGAAGAAGAAAAGAAAAAGGGCGGGAAACTTCGTTTCCCTAACTTTCGACTCATATGTTCTTGGTCAATGGCTAAATGCAATCTGCGTAGCCAAAACAAAGAGAAAAATGGCACTTTTGACAAGTAATAACGCTATCAAGCGTTTCAATTTTACCAAACGTTTACCGCTTCCCTAGCCGCTCAGCCTCTGCAGTCTCGACATATAGCGATCGCTTTACGACCGATTTCAGTTGATAAGTCATAACGATTAATTTCTAACGACTTTTGGAAGTCTCTACATTAAAACTATCGATTGTGATTGGAATCATATCGAATGTAATTGTCAACTTTACGATTGCTGACGTTTTTACGATCAAATTTGACAGCTCGCAGTGTTCGTACTTATCGTTATGGCAAGCGATTTTTTCGTTATTTTTATCGATCGGTAGTTTACGAAAATAATCGCTATGTCGGGACTGCAGCCCCTGGCCTTAACAAGACATATCATTATGGCAACAAATTCGTACGCCTTATAGCTAGTGAGAGAATCTCGCACCAAGATACACGACGGATGGAGCCTTTTTTAAGTTGTCGCTTTTACCACCGTGTGTCAAACGAGTTCTCGTGTTCCTCTTTCTATCTCATTTAAGCGTAACCACGAGTAAAACAGTCAACTATAAGCAGTGCTTTTTTTGAGGGGGCACGTGGGAGCACGCAGTGGCCCTAAAGGAAATTTCGAAAATATCGAAAAATTGCCATAAAAACTGAAAAAAATGAAAGAATTTGAAAAAAAATGAAAAACTTGAAAAAAAATCAATTTTGGTAAACTTTACAAAAATTTTTGGATTTTTTTTAATACGTTTAATAATCACGTTTTATTTCCAAAGATATTATGTTTTTAAACAATAAAAAAAAAAATTACTTCGATTTTTTCCTCAAAACACAGTGCCAAGGGGTGGAGAGGGGGTACAAATCGAGAATTAGCGTGCCCCCAAAAAAGAAGTGACAAAAAAAGGCCTGACTATAAGTATGGCAACCTCGCACTGTCGGTGTAATTCGTTTCAACTCATGACCGATTTGACGTAGATTACCGAAATAATTATTTGCAAAATACTCGTAATTCTTAAGTGTAGTATTCACAAACATAAAAATATGTCATTTTTAGCTGTGCATTGTTGTAATGTGATGTGATCACGTACATTAGTAAAAGTCTAGGAACTATTTCAACGAAAAACGGACACGCTCTTAGAGCAAATGCCCCCGTCCAATTTTATTCTTGGTCAAGGACAAAATAGACCATAACTGACATCTGGCCCTGGAAATCGCAATCGAAGTGATTCCAGGAGAGTTCCTCTTTCCAATATTGGAGAACTAAAAAGAAAACGTCGGGCTAATCATAAAGTTGACATCTTAGACTTTACGCGCAAGATGCTTTTCAAATGCGGCGACGCGGAAACCGCACGTTATCTGATACAGCCTTGTGCGTTTACTCCAGTTACATTATAATAACCACAGACAGAATAAAACAATAGACTCTGCGTCAAGTATTTCGAAAATGAAACATAAAAAATATTGAAACAATGTAATATATAAAATTTTCGTGTCACAGTTTTAGTTACCATACTCCTCCGAAACGGAATTACCGATTTTGATGAAATTTCATATGTTTATTCGGTAGATCTGCGAATAGGTTGTCATCTATTTTTTATACTCTTAAGTGATAAGGGTGGTCCAGCCCAAAATTTTATTTTTTATTTTTTGCACAAAATTATTTATTTTTATTTTTTTATGATTTGGCATTGAAAAATACATACAACCCTATATTTATATATATTTAATATCGGCCAAAACAACGTTTGCGGAGTCAGCTAGTAATATTTAAATTTTCAATATGGCGTCATTGAGATGAATCCAATGTAGCCTAGTGGTGATTTTTTCGTTGTGATCTACATTTTTATCACACTGTGTAATCCAATGACACTTCATACGTTAACATTGGTCAGGTGCTTGCAGCTAAATGAACATGCATATCATATAACATACACAGCATGTTTTTTTTTCACTAGGACAATACAGAGAAATCCGAACCCATAGGAGATACAAGGGAACGGTCTTAGGAACCATTCGGTATTTTTTGTGAAAACAATCTTGGCATTAGAAACTTCTTGATCAAGCGTCAGATAATCATAAAAATTAAAAACATTGCATTTTTTTTATACGGATCGACTCAATTTCTTATAAGCATTATTACATTGTATCAGAAGAAAAAAAAAGGTATTGAGTTCATTTTGTCGACAAAAACTTTTGAGTGCTATACAAATGTGTTCCATATTTGAAGTGTAGGACGTATCGACAGGAAATTCAGTTATGGAACACTGAATGAATTGTTCCCGAGTAAGTCGACTATGATTTAGAACATTGACTTCTATTGTATGAAAAACATTTTACCGATCAACTTCTACTGCCCAGATTTTTTTGTTCCAATACAATGAAATGATGCTTACAAGAAACTGAGTCGAAACGTATTAAAAAAAATTACCAATTTCATTTATTTTTATGGACAACACGCTTGACAATAAAAATTACTACACCAAAATTTTTTGACCAAATGCCTTCTAAGTAAAAAAAAACGCCCTGTATCCACCGCTAAAACTATAACCCTCCTCTTCGCTTCGCTGTAGGTAATTAGGTCGTCTTTAAAAGCGACATTTTATTGTAATTGTGTAAGTCGTGTCCCATGGGCGCATACGATGTGAGGAAGATAGCCAAGTTCTGCATCACTCACCTGCCCTTAACACTAGAGGCTCGCGAATGCCGCACCGAAGAGTCCCTGCTCTCCCTCTGAGCCTCTCTGAGTAGCCTGATGTACTCGTTCTCAACAGCGGCCAGACCGCCGCCACTGTTTAGCTCCACCCATGATTCTGGAACGAAGAATCACATTATCAATCAACGTAATCTGTAGGTAGGTAAGAAAGACTGTGAAAGAAAATCTACAGAGCAGAAATCTAATGTCGTGGTAAAAAAAAGCTAAGGAAAACCGAGGCTGACTTATGAAGATCAAATAGCCAGAGTGTTAGCCGACGGAAATGTCAAAAGCACTTGCATACCTAGGTGAAAATGTATGAAGAGAATGATGATTTGAGGAAGGGTAAGAAGGGTAAGGACCGCGACGTTTGGTGCTCCGTTTTCTCTCGACTACCCCGTTAGGGATATGTATGTATGTAATCTGTAGGTACGCCTCCATGGTCATTTGATTTAAAAATTTTAGAATTCCTTAGTCAAATTGGCACAGACTAATAACTGTCAATTTTAATTATATAGGTGCTTATTACTCGCGATTTTGTTCGCGTGGCTTTCATTTTATTAAACGAAATAACTCAGAAATCTTCGCGGGTGTACGCAGGCCACCTCACCAAAGTTTCATCACAATCGGATGAATGGTTTACGAACGCATAGAGGACAAACATACAAAAAAGCAAGCACTTTTATAGTATAAAGATAAGAAGATTTGTACCGTATTTATAGTCATTTTTGTACTTGAGTTTTGATTAGTAAAGGTATTTATTCTGTACTTCGGTGTTTTTATTTTAGTCTGTTCAACATATTTTTCCAATTTTTCTTTACATAATAATCTTACTTGGACTGTTACGAAAATGTAAAAAAAAATTGCCAAATCAGTCCAACAGTTCTCAAATTTTACGCTTAGCAACGAACATTTTTATTTATATAAACAAAAACCCACTTATCAAGCCATTTACATACGGATATTTAGCAGATTCGCTATGTAAACCGGAAAAACATGACATTAAATATTGCTCCATAGTTTAGTGAATAGTGACGTCATCTGTTACACGCGCTTCGCATTTACATACAATTTTCTCTTACACAGCGCATAACAATCAGTGTAATTAACACATCGACATGCTGTGAATGACTTCCTGCCAGTATTTTCATAAATACAATAACAGTGACATGCGGTGCCACTGTTAGCTAATTATATTCTAACATACATAATTACCTACATGTAATTAACAATTGAATTTTCGGTTACAGTGAATAAACTAAATTACTTAAAAAAAAACAAAAAAACCCGAGTGTATTAACATTTTTGATTGAATTACAAAAAATAGAGATTTGTAGGAGCAATATAATGCACAAAGCAATATTTATATGTGTTCTATACCTCTTAAATAAATAATCTATATCTATATTAATATTATAGAGGTACACTATGTTTGTTTGTATGTAAAGTATACATTAAAAAACTACGCTACCGATTTCAAAAATTCTTTCACCGTAGCTAAACGTAACCGCTGATCAGTAAGTTATAGACGAGAGACGACACCGACGCTTGTAAAGGCATCAGCGACAAAAGATTCTCCGAAATGGCGGAGCTCACACAAAATGGCGTTCAAAAATATGTTGCTAGTAATAATAATAAAATAAAAAATAAATAATGAGGAAAAAAAAAATTACATTGATAATATTTTAACACAATTGAAAAAGAATAATACGTTATTAAAAATTTTATTATTTTTTTGGCAAGTTCATGATTGGATTGTTTTCCTGCTTTAGGTTCATTGATATGAGATAATTATCCACAAGTGGGAGTTACTGGGAGTAATTTTAACTGAGAGGTCAAGTCGTGCGACCGGAGTTATCAAAATAATATTATTATATTATGACCTGCAACATTCTTGTGAAAATATCATAACATTATTTAGGTACAGTTTCTTTTGAACCGGATTTAATATTGTAGTTTATCCATGACTAGCGATCGATACCGGTTTTGCGCGGGAATTTATCATGAAACGTCAATATTTCCCTGCTTTTACACATACATGCATATCATATGGCACTCAGAGAGGACGGAGCGCCAAGCGTTTCGGTCCTTACATACTTCTTAAGCTTCCTCAAATCTCATCATTCTCCTCACACATTCCCGCTTAGGTATGCAAGTGCTTTTAACATTTCTCTCATCTAACACTGGCTATTTGATCCTCGTAAGTCAGCCTTGATCTTCCTCGGCTTCTACCACTCGCTTTCGCTCTGTATATTTTCTTCGTCAGTCTTTCGTCACTCATTCTTTTTATGCGCCCGAACCATCTAAGCTTTCCTTCCTTCATGTTTATGATAACAATGTCGTCTAACCCTGACAAGACAGACAATAAATAAATAAAAAAGTATTTCACCTAACTGACCAATCAAAAAATGATTGTAATGATTGGATGACCAACCCATATATAATATATAACATACATACGCAGCTAGAAGCATAACGATCATAACACTCCGTTTTCCGCCAGTCAGGCAACTAGACTAGTTTTCTCGATTACAAAAATATCTTGCGTAACCGCATATTCATATCGAGGTCAGCGCGTTACACATGATTTGAGCCACGAATCCTTAGTAATTATACAGTTAAATTATGTGATGCATTCCTAAAATATTTAGCTATTTTTCGCTCAAACTTCAAAAAACCTTGTAAATTTGAAAGTATTAGGTCAAGTATGTATTGAAGAGATAAGGAAGAACGGTTATGTCGTGTTCGAATACCCAATTTGCCTCCATTCAATCACTAAGGCCCCTTTATTTAATTACTAATACTCTCCTTATTTAATTGTTTGCCCTTTGCCTCTTACACTGAAACTCTCCTTATTTAATCTTTGCCCCAAATTTAATCACTAATATCCACGTTATTTAATTTTTGCCCTTTATTTAATCACTAATACCACCGAGTTTAATGTTTGCTCCTTATTTAATCAGTAAAAACCACCTTGTTTAATTTTTGCCTCTCATGTAATCACTAATACCCCCATATTTAATCTTTGCTCATTATTTAAGGGGCAAAGATTAAATAAGACGGGTATTAGATCTAATACCAGTCTTATTTAATCTTTGCCCCTTAAATAATCATGAATACTTCCTCTATTTAATCTTTACCCTTTGTTTAATCACTACTAACAAGACATTGCCGAATAATTTTATATCTCACTTTCTGAGAATATCGAGTTAGACGGACAGAAGGACGGACGTTCCTCTTGCCCGGTGCAAAACCCGCGTCGATAATATATTAGAATATTTCTGGGAATGTTATAATTTATTTTCCTTATTTGGGAATTTTTCTGGGAATTGTAGATGGTTCCATTACTATTTTGTTGTGTCAACTGTTGTCTTTGAATAGTGATAACAATAACTCGGTAAATATAGTTACGTATTCATTATAATGTATTTATCACAAAGCTAATCTATCCAATATATACATTAAATTAACTTTTGACAACATTTAGATATTTTCGATGTGCAACATCTTATGCGGCGGCTCAGACCGGCTGTTGACGTGGCGACGTGAGAACGCGTCGCCACGCGCTTGTGCTGAGCTCGTATAGCTATAGCGTATGCAATGTTGTTATTCACTTCCGAACACGTGGCCTGTTTATTAAAGAATAATTTTTTCTTTAAAAAAAATCTGACCATTTTGTTTTTGATTAATTATATCATATTTTTTTATTATGCCACATTTATTTCGTTTAATAAACCATCCTTTCATGCGTATTTTGTATACACAATAGGTTAAATGTTCCACATCTGCCAGGCGTCGCGTGACGGCTCATATTTTTCTTTTTAGTGGTTGTCCAGGAAACAAAGCACTTTCAGTTGTTCAAGGGACAATTTTACTACAGATTTTTGATTTTATGATAATTCCTGTACCTAAAAGTACGTTTCTCAGCACTCATTTATAAATATGTAAATTATTATCTGTCAAGATAAATACAAGTTATTTAGATAAATAAAAAATATTTCTATAAAGTAACTAGTTCAAAAAATAGTCGTTCAACCCTAAATACATTTCCGAACGATACAGGGCAGTCTAAACTGATCCTCGCGGCGCGCGTAACTCAAATTAAAACAGCGATAGGTAGAATCATTATTAATTTAGTTTCGAAGCGTGCTATTCCACATAAGACGCAAGGTCGTGAAACAATAAAATTAGTTTACCGAGTTCATCAACCGCCGCATCGTTCTTTGGCTCAATCATTTTTGGCACTGAATTAAAAAATTCTGTATATAAAAATACACACAATCACTTCCAATGCCTTGTCAAATTTCAAGTTCTAAATTAACTGCGCAAAAACCAATCACTTTTTAAATGCGAATATATTTTTAAACGAATTAAATAAACGCTCCGGGCGCTCGCGTGTCCTGCCGCGCCGCGCGTCGATGCGATACTGATTTGAATTTAGAATGGTAAGTAAACAAAGCGTGGATGATTGCGTGGGCGCAGCGCAGGCGTCGCAGTGCACGTATCCGCTTAAACAATGCGTAGGTTAGCTTGTTTGTTTGTTAAAAGATACTGGAGTTACTTTCATCTAGATAAAAACAATGTCATTGCTTTGTTTTGAACAATGACGAAATAGATAAAGAAATACTATTTTAATGTATGTCAAATAAAAAGGTAGCTGGGTCAATGGCATACCTACTTGTCTTAGATAACTAGAAGTAACTTGTTTAGCTCGAACAATGATACAAAATCATTCGATATAAGTATATCAAATAATTTACACACATATTATGCGTATGTGTAAATAACTTCTCGAGATGGATGTATAGTTTGATCGAATTGGCTATTTCGCTAACAAAATTTGTACTTCCACAAAAAATTTATAGTCTTTTCATTATGCATTTTTTTTAACATTTTTTCTTTGAATGAAGTTTTTTTTGACGCAAAAACCGTTTCCTACCATTAATGTCATTATTTGACAACCTTCTTGACACTCAATTGTTCGAAACTTAAGGATCAATTCGTGGTACTTTAACGAAAAAACAAAAGGGGTTTTCCAACAATTCGATGAGACTATGAACCAATAATAACTTAGGACGAGTTCTATGACTTGTGCAAGAAGATAATTTGGTCTCTTTTGGTTTCCGTGAGCAAAATAGTAAGACCCGGAACCCTTATAATTTCGTCATAATTGTGAATCTGTCAGTCAATTAAAAATAGGCTTAGGTAAATACAAGCAATTAAGACAGATGCGGCAAGAAGTCAAGTGGCCAGTGGCCTAAAGACAGTATAAATTTGGCACTGCTGCATCATTGAGAATTAGCGTAGCGTGTAGCATGTATAACCCGAACACAAAAACAAGAGACCTGAACCTGGTGCCGCGACAACGATGTGTCGTGATTATGGAATGTAATACCCAAAAATTTTATATTGTTTAACAAATGTTAGACAAAATAATTAAACTTGTTTATTTCTTTTGTGTGCAAGCACGAGACAAAGACCTCGCGTCACTGGAATCTAGGTCTCTTGTTATTGTGCACCGGTAGTATTTGACAGTTCCATTCTCTTCTAATTTATTTGACCTAACAGCTACCGTCATTTAAAAGTTGATGGCTGTGACATGTGATTTATAATTTTGGATGGCTTCTGTCCTTTGTGGATAATTTTGCCAATACGTAATTTCTTTGCACCCAAATCCTGACTCAAAAGATGACATTGAAGAATCGTCTATTACTCATTTCAAACATTAGTCATACAAGACAGAAGGGACTTCTCTTCTCCGGTGCACATATTATGTGCACCGGAATTTTTCTCTTCATGCTTCAGTTACCCCTAATTTGATTTTTTTGGAAATTTCACTACGCCGTTGTGTAACGATTCATTGAATACACTGACCTTCCAAATTTTATGTATGTAGGTAGTGTTAATAGTATTCCAGAAAAATAACTGATCTACGAACAAGCAGAAGGAGTCGGACAGGATGAAATTACAAGCATTGCACTTTTTGCCATTTGGCTATGGAACTCTAATAAATCGATAGTGAGTTGAGTATCCTAATTAACCTACTACCTGCTATCAATTGGTTAGATGACTATTTGTAATCAAACAAAACTGCAATAAATATTCGAAATACAATTAAAAACTTTTTTTGTTTATTGTAACGGAAAAAAAATCCGTACGAGCATCCAACCGCTCCTCACGCCTCAGGAGAGAACGTGAGGACCGGCCGGGTAATGTCTCGAACAGATTAAAACAACCCTCCACTCGCCATTTGACCCTACAGGCCGTCGTAGCGAACCGAACGCGTTGGGGGGAGCAGCGGAAGGCGCTCCGCCGGGAAAGGTCGACAAAGCTTGAGGGTCCCTCCGTCCGGGGAGTACCCGCGAAGGAGGACGGAACCTCGGTTCAGGTTGTTGCCGGGAAAATATACACCTGCGTGCCGTCGAGAATCTATATGGATGAGGGCCGGTCCCAGAGCGGTTATAACCGGCCGGCGATCTATCGACTGAAGAGGCCCGAAATGGTGAGCGCTCATCGTGTGACGCAGCGCTGGCGTAAGGCCCGCGCTCGAGTGAGGCCCTGAGCCCCTATCGGAGTATGTGATGTAGTCCAATAGAACTTACAGAGGCCCTGGTGGTAACGCACAAGACGTCGACGCCCCCTCCGAGGGGGGTGGTGTGGTGTCGCAGCGTTAGTGTTTAACGGGGCGTCGTTCGCCACTGTAATGTAATCGCGTCCGGGTCACTTAATACGTCTCTCGGTCATCTACGGTGGAGTCGAAAATTAAAAACCTAGTTATTCGCCTTTGAACTAGTAGTGGGAACAGAGTGGGGATAATTTGCGTCTCTGTCACTCCTAGCGCTGTGCAATGTTATTGCAACTTTGTGACGTCACTACTATGTAACGCTATCTCCCTCTAGCTCATACCCACTCTGTTCCCACTAAAGCAGTTTAAAAAACAATAACTCAGTTTCATTCAATGAATGTAAATTAGTTTTTTCTTAATCGTATTCAAATCGTATTATTGTTTTAATACAATGTATAAAATATACCACCTTCAAAAGCAGTAACCTAGCCTATGGCCGCTTTTATCGTTGAACGTTTTTATCGCCACGTCTTTACCGTCCGCAATAAGATAAAAATAGGTAAGCAAAATGCTTCCTTATTATGTCATCGATAAAGATGCGTTTTCAACGTCCACGTCACGACGTTATCGTGCACGGAAATATAAAAGCGTCTCCATACAACTGCATACATTTTGCTTCCCCGTTGACGTCTGACGTCAATGGGACGTGACGTTACCGTCCACGTTTTTACCGTGGACGGTAGAAACGTGGCGAAAAAACGTACAAAGGAAAATTATAAAATCGGCCTATTACTTATCTTTTTGCGTCTGAGGTATATCGATTGCACGAACATATGATTCACACATATCGATATGACTGCGAGCACGTATCGTGCGAACCTTTGTTCTTATCGTATTGGCAAATCGATTGTTGGATTGTCGTCATATTTCCGCGTTAATAACAGGTGGGCACGAAATCCATGTATTGTTTGATAAATCTGCATTTTCTTTGTCGTAATCTAAGATAACGATGGGTCATCCGACTATTTAACCAACTACAGCGAAATAAAAATGAATTATGATTTTAGGCGCGCATGCACGTATGTACGAGTGAAAGTAACATAAATACAGTAGAAATGTGATATTTTAGAAATATGTGCGGTGTCACTTTTGCGGATAGGATAAGCAATGAAGAAATACGCAGTATGACAGGGTTGCACGACAATGTTATTGTAAAAATGAAGAAAGGAATGTTTAGATGGTTCGTGCACATGGAAAGAGTGAGTGATGAAAGACTGACAAAGAAAATACACAGAGCGAAAGTGAGTGGTAAAAGAAGCCAAGGAAGACCAAGGCTGACTTACGAAGATCAATTACACAGTGTTAGCTGACTGAAATGGAAACGGCACTTGCATACTCAGGCGATAATGTGTGAGGAGAATGATGAGATTTGAGAAAGCGAAAGAAGTATCTAAGGACCGCGACGCTTGGCGCTCCGTCCTCTCTGACTACCCCGTTAGCGATACAGCGTGTACAACATATGTATGTATATGTACGTATATATGTATATTCATCTGTTCCATAAGAGAGCCTAAACCGCTTTAGACAAGGTATTCTCAACAGACAACGAACCACTTGAGAGGATGAGATAGAGATGAAGAAATGTGGTTAATATTTATAAAGAAAAATGTGAGCCTTAACATTTGGACAACGTAATATGTGTTGTTTAAAATGTTATATACACTTTCACTGATACTGAACCTATATATTAAAAAAAATTATGAAATCTATTACGAGGCCGTCCGGCTGTTTTATCCAACCGATTTTCTTAATTTATTTTTAAATGAAAGGTATTGATTGATGCACAGATTTGTCATCAAGCATTGCAAATCTTCTCAAGTACTCAAACGCGGTTTCCTCCTGCACATTTCTTGTTTTCATAGCTTTCTTTCTCTATATCTCCGGTTATAATTGAGGTACGCGGTTCGTTTTGATCGAAAGAACACTCGCTGGAACGAGCTCTTCCATTTGTTTTTTGCCCACTTAAATTGGTTGAGTTAAAGGGAAGCTAGGTGTGAACATTCAACTTGACTTTCAATTTTTGTATTCAACTTAGGTTAGGTTACAATTACTCGGGAAGAAGGAAAACTTGTAAAAACCCGTGAGTAAACACGTAAAAATCAGGTGGGCGTGCTGACGCCCCTGCCGTGGTGTAGGCGGGGTGCGGAAGCCGCCACTTCGGAGGCCTGGGGTGTCCTTCGGGGGAAGGCACCTCACCAATGGCCTCGGGATGGTGCGCGCGGTTGTTCCCGCGCGCCTCCCAGGAGAGCGGGCAGGTAAAACTGCCCGCAAACAGAGGAGGGCCCGGCTCAGGCTGGGCATAGCCGCCGGGGTCGCGGCAGAATGCCAACGCGCTCCCGTTGCCCCGGCATCAAGGCTCTCGAGGAACACCATCAGGTTTTAGTGGGTAGACTCGGCCTAGCACCCTAATGTCGAGGAGTCCCACATACCCCCCTGCCACCCCCCTACGGCAGGACGGGATGCATAAAGCATTTCCTGACGCAAAAAAAAAAAAAAGGTTACAATTACTCATCACATAAGAGCGTTATTTTTGAATTAACTATAAAATTTACAAAATCATTTAAAAAAAAAACCTATTTCGTCGTCTGAATGTTAAAGGCTAACATTTTGCCTTTCGAATCTTATCCCTATATTTCTCTACGTCTATCTCACCCTTTCAAATCGTTTATTACCTAAGAATACAGCTCTTAAATCAACTTGATATGAATTGCATAACTTTAAAATGTCTGGAAACCTCACCTCTATACCCTTGTTCGATTTGATTCATACTTATATTGGTATCGGGTATATCCTGATTGCGACAATTGGATAAGTTTCAATTGCTTTAATATTAGAAGACCATTATACGAACATGACCCCAAAATACGTAAGGTCAAAGCAAGTGTCTACGTGATACAGCCAGCGTCCATCTACGTCTGTGAGTGAGATGCCAGATTATACTATACGGTTAAATAAGGACGGGGCAACCGTCGCCGGTCACGTACTTATAAAATCAATTATAATATGTGAGGGTGTCTAGTTGGACGTGCTTGTTCACCAATATGATTCATTCGTTCTCGGTCACTGAACGTAATGAATTAGGTCGTTCACTTAGTTCAGTCGTCCACCAACTAATGTATATTACATTACATATCATCACGCTAGTAGTGGGATAGTCAGAGACGACAGAGCGCCAAGCGTTGCGGTCCTTAGAGACTTTTTTCGCTTCTTCAAATGTCATCATTCTCCTCGACGTTTTCGCCTAAGTATGCGGTTGCTGATGACATTTTCATCAGCTAACACTCTGACCATTTGATCTTCGTAAGTCAGCCTTGATCTTAGCTTCTTTTACTACTCACTTTTGCCAAAGAATATGTACTTTCGCTCTGTAGATTTTCTTCGACAATCTTTCATCCCTCATTATTTCTGTGCTCGAACATTCCTTTTTTAATACTCAATATCAATATATTTAAGTGTCATGTTCAACATATTACTGTAAAGCTCAAATCCATGCGGGCGAAGTCGTAGGTTTAAGCTAGTATTGAATAAACTTTTATACGGCAGTTTTCACACTTATTACGTTTCGTTCAATATACATTCAGTCAGGAAAATATCGGGAATGGATGATTCGTTTGTGGTTCCAAATTCAATTTTTTGTTTTTTTGTTGTTGTTAGATTGGCACAACTGTTTTCCATTTTGGCGCGGAGTTTGAGTTGCATCTGTTATTTAGATTAAATACAGTGCTGTTTTTAGTTATATCATTCTAGTGTATATTGCGAATTTCATAATGGACAAAAACATCGAACAAAGAGTGTCTTAAATTTTGCATCGCCAATGAAATTTCGTATTTGGAGTCACTGAAAATGTTACAGAAGGCTTACGGTAAATCGACTTTATCAAAAACACGTGCTTATGAGTGGTACAAAGCGTTCAAAAGCGGTCGAGATGTGATGGAAGATTTGTCTCGCTCTGGTAGGCCATCAACGTCTGCAACTTAAGTTAACATCGCAAAAGTGAAGGAAATAGTGACTGAAAATGCTCATTCAACTTTGAGAGAGATAGCCGCCGAACTTTTTGTGTCTCACGAGTCGATCCGTACCATTTTAAATAATCACTTGGGTATGAAACATGTTGCCGCTCGGCTAGTCCCAAAAGACCTGAATTTTCTTCAAAAACACAATCGCATAAGAGTCGCTGAGGACATGCTAGAACGAGTCAATTCCGACCCAACATTCATGAAACGCATTGTTACTGTGTTTCATGAATAGTTTGACCTGCAAACTAGTCAACAAGTTTCGGAGTGGCGCCTCCAACTGAACCGAAACCGAAAAAACCACGCCAAAATCGATCAAAAGTCAAAGTCATGTTGACTGTTTTCTTTAATTATCGCGGTGTTGTGCACTCGGAATTCTTGCCGGAAGGTCAAACGGTAAATAAAGAATATTATTTGGGTGTTATGCCGCGTTTAAGAGAGCAAATTCGACAAAAAGGCCAGATTTCTGGAAAGAAAATTCTTGGATTTTGCACCACGATAATGCGCCTTCGCACAAGGCCATCATTGTGAACGAATTTTTGACCAAAAACTCGACAAATACCATCGAGCAACCTTATTCACCAGATATGGCTCCAGCCGACTTCTTTCCTTTTCCTAAACTCAAATTACCACTTCGTGGCACCCGTTTTCATTCGGTAGAAGACATAAAGGCGAATTCGCGGCGAGCACTGAACTCAATTCGGGAAAAAGCATTTAAAAAATGTTTTGATGATTGGATTATTGGTTGCCGTAAGTGTATCGTTTCTGAAGGAGCATACTTTGAAGGTGATAAAATAAATTTGGATGAATAACTAACATTTTGTGTATTATTGATCTTTTCCCGGTACTTACTTGACATAGTATAAGACGCTAATAACGTTTGACGTTACGTTAGATCACGTGGTATTTGTCATTCTATTCTACTAGCATTTACGACAATTGAGCCACTTCTCTAGGCCCCCTGTTCATAGAAGTATGTTGCTCATCACCGATTTATAAATATATAAATTACCCGCCCGCTTCGCTGGGCGTAAATATAAATGTTGTAACTAATGAGAAATTGACAGCAGACAAGAGTGAGAAGTTAGTGGACAACTCTCTCAAACACACAATCAATCCAGAGAAAATGTCTGAGTAATAACAGTGGCGCATTGTTCAGAAAACAGACTGCCATGACGCAGGATGTATAAAAAAAAAATGAGAAATAGTGAAGGATCTACGGAATTCAAAAAATTAATAGCTAAGACCATACACAAATGATTCCACGTCGAATGGTAATGGTCCCATACCGACACGTTCAGTAGTTCTCACGTGATTGAAGCACAAAGAACATCATTTTAAATATACTGGTTATATATATGTCCATTTCGGTTATACAGACAATAAATAAATTAAAAAATACGATAGGACCCATCCGTGCATCTCCGCAGCATTGTGTTGATAATATATTTAAAAAATAACGCTCTTATATGATGACTAATGAGTAATTGTAATCTAAGTTGAATACAAAAATTGAAAGTCAAGTTGAATGTTCACACCTAACTTCCCTTCAACTCAACCAAGTGGGCAAAAGCTCAAATGAAAGAGCTCGTTCCAGCGAGTGTTCTTAGCTTAAACGAACCGCCTGCTTCAATTAGAACCGGAGATATAGAGAAAGAAAGCTATGAAAACATACGAAATGTACGGAAATCGCGTTTGAGTATAACTTGAGAAGGGTGAAAGTTAGGTGATTTCCAATGCTCGATGACAAATCTGTGCATCAATACCATTCATTTATCGGTTGGATAGAACAGCCGGACGGACTCGTAAGAGATTTCATAATTTTTTCTAATATATAGATAGATTTTACCTAACCGAGTAATACAAAAAATAGTTGATGTACCCATACACCTTTCAGTTACCCAAATCTCATTATTCCCGCACACACTTGTGTAGATACGCCAGTGCTTTTTACTCGACTTCAAAAAAAGGAGGTTCTATGTTCGTCTGTATGTATGTTTTTTTGTATGTTCACCGATAACATCGTCAATTCTGGACCGATTTCGAAAATTCTTCTTTGTTCGGAAGGGTATCCGAGGTGGTCTCATTTAAATTTCACCAGTACTGAAGCTTGGACTTTGAACTTGAAGATACACCAAATAAAGTTAACTGCTATATTTATTTATATTGAAGATTCTCTTGTATGTCATTGACTCCAGAATTAGAAAAGAAGTTAATTGTAGACCTACTCTAGATATTTATTTAGGCCAAGGTCAGTCAAAAGGGAGAATAAGAAAATTGAACTGACTTCAAAAAAACACTGAAAATCAAAGTAACTATCCTTTACTGATTAAAACTCAAGTACAAAAATAACCTTATAAATACAATGCAAATACCTATATAATTAAATTTGGGGAATCACGGCCGATCGGCCTTTAGGAAAAGATGGAAAGGGAGGGGGGAGATGGGCCACCGGCACTCACTCACCGAACGAAACACAACGGCAATAAATGCTATTATTTCACGTCGATATTATTTTGTGAGAGGGTGGTATTTCACCTGGCGAGCCCAATTCGTGCTGCAATGCATCGAACGAAACACGCAATAGATGCTGTTATCTCACGCCGATATTCTGTGAGAGGGTGGTATTTCACCGGGCGAGCCGGCCCTATTCGTGCTGCAATACAGCATGGCTCTACCATTACTTTTGTATTAGTATTAAAGATTTTATTGAAGATTTGTATTGTATTTATAAAGTTATTTTTGAAAGTTATTTTATTTTGTACTTTTCCATTGTTTCTTTTGAAGTCGGTTTAATTTTTTTTACATTTCTGTTAGAATGAAAAAGGGACTAAATGTGTAGTCCATTCAGCACATATCTCTAAAACTATTTGAACCAGTGTTAGAATAGAAAGCCTAGATTAGTGTCAGAAATTTCTTTCATTACGTCTACGCCATAAAAACGTGTTTGATAGCATTGGAAACTGGTTTTATCGAAGCAGCCACTAGGCATGCTGTAAAAGCGCTACACGTTCCAAATAGGTTATATAACCAACCGTTGACACTGTTATTAAGGCGACGCATTGGAAATTTTAACGGCAGGGATATCAATTTTTCTAAGTTACTACAAAACATATGAAAGTGATATTTGGTAACCAGATACTTTATTTCATTGACTTTATTTTGTCAGTTGCGATACACGATTGGTTAACTTTGGTAACACAAAAAAAAAATCAAAGAAACCTCTTTTAAAACAGAGATTTAGATTTTTAGGAGTAACGGGACCGATTTATGTTTCTAAATTTTCTGTATAGTTTAATCCAAACATATTATTCAAAATGACAGTTTAATTTTTAAAATTAGTTATAGTTTTTAAAATAAACGAAAATAACTACTTTTTCGTATTTTTCGTAAGCTAACGCGCACACTTTTGCGTAGACCAGAAGGTCTATTTTGGATTAAATTAATGTTTATCAATGCGTCGCCTTAAAGAGATTGATTTAAGTACGCATCTTGCTCTCTCGAGCATCTACATATGTATGTATATAAATGGGTAAAGACCGAACAGTTTAGTATCTTTTTCTCCAGTTTGTAAACCAATTTTCTTTTTTTTTGTATAGTAGCTATTGACAAGGTTTAGTTGCCATCAATAAAAAAAATTTAGAAACAGGTTTTTTTCCCCTACCTACGACGTAGAATCGAAGCCTTTAGAAGTCTCTATTCGTCATACTTCACACTCCTTACCTTCACAATCTACAAAATTTGTTGTTAATATTTATTGTAACAATAAAATAAACTGGTTTTTATTGCGATATTAAACATTTTCATAGAAAGAATGAGTGATGAAAGGCTGACGAAGAAAATATACAGACGAAAATGAGTGGTAAAAGAAACCAAGGAAGACCAAGGCTGACTTATGAAGATCAAATACACAGAGTGTTAGAAGATAGAAATGTCAAAAGGTCTCGCATACCTAGACGAAAATATGTGAGGAGAATGATGAGATTTGAGGAAGCGAAAGAAGTACTACCGCGTTAGGGATACAGCGTGAAGATATGTATGTATGTATGTACGTAAATATTTTTGAGATTCCCGATATTACGATGCATCCCGATATAACAGGCAAACGCGCAGAGCTCTTAATTTCCTACAATTATTTATGTAATTTAGTATTTATTGATTTTAGTAATGAAAGTTTTTATAACGAAGTTCCTCAGGAAATTACTCAATTAACAGAGAATAAATTTAGATTGGTTATAAAACGTACATTGATTAGACAATCATACTACAAAATAAACGATTTCATTGAAGATAAAACAATAGTCTGGAAATTATCTCTGCACATGCATTTACTGGTTTAATGAAAATATTGTATTTTAATAAACCTTTTGTAAAATGAAGTCGAAAAATGATACCTGACTGAGTTTCTTGTCGGTTCTTCTCAGTGTCCAGGTTTTCTATTTGAACCGAACTAAAGTATATTTGACGTTCAAAAATACCTTATAATTGGGTTTACTTCAATAAATTGATTTGACTTGACTTGACTTAAGAAATAAGAGCAGATGGAAATGTCAGAAGCTATCGCATACCTAGGCGAAAATGTGTAAAGAGAATGATGAGATTTGAGGAAGCGAAAGAAGTATGTAAGAACCGCGACGCTTGGCGCTCCGTCCTCTCTGACTACCCCGTTAGGGATACGGTGTGAAGATATGTTATGTTAAATAAGTCTTTTGCAACGAATTCAGTAGTCTTTTTAAAAAGTTTAAATGGTAAAAGTCAAACTTATTCAAGTAAACCTAAGTACAAGGTGTTTTTGAATGTCAAATCTACTTTAGTTCGGTTTGAAAAGAAAACTTGGATACTGAGCAGAACCGACAAGAAACTCCGGTATAATTTTTTCAACATCATTTTACAATAAGTACAACATTTGTTTTTGCACATAATTGTGATTTGCACGAATTTTACAATAAGTACAACATTTGTTTTTGCACATAATTATGATTTGCACGAAAACTACATTACCAATTAAAAAACCTGGTTTTAGAGATATGAGATATTATACCTATCCATTTTAATAAAAATTATTTAAAAATTCTGTAGAATTTCGGAGATGCAACGAATCTTTGTACTAAACAGTGTTTTTTCTTGAATTTTTTATCGAGACTTCTTTTATCCAAAAACGAAGTTGTATGTTTGTAAGTGTACATAATTTGGTAATGAAATACGTTAAATAGCTCTTTTTTTTAAATTTCGTAATTATATTTTCCAAATGATATGATCTTAACACTATTCAGTATAAAATCATAAATAAGAAGTTTAAAACCATACTACTGCATTCACGTTTAATTTAGGCGGGTTATACTTTAATTTCTGTTCTGAATAAAAGAGTCGAATTTTTAATATTGTAGGTACTTATTTTTTAAATATATTTTCGGTACACACAACACACAAACACACACACAAAAGTCTGCATAGGCGGACTCAGTTATTCAACGAAAGAGATTTTTTGTTATTAAATGTATACACACTGATTAAAAATCGCATCCATTATAAAATGAACGGTTTCGTCAAAATACAAATTATCGTTTGGAAATAATCTTATCTACAATATATTAGGATATTGAAAAAAAATAACCCGAGTTTTGAGTCGGTTCTTCTCAGTGAAAGCTTTTTTCTGAACCGATGACGTTGATGTTTAGAAATACTTTGAAAATGAGCCGTACCTGTCCGATGTTACGGGTTGCGGACTAAGTTCGCGGAGTTGAATGTACATCCGGACCAGACTCTTAACCTTTAACTGGCGACGTGAGGCAACGCAACCCCCACAATATTAGTTACGTAAGTTTTTTTTGTTTTAGGTTTCATATTATTTCTTACTAGCTCATGGCCACGACTTTGTCCGCGTTTTTTATTTTTCAAATAGCCAAATATCATCGCAATCGAATGAACGGTATGGCATACAATGCGAACAAACAAACATTGATTTTTATATATTAGATAAGCGTCAAAACAATAGGAAAAATAATAAACGAAGATTGGGATAAGGACTCAGTGGTCTGTGACAATCCAATTGAAATTAGTGTGAGTGAAACCGATGAATTTGACGAGCCTTCTGATTCCGATGACGAAACGGAACTATTGAAGATGTTGAAAATTAAAAAATTCTTTCAGGAACTAGTCAGTTTCGTTACTATAGAAAGAACAGATACAAATGGTCTAAGAAAACTGACTTATAATATGTTAAAACCTTCCTAAGTTCTAGAAATAGATGCTGATTATGCGTGTGGTTTTCGTTACATGTTCATAAGAAGTATATAAATCATTTTTACCAAGGTTGGTTCATTATGGAGAAGAAAAAGAAATGCATGGCTCAATAGATGTTATCTTTAATTAGGGACAGTACGGCCGCCATAAAGTTAAGGGTTAACAATATCGGACTTACCGATCGCCGTATCACAATAAAATCCTCACGTAATAGGCGTTTTAGTATTCACGTGCCGTTAAGCCGTCCGACCTTCAACCCTACAGTACCTCGCGAAACTCGTGCTAACATTTACCAAGCCATGGTTACACTCATTAAATAAATTGTATCCAAAACTTGCCTTATGTGTTTGTACTTAAATACATACAATTACATACATAGATATGTTAAAATACAAATCAGTATGTATTTTTTTCAATACAATTTCTGCTGTCATGTCCTGACAATGACAATGTCGTTAGTTCGTATGATTTAGGTTATAGAAATGTAATATTACTTACTAATTTTAAAGTTACAAAGCGATTACAAGTAGAACATACATATCCTCAGGCTGTATGCTTAAGGCGATGCATTGGAAATTTTGACGGTAGGGATAACAATTTTTCTAAGTGAGTACAAAACCCAATACACGATTGATTAACTTTTGTAACAAAAAAAAATTTCAAAGAAACCTCTTTTGAACAGAGATATACATTTTTATGAGTAACGGGACCGATTTCTTTCTAAATTTCTGTATAGTTTAATCTAAACATAGTCTTCAAAATGGCAGTAGGATTTTTTAAAAATTAATTAAAGTTTTTAAAATAAACGAAAATAACTGTTTTCTTTTGTATTTTTCGTAAACTACCGCGCGCACGTTTGCACAAAGCAGCATCATGCTTCTTACATACTTGTTTGGCCTCCTCAAATCTCATCATTCTCACATTTTCGCTGTAGTATGCAAATGTTTTTAACATTTCATAAGTCAGCCTTGGTTGTCCTTGGGTTCTGCTAACGCTTACTATGCTCTGTAGATTTTCTTCGGCATTCCAAGCACCTAGTCGAAAATGGATAAGAAGAATAGCCAGAGTGTTAGCCGACGGAAATGTCAAAAACACTCGATTATCTAGGCTAAAATGTGTGAGAAGAATGATGAGATTTGAGGAGACGAAACAAGGGGGGACCGTGAAGCTTGGCAGTCAGTCCTCTCAGACTACCCCATTAGGGATACAGCGTGAAGATATGTATGTAATCTTATAAATCTGCAGCACTTTCCTCACGAACCCCAATGAAAACATTAATTACGATTGGTTATATATAAATTATTTCTATCATGATGACGTCAATCATTGATCTACAGTCCATGTGCGCGGGCGCATGTCTGACACGTGTGCAAAACTTTACGTGTCTGGCAGTTTTCCCGATATCCTCTTACGGATTTTGCGAATAGGACGCACAAAAATATACCCTACGCATCAAACCATAACGATAATGATAGATGTATGTGTAATTTGGAAGTGGTGAGTAGTGGGGAAGTGGTCTGATTTCTCGGAATTAGCGAAAAAATTTCTTACACGTGTCTTAGGCGCCATTATAGTAAATTAAAAATACAAAACCCTACACGTGCTCTCGTATATTCATAAAGAAATACTAGTTTTTCTCGCGGTTCTTAAAATTCTGTAACTAAAAAAGGGAAAGAAAATCTTCAATATAAGATGATTTACTTTGTAATAACGCTTATTTTAGTATTAACACATATTTTCAACCAACTTCCAAAAAAGGAGGAGGTTCTCAATTGGGTTGTGTTTTTTTTTATGTTTGTTACCTCATAACTCCGTCATTTATGAACCGATTTGGAAAATTCTTCTTTTGTTTGAAAGGACACACTTCCAGATTGGCCCCATTGAAATTTCATTCACATTGAAGGATTGGTTTCGAAGATACACCAAATAACGCGATTTGGTTATAACCTTTATTCATTTATGTTGATGATTCTCTTGTATGACATTTGTAAACTATCGTTGTCCCCACATGGTATAATGGTAGTAGGGAGAAGATATAAATTGGCTGTGATATAATAAATTCAGTCAGTAGAGTCAGTCTTGTGGCGGACAGAGAATATGACTGGTAGCTGTCGTCTTCGGATTGTAAGAATACTGCTAAGGTGTCATTATGATGCAAACTTTACACTGTTCTTTTATAACTGATTGATATTGACATGATATTGATGATATTGATAATGACCACAATGGGCAATAATATCCCATGTTCGATCTGTTCGCATCTTTATAGTGAAATCTCACGGTTTATGCTCTTCAATAGAATGAAAGTTAACACATTGCACTCCAAAATTAGAAAACAAACAAATTGTAGATCTGCCCTAGATATTTTTTTAGGCCTAGGTAGGTCACTCAAAAAG
Source organism: Zeuzera pyrina (assembly GCA_907165235.1). Taxonomy (NCBI): domain Eukaryota; kingdom Metazoa; phylum Arthropoda; class Insecta; order Lepidoptera; family Cossidae; genus Zeuzera; species Zeuzera pyrina. Next base: position 4,797,584 of record OU015647.1, read on the forward strand.
GCAAAATAAAATTTTTTTATAAAAAAATTAAATCGACTTCAAAAAAGAACACTGAAAAGTAATTTTACTAATCAAAACTTAAGTACAAAAATAACTTTATAAATACGATACAAATACCCATATAATTAAATTTGACAGTTATTGGAGTCGGTGCCAAATTAATGTTCGACAATAGAAAGTATATTAGTTTAATAGGCTTGGCACCGACTTCAGTGACTGTCAAATTTAATTATATGGGTATTTGTATCGTATTTATATTACTTAAGTTTTGATTAGTAAAGGATAGTTATTTCATACTTTTCAGTGTTCTTTTTTGAAGTCGGTTTAATTTTTTTATAAAAATTTTTTCTTACAAGAATTGAAGAAGGGGTAAATTGGATATTGGAACCTAGCCGAATTTTTAACCGAATGTTAGAAATTCGGTTCGATTTTAAGAAATTCTGGAAAAATCAGAGAATATAACCTAAATCCAACCTAAAGTTTACAAATTCCTATAGACCAAAAGAAATCAAATTTTGACATTTATACTCATGCTGTATTGCAAACGGGGTAGTCGGAAATTATGGAGCGCAAGCATCGCGGTCCTTTACATACTACTCTCTCGCCTCCTCGAATCTCATCATTCCCTTCCCAGACTTTCGCTGTAAGCGAGCAGTTTTGACATTTCCATCTCATGTGATAAATTCCTAAAATCTTTAGCTATATTCCGCTCAAACTCTAAAAATCACAAATCGACACGTGTTTCGCCTCTCAACGAAGCATCCTCAGGATATACCAGAGATAGAATTCGGCCACCTAACCAGCACCGAATCTTTAGATTAGAATTGGTTAGGTGGCCGAATTCTATCTCTGGTATATCTTGAGGATGCTTCGTTGAGAGGCGAAACACGTGTCGATTTGTGATTTTTTAGAGTTTGAGCGGAATATAGCTAAAGATTTTAGGAATTTATCACATGCGATGGATTTCCGCAAGGTGACACCTGAATCTATACAACATTTCCATCTGCCAAAGCTCTGTCTATTTGATCTTCGTAAGTCAGCCTTGGTCTTCCTTGGCTTCTGCTACCACTCACTTTCGCTCTGTAGATTTTCTTCGTCAGTCTTTCATCACTCATTCTCTTCATGTGTCCCAACCAACTAAGGATTCCTTTCTTCATTTTTACAATACAATAACACTGTCGTGCAACCCTGTCTGTCATACTACGTATCCCTTCATTGCTTATATCTCATCCGAAGGGTGACAGTGATATCGCGCATAATGTAAACAATCAAGAAACTAACCAAAATTTCGCTAAATTTTCACCGTTCGCTGGTCTGACATATTACACGTAGCACTCTAATAACACTGCCTTTCTGTTATGTACACGAAACTATGAAATATTCACAAACAACATTAATGTTAGCTTCACATTAGTTTTAGTTACATCAATTAATTAGCCACTTGTGATATTTTGTCATATTTTAGTAACAGGAATGAGGGTAGAATGGGTTCCCTGCGTGTAGTAGGGCTGTATAAGTTTTATTTAAGTCTTGTAAAAGCTCATTTGTCGAGCAATGATCGAGTAGTCAAGTACATAGTAGGTGTGATGAAGAACTGATAATGTGTTCATAGTGATCAGTGCGTCTGTTACATTTCCTCTTTAACTCTAAATGTTATCCAATACACATTGAAATAATTTAAGTTATTTGTCATGCGTTTTCTTTTTAATTTGTATGTCACCAAAAAGTTGCCTATGTACCTAGATCAAAATAGTATCATAAATCAATTCACTGTAATATGTGAGTGACACATTCCATTCGAAATGAAACACAGAATAATAACAAAAGAATGTTATTGTTTGCGATGTGCAAACAATAATAATATCCTATTCTTTACTTTTAAATGTTTTTTAAAAATACAATTTTTTATGTTAATCATGACGTTTCTTATTCTTTTCATTCTTATTTATTTTTATTGAAGCACAAACATACAAACGGGCAAAAATTATAGAAACTGTTTTACTAATAATTATTAAGTATGACAACTGAGTGAATCATTTGCGAACTATATAGCTCATCTCTAGTTACGTTATAAATGTCATAGTTGCCACATTTATTTACATAACATAACATAACTTCACGCTGTATCCCCAACGGGGTAGTCAGAGAGGACGGAGCGCCAGGAGTCGCGGTCCTTATACACCTCTTTCGCTTCCTCAAATCTCATCATTCTCTTCACACATTTTCGCCTAGGTATGCGAGTGCTTTTGACATTTCCGTCTGCTAACACTCTGGCTATTTGATCTTCATAAGTCAGCCTTGGTCTTCCTTGGCTTCTTTTACCACTCACTAATACTATTTATTTACATTATGTACAAAAATGAAAAAAATAGGATATACACTTATATTACTAGCAATCCGCCCCGGCTTCGCACGGGTAGACATTTTTTGAAAATAAAAGACAGCCCGTGTTACTCGCTGATAATGTAGCTTTCTACAGGTGAAAGAAATTTTGAAATCTGTTGAGTAGTTCTTGAGTTTATCCATTAAGAACTATAATTTTTTTGTGTATAACCTAATAAGGTTAATACTACACGAGGAAAATTTTTATTTTTGTTTTAAATCATGCGTGCGTTTTATTGCCTCATGACTGCAATTAAGCTATGAGAAATGGAAAAGCTGCAACTTCGTTCCTGACGGGGTCCCCCAACCACACACGTATTTTTTGTAGAACGCTAATGTACACAGCCTCCGCGCTGTCACTTAATTGTCGCGTCTTGGTGTGAACCCATCTACATAGGACCATAGACATCTAAATAGCCTTATTATTTAAATTTCTATGACGTAGCTGATTTAAAGCGAACGAGATCGCGTAATAGTATATGTCAGCTGTTAACACAACATTCTCTTAGTCTCACTGCACTATTTTAATAATATGTATATAATCTACAGAACAAAAATTCTACAGAGCGAAAGTGAGTGGTAGAAGCCAAGGAAGACCAAAACTGTTAACTGACGGAAATGTTAAAAGCACTCGCAAACTTAGGCGAAAATGTGTGAGGAGAATGATGAGTTTTGTGACAGAAGTATGTAAGGACCGCGATGCTTGGCGCTCCGTCCTCTCTGACTACCCCGTTAGGGATACAGCGTGAAGATATGTATGTAATTATGTATATGATACATCAGTGAAACAATTGTCTGCGTTGAAGTACGATACACATACCTATATAATTAAATTTGACAGTTATTGAAGTCCGATATTTCGTCTCTATAGGTTGGGTGCTCAATGGTTAGTGGTAATTTTGTGGTTTGATCTACTTCTGTTGTTATCTATGAACGTCATAGCATCCAGATCGCACTACAATCTCAAAACAATTGATCCGACTGTTTACATTCGCGCTGCGCCGCGCTCCTGGCTCATAATTTTCCTCGCATATTTAAATTAAAAATTAAATTAGAAAAAAAAATTAAATAGCAAAGTTAAATTAAAAAACCCACGACACAAAAAACACTAAGCGGATACTTACAAAGCGATAAATTTTATTAAATCGTACATTTTATCTACCCTCTGGAAGACATACTTTAACAGTGGAGATAGCAAACAAATAAAAAATTAAAGACAACATTATAAGAGATCTTAGGAATGAATATATGCAAATATAATGTATTGAAACCAACAAAATACCGCTTTCATTTCCTATAAACCGTCACCATTAAATTGTATATACAAGATTCATGTGAAAGGGGGTTTAAATCCACCGGGGTTATAACGTGTCACTGTTGACTGTTATATTGTAGATGTAATAATAACGGGATACGATTATTTTGTTCTCCATATAAAAAAAAAACAATCGTTTAATGGGAAAAAATGTATAACCCTATCATTATACCCTATAATCCAAAGGTTTGTTAGCGACGTAAAAACGCTGATATTAGGGTTGCCTCATCTTTATTTAACTTTGAGGTGTTACACTAGAACTATTGACTTGTGTCGAAGTTATAGAACGCAAGTCTTCCGTTGTTATGGGTACTTTAATACCCTTTCGTATTTACCCATCCTTTCAAAATAACTTTGTATATTGTATGTACATAATACATACATAATAATGTTGAACCTCCCACAAATCGTCTCGAAATATTGGTTCAATTTCGCATTGCGTTCTTAATTACACTAAATTACATACGAAATAGAGCAAAACTGAACACTTAATTAGATAAGAAATAAGGGTAATTAGACGACAATAATTATTTCGACTACAGTGGTTCACAGTCTACTATTAACAGCCAAGATAAACCGAGATTGAACGTACTCCATCTGTGCTCATTCTGCCGCCTTTTACCTAAAAGGAGGCTATCTGGGCAGTTATGCCACACTTAGAAATGTGGTTTGGTTACCGTTTTGCGTTGTAATTCAAAAACTTAAAGAAAAAAATTAAACCGACTTGAAAACAATACTGAAAAATACAAAATAACCAATTGTTGGAAATAATGTAATTAATCAACAAACTTAGATATATAAACTATATTTAATAATAAGGTAAATATAAATTAATATAAATCGTATGTAAATTGAGCTGTTGTTGTCCGATGTCAAACAACGAGTGTTAGGGACTTAGGGATGGTGAAAAAATATCGATGTATCGATATATCGATATTTCTTTTTTGATATATTGATACTATCCGACGATACATTGTAATTCGATATATCGATGTAAAATATCAAGTATCGAAAACGTATCAAATACAATATTTTTCTAATCTATGAGTAGGACTTTAATTACTAAATACAATTTTATTGCAAAATACAAAATAAATTAAATATGAAAATCTTGAAATATGGCATGTAATATAATTTTAATACGCAATTGATACTAAATACCTTTTATTTCAACATTTAATAAAACGTTCAAATGGTTATGAAATCTTACCGATATATCGATATTATTTTTTCGATATATCAATATTGATATTTAAAAAAATATCGACACGATATGTATCGATACTTTTCGGCGCTTCCGACATCCCTAGTTGATGGTGACGCAAACGCATTGCGCGCCGGACCTTTCCTCGCGCCCCTTACGTGCCTTTGTTCTCGGGTAGCGCAACTGTTCCTTTGTGCCGGCGATGCAATTGTTAACACTAAAGGTGGACTTTCGATCCGAGCGTCAGCGTCAGTGCGACAGTATAAGTTACTATGAAAATGTATGGACAGGCGTTCGAGCATCGCGACACTCACAGCGGCACTGACGCGCACGTTAGTGTCGCGATGCTCGAACGCCGGTCCATACATTTTTATAGTAACTTATACTGTCACACAGTCGCAGCGTGAGTGTCGCGGCGTTACTAACGCCGCGACACTGACACTGACGCTCGGATCGAAAGTCCACCTTAATACTAATCAAAACTCAAGTATAGAAATAACTTCATAAATATGATTTTCTCACGTATTGATACACATACATTTAATTTAGCACATGCCAAGGTAACACAAGTCAAGGAAGACCAAGGCTGACTTACGAAGATCAAATTAGCCAGTGTTAGCTGACGGAAATGTCGAAAAAAATCGAATATCTAGGTTAAAATGTATGAAGAGAACGATGAGAGATTTGACGAGGCGAAAGAAGTGTGTAAGGACTGCGAAATTTGGCGCTCCGTCCTCTTTGACTACTCCGTGAGGGATAGATACAGCGTAATAATATGTATGTATGCATGTCACTATATGATTGTGAACACCGTTACGTTACAATCTAGCTCTGAAACTGTAAACTGTCGATAAATTGACTGGCCCGTTGGCGCAGTGGCATATGCATCTGCTTTCCAAGCTAAGGTCCCGGGTTTGATCCTCGGTCAGGTCAATTTAGGAAACGAACTTTTCTAAATTGGCTTGGAGCCTGGGTGTTAGTGGGAACTCCCCCAGAGTTCGTTGTGTGGTACCCACAGTACAAGCTTACTGCTTAGTTTGGGGTCACACAATCTGTGTAATTGTCTGGAGTATTATTATTATTATTAAATTGTGAACTGTACCATAACGTAATAATTTTCGATAGTTTATAATCTATCCATGTCAAACCGTCAAATTTTGAACTGGCATCATACTTGCATGCGACGGAATGCACCTTGTGCACTGATTGGTTGAACGTCATGTGCCCCGCGGCGCCATCTTTGACTGTCATTTGAACATAAAAAAACATGTTTTTGTGGTTTTTAATAGTTTTCGTGTTGAAAATAGCTAAAAGTTATAATAGTTACATTTAATAGTAAAATTGAACCTACATTTAACCAAACATGTGAAGGTAACAACGAGCTACCGTCAAGACCGACCAATCAGGGACGGTTCCCAATTTTACAGTTGATAAAATCGGACAGATGGACTTTTTGGCGGGAAAGGGAGAAGTGAGTTTGACATTTTGTTTAGATTTTCTATTTTTTACATTTTTGGGAGTTTTAAAGTACAAAAGTGATAGTATACTGTGTTTTAAAGTTCTGTATAAGTGAAACGAATGGAGTAGGTCTAAATAAAAATGTGTAGCTGAAATTCTTGCGCTCTTCCAAGAAGTCCTTTATAACTTCACTGGAGGTGTTAGGGACAGTTAATATTTCTCCAGAAGTTGTCATTAGGCTGATGGTCTTGTAACCAATGCTTTAAGAAATATAAATAATAAAATATAGAATGTCAAAAGGTTTGACATTGACTGTGACATTGACATAAAACCTGCAAATAGATGTTCGATGTCTTGTTGCATTTATTTTTGAAAAGTTGATTGTTTTTAATATATAATTTTAATTTTTAATGTTAATGTAATATAACTACTGATTAAAAAGGGTTTGTATTTTCTTTATTAAAAAAGTACAGAAAAAGTATAGAATATAACCTATTTTTACATCGGTAAACAAAAAATTTTTTTGGATATGGCATTTTGTGGATATAATCTACTGTATTTTATTTTTGTAGCTTAAGCAAATATTTCTGAGACATTGGAGTTTTACGATAAGAAAAAACTAATTTACTTGTGATTCTACTTACGTCACATTGACAAATGCACTAAACTGTGCGCCATGCCATAAAGAAAGAAACAAAAAAATTGGACAGAGTGTGAATCCTGTCGGTAAGTGCAGGTTCGTTCACAATTTACGATTTGACATGGGTAGATTATAAACTATCGAAAATTAATACGTTATATTGTAAGCAGTATGGAACAGTTCACAACTTATCGACATTGTACATTCTCGCGAGATAAATTGTAAACCATTGACCTACAAACAAGCAATGCAAACTAAAATTTTATCACACATCAGACTTTACCAAAGAAGACATCCCAAGTTAATTACTTGTAATAAAGCACATAAATATTGCACGATATAACTTCAATAAGCATACTGTATACGTACATACATACATATCTTCAGCTGTATCTCTAACGACAAGCATACATACAATCAATTTTCACGCCGTATCCCCAATGGGGTAGTCAGAGAGGACGGAGCGCCCAGCGTGGCGGTCCTTACATACTTCTTTCGCTTCCTCAAATCTCATCATTCCCCTCAGACATTTTCGCCTAGGTATGAGAGTGCTTTTCACTTTTCCTTCGGCTAACACTCTAGCTATTTGATCTTCATAAGTCAGCCTTGGTCTTCCTTGGCTTCTTTTACCACTCATGCACTTTTTGCTCTATAGATTTTCTTCTTCAGTCTTTCATCACTCGTTCTTTCCATGTGCCCGAACCGTCTTACCATTCCTTTCTTAATTTCAACGATAAGCAATTCAAAAATAAACGCTTTTTTTAATGAAGTGTTCAAGTATTTTGCTCACAAATCAGACAACCTGTTCAGATAGTTGCATGTGATCGACTAAATGAGTTGTAGCCAATTGTCTACTCTTTAGGTGGGCAAATTTTTAGATCTCCATTGTCAGTCTTGTAGGTCGATGTTGTAAACTAAGGGTGTTCACCATCATACAGTGACATATAACAGTTAATAACATAATACGTATATAATGTAAGGTTAACGGCGCCATATTTGTAGATGAGTCTCACATACCGATGAAACGAATAAAAATCTAGCCAACACAACGCATCAACTCGTTAATGATTGTTTTATTGACCTCCGCAAAAAAAAGAACACGTGTAGTCTGTATTTACCATTCGTAAACACTTGGACATCTGCCCACAACGTCCGATTGATGACTTTCATTATACGGCCTTGAGTGACACACCCACTACGGCGCAGAGTTTTAAGTAAGTTTGAACTGTATCATCTTTCAAGGGGCAACGACGTACATTATTAATTATTTACTTTTATTTACATCAATACCTATATGTAATAATTAAATTTGGCAGTTACTGAAGTCGATGTCAAATCTACTAAAGTAATAAACTTTCTGTTGTTGCACATTGATTTGGCATCGTCTTCAATAACTGTCAAATTTCATTATATAGGTATAAATTCGTATTTATGCGTGTGGTAGAGCCATGGTGCACTGCAGCACGAATCGGGCCGACTCGCCCGGTGAAATACCACCCTCTCACAGAATATCGGCGTGAAATAACTGCATCTATTGCTGTTGTGTTTCATTCGATGAGTGAGAGTACCGATGACCCATCCCTCCCTTCTCCTCCTTTCCCTCTTTCCCTAAAGGCCGGCAACGCACCCGTGATTCCCCGGACGTTGTGGGTGTCCATGGGCGGCGGTAATCGCTTTCCATCAGATAACTCGCTTGCTGGCTTGCCCCCTCCGCCATAAAAAAAAACTGATAATAAATGTGTGGCATGTAAAAGCGAGTCAGCTTATCTGATTTGCCTCACCGTCGCTGTTCAGACACGGCGTCTGGAACTATAATAAGTCTATGAATCAAATTGAACACCGCTTGAATATCCCCTCCACACGTTTTCTTTCAAGGTACGGAAGCTTCAATTCGCGATCCGACTCACACTTGACCATTTTTCTATTATTGTGTATGTTAAGATGATTCACATACACATATACAAATCAGACTCATTTGCGCCGCGTGCAAAACTGAAGCAATAACTAGTGTAAATGCAAATACCCTTATTAAATTCACGTTGCGTATGCGCAATGAGCATGTCTCTAAATAGAATCTTAAGCAAGATGGCAACAAGATTAAACAGTTTCAATCTGACTATTCGTATTCCAGGTTTAAATATCTTACAAAAAGAACTAAAATATTCTACCAAAATAAGTATTTGAATGACAAAAAAATTATTATTGCATTATAAATCGAAAACTGCCGATACAAAATATATTATTATTAATAGTTATCTATATAAATAAACTTGGGTTTGAAATCGGGTTGCACGATAGTGTTATTGAAAAAATGAAAAAAGGAATGCTTAGATGGTTTGGGCACATGGAAAGAATGAGTGATGAAAGACTGACGAAGAAAATCTATAGAGCGAAACTGAGTGATAAAAGAAGCCAAAAAAAACCAAGGCAGATTTATGAAGATCAAACAACTAGAGTGTTAGCCGACGGAAATGTTAAAAGCATTCGCATACCTAGGTGAAAATGTGTGAGGAGAATGATGAGATTTGAGAAAGCGAAAGAAGTATGTAAGGATCGCGACGCTTGGCGCTCCGTCCTCTTTGACTACTCCGTTAGGGATACGGCGCTAAGATATGTATGTATGTATATGAATAAAAATCAATTAAAACAACCGTCGCCCAACTATGGCGCAGCAATCGTTCTTTACGTGATAACCCAGACGCGTGTGACGTTTTTTGTTTGAAAACTGCAGTTTTTGAGAATGTCACAGTGTAGTCGTAAGAATATTCTTACAAGAACAGGCCCAACAGACAACGGTGTCTGTTTTATAATGGTTTTTCACTCGAGGTTATAAATTGTAAACAGTTTTATTGCGTTTAAATGCAATAAAGGTGCTCTTAAAGTTGAATATCCATTAATCAGTACCTACATTTATCACCTATACGTACAAACATATAGCTATTGTTTACATCTCGTGCTATTCATTATCAGTATGTTAAATTGCTAAAAATAAGACGCGACACATGTCCGCTCACACTGAAGGTCAGATATCGAATGAAAACAAACCGGAACGTTGACCGAGCGCGATTTAAATACCGAACAAATAGTATTGCTATTGTAATAAATTAGTTTTGAGACAGGACTTTCTAGTAGGATGCAGAGATTTGAAAACACATTTTTTAATAAAGATTTTAAGCTTTAAAAGTGAAGAAAGGAATGCTTAGATGGTTCGGGCGCATGGAAAAAATGGGTGATAAAAGACTGACGACGAAAATCTACAGAGCGATAGTGTGTGGTAAAAGAAGCCAAGGAAGACCAAGACTGACATACGAAGATCAAATAACCAGAGCGTTAGCAAACGGAAATGTCAAAACCACTCTCATATTTAGGCGGAAATGTGTGAAAAGAATGATGTTTAAGAGACGAAAGAAGTATGTAACGACTGCGACGCTTGGCGTTCTCTCTTCGCTAACTACCCCGTTAGGGATACAGCGTGAGAAATTGTATATATTAAACTACCTGTTCGCGCTGGTATGCGAGAGAAAGAATAAGGGTGGCTTGCACCAACAATTTGAACTCGATTTAAGGAGTTTACATCTCACTTGCACTAACTATAAAATAATTGGTGCAAGCGAAATGTCAAATCCTTAAAGGAATGCTTAGATCGTTCGGGCACATAGAAAGAATGGGTGATGAAATACTGACGACGAAAATCAACAGAGCGAAAGTGAGTGGTAAGAGTAAAAGAAGCCAAGGAAGACCAGGACTGACTTACGAAGATCAAATAACCAAAACGTTAGCAAATGGAAATGTCAAATCCCTAAATTGAATTTAAATAGTTGGTTCAAGTCACCCTGAATATAAGACAATAATAAAGATGCTTATTTTGTCGCGTGGCTTGTATAAATCAGTCAAGGGGTAGGCTTCTTATAAATAAGACCTTACTTCTTTCGTTTCCACAAATCTTATCATTCTCCCTCACGCACTTTCGCCGAGGTATACGATTGTCTTCAACATTTCCTTTAGAGTGCTAACACTCTGTCTATTTGATCTTCGTAAGTCAGCCTTGGTCTTCCTTGGCTTCTGCTACCACTCACTTTCGCTCTGTAGATTTTCTTCGTCAGTCTATCATCACTCATTCTATGTGTCCGAACCATTTGAACATTCCTTTCTTCATTTTTACAATAACACTATCGTGCAACCCTGTCCTACTGCATGTCTCTTTATTGTATACTTTCGCACTGTATGTTTTCTTCGGACATCATTCATCACTCGTTCTTCCTAAATGCCCGAACCATTTCCAACCATAAGACTAATTTTTTCAAATACATGTTATATAACCTCTCGTATCCTTAACGGAGTAGTCTCAGATCCGAGTGCCGATGCGGTGCGATCTCATTGTTCTCATCAAACACTTTAGCCTAGGTATGCGAGTGTTTTTGATATTCATAACAGAATAATTCAGCTGCAACTTATTGACAGGCGGACAGACAAACGCACAGACAGCAAGGGTTTAGTTTTTGCCGCTTTGGTTTACGAGTGTCCACTGCGAAAGTTTGTTTAAAAACCTTGACTTTTCGTAACCATTATCCATCCTTACATTAAAAGAAAAACGAAAATAATGTGATGTAAATCATTTCATAACCCGTATATTTTAATATTTTTTGCAATGAGTATAAATGCGTGGATGAGCAAGGAATGAGTCTGGATTAAATGTTAGATTAACGCATGAAATATATCCTTAATTTTACAATCGCTGGTAGTGTAGAGCAAACAGTGCAAAATCTCATTTAACCCCCATTACATTCATACAGTTCCCGCGTCCCGCTCTATCAGCGCGTAGCGCCATGATTATTGTTTTGATTACTATTGCAATGTAACGTATAGTTCAATAGTGAAATGCAGCTGATTGTTATCGGCAAACATATCGCTATTTTCGACTCGCGCGAATAACCGTAGCCAACAATGATATGACGGTTACACAATAGGTCGTTACAAGAAATACCATGCACTTTATGATCTCATCAATTGTAAACATTTTGAAATACCCATGACGGGTGTAAAGGTTGTAATCGAAACAGGATTATTAACATTTTTGAAAAACCCCTGACTTAAAGGAATTAATTAGCGAAAGATAATAAAAAAATCGAATCTCAAGAAAATCCGTCGGAGGATGCCATTCCCTGTCCCGAAATTAATTAAAATTTTGCAGTTTTATGAGTTGTGACTAATTAATACCGTACATAAATAAATGTAGATGCAACAATTTATTTCAATTAAACACTTAATTGATATAAATTGTTGCATCCCTAAAACCTATGGCACCTCCATTACGCGTTACTGTGCTAGGCAGCAACTCTACTATTCCTCGATTGTGCAGGCTTCTGAACAGATACAGTGAGTCAGTAGATATAAACACGATATCTATTTCATATTTACGTCAATTGTTCCTATAAAACATGTCATACCTATTACAGAGTAGTGAACACTAGTTGTCTTATGGAGTGGATATGTATGCCTATAATCTATCTGCCTACATTTTCTTTTGTTTTTAATTCAAAACAGATTCTTATTGTCTAAAATGTATGTGTACTGTAATAACTGTTAGCCAACCAAAATAAATAAACAAATAAATAAATCATTACGAGACAATACCTTTTTCGTCCGCTATATTTTATTTCAAATTGGGAACAGAGATGACAATGGAGATGAATGTGAAGATTCGTTTTGGTACACACAAACCTCTCACTCTAAACGCATATACCTTCTCCGTTACATCGTGGGTAAAAATCGTAGGCAGGCGACAATTCAATGGAGGTATGAGTAAACCAAAGCACCTTTATTTAAAGAACCATACGCAGATGCAGAGGAGTAAGTCAAAATGATTCAAGATGAATCGCTCGTTTCACAGTCTTCGAGGATTGAATACATGAGATAGTAATTAGCGTCAGTATAAACAACTGTATTTATCTTTCATTGGTATACTTGAGATATTTTCATTTTTACCAACACTGCGAACCCCTGTTAGTAAATAAACATGTTTTCATTGGCTAAATGTGTTACTCGTGGAGTTTTTATAAATATTTTGTTCATTTTACGAACTCTCGAACTTTATGCAAGATAAGGGGATTCGAGGAAGTCAGTCAGGGAAAGTCAAGGTGGTCAAGGACAGTCAATGAAATCGCTGGAGTTACCTTTAGAAAATCAGGGCTAATTAGCATGACAGGGTTGCACGATAGTGTTATTGTAAAAATGAAGAAAGGAATGCTTAGATGGTTCGGGCACATAGAAAGAATGAATGATGAGACTGACGAAGAAAATCTACAGAGCGAAAGTTAGTGGTAAAGAAGCCAAGGAAGACCAAGGCCGACTTACAAAGATCAATTAGCTAGAGTGTTAGCTGACGGAAATGTCAAGAGCACTCGCATACCTTGGCGAAAATGTGTGTGGAGAATGATGAGATTTGAAAAAGCGAAAGAAGTATGTAAGGACCGCGAAACTTGGCGTTCCGTCTTCTCCGACTACCCCGTTAGGGATACAGCGTGAGGATATGTATGTATAATATTTTATATATTTACGGTCGAGTTTCGACCACTGGGCGACCTCTAATAGTATGATTTTTTTATAAATGAATAGAATCTGTCTACACCCCTAAATACATATCGTGAGAACATTTAAACATTTGTGAAAAATCCATTTCATTTAGTCAAATTCATTGTAGTAAATATACATGCATACATATCTTCACGCTGCATCCCTAACAGAGTAGACTGTCATCTATTCAGAATTTTTTCAGATTCAGAAACCTGAGCGTCTACGTTTAGTAAAATCGAAACGCTTGCTGGCGTTATTGCTTGTCAAAAGTGCCATTTAGCTACGTTTCATACGGCGCTTTTCACATGAGTACTTTTCATTTGGGTTAAGGCGACACATTGGAAATTTTGACGGCAAGGATCTCAATTTTTCTAAGTGACTACAAAACGTATGAAGGTGATATTTGGTAACCTGATTCTTCATTTCATTGACTTCATTTTGCCAGTTGCGATACACGATTGGTTAACTTTTGTAACACAAAAAAAATATCAAAGAAACCTCTTTTAAAACCAAGATTTACATTTTTCAGGGTAACGGACTAATTTATGTTTCTAAATTTTTTGGATAATTTAATCTTAACATATTCTTCAAAATGACAGTTGGATTTTTAAAATTAATTATAGTTTTTAAAATAAACGAAAATAACTATTTTTTCGTATTTTTCGTGAGCTAGCGCGCGCACGTTTGGATAGAGCAGAAGGTCTATTTTAGATTAAGTTATTGTTGTAATAAAAAGTTAATAACGTTTGACAACCAATTTAAAATTCGTTACGCTAAATCATGTCGTATTTGTCATTCTATCCTATTAGCGTTTACGACAATTGAGCCACTTGTCTAGGCCCCCTGTTTATTTTTTAGAAAATCGAGAACGTGGCGTCGTTGCTTGCGATTTGACACAATAAAAATAGACGCCAAAATATTTTTTAGAGGTGTGTACATGACGACGAACAACTTGTTTTCGTTATCATGTTACTGCGCATTATGCGTTCAATATCTTAATACTAGTGAATACGTAATTCCAATGTTTAGATTTTGTTTAAAAAACATACGCAAAAGATAAGGCAATTTTTAGAATTCCGTAAAATACGTTGAGGCATGAGTAACATAGCGCAACGCCACGCAATTCCGCCAACACCGCGCGCTTATTACGTAACTCGCAGTCAGCATGCGACAGCCAATATCGCGCGATATCTGCTGTAAAAACGAGAATTTGTGTAATGTAATTTGTATAGTGGCGCTAAATCTACCGCGAAAAGTGCATTTTACGGTCATAGAATAATAGATACACAATCTTCATACATGATACCAATTTTTATTACAAATAGTTACCGGTTGCGCAGTGATCGCGTGGCTGTCACTGTCTGTAAATTCTTAGGTAATAACCCCGCCGGTGACTGTGCCGGATGCTCACTCACTTTTCGGTGTCGACTCACTTATTTCGAATGTATTGGCGCGTATTGGCGCGTAACTCATTTCAATGCATACCCTACCTGTGCTAAAAGCCAGTGAGTGCGGGATACAGGACGAGCGCGCTTTGCAAAGCGCGCGATCGCCACCAGCGCGCTCGATTCATTGGAACTGTCTGGCGCTGACGTAGTGACATGCGCCGGAGTTACTCGAGTTACTAGCCTCGTCAACATATTGTACTGGCGACAGAGTCCGGCTTCGCATGTATAGAAGTTTTATTGAAAATAAAATATAGCCCATGTTACTCGTTGATAATGTAATGTAGCTTTCTACGGACGAAAGAATTTTTGAAATCGGTTGGGTGGTTTTTGAGTTTATGCATTACATACAAACAAACAGTTTACCTCTTTATAATATCAGTATAGATAGATACACGTGTTACTTTGAAGAAATACATTTCACGTGATAAATTCGTATAATTTTTTATACGCCCGAAATCTCGAGTTGTTATTCGAGACATGTTTCACCTCTCAACGAAGCCTCCTCAGGATATTCCAGAGATCTAAATAACACTCGGTACTAGTTAGTTGAACGAGTCTGCTTCGTTGAGAGAATAGCAATGAAGTATATACCGAAGCGCCCTTAGGAAATTCCAAAGATCTAACTAACACTCGGTATTAGTTAGCAGACCGACCTAAAAATTTGCAGACAGTGACAGCCACGCGATCACTGCACGATCGGTGACTAATTGTTATAAAAAATTGATATGTATAAGGATTGCGTGTCTATTGTACCATTATCGTAAAATGCACTTTTCGCGATAGATATAACGCCACTATGCAAATTACATTACACAAATTCTCGTTTTGACAGCAGATATCGCGCGATATTGGCTGTCGCATGCTGACTGCAAGTTACGTAATAAGCGTGCTTATTGCTGAAGCAACAGGGTGGAGGGGACGAAAGAATTCCCTTGCGCTTGGATGCATAGTAGGAATGTTATGGATAAGAGCTTGGACCGGTGCTGCACGTTTGCCTCAGTTTCATATTTCTTGAAGATACATGGGCATTTCTTAATGAATAATCAACAAAAATTTGGAAATTCATAAAAAGGTAAATAAGTCCTTTTTTTTGTTTGTTATGGTTCAGGAAAAGTTTTTGGGCAAAAAAATAAGAATAAAGGAAAATCGGAAAATTCGGACAAACTGCAAAAATCATTGTTTCGGTATGCATTTTCAACATGGAGCACTGTTCGATGACTAGATATTAACCGACGATGAGAGCGATCAAGAATCTTTGAATCTAGCTGGATAGCGTACTCTGAAGATGTAGTTGAAGACAAATTATATGACCTCGAATAACCTTTGAACACTAATAGTTTTTGTCTCTTTTTAACACCTGGAAATAACTCGGAAATACACCTACTAGGATATATAAGTTTGATTGCGATATTTAGATATACCAACAGCAAAAGATGAAAAAAGATAGAGGGGTACAGAGATGGATGGATGAATCGGTTTTTCTCGACTTTAACTACCTTCTCAGAGTGCGGCTTCCAGTTTTAATACTGCACCGTGGGAGCGACATACTTCGTTGATTCTTTTTTGCTTTGTCTGTTATGCTTTCAGGATGGAAATAACTCGATTGAATGTTCCTTTAATTAAATTTGGACAGGATAACATCTATAGATTTAGCTAATAAGAAATAAACATTAGTTATATTTCCAGACGCTTGATCCATCTTTGTCTAGCAGAACAAAGAACACGCACTTTTATCTCCAGAATTACAGCATGAGTTGTTTATCTAAGTACAAAAATCATAGAAATTATAATAATTTGACAAATGAGTTTACATGTGTGCGCACGACCACTTATAACTCAAAGACTTCTATTAGACGAAGAGCCCATGGACTTTTTGGTTGAATGCAAAATAACAAGCCGACGACGCTTACACGGTGTACGACAGCAACCCGGATCGCATGATTTTTCAAAACCGTTTGTACGCCGTTTAAGGGGAGAGATTTGAAGTGTGTTGTATATGATAACACAAAACGTAATTTTTGCTAACAAGCCGAAAATGCGATATTCGTAAAGATATCAAAAAGTTTTGTTCTGAAGGTCCAAGTTTCGGCCGGTTTGAAAGTGTGGCTGAGGCTGTAGGTTGAATTTAGCATGCCACCTGAAACTTGATATTTTCTAACAAGCCGAAATTTATTCTAATGTCATGCTCTTGTCACAAGACAATTATAAAAAAATATCAGCTGAATCTAACATGGGGAACAGTGTGTACCGACCGCTTGTTAGACAATTTTAAGTCCCTGCTGTAACCCTAAATTCGTCGTGCTCACTCACTCAACGAAACAGCAATAGATGCTGTTATTTCACGCCGATATTCTGGGAGAGGGTGGTATTTCACTGGGCGAGCCGGCCCAATTCGTGTTGCAATATAGCATGGCTCTACAACTCTCTCTTTTACTCTTGTTGACTTCGTATATTGCTCTTTATTTACACTTATATAAATATTGTTAGTGTGTGTGTGCAATGTTGTCCTGCCCCTCCTTACGTACGTACGTAGATCTCCACTACGACCTAGAATTGCCCTCTATAACTCAATATCTAAAAGAGGCGTCCCAACGCTTCTTTTAGATATTGAGTTATACCGTTCCTCCTTACACCCGAACCCCTTAGTGGTCAGGGCGTCATCGTACACCTCCGAAGCCCGCGTCCGCAAACGCTATCGTAGGCCTAGACATGTGTTAGGCGACAGCGACGACGACATTACACGTTCGAACTCGAACATGCCAACCTACACACTACGACCGCACCGCCCCCACTGGCGGAGGCGAGGACGCCCCCCGCGACACCCGTAGGGTCTCACGTTTAGAAGCTCGATCACGTAGCTCTACACGCACACACGCGGGCCTTAAGCCACATTGTAAACTGCCACGCGGAACACTAGGCACACTAACCGGCCCTCAGCCGCCTCGCCGGCCGGGTTCGCTAGAGGCCCGGCCCTCACCCAAATAGGAAGCCCGTTAAGATGCACGCAGGTGCGGAAAGCTCCCCTGGCGACGCCTTGAGCCCGAGGTCCGCCCTCCATACGAGGCATCCCTCGGCTGGAGGAACCCTCAGGCGGTCGACCATCTGGAAGGGCGCCTTCAGCGCTCGCCCCAACGCGACCTGTGACGCTGTAAAAGCCACTAGGGCTAACAGCAAAGAGGGGTTTTGTTTAGTCGGTTCGAGTCCGACACTCCCCAGTCGGCGTAGAGTCCGGCTGGGTAGCCCGCGGGGGTTTAATTTCGCCTCTCAGAAATCAAAAAAAAAAAAAAAGCAATGTTGTCAATTTTTTAGTTCGAGGACTGCGGAAGTATCTTTGTTTCTTAGTGTAGGGCATGTCTACTTTAGTTAAAATAATAATCTTTGCTATAACTTCAAAAACGATGTCACTTGATTCCAAAAATGAAAATAAAATTTTACGAGACATCCGTTTCTGGTATACATCCGTTGTCCAACTAAATTAATAAAATTAAATTAAATAGGCACTCGTTTCCGGTAACACATTAGATGTCAATCGAAGTTACTATAATAACGCGGCGCCAATTTATGAAAATCATAACACGAGGCGGTTATAAAATAAACAACAGAATTAATAATTCGCAGTTTAACTTGTCACATTTAAAATAATGGTTTGCGCTATACACTTACTGTTTCTGATTAACTAATGCAATATAAAATTAATACTTCCACAACAATTTACTAATATTACGACTGTACTCATAGATTTGAATTTTAATCGTATAAATTCTCATTATTATTGTTTAAATTATTTAATATATTCATGGAATTTATTAACAAAAAGTACATACATATGTTAATATTTACAAACTTAAAACTACACATTATCTTAAATAATAAACTTCCTCAAAGTTGCCGCTTAGAAAGCTGTCATTGCTCAAGGTACTTAGCAGACTGGCAGCATTGCCTCTTTGAATAGCCAAACTGATTCGTTGGTGAAAGAAGCTGCCAGCCCGGCGGTCTCCCAAAGCCTCGACCAGTCTCTTACAAATATCAGAAACCAGTCGATGGGCTTCGGGGCCCCAGGGACCCAAAGTTTCGACTGCAAAGGGCGTAAATATGAAACTCTCAGAGAGAGTCGCATACTTACGCCGCTTCAAGTTCTCGGCAGTGCTGGCCGCGGCACCTGCTGACTTGGAAGTCGCCGGCACATGGGAAACAGCAAGTGTATCGACACAAGTGGCATCCCACACCAGCGATCTTCCAAGTTCCCAAGGAATGAGCGTCAAACCATCCGGTCTTCTGCCGTCGCTGCGCACAATACCTACAGGCTCTAAGACTGCAGGAACGCCAGCGGCGACAAGAGCCCGCCGAATGACGTCATTCAAGGCAGCATGTCGTGACATGCGGCCCGCACTACGTAAACAGGATAAACCGTGGTGACCTAGTACATCGACGAGATCACCACAGCGGCAACGGTGAAGAAGGTTAGTCCTGGCCCCCAGACGAAGGGATACTATGAGAGAAAGCGTGGTATTGTCGATTAAGGTTCCTAAGTTTTTTGAAGGTATTGCCTTCAACCAGTGTCCTGACTCCTTCTCAGAAACAGCTAGGAGGCGAGACCGATCTTTTTCGGTACTACAAGAATCTAAAAGTTGTAAATGAACATTTTTGCATAGAGGCTCATCCCAGTGTTTTTGGGAAAAGGTCGAGGTAGGCAGGTTAGTACTCGGACAAACACTTAACCAAGCATTTCGAGCATTAGTCAAGCACGGCACCTCAACCGATCCTAAGGAAGGGCGAATAACAGATAGGAAAAGGTTTTCCGTGCTGTAGGCTGACGAAAGAAAAGCTGGCAGTGACACACTCGAGATTTTGCGTATGCCCAGGCCTCCATAACAGATGGGAAGCGAGGCTTGATTCCAGACCCTGTCATCAACAAAGGAGCAATTTAATATTTTAGATAATGTATTTTTTAGAATATTGTCTACAGATTTTAAAAGCGTTTGAAATTTAAAAAGCTGAGAACAGTGAAGAGCATATGTAAGTTGTTTAAATTGTTTTTATAGATTATAATAATTGTACAGAGCGAAAGTGAGAGGTAAAAGAAGCCAAGGAAGACCAAGGCTGACTTATGAAGATCAAATAGCCAGTGTTAGCAGACGGAAATGTCAAAAGCATTCGCATACCTAGGCGAAAATATGTGAGAAGAATGATGAGATGTGAGGAAGCGAAAGAGGTATGTAAGGACCGCGACGCTTGGCGCTCCGTCCTCTCTGACTACCCCGTTGGGGATACAGCGTGAAGATATGTATGTATGTACAATAATTGTATGACGTCATTATATTTTATGTAGTACATACATTTTTAATGAATTGGAAACATTTTTTTATTGCAGGCACATATTTTTCATAGCGATAAATAGCAGTTTCATCGCTACTTTTATCGCTTTTAAATGGATGCCGTTATAAAACAGTGGAGACGTCTAGTCTTTAGGTACACATACAAACTGGTAAATTACATGACTCCTTTCGGTTTCACCGCAGTTGAGTAAATATTTGTTATAGATGAGTACGATGACCTTGAACTCACATCCAGACATATTATTTGCCATTGTCATATTCGTTGTCGCGTGATCTCTCCTTATACCTGTATATAATATATATATCGCACGAAATAAAGAGGCAAACACGCCACTGAGATTGAGACCATTTTGTACCAATTGCTATTGCGTCAAGATTTATATATACATATATGGATAACTAGCTGTACACGCGACTTCGGACAATTTTTCCGAGACTTATTCCCAGGTGATAGGAAGTTTTTTTAAATGTAGTCTACGTCTGTATCCGGGCACACACTATTTCTGTAAATCTCATAACGGTTCAGCGGTTTAGCATTTCCTCTAAAAAGTGTCAACCCCCTTTTCACTTCCTTTCGTGTAGATTTTTAATAAAAAGAAGTTGCCTATGTCTTCTGGATGAAAAAAGTCTATATCTGTACCAAATTTCATTCTAATCTGATTCTGATTTAATCATCATAATCTGATTCATTTACCATTTCCCATACAACGTTTCATCTCTTGAGAGATAACTCTCTCATCATTCATTCTGTATTATCTTTCGCATTCATTGTTCTAACTTATGTGTAGTGTACGTCATCTTTATTTAATTTAATTCGGTTTTATACGGTGGTTTTATTATGGAGATTATTATTATCAATAGATGCATTTAAAACCACATTAAAAATGTTTAAAATAAAGATAAAATAATAAATAACATTTAATCGTTATTATAAAATATATAACGGTCTATAATAAAATATAATTATACTCTTCACTAACAATATACTATTACTCGAAAAAAATAATAATGACGATTTGAAAAAATTTAACAAGCTATAAAAAAAATAATTAAAATCATAGATCTATTACTAATAGATATTGTGATGATACATACATATCTTCAAGCTATATCCTCGACGGGGTAGTCAGAGAGGACGGAGCGCCAAGCGTCGCGGTCCTTACATATTTCTTTTGCATCCTCAAATCGCATCATTCTCCTCACATTTTCGCCTAGGTATGCGAATGCTTTTGACATTTCCGTCGGCTAACACGGTCTTCATAAGTCATAATTGCAATGATGTGGCTACTGTAGTCTACAGCGAGAACGCTCTGATAACCAGTGTTTGTCAAACCGGCCTTTGCATTCTAAACCTAAAGTACTGCATTCTGCTATCACTCACGAAGTCTTTATCTCACATACATTAACAAAAACTTTTATATTAATTTTTCACTGGAAAAGTTCAAAAGTGATGAAACTTAAAAGTACTAACGAACAAAGATTTGTATGGTTCATATGTCTGTCAAATGCAACAGCTTGTGGTCTTAAAACATTGAGCATACCGATAGAGACGAAAATGTGTATTCCCTTCCCTTTCTATCACAGGCTTACGCTATATATTTATTTCAGTCTAACAATCCGTGACGTGTGAAAGGCGCCGTTGGTTGCCGTCAAAGTCAAAGTCAAATCAATTTATTCAGGCAAACCCAATTACAAGGTATTTTTGAACGTCAAATCTCCTTTAGTTCACCCTAACAATGACATCTGTTTGTGGTAAATGACTCAATATTAATAATAATAAGCTTTTATTATAAATTTAATTCCAACACCATGCAATCAAAAAACATAACAATAATACGTGAAGCGAAAACTTTGTTCCCTTTATAATAAAATTGCGCGGACAGAGGAGTGTGAAATTTGGTACACTTAAAGTTTATTTGGAGAAAGCTTATTATATAATATGCATTAGAAATATATTAAATAAAATAAAATACATCACTCATGGTTTTCATTTATACTGCCAATGTCAAAAAGACTGTCAATGTCAAACTCATAATAGAGCGTACGTAATGTAACCTCCTTGGATCAAACAGTCGCACAAAGTAGATAAGTTTATATTTACGGTCGAGTTCCGACCACAGAGCAACCTCTAGTAATAATTAATACATTAAAACAAAAAAATAAAACAATAAATTAAAATTAATTCAGTTATACAATCAATTTGGCATACAAAATACTCAAATTGTTACAAATAATAAATTATTATTTTCCTTTAAATTAAATAGAATATTATAATATAAATTATAATAATAAAATATTTAAAAAGATAATGTTAATTAAATAACAATTAATATGAAACTATTAATTTTAAAGCTTGCAGTAGTAAGTAAATGAAAGATGTGACATTTTAAGAACTGGATTTTATATGGCATAATATAGAAAATTTACAGTATTATTTATTTTAAATATAGTAGTTTCAATTATCAATATTCTTATCAATTTAATATGTATTCAAGGTTTTCATGATTAAATGATTAGATCATAATTAGGCTTATCTGTTAACAAAATAGATACAGGATCTTCAGCTGTTTGAATTGTAACTTGGAACTATGTATGTATATACGTGTACGTATAAATAATATTGAAGTGTCTGTCTGTCATTTAGAAATAAAGGTTAATTTTTAAGCGTATATAGTTATTTGAATGCAACCAAAACCCAAATATCTTCTCTCATTTTTGTCTATCTGCTTGTTTGGTTTAATCTCCGAAACGACTGAACCGATTTTGACGGAACTTTCATTGGCAGGTAGAGGATTTTTTAGAGAGTAATCTAGGCTACTTTTTATACAGAAAAAATATATTTCCCGCAGGTGAACCGCGAAGCACATCTACTCTATAACAAAACTGTAATATTTTCGGTAATATTCAGTTAATCCTTTTGTAAGTAGTTTACATAAAATTTAACCACAGAAGTTTATCTTGTCTGTTTAAACTAACCGCGGGAACTAAATCGTTCTTGAAACAAATATTTATTTGAATATAATTCGGAATCAGATATAATTGCACAACAGAATTAGTGATGCGCACTACAAAATTGATGGTTTTCGCATTAATTTGCAACTTTTACTTTTAAATTTATCCCGCATTAAAACTACTTTTATCCAATAAATATTACAAACTTCAAAACCACTAACAATTTCAAAACAGTTATAAAATTTTGTTGACAAACTAACATATCTTCACGCTATATCCCTAACGGGGTATTCAGAGAGGACGGAGCGCCAACCTTCGTGGTCCTTACATACTTCTTTCGCTTCATCAAATCTCATCATTCTCCTCACACATCTTCGTCTAGGTATGCGAGTACTTTTGACATTTCTGTAGCTAACACTGGCTATTTGATCTTCATAAGTCAGCTTTGGTCTTCCCTAACCTCGTTTCGCTTTCGCTCTGTAGATCGCGTAAGTCTTTCATCACTCATTCTTTCTATGTGCCCGTACCATCTAAGCATTCCTTTCTTCATTTATACAATAACACTGTCGTGCAACCCTGTCATACTGCGTATCTTCATTACTTATTTTGTATGCAAACTTGACAAACTTGAATGTTATAGATTGATGCTTGGGACGACAATTACAGAATTAACGGACATGTTGTATATTTTTTTTTATTTGCTTTGATTATTTAATAACTAACTATAAATTGTTTAAAGATATATTTTTATTGAAGGAGTAAATTTAAGTGTATGATTTATATTTTTATAGCAATTAATAGAAATTTTGACCGCATTTTCACCAATTTTGGAGACAGTTCGAAAATTACCTTTGGGAATTCCCAAACGGATGTTAATAAATAAAAGGGGATTAGCAAATAATTATTCGTTACGGACGCAATTGACGGAAAAAGAATAATAAAAAATTTGGACGCCAAAAGGAAGCAAAAACGGCAACAACCTCGTAGAATCAAAACTACCAGGCTGCTATGAACTATAACAACCCTCGCTATCGATTAGAAGTCACCGCGTTCAAGGTCAAACGCCTAGACGTCTCGCTTACTTCGGTCAATGACACCATAGATCCAAAGCAATCCTATTATATATATTACATTGGTTATTATTTCTGCTAGCCTGGTATTACAAAGACAGTAGATTCAAAAAATCTTTCTAAGCGTTGTTTACTGCTTGTTTGGAACGCAAAATGCGTATCCAAGAAGCGTGTCCCGGGTTCGATTCCCGGTCAGGTCGATTACGAAAACTAATTTCACAATGTAGGTGTGATTGTTACTGAATGAGAGCCATTTGTTTAGTTGTGTGCTATTTTGGACTCACGCAATTGGTGTATCTGTTTGGAACAAATAGTATTTCATACTGAATCGCCAATTAAAACAAAATTCGTAATGGATTAAAATTATCTAATACTCTAGCTTCCCGGCCGCGTCTATCTGCGCGGCAAAAAAATATACGTGACATTAGAATACATTCAAAACAATAATCATGTCCAAAAGCGCTGGCAGAACGTGACATGAGAATTTGCTATCTCCTCTAACGTGCGGTGCTTCGCCGTAAGTAAAAGCGAGATAGTGCTATTTTTAAGTGCTATTATTGTCGCTCCAAATGGAGAATTCCAATTCAATATTTGATAATGGACTTCTCCACAACGTCTTAATTTTGCGAAGCTATGCAATCCAATATTAAATTGAGTATTATTTATTAATTTAGATATTAGATATCTTCACGCTGTATCCATAACGGGGTAGTCAGAGAGGACGGAGCACCAAGCTTTGCGGTCCTCACACACTTCTTTCTCTTCCTAAAATCTCATCCTTCTCCTCACACATATTCGTCTAGGTATGGGAGTGTTTTTGACATTTCCGTCGGCTAACACACTGGCTATTTGATCTTCATAAGTCAGCCTTGGTCTGCCTTGGCTTCTTTTACCGTTCGCTTTCACTCTGTATATTTTTCTTCGTCAGTCTTTCATCACTAATTCTCTCTATGCGCCCAAACTCATATTTTCATATTTATCTTAAAATATAACGAATTATAATAGCAACTGATATCCCCTATTTCACTCCCATAGAGGTTAAATGTACAGAAACGCGCTATACCCCCTAAGAAACATAATACCTTCCAAGCATGTTTGTATCTTCATAGCATTGGCGTTGTCGGAGGTGATGCAATATTGATCACTATCTTTTTACCGTTCGTGATTGCTTTTAAATTTTTTTGAGTGACACATGGGGTGTCAATTCATGTTACACATACATACATATCTTCACGCCGTATCCCTAACGGGGTAGTCCGAGAAGACGGAGCGCCAAGCGTCGCGTTCCTTACATACTTCTTTCGCTTCCTCAAATCTCATCATTCTCCTCACACATTTTCGCCTAGGTATGCGAGTGCTTTTGACATTTCCGTCGGCTAACACTAACTATTTGATCTTCATAAGTCAGCCTTGGTCTTCCTTGGCTTCTTTTACCACTCATGTTACACGTCGTAGATAAAATATTTAAACAACGTAAACCCAGAGGGGACAGCAATTTTGACACGTATTTTCGATAGTGTTGTATCAGAGCTATATTTCAATTCGTGGTACAAGAAGCTTATATTTGATGTCCTGTTTTTTGAGTGCATCACACAAACACATGATATATATTCGTCTGTACACACTAACGCAAAAGTACACTGGTGGAGACACATACACACATTATTACACACATGCGAACATGCACTTAACATATTATTTACACTCACGCAAAGTACATACTTAAAAGCAGAAAGCTACAAAATCAAGTGAGGGTATGGCCACAGTGTGGCTGCTTAAACGAACTTTGTATTGAACTATGTTTTCAAACACAATAATTAAACTGTCAATGTCAAACACAATATTTTGTGGCTAAGAACAATTTTTTTTCTTCACGGCATGGTGCACAGATTAGCGCATTTGCCAATGTCACGTATTGTATTAATAAGTAGAATCGTTATCGTAAAACTCCTTCAGTGATGGTTTTACTGAAGTTATAAAGGACTTCTTGGAAGAGCGCGAGAACTTCAGCTGTACATGTTTATTTAGACCGACTTTATTCTTTTCACTTACATAGAACTTTAAAACACAACATACTATGACTTTTGTACTTTAAAACTCCCAAAAAAGTAAAAAATAGAAAATTTAAATAAAATGACAACCTCACTTCTCCCGTTCCTGCCAAAAAGTCCACACAATAAAGTGTTTTTTTTTTTCTTTCTTTATGGCATGGCGCACAGTTTAGCGCATTTGCCAATGTCACGTATTAATAAGTAGAATCACAAGTAAATTAGTTTTTTCTTATAGTACGGGTAAAGCTCCTTCAGTAAAGTGATAGTAGGCTTTACTGAAGTTTTAAAGGGCTTCTTGGAAGAGTGCGAGAACTTTAGCTACACATGTTTATTTAGACCTACTCCATTCTTTTCACTTATATAGAACTTTAAAACACAATATACTATCACTTTTGTACTTTAAAACTCTCAAAAACGTAAAAAATAGAAAATCTAAATACAATGACAACTTACTTCTCCCGTTCCTGCCAAAAAGTCCAAACAATAAAGATATTGTTTGTAGCTTTATGGTTAAACCCCGGATCAAAAAACATAACCGACGGAGCCATAATTAGTTGCCGCTCTTATCACCGTATCAAACAAATTTTAGTATCTCTCTCTATTTCATCGAGTGTAACCACGAGTAAAACAGTTAGCTATAGTAAGTGTGGCAACCTCGCACTGTAGGTGTAATTCGTGTCAGCTTATGAGTTGATTATGAAATAATTATTTGTAAAATACTTGTTAACCTTAAGTGAATTGGCTGTTAGTATTCATAAAAAATAAACATGTCATGTTCAACTGTGTATCGTGTACTGTGACCTTCACTACTCACGCACATTAGTAAAAGTCTAGATCTAGAAACTCGGTCAACAAAAAAAAGAACACGCTCTTAGAGCAAATGCTCCGTCCATAAAGATTTGGTCTAAGGCTCAAATAGATACACGCAGAAGAGATTGTCGCCAAAGAATTTTAAAATGTTGTCAACACAATTACTGACAGGTTCAGTGAATTTTGTGTGATTTGTGAATTGTGAGCTGTTTTGCGTCTGTGGAGTGTGTGTCGAGGGAAAAAAGAATTTAATTTATATTTACGGTCGAATTTCGACCTCTAGGCGACCACTAGTATGTATTGTTCCTATTGTTAGTTGGGGTTAATATTCTATTATCAATATGCCTAGTCTAATGTAATGTACATATTGTATGCGAATGTTATCAGCGGGTGGCTGTTGTTATGTCCTCGTGTATAAGTAGTGATAACGCAATCAGTTTAAGACTAGTCTCCGCCGGTGACTCCACGCATGGTTGTTCATTATGCGTTTTTTGCAGACAAGGGGTCGTCCATTAATCACGTGATGTTTTTAGCATCTTTTTAAACACGCAACCACATAACTTTCTTGTTTTACTTGTTTAATATCGCTTATAGCTTATTTTAATGTTTCTTGACTTAGAAGTCTCGAAATTCTGACAGTAGACTAGTGATTAGCTTTACCATTCGACATTCAATCATTAGTAGGCGAAAGAAATACGTAAGAACCGCGATGTTTAGCTGTCCAGCTTACCTTAACTACCCAGTAAGTCATATCAAGTAACATTAAAATAATAATGCTAAAAGATGGTGGTAAGCCCCGTGAGCGTTATTATATTAAGCCCTAAGTAAGGTTTTCATGGAAAGAAAAATTGGAAAAGTTGACCGGCGGGGTTATTACTTAAAAATTCCTATATAAAATATAATATAATTCCTATAAATAAAAGACCGGTGACTAATTGTAATAAAAGATTAATATCATGTATGACGATTGCGTATCTATTATTCTATGATCGTAAAATGCACTTTTCGCGGTAGATTTAGCGCCACTATACAAATTACATTACACAAATTCTCGTTTTGACAGCGGATATCGCGCGATATTGGCTGTCGCATGGTGTCTGCAAGTTACATAATAAGCGTGCGGGAAGTTGGAAAATCTAGCAAAACTGAGTTTCTTCTATATTGTGTAATTTTTGTATGAACTCAAGATCACAACTCACGAATAATAGTATATTCCCTACTGAGACACACAACGCGTGATCGGCGGGGTTATTACCTAAAAATTACCAGACAGCGACAGCCACGCGATTACTGCGCGACCAGTAATTAATTATAATAAAAAAATAGTATCATGTATGATGATTGCGTATCTATTATTCTATGACCGTAAAATGCACTTTTCGCAGTAGATTTAGCGCCACTATACAAATTACATTACATGAATTTTCGTTTTGACAGCAGATATCGCGCTATATTGGGTGTCGCATCCTGTTTGCAAGTTACGTAATAAGCGTGCGGACACAGTAATGTATACAAACGAACATACATATATAAACGGTTGATTGACTATTTTCTGTATTGGTCAGTTATGCCTTGATTTAACGTAATGAGTGCAATAGCGAGTCAGCAAGATGGCACTCGGCCGAGAGAGTGATGTGGATGAGTGTGTCATTCAGTCAAGAGCTTGAAGAAAATACAATATTATTAAAAGAATGCAAGAAACGCAGCGAACAACAAGGCGAGTACCGAGTCCCGAATACGCATCGCGAGTTGGTGTTTAAACGTGCTGAGTTAGCGTTAACTAATCAATGTGGGGAAGCGCGGGGTGCGCACTCGGCCTAGTAATTAGAATAGGGTCCAAGTGACTCTCTCGCTTATAATACTCGTCGTAGCACTCGGTCGTGTGTTGATCCCATAAACTTACTATATACTGGTGTATAGACGTAAAAAGAGCGCGAGTGAGAATGTAATCTTTTATGATAGTGGCACGAGTAGGAAAGGGACAGCTAACGAGACGCTACTGTAACCCTTTTTGAATGACAGGACATCACAAGTCGTCACGCTGTGGAGAACGCTGTTGAGTTATTTTATTATTTTGAGTTACTCTCGTTTTATTTCAAAGAAGTACTGTATTTTTCAGTAATGGTTACGTGTTCTGTATGTGATTGTGATAAATAGAAATATAGAAATATTGTCAATAGTTAAATTAATGTTGATGGAATAGATCTTAGCTTTATTTCAATACTAGTGGCCCGTCCTGACCACCCGGGTTGAATACTTAATATATTCTATGTCCATTTGGAATAATGTACCTTTCAAATGGTGTATGAATGATTGAAATAGGTGCAGTGGTTCCAGAGATTACGCTCCACATACAAAACTTACAAACTTACAAAACTCTCTCTACTCTCTTTTTAATATTAAAATTAACTAATCTATACAAAATACTAGCTGACCCGGCAACCGTTGTTTTGCCCGATATTAAATATATATAAATATAGGGTTGTATGTATTTTTTAACGCCGAATCATAAAAAAATTAAAATAAAAAATTTTGTCCAAAAAATAAAAATAAAAATTTTGGGGTGGACCACCCTTATCACTTAGGGGTATGAAAAATAGTTCACGTCCTATTCTCAGGCCTACTGAATATACATATATTATACTAATACTACTATACATATATATTAGATATATTATACTAAAATCAATGTATGTTTGTTTGTTAGTATTTTATGCGCTGCCGTTGTCCGATTACCGTTAATCCGATTGCGATGAAATTTAGTATGGAGATAGCTTGAATCCTGACGAAGGACATAGGCTATTTAAAAATAAAAAACGCGGACGAAGTCGCGAGCATCGGCTAGTCATATAGACTAGCTGATGTCCGAGTCCGCGTCCGCATTTTTTAAAATAAATATCAATTGCCATGCGATAGTCACGCAAACACTCGAAAACGCCTCGACCTATTTTGATGAAATTTTGCATGTGTTTTATAGTGGGTCCCTGGATGATTTAGATTAACATTTGGACCCGGTATGTACTGCGCAATCGGGTTCTAAGATTTTTTTTTATTTCGGACAGGACAAAGTCTGTCGGGTTGAGTGGGTCCCTGGATGGTTTAGATTCACAATTGGACCCGGTAAGTGGCGCCGCAATCGGGTTTTAGGTTTTTTTTTTATTTGAAAGAAAGACAATAGAAAGATTAGATTATTTCAGACAAGACAGTGTCTGTCGGGTCTGCTAGTTAATAATAATATTTATACATGTATGAAATAGATATGTAACCATATTTTAAATTTTTTACAGGTATTCAGAGAAAGCAGTGAGGTAAAAAATTGTTGATTGATCCAAATTATACATACATACATATCTTCACGCTGTATCCCTAACGGGGTAGTCGAGAGGACAGAGCGCCAAGCGTCGCGGTTCTTACATACTTCTTTCGCTTCCTCAAATCTCATCATTCTCCTCACACATTATACATAATGTAGGTAAATATAATTATGTGTAATATACATATTGTAGCAATACATAACAGGGATAAGTTACTTATCCTCCTTGGTCTCGCTGTATTCGCATTATGACATGGTTTAAAATAGTCTTCAATCCGCTGAATTAGATAACAAGAGCTAAATATAGACTCGGGTCCATGGACTACAAATCGGCAATTTAAACCAATTGATTGTAACCGGCATATGCCGAGTAGAGGACTAGTTGTGTTGCCTAATAGAAGTACCTACGTGTGGGAGAATGGAGATAAAATGAGCGCGTTCTCGACTGCGACTTTATTTATTGTTATTATAAAACCCCCGACTCAAAAAAAAAACCTCCAAAAAGTAAAAAAATACTTTGTACCTGATAGCCCTTTAAATTTGTAATTAGTTTCAATATAAATACTAGTAGTAATATATCCAAGCGTCGTCACGTCGGGGGATGTTACTATATTATTGTGACATTATTGAAGTCATAGTATACTAAATTTAGCATCAATTAGACTAATAGAAGAAGCTCGCGTCCCTTTCAAAACTAGAAAAGAGCTGATATTCTTCAAACGGCTGAACCGATTTTGAAAAAACATGTCTAAGAACCACCACTAGAAAACCTGCTTTCAAACAAAAAAAACCGCATCATAATCGGTCCATTCGTTTAGGAGCTACGATGCCACAGACGGACACACAGACACGTCAAACTTATAACACCCCTTCTTTTGCGTCGGGGGTTAATAATTATTATTGTAACAGAACAGTCTTAGGTTAATATTTGTCATGTCTTTCCTTTTTTTTAATTTTTTCTTGTTAAATATCTTTTTAATCGTATACAGGGTCATTCTTTTAAATGGGACAGTATGGGCAAATTTTGAACTATAAGACTTAGAGCACTGCCACTTTTAAGACATTCCATAGTTTTTAATTCTAAGTGAATCTGAAAAAAAAATGTTTGCAAGCGTGAATCTGTCCCAGAAACAGCAAATGTTTAAGTTATTCTATAAATTGATCCAGTTTCATGTCTAAATCAAATGATTTTATGACACAAAATAGGCTAGATAACTGCTTCTTAACAACTTATAGTTAGGTTCGGTAATCAATAATCATTAACAAAACTGTGAAAAAATATTCCAAATACTATTAAAAAGATAAGAGTTATTTGATTTTAAAGTTTAGTAGTGGGAACAGAGCGGGGATATGTTCTGTCTCTGTCATTCCCAGCACTGTACAATGTCATTGCAAGTTTGTGACGCCACAGCTATGTAACGCTATCTCCCTCTAACTCATCCCCACTGTATTCCCAGTACTAAAGTTTAAAACCCAATAACTCAGTTTGTGTCAGTGAATGTCAATTAGTTTCATCTCAATCGTATTGAAAATGCTTCATTATATTAATATAATATAAAAATATACCACATCGGAAAGTAAATAGGGACTGCGGGTTCGATTCCCGCCCCGAGTCTGGGTGTTTATGTATAATATGTATTTATTTACAAAAGAAAAGTATATAAGTAGTATATCAGTTGTCTAGTACCCATAACACAAGCGTTGTGCTGCTTACTTTGGGACTAGATGGCGCTGTGTGAAATTTCTGAGTATATTATTATTATTATTTAAGAGTAGCATTTAGCCTATTGTATACACATAATATTTGCCAATTTTTGTTATGAAGCCAGTTACGTTTGTTATCCAACCTATCCAACGACACCCCACACAAAATAGACGAATAAAAAGATGCCCGAGTAAAAAAAATATTATTTCCAAGGTTTTTCACTTTGTCGGCGTGATTAATGTATACATAACTATGCCAAATTACAGCCTTTTAGTAACAAGAGTCAATGGACATGGCGGAACTAAGAGTTCCTTGTTGACTACGGGACCCTAAAAAATAGGCGAATATACGGAATACCAAACAATAGCCGAATGTTCGCGGCATCTTTAAAAAGGATTTCTTTACTTATATTACTACTTACTTATACAAGGTTATCGTGAAAGGGGGTATAAACCCGCCGGGGTCCCGACGTGTCACTGTTGACTCTTATATTGCAGATGTAATAATTACGGGATAAAAAACATTCATTTAATGGAAAAAAATGTACAACCCTATTATTATGCCCTATATTCCAAATGTTTGCTAGCGACGGGAAAACGCTGATATTAGGGTTGCCTCACCTTTATTTTTGTTTAAACTAGGTTTTGCACTAGAACTATTAACTTTTGGATAAGTTGTAGAACGCAAGTTTTCCGTTGTCATGGGTACTTTTATACCCTTCCATATTTACCCGTCATTACGAATTATAGAGAACTTGTGAAGTCACGTAGACTGTCTTCATTGCGAACGTATGCATGTACGTGGAACGAAAATGCAAGTAATGGATATTAGGACATTAACGTGTTAAAATTAGAATTTATGCGGTACTTGCAATTCACTGTTGGCCGACTTCCAGCTGAAGCGACATTTCACGATTAAATATGGATTTGAAGTCATCGATCGCTGTAAATGTTGTCGAAATATCAGCATATTTATAATCCCCAAGTGAAAAGGGGCGATATGTTTGACGGCGTTTTCTGTCTGTTTGTCTGTGACCGTAGCTTTCGAAAGATATAACGGATTGCATGTGGTTTTAATTTTATAATTTCGTTCTGCTCGTTTAGTAGTATACAGGATGTTCTTTTTAACAAGGACAGTATGCGGAAATCAGAGTACATATTAACATAGGACATACAGGAAAACTGCCTTAGGAATTATTTGGTCCTTTTTTATTAACAGAATCTTGGTATAGAAATATTTTCCCAAGCACGAGTTGTCCATATAAATTAGTAAAATTGGCAATTTTTTTTAATACGGATTGACTGTCTCATGCATCATTTTATCGTATCGGAAGAAAAAAATATGGGCAGCAGAAGTCGGTCAAAATCAAATATTTAAAAAATATAATTTTGAAATATACATACACATTCGTAAGTTTAATTTTGAAAATATAATTTAAAAGCCGAAAAAAGTTACGTATCGAAATTCTTGTTTATTTGACCGATTACATTTACTATTAAGTTCATCATTTTCTACAGGGCGAAAGTGAGTTGTAGCAGAAGCCAAGGTGACTTACGAAGATCAAATAGCCAGAGTGGTTGACGGAAATGTTAAAAGCACTCGCATACCTAGGCGAAAATGTGTGAGGATAATGATGAGATTTGAGGAAGCGAAAGAAGTATGTAAGCGATGCTTGGCGCTCCATATGATCTGTCTACCCCGTTGGGGATAAAGCGTGGGTATTTATTTTCTTTAAATTAACAAAAACCTTTTTGAAACACTATTCGTCAGCCAAATGTTAAGGTTAACATTTTGCTTAACTAATCTCAAATTTCTTTACCTATGCCTCATCTTCTGAACCCTGGTATTACCTGGTAATACCTGGTCTTAACTAGAGCAAAATAAGTAATCTCAAAGCACAGTTTTTGATAAAATGTCATGTGACAAAATGTGAACAGCCTGTGATGGAGACGAGTCAACGACCGAAGTGTTCAGTTTTTCGATTTGAGATACAGAACCCTAATAATACAATAAAAATACTTAGAACGCACGCAGACGTTTAGCAGCAGAAATCAGCACTCCAGTTGCAAAATACGTGGAACTATCAATACTTAAGGCGACGCATTGATAAACAATAATTTAATCTGAAATAAACCTTCTATTCTATGCAAACGTGCGCGCGCTAGCTTACGAAAAATACGAAAAAACAGTTAATTTCGTTTATTTTAAAAACTATAATTAATTTTAAAAAATCCAACTGTCATTTTGAGGAATACATTTAAAGTAAACTATAGATTCTGCTTTCACGGTTGTTGCCTAATACACGTGCTTGTGGGGTTATTATTGTTTGTTAACTTTATTTAATCTTATTCTGGTTTATTTTTCCATTTTTCTGTTTTCTAGATAAGTACTATTATATGTTTGTGTTGTTGGTTTATTCCGGGTAAGTGTAGTAGGTATATATTTTATTATATCATTGCATGCATATATTTATATCATTAAAATAGAGTTTATTTAGTTTTTTGTCGGTATAACAATGAATGATCCTCCGGATCCAGAACCTCCCGATGGGATTAACATGGATACTTCCCCTCCATTGTTCTCACAATCTTTGAACAATAGGAAACGCGTATTATCAACTAGCTCTGTTGATGACTCTTCAAAGAAGGTCATCACTGATTTATCACTCGCCTCTGCTTCCGTACAATCATTGTATACGCATCCTAGTCTCTTACAAGAAACGAACGCCTACACTATTTCTGATCCGGGTCCATTCATCATACATGTGTCCAGAATTGAGCCAGATCTTGCAGCTGGCCTAACCATTAGGCCTATAAAGTTTGGTCAATTTTTGTTTAAGAACAATATCAAAAACATAGTCACAGATGGTATCAAACATGTAGGTAGGAATAGAATATCTGTCGAATTTAGCTGTGCTACAGAAGCTAACAATTTCTTAAAAAATAATCTTTTGACAACATGTAAATACAGAGCCTCCATTCCTACATATGGTATTACACGCATGGGGTGTGTTAGGGGCATCCCGGTCGATTGGTCAATGGAAGAATTAGCTGATTCTCTAATTATTCCTAATGGATGTGGCATTGTATTAAAAGCCAGGAGGCTTAATCGCAAGAAGATAATTGAAGGGAAAACCTCTTGGGTCCCTACCCAGACTGTAGTCTTGACGTTTCGTGGACAAGTCCTACCTAAACATGTTTACTCTTTTTACACTTCGCTGCCTGTAGAACCCTACCAATTCCCTACTATTCAATGTCTCAATTGTTGTAGATTTGGACATATTAGCGCTCAATGTCGTTCTCAACCACGCTGTTATAAGTGTGCTCAGTCGCACACAGGTAACTCCTGTGAAGTGACTGAGAATAGGGCCACTTGCCTTTATTGTTCCGGTAGACACTTTGCTTCAGACAAAGTCTGCCCGGAGCAGTCTAGGCAAAAATCAATAAAGATAGTGATGTCTCAAGAGAGTGTCTCGTATGCCGAAGCTTCAACCAGATTCCCAAATGTGCGTAGATCCTATGCAGAAACAACTAATCTTCCCTCCTCTTCTTCTCACCAAAATCTCAATTCCCAACCTTCATTATCCCCACAAACTATTTCATATAGAAAGTCGGTATTACGTAAACCGCAATCAAGAATCTCTGTAGCCAAAGGCTATGATAAACAGGCTCACCAATCTATTATTAGTAATGTCCCATCCTCTCTTTCCAATGGTTGTGCTCTCTCAAACAAAGACTTGGATATTACTCCTAATGAGAACTTCCTGGAACTCCTTACTTCTTTATTCTTCAATGTCATTTCTAAATATAGTGATTGTATACCGCCCAACGTTGCCCAAACTATCAATGAAATATCCTTATTAACTAATAATGGATCAGTCCCTAAATCTCTCCCCGATTTACCTGTTACAATGGAACAGTAAAAGTATCCGCAGGAAAAAACACGAACTTACTATTTTAATCAATAAATTTTCTCCTGCCGTCATTGCCGTTTCGGAGACGTGGTTGACCCGTAATTCCCATTTTCGGGTTGCGGGTTTTTCGTGTCTTCGAGACGATAGAGATGACGGTTATGCAGGTTGTGCTATACTTATTAAACACTCCCTCCCATACCACCATATACCTCTTTCTTCTCATCATAATTATAATGCAGTGGCTGTCAGAGTTCTTAATACTTCTATCCTCTCAATTTATATTCCACATCCTAACAATTCTATTATTGCTAGTATAAAATCCATTATTTCTTCTCTTCCTCCTCCAGTCATCATCATGGGGGATTTCAATGCCCACCATCAATTGTGGGGAAGCCACTACAATGATTCTTTCGCTTGCAACCTCATAGAGATATTCGACGATGTAAATTTATGTGTACTAAATGACGGTTCCCCAACGCGGCGTGTCCTTCCTCATCAAAATCCAAAATCAGCAGTTGATTTGAGTTTATGTTCTCCATCCTTGGCATGTCTTCTCTCTTGGAAAACCCTGCCTCACTCTTATAGCAGCGATCACTTTCCTATCATCCTTTCTTTTCCTTACAACTCCCCAACTCCTAATAATCTCACCCCTCTCTTAAAATACAAATTAAATAAGGTAAACTGGTTTGATTTTTCATCCACCCTTGATCTGAAAATTGGTTCCATCCCACAGACAACTCCTGGCAACTTTCTCAATAATTACTCTTCATTTGTTGAAGCTCTAACCTCTTCTGCAGATTGTCATTTGCCAAAAAAACAACCCTTTATTCGCAAAGAGTCCCCCCCTTGGTGGGACTCTGAGTGCACTACTCTTATCAAGCAGAGGAAAAAAGCAGAAGATACCTACAATACTTCCATGACATTGGACAATTATTTGGCTTACCAACAAATTGCAGCTCGTACTAGAAGGACCTTGTCCAAAAAGAAAAAACAAGGTTGGATTGGGTTTTGTGAAGCACTCTCCCCCAGAACCCCTCCTTCTGAAATGTGGAAAAATATTAAAAGATATCGCTGTGCTCTGAATTATGAAAATCTTTATTCTAACGACCCTTCCACATGGATAGAATCATTTGCTAATATAATAGCACCCAGTTCCGCCCCTAATTGTGACTCATTCTCTGCGCCATCCGCCTTTCTTCCCTCTTTAAATGATCTCGATTCTGCTTTCTCTTTGTCAGAATTGAATTGTGTTTTATCAGACTTAAGGGACTCTTCTCCAGGAATCGATGGGATCCCTTATTCTTTTCTATTACACGCAAATAATAAATCTAAAATATTTTTTTTGAATCTATTAAATTTTTTCTTTGATTATGGTGTTACACCTAAGTCTTGGCACTCACAAATTATTATTCCTCTTTTAAAACCTGGTAAAGACCCCTCTGATCCCAAATCACGTAGACCTATCGCACTCTCTTCCACTCTTTCTAAGACTATGGAACATCTTGTAAAAAATCGATTAGAATGGTATTTGGAAAAAAAAAATTTACTAGCCAAAACTCAATTCGGTTTTAGGAAAGGCATGAGCACTATCGACAGCTTGTCCATTTTAACTACGGACATCCATATAGCTTTCCAAAATAAAGAGTTCCTTGCCGGTGTCTTCTTAGACATCGCCTCTGCTTATGATAGCGTTCTTCTTCCTTTACTCAGGCAGAAGATGCTTTATCTGAGTATTCCTGACAAGATGACTCGCTTCATATGCAATCTCTTTATGGGAAGAACTGTTATAATTCGCTGCCCTAATTCACAAACTTCTCCAAGATCTATCTGGCGTGGACTACCTCAAGGATCAGTGCTCAGTCCCTTATTATACAGTATTTACACTCACGACCTGGAAGGATCTGTGAGTTGTTTTTGCAATATATTACAATATGCTGATGATATTGCTCTGTATGTTTCATCTAAGTCTATAGCAGAAATTAACAGCCGACTTAATTCAGCTCTTTATTACTTGGGAGATTGGCTTACAGACCATGGCTTAACTCTCTCAATTTCTAAAAGTAAATCTGTAATTTTTACCAGAAAACGTAACATTCCAAACCTAAATTTAATCTTTGATGATAAATTAATATCTGTTGTTAGTAATGTTAAGTTTTTGGGTATTTATCTAGACTCTAGACTGTCCGGTATCACTCATTACAATTATATACATCAAAAATGTGAGAAAGGTGTTAACATTCTTAGGTCTTTGTCAGGAGTTTGGTGGGGATCTCACCCCTACACACAAAAACTAGTCTACAATGCAATCGTTCGAAGCCATTTCGATTATGGATGTTTCATTTTAGATCCTTGCAATAAAAATGTCTTCGATAAATTGAAGAGAATCCAGTCAAGATGCTTACGAGTAATCACTGGTGCAATGAAATCTTCCCCCATTAACGCCCTTCAAGTAGAGTGTGCCGATCCTCCTCTTCGTTTGCGCAGCCAGTTTCTTTGTGATAAATTCCTATATAAACTATTACAAAATTCTTCCCACTCCCTCTTAGATAAGCTTCACCAACTTCATGATATAGTTAACTCTTCTGGATATGATTCTGTTTTTGAACTACCCTGCCTTTTAAGAAGTTATATACAATTCTGCCAACTCCCTCATCCTTTTTTTCAGTTACCTTCTCATCCTCTTTTCACTATCAATTACAATGCTCTAATTTTCGAGCCCCCAATACTTTTGAATTTCGGCATTAAAAAGAACTGTATATTGTCCAATGCATTATTTCGTAGTATTCTTAATAAAGATTGGAATAACTGGGTCACCGTTTTTACTGACGCATCCAAATTTTCATATTCTGAAGATGTAGGTGCTGCAATTTGGCTTCCTAAATTTAAAATTGTCCTTAGTTTCAAATGTCCATCTTATTCTTCCGTATTCACAGGCGAAGCTATAGCATTGTTAGAAGCCATTCGTTATGTTAAATCTCACAATTTGAATGGCACTATAATCTTTACTGATGCTCTTAGTTGCTTACACGCCATTAAAGAAAACCCTTTCAAATCTAAAAACAAATTTCCTGTTATCTTTTCCATTAGAGAGGAGTTATATCAGTGTCATCAATTAAATTTCAATATTGTATTAGCTTGGATTCCTGGACATAGTGGGATTTTAGATAATGAAATTGTTGACTGTTGGGCTAAAAAAGCTGTAAGTTCAGGAATTCCTTCACATTATGTCATTCATTCCCACGATTTATGTTCTATGGCTAAACATAAGCTTCATGAGTCTTGGAGTGACGCCTGGCAGATATCTAGATCGATTAAGGGTAAACACTATGCCTCCATCCAACCAGAAGTCCCTCGTAGGCCTTGGTTTTTCGTCCACCGTAGTCTCAGTAAACGAAATACCTCTATACTCTGTCGTTTGAGACTGGGTCATGCGTGTACACCTGTACATTTGGCTAAAATACACGTTAGAGATAACTCTTTATGTGAGTGTGGTATCGATGAAGGTACCCTGGATCATTTATTTTTTTGCTGCCCGAAACTAAAATATTCTCTGTATGATATTCTTCCCCCTCTATTCCTCGTCCTGTAAATTGTAAATTTGTTTTGTCTTTGGTAAATACTCCTTTTGTTAAGGTGTTGGATAAATTTTTATGTGATAATGACATCAAGTTATAATGTGAAGTTTGTTTGTGTTATAATTTATATACCACTATATTATTACTAGCTGTACATTATATATAACTAATATTATTATATTATAACCAGTTGTGTTTGTGTGTCATCTGTCCTTACATAATCTTATTTGTTTTAGGTACCTACATTTGTCTGAAAAACAGCAAATCAAAAATTTTTTTTTTTTTTTTTACATAGTATCCCAACCCCTGTATAGTGTCTTTTGCAATACGTGACATTGGCAGAATTAATGTGCTCGTCACATTAGAAGCCATCACTGAAAAGATTGATTGATTGATTGATTAAAGTAAACTATACAGAAAATTTAGAAATATAAATCGGTCCCGTTGCTTCGAAAAATGTAAATCTCTGTTTTAAAAAAGTTTTCTTTGATATTTTTTTTGTGTTACAAAAGTTAACCAACCGTGTATGGCAACTATGAAAATGAAGTTAATGAAATGATGAATCAGGATACCAAATTTCGCTATCATACGTTTTGTAGTTACTTAGAAAAATTGAGATCCTTGGCGTCAAAATTTCCAATGTGTCGCCTTAAATGCAAATTCGGTCCATTATAGCAAAAAAGGTGTATAGCGCACATGACCAATTCTTGACATAAAAACT
The DNA here is from genome assembly GCA_907165235.1 of Zeuzera pyrina. Classification (NCBI taxonomy): domain Eukaryota; kingdom Metazoa; phylum Arthropoda; class Insecta; order Lepidoptera; family Cossidae; genus Zeuzera; species Zeuzera pyrina. The sequence goes on from OU015647.1 coordinate 4,838,050, forward strand.
AAATGGCATTTAGCTCCATAGTCTATTTTAGAACTGCTTAAGACTAACTCAAGGTTATCCAGTCTATTAGACATTCTACATCTTTTATTACCTGATACTTCTATGACCGACTTTAAAAAAAGGAGGAGCCAAATCCATGTGGAACATCAGAAAGTTTTCTTCAGACTTCAGTAACTGGTAAATTTAATGTTGATTAGGAAAGGATAGTTATTTTGTATTTTTCAGTGCTTTCTTTTGTAGACGGCTTAATTTTTCTTAAAATTTTTTTTACTATCTACTGTCCAAAAACAAAACCGCTTATCGACACGTGTTTCGCCTCTAACGAAGCATCCTCAGGATATTCTACAGATTAGACTGTCAGCAAACTAGTGCCAAATCTCAATTTCATGTTATTAATTTCTAATCATTTTTAGGGTTCCGCAGTAAAACAGGAACCCTTATAGTTTCACCAAGTCTGTCAATCTGTCTGTCCGCGGTTGAACTCAAGACTCTTGGTACAAAAAATTTGTAATTTGGCAGGGTTATATAATTAATTAGGCCTACCAAAGTTATGAAATAAAATTTTGAAAAAAAAAAAATTTTCCTTGGATCTCCCTTTCACGTAAATCGTGGATGATTTCTTTTTACTCGTCTCTTCCATTGTGTCGGATGTCGTTGGATAGATCTTTCAAAAATATTGCAGGTATGTGTTGAACATTTTTTTGATTCAGAGATCCGTTTGCGACATATTAAGATGTGGTAATTTTTTTAGAAATGTTTAGCGACGCTTGGCGCTCCGTCTCTTCTGACTACCCCGTTAGGGATACAGCGTGAAGATATGCATGTACGCATGTGTATTTTTGTTAGAATCACATGTCCCCCCTTCCAGCTAAACCGATGTTTTTGGATATTTGAAAAGTATTCAAGATAACAGTATATATAACGAAGTTAAAATAAAGTAGGCTTTACAAGTTATCGAGTAAATAGTCGACCGATGTTTAAAAGCTTGGATAAGTCAAAATTTCGCAAATTTTCATACAAAAAGACTTAGATGACGTTTAGTCAATAAGTTAAAACTAGGTGTATTGTATCTTTGTAGTTATTATAAAATGTAAAAAATAAGCATTTTCACTTCTAAGTACGCATATTGTGACGTGCAACTACGGAACCGTACATTGCGCGTGGCCCACACGCACTTGAGCGGTTACTTACACATATCTTCACGCTGTATCCCTAACATGGTAGACAGAGGCGACGGAGCACCAAGCATCGCTTACATACTTCTTTCGCTTCCTCAAATCTCATCATTCTCCTCGCACATTTTCGCCTAGGTATATGATTGTGCCTTTAACATTTCCGTCCGCTAACACTGGGTAATTTGATCATCATAAATCGCCATTGGTAAAGTCTTGGCTTCTTTTACCACTCATTTTCGCTTTGTCAATCTTTGCTCACCTATTCTTTCTATGTGCGCGAACCATCTAAGCATTCCTTTCTTCATTTTTACAATAACACTGTCGTGCAACCCTGTCTGTCATACTGCGTATCCCTTCATTGTCTTGTCCTGTCCGCAAAGGTGGCACCGCATATATTTCTAAGAGATCGCATTTCTACTGCATTAACCTTTCACTCGAATTTCATATCCAGGCCTCGCCAGCATGCAATAAAGTTGAGCGGTAGTTATTAAAATAATAGGGAAGCATGAATTGTTAGAATATGTAGGAACAGTAAATAGTACAATATTGATTTTATCTCAACGTCCTTGTAATTAGCAGATAACTTATGGATTACCACCTGTTCCTTAAAGATAAATAACGGAGCAATAAGCATATTATTATTAAAACTAGTTTTAGCCTATAAATCTGAATGAATTACAGCAAATCGATCAATCGATCGATAGCGATCCGTCCCGACTTCACTCGGTTGAATTCATAATATGCAACCTATATCCATATGGAATAATGTACCTTTCAAACGTTGAAAGAATTATTCGAAAAGTTGCGGTGGATTTGGAGATTTCTAAATCCGTTCTCTGTTTTTATAATATTAGTATAGATTTTCTTCCCGAGTAGGTAGATGACGACGGCCAAGCATCGCGGTCCCACGAACGCAGTCCTTACATACTTCTCTCGCCTCCTCAAATCTCATCATCTCCTCACAGACTGTCGCCGAGGTATGCGAGTGCGTTTTAGACAGACAGACATCTCCGTCAGCTCGACACTGGCTATTTGATTCTTCATAAGTCTGCCTTGGTCTTCCTTGGCGTCTGTTATCGCTCACTTTCGCTCTGTAGATTTTTTCGTCAGTCTTTCATCACTCATTTTATGTGCCCGAATAATTTGAACATTCTTTACTTCCTTTTCACAATAACACTGTCGTGCAACCCTGTCATACTCCATGTCTCTTTATTGTATATTTTGTCCGTAAGGGTGACACCGCATATATTTCTAAGAGATCGCATTTTTACTGCATTCATCTTACTTTCATTTGATTTCGGGCACATTTATTTTCTCATTTTTACTAACATTGTGATAATTTTTTTTAAAAACTTGTATATTGGCTACAGAACTCGTCAATTCGTGTCCGACGCTCTTGACAAGTTCTTGTAAGGTAATTTTAGGAATTACTGTGGAACCAATTTTAATTGATTTTTTAACCAAAATCGAAGTTCCTACTCTTCAGTCCTGCCACAAGCAAATTCCTACAATAACTGGGTTTTGAGGATCTGTTAATTTTCGAGATCCGGTTATTATCCATCCGTGCGACTGAGGACGTCAGCGCGTGTGGTTTGCGCTGTGGTAGCATTGAGCGTGCAGGAGGATGTGTAACTGCCCTCGTGAGTAGTATTCGGCGAAGCGCGAGAGGGCTTCCGGTGCGTATAAGATCCTGAAGACATTTCGACGCCGTACCAACAAACACAGAAGTCCCACATAAGACTAACACAATCTCCAGAAGTTGCAGATTTTACAAGTATTTTTGTCGGTTTAAGAATTACCTTCATTACATCTGGTGTGTAGCCTCCGACTGCATGTTAAAATTTTATAGCATGAAGCATGCATTTTTGAAAGCTTATTTATTATACATTTTTCTACTAATACTCCTATAAAGTAAAAATAATGAATTTTAAAAATACCATTGTTTTTGAGTATAAAGTTCATAATAAAAAAAAAACATCTTTTTCTACATTTTCAGTTTCTTTTACATACAGTCGGTTTTTTTTTATATAAATCGGCATTTTTTTCTGTTTATTTTATAGCACTAAGGGTTGAAGATATTATTATTGAGAATACATGTTTTTTATTTCCATTTTATTGCGTATTTCTTTTTATATAAATTATGTGAGATTAAATCAATGCTTTGTTTATAAAAAACGAGCAAAATTTTAACTTTGTTTACAAACAAAACAAAATGTCGGCCAATCAATATGTAAAAGTACCAGGCGTTCATGATTTGTACGGAGGTTCTGTTTTTAGTGGTGAATGCGACCAAATAAGGAAGCTCGATCAATGAGTATGTCCCTACCCGAAATAGTGATGATTCAAATTTGGTTGGATTATCTCTTAATACTTATATTGGTAAGATGACGCATTACATATCTACATTTATTAATTTTTAAACAAATTCAAAGGCGTAATAACAAAAACACGCGTTGCAAAACGTAATCACTTCAATAATATTATTATTTCTTATCTGATTGAAGACGGCATAAACAAACATTTGCAGTAAAAGTAATAAATACATTTTAGAAAGTCGAAATTATAACTTATTCTATGGTATAATAATTTTTTAAATTCGCACTTAAAACGATATCCTTGACTAGGAGAGAACGTGTGAGGAGAGGAACCAGTGAGAGGAACCAGTTCCGTCATGCATCTTTGTTTGCATGCAATATTTATAAAATGCTTACCGCTTAAATCTTCGATGGTATTTAGTTTTCGGGCCATTTCTCGTCACAACACAAAAAAGAGTATTTTTTCAACTTATTTCACAACTTTTCGAATGTAATTTCGCGAAATTCTAAGCAGTAAAACCTTAAGACGACAATATGTAACAGCCGCCTTTGTTTTCTGCAATTTTTTTTTTTATTTTCATTACACAGCGGCAACGGCACGTACGCTGTATGACGTCAAAACATGGTTTTATAAATCTCAACCAATAAGAATCTATTACGTTCCAGTAACTTAATATGATTGGTTACATTTTTGTAAACAATGTGAATGTTGCCATAATAAATATATCACTAAATATATATAATGCGATACAATGTATGATAATATAATATGTCGTTGACGCTGAGGTTCTAATGATTATTTAAAGTTTTGATAACGAATATTAAATATTCGTAATGCTTTTTTAAATATCAGTAAACTTTAAAAAAATCGTTATAGGCAAATTCAAACTTTTATTTAAGTATGAATAAAACGTAGTGATATATTCTCTTTGGTATGAATCATGGAGCAGTATTTAAACTGGAGGCCACACCATACTATAAGTGAGGTACTTGAAGTCGAGAAATTTGTCCTTGAAACATCTCTGTACCCCTCCATATCTTTTCATATAACGCTGGTGGAATATAGCAATCTTATATACATATTAAGAAGTGTGTTTCCAGGAGTTATAGAGACAGAAAAGTTACGTTAGTGATGAAAATTCAAGTTACTTAGGGACCAAGGTATAATTATTTTGTTTTCAACTACCTCTTCAGAGTACGATATCCAGCTAAATTCGAAGATTCTTTGTATGAATATATATAAACGAAAGTGAGACATGTCTATGGGTCCGAGGTCCAAAATATATATTAGGGGTTAGAGTATGAAACTGTCGTTTCGTATGAAAAGAAAACTATTTTTTTGTAACATGAAATATATTTATTTATTCAAAGTATCTACCTTCGTTGTCTAGACATTTTTGCCATCTAATAGGAAGATTATTTATACCTTTGCGATAAAACTATGGACCTATTCCGCAAAGTACGTGAAGCCATTTTGTACTGCTTGGGAAGAATTTTCGTGCAAAAAATTGTCCAAATCGCGGAAAAAATGGCAGTCGGTTGGGTCGAGGTCCGGCGAATACGGAGGATGAGGGATGGTTTCTAACTGCCGGTCTTGTAGCGCTAAAACAGTTTCTCGAACAATGTGAGGTTTTGTGTTGTCATGGAGAAATAATAGCGAACATCGACTGCCAAGTTGGGGCTGTTTTGCTGCGAGTTTTGCCATCACCGTTCTGTACATTAGACGTCTGCTGTTATTGCTTGACGGGATCTGAGGAAGCTGTAATGAATTCCACCATGAAATGACTACCAAACTGTAACCATCACCTTTCTATGGGTAAGATCGCTTTAGGGCATTGGATTATCGTAAAGAATCCACTTTTAGTCACATGTTACAAATCAGTCCAAAATCAAATTTCTGTACCGGCACGCTTATTACGTAACTTACAGACAGCATGCGACAGCCAATATCGCGCGATATTTGCAATAAATCTACAGCGAAAAGTGCATTTTACGGTCATATAATAATAGATATGCCATCGTCATACATGATACTAATTTTTATTACAATTAGTCACCGGTCACGCAGTGATCGCATGGCTGTCGCTGTCTGCAAATTTTTAGGTAATAACCCGCAGCTTAACAATGTCAGGCAAGCTGTAATGCGCGCTGCTCTCTACGGATCAGTCAAATCATGAGGCACCCATTTTTCAATTTTTTCATAATAATTTTGCCTATTTGCTGCAAATAGGTCAATGTTGTGGGTATGTTAACGTCAAAACATGCCGCTAATTCCTTGGTAGTTTGATGCGGATCGGCTTCCACCATACCCTTCAATTCATCGTTATTTACTTTATTAGAGTGCCTGATCTTCCTCGTGGTTCATTCTTCAAGTCGTAGTTTCCACTACTAAAGTGGTTATACCAAAATCGCACGGTGCGTTTGTTAGCTATATCCTCTCCCAAACACGGCATCAACATCACAAGCAGTTTCTGCTGCGTTAGTCCCACATCGGAACTCGTTTTTGAAAATTGCGAAAAATTATTCTGATTTTCGCTGTATCTATAAAGATAGATACTTTTATACTTTTAAGATAAAGTATCATAAAAGCTAAATGTTAAAACGATTGAAAGTCAAACAATCAAATGCCATGATTTCTTTAAAAAAATATTATCGTCGTTCTGTGAAAAATGTTTCACTAAAATTTTACAGCATGCAGGTTTAATTTTAATTCAAAGTTGCCAGTGCATTAAAATAGCAATTTCATTTCTTTGACCCCCATTATTCAAATATAGGTAAAGCATGATATTCGGACCGCGAAGCGTGGCGCTCCGTGTTCTCTAACTAACCAGTTAGGGATACAGCGAGATGCAGCGTGAAGAAAGTGAAGATATGTATGTATATATATATATATATGTATGTATGTATGTGGTAGAGCCAAGCTGTACTGCAGCAAGCACGCATTGGGCCGGCTCGCCCGGTGAAATGCCGCTCTCTGTCAGAATATCGGCATGAAATAACAGCATTTATTGCTGTGGTGTTTCGTTCGGTAATCGAGAGTGCTGATGGTTATCTCTCCCTTCCCCTTCCTTTCCCTCTTTCCTCAAAGGCCGGCAATGCACCCGTGATTCCCCGGGTGTTGGAAATGTCCAAGGGTGGCGGTGATCACTTTCCACCAGGTGACTCACTTGCTCATTTTCCCCATCTTTTATAAAAAAGATAATAATAAAATAAATATTCGACGCACTCCTTGATTTGATGATATTACTGACAATATTATGATAATTATTTTTATTTAATTTAAAAATGTGTGCATAGTTTTATTGTGATTTTATTGTCTCTACATAAATGTATATGACAAAAACTTTTGGCGGGAGAAGTAAAGTTTACATTTTATTTAATGTCGATTTTCTATTTTTTGATATATTGGAGCACAACAGTGATAGTGAATTGTATGTTTAGTTCTGTACAAGATAAAACTAAAAGGAGGTATTTAAATAAACATGTACAACTGAAGTTTTGCTTTCTTCCAGGAAGTCCTATTTAACTCCCGTTTACGGAATATTGTCACTTACTGGAAAAGTGTTACGTGTTAGGGACTTAGTGATAAGAGAAAGGAACAAATACGTATCAGATATCAACCAATTTTAATTCATAAATTGCTCACTAAGACACTGGCTGTCTGGGCATAGATTTTTTTGTTATCTTTCTTAAGGGAGAATTCTTTGTGTGAAAAATCTATGCAAAATTGAAAACTGTAAAAGTCGAAAAATTCTCGTAAAACTTTAGAGCTTTGTTAATTTTTCATTAAAAATCAATATCATTTGTATTTTACCTAAAGCGTTATTTAACATTTTGTTATTTTTTTTTGAAATCTATACAATACTTTAATCTATGTACATCACTTTCTTCTACAATGTCTATGTTTATACTTCATTTCATTTTGGTTTTTTCATGACGTTATTATACATTATCAAAAATTATTTGTACTTCAAATATTGTAATTTATCAGTTCGTGATGAGCTTAAATAAATCTGACGATGAAGGTCCGTCTTCAAGAAATCTAAGCGAGTCGGAAAGTCCGAGGTATCTGTAATATTTATCTCTGAAAACTAAAAAGCATTGTTGTTTTGTATGACAGCTGATTTTTAGCGGTAATGGTTTGAATGGCGCGAATTGTTCCCATATAGGTATTCCAAGACTTGTTTTTTATTATAGTTAAATTATTGTTTTTTACCATGTATTAATTGTTTATTTTAGAAAACGTGCCCGTTTAGACTTTTCTATCCGCAAAAGTTGGAGTTTAACAGATAGAAGAACTGATCATCAGGTAAGTTTTACTAATCCATTCCCGCTCTTTTTCCACTTGTTACTTTTCTGCTTACAGAAACTTCTCTGTTAAAATCTTTCTAAAATATACATTAATCTACCGCTAGGTGCCAAATAATGGCAATCTAGTGCATTACTGAAAGTAATGAAACAAAGAAATGGTTAAAATCCAAACTATAGTAATCAGATGAAACATTACAATTGTAACCTGTGCTTGCGCCTTACTGTTTATTGAAATTGACAATTATAGACGGCTTGCTTAACGTTTTACAAGTATTTTAATGTTTTCCAATAAGTTAAGTTTCTAACAATAAAGTGAGGTTGTAATAAATAGAAAAAGGATAGAAGTTGTTCTACTCAATAACTTTTTGTTCTTTTCTCCGTTATTTATAAGATCACTTTAAAAACTGACATATCTTGCTCACAAGAACTATAATATAGCATAAACATAATGTGCTGCTCATGTACAATACACATATAGCAAAGCAGCAGGTAGCTAAAGTTAACTTTAGTGAGCTAGTAAATCTGTTATGCCTGTTTGATTTGGTTATTAAATTACTAATTACAATCACTTGACAGTATTGTTGATTGCATTCATAATTCTACAATTTTGTTAATTGATTCTATCATTTCACAAGCTGGATTTTGGAAAAACAATATTCAATATATGTATGTAATGAAAATGATTTTTTCTTTGTCCTTCAATTATGTGAAGACTACTGCACGCATGGTATAGGACTATGACCATTCGACATGGACTCATTTGTAGATGATTTTAGGCTATTTATTTTTAAAATTTTATAGACCACTATTTTTCAAACAAAAATCTACTATTAGGTACAAAATTTTCATTAATGCTTAGGACGACGGTGGGTAATGGCTATTGTATTGTATGTACATGCTGTGTAACACAAACACACCAAAGTCTGTATAGGCGAATTCGTAATGTACAAAGTTACAGGTGTTAGCTTCATGGTAAATACAATTTTTATGTAGAAAATGAATACATAAATATATTTATTTTCCAAGTAATGTAAGGAATTCATGGACAACAGTGATCAGTGAGACTGTGAGCTAGAAACTAGTTGATCGACGACCAGTTAAAAATATGTCTCCATTCAATGTATGTCTTGACAAATGCAATTGTTTTGAGGAATTGTTCAGAGTACTGCCCGCTGCTGAGTTCCATTACCATACTTCACGCAATTGAGTATCCTCCCATCTCTACCACCTTGATGAATGGCGGTCTACAACTATCCTTTTTTTCGACATTTCTTACCACGTACGACAATTTTGTGGAACCAACACAGCGGCGGTATTCCTAGCTCATTATGACTTAGGGACCTTCAAGAAACGAGCCTACTCTTTCCTTAAAGGCAGGCTATGCACCTGTGATGGCCCAGACGTTGCGGGTGTCCATGGGCGAGGGTGATCACTTTCTATCAGGTGACTCGCATGCTCGTTCCCTCCGCCATAAAAATTAGCCTTCTCTATCATTTCCTCTCTTTTATCTTATCTACATTGTTTTGTCTAAAGACTTAAAAATATTGTTTATCCTTTTATCAAACTGGCTCGAAATAAACCAAAGGATGTGCATTATTGGGTACACCTCTAGATTTCTGTACCACCCATAAAACAAGTTTAATGTAGAGCAATATGACTTTGATTGGATGAGATTTTGTCTTACAGGTCTTGCAGGAAATGGGTGTAAGTTTGCTTGAACAGGACGATATGGAACCCATCTGTGATACTCCCAGCAATTTGGTAAGTTAGGCCTTCCCTGTACACGGACGCTGACTTTTAAGAAGTTTCATGGATGCTCATTAAATTCAATCTATGGTATAGACTAAGGTGTTACTTTGCGGAAATCCATTTCATGTGATGAATTACTAAAATATTTAGTTATTTTCTGCTCAAACCCAAAAAACCACCAATTGACATGTGTTTCGCCTCTCAGCGAAGCATCCTCAGGATATACCAGAGATTGGACTTGGTTAGTTAACCAGCACCGATTCGGTGCGGAAGCGGAAAATAGCTATATATATAGCTATCAATCGATTTCAGAAATTATTTCACCTATATGTAGAAATCTACATTATCAGCGAGTAACATAGGCTATATTTTATTTTCAAAAAAATTTGTACCAGTGCGAAGCCGGGGCTAGCTAGTAATAAGTAAACCAACATTTTGAAGTAGCTTACTAAGTTAAATGGGGTTAAAAAAAGGGCCTCATTTGCACATTATTAAATATGTTTTTATTTCTTTTTGTACTGCATAGTTTTCAATTTATGAAGGAAAGTTTGTAAGATATAGAATTTTTTATAATTCCTTTTGTTAAAGGCCAGACCAAGCTTGAAACGTAAATATGATATCGAAAATGTCAATCCAAACATCAACTCTGCATCTCCACCAAGATCAAAATTGAGTCCAAAGAGTCCTAGAACGAAATTCAGTCCAAGTCCTGGCCCATCAAAACCCAGAAGTCCAGAAAGCTCGGAAAAATGTGAGTATGATATTAATTATTATGTCACTGGTAGAAAATGGCAGTTATTTCAGTGTTTTTTACTTTTTTTAAGTTAATTTAAGTTTAATTTAAGTTAATTTTAATTTAAGTTTAATTTATTCACAGTTGTGTTCATAACTAAGTTGTAAGAAATTGGTCGAGACTTCGGGAGACCGCCGGCCTGGCAGCTTCTTTCGCCAATGAATAAGTTTGGCTATTCAAAGAACTAATGCTGCCAGTCTGCTGGGCACCCTAAGCAATGCCAGCTTTCTAAGCGGCAACTTTGAGGAAGTCTATTATTTAAGATAATGTTTAGTTAATTAACTTACTTTTCTTACAGTTTAAGAATATACAAATGCTGTATTTTCACGCTGTATTCCTAAAGAGATAGAGAGGACGGAGCGCCGAGGGTCGCTCAAGAATATAGTTTAAGAAATAACATATTATGAGGCGTGAATGCACATCATTACATTCATTTCAGGTAAACCTCTCCAGCCAACTGAACAGAATTTATTGGAAACGACGTTCCTAGACGAATATCTGGTAGACGAAGAAACCCCATCGACTCAGTCGATTAGCGGTCAGTACCGTCAGGACACGGGGATCAAACCCGCGGCAAACAGCTGTACTGGTGGGAAACGGAGGAGTGGGAATAGTTTTTCGTGTAAGTTTTTTTAATATATACTTTTGTGGAAAGGGACTGATAATTATGAAATACACACACACATCTTCACGCTGTATCCCTAACGGGGTAATCAGAGGGGACGGAGCCCCAAGCGTCGCGGTCCTTACATACTTCTTTCGCTTCCTCAAATCTGTTTTTTTATCTGGGACAGTACGGGGAAATCCGAATCCATAGGAGATACCTGTATCTTCTATGGATTCGGATTTCCCCATACTGTTTTAGGCGCCATTCAGTCTATTTTTGTGAAAACAATTTTGGCATTATAAATTTTTTGGTCAAGAGTGAGAAGTCTATAAAATTATTAAAAATAGTTTAATGAAGCATAATTATTTATAATGTCCAAAAGAAAAAGGAATGTTTTAAACATATGTTTGACGACATTTTCTGTCTATGTGTCCGTTCGTCTGTGACTCTAGCTTTTAAAAGATAGAACCAATTGTATGCGGTTTCAGTTCCATAATTTCGTTTTGTCCGTCTTATCTCTCCGTATGTTACACTGTTACAGCCATTTTGCTCAGAGCCTATTAGCGCTATGCAGGTGTTCTTTTTAATAGGGACAGTATGGGTAAATCGAAATACATAGGATACAGGGAAACTATATTAGGAGTCATTCGGTATTTTTTTGTGAAACCAATTTTGCACCATAAATTTTTTGCTCAATCATAAGAAGTCCAAAAAAATTAGTGAAATTATTTTTTTTTTAATGCGGATCGACTTGTTCATGTAAGCATCATGTCTTTGTATCAGAAGAAAAAAATCTGGACAGCAGTTGTTCAAATTTCATAAAATATTTTTATAATGCCAAAATTGTTTTCACGAAGAAAACCGTATGGTTGCTATGACGCTTCCCCTGTATCTCCTATGGATTCGGATTTCCCCATACTGTATTGTATGAAAAACATTTCCATCTCCGCTACTTCGTCCACGCGGATGAAGTCGCGGGCAACTGCTATATTATATACGTATATATACATATATGCATATCTTCACGCTGTATCCCTAACGGGGTTTCTTGTATGTAGCAATTTGTGTGACCACGATTTGATTAAAATACTGAAGAATATAATATTACTATCGGACTGTTCCAACTTCCGACTGTATTGAATACATAATATATTCTATGTCCATTTGGAATAATGTACCTTTCAAATGGTGTAAGAATTATTGAAATAGGTGCAGTGGTTCCAGAGATTACGCTCCATGTATAAACAAACTTACAAAATTCAGTCTCACTCTTTATAATATTAGTACATACATTCATATCTTCACGATGTATTCCTAAGGGGGTAGTCAGAGAGGACGGAGCGCCAATCGTTGCGTTCCTTACATACTTCTTTCGCTTCCTCAAATCTCATCATTCTCCTCACACATTTTCGCCTAAGTATGCGAGTGCTTTTGACATTTCCGTCGGCTAACACTGGCTATTTGATCTTCATAAGTCAGCCTTGGTTTTCCTTGGCTTCTTTTACCACTCGCTTTCGCTCTATAGATTTTCTTCGTCAGTCTTTCATCGCTCATTCTTTCCATGTGCCCGAACCGTCAAAGCATTCCTTTCTTCATTTTTACAATAACACTGTCGTGCGACCCTGTCATACTGCGTATCTCTTCATTGCTTATTTTGTCCGCAAAGGTGATTAATTGTGTTACATGTATATCAATCCGTCTCTTCACAGCTCTAGTTTTGGAAGAAGAAGTAATCAAAAAGCGTAGGAAATCAGAAGGACAGGGAGAAGACTCTTTTCTCATACTATCGGATGAGATGGTCCTAACTATATTCCGGTGGCTCCCTAAAAGGACTCTGGTACACTGCATGTCGGTTTGTAAGAGGTAAGGAAGCCATTTTTATAGTTCTGTATGGTATGAGGGTGTTAGCCGTTAATATTAGTTATTAAATTTTAAAATCAATAGTGGATGGCAATACTGTATTTTGTGTTGCTACTTAACGATAATATGTACGTGATTATGACAGTGTTTTGGAGCGGTAGTTTAAAAAATGGGAATTATGTAAAAGGTACACGACATACACATTGACGATTACAATACATAGTTACATTTATACAAACAAACAGAAATTAACAAAGCACAACACAGTAACAGAGGGAAATTTCTCATTACAATTTAATATTGTTGTCACGTAAAAATGTATGTAACAAATTAACAAAAGGAGTATATACTAAGGACAATCCAAAATTACAGTTTAGGTACCTACATTTATCTGAAAAAGAGCTAAATTCAATTATTTTTAACAAACTCTACTATAGTGTCTTCTACAATCATCATCGTCAGCCCGTGTTCGTCCACTGTTGGACATAAGCCTTTCCCTGTGCCACCATATCCGGTCCTCGGCTCTCCGCATCCATCCGCTTCCCGCCACTCTCTTCAGGTCGTCGATCCACCTAGCGGGTTGTGTTGAACGTGGTCTCCACTCCAGAACCCCAACTACCCCAACATCCATCGGGGCACATACACATGTGTATGTGCCCCGCCCACTGCCACTTCAGCTTCTACAATACATGACATTAATGTGATTGACACATTAGAAGCCATTAATTAGAAGTTGAAGTTAAAAAATGGGCAGTCGAGTAAGCATGGGTGCCTCAGTAAAATTCATCGCGCTAGCTTAGTGAATCAGACGTATCTTGTTGCGTCAGGGCTTTAAGGCGACGCATTGATAAACAATAATTTAATCTAGAATAGACCTTTTCTGTCCTATGCAAACGTGCGCGCGCTAGCTTACGAGAAATACGATTTTTCGTATTTTTCGTTGAAAATAAAATAACTATTTTTACAGTTAAACTATAATTAATTTTGAAAAATCATATTGTCATTTTGAAGTGTATGTTTAGATTCATCTACATAAAAAATTTAGAGGCTTTAATCGGTCCCATTTGTCCGTAAAAAGCAAATCTCTGTTTTAAAAGAGGTTTCTTTAATATTTTTTTTATGGTATAAAAGTTAACCAACCGTGTAATGCTATTGTCAAAATAAAGTCAGTGAATTGAAGATTATGGTTACCAAATATCACTTTTATATGTTTTGTAATTGCTTAGAAAAATTGAAATCATCAAAATTTCCAATGCGTCGTCTTAAGTTAACTCAAAACTGCGCCATAACGCATAAAATCGTTATGCGTCGAGTGAAGTGAGTCGCAAAGCGCACGCCACTGATATCAAGCGCCCGCTAGCGCAGGCAGCGAATTATACGCTAGTGTGTTATATGCAAACAGAATAAGTGAGCCGATACATCTAGCACAGTGAACTGAGTTGGCACAATTCCGCGATGTAGCGCAGTGTTACCCATGTCTTTAATCGAGAATTACACGAGCTAGCGAAAGCTTTGATTATAATATTTCCATACTAGCAACCCCTCCCGGCTTCGCACGGGTAGAAATTAAAAAAAAACTTGTCCCTGATAATGTAGCTTTCTACAGGTGAAAGAATTTTTTAAACCGATTGAATAGTTTTGGAGTTTATCCATTACATACAAACAAACAGTTTTGGACTGAAATAATTATTTGGAAAATGCTTGTAAATCTTATATGTTTAGTATCTCTCTCTATTTCATTGAGTGTAACCACGAGTAAAACAGTCAGCTATAGAAGTGTGGCAACCTCGCACTGTCGGTATAATTAGTGTCAGCTTATGAGTTAATCATGAAATAATTATTTGTAAAATACTTGTAAACCTCAAGTGTTTTGGCTGTTAGTATTCACAAAAATAAAAATATGCCATGTTCAGCTGTGTGTCGTACTGTGATATTAACGCACATTACTACAAACATTAATACAAGTCTAGAAACTAGGTCAACAATAAAAAACGAGTGAGCCTTACAGTAGTCGCATATGATGTGTAACATCTGACATCTCACCTTGGTAATAAGCAACATTAATATTATATCCTGAAAAAAATGATTACCATCTGACGGCCAACTGTACCACCGCGCGCGCTCATTGGTCAATTCAAATAGCGCGCGCATCCCCGGCTTCCTGTTACACACTTCCGTCCCTTTTCACAAAATAACTCCCACAGATTACAGGACAGCGAGAGGAAAGATGTTACACGTCAAAAACCGGATACTCTTACAATAAAAGTGCCCTTCGTTAGGGCAAGACGATGATCTAATACCCGTTAGTGTGCAAAGCATAGAGTATAATAAATCAAGCACTAACAAAATCGAAATGTTTCAACTCTAATAACTTTAATCTTATCATTAAGGTTATATTTTCAAATAACACATTTTTCATTTCTGTATAATAATATTCTGGGACACAATTCCATATATATTTGCTGCATAACCATATGTTAATATCTGTTCAGTGCGCTTTTGATCGACTGCCATTCTTTCTTTTAACTCAGGTGGTATCAGATTGCCAGTGATGAGTCCCTTTGGCATGGTCTGGACCTAGGTAACAAAGTGTTGTCTAGAGGGGCGCTTGGAAAGATACTATTTAGGAAGCCGATGATAGTGAGGCTGGCACATTCTGAGGTGAGTAGATTTTTACATATCAATATCGTTCATCTTCGAGGATTTAACTGATGAGCAAATGATCCTGACTACATTACCAGATCAGGAACCGACTTAAATAGACTACCTTTTAGGTGTACTAATTACTTGAGGTGTCAATGACAGAATTTATTTAATATGTGTAATTCTTATAATCTTTACTAGCTAACTATTGGCCGCGACTTCGTCCGCATTTTTTATTTTTTAAATAGCCTATGTCTTTCCTCAGGATTCAAGCTATCTCCATACCAAATTTCACCGCAATCGGATGAACAGAATGGCAGCCCATACGATCAAACAAACAAACATTGATTTTTATATATTAGAAGATAATATCTGTCTTCACTCAAAATTCCATATACCCGTGTTTCGCCTCTTAACGAAGCATCCTCAGGATATTCCAGATATCAGACTCGGTCAGCTAACTACCATCGAATCAACTCATTGACTGATTCGTTAATTCGATGTTGGTTAGCTGACTGGGTCTGATGTCTAATTCATTTTCATAATATGCCACAATATTTAATCATGTATTTGTAAAAAATCTATTTTATTATTTACCCGACCCGCCCTGGCTTTGCACAGATGCAATGTAGATACTAATTATTTGTATCCGTCTAAATAGCTTTCCAAACTCCACATAACTTGTATCAATTTTTTTAAACATTAAAATGGTTATAGAAGGCTCTCCGTATAATATAGACATATACCATCGCTGACTTTTTTGTAATCCTAATAAAGACGAACAATTCCATCATACATTGTTTTGGAATAAGACACCATTTTCGATGAAAGCTCTCAGTCGGCTAGATTTTTTCCGACATCTTGAACTCTTATAGTCATATTTCAACAAATTAACAAAACAATATTAAACTATACGTTTAAACCTTCTTGAATCACTCTATCTATTGATGAAAACCACATTAAAATCCGTTGCGTAGTTTAAAAGATCTAAGCGTACATACAAAGGGACAGACGGCGGAAAGCGACTTTGTTTTATACTATATATAGATTCAAATCTCATTTATATCATTGCTATTCTTAGATAGCTGAATGGCACCCCACGACACCACCATCGCAATCTCGGATACAGTATTTGGACTTGAGCGCTTGCACCATAGACATGATCACTTTGAACTGTCTCATGGAAAGGTGTCAGTCATTAAGAAAATTAAGCTTGGAAAGTTTAATTGTGAATGATGAAACTTGCAGACATATTGGTAAGTTATTCAAAGTATGTTATCTCGTTCTACCATTGAACTACTTGGTGTAGGGAGGATGTCTCGTACTGTGAAATAACTAAATATAGACAGAATCTACCGTCGTCTACTACAGAACATTAGGTGCAGGGAAAATAAACTAGGTATAGGGATGATCTACCGTCATCTACTATAGAACAATAGGTGTAGGGAGGATACCGTCTCATTGTACTATCAAAAAACTAGGTTTAGGGAGGATCTACCGTCGCCTACTGTAGAACAATAGGTGTAGGGAGGATACTGCCCAATTGTACTATCAAAGAACTAGGTATAGGGAGGATCTACCGTCTACAGTAGAACAATAAGTGTAGGGAGGATACTGCCCCATTGTACTATCTAAGAACTAGGTATTGGAAGGATCTACCGTCTACTGTAGAACAATAGGTGTAGGGAGGATACTGCCCCATTGTACTATCAAAGAACTAGGTATAGGGAGGATCTACCATCTACTGTAGAACAATAGGTGTAGGGAGGATACTGCCCCATTGTACTATCAAAGAACTAGGTATTGGGAGAATCTACCGTCTACTGTAGAACAATAGGTGTAGGGAGGATACTGCCCCATTGGACTATCAAAGAACTAGGTATAGGGAGGATCTACCGTCTACTGTAGAACAATAGGTGTAGGGAGGATACTGTCCCATTGTACTATCAAAGAACTAGGTATAGGGAGGATCTACCGTCTACTGTAGAACAATAGGTGTAGGGAGGATACTGTCCCATTGTACTATCAAAGAACTAGGTATAGGGAGGATCTACCGTCTACTGTAGAACTAAAGGTGTAGGGAGGATACTGCCCCATTGTACTATCAAAGAACTTGGTATAGGGAGGATCTACCGTCTACTGTAGAACAATAGGTGTAGGGAGGATATTGCCCCATTGTACTATCAAAGAACTAGGTATAGGGAGGATCTACCGTCTACTGTAGAACTAAAGGTGTAGGGAGGATACTGCCTCATTGTGCTGTTAAAGAACTTGGTATAGGGAGGATCTACCGTCTACTGTAGAACAATAGGTGTAGGGAGGATACTGCCCCATTGTACTATCAAAGAACTAGGTATAGGGAGGATCTACCGTCTACTGTAGAACAATAGGTGTAGGGAGGATACTGCCCCATTGTACTATCAAAGAACTAGGTATTGGGAGGATCTACCGTCTACTGTAGAACAAAAGGTGTAGGGATGATACCTTCTCATTTTACTATCAAAAAACTAGATATAGGGAGGATCTCCCTAAAGACTACTAACGAACAATAGGTGTAGGTAGTATATCGTCTCGCTCTATCATGGAACAAGTGGGTGTAGGAAGGATTTAGTCTCAATCTCTCATTAATATAATAGTTAAAGGAAAATCTAGTCTCGTTTTATTATAGAACAATTAGGTTATAGGAAGGGTCTGTCGTTTGTAAGGTTGGTAACATTCAATACAGACCATTAATTTTACTACATATATTATTTTTTCATTGTATTAAAATATCTACCGTGTTTTAGGCAAATCTACGAATATGGAAACTTTAAACCTAACAATGACACAAGGAATCACAGCAGAGGGACTGAAATTTATATTAGAAGGCTGTACGAGGTAAGTTTACTCTACTATGGAGGATAAATAAGTGTTATGTGAAACAGAGATTGTAGCTCAGTGGGTTTATCTCTTACTACCGAACCGCCGCGACTCCGCACGGTTAGAAATTTTTTTGAAAATAAAATAGAGCCCATGTTACTCGCTGTTAATGTAGCTTTCTATAGGTGAAAGAATTTTTGAAATGAGTTGAGTTGTTTTTGAATTTATCCATTACATACAAAATTTACTTCTTTAAATATTAGTATAGAAAACAGTGAACTATACAATAACATAATGACGACCTCCGTGGCGCAACGGTTAAGCACGTCGGAAAGTAAACGGGGGTTGCGGGTTCGATCCCGCCCCGAGTCTGGGTGTTTATGTATAATATGTATGTATTTACAAAAGAAAAGTATATAAGTAGTATATCAGTTGTCTAGTACCCATAACACAAGCGCTGTGCTGCTTACTTTGGGACTAGATGGCGCTGTGTCAAATGGCTGAGTACATTATTATTATTATAATATCCTGTCCGCAAGGGTGACACCGCACATCAATACAATATACATTTTCAGTTATATTTCAATAACCAGTGATTTAGTAAAATATCTAATACTAGACCCGCCCCGGCTAATGGGTTAATTTTTTTGAAAATAAAGTACAACCCATGTTACTCGCTGATAATGTAGCTTTCTATAGGTGAAAAAATTGTTGAAATCGGTTGAGTAGTTCTTGAGTTTATACATTACATACAAACAAACAAAGTTTACCTCTGTAATATTATTAGTATTAGTAGATTAGTATATATATAAAAATCAATGTTTGTTTGTTCGTATTTTATGGCTGCCATACCGATTGCGATGAAATTCGCTATGGAGATAGCTTGAATCCTGAGGAAGGACATAGCCTATTTTAAAAATAAAACGCGGACGAAGTCAAATCAATTTATTCAAGTAAACCTAATTAATTGACAGGTATTTTTGAACGTCAAATATACTTTAGTTCGGTTCAAATAGAAAACCTGGACACTGAGAAGAACCGACAAGAAACTCAGTCAGGTATCATTTTTTCAATATCATTCTGCAATAGTTATTTAAAATACAATATTCATAAAGCCAGTAAATGCGTGTGCAGAGATTATTTCCAGACTATTGTTTTTTCTTCGATGAAATCGCTAACTTTGTAGTATGCTTTTCCAATCAGTGTGCGTTTAATAACAAGTTTAAATTGCTTTTCCGTTAATTGAGTAATTTCTTGAAGAATTTCATTATAAAAACGAGCACAGTTGCCCAAAAATGACCCACTTGACTTTTGTAATTTAAATTTAGGAATAACTAGCTGATCATGACCACGAGTTTCCACACCATTAATAACACCTTCCTTTTGAAATGGATCTATAGCTTTTCTAGTGTACATTATATTTTCTTAAGTGTATAACGAGGGTAAAGTAAGTCGTGGGCTTCAGCTAATGTTTAAATAAATATTTGTCGAAACTTTGGAACTCTGGGGCACTGAAGCCCATCGACTGGTTTCTAATATTTGTAAGAGACTGGTCGAGGCTTCGGGAGACCGCCAGGCTGGCAGCTTCTTCCGCCAACGAATCAGTTTGGCTATTTAAAGAGCTAATGCTGCCAGTCTACTGGGCACCTTAAGCAATGACAGCTTTCTAAGCGGCAACTTTGAGGAAGTCTATTATTTAAGATTTTAAGTGTAAATATTAACGTTAAGATATGTATGTACTGATTTATGTCAATAAAATATTTAAATATATCTACTATTAATATTTAAATAATACTGTTATCACGAGAATATAATATACATCAAAATAAGAACTTCAAGATTAAACAGTGAATATATTGCCATTAGTTATAAAGTTTTTTTATTTTCATTATTTTGCAATGTTCTTGCAATTTACTTACTATTATGCTACTAAACAGCTATTTATTAACCTACTTAAAAAAGGAGATTCTCAATTAATCTATATACATATACTTAATTTATTTTTTATCTATTAATCTATTATTATAATGTAGAGGTACAAGTTTATAAGTTTGGATGTTAGGGGTAATCTCCGGTACTACTGATCCGATTTTGAAAATTCTTTCACCAATAGAAAGCTATATTCTAAATTCTACTCGTGCGAAGCCGGGGGGTTGATATTTGTTATATATAGGTATATTTTTTATGTATGTTAGAGAATAATTTTTTTGTTGATGAACCGATCGCTACCAAACTACAGGAACACCCGCTAGACCAATCTGAAGATTCCCTGAAAATTTCATCGAAATCGGTCCAGCCGTTTCGGAGTCCATAAGGAGCATACATACATACATCATACATACATCGCCTTTTATATATATAGAAGATAGATAGATACGTCAAATCGGTCATGAGCTGACACTAATTACACTGACAGTGCGAGGTTGACATACTTACTACAGCTGTATTACTCGTGGTTACACACAATGAAATAGAAAGATACTCGACAATTCGTATGACACACGGTGACAATAGCGGCAACTTATGACTCGGTCTATTGTTTTTGATCCGAGTACGGAATCGTAAAAACTCCTTGAAGCCTTCCCAAATATCCACTAAACACTCACATTTGCTTTTTATTCCCTTTAACACAAAAGCGTATATATTCTGTTCGCAGTGTGCAATCCTTGAACATATCGTGGTGTAATCTCAGCGAAGAAGCGCTTCAAGTGCTAGTTTCAGCGCTGCCTCAGCGGTTGCAGCGGCTGAATGTGGGCGGGGCGAGGACTATGACTGACGACAGTGAGTACAGTGAGATGTAATCTTCAACCATAGACTTAGTATATATACAGTACAAGTAAGCATACAGTATTATATCTCGGCAGTGTCCTATAGATAATTACCTACGGTCGCTCGGTACGTAAACACGTAATAGGGCTGCCGACTGGGACTTACTGTTTCTCTTGGGTTACGTATTTGATAATAGGTACTATAAATTGTCATATTATTTTTTCATTTTATATTATTGCAAATTTAATAAGTTTTTATTTATATAATTCAACTAGTATTTTATTTCTAGTTTCAAAAGTTTGTGAGTTAGTATGGTGGAAATGGACAAAAGAAATGCGTATTATGTGCAGTATAATTAAAAATCAGCAATAAATTAACTAGATCATTATGATAATATATTTCCTACAAATTAGCAACAGAGAAATATTTCCGGTTTCGATATAGATGTATTCAAACATCCATACACTGAACATTATGCTCGTAAACTCGATGCCATAATATGTAGTTAGTAAATGCGCGGGCGCGTCTCATACCGTCCGACGACAACCGCGACGCACTCGCGACTGTTGTATGCCCAGAAATGCCGAGATTTCGAGGCGCGTCGTTTGGGAGCGTTTGTATGAAGATAGAATACTGTATGCTTACTTGTACTGTGGTATATACTAGCGTATAGACCGCGTAACAAACATAGAGCTCGTTGACGCGTGACGATTTGTCTCATGTCTCATACTAATTCTTATACCATTTCAATTCAAAAATTAATACAAATCTTAATTAGATTGGTTATTACATTCAATCAAAGGAATGCAATGTTAGGAAGGTGTATTTACAGTTCTCTTTTTAACGGCCGCTGCACTAAGCTCGAGGCTTGTATGCTTGTGCATTTGTGAAAATACTCTGTAGATATTTGACGGGTACTATGTTTCTGAACTTTAGACATAGAATTACTGCACCTTGACATAGAATATATTGACAGATTTTTTGGCGGGAACGGGAGAAGTGAGGTTATTTTATTTAGAATTTCTATTTTTTACATTTTTAGTTTTGAGGCACAACAGTGATAGTATATTGTGTTTTAAAGTTCTGTGTAAGTGAAAAGAATGGAGGAGATCCGAATAAACACGTGTAGCTGAAGTTTTCGCGCTCTTCCAAGAAGTCCTTTTTAACTTCAGTAAAGCCTACTATCACTACTGGAGGAGTGTTAGGGACAGTTAATATTTCTCCAAAAGTTACGTCATTAGGCTGATGGTCTTGTTACCAATGCCTTAAGAAATATAAATAAAAAAATGCATATTGTCATATTGAAGATGTACGTGACAAGTTCCCTTGCAGCGATGCGGACGTTTAATTTGTAGATCGCGTACAGGGTTACGATTTGCGGGGGCAGAGTCATATCTGGCACAAATGTTTAGCTTCGAGTACCGCCGTAAATTAGCTATGTCTATTTTCTATCGGATACATTTCGGTGAGTGCGCAAGAGTTTCACGACCTTATCCCTCCTCCCTTTTACTACAGGGCTAGTAGGAAGATGGCACACTATCACCCTTTCCTAGTGGCAATTTCAAAAATTCGTATGGAGAGCTTTGGTTCATTTATAATACGTACTGCCCAACTATGGAACTCCCTGCAGTGTTCTGTGTGACCTGAGAACTAATTCGGGTATCTTCAGGGCTAGAGTGAATTGATCGTTTCTGTTTCATCTTCGGCCACATCATTGCTTAGCACTAATATCGACAGCTATTAGTGGTCAAACGTACCATAGATCTATATTGATGATCTAGCTGGCGCAGTGATTTAGACGTTCACCCAAGGGCGGAAGGTTCCGGGTTCGATTCCCGGTCGGGTCAAATTAGAAAATGAATGTTTCTAGATTGTCTCGGGTCTGGGTGTACTGGGAGACGCTCCCAGTAGTCGTCGTCTAGTTCTCATAGCACAGGGAATACTCTAGTTTGAGATCAGATGGTTGGTGTGTATTGTCTGGCGCATTATTATTATTATCATCTATATCGATCTCATTGGCACTGCCAAGCTAAAGTGTGTTCTGCATTCCAGTGGTGTGCATGCTGGTAGACCGCTGCCCTCGCCTCCTGGAGCTGGACCTGTCCGACTGCTCCCGCCTGGGGGCCAAGGCAGTCAACGCTGTCCAGGAGCTGAACCGACTGGAACATTTAGCCCTGAGCCGCTGCTATCACCTGCCGCCGCATACCCTCACGTGAGTGTTGGACTTTTTTTTTCTTTCATGCCATGGAGCACAAATTAGCTGAGATCCAATGTCACGCATTAATAAGTAATCGCTGATGAGTTAAACAGGCAATGCAATGCACACGTCACAGTATTGTTATAATGCATGTAGAATCACAAGTAAATCAGTTTTTTCTTATCGTTAAACTCCTCCAGTAAAGTAATAGTAGGCTTTATTGAAGGTATAAAGGACTTATTAATGTTAATTTTAATTAAAACTACTATAAGTCTTGTTTTAGATTATTTATTATATTTTAGTTTAGGAGTACACAGATACTGTTACAATGTTAATTGTAAGTCATATATGTAATCATAGAGAGTAGATTTACCAATAGACAGTGGTTCCACAGATTATATTTAAAGAGCTTTGACCCGTTTACACGTATACACTACAGGAAGAGCGCGAGAACTCCAGTATAACATGTTTATTTAGACCTATTCCATTGTTTACACTTATACACAACTAAGATCACAATATACTATCACTTTTCTACTTTCATATTTCAAAAATGTAGAAAATCTAAATAAAATGACAAACTCACTTTTCCCGTTCCCGCCAAAAAGTCCAAACAATAAAGGTATTGTCTATAGTCTTGTATATAGTCCGAATGTTAGACTTATCATCTATGAAGTATACGTTAAAAGCAGAAAATGCTTTATGTGAGTTATTGGGGTTCCACCGTCAAAATAGTAAAAATTGAACTCATGATATATTTTCCTGTCTTAGTATATGGCACATAAAAAGAATGACTGACGTAGAAAATTTACAGAGCGAAAGTGAGTGCTAAAAGAAGACTAGAAAAATCAAGGCTGTGTTATGAAGATCAAATAGGTCAGTGTTAGCCGACGGAAATGTCAAAAGTACTCGCATGCCTAAGCGAAAATGTGTGAGCAGAATGATGAGATTTTAGGAAGCGAAAGTATGTAAGGACCGCGACGCTTGGCGCTCCGTCCTTTCTGACTTCCCCGTTAGGGATACAGCGTGAAGATATGTATATGTATGTATGTATGTATTTACACATACAAACAAAATAATAAGACAATTTGTTTTAGATAAATACATATTATCGAAAACTTACAAAAGAAATCATTAAAAAAGATGTTCCTATAAAATAATGACTGACTCACTGATTTCACAAAATACATATACAGGCTGAAGAAAAAAATTATCGATTATTTAATGGACTTCGTAATAACCGAATAATTCCTGTTAACAGTACCTAACTTAATAATCCCGTGGTTGTAAGGGACAAAGGCAGAGAGACAGTTTTTACACTAGTGTTATTGACCGATCATATACAGAACCATAGATATTAGTAATTTACTTTAGTCCTGGGATCAGTCGACCTCTCCCCTTTGTAATAACCTACCTATGAGACAGTTATCCGTGAGTTCTCATAATTTTTTCGTGTAATAAATGTTCATTTGTTCTATTTATTTCACTGTTAATGTAAAAGGCAATTGACTACGACCGCACCAGCTATGGGAAGGGAATTTAAACAACATTTAAAAATGATACAGACGAAAATAGTAAAACTATTCAATATGTTTCACTTAAATTCTAAAAACACCTCTTTCCGTCTATGGGATTGGACTTCAAAGAGCATTCACTATAAAATCGATATCGCAGTAAAAAAAATAGTATACATATTATAATAAATAATAATACAAATATCATTGAATCAGTTTATAGAATTCGGTTAATCCATACAGATATACAAATAATTTTGTTTCTCATCTGCGAAATAATTGACCTATTGAAGGTCGATGTATGTATGGTATGTTTTCATCACGTTCTAGAGTACGTCAAATATCGAGTTTGATTTTAAACTGAGACAAAAAACTGTATAAATATTATACGCTTGGGTTGGGTAATGGATAATTCTATTACTTCTTATATTCTTTATTCTGTTAACAATTACACCATTACATTAAAGCACATTATTTATTTATTTATATATATTTATTGCACACACAAACATTACAAAAAAAAGATACATACAGAAAGGATGAGCAAAAGGTACAGCTTATTTCTAAAAGAAATTTCTTCCAGCAGAGCTGCGAGAGTGACAAATTCAAAATCGAAAAGATAGACACTGTGTGTACTTGCTATATTGATAATAAAATACATTAATATAAATTACATATGTATACTATACACAAATATAATACATATCACATTTTAAATACATAAATACAAGTATATACATAGGTACAGATAAATATACTTAAAGCTGTAAATAAATAAATAAAAGTTTAACGTACATTTTTCATGTAGTGCTCCTTGACAGCATGCTTGAAACAAGCAATGGACTGGCTTTCCCGAATGTGTGAAGGAAGAGCATTCCACAGTCTTACCGCTTGAATAGCAAAGGATTTTGATAAGAACTCAGAGGAGTGAGGAGGAATTTGAAGGAAAGTACAGTAGAAGTCCGATAATCCGGCACGTTCGGGACCGGCTCGGTGCCGGACTACCGAAAATTCCGGTCTATCGGGCGGTAATTATAAGAACAATTAGGTTAATAATTAAACTACAAATACAGTATGCAAATACATACAACAAAGTTTATTTTACATTTCATATAATGTATGTACACGTACTGTAAAACATATTTCACTTAGATTTAAAAAAGTCACGAATGTCTTTGTTTTCTTGACTTTTGGCGTTTAGTATAAAATTTATTTCTAATGATATGGAAATCAATAATTTCTGAAGCACTGTAGCTAGTACTAGCCTCAGCAAAAGAGATAAACTTATTTAGTGATTCTGCAGCTTCTGCCCAGCTGATTTTTTCCTTTTCTTCCGTTTCGGCATCTGAGTCACTTTCTTCAAGATTTTGAGTAGGCTGAGGGTTTACTACAATGTTGATAATGTCCTCATCGATTAGTTACAATTTTCCGGAGCGATGCCGGACTATCGGGCATTCCGGACTGTTGGATGCCGGACTAATGGACTTCTACTGTACTAATGTCAGATCGACAGAGTTTGAGGACGAAAGTTTTGAAAACGCTCTTTTAAGTAAGAAGATGAGGAAGAATGATGAACATTATAGAGTGAAGAAAGAATGTGAAGATTTCTACGAAGACGAATGGGAAGCCACATAAGTTGTTGATGCATAGGTTTTGCAATCGCTCTAATTTATTGACTAAATCTTCAGTAGCATCCAGAAAACAAATATCGGCATAATCAATAATAGGCAATAGCAAAGTCCGAGTAAGAAAGACCTTAGTTTTTATCGGTAGAAAATTTTGAAGACGATTCTTACACCGAGTCATGGCACAGAGTACAGAGTACATACTAGTGAACGTAGGATACTATGCAGTGTTACCTTATGATATATGTATATAGCTACACTACAGATAATATATATATAATCGAAATAAATAAAAATCGAAATAAAATAATCGAAAAAGCGAAAGCTTTTTTAACACGAATCAAAAAAATTTCGCGATTAAAAAATGTATAATGCTAAAATTGTTTTCACAAAAAAAGAACTAATGGTTCCTAAGATAGTTCACCTGTATTAAGATACACCTGTTCACCTGTATTAAGATACAGGTGAACTATCTTAGGAACCTTTAGATCTTTTTTTGTGAAAACAATTTTAGCATTATACATTTTTTAATCGCGAAAATTTTTTCATTCGCGTTAAAAAAGCTTTCGCTTTTTCGATTCAGTTTCATATAAGCATTATTTCGTTGTACCGAAACAAAAAAATCTGAACCGAAGGAACACAGCGTGAAGATGTGTTATGCTCTGCTTGTTTGTTCTTAGTGTTTAAATCACTGGTTCCCAAACTTATTTTGTCTACTGAGTCGAGAGCTCATGCAGTCGTTGTCTAAGATGCCTCCTAGCTAAATGAAATTACAAATCACCTCCCAGGCCTCTACACAACGCCCCCATTTTTTTCTGGGTCTCTTACCGCCTCCCTTTAGGCCTGCAGCGCCCACAAGGGGGCGTTATCGCCCACTTTGGGAATGGCTGGTTTAAATAATTACATTAATGAAATATTGTTTACCTACCCTCAGGAAACTATTGCGGATGCCGGCGCTCCGGTTCTTAGATGTTTTCGGGATGCTGCAGACTGGGTCATTAAATGCGCTAAAGCAGGCTCTACCGGGGATTCAGATCAACCAGTACATGTTCAGGTTAGTAACAGACACGTAATAAGGGCGATGTCTAGAAAAGATGGGGGACCCCCTTTCCTATAAATCTATATAAATAAAAATGAATCGTCGAAATGTATGTACGCGCATAACTTCCAAACGACTGTACCAAATTAGATAATCCTTTTTTTTGTGTTCGTTATTGTCAGCACAAGGTTTGTATAAAAAAAAATTAAAAAAAAAAGAAAAAATTTAAAATCTATAATATGAGAGGTGAGTGAGTGAATGAAACAGAAGACTGTGAGAGATCTTCAATATATTGACAGAACATTTAAAAAAATATTGAAAAAAAAATTTTAAATCTCAGAAGACTGTGAGAGAATATATTGACAAAACATTGACAGATTATTGGAATAAGAAGGGGAAGGTTTGTGTATATGTGCCGTCATTATAAATCGAATATGGCGGATGTTCCACAATAGGAAATTACTTTTTTGTTTAACACCAACAATATGGGTATTAAATGAAATGTATTACGCGGGGAAAGGTTTGTGTATATGTGACGTCATCGTACATCTAATATAGCGGATGTTCCACAATACGTACAGTTGTGCTCATTCCAAGAATACCACTAATGCCATTGACTTTCCTTTTGAATTTAAACGTCTCCAGTTTCCAGTGCGCCTTGCAATTCGCAATGACAATTAATAAATCCCAAGGCCAATCGTTAGAAGTGTGTGGAATAAATCTTGAATTGCCGTGTTTTTCGCATGGGCAGTTGTACGTTGCGTGCTCAAGAGTCGGGAAACCATCGGCACTATTTGTTTTCTCTCCAGAAGGAAAAACGAAAAATATTGTACATTACAAAGCATTACAATAGATGTGTTGTAAATATTTAAAATATGAATTTACCGGAAGTGTTACATTTCTTTAGTCCATGACTGTACACCACCTATGTGATGCTGAGGCGGGTATAAACAGTAGATAGTCTGAAATTCAGAAATTTTGAAAATATTTACGGAAAGACGGCGGTACGAAGTTCGCCGGGTCAGCTAGTATAAAATAATAATAACTGCTTAAGAGCCCTACGACAAATCGTAAGCACTTGAATTTAGGTATTGGCGTGCTGTTTTATAATATAACTAGCGGTACCCGCGACTTCGTCTACGCAGAAAACTTTTTCGTGGCCTTCCCGGATTAGATTAGATTACATGTACATATACGTACAAAGATTGTTTTTTGAAAAAAATTCATTACAATTGGTTCAGCAGTTTAGCATTTCCCATTCAAAGTAAAAATCTATCCCTAAGAATATGAAAAGGGGGAAGGGGTGAAAATCTCATTCTGCTTTTCATCCTTTTAGGGGTAGACTTTCTAAACAATAATTGCACAATCACATGTTATTACTACATACCATATTTCATCAAGATCGGTCAAGCCGTTCTTTAGTTATAAAAGGACATACAGACAGACACACAAACATTTTAAAAATGTTAAAAAATCGAAGTCAGTGAGTCATGAAACTATCACAAAATTTGACAAAAAATTTCAAATTACAGACAGACGCTAGAGATTTATATAGTAGTATAATGTCTTTGCTATGCTTATGTGTGTTTATGGTAAAAAATATAGGATCAACGAAAAAGCCACTGTAAGATAAACACATATTACAGATGCAACTTAACTAAAAAGAGCCAATTTTAGATCTCAACTTCTAGACGGCGGATCATGATTATCCATACCTAATGTGCAACTTGTGTTTAAATTCTTGCAGTACTTATTGTGAGATGCTTAAGTACATATATGTTGTATCCAGACAGACAGACAGACATAAAAATTCTAAATAAACTGTTTTGGTTCCCATTAGTGCTAGCATACCTGTCGGGTTATTTTTTTTATACAGGGTTAATTTTAAATACTAATAACCTCTTAGTATTTTGTACTAAACATTATCCCCAATGACTTTTGTTTTACGACTTACAAAAATTCATGTTTTCTCTTTCATACAAAAATAAAAAAAACATTAAATGTTTCTGAAAATGGTATCTACTCTACCCAGTCGCTAAAGCGGCGCACGCACACACGCAAAGCGCGGCGTTGAGTTTGGCTGAGGCCCGGTGCGCTTGCACCGCACCATTGGAAATACGTACAGAGTAATTACGTTTCAGACAGTACAACAAAACTTAACTAATATTTTTTGACGAACGTATTGAATTTTGAAAAAAGTCGTAGAGCAAAATATGTTAGATATGTTGACAGGAATTTTGCACTAAGAGGTTATTAGTATTTTTAAATTAACCCTGTATAACTGTAAATCTTTAAATAACAGGTGCGGATCAATTTACAGTTTAATTATTTGTATAGTTTTTCAATTTCTACATAGGAAGCGCAGATTATTATTGAAAAATTCTCTATCTTCCTGTGAATGTCACGTTAAAATATGTATAGATTGTTATAAATGTAATAGATATCTTGAAAAAATGGAGGAAAT
The DNA here is from genome assembly GCA_907165235.1 of Zeuzera pyrina. Classification (NCBI taxonomy): domain Eukaryota; kingdom Metazoa; phylum Arthropoda; class Insecta; order Lepidoptera; family Cossidae; genus Zeuzera; species Zeuzera pyrina. Next base: position 4,867,970 of record OU015647.1, read on the forward strand.
CAGAAAGTCATAATAGACTCATAGAACAGAGAAGTATACACTGGATTAAAACAAGTCAATCGGCGTATACGGCTATTTAATGTTCTCACTTGCGATCGCTCGTTATGAAGAGCGCATAAATTTCTTGTACAGGTCCTAACCCTACAAGTGTTTTTACTGATTTTGTTGTGTTTATTATATTTATTACACTGATTAATTTAAAAAATAATTTATATCATATATTGCACATTGAATGAAGTTTTATTTCAAATTTAAAAATAATACTCCAGACAATTACACAGATTGTGTGACCCCAAACTAAGCAGTAAGCTTGTACTGTGGGTACCACACAACGAACTCTGGAGGAGTGCCCAGTAACACCCAGACTCCAAGCCAATTTAGAAAAGTTCGTTTCCTAAATTGACCTGACCGGGATCGAACCCAGGACCCTAGCTTGGAAAGCAGATGCATATGCCACTGCACCAAGAGCCAGTCATTTTATATGTTTTTAATCGTTTTTTATATGTCATTGCTTTTTTTTGGAACTAAATCGACGTTTAATCACGACACTATCCTGGAAATAAGCCTTTTTACATATTTTTTCTGTAAAAAGGAAGAAATTTATGACATTTCCACAACACTAATATTCATTAAGAACATGTACTTGATCTCAACATAATTTTAGAAATTGTTAGAACTCGGAACAATGTTAATTAGGATCTCAACGTAGCGCGTCTAAGGATTTTCCTTGTAAACCGACATATTAGAATGGTTATTGTAAGATATTATAAAATAAATATGAAAATATGCAATATCAATATTCAAATAGAGAAATGGATCTATTATAAACTGCCAGCAGAATATTAAAAAATGTTAAGATTTCTGAGAATTAGAGCGTCAAAATATCAGTATATCGCACAAAAATGTCAAAGGGCTCTTAAGTAAGATCTTTTATATTCATTGGGCACCTATCAAGAAACCCATAGTTTTGTGTCTTACACAGGCACCTGACCGTACGCGGTACATAATTACAAAGTCAAGCGAATATTTTTTTGTTTTGAAGAGAAAATATCCCCACGGATACTCAGCTGGAATCTACACCAACTGAAAGATGTCGATATTGTATAGACTCAGGTGTTACTTTGCGGAAATCCATTTCATGTGATAAATTCCCAAAATCTCTAGCTATTTTCCGCTCAAACTCCAAAAACCACCAATCGACACGTGTTTCGCCTCTCAACGAAGCATCCTCAGGATATACCAGAGATAGGACTCGGTCAGCTAACCAGCACCGATTACGGTGCTGGTTAGCGAAACACGTGTCGATTGGTGGTTTTTGGAGATTGAGCGGAAAATAGCTAGAGATTTTGGGAATTTATCACATGAAAGATGTCGGTCTCGAACCGACTAAAGAAACTCTACTGTTAGCCCGTGGCTTTTACAGCGTCACCGATCGCGTTGGGGCGAGCACAGAAGGCGCTTTACCAATAGGCGAATGTTTCCCTTTTCTGACTTACATTTTCTAACTAAATCAAGTTTCGTTTATTATCTCACTCTAACTCTTAATTTTTTCCATAGCGCCATCGCGAGACCAACGGTTGGAACTCGGAGGACTTCTATATGGAGTTTAAGGACAAGAGACTGATTTAGACCGGTTTTAAATATGATAATATATTAACATTGTAAATATTTAAATCATATAAAAATATTCTATAAATATGTTAGAACATACAGTACGTCCCAAAAATAATTTTGACTTATAAAATAGTGTTTGATCAAAGATTCAATTTTTTTCGGTGTAAAATTGGGTTTCGAATTCAATGCAAATCGAAGGAAATTGCGAAATTCATGCGATCACAGTAAAAATATATTAAGTTATATAAAAGAAAATTTTAATTCCGGTTAAAAATAGAACCGTACTGAATTCGCATTACTAACAAATTTTCGAACAAGAAAATATGACTGAGGCTCACACGTATAAGCTTTATCGTATTCTTGGTTACCAGTCAACAATAGAGTGAGGCAAAACTACGAGAAGGGTTCAAGGTCATATTTTTCTGCTTCAAAGATTTGTTAGTAATGCAAATATCTGTATAGTTCTAACATTCTTGGTTCCGGACGCCTGAGACGCCGACATTCGGTTTTGGTTGTAAAAACTGATTTTGATCAGACACTAGCTAATGAAGTTATTGTAATGTATTAGCATTTTATCGAAATGGCTAATTCTACCGAATACCGAACATTAGATTTTATTATATTTTATAAAAAAAGTAATGTATATACAGGAATTCTGAAACAGCCAAATGTTCGTTATTCAGTAAATTACCGAAAAAATATTGATAAGTTGATTCTTCTTACGCGATCACTTCATAAAAAGCTATGAACACTTATGAGTTATGTAACGGGGAATTTTTTTAATTACGTTTTATAGTATTAAAAGACAGTTGGTTTTCACAGTATGGATATTTTTCCGAATTTATTGGTTATGTGACTTTGATGAACAAAAACATGAATATTACAGAGTAAACCAGAACGACTACGTGGCTCTTCGTCTAAATCACGTTTATTAAGTTTCTAAATTCGGCTTTATGCACCATAACTTACGTCTGCTTTTGACATGTCTCTAATATACAGTAGATGACGTGCTAGCAATATCTTTGTTTTTTTCTGACTAGTTATACGACTAATGGTTTTAATTACATGGATTTTATGGATTTATTAGGTTTTTCAATTGTTTCCCGAAGTAGGTTAATAATTTTGTGTATTTTTCTGCAACTCTGGCGAATAATTATCATGAATTTGCTTTACTTTTTAATTAAAGTTTTACCCTAATCGATTCAACTACCGAAATTTTTCTGTCAGATTTTTGTAAAATTTGGATTTTGTATGTCGACCTTCAATGGGTCAATTATTTCGCAGATGAGAAACAAAATTATTTGTATATCTGTATGGATTAACCGAATTCTATAAACTGATTCAATGATATTTGTATTATTATTTATTATAATATGTATACTATTTTTTTACTGCGATATCGATTTTATAGTGAATGCTCTTTGAAGTCCAATCCCATAGACGGAAAGAGGTGTTTTTAGAATTTAAGTGAATCGTATTGAAAAGTTTTACTATTTTCGTCTGTATTATTTTTAAATGTTGTTTGAATTCCCTTCCCATAGCTGGTGCGGTCGTAGTCAATGCCTTTTACATTAACAGTGAAATAAATCGAACAAATGAAAATTTATTACTCGAAAAAATTATGAGAACTCACGGATAACTGTCTCATAGGTAGGTTATTGCAAAGGGGAGAGGTCGACTGATCCCAGGACTAAAGTAAATTACTAATATCTATCGTTCTGTATGTGATCGGTCAATAACACTAGTGTAAAAACTGTCTCTCTGCCTTTGTCCCTTACAACCACGGGATTATTAAGTTAGGTACTGTTAACAGGAATTATTCGGTTATTACGAAGTCCATTAAATAATCGATAATTTTTTTCTTCAGCCTGTATATGTATTTTGTGAAATCAGTGAGTCAGTCATTATTTTATAGGAACATCTTTTTTAATGATTTCTTTTGTAAGTTTTTGATTATACGTATTTATCTAAAACAAATTGTCTTATTATTTTGTTTGTATGTGTAAATACATACATACATATACATACCTTCACGCTGTATTCCTAGCGGGGTAGTCTTACCTTACATACTTCTTTCGCTTCTTCAAATCTCATCAATTTCCTCACACATTTTTGCCTAGGTATGCGAGTGCTTTAGGATTGAATATAATAATAATAATATACTGGGACATTTGACACAGCGCCATCTAGTCCCAAAGTAAGCAGCACAGCGCTTGTGTTATGGTACTAGACAACTGATATACTACTTATATACATTCTTTTGTAAATAAATACATATTATACATAAACATCCAGACTCGGGGCGGGAATCGAACCCGCAACCCCCGTTTACTGTTCGGCGCGCTTAGCCGTTGCGCCACGGAAGTCATCACTCATATAATATAGTCACTGACAGTAATGCAGTACATGAATATACAAATAGCCAGCGTTAGCCGACGGAAATGTCAAAAGCACTCTCATACTTAGGCGAAAATGTGTGAGGAGAAAAAGTACCACGTCTATTTACTAGACACCTATATCGTCTACTGAATACAGCAAAGGCACAACACGAAATTTTAGGTATTAACCCGAATTTTCACCCAGTTTCAGACTGAATATTTTGAAAAGCAATAAAACTATAATAAATGCTATATGTTCGTTTCACTTTGTTATTCCGGATACATAAATAGCAGCCCTCGTATTATACATAAACGCCCAGACTTGGGGCGGGAATCGAACCTGCAACCCCCGTTTATTTTCCGACGCGCTTAGCCGTTGCGCCGTGAAGGTCGTCTAATATACAAAAGGTATTGATAAGTAGTATCGATGCTTTCGTTACTTGAGTATTTTTGTTTAGATGATGTACTCGGTCGCTTTCACGATTTCACTCACCATCTTTAAACATAATCCAAAAATATTGAGTATGTTATGAAAATATCCAACATTTTACCTAATGAATCTGTTTTCACATAATATTACGAAATATTTAACATACTCGATACTGTTTGACTATCAAAATATCAATCTTTATGACCAACGATTTCGGAAATACTATGGAACTCGCATTCATTTAAAAATATGACACAACCCAAACCCCAATCAAGTGGGCGGGGCTAAAAAACTACAGCAACGCGCTACTTAGTCCATCGCGCGCTATATGACAGTCAGCTGTCGCAAATAAAATTGGTTGAAATACTTGTGCTACTATGTTATATAAAGTACCAAGTCTCACTGCAGCCAAGGAACCGCAGGAACTTTCTGGAGTGACATGTTGAACCTTCTTCGGACAGACAACACTTAGTTTAACAGCGAGCAAATTTTATTTTTAATTTGAAAGCTAATAAGGTAAAGGTATCAAATGAAATATTGGTGGTAAAATATGAAAATATTATTTATTATGAAACTGTAGACAAATGAAACACTATATAATTTTGAATACATAAAATATAGATATTCGATTAAAGCAACAGTTTATAGATTAACAAATTCAAAAGAAATTGTTGCCATATGATATAAAAAACTATTTTATTGCCATAGTAAAAACAATTTCAGAACTTAAAATTATTAATACATCAGAAAATTAAAAAAATCGTGTGATCAAACCAGATAACCTAGCCTACGAGACTTGAAATGTTTGCGAATATTTAAGCCAACTATTCTGTAAGATTAAAGGACTGGAACGCAAGTGGGCGGCACGGGTAGCGTCGTGTAGAGGAAAAAGAGATTAATCATGTCGATGTGGTATCTACAAATCATGCGTACGAGTATTCTTTTCTTTTCATGTTCCTAAAAAAGAAAAATTATAATAAAACAACATTAACATAACATAACTTCACGCTGTATCCCCAACGGGGTAGTCAGAGAGGACGGAGCGCCAGGAGTCGCGGTCCTTACACACCTCTTTCGCTTCCTCAAATCTCATCATTCTCCTCACACATTTTCGCCTAGGTATGCGAGTGCTTTTGACATTTCCGTCTGCTAAAACAAAATTATTTATTTTGAAATGAAATATGTACGAATTTATTAGTCTAAATTCTAGGTTCCCAAACTTATTTTGTCTACTGAGTCGAGAGCTCATGCAGTCGTTGTCTAAGATGCCTCCTAGCTAAATGAAATTACAAATCACCCCCCAGGCCTCTACACAACGCCCCCATTTTTTTTCTGGGTCTCTTACCGCACCCCTTTAGGCCTGCAGCGCCCACAGGGGGGCGTTATCGCCCACTTTGGGAATGGGTGGTCTAAATCATTAAATTTTTAATTAGAAAAAATTATTCAAATCAAATACATATAAGCATCGATTAATTAAAAGCTTGTAATAGTAGGAAGGAAACAAGATAATTTGGAACTAGGTATTAATTTCAAAAAATGATGTCATAAATTTTCAAAATTGAACAATATTGACATATGGATACGTATTTTCGCATCTCTTACACGTGCCGCTTTGCAAGAGCGATATGCAACGTAACTACAGCGTGCTAGACCAGAACAAACGCTGACTCGAAGCTTAGTAGCAACCAGTATCACTAGAACTCTGCTTACTTCTGCTATAAATTTCTATTATTAATTTCATATTTAGTGATGAAATGTGATATTGTTCCTTTTAAACTATTTTTATGACTGTACCACACCACTTTTGGCATTATTTACGTATTTTATTCTATATTTTTTGATACCGCCTAGACACAGGTCACGTATGTGTTTCCTGGTTACCGCTAAACGAGCGCGCGTTTGTGTTTAAACTTATATGAGCATTTGTGCGGATAGATGGCAGAATACGGTGCCTTTTTATTTCAAGTCTTATAGGCTAGGTTAACTGTGCCTCAAACTAAACACTACTATCTGGGAGAGCTCTCGGTATCACCTAGATTATAAGACAATTTAGAAAAATTTGTTAGACCGGAGATCAAACCCGGAGCCACATCTTGGAAGGCAGATGCTCTGAGATAATAAGGTCAGTCAATTGCATTGTTAAATTATTACTTATTCTTTGTTGTACTTTGGTGCACTTATGTGCACCAACCAACGAATTTGGAAATATTATGGAACTCGTATTCATTTAAAAATATGACACAACGAAAACCACAATCAAGTGGGCGGGGCTAAAAACTACAATCAACGTGCTACTTGTCTACCGTGCGCTGAGTGACAGTCAGCCGTCGCAAATAAAATTGGTTTTTTGACGTGAAAACCGGCGAAATGTAAATTTAAAATGACCCCTGTGTGGTTGAGTGGTGTAAAAGAGAGAAAGAAATCATGACATTACACATACACATTTTCGTCTAGGTATGCAAATGCCTTTGACATTTCCGTCGGCTAATCTGGCTATTTGATCTTCATAAGTCACCCTTGCTCTTCCTTGGCTTCTTTTACCACTCACTTTCGGTCTGTATATTTTCTTCGTCAGTCTTTCATCACTCATTCTTTCTATGTAAAATAATATCTATAAAAATAAAAATATTGTGATATGTATTATGCTACTAGTAGCCAGCCAGTTTTTAGTACGTAAGTTATTTTTATTGTATTTTGATATTGAGTATGGGAAATCTCTTTTTTGAACTGGATCTTATAAATTTATTCTTTTAGTTTCACCAAAAATGAACATCGGTGATTACGGTGGATTAAAGCAGTTCGCTTAGAAAGAAGAGAAGATGACTGGTTACCAACTAATGCTAATAGGGTGTGCATATAGATTTCGAAAATGAAGAAATCTATTCTTGTAGAAGCATCGCGCGTTATCTAATTGAGGACAAATCTTGCAGTGATTCTAAATCGATATTTCTCAAAAACTGTAGAATGAATAGACTCAGTTACAATTATTAAAAACAAACAAGCAAGAAAATCAGATCACTACACTATTTTATTTTAATAAATAGCATTTTAAAAGAGTAATAATTAGTAAAGAGTGCTGTTTGATAAAAAAAATCCTTTGTAAAATTCTACAAGACACACTAAATAAATTAATCACACTCTAAGTTAAGATAAGACATCAAAAACTTGTAAATAAAATGCAGAGGAAATCGTAAATATGCTTTTTTACCTTTGCAAGTAATTTTTAAATATTTTCTCATATGAGAGAATCAAAATAAAAAAACTATTTAACTTCGTGTAAATAAGGTAAATAAATATTACCAATAAGTTGCGTCGCGATGTGCAGTAATGCATAATAACATCCTCGCTTGCTGGTATGTACTTGCCCGTGCGATCACGTGACCAGTGACCGTGTGCCGCGCGTCCACTCACCCTTGACTTTGGAATGTAATACGAAACGGTTTAAACGCCCGGTGCAGGTTTAAAATAGAGTTCATTTTAAAAGCTGACAGTTGAGTTTGTGACCTTTCGTGTTTCGGAGTATTTGAATCAGACTCGCGGTACCAGTTTTTCGGCCATAATTGTTCAGAATTAAACTTCCATAATATTTCCGAATTCGTTGTATATAAATAAAAATCAATTGAGAATGATTTGACCAATAAGAAATTTTTTGGAAAATGCACAGAAAAATTCAGAAATTTGGCCATTCAAATATTTTATTTTTAAATATGGCATTTAAGAATGAAAATCTCAATAAAAAAAAATTTGGTATTTTGCAAACATTTAACGTCCCACCGGGGTGACGCCGGGGTGTCACTAGTCTATACTATACTATAGTATATAGTCTATACTAATAATATAAAGAGGTCATAGAAAGAATGAGTGATGAAAAACTGACGAAGACAATATACAGAGCGAAAGTGAGTGATAAAAGAAGCCAAGGAAGACCAAGGCTGAATATCAAGGTCAAATAGCCAGTATTAGCAGACAGAAATGTCAAAAGCTCTCGCATACCTAGGCGAAAATGTGTTAAGAGAATGATGAGATTTGAGAAAGCAAAAGTATGTAAGAACCGCGACCGCTTGGCGCTCCGTCCTCTCTGACTACCCCATTAGGGACACAGCGCGAGGATATATATGTATGTATAAAGAAGTTAACGTTGTATGTAATGGATATACACAGAAACTACTCAACCGACTTTAAAAATTGTTTCACCTATAGAAAGCTACATTATCAGTGATTAACATGGGCTGTATTTAATTTTTTTTTAAATTTCTACCTGTATAAGCCGGGGCGCGTCGTGAGTACATATTGAACAAATCTTTAGTCTCTATAATCATTGTAATAATAACTTTTAAATCACGAAACATAGAGTCGTATACCCCTAACCATTTCTCATTCAATTACTATTGAAGCTCCTCTTGGCTTTCTGTTCTGCAGCATCACTAGCTTGAACAAATGTTCTTTTAAGTTTATTCCGCCTGCTGTCCCTGTATTTTGCAGACACCTTCTCTGCTAATTTCGCTATACGTTTCATTGTTTGAGCTGGATATCTGTAAATAAAAGTTTTTCATTTGTTAGAGAAAGACAAAGAATATGTGAGACTATCTCCACATAGATACTGTAGAAGTTGGATTAAAGTGGCCAATTTGAATATATATCTTTCGTTATCTTTTACCCAAAGTTATCCAAACCTATTTTATTTCTCAAGACAGTTGGAGGCCTTTGCCAAAAGGCACATAGAAATTAGATACATAATTTAATTTATTTTTAAACTGTGAAATGTACCATTTTTTGAATTCTGTAAATAAAGCCTATTTTACTTATATATATATTTTATTTTTATTTATATCCCAATAATTTTCAACGATCGACGAATTCAGATTTGCTATACAAGATGTTACACGAGTCCACCAAATCCCTGAAAGGTATTGTAGCATGTCAAGTAGAGAGTCCACCTATGAGGTTACAAAAGTCCTCCTGTGATATTTTTATTTTGATAAAATTTAAATAATTTTAATGATAAATGAAAATATCGACTAAACTGCCGGCATCACTATTTTGAGTTCATGACCCATATACAACCCCAGGGAGTAGTGAATTACCAGCTAACTACCTCCTTTGCTAGGCATCTACCAGGCTACCAGCGGACCACGCCCACAGCTAGATAGGGATAGCTATATGTATTGTTAAATGCAATGTGCCGTCGGCAAGCGGCTCGCGGCCGCTACATTTAGGCCTACTGTAAGCAATTAAATCGCACGTTACTTAACAAACAAAAAAAAATAAAAGATACTTCGCCTAGGTATGCGCATACCTAAGGGAAAATGTGTGAGGAGAATGATGAGATTAGAGGAAGCGAAAGAAGTATGTAAGAATCGAAAAGCTTGGCGCTCCGTCCTCTCTGACCACCCCGTTAGGGATACAGCGTGAAGATATGTATGTTCAAAACCTACTTAATAAATAATAGGTGTGGTTATACTGTACAAATATGTGTTACTTAATAAATAAATAAAAGCTACTTAATAAAAATACGTGTTGAAATACTGTTCTGCTACGTTCCGACGGCAAGTGGCTCGCGCCCGTTACAAAGTACATATGTATCTACTGTTTAGGTATTTTATCGCGCGAATACAATAAATAAAAGCTACTTAATAAATAATAGGCGTCGAAATATTGTACAGATGCGTGTCTAGTAGCTCTCGCAATCTGTGCTGCTTGGCGACGGCACGCCGCGGCCTGCTATACATACCTACCTATTGCTTGCAATTATAACGCGCACTAACCTATCGCTAAAGGTACATAGTTAATAATGTGAAATACATACTGAAAGTTTGATGACCCACAATGCAGCCGCTTTAAACCCATCCAAGGGAATTAGACATCCCTTTGAAAGAACACGTAAGTTGCCGTTCGATTAATCGCACTAACACAAACAATAATACACGCACTCTAAGTCACAAAAGCTGTCTCTCTCGCCGTTCAAAACAAAGCGGTTCGCTCCGATATATTGAAATTGATGTTTAGAATCCGCCATACGGTCATGTGATTCGTGCTGAGGATGGTGGCAGCGCTTCGTTTATTACTTCTGGGCTCAGTTGTAGTGTTCTAATATCTATCTGTTCTTCGAAGTCTACATTTGTGTGACAGAAAGTCTAGTAGAACTGAGAACACTATCAGCGGTATGCAAACGTTGTGTCATCTTGCGAAACATTTCCAAAAACATAGAAGCAGCCTCCCATCTGCTTCTGATTTGTTGAGGCAAAACCGATATTCATAAATTCGACAAGCGGCACACAAGTTTCCTTTAATGACTCCGAGCACAGCATCATGTCATAGTAGTCTTCTTTAGTACTATCACATTTTCACTCACAAATAAAATAAATAAAAACTAGATGTTTACGTAAACAGCTCAAAGCTCTGACTAAAATAATAAGTTCCGCCTTCCGGCAGTCAAAGGTGCCGACAAACAGTTGCGATTGGTCGAAGCAAACCAATGAAATTATTGTGCATATTTTGTGTGCAATTTGGTATTATAGTTTTTGTGTATTATAAGAAAGGGGAGAACTAATCATTTTTAGGGTCCCGTTTTAAATTTTTATAATTTAATTACATTCGATTTCGTAGTAGGCATTCGGAACTAGAATTTCAATGATTAAAAACAGTAATTTAAAATTAACACGATGAGTACCATGACCCCCTTATAACCGTATTAACAATGGAACTACACATTTTAAAAATCTTTTGGAAAAACAAAATTTTTGCCGTTTTAGAGTTAAAAAACTGATTTTTTAAATACGATACAATACCTAAAAAACTCGAATACTAAAAAACTCGATACAATATTTTAAAAAAAATAGAATCTTCAAAGATTCAAACTCATATTTCGTATCGAGTGCTTCATTTTTTTTTTATTTGAAAGCAACCATTGTACGTCTTTTTAATGTACACTAATATTATAAAGAGGTTAACTTTGTTTATTTGTATGTTAATGGATAAACTCAAAAACTACTGAACCGATTTCAAAAATTCTTTCACCTTAGAAGGCTACATTATCAGCCAGTAACATGGGCTGTATTTTTTTTTTTAATTCTACCCGTGCAAAGCCGGGGCGGGTCACTAGATGTAAATAAAAGCGACGAGAACAAATCATAAGTAAATATTAGAAATAAATAATAGCCATGAATAAACAGTCATCTATGAAAGAAAAAATTGTACGTCTTTTTAATTGTAAATAAAAGTAACGAGAAGAAATCATAAGTAAATATTAGAAATAAATAATGTATAAAATCAATATTACTTACTATTTTGAAAATGTGATTATCCTGGTAATTACGATTCGAAACTAAATGAACAATACTTATCAAAAATCATGCAAAAGTACGGAACCCTTAAAATTAATTTAGGAAGCCAAATACCAGGAGAACATGCAATTTAGCTGTGCTCTGTGGGTTGTGCAATTTTGCAATTGTGTAATTTAGCTGTTGAGAGGTCGGAATATCGAACCCTCCATAATACTATTAGGGTCCCGTTTTCAAAATAATTTTAATGCGAAATGAATTTATTAATTTTAAAATAGTAAAGTAAGGGATATGTAAAAAAGAAGATAATTGCTTTCTATTATTGATTACTTTCGAAAATCAATGAAGGAAAGTTTTAAGTCACTACATAAACAGACAAACCACCTACACCAAAAACGGTAGGTACATTTCTAAGTAATTAAAAATTAGAGGAGAGGTTCAAAGTGTCGTCCTTTGTCTTTTACGCACAACCTCGCCTGTCGAAAAATGGCTGCGTTGCTGCGTTTGGTAGGTATTCACTATTCACTACTCTACTCACATTCAAGAAAACAACTACAACAACGGTATTTCTATCGTAAGCTAATAAGATACGATAAATATTTTAACCGAAATGAAATGAAAACTATTGTCTTCCGAAATTCGATATTGATGCGTTTGATTGATATGAAAGTGAAATTTAAAAATGTCACAAAGTATCCTGCAATGTAACTTGGATGCCTAATTGATGTTGCTGAGCAAAGAGATTTCAATTACTTACTTGCATTGTTTATTTTGTTCTTAGTAAACTATAAAGGTCGTTCCTGGTAAACATCTTCTGGTATAGTGAACGAAGTTCCATATCAAGCAAACCATTGTATCATATTTTAATTATTATACGGAACCCATGTAGAAAAAATATAAAGCTTTGAAAAAATAGCGCCAAATTCTAATTGGCTGGTATTTACAAAGATTAAACTACAGGAGATGGGTCTGTGTGAAACAGCTAGATAATACGCGTTCCTATGGAATAAGTGCGGTATCGTTAAAAGCCGAAGCGTAACAATCCGTACTTTAATTTTCATTTTCTAAATCTAATTAAGATAATTTGCCGAAAAAACTTTGATTACATCTTTTAGTGTTAGGTGTTCGTTTATTAGCCTTGCAACGCAAAAGACACAGACATAACATCACATACAGACACTAAAAAAGTCAAAATAGTTTGTTCAATACAAATAGCGCAATTACATCTTGCACACGAAAGCTTAGGCAGAAATTACTTACAAATGTCCCCAGTCTGAAAAAATATAATCTATGATTTTGAGGTTGATGACCTTGAACTTGACGAACAGGTGATCACTAGGGATGGGATTCTTAAGAAATTATGTCGATTGTTTTGTAAAACTTCGATAGTAATTATTTCAGAAATCCTAACAGTTAAAACAAAAATAATCGCACTTTTCGTTTCAGTGTTTGTAACATTCTATCGCGCTTTAAGCATTACCCGAACTCATGCAACACCTTGTATAAGGTATACGCATAGGTCATAGATTCTCAAAGGGGCCAATACCACCCCATACTGGGTGCTGCAGCCTTCCATGGGGGCAGTAGCTGATCGAGAGCAAATGGGGGGGTGTGATGAACACAAACAAACACCACATGCAGCTCCAATGCATAAGAAGCCCTGGCAGCGCAGCGACGTCACATCGGAGGCATGTTCCTAAAGAAGAAACTCACCGTTTTTGCGCGAACAATTTGTAAAAAGTTAAAAACACTTCTGTATCCTCTCAGAGAATAAATGTGTTGTCTAACAACAAAGGTCCCTTTAGTTGCTTCTTATAGCAGGCAAGGAACATAGGGCTGAGCTTTACATTAAGTACCGTTTCCCATTATGATATTTGGTCACAGATATTTTTTAAATTAATTTTTGCCAAAACTATGTACACATCTGATGTTTTTGGTATTAATCAAATTCTAAAAGCAGTTCCACTTAAAATGTTTTCTACTTAAAAACGACTTCTGACGTTAGGTTAGATCTCTTCGCGATCACCTTAGATTACTTTTTTAATGTTCTAGGTTTTTTTTCCATATTTTGTAAAACATTGATCTTTTGGAAGATATTAGATTGTGGATTGCTGGCTATCGGCTTCCTTCGAGTGGCGCCATTCAGCCCTGTTCCCTGGTATGAGCTCCACTTACTGTCGGCCTGGTGGTTGGTTCTCCCTCAGTTTCATCAATGAATCTTCCAGTTTTCCTACAAAACATGAGGATATCCCTTAATTTGGTTGTCCTCAGTTCCCTTTCTTCCAGTGTATGTGACCCTAGTGTGTTGTATCTAATGTCTGCATACATACATTACCTTTATCCAACCTAAGGATATACTTGGCCATTACTTTGTCTTTTCCTTTAAAGTAAATCCAAAATGTCTACATATTTTTAATGTTGTCCATTCTTCTCTTGTTTGTTCATCAATTAGTCCATCTATTACACTGTTTGTCACTTTCTTCGAAATCGGCATATACGGTTCTGCTCCTGTTATTGGTGCGATCATGCCACATCTTGCTAGTTCATCTGCCTTTTCATTATCTTCAATACCGCTATATCCAGTAATCCAGGCTATGATAAAATTTCTTTCTTCTCCTAACTTATTAAGGATTGCTTTACATTCCCCAACCAAGGCCAAGTTGTTGGTTTATCTAATAATTTGAGGGTTAATCTTTTGGAAAGCGTCCAAAGAAAAGAAACCAAGATTCTCTTAGTCTCTGATGCAAATCCTATGAAAAACGTCTGAAAATACTGAACTTGCCTATACTCAACGAACGTAGGGCAAGAGGTGATCTTATTGAGTGCTACAAAATATTGACATATAAATACAATGTGTCCAATGTTATAAGTATGTCTGTAATGCAGAAAAAAAGCATATCATCCCGGGTACACAGCGTTACACTCAACCAGTCAAATCAAACTACACATTACTCGGTAGCCTATCACCTGTTGAACAATCGCATAGTGGATATTTAGAACAAGCTCCCAGAAAGTGTAGTATGGGCAGAGATTTTAAATAGTTTTAAGTGTCGCCTTGACCTTTAGCTCAAGTCAAACATGCATGCAGCCAATGGCTGCTTGTCCATAATAATAATAGTAATAACTATTCGAAAGTCTTTTTTTTGTTTTGCTCTTACTGCAACATGGCAATCTGTTTGACAACAATAAGGCAATTTATGTCTGATATTCATTTTATCTGACTTGTCCCTTCGGCATATGGTGTGCAAGTAGAATTTGATTTTTGATAGAAAGTCTTCTATCAAAAAAATAAATTCTATCACTGACGCCTCAATAATACACCTCATTAAGAATAAAAACATATAAGCAGTAGTTATTGTAACATACTTACTATGTAAGCCATATTTAAACTAAAGCACTTCCTACTATAGGATTATTCTTTGGCACAGAATACATGGCTAGGCTACGTTTTAGACGAACTAAGTAAAATAACCTCAAAGACACTGCGAGTTGAAAGTGAAGCGCTAGAACAGAATCGGCTCTATAAGAACACTATTTTGGGAAGGTTAGGTTAGTATGTGGACCACAATGCGCGCATTAAGCGAGCGAAGCGAGTATGCCGCGGCAGCGGCTGGTGAAGCGCCAGAACAGAATTGGCTCATTAAACTTGACGGTCAATCGCAAAAATCTAATTCTATCACGACAACTCGGTAATACACCTCATTATGTATAAAACAAGTAAGGTAATTGATCTAAAGTACTACCGATGGCTGAAATAAAGTCTACCTGCATCCCAGAAATTCGATATTGGTAAACAGCTGTGCGAGCGTTACCAATTCACTCTCTTCAAAATTGTCCATGTGTTCTACCATAAAACTTCTCCTTACTTCCCATTGCTCATCGGACTCATGCTCTGTTCGCAAGGTATCCACATCAATTGTGGTCTTCATGGTTATGTATTGTAGCTGGAGGAAAGTAATTATTATCTTAGTTAAATAAGACAAAACATTTTTGGTATAATACTCAAATTATAAAAACTCAAATTAACCTGTGTTGTAATGTCAATGGTTTAACAGTTTTTTGTTATTAGGTACATCTAATTATGCTTTTTACGAATTATTTAGGAATACTTTACTTTTTTAGTAATTATATTTGGTACACAATGTGCAATTGCAAAAAGTGTTTTTGTTTTTTTTTTTACCATCTCAAACTCAATGACGTTTATGTAAATGTAGCCATTCAAAATTTACTTCTCCGCTTTGCCTGTCTACAACAAGTCTACAACCTAAAAGTGACCTGAGCGGCTAGACAAGTGGCAAACGTTTCGTAAAATAGAAACGCTTGCCTAATGTTATTGCTCGTCAAAAGTACCATTTAGCTACGTTTTATTTGGTAGTTTTCACACGACTTTACTGTTCGTTTGATTTAATAGAAAGTTAATAATTATTGACTACCAATTTAAAATTCGTTACGATTTATTACGTGATATTTGTCATTCTATTCTACTAGCGTTAACGACAATTGAGCCACTTGTCTAGGCCCCCTTGTCTACGATTGCTTCACAGTCTCTTTTCATTAGATAAAAATAACAAGAACTTGAAATAATTAAAAGAGAGGCTACGAACATATGAAGATAACAATTTAATTAAGTACAGATAGAATGTAATTTTCATTCGACTCTAATATCCAAAATAAAATACCTACAAATTGTCGCAAATATTGTTTTCACATGTGGCAACATTATTATTATACTACTAAATACAAGAGTTGGACGCGCCGATATCGTATACTGAAGTTGTGTAATCTTTTAAAAAAATCGTTTATCAAATTGTTGTTCAATAATATGTCACATTGAAAAAGCGCGGGAAACATTAAAATTGGCGGGTGTGTTTTCTTATCTTTCAAATTTTGAATTGATTTTTAAGTAATATAGTGATCAGTTAAGTTTTTCTTGTATACATTATAATAGTTTAGCTTATATATAAATATAGTAGTAACTGAAAACTTATTTGCAAATTGTTGTTACCTCTGATAATTAAAATTAGAAAATTGCTTTATGAATGTTCTCAAAAACAATATTCTGTAGTTTTTGTATGGATTCCCAGCCACAGTGGTATATCTGGTAATGAAAAGGCAGATTTTTTAGCAAAGGAAGCGGTGGAGTGTGGCGGCCTGTGTACCCCTTTGTTAATTATTATCATGACTTATGTATCTTACCCAAGGCTATTCTTTAGACTTCCTGGGAAGAGGCTTGGAAAACAAGTAGTCAAACAAAGGGGAAATATTATTCAAAAATTCAACCTTGTATTCCAACCAAGACGTGGTTTTATAAATTAAGTTGAAGTAAAGGTGCAACATCGGTTTTAATTCGCATGCGTCTGGGACATGTTTGTATTCCAACTCATCTTTATAAATTAAAAATTGTAGCCAGTGACATTTGTAGTTGTGGTATGGATGTGTATGGATAATTGTGATATATATCGAACTTTAAGTTCATACATAATAAGTAACAATATTAAAATTTAATAATTTTGTAAATATTAACGTATGTATGTACTTTTTTGTTATTAAAATATTTAATTGTTAAAAAAAAAAAAATTTATGTATTGTTATGTAATTGAATAGGCATTATTTTCATAACTTATTAGTCTATGTAATTTATATGTTTTGTCCTTTCCTGCTTCACTGATCCTTTTTCCAAATTTCCTTTTACACCTACTGAATTGTTTCCTCGCTTTATTTGTCGTTGGCAATGTACTCACGCACGGTGCCATTAAAAAAAAAAAAATGTCAAATTCTCAATTGTCAAATCCAAACCCAAACTCCACCCACTTTTAATATTGTATTTTTTGTCTTTAATTTGTTTGTGATAATTTTTGGGGGTAACAATAAATAAAACTTACGTTTGTGAGCTCAAAATGACGTGATAAATCAAAAACTTTTACTGCCATCGCACTACATAGTATTAAAGGTAACTTTTTGTTATACTAACTCGGTTTACAATTTCTTTGTTTAGTTTTGTTTGTATGACCTATTTTTTATTGTTTCTCAGATTTTCGAAGATTTATTGGAATTATTGAACAGTGAACTAGTGTACACGTAACAATGGCGTTTTCTTTACGAAAAATGTTCTCAAACATAAACTATTTTAAACAATCCGAAGATGGCGATACGTCTGATACTGATGAGCAGGAAATTGTACTATCGTGTTCCCAAAAAGTAAACGATAAATCTAATGACTTAGATTTTGAAGTCATCGAACCCGATTCAACCTCTAAGCAGTGCTCTATAAGTCTAAATTTGCCTGATTCTGTGAAAAGGTATGCGGCCAAAAAGACTTCATATTCCGATACTGATATCTTAACATTTACGGTCTCATCTCCGAAACGCGACAGACGAAGGTGCAAAAAATTGAAAGTTGATATTGATAAAGCCAATAAGTCTATGGTCGAAGGCTTAAATAAGTCTGAAAACAATAGTTCCAACATCGAGAACACTCCAAAGCATATACTTCTGAATTGCAAAAGTGCTGATATATTTAGTGAGAAGTTTAAAGGTTTGGAATTTGATATCTTTGATGCTATGTCTGAAGATATTGTACTATCACCGAAAGAGGAACCATCCGATGCTGAATTATTATCTGATAATTCTGAGTCTGATATCTCATTAATATCTGAAGAGAGACCAATAAAGATGTGCCGTAAAGTAGAACCTGATGCTGAAAATGAAATCGTACCATCTCCACGTCCAGAATCCTTTGGAGATATTGAAATTGAACAAAATGAGGATGACCGTAGGAGTTTGCTACTGAATTACCAGATGAGGTTAGAAAAACTTGAACATTTCCTCAACCAATTACTGTCCGAGTTCCGATTTCATATAGAAGTCTCAAATATTTTTCAATGTAGAAAAGTGATAACTGCTTTACCTGGATCTGATGTCAGCAATATACCGAGAATTGTAGGAAATATTGCGCACATAGACAGTGTAAATGAAGGTTTTAACGAATCTTGGAACATTATGGCCCAGAAAGAAGATAACTCAACCAAATTCAAAATTAAAAAGCAGCTGATGTCAATGAAACATGTTATAGAACAATTTGTTAATGTTTACTTAAAAGAACAGAATCCCAAACGGAAATTACAAAGGAGTCTTACTTACAATGTGAAAGATAGACAACCCACACAAAAACGTTTAAGATTTAATATGAAAAAAAGAAGCAAGCATTTTGATTTTCCTGACATTCGTGAGGCTATGGTCAATTTGTTTAATCAGGAGCCTGGAGAAAACCTAATTTTAAACAATATAACTTATCTTAGTGACGATGAGATGAAATGTACTTGTCACTGCCACAGATCATCATCACCATCTATAGCTGATTCAGGATTAATTACAAAGAATGATCAATCAATCTCTAATCACTCTATAACATCTTCGCTTGGGAATTTCTGCCTGGACAGTTCCACTTTGTCTGCTTACTCGGAGTCCTTAGACCAGGTGATCAGTTACAACAGCTTTCATGATACCAGCTTATTTTCCACACTGCTTCAAAAGGCTGCGATTGAACGAATCACCTTCTATGTTCAAGTCCATAGTATTCAGCTGAAGTGTGAACACAGTGATGAAGAATATGAGTCCAAGAATATCATTACATTCCACTGTCCAACCTGTAAAGTCACTGAAATGGAGGAAAACGGGCTGCTGAGACATATCTTAAGTCAATTCCACTGCGAAAAGATACACTTTTTGTACAAAACGGCTTATATCAAGAAATGTATGACAGCCGGCAAGGAGATTCAGCCCAGCACGGTTCTCAATCCAATGACGATGTACAGAGATGAAAATAAGATAGTTTGCTTCGGGGATGCCATGTATGCCTGTTCCTTATGTTTTGAGAATCTTATAATCGGTGAGTCCATACTGATGGC
Source organism: Zeuzera pyrina (assembly GCA_907165235.1). Taxonomy (NCBI): domain Eukaryota; kingdom Metazoa; phylum Arthropoda; class Insecta; order Lepidoptera; family Cossidae; genus Zeuzera; species Zeuzera pyrina. The sequence goes on from OU015647.1 coordinate 4,887,579, forward strand.
ACATTGCTCAGACCCAGAACATGTTGATAGGAGAGAGCGTCTTAGCGAAATGTTTGATTAAGGGCGTGGCTGCATGAAATGTCTTCTAATGTTTTTTTTTAATTTCATCATAATCATATAGTCATGGTTTCATATTTTTTCGCATGTTTTTTTTTTAATTTTATAAGCAATGATAGATGACTGATTTTCATAATAAAATATGTAACTTAAATTGTATAGGAATATTTGAGATGTGTTTTACGACTTATTTTCAATTTTCTTCATATTTTAACTAACAAATAACTATTTTCTTACTTTTTTATAATTGAAAATGTTTTTATTTGTTTATGTATGTATTGTATAGATATTTGTCTCTTTTTATCATCACTTCCATCTTAAAAAGCAGTGTTCTTTTTTTAAACTTGGTGCTCGGAGGTTGAAAGTGCCGTTCAGGAATCAATTGTGTTCATTGAGTGTTTTTCGGATTATATAGGCTTTTAGTCCGCAAATAAATTAGCCGTTTTTCTTGTGCACTTTCTTGTATTACTATGTGAATGAGTGAGAAGAGAAAAACAGATCACATAACACATGAATTTCATAATTATTTTAAATAATAGACTCAGTTTAAAAGAAACTAAAAGAAATGAGGAAATAAAAGAAAGTGTGCGGGTTCTAATTTATTTTTTATACACAGGGTGATTTTTAAGACTCGAAATTTTTCGGCGTTTTTTTATTAATTGTAAGTTTAATGTTATTAGATTAAGTATTACATATATATTAGTGTTAATATCATAATTGTTAAAGCGACATCCTGTATGCAAAAAAGTATAACTGACTATTTTACCTGTATTTTTCTGTTCTGTTTTCAATTTTCAGTTCTAGACTCGACAATGACACTAAACTATTTTTTCAAATTAGTGTCGGATTTACACCATTTTTATTAATAATTATTCTATTCACTTCTGTTTCATGTGTGAAAAAACGGATAATTTGCTTTTTTTAGGCTATGGTTACAAATATTTCTGAGAGATGTCATGAGTCATGATTTACAATATATTTAACATAACGGTAAATCCGGCACTACTGTTAAACTTAACCATTTTTTGTTCACAAACCGCCTTTTTTGAACTGAAATTACACTTGTTACTAAAAAAATCGGACATCTTACAATTTAAAAAAAAACTATCACTGCTACAATTTTTTAGTTCAATTTAAAAATAGAATTTACAGTTACAATATGAACACAGGATAAAAAAGTAATGGTATTTGAAACTAAATGAAAATTATAAGCTGTGTCGATTTTTTTACTCTTAGGTGTATTAGTAAATAAGTATATTATACATCTGAATGTTATAATCATGATCTCACATAATAGTTAAATCATCAAACCGAAAGACTGATATTACGGAGCCATTACGAATTATAATAGTAAGAGTATAAGTCAAAAATTTAATTAAATTCGTTCTACAGCTCAAATTGTAAAATTCGAATCTCATTTTTTTCATGAGAGCAATAATTCTTAGTTGTGATAGCGTTAAGATATACGTCTCCTAAGTCTGCCTTATACAATATTTTACATGAAAAATACAATTATAAATAATTATTGTTATTATACCAAGATTAGATATTCTCAATATATACAAGCATTTCTATTGATGAAATAATTGTGAATGATGTTAATTAAATATATGAAAACGATGGGAAAAAATTTAAACCGAGAAGTTGTCTAATAAACTTTTCATAAAAATAACCTTTTTTGTTTACTAACATAATAAAAGCATTTTTTTTTAGAAAATGCTAGATTGTATGAAAATCCTGCTTTTATTTTTTATAATGTTAAATAAATAGTTTAATAAACAGCTTATAATAGTACTAGGTTTGGCCCATAATGTCCATACGCTTACATTACGCAGATAATGTCCTATTAAAATTGTACTTTCGAAGGTTTTACCCCTTTATAATACACATAATGTACGGCGTACCCAATTCAGTAACGGATTCTTAAAAACAGTGCAATCTGTGTTGAAATACATTCGGCAATTTTTTAGTGAAGCTGAAATAAACAATACCAAAAACATTTGTTTTGGTTTAAGAGTTTATCACAATCATTTCCCGTTAAAAACATATGGGTTTTGCTCAATTTTTTTATCTGTACCCTTAAAATATTTAGAACTTATCGATCGAGATTACCTATTTTAATTATATCTTAAAAAGTGATCCATTTTCTGTGTGCGTTTTATAACTATGGTGCGAATTTTTCTAAATTTTTGACTTCACTTTTTGTGTTCAAAAACATCAACCGCCTACTTAAATATAGAATTATTGTAATTAGTAGAAATATATTCTGTGCACTATACTGGTTACCGAACGCTATACCTTCCAATCCTAATTCTAAATTACCGTCGTCGTTCTGATTTTGAAAGTCGGAATGCGACAACTTAATTCAGACGATTTCTTCTCAATTTATCAGATGGGTTGTAGCAGTTATGTAAGGCGGACAAGTTTGTTAATATTCAAGTCAAAAAGAATTATTTTGTTGTAATTTTTTTTGTAATTTACTGTAGAACGATTTTATCGCCACGATTTTGACGTTCACGTTACTATAGGGAAGCAAAATGTATGCAGTTGTATGAAATAGCTTTTAAATTGAAGCATTTTGCTTACCTATTGTATCGCGGACGGTGAAATCGTAACGATAATATCGTTCAACGGTAAAATATAAAAGTGCCTATTGCGCTATTGATGTCAGTAGGTCCTGCATGTCTTTTATACTATTTGATTTACTTACATGATCAATCGATTCAGGATAATCTACATATTTCGATAATTAGAATAGGATCGGGAGATTACAGCGTCTTGATAATCTTTAATAAATGTAACATTAGGCTATATCTACACACTCTTCAGGGACGGATCCAGTATTCTATTTGAGGGAGATCACATGCTTCGAATAATCGCTTTAGCGTTTTTTGCTTAAATATTTATTAAACAATCACTAGTCGTAATCACAAAAGGGATGTAAGAAAATATTGTTTTGTTAATATGATGAAGTAATAGAGAATTAATAAACAGGTAATATTCCTTATTTTTAAAACTAACGCGTAAATTTGAATAGGAGCAACAAAATTCATTAGTGAATTTGGCTTTTGGTTATAAAATGTGTTGTTTTTTTATGGCGACTATATTTAGCAAGTCATGTTGTATAGGCTTTGGAGAGTTGTTGTTCAAATGTAATGTATATTTAAATTGTACCTTTGCGCAATTTTTTTGGTAGTGAAAATTATTCTTTTATTTAAATTTAATATAATATTAAGTACATTACATAAAGATTTTGCTATGTATCTATATCTGTTAGAAAGGACATAATGTATTCGTCCCCAAATTTCAATCTGAATCTGACTATATTCGTATAAAATGCTTTAAAAATTGTAACCAAATAAACGAGTGTGTAGATATCTATTTAAATTAGTTTTTAAGGCAATGTAATGAACAAATAGACCGAAAAAGCACTCAAAATATTGTTAAGTTGTATTAAATTATTACCAACATCGAACCAAAGAAACATATTGTACGCTAACTTTATCTCGCGACTTACCTTGCACTTTACCTTGGTAAACTTCGATTTTCTAATAGGTTCATAAAATCACTCATATATTTTTACCTTTTATGATAAAGGTAGCACAATGAAATGCTCTATTGAGTTACTGCAACTCTAGTTTTTGAGTAATACTAAAACAAACAGATGGATAAATTTAAAAGTATTTGTTTTATATTCAGAGAGGCCTATCTCAGACATTTTCTCATAAATTAATATCTTCAGTGTACAAACACTGTTTTGATATTGCTATATAATAATAAAATATAATGTGTTTGTCTAATACATAGAAAATGTTGCGGGTCTCGAGAATTATATGGATTTCCACCATTTTGTGACTGATGGCGCATCTATCCAGAATATGAAAGCATAGATATTTGAAATATAACTGTCGTAAATAATATTGTAATATTATATTAGGAGTTGTGTTGAGGAATATTTTTTTTTAATGTATTTTTCGACAGATATGCCACCGAAATCACAGATTGGTGGTACCAATTGCAAAGTTCTGGGGTTTAACCTTTGTGTGCAGTCAGCATCAAAAGTATAGGCGCAGCTACGGGGACAAAGATGCACATTACCAATCTTAAAAAATTCGACAGCTTTGAATAATCCTCTGAAAGATATTTGAGAAAATAAACACATAAGAATTGTTGACAAAAAATCGATCATCGTCTTTACTGAATACAAAGGCTTGCGAAGACTGATCAACTGGCTGTCTGTCTGTCTTAAGAACATCCCTATTTACGCCTATGTTCATAATTTAAAAAACCCACGAAATTAAAAGTTTAAAAATCCACAACACTAAACTAGACCGATGTTAATCAAACATAGCCAAAAGCATTTTCAAAATTGCGTCGTTGCATTTTCTTTTTAAACTGTAGTTTAAAACAATAAAACTGCATGCAAAACACTGCATCTGTTCCACTATACAACAGACATACAGACAGACATACAAGTCGTCAAACTTGCATAAAATCTCTTTTAAAAAATGAACATGATTATGGTTCATAAGTAAGTACGTATAATGTTCATACTCTTGTAAAAAGTCCTCAATGAAGTATACAATTTCTTAAAATGTTTTTACATGTTGACAGAAAAATTTAATATTTTTTCTAAACTTGACAGAAATATATACAAATTGCATTTTATTAACTATAATCACGACACAATTTTTGGAAGTTATTTTAATTGGTTATTTTTGATGCCGACTGTACATATTATACCTAAACAATGCCCGATTCCACCAACACTAGGTCGTCATATAACTATTTATCCCCTAGATTAAAAGATCCCTTAAACCGGTTCTTACATAATATTCATTTTCACCAATCTAACGGTTCCCTGGTAATGTCAGACATAGTTATGCGACGTTTTATTGTTTCCATAGTGACTATTCGTTTCCAAAAGTTTTATCGATAAAACAGATATTATTGTTTTACTTGTAAGTTAATACACAACGTATTGTACTATAGTAGCGAATTGCGAGTAGTGCCTTTGTGTAACGTTCTACCGAAACACCGAAACTAGTTTTGTAACCGAAACCGAATTTCGGGAATTTCCCCTTAAGGTACATAATTCTGTTGTACATTTTTTAAGCTTCTGTTAATGGTTGGTAATTACAAACGTGTTTGTTTTCAAAGAAGCAGTTATTTGGCAAATTCATAGTTTTATATTTAAAAAATTCATTCTGCTGTCGGGGAGATCAGAAGGTAGCGTTTTCAAATCAGGTCGGCGTCACCAATTATAGGGGATACCTGCGCCGGGAGTAATTAAGTGAGAAACACTGTTGATCGGTTGATGATTTATTTCGCCAATTACATTCACGCGCGTGTACACAAATTCGTGGTTACATAACAAGTAATGTTGTATCTCTTACGCTAAATACATATTATGATGACACTTACACACATATGCATAATGCTGGGTCAATAATATTGAATGTATGCGTCCCACACTACTGTAATGGTATGGGGTGGGGTGACTTCCACTGTGCCGATCGCTACCGAAAGTTCGGTCGGGCACTACCTGCGTGTGTACTCGGTCCATTTTTATCTAATAAAAATGGAAAAGTTAAATAGACTTTAAGTAACAATCGGCTTAGTTCAAAACTGCCTTCCCCCATACCATATACAGCAGGAACAGTAGTTTCGGCACAAGATTGAGGTTTCGGGTTGGTTTCGGTTTCGACAGCAAATCTGCCAAAACCATGATAAAGATAAATATTTTTATGCAACAGACACAGTATTCTTAGCATCATTGATGCATTTTATTTAATCAAATGTTACAATATGTTTCTTTGGTTTAAGTAAAAATTTTTCATCAGGCTGTTTATGCTGTCTGATTTTCATTTTTAAGCCACTGCCAGTTCTAGTTAATAAAAAAAATACCTCATGTTGTGAAATCGTTTAACAGGAATTTATAGCAATAGAACTATATAATATATAATAGCAACTGGTAATAAAATAGGTAATTTTTTCTTAATAATAGTCTTATAGCTACTAATCGATTGAACTATATTTTTAATAATTTAACTTTAAATATTAATGTATTGTAGTCCTATTCAGATTTTAACAGTATTGTATATGGGTGGAAGTATCTGCTGTCGCGAATTGGAAACACTATTACGTAGTAATTTTACATTATCTTTATCTACCATACCATAACCATATATTTTTGGAGGCATAAGAATCAATCTACATTCCATCAATTTTTCCGTGGATAACATTTTGAACTTTATCTCAAAGAAGTAGTGTACAAGTTAGATAGACTAAAAACGCAAATTTTCGAGAATGTTCAAGAATTCTTAAGAAGACGCATTACTCGTTTTTGATCTCATTATCTAATTTGTATATCATGTCATGGAGATAAGGTTCAAAAAGATATGCATGAAAAATCACTTCGCTTTCCTTCCCTTCTCTTCCGCGTCGATGTAGGACTATTATGGTCGTCATTTAACAACTCCATGTTGTTACTGAAACGCGTCCTTCCTCCTTCGCAAAATAGTCGGAGAATCATCCCCACTACAAGTATTTATTGCTGATTCACGCTCTGAACACCACGAAAGGGAAGGGAATGAAGATTATAAACTTTATTTCATACATTACTGTTATGTTAGAGACTAGCAGTAGCTCGCGACTTCGTCCTTGTGAAATTAATCATTTCCATAGTAACTTCGATACCCCATTTTTTCCCTTAGTGGTCGATTTTTTCAAATAGGCCAATTAAATATTTTATTACTTATTATATTTTAAACAGTGGACTTTTGGACTGTGAAACTCATTTTTTTTCCATATTATGACGCCCTTTCTCAACCTCTTAGCGGCTTCTCATTATAAGATATTGTCTCGACTTGATAAGCATTTTGTTTGGATTAGAAGAGGCTTTCGTCTTATGTATTAAGTCAAAACAGTACAATGACATCTTGTCGAGACGAGCCATGTCGATCCGATACAAGATATATCAGGCGTAGTGTGTACCGCAATATTGAACTTCATAATATAAGAGTAATAGCTCACGAGAATAAGAAATTTTCTCATAAGATACGAAATAATGTCTTATAATGTGCAGGCTCTGCAGGCGCTCTTAGGGGCTAAATTTCAAAAATCCCTTTTTAGAGCTTACAGTTTTTTTCAGAAGTTCCAATTTACCAAAAAGGCGAATATTAAACATGTTGAAATATATAAAACGGTTTGACATAAAATACTCACCATGAAAAGGTTTTTCAGTTAAATTTGTTTCATATATCTAACATTGCCTTATTTTTATAACAAAACAATATTTCATTACAAAAAAAAAATGGTTTACCTTTTTTTAAAATTGGATACATCACTCATTGATCATACATTATATACGGAACACGGAACTTTTGTGTAAAGTTTCAATTCTTAGGATCGTATTCCGCTGTTCCAAGATTTGATCTACATAATTTGTTTTTTGACGTTTGAACAAGTTTGGTCAAATCTTAAACTATGGAATACCACTCTGGTTCAGTGGTTTTGGCTATATTTTCATATGTTGCTCAGATTCGTTCCATGAATAATAAAAAATAAACAGAAGATACAGCAGTTTAGTAGCAAACCACACATAATTTAATACTGTTTATATCTTAATAGAGAAACCTAGAAATATATTCTAATGCATGTCGCTAATGTAGCTTATTTGCGGAATGAAAATCAACTGACATGACTTTCATACACCATACTGTGAAAACCTTACCATTCGTCTTTTCGAATTCGCCGTAGTCGGGTAAAAATGTACCGTCAGTTGTCTATTACCACTACTTTGCTCTATCCCTTCATCTATGATATAAGGACTTGCGACCAATAGCTATTCCTATATGATACCGTCTCATTTTCACAGTAAATATCGGCCTATCCGGTAAATATAGTGAGAGATTTGACTATTGCCTTTGTTTTTGCGCGTACTGGTTCCAGTTAAGTAGTACCAGTAAGCTGGCCGGTCTTCTGCTCCTGGGGATGGCTATCTTTTGAGGAGTTGAACCTTGAATGAGGTATCCATCATTGATGCAAAACGGTCAATTATCTGATCTATTTTTACTTGTCTTGTTGTTATCATACTGAATTCTGTTCTGCATTTTATTACATTGTAACTACCTAAGTTGTAAAAAAATGTCTAATATATAATACCAATTCAAAAATTCAACGGTTATATACACTTTTATATCAAAAATAACGTATTTATATATATCCTAATAATAATAAGTAATTATGGCTCAAGTCTTTTAAACGGCATAATAAACATAGAAATCTGTGAAGTTATTTTCACTGACACTCTAACCTATACAAATTCTAAAATGTTTTGCATTCAGAAAACCTTGACAAGTCTGCCCCATTTCTATTTCCTTATGAATATCTTTAACTTCTGATGGTACTATTTCATGCGGCCAGAAGTACATGGTGTCGGAATGTCAAGTCAGTTCATTTCATCTCCAGTTAAAGAATGCGCGCATATCTGCGGGAAATAATCAGTGATCCCGCATTGAGTAATATATATGTGCGGGTACTAATACTTTTTAGAGACGAACGGTAAAAAAATGAAAAATACAAAAAAAAAGTACTTATAACATTTTTTCTAAATCGTTCGTTGTCTTAGAGGTAATTATGTATAGAACACTTTGGTAAACAAAAATAATGATATCGTGTCAGCACAAAAACGGCGGTACAAGTAAATTGTGCTCATACCATAAAGACACGTCAAAAGCAAACTATGCTGCATAGACTCCAATTTTGAACAGACATACCAAAAAATGCCACATTTTCGTGTTATTCCTATGACGTGGATATCCATTTTGTTTATCAAAGCTAGAACATTATATTGTACACACTATGTAATCATATTTAATGTGAATTACATTGGACATCAATAATATAATAGTGAATCAATAATGTAATAGTGAATTAGGAATCCCATTGGCAAAAATAATAATCATCATCTTCAGGCAATGCCGCTAATTGCGACCTCTAACGAAGGGCTAGGCTTGAACTATGGACTCCGCTGCGTATTGTAGGAAGATCTCGGAGATCCTTGATAATGCACCGAGGACGACCACTGTAGGACATTTGACTAGAAAAACCCCGCATAACACAGTCTCTCCCTCAGGGGATGTGTGCAGATTTTTTCTGCGTAATCAAAAATGAAAAGAGGAAAGCTTATACTATGGATACTGTACAAAATATAACGGACGAAAGAAACACTCAGTAACATCCAGATTTCAGCAAGGACTCTCGACTTAACGGCTATAGTGATATACAGAATCAGTCAGCATCTAACTTGTAACTTCAGACAATACCACGACTTTTCCGATAAATCGGTCGTCGGACCCTTTCACGAGGAATGAATCAGTTGGGAAGCAATCTGTCAATAGTGGTTGTCACATTCTAGTGTTAACATTTTTTTACAGTATGTGCAAAAAATGTCATTTTACGGATTTCATGAATAAACGGGTCCTGAATTTGAGGATTTCGTTATGAAAAATGAGAAAAGGAGAAAAAAAAATGCCGAAGAAGTCTAACTTCAGGTACCTATTATACTGCTGCGCCACCTAGCGGACCAGTTTCTAGCAAACAATTCCATTAAGCCGCGTATGCCACTTAAGCTTAGTTTGATGTGTACAATTGCCTCTAGATTATTATTGGAACGAAGTTCTTTAACGCGGCTTGCGGGAAGTTTGAGTTGGTAGTAGTCGTCACGTAACGAAAAAGCGTTATGTGGGGCGAGACCCGCGCGTAGCCCGGCGCTATGTTCGTTAGCTCTATACATAAATTCACAGTGATATTTGTCTATTTCTATTATATACGAGTATATGTGCGCGTACAAGTATCGAAATTTTTATTTTTATTTTAAATCATACGTGAGTTTTATTGGTCTCATTATTGCAGTTAAGTTTTGAGAAATGGAAATTGCAGCTAAGTCAAAGTCAAATCAATTTATTCAAGTAAACCCAATCACAAGGTATTTTTGAACGTCAAATCTACTTTAGTTCGGTTCAAAGAGAAGAGAAAAGAAAACCTGGACACTGAGAAGAACCGACAAGAAACTCAATCAGGTATAATTTTTTCAAAGGAACTTCGTTCCTGACGGGGGTTCCCCGACCACACACGTTTTTTTATAAACAGAATCATTCTCGAACGGCGTTAGCCCCCGCATATTTCAAGCCCTAATTACATACCTGTCTAGAATTTTGACAGTGGGATTTCTGATTATGTATCTGTCAATTCTAGATTGAAATAAATCTATGAAGGCATGAATCCAATAATAGAAAAATATATTGAAATTATGTAACAAACTGTGATTATACTGTCGATAGAATTCCGTAATTGTTGTAAAGCCGAGTTTATGGTGAAAGTGAAAATACTGAAATTACATTCTGTAACGATTTTGAATTGCTTTTTATTCATGTAATCCCTCTTGTAAATATAACATCATTGATGTAACCTCATTACAAGAAACTATTTGCGTTTTGTACCCTAGGTATTTAAATATAAATAAAACCCACTTATCTAACTTGCAGACAGTATGCGACAGCCAAATATCACGCGATATCTGCTGTCAAAACAAGAATTTGAAAAGTACATTTTACGGTCTTGGAGAAATAGATACGTAATCATCATACATGATATCAATTTGTTAAGTATGACAATTAAGTCACCGGTCGCGCAGTGATCGCGTGGCTGTCGCTGTCTGCAAATTGTTAGGCAATAACACAACATGCTTATTACGTAACTTGCAGACAGCATGCGATAACCAATATCGCGCGATATCTGCTGTCAAAACGAGAATTTGTGTAATGTAATTTGTATAGTGGTGCTAAACCTACAGCGAAAAGTGCATTTTACGGTCATGCAATAATAGATACGCAATTGTCATTCATGATACTAATTTTTTATTACAATTAATCACCGGTCGCGCAGTGATCGCGTAGCTGTCTGCAAATTTTTAGGTAATTGCCTACCTGAATCCTTATTGAACCACTGGCCCGTCTGCTGTTCATTTATTTGCTGACATGAGTAGGTACAGTCGCTCGCACATTCGTTAGTCACAGCTAATTTTATCAGAAACTATCTGATAGAGGATGCTGCGTGTCGATTGGTGGTTTTTGGAGTTTGAAAATAGCTAAAGATTTAATAAATTCATCACACAATTTTTTTTTTAAATCAACTTTTGTTGCAAAAATCAACACAACACACAAAATTATTTCTTGCAATTGGTGTTTTGGCGACCCTTCCCACCTAGCGCTTAGAGCGACCTCTCCTCTGGCTCTACCGGTTCAACCCCTGAGCCGATGTAGGATATTTTTTAATGTAGGTATATTACCAAAATTATGAGACAAAGTTAAGTGTATTATGGAAGAGAAGGATAAGAGAGACAGGAATTGTTTAGAAAAAAGATAGCAATGGAGTGTAATATGTGTAAAATTTTTAAATAAACAAGCTTAATGTGAATGTTTTTTTTTATTTAGAATCTCTCATATGTAAGTACATATAATATACAAGAATCTTTAAATCTAGCGGGATACCGTACTCTGAAGAGGTAGTTAAAGACAAATTATATGGCCTCGTATATCCTAATAACCTTTGGTTACTAACGTTTCAATTCTAACTCCTGTAGTGCGATTCTCTAACGCAAATTAGTTAAATTCACTTCTGAATCCGCGGTGAGATTGTCAACTGTGGTTTGGTATTCTCTAAAGTCGACAGAGATGCTAGCGCCGCCACGATGAGTGGCGGCGGCGAGTTGTACTATCGTAAATGAATTTTATGAAGTTTCGCTAAATATAACAATCCAATTTAAATAAACGAGTTTTATTTAACGCAATTATTTCATAAGAAGTTAAAATACTCTAAAACGAAATATCGACTGAGATGTTTACTCTTAAAGCAATCCCCGACAAACTCGCATCTAAGATCACTTCACTTCGCTCCTAGAATGTTTGATTTAGAGAATTCCATTTGAAGGTCAAGTGAGTTCGAATAAGAAGTGGGGTGAATTGTCGAGCGAGTCTCGCTTTGGGTGATTCGAGTTTTTACAGAATTATATGGCTGGAAACAAGGGCGTCGCCAAGGGGGGGCAAGGGGGCAGTTGCCCCCCCCCTAGAGATTAAATGTAGCTATCCGCTAAGTGACCAAAGAGCGAGCAATTGACTTCCTTACCTATTAATAAATTCCGCATCGCATGACAAAACGTAAATAAATTCACAAGTTTTAATGTATATTGTAGAAAGTATTGAAGTATTCAGAATAACATAAAGATTTTGACGTCCGTTTTTAAAATCGCCGCCATTTTCATCACGACTATATCAGATTTGCCAAAACGCAAGCCATTAAACAGTGTAAAAATATGTAGGTAGGTATGGTGTGTGTGTGCATTGTATTTCTTTCTACGACAGCCGTTCACCAGCATTCACTTTAGTTTTGTATAATTTGTATGAGGCATACCTAAATAAAGTAGAAGTTATTGTTACGAACATACAATTTTAATTGGTTTTGTGGACAATGCCATCTGTAAGTGTTCATAAGAAACACCTACAGTTGAATAAATCGACTACAATCCTTGTAAAACCTAGTATTGCTACTCGACGCTAGATGGCGCTTGTTCAATGAACTCTCTGGAATTTGGTAGCAGTTACTAGACCAGGTAGAATGTTACCGTACATTCTAGTATGATGTTCGTTTGGGTATATAAAGACGTGAGCCGCTGCGAGCGCGTCACTTTTTAATTGGAAGCGATCAACGAAACAAGCTAAACAAGCGAATTGGAAAGCGAATATAAGACTACCGGCTTGTCTGTGTTAATCAATATTGATTTATATTTATTAAATAATAAGATCTCAGTGTTGAGTTGTGAAGTTTCTGAGAAGGATAGATTATGTGGAAGGGAAATGTTAAGAAAAACTATTCTTTTATTAAAAACGAGTTTATTGATTCAATCTCTATGAATTTAACGTTAACTAAGCAGTCGATGGAGGAACTCAGTACGATGCTCGAAGGCCTAAATCGAGTCTCTCAACAGGTAGGTCTTAAAAGGAACATGGACAAGACAAAGGTCATGTGTAATTCCCTTGTTGTACCCACCCCTATTTCAGTTGGGAACTCGGTTCTTGAAGTCGTTGACTCGTACGTCTACCTAGGACAAGTAGTCCAGTTAGGTAGGTCCGACTTCAAGAAAGAAGCCAATCGCCGAATCCAACTCGGCTGGGCAGCGTTCGGAAAATTGCGTAACGTCTTCTTGTCCGACATACCTCAGTGCCTCAAGTCGAAAGTTTTCGACCTGTGTGTGTTGCCAGTGATGACTTATGGCACAGAAACGTGGTCTCTCACTATGGGCCTTATTAGTAAGCTTCAAGTAGCCCAACGAGTCATGGAGAGGGCTATGCTCGGAGTTTCTCAGCGAGATCGAATCAGAAATGAGGAGATCCGTAGAAGAACCAAGGTTACCGACATAGCGCAGTTGATTGGCAGGTTGAAGTGGCAATGGGCAGGGCACATAGCGCGGAGGACTGATGACCGATGGGGTCGAAAAGTTCTCGAGTGGAGACCACGTACCGGCAAGCGCAGCGTAGGACATCCACCCACAAGGTGGACGGATGACCTCATTAGGACCGCAGGATCGCGCTGGATGCAAGCCGCTACCAACCGGTCTTATTGGAGATCTTTAGGGGAGGCCTATGTCCAGCAGTGGACGTCCTATGGCTGAAAGGAAGGAAGGAAGGAAGGAAACAGTGGTTTCGTTTTCAGTAATTATTTATGAAAACAAAACATAAATTATATTTGTGGTTTAATTAAATACAAATTAAAACAGATCCTTGATATAAATAAAGCTAAAAAATACAACTGAGTATTTATTTTAGTATTTATAAGTAATTGAACAAAACTGCTCTCCCGTAAAAATTTAATTAATTACATAAAGTTTTATCAAAGCGTTTTGTTTTGCAGGAAGTTTGAAACGAAAAAAAACTGATGGATCAAGTAGCGACAGCGATGAACAGGACAAAGTATGGACAATATCGCATGTGTCTTCATCGGTCACCACAACCACAACAGGTTATATTCAGCCGCAGGAACTACCTAGACCAAGTTCCTCTAGATATCTGGCGCCGAATCCTGATTCATTGATGGATGACTGCAATGAAAATGATATCGGGCGATATGTTGGACGGGCACACATGTTATCAACCGAAAAGAAGAAGGAATTGATTGAAAACTGTTGGTCCCCTTCCGCGACCTATAACTTTGCGGAAGATGCAAAACATTTAAAGAGAAAATTTAATTATTCTTGGTTGGAAACATACTCTCCATGGTTGGTATATTCCAGGCGCCAAAAAGGAGTATTTTGTAAATATTGTACGTTGTTCCCACCAAATCCAAATTCATTTAGAGGCATACTCGTATTGGGATCATTTACTATAAGGCCCTTTTGTAAGTTCAAAAATATTCACGAGCAGTGCAAAAAGCACATTGAAACCGACTTCCATAAGGAGGCATTGAAAGCTGCTAAATCTTTTCTCGAAGGTGTGCCTGTCGATTTGCAACTGAACAAATATTCCCAGGGAATTATTGAAGAAAATCGCAAAATTATAAAATCTATTATTTCCTGCATTACGTTTTGCGGGTCACACGACTTAGCACTGAGAGGTAAACATTATGGTGAAGGTATTCTCGAGGATTTATACAGGCTGCGATTGACACGGGAGATTTGATTTTAAAGAAACACATTGAGCAAGGGAAAAAGAATGCAAGCTACCGTTCAGTGGATATTCAAAATGAAATTATTGGTATTTTTGGAAGCGTTATTAAGGCTGATATTATGAAAAAAGTGAAAGAAGCAGCAGCATATAGTGTGCTAGCAGACGAAACAGCTGATACTTTTGGCATTGAACAACTATCGATTGGGATGCGATATTTTGATGAAGAAACACAGGAAGTCCAAGAAATGTTTGTCGGATTCATTGAGCTAAAAGATTTGGATGCGAAATCGATTGCACATAGCATAGATGAGTTTTTGACAAAAGATCTGAATATAAATAAATGCATTGGTTTTGGTTTTAATGGATGTTCAACGATGTCAGGAAAAGACGGAGGGGTACAAGCGATCTCACGCAAAAAGTACACCAAAGCCCTTTCATTGCTCGTCCCACAAACTGAATCTAGTTATCAATGATCTAAATTCACTTCCTGAAATTAGAAATGCCATCAGAACCACCAAAGATACTATAAATTTTTTTCGGAAATCAGTTTTGAGGAGGAAGTTGATACCTAATATTTCCAGACTTTGCGAGACAAGATGTAGTGAGAAACACAAAACCATCAGAGTTTTTTAAGAAAATCTTCCAGTAATTCTGGAAGCCTTACAAACATTATCTCAGGAAAGATATAGTGCAACTCGGAAAAGTGCCTTCCAACTGCATGCGGCTACTTGCAGAATTTCTCGGGATTATGTTGGTAGCCAAATACTCGGCTTTGATGGAACCCGTTGTCAACGTACTCCAATCTGTAGCTTTGGACGTGGTCAAAGCCTCGGAACACGTTAAAAGGATTTTACTTTTAATTAAAAACCACCGTGAAAATCCGGAAAAAGTGACAGACGAAATTATAAAGGAACTACTGCTGTTGCGGAGATAGTCGGACTGGAGGAGGACATTACATCAATGCCGCGTATTACGGGGAAACAACGTCATAGAAGCAATCATCCAGCAGAAAGCCCTTCAGAATACTGGAAGAGGTCTTTAGTAATACCATACTTCGATTTAATTATCACCTCCCTTGAGGTACGTTTTGCTGAAGAAAACACGCCATCATTCGCATTATCTAAGTTACACCTGGCGCAGATGCAAAAGATGACAACTGAAAATCTGAAACAAACTTGTGAATCTATTGCCCAGTTTTATGATTTACCGAACATAAAGAATGAAATCGAACTTTGGCAGCAATTGTGGCACGATAGGCTTAATCTAACAAATCTAACAGTTGTTGATGTCCTAAAAGAAACAAATTCCTTCTTTCCCGAAACGAAAAAGCATTGAAAATTTTGATCGCTTTACCATGCACGACCTGTACAGTAGAGCGATCCTTTAGCAGCCTCAGAAGACTAAAAACATGGCTAAGAAGCACCATGGCAGAAGATCGCCTTAATGGTCTGGCCATGATGAGTGTACACAGAGCTATAATAAATAAAAACCTAAATAATTTTAATGATAAAGTGGTTGAAAGTTTTGCAAATAATCCCCGCAGGTTATGTTTTAATTAAATATTATTTTTGTTAAAATAAATAATTATTACTGTTTTTAAAAGTTTGATTTAGTTATTGTGCTGTCGAGGGCTTGTGAAGTTTCATACATTGATATTAGAACCGTTCTTATTACAATCGTCATCGAGGCAAAGACTTCCAAAGTGTAACGTGTAACGCTTCATGCTCTCGGCGTTCATATTTTTTATCCTCCATAATATTGCCCCATTGCCCCCCCTTAGTCATAAGCTGGCGACGCCCTTGGCTGGAAATAACTCTACCTACTACTCCTACTAGTATAATACATAAGATTGCTATAAATTTTATATCTATACTAATATTATTGAGGTAAAGTAAAGATTAAGAAAGAAGTAAAATTCTAAAGCTACTCAACCGAGATCAAAAATTCTTTCACTTATAGAAAGTTACATGATCACTTTATCAGCAAATAACATGGGCTGTATTTTATTTTCAAAAAATTTCTACCCGAGCGAAGCCGGCGCGGGTCGCTAGTATTATATATAGATATAGCAATAGCAACAGCAAAAGAAGAAAAGAGATGGCGGGGCACAGAGATGTTTTATGGTTAAATTTCTCGACTTCAAGTCCTCAGAGTACAGCTTCCAGTTTAAATACCGCTCCATGATATTAATACTGCAGACAATTACACAAATCGTGTGACCTCAAACTAAGTACTAGGTTTTTACTGTGGGCACATGAAGCACTCAACCTATAGAGACGAAATATCGGACTATCTTATTCATCACTGCTCAGTTTATTTACAATAACAAATATCAACTCTGGCTTGCATTAAGCAGTACATAACCAATATTGGATCTGTGTGTACATCTCTGTATATTCCGACAGATATGTAAATATCTATGTAATGGCTTATTGTTCTATTCGGTGGTGTGGCAAGAACAGCAAAAAATCAAACTATGTAACATAACGCGGTAACTGCAAGTGTTTAGATGTACATTTTTTAATACAAAATAAATAACATTGCCACGCTATGGGTTGAGTGCTCCATGATAGAGGGTATGTCAGTTCAGAATATCTTAAATTGGTCTGACCGGCGGTCGAACTCGAGAGCCCTAGATTGGAAAGCAATGTTCTCCCACTATGCCAATCGGTCAATCATACATACATATGTTCATACTGTATCCTCAATGGAGTAGTCAGAGGGAATAGAGTAGCAAGCACTGCAGTCCTTACATATTTCCTTTGCCTAATTGTTTTTTTTAATTCTCTCGAACCAACCAGTAAAATATATGTACTATAACTAATTTTTGCCCGCGACTTCGCGTGAAGTTCAAAGACACGTAATAACTTTATAAATTATACCCTGTCTTTTTATCATGTATGAGATATATTGTAAAGTTTCATTAAAATCTATTCAGTAGTTTTTGTGTGAGAGTAACAAAGATCCAAACATCCTCCCAAACTTCATCACTTTTATAATATTAGTAGGATTCTTCTGTGTGTATGCCACTTAACTCCTCTTGACGGCTGGACCGATTTTGATGAAATTCTTCTTGTGTTTGTGTGGGTCTCTGCGTAGCTTTGATTCACAATTGGACCCAGTAAGTGGTGCTGCAATCGAGTTATATAGTTTATCGAAAATTCGATTATCAAAAACCATTTGCTGAACCCGGTAATAGCAGGCAAGCTAATGCTCAGGCAGGACAGTCTCTGTAGGATCCGCTAGTTTTATATATTTCCCTTTATCTCTTCCTTAGTGATATCAAACACCAAAGTGCCACTCCAAAGACGACCTCGATGGTGCAGTGGTTTAGATTGTGCAACCAAGCACGGAAGGTTGCAGGTTCGATTCTCGGTCGGGTCAATTTAGGAAACAAACTTTTCTAGATTGGCTCGGGTCTGGATGTACTGGGAGACACCCCCAGTAGTTGTCGTTTGATTCTCATAGCACAGGAAATACCCTAGTTTGAGATCAGATGATTGGTGTGTATTGTCTGGCGCATTATTATTATTATTATTAAAGTCCTACTGACAACTATCTTCTAATTTTACTTTCAATTCTTTCAATATATTTGAACAAGGTCTTTTAAACTGCGATTGATGTCGTTCTACCAATTTTTCTAACAGACTTAAGTCTCTATTATAAAGGTTATTACTCTGGCTTTGAATATAACTGAGGAGAAGTCTTCCATAATTCCGATCAGTCTTACAATCAAAGGAATAGCTGTTCAATAGATTGAAAACATATTTTTGAAGCTTCTCTGTCTTCATACAGTCTTTGTATAACAAATATAATGAAACTATGTGATGCATAAACGATTTCTTTGATAAATCAAATCTAATGATATAATTTGCTAATTCTGTCTTCTCTTTGACATTCAGTGTCATTATGTAATTGTGTAAAATTTGATTTGATATCTCTGTATCCCTGAATAGTATACACAGCAATTTTTCAAAGTCTTGTAAGTATGATTTACTTGCTTTGACAAATAAATCTAGGGAGAACAGATTATATTCTCGTTTTAAGTATGCAGGCACGAATATAATGTAAAAATTAGCTATAAATCTATTATCGACGCGATCAGTGAATATTCGAGAGGAAATCTTTTCGACAGAACTTACAGAGAGCCTTTGGGCCAGTAACTTAAACAAATATATATTTTTTAAACACTCGTTCACCATTAAATCGATGTTAGATAATGGTTCACTGTCTATAATGTCGCAAATGTTTTTCAGGGGTCCTATATCTAAAGGCTCTTCGACTATTATGTTCGGAGACAAATAATCTTGTGTGTTAGTTTCTTCCGACACTTTTAGTTCAGAACGGTCGGTTTCTGTATTAGAAGTGGGTAATAATGTGTTCCCAACATTATTATAAGTCTTATTTTCTTCCTTATTTGTTTCTAAAATATTATCTATACGATTTATCGTTTTTTTGTTAAATTGCAATGACCACTTGTTCTGTTCGTTTCTTGCGGCGGCGGCTTCGACACAGCGCTTTAATTTGTTTTCTGATGAAGAACAGAACTGCCACATATAAGACATTATAGTGAAATATTACGAAACTTGAATTTGTTAGAAAAATTCTTATTTATTTTTGGTTATGAAGAGATAAAAACAAAACAATGTCAAATCAGTTGTCAAAAACTGACCGATGCATAGTGCTGTAGAAACACACTAAGTCGATCGATTTTATTGCTTCTTGTGATGTTTTTATTTATTTATTTATTTAATCATGTACGTAACGTGTTTTTCACAGTTATTGCAATAATAATTTAAAGAATAAGCCGCTGAAAAGTAGATATATTATAGTAGGTAATATTTTAAACTGCAAACTGAAATGTGCTTCACGAATTTTGGAAAGGACCAGTGGAAGATATCGGCGCAACTAAAATATTTCATCGATTGATCTAATTACAAGAAGGAGAGCGAATACCTAATTTTATTACAATATCTAAACGCACCTTGGAATACTTATGAAAATATGTGCTGTTTCTAGACTAGATATGAAAGCATAGATCTATGCATAGAACTAAAAGTTAAATTGTCATCGTCGTTTTAGTTACACACGATGTTTTGAAAATAATGAAATGGCAATTAAACTAAACTATACATAACATGCACTTATAAAATTTAATAGTTCATCTATAGTTTGTATAGTATAAATAAATAAAAATAATTACTCTTTTCTAATGTGTGTATATGTAATGTGTGTGTAGGTATATTGCACGAAGTCGTAATATTGTAACCATTTCTTCCAATTTGCGTATATTGACTTGATTTGTAATAATATGTACTGTCATGATATTGTATACAGAAATCAGTGTAAAGTAAATAAAAATATGTGAAGATCTTTCCATTGTAAAATAAACAAATAAAGTCAACAGAGTCGATAGATTAAGTATTATTTACTAGTAATGTGGTAATGGACGAAACTAATACCTACCTATCTACAACGAACAAAACTAACCTTCAGTTTGATTTTGAGAGAGATCGCTTTTAGTTGTCATTTTGACTCCCATTGTTTTTGAAATATTTACGTAAAATTTCTGTTACATTAAATTCAGTTTATATTTTCCTCTTCATGTATATAATTTAGGTAAGTTTGAACGCTTTCATTGTTTATAATTATAGATGATTCCAATTGTGTAGGTATAGTAAATAATTTAATAGATGCGTAATTTTTCAATTAATGTTTGTTGGGTCCTGGAGGTTTATTTTGCAAATACTTGCTACCTACCTGACTTAATACTAGTTTTTGCCTTCGATTTTGTTCGCAGATATTACAGTAAAAATCGTCTAATACCTTAAACAACACAAATATACGTGCATAATTTCATATGTAAATGAGTAAATACTTCAATTAAAAATCAAATAATTAATACAACAGTACTTATAATTATGTGACGCCGAAATTAGCACTAAAGTTATATTAGGGGCTTACGGGAGTGTACCCATTTTGTTGTGTGATACCGATACTTTTAAAGGGGTCATCAATTGGTGTAATTATTTTATAGAGTTACCTACACAATATTTAGTTACATAAAACTGTATAGTTATCGTTATCGTTATAATATTTACCAAATGATATTTTACACGTGAAGTACCCAGATAGCACAAAGTTGCTGCATGCTTGATTTTTCTTTGATTATAAATTACCAAATCGAATATGACGATACAAGTTTTTGATTTAATGATTAAAAACTGCTATGTCAAATACGACAACAAAGTTTTGAAAATATTGCTGCAATCTTGTAAATTTCAGTAGGCATCGAATTTTTGTTTGTATTTTGGTATTTACATACATACATATCTTCACACTGTATCCCTAACGGGATAGTCAGAGAGGACGGAGCGCCAGGAGTCGCGGTCCTTACATACCTCTTTCGCGTCCTCAAATCTCATCATTCTCCTCACAAATTTTCACTTAGCTATGCGAGTGCTTTTGACATTTCCGTCTGCTAACATTCTTGTTATTTAATCTTCATAAGTCAACCTTGGTCTTCCTTGGCTTCTTTTTCCTCTCACTTTCGCTCTGTAGATTTTCTTCGTCAGTCTTTCATCACTCATTCTATGTGCCCGACCCATCTTAGCATTCCTTTCTACATTTTTACAATAACACTGTCGTGCAACTCTGTCATACTGCGTATTTCTTCTAATTTAATCTACGTTATAATAATATTATAAAAGTAATGAAGTATTCATCCGTCTGTAAAATAAACACTTTTAGAAATTTTATCTGCTAACATAAATATTCGCGTAACTTTTGGTTGCTGATTGTTCGCTTCGATGACAACTTACTGAACGGATTATAAAGCAAATCTCAGTTTAAAAGACTAGGTTCTAGTTACTTATGAAGATATAACTCAGATAACAATTTAAGCTTGGCCAGACGTGCATCAAGATTGTCATACAACTGCATACACTTGTAGCAAGTTTAAATTAGGTCCAATTTCAACAATGTCATTGTTATCCGAGAATAACTATTCTAGGGATAAAATTACTTGCTATATTTACTCTCGGATAATTCATAATACGTTTCACCACTGTAAAGTCATAAAGTAAGCGAGTAGTAAAAGAAGCCAAAGAAGACCAAGTCTGATTTATGAAGATCAAATAGCCACAATAATAGCCGGTGAAAATGTCAAAAGCACTGGTATACCTAGGCGAAAATGTCTGAGGAGAATGATGAGATTTGAAGAAGCGAAATAAGTATGTAAGGACCGCGACGCTTGGCGCTCCGTCCTCTCTGACTATTCCGTTAGGGATACAGCGTGAAGATATGTATATATTTATGTAAATTTAATTAATTACTTCACGGTAATATTATACCTACTTTGATAAGCGTATAAATATACAGTATTTTCCTTTCATTTGCGTCTGTGCGTTTATAATATAATTTGAAAACTAGCAAATAGTTTCATGTTTTTTATCATTGATGGGAATATGGTTGGTCACATGCTTGTCTACTAAAACAATGACACACCGAAAATCATGGAACACTCAACCTATAGAGACGAAATATCGGAGCATTTTATTCACCACTGCTCAGTTTATTTACACTAAAAAGTATCAACTCTCGCTCGCATTAATTAGTAGGTACATAACTAATACTGGACCTGTGTGTACATCTCTGTATATACCAACAGATATTTAAATATTTATGTAATGGCTTATTGTTCTATTCGATGGTGTGGCAAAAACAGCAAAAAACGGCTGAACCGATTTTGATAAAATATGTCTAAGAACCACCGCTAGAAAACCTGCTTTCTAATAAAAAAAACCGCATAATAATCGGTCCATTCGTATAGGAGCTACGATGCCGCAGACTGACACACAGACACACAGACACGTCAAACTTATAACACCCCTCATTTTGCGTCGGGGGTTAAAAAAATCAAACTATGAAACAGAACGCAGTAACCGCAGCAGTGTTTAGACGTAAATTGTTTTCATACAAAATGAATGACATTGCCACTCTATAGGTTGAGTGTTCCAAGTCGAAAATGAATCGCGCTTGCCTTAGTCTGTCCATGTGTAACAATGTTATCTTATAACTCCCTTATGTTACCATCAAGTACCGATTTGGTTGTTTCTCAGGTAGATTTTATGTAAACCGCCATACTCCATACAATAGTGTAATACAATTCGAGGGCGGATAGCGAGTACCTGTCCACAGAACTAAGGGATGAAATTTTTTTGCCCATCCCATCGCGTGAGGTATCTTTAGACAGGTACTTTATTTGAAATTGCAACATATCGTGTTAACATTTTTTTAGTGTTTTAAATTGAATAAATACGAATCGCTTGTGGAATTAGCTCGCGTTGTCTGTCTGGACTTGCAACCGTTTTCGTCAGAGACTATTTTAACAGCTGTTTGGAACAGATAGTACAGTAAATGGTGGCCCAAAGACAGTTGTTAAGACTAGGTATTTCCAGGCAATAAACAATTTGAGGGAGTTAAAGTCAAATTAATTTATTCAAGTAAACCAAATTACAAAGTATTTTTGAACATCAAATCTACTTTAGATCAGTTCAAAGAAAAAACCTGGACACTGAGAAGAACCGACAAGAAACTCAGTCAGGTATCATTTTTTCAACATCATTTTACTAAAAGTTTATTAAGATACAACGTTCAGAAAGCCAGTAAATACATGTGCAGAGAAGATCATTTCCAGACTATTGTTTTATCTTCAACGAAATCGTTTATTTTATAGTATGATTGTCTAATCAATGTACGTTTTATAATAAATCTAAATTTATTTTTCGTTAATTGGTAACTTCCTGAGGGACTTTATAATAAAAACGAATGCAGTTACTCAAGAATGAAACATTTGACTTATGTAATTTAAATCGTGTAATTAGCTAATCAGAGTTAAAGGTGTTAAAGTGGGTTAAAGGTGAAGAAAAAACTTCAAAAACTTATAACAGCACTTTTTGTCGTCGGTGGTTAAAAACCAGAAATTAGAAACACAAAGTAGTTATGGACTATTTTGAACCTATTTTCATTTTTTTTCGAATAAACGTCAATTTCTAAATCTAACCTCTTTTCGTGGTTTTCTTTAATTAGTGATAATACTAGCTTTTGCCCGCGACTTCGTTCGCGTATAGATTATAGCCCGTGTGTTATTCTAATGTGTAATCTATATTACTGTAAAGTTTGATCAAAATCCGTTCAGTAGTTTTTGCGTGAAAGAGAAACAAACATCCATACATTCATCCTCACAAACTCGCATTTATAATATTAGTAGGATATATATTAGAAATAGCCATTATTACGGTCAGGTATGTATAACGTTATCCTCCTGGCTCCGTCGCAATTGGATAAAAAATGATGTTTCTCGGCTGACTTGCGACAATGAATTATTTAGTTATCCGGGATTCGAACTGGTTACCCCGGTGATCTAAAATGCGAATCACGCGCCGACGCGAAGTAAGCGGTACTGACATCTTTAGAAAAAACACGCATGACAAGTCCGCAGCCCTCTGTAGACACATTTGTGATCTATACCTTGGAGTATATGTGTTCTGTGATCTATACGCTTTAACAAATGCGTATATAACCTAAAAGAACAGCAAAGAGTATCTTCTATCCCAGTAATTCCTAAACTTTTAAGACCATGGAACACTCAATAAATCCCATTGAATTTATGGAACCCTATAGCAAACTATAATAATAAAAAATACCTACTGCAATTTCAATAAGAGTAAAAATCATTTACCAATTACAAATATTTAGAATAAAGATTAATGAGATTAATGAAATTATTTCATTATTTCTTATAAAAAACTATTAATAGATCTAAAATCGACCATTTTTATTGTGTAGGACCTCTTATAGAATAAAAACGGTTCAATGTTTGTCAATATGTATGCTTAGGCCAAGTTCCGCGCAAAAAATAATGTCACCACAAATCACGGTAACCGAAAAATTGAAATGATTTAAAGACCAATGTAACATTCGCGGAATCTTAATGTCTTATACCAAATCCTTGCGTTCCGTGGAAGCTACTTTAGGAATCTCTGTTCTATCATACTAATATTATAAATGAGAAAGTTTGTGGGAATGGATGTATGTATGTTTGTTACTCTTTCACGCAAAAACTACTGAACGGATTTTGATGAAACTTTACAGTAATATAGTTTATACATCAGAATAATATAAGGCAATAAATTATACGTGAACGAAGTCGCGGGGAAAAGTTAGTATATATATAAAAATCAATAGTCCCATGGTACGGCGCATCACTTGAGAACAGCTTGACCAATATGGCTGATTTCGTTTTTGTTGTGTTAGTGATTGTGAGGACAAGGTTTGTATTAAAGAAGATTTTGGGAAAATCGACCAGAAAAGTCGGATATTTGGATGCTATTTTTATACGAAAATCAAAAAGAATTCGGTGTGTTGCAAACATTCAACACCCCAGCCGGGAGAAACCGGGGCGAGTCGCTAGTGAAACATATTTAAACGACTAATATTAGTAATTCAAGTAATCTATCTTCTATATATACAGAAGACAATGCATGTATGTATGTTCCTTATGGACTCCGAAACGGCTGGACCGATTTCGATGAAATTTGGTATGGTGATGGCTTGAATCCTGGGGAAGGGCATAGACTATGTAAAAAATAAAAAACGCGGACGAAGTCGCGGACATCAGCTATTTAATTATATATTTGTTGAAATAGTTACTTTTGGTCATCGATATCTGGTACATAGACTCTATAACTTCAGACACCCTATCCCGTTCTATGAGGAGAGACAAATGTTGATGTGTGAATACTAATTTTTAACGAAAATTAAAACAATATATTTATATACCTTACTTTTGTGCACTTTTGTAAATGAAAAGTCCCAAAAACGCAAAAAATAGAAAATCTAAATAAAATGATCACTTTTCACTTTTCCCGCTCCCACCAAAAAGTCCAATTCAAAATTAAAAAATATATTTTTTTTTATAAATTTTTGAAATTTTTAAATAAATAATCCTCACGACACCAACGGCACAATGCATCGTTTTAAACGATACACCGCTTGTATAATCACTACATACATACCCATCTTCACGCTGTATCCCTAACGGGGTAGACAGAGAGGACGGAGTGCTAACCGTCGCAGTTCTTACATACTTCTTTCGCTTCCTCAAATCTCATCATTCTCCTCACACATTTTTGCCTAGGTATGCGAGTACTTTTCACATTTCCGTCGCCTAACACTGGCCATTTGAATTTCGTAAGTCAGCCTTGGTCTTCCCTTGCTTCTTTTACGACTCGCTTATCTTTCAAAATATATCATTAAGTATTTACTTATTGTAAGTAAATAATTGTGGCAAATGTATTTTTCTAATTTATTGTTAATGAATTTAAACAGTCTGTTATCGAATATTTAGAAACGTATTGTGGGCATACTTATTAAAATAATTAATTAAATATTTTTACAGACACGCATACCTTTTTATATATACATTTTATTCTATGCTTACTTACAATGTTAACATTGTGCGCTTGCGCGTAATATGAGTTTTGTAAACAAATTATGGCATTGTACCTTAGAGAACGCCCGTGTATAGTTGTTATGTTCTTCTGTGATCGTATGTCGGAATAAAAATATAAAGAAATATAAATCAGTATATAATTTACGCGACTTCATTACCATAGTATAATCGCGAAATTATGTACATATTATAGATTATTTACTTTAATTGCTAAACAGAGTTTGTCCTTACAAACTTGACCTTAAGTTAGGTAAAAAATACTTACTGTCTTATGTTGTAATTGCCTTCCAGTGGACACTTGATTCGAACGTGATAAATTCCTAGAATTTTTAGCTGTTTTCCGCTCAAACTCCAAAAACCACCAATCGACACGTGTTTCGCCTCTCAAAGAAGCATCGTTAGGATATACCAGAGATAAGATTCGGTCAGCTAACCAGCACCGAATCGATTCGGTGGTTTTTGGAGTTTGAG
Organism: Zeuzera pyrina; assembly: GCA_907165235.1. Taxonomy (NCBI): domain Eukaryota; kingdom Metazoa; phylum Arthropoda; class Insecta; order Lepidoptera; family Cossidae; genus Zeuzera; species Zeuzera pyrina. The sequence continues at coordinate 4,914,345 of OU015647.1, forward strand.
CGGAAAACAGCTAAAGATTCTAGGAATTTATCACGTTCGAATCAAGTGTCCACTGGAAGGCAATTACAACATAAGACAGTAAGTATTTTTTACCTAACTTAAGGATAACATAGATAATAACTTAAGGAAAATAGCTAAGGATTTTAGGAATTTATCACGTGAAATGGATTTCCGCAAAGTAACACCCGAGTCTATACAATCTCGACATTTTTCAGTTGGTGTAGATTCCAGCTGAGTATCCGTGGGGATATTTTCTCTTCAAAACAAAAAAAAATCGCTTGACATTGTAATTATGTACCGCGTACGGTCAGGTGCCAGTGTAAGACACAAAACTATGGGTTACTTGATAGGTGCCTGATGAATATAAAAGATCTTACTTAAGAGCCCTTTGACATTTTTATGCGAAATACTGATATTTTGACGCTCTAATTCTCAGAAACCTGGATTGGATGTTGAAATGGATTTTCCCGAAGTAACACCTGAGTCTATACAATAGTTATAACATAGAAATAGGTTAGGTAAAACATAGGAAGTAGAAAACACAAAGAAAATGATAGGAATGAATGAATTATAGATAGAACTCAGAAGATAGAATGAAAATATGGAAGCAAAAAGAAAATAACGAATCAACAAAGACCCTGACCTCACCCACGCCAGGGGAAGCAGTTAAGTTATTTTGATTGCATTTGAGTTTTGATTAGTAAAGGATAGTTATTTTGTACTTTTCAGTCCTTTTTTTGGCGATTCAATTTTTTTATATTTTTTTTTATTTCTCCCTTTGTGACCTTGACCTAAATAAATATCGAGCAGCAACATCGAGGTCAACAATTAACTTCTTTCTAATTCTGGAGCGCAACGATGTACAAGAGAATCATCAATATAAACAAAGGTTATAACCAGTTCGCGTTATTTAGTGTTATTTGGTGTATCTTCGAAGTCCAAGCATTGATACCGGTGACATTTAAATAGAACCACCTCGAAAGTATACCCTTTCAAAGAAAAAAAGAATTTCCGAAATCGGTCCACAATTGACGAAGTTATCGGTGAACATACATAAAAAAATACAGATGAACATACAATCCTCCTCCTTTTTCTGAAGTTGTTTAAAAAAATGCTCCTTTTAAAGATACGCTTGTAGAGCAATTACTCGGTCCGTTGATTTTACAGGACCCCTTATCCCCATTTTGGCGACGCATTAGAAATTTTGACGGCAGGGATCTCAATTTTTCTAAGTGACTACAAAACGTATGAAAGTGATATTTAGTAACTTGATTCTTCATTTCATTGACTTTATTTTGACAGTTGCGATACACTATTGGTTAACTTTTGTAGCACAAAGAAATATACCAAAGAGACCTCTTTTAAAACAGAGATTTACCTTTTTCTGAGTAACGGGACCGATTTGTTTCTAAATTTTCTTTATAGTTTAATCTAAACATATTCTTCACAATGCCAGATCTTTTAAAATTAATTGTAGTTTTAAAAATAAACGAAAATAATATACTTTTACATATTTTTCGTAAGCTAGCGCGCGCACGTTTGCATACAGCAGAAGGTCCATTTTAGATTAAATTATTGTTTATCAATGCGTCGCCTTAATGGATGAGCCCTGACGAACTGGGTGAGCTGCCAGTAATACACAGTACAAGCCAAATTGAAATGTTCGTTTTCAAAACGGGCCAGTCATATTTTTCAGTTGTGCAATCAAAAATATATACATTTTCGTAATGACAATGAAATATCATGAAAACATCTGCATCTGTGTTAGATAAAAATGTGTGCTATATCTTGACATCTGGGTCAATAAGATACTCAACGCGTCAATCTATAACAAGTGGTTGTTAAGTGTTGAAATAATTGTAATTACATAAACAAATACGATAGATTAAGAGTCCTATATCATATCTTAGCGCGGAGATATTCAACTTTTTGTTTTTGCAGATAATTGTAATTTGGAAGAAAACTACATTATTTTGTCGTTTACAGTTTGTTGGATTTATTTTATAATGAGGAGGAACTGTTTCCTATAATACAGGTTTAAAACCTAGTTTAGGAATCAAGGATCACAGCAGAGTAATACGTATTATTATTATTATTATATTCATTAACGTATAATATAATTTGTGATCTCAATGTTTTTTTTTCTTTTTTTCTTAATTTCAAGATTATATTTTAATAGTGTTAATGTCAACTTCAAGATTTATAATATTATACAATACAATTATTTAATTTAGTTAATTTAATTAATGATAATTTAATTTAATAAACTTCTTATTATTATTATTATCAATAAAAAAATTGGTTTTAGAGATTTGAGATATTATAATTACCTATCCATTTTTATAAAAATCGTTTTAAAATTCTGTTGAATTACGAAGATGTTAGTTGTATCTCCAAAATTCTACGGAGTTTCTCATTTAGTTGCATCATGCAACTGAATTTTTGTGCAAAACAGGTTTTTCCTGAATTTTTTTATCGAGATTTTTCTATCCAATCGTTTTTTCACGTTTACGGATTCTAAATCTCAATATTCTTGGATATCGAGATCCAGGTCACCAAATACACCAAAGTCTGCATAGGATTCCTAAGGCAAGCCTTCACGAGAGTACTTCTGATAGAGGGTATTTTTAAGAAACAAATCATAGAGGTTTCAAATCTATAAAAAATACTAGCGACCAGCTCCGGTTTCGCTTGAACGGTATCTATTATAATATACCTATAAAAAACTACGGAAGAAATTCTCTAAATGTCAATAAAAATCGCATGAAAATCTGGTGCGTAAGTTAAAGGAACTAAACGCACAAACATACAGACAAATAGTGACTTTCTTTTATATATTATTTACTTAATAATAAAATATAAAAAATTGGTTGGAAAATAAAAAAAAAAACATTCTGGATTTCGACAACAGCACCACCTACCGGGTCCAACTACTGCTAAGAACTATCCAGATGACCCCATAAGTACAAAAACTGTTTAGAAAGAGAACAATTACGAAGACATTCATACCGGAATCTTTATATAAAAAAATTCCGTTATGAAATTCAATTTTTTTTTCACGCGAAAGTCGGGAGAAGAGTTAGTTTTATATAGAACTTATGAAACAATCTTTCTTGTAATTATGCCGGCCATTTGATACATGATTTGTTTTAATGTATCAAAATAGTGATTACTATTCACTATTTTGATACTTGAACTGTTTTGTTCCGATGTGGATGGCATAGATTTAGGTAGGGGTTAGGAGATGAGTAGAAAATTGGTCAGGTATTTTACCATTAAATTGATTAATTATGTTTTTTATAACAATAAAACAAAAATTTATTTCTTACAAGTATAGAAACATAATAAAGGAATATACCTATAAAAATAAATAAAATTCTAAGTCAGTATGTTTATATTTCAGGTCATTCAGTCAAAAATCATAATATTTGTCACTATATCAATCGTTATATTATATAAATGTATACTTACAATAACGTCAACAAATGTTTGAAACGTTAAAAATACGTTCGTATAACACTGTAGGAAAGAAGAAACACAATAAACTGCTTCGGATATCGAAAAGCCTAACGCTGCGTGCAATTTCGGGGAATCCCACAATTCAAATAAAAGCGCTAAAGTCACCGCTCCCCATAAAATCCCGCCAAAAACTCCTTTAACCTTGATATAGTAAATGGACTCTGCCTAAGTCCGCTTACTATCATGTAGATTGTAAATCATTTGCAGATTTGCCTTTTTCATAGTAAAAAAGAAATTTAATAAGAGAATTTGCTTTTTTTTTCAGATCATGTTAACTGCATTTTTCGTTTTGTGTGCTGTAGGCACTACGGTGTCTGTACCATTATTGGATATCATTACACCTAGGAGAGGAGAGAGCTGCGGATATGATGTGAGTATTGTTTGTAGTAATACGCTAGTCCATGAGAGAAAGGAAAATACGTATTATATATTTATATGTTAGAAATTAGATCCTTGCCATTGAAATTGCGGTTCTATACAGAAAAAATCAAAAGCGCCATTACTGTCGATGCACTTTTGCCATTTTAATGGAAGTTCATTGATATCTTCTATATATATAAAAGGCAATGTATGTATGTATGTTCCTTGTACACTCCGAAACGGCTTAACCGATTTCGATGAAATTTTCAGGGAATCTTCAGATTGGCCTAGCGGGTGATCCTGTAAAGTTTGGTAGCAATTGGATCAGTAGAATTTTTTTTTTGTTTTTTTTTTAGTATCAAAATAATTATAAAAACTGTTTAATTTATTTTAACTTCAACCAACACCCAGTGACGGGCCCGGTTTGCTAGTCTGCTATAAATATCCCAGGGACGAGAATCGATGGATTCTGTAAAGGTGTTTTACACCTTCTTATCGGAATTGTAATTTTTTCCTTATAAAAAGTTACTCAAATTCCGAAAAAATGGACATTAGTAGGAGCACGTTTTGTGAGTATGCGGCGGGAAAACTAATGAACGACTAATTTTTTAAATAGCTATATCCAATTAATTTGAATTTGGAATTCTAAGTAGAATGAAAGATACTTAATTAATTTTAATTTATTCTTGACCATGGACAATGTAGTCCTACAGTCGAAATATTAAAGACTTCTAGAGAAACGTTAACTGTCCCTAACACTCCTCCAGTAAAGTGATAGGCTTTACTGAAGTTAAAAAAGGACTTCTTGGAAGAGCGCGAAAACTTCAACTACACGTTTATTTGAATCTCCTCCATTCTTTTCACTTTTCACAACTTTAAAACACAATACACTATCACTGTTGTACTTTAAAACTCCTAAAAATGTAAAAATAGAATATCTAAATAAAAATTACAACCTCACTTCTCCCGTTCCCGCCAAAAAGTCCAATGAAAGATATCGATCTTCACACTAGCCAGTATTAAAAATCGACAACTTCATACCTAATAAAATGTACTAACTCTTATTTATCATCCATTTCGTGCTTTGCAAACTTCGGATATAAGGAGGATGTACTTAGTATTTTTTTTAAAAGTAAAAAAACTAAAAAAAGAAATATAAATATATTTTACAACTTGAAAGGTACATTATAAAAAGTACGTACACACATATGAGTACATCTTCACACTGTATCCCTAACGTAGTAGACAGAGAGGATGGAGTTCCAGCATCGCGGTTCTTAAAGTTCTTATACTTCTTTCGCCTCCCCAAATCTCATTATTTTCCTTACAAACTTTCACAGTAAATTTGGTCTGATGATAGTCTGTGTAATGTAGGGGCCAGATAAGAAAGGATTATTGGAAAGTTACATTTTAAATGTGAAAGGGGGTTTGAACTTTATATGAAACTTTTGTATGTAACGGACTGTATTCCGTTACATACAAAAGTTCGAATTCGAATATAAATATCACTTAGTAAAAATAATGAGTCACGTATTTCATATTTTTGTCAAATTTCACTTGTGAAAGGGGTTTTGAATTTTGTATGAAACGCTTGCACGGCTAAACTGCTGGATTGATTTTGATGAAATTTAGACCTATGCAGCCATTGTCCAACCGAATTCGTTCATTACCCCGCGCCCTATGACGATAACAATAAAGTTGAATTTCGCAGTCGCAGTTTGATCATATATTAGCGCCTTCTCACCACTTGTTTTTGCACATAATTGTAATTTGCAAGAACATTACCAATTAAAAAACTGCTTTTTGAGATTAGTGACATTTTATAATTACCTATCCGTTTTAGTAAAAATCATTGTAAAAAATTGTAGAATTTCGGAGATGCAACTGGATCTTTGTGTAAAACAGTTCTGGAATTATTTTATCGAAATTTTTTCCTCCAATCATGTTTCTACATTTAAGGATTTCTAGATAATGAGTTGAAGTCGTATGTGTCCAAATATCTAACTCTCAGTGTTCTTAGATGTCGAGATCCAGGTCACCAAACACACCGAAGTCGCATTTACTGGCTTTATGAATATTGTATTTTAATTTTAAATAACTATTGGAGAATGATGTTGAAAAAATGATACTGACTGAGTTTCTTGTAGATTCTTCTCAGTATTCAGGTTTTCTTTTCGAACCGAACTAAAGTATATAGTTGACGTTCAAAAATACCTTGCAATTGGGTTTACTTGAATAAATTGACTTGACTTTGACTTTGCCTTTGAAGTCTGCATAGGGGGACTCTTAAGCCCTAGGGAAGGATATAGGGTGATTCTTAGAAGACAGACATATGCTACCATAGACTTTTTTATAGGTCTATTATATATTATAATGATAATACTCTAGACAATTACACAGATTGTGTGACCTCAAACTAAGCAGCAAGCTTGTACTATGGATACCACACAACGAACTCTGGGGGAGTTTCCAGTTACACCCAGTCTCCAAGCCAATTTAGAAAAGTTTGTTTTCCTAAATTGATCTGACCGGGGATCGAACCCGGGACTCTAGCTTTGGAAAGCAGATGCATATGCCATTGCGCCAACATACCAGTCTAGGCTACTTTGTTATTAATTCCATGCGGACGTAATCGCGGCCAACAGCTAGAAATGTATATATAGTATATATACATATGTATAGTCAGTAAATAACAGTTATCATAATGTTTATGATAACGTTTTGAACTTTCAACTTTGTTGTACTAATATAAGTATGTAAATATATTTTCTCTTCAAAGTGTATTGACTCGTTTTCGTTTACTTGATAAAATCAATAATTTTGTTATCTTATAATTGCTAATAATATTTAAGAATACAATTTAGTAAAGAGAATGTAAATAAATAGATATCAATTGAAAATAACATTATAACATTAAAAATTCCTAACCTAATTTTGATTGAATTTTTTACCATATTAATTTCGATTGAATCGAATCTTCACGCTGTATCATCCCTAACGGGGTAGTCAGAGAGGACGGAGCGCCAGGAGTCGCGGTCCTTACATACCTCTTTCGCTTGCTCAAATCTCATCATTCTCCTCACACAATTTCGCCTAGGTATACGAGTGCTTTTGACATTTCCTTCAGCTAACACTCTGGCTATTTGATCTAATTTTGATAAGTTTGAGATATATAAAATTCATAAATATTACGTGCGGTGTTACCCTCGCGGACAACACAAGCAATGAAGAGATACAGTACAAGTATGACAGGGTTGGATCCGTGAACATGGAAAGAACGAGTGACGAAAGGTAGACAAGAAAATGTACAGAGTGAAAGTGAGTGGTACTAGAAGCCAAGGAAGACCAAGTCTGACTTATGAGGATCAAATAGTTAGTGTTAGCTGATGGAAATATCAAAAGCGCTCGCGCACCTCTACGCAAAAGTGTGCGAGAAAAATGATGAGATTTGAGGAGGCGTATGGAAGGACCACGATGCTCGGAACTTGGCATTTCATCCTTTCTGAGACTACAGCGTAAGGATGCGCAAGTATGTAAAATACAACCTGATCACAAGTTTTTACATACCTTCAGATTTTTCCCATTATTTTTCGGAGATAAAATGAAAAGTTATTTTGTTAGACATTTTTCATCGTAAATTGAAAAATATGCGGTAGGAGAGAAAATGAAAATATATTTTGTAATGTGCAAATGAGGCCCTATCACGTGATATATTTTATAATGTGCAAATGAGGGCCTTTCATGTGATATATTTTATAATGTGCAAATCAGGGCCTTAATGTGATATATTTTATAATGTGCAAATGAGGGCCTTTCATGTGATATATTTTATAACGTGCAAATGAGGGCCTTAATGTGATATATTTTATAATGTGCAAATGAGGGCCTATCATGTGATACCACCCCACTTGATCTAGTAATCCACTTTAAAATTTGTCATTTTGGCCTCTTTTGCATTAATAATAAAAATAACTTTAAGTTTATAGTCTACATAAATTGGTAGACATAGATAGGCATTGGGCTGTCGCAGGTGATAAAGATCCTGGGGTATCGACGATAGATTAACATTTAATATAGACGTAAATATCGTTTGCCAAAAGGAACTAAATGTATATAAACAGCTCTCAAGAGCAGCCCGGATGCATTGGGGGTTGGAACTTGAGGTAGTCAGGACCATCTATGTGGCAGTGGTCGAGCCCATGGTGTTGTATGCAGCGAGTGTTTGGGCGCTGGGGTCGGATAAAATAGGAAAGAAGAAGCGATTGGATGTTGTGATGCGGGGAATTATGCAGAGAATAATAAAATCATATAGAACGATCTCCCTCAACGCGGCCTTGCTGTTCGCCGGGATATTACCACTAGATATTAGATTTAAGGGGGTAGCACTCCTGTATGGAATTAAAAGGGGATATTCCCGGCGGGTGGTGGGAGACTGAGAGATGGAGAGACCGGTATCCATAATTGGAGTGCCACATCCGGCGAAATGGGCGGAGCTGGGGTTCGAGCGTCTGGGGAACGGTGGAGAGCTGAAACAAACCTTCAATTTTGATCTCAACATCTTTACAGATGGGATCAAAATTGAGGGAAAAACAGGGCGGCGCTGTCGATGTGGAATACCAAAGTCGAAATATGTTGTAAAAACATAAAAATACAACGCTACTGCACCCCCTTCCAGGCAGAACTACTCGTCCTATCCAGGGCCGTTGAGTATATTCTTCGCGGCACAGCATCCAACTGTAACTCCCTTGGTGACTCGAGATCAGCTCTGGAGGCCGTAGTCGGAGGGATTTCCCTCCATCCCTTAGTAGTGAAAATTAGACATGATACTATGGAAATAACAAACAAAGTCGGTAAGATTGTTTTGGGTCAAAGCACATGCGGAGATGGAGGGAAATGAGAGGGCCGATGACCTAGCCAAGGACGCGGCATTAAATAATAACTTGAGGCCGGATTACGACCCGTGCCCTGTTTCATTCGTCAAGCCACAAATCCGAGAAGTGTCGCTTGACGAATGGAACAGGCGCTACAAAGAGGGGACAACGGCCTTGACAATGAAAATATTCTTCCCTGACGCTAAAAGCGCGTTCGCAATAGTAAAGCAAATGGTACTGAAATGGGTGACAGAGCAGGTATTTACATGGGACGGCGGGTTCGCCGAGTATCTGCATAGAGTCAGAGGCAAGGAGAGCCGTGTCCACACGACCCAGAAAATAATGAGAGTACGACGCATATGATAACTGAATGCCCAATTTACGGAAACGATAGAAGTGATTTAGAAGTTGAGTTGGGGCAGAAGTTAGATATAGATAATATACAGAGAATAATGAGAGATAAAAAACAAGAAGGAATTTTTTAAGATATTGTAAGAAAATGGCGCTTAGTGTAAATAAAAAGAACAAATTATGGAGCAGGATTATTATTAATTATAATAGACAATTACAACGAATGGAAATAAATATAAGTAGCAAAATAAATATGATAACGTAATGTAAATAGTAATGTAATAGCAATATAGTATAATAAATTGATAAATAGTGCAATTGTAGAAGTAGACAATGTTAATATCGAAGTCATACAAAACTGTGATTATAGTTATAAAATATGATAAATTTCTGAAATCTTTAGCTATTTTTCGCTCAAACTCCAAAAGCCAATCGACGTTTCGCTCCTCAACGAAGCATCCCTAGGATCAGCAGAGACCAGACTCGGTCAGCTAACCAGCACCGAATTCGGTGGCTTTTGAGTTTGAGCGGAAAACAGCTAAAGATTCCAGAAATTTATCACCGGAAATGGATTTCCGCAGAGTAACACCTGAGTCTATACAATAATTATAACATAGAAATAGCTTAGTTAAAACATAGGAAGTAGAAAAGACGAAGAAAAGGATAGGAACGAATGAATGTTAGATACGGTGGTATCAGAAGATAGAATGAAAGTATGGAAGCGAAAAGAAAATAACGTTGGCGTTCCGTCCTCTGACTACCCCGTTAGGAATAAAGCGTGAGGATATGTATGTATGTATGTAATACTTACTAGCAGCCCATCCTGACTTCGGTCAAGTTAAAATACACAACAAATAGCCTGTGTAATAATGTACCTTTCAAATAGTGAAAGAAATTTTCAGATAGGCGCTGCGGTTCTGGAGATTACTCTCCATCTCCACATACTAGTATAAACAAACTTATAAAATCTGCTCTCTCCCTTTATAATATTAGTACAGATTTCTTTGAAGTAATAATGCTCAAAGCAAAGAGTTCGGACTTTAGACGAACATTCATTGGACCTTCGTTAGCCCGATGAATATCCGATGAATATCAAAATAACAAATCAACAAAGAATCAACCTTACCCACGCCAGGGGATGCAGCTAAAACAAAAAAAATCTACGGCTGCACTGCTGGATCGATTTGAAATTTTTTAAACATGTTCGTTTGTGTTCTATAAAAATCGTGGTCCATGAAAACATGTTCCATAAAAACCTGTTTCATAAGAACTTTACTCGGATTATTAAGTCTATTAAGTTCGAGTAAGGTTTTATGGAAAAAAAATTGGAAAAGTTGTCTGGAAAATTGGAAAATTCGGAAAAACTGAAAGTACAATGTGATTTTTGTATGAACCCAAGACCATAACTTACGAATAATAATACAATAGCTACTGTACCACATCGCATACAACGCGTGCCCAGGTACGGCTAGTTTGCAATAACGGTGGGCAATCATTATAAAACTGTTCTTAATTTCTACTCGATAGCATTGGTAATGCCTAAAATAAGCAGCTGTGACAGACAGACAGACATACAGATAGATGGACGTAGTCGCACCACAAGACTTCCTTTTTAGTGATATTAGCACGAAACTTTAATAATCTTTGTGTATTGTATGCTTTCAGAGCTGTCCTCAAACCGAAGCTGGTGTCTTGAACGTCCATATTGTGCCTCACACCCATGACGATGTCGGCTGGTTAAAGACAGTGGACCAATACTATTATGGAAGTCGGAATAACATACAAAAGGCCGGAGTTCAGTACATACTGGATTCTGTTATTAAAGAGCTGTGGCAAGATAAAAGGAGAAGGTAATGTTTCATTTTTTCCACTTTTCTGTTTGCATGGAAATCATTGTGGTGTTGTTGACTCTTTTTGACTCTTCTTCTCTCTTCTTGCCTTTCTTCCCGCCTAGTTTCTTGCCCGTTTTTACCTGATTGCGGCGCAACAAAAACGAGGGTTTTAATTTTAGCAGCGTATTTATGTATTGCATGTATGTTCATATTTTCCTTTACAGTGTCGAATGCACTTAACTGATTTCAATGTATAAGGTACCATTTGATTCGTCTCAATTACGTAGGTGACACAAGTTAGGTTAGTTTTTGGAAAATTCAATATGATGTCTGCTAAATAAAGTCAAGTTTTAAAAGAATTTCATCATTATGTAAAAATCATCATATAAAACAAAATTGTACTATATTTCACGTCTGCATATAACAAGTGGGGGTAGAACGACGACTGACTGCCTCGGCGCATAGCGAGCGAGAAGAAAAGTACTGTCCCACAGAATAATTATATTTTAGTTACAGTTTTTTTTAACGCAAAGACAATTCGTCTATTCCCATTATTTTGATAACTAACTTTTATTATACTACAATACAATATTATACGATAAAATGAAATTATGAAACAAGATGTACGTTATAACGTTACATGGTAAAGCAGCTTTCTTACAAATTATTATACAATTATGTACGAAAACAAATTTGAGATTTCTCCTCGTTAAAATATGAACATACCGTAACGGAGAAAATCAACCCTCGGGGTTAATACCTAAAAATTTGCAGACAGCGACAGCCACGCGATCACTGCGCGACAGACGACTAATTGTAATAAAAAATTGGTATCATGTATGACGATTGCGTGTCTATTGCGCCATGACCGTAAATGCTCTTTTCGTGGTGGATATAGCGCCACTATACAAATTACATTACACAAATTCTCATTTGACAGCAGATATCGCGCGATATTTGGTTATCGCATACTGACTCTATGTTAGCCAATAAGCGTGCTTATTGCTGAAACAACAGGGCGCGGAGGGGACGAACGAATTCGCTTACGTTTGGATAGTAGGAATGTTATGGATATGAAATTTCGGATCCGGATATATTAATAATATTATACCAGTTTCAGTTACAGTTACGGGTATGAAATTATTTCGACTTATCTGATAGTTTCAGTTACGGATATTAGATTTAGGACGCATTTCTCCCAGATATTATTAAACGACTCTCTTTTATCTTAGTAATTGTAATATAAATGATAAAGACTATGTGAACAATGCAGGAATGCAAGCGACGTGGCTAGTGTGTCGGCTCGGCCGGCGAACACCTATAATAACGTGTCGCCATAGAGCACTCAACCTATTGGCAAATGAGTGGCAATGCCATTTATTTTGTATGAAAACAATTTATGTCTAAACACTGTTGCGATTACTGCGTTCTGTTTTATACCTTGATTTCTTGCTGTTTTTGCCACACCACCTAATAGAACAATAAGCCAGTACATAAATATTTAAATATCTGTCGGAATATACAGAGATGTTCACAGCGGTCCAGTATTGGTTATGTACGTACTGCTTAATGCGAACGAGAGTTGATATTTAGTAGTGTAAATAAACTGAGCAGTGGTGAATAAGATGGTCTGATTATTTGTCTCTATAGGTTGAGTGCTCCATGCGTGTAGTGTTTAGACTCCATCCCTATTCGAAATTAGTCGAAATTTTTATATCAAATTCACTTACGGTTTCGGACAGATTTTTATTTCGGTTATCCGATAATTTCGGTTACGTTTACGGAGCTTCATAACGTCTCTGGTGCACAGGCAGACTCTTACTAAATAACAAAAATGTTTTCAGGTTCATGTATGTGGAGACGGCCTTCTTTTGGAAATGGTGGACTAAACAGTCTGATCACGTCAGGCATAAAGTTCATACACTGGTGCGCCAGGGCCGCCTCCAGTTCGTGGGAGGAGCGTGGAGCATGAACGATGAGGCAGCCACCCATTATCAAAGCACTATTGATCAATTCACTTGGGGTCTCAGGTAAGTACTCGACTACGTTGAAGCAGAGTCGAAAGTTGTAATTGTAGCAGCGTATGTATGAATGAATTCACTTGCTTCTTCACAGAGGCGAAACTATTGAACTGATTTCAACATATGAGGTTTCATTAATAATAATAATGCGCCAGATAATTACACACTAGTCATCTGATTTTAAACTAGGGTATTCCCTGTGCTATAAGAACCAGACGACGACTACCAGGGGCGTCTCTCAGTAGTCTCAGACCTGAGACAATCTAGAAAAGTTATTTTCCTAAATCGACCTGACTAGGAATCGAAACCGGAACCTACCGCGCTTGGGTACAACGCCTAAACTATGGCGCCATTGAGGTCGTCATTGAATTTGTCTCAATAATGCGAGTGATATAGTCTAACCTATTTTTTGAAGAACTGAATACACGATTAAACAAAAATTCATCGTACTTATCATTATGAGCACCAAATTCGAGAGCATAACAAGGTTGTTTTAAAAATATACAATATTTACATGGGGTGAACCTGTGATCCTGAGCAATATTTTTCACATTAAAAATAATTAAAAACATATATAAGGTTATTGTGAAAGGGGTATAAATCTGCCAGGATTTCAACGTGTCAATGTTGGCTGCTATATTTCAGATGTAATAATTACGGGATACGTTTATTTGTCGTCCATTAAAAAAATATAATAGAAAAACACGTATAACCCTATCGTTATGCCCTACATTCTAAATATTTGCCAGACGTTTCACAAATATTTAAATTATTTTTAAATAAAAAGTTTCATGTAAATACCACCTTAGTACTTATATTGGGAAATTCAACAAATGTATCGAAGCAGCAATTAGCTGATAGTTTGAATTCTTTGGCTAGTGTAAAAAATGTAAACAAAATTACAATATGTGCGTTCCCCTATCGTCATGGTCGCCAAAGAATTGTAATAATTATATTCAAAATTTATATAATATTATAATGAGTAGGGTGACACTATGTCATAGTGACAAATTAATGTATATTGACACCAATAGGTACATGGGTAACATTTTACATAAATTTAGACTGACGAAAAGTACTTTGTACTTGTCTAAAAAGACTAAACACAAATTCACTACATCAGTAGCCACATGTATTAACTCGGTTATAGGGACTATAACTAAGAACTTAGGGACAAAGCAAGTTTTAGTAGTTATACTAATATTACTGCTGATAAAAATGATTTAAATTAAATAATCAGACAACGGAGAAACTTCATAATAATTTCATTACTTTTGAACATATTATATCAATAATTTTTCTGTTATTCATAGAAACATATAATATAGATATCTTGTGCCTCACCGAGACGTTGTTGAAGACAGATGAAATGTATTTTAATATAAATAATTTTAATGTGGCCAGTGTGTTCAATAGAGCGTCGACAGATGGCGGTGGTAGCATGATTTTGTATAAAAATTATTTTAAAGTAAAGAACGGCAAAGACATAGTTGCTCGTTCTATTGAATGTATATGTGAAATGTCGTGTGAAGAATCGGATCAGCACATATTTTTATGTATTTACTGAACTCCCTTCTGATTTTTGACAATTTTTAATTTCTGTAGAGGAGTCTCACAAGACTTAGCAAATGTAAGAAGTCAATAATAGCGTGTGGTGACTTCAATGTATACATACTGAATAAATCGAAGGAAAGAGATATGCTCATTCCACTCTTTTTCTCATTTAATCGAAGTGCATATTTTTAATGAACCGACCAGGGTCACATACTATTCCGCGACATGTATAGATAACATTTTTATGAGTAGGTGTGAAACTATGGAAAATACTGTAGTTAGTGGTATCCGCTCTAATCATATAGCGCAGTTAGTTAAAATAGAGGACATGAAACATAAATCAGAACAAATATTTGAATTTAGACCATTAGGAGAGAATAGGCTTAAAAACTTGACACATGATGTAGCAAAATTTGCAAACACTGCTTTTTTGGTTGATGATCCAAATACCATGTATGAATTATTAGTCAAAAACTTATCCGAAATATTCAATAAGAACTGTCCAAAGAAAAAGGAAGTAGTTGTTAATAACAAGTTGGGCGGATTGGGCGACGAAGAAAACTATATTGCGAATAAAATTAGAAAATCAGATGACGCAGTAAAAGCTACGTGGAACACCATTAACAAAGTAGTTGGTGGTAATCAAAATAAAAAAAACGAAAACATTTCAATACAAATTGATAATAAAATTGTTACAAATAAAATTGAGGTTGCTAATGCTTTTGAAAATTATTTTTCAAATGTACTCGTAAAAATTACAAGTGGTCTAGGATCGTCTTCGCATAGACATTTTTTAATCAGCAGAGACATTTTTGAGCAAAAATATTGGAAATTGGTTTCCCAGTTTTCAATGTAGGTACGCATCTGCACATGACATAGAAAAGACTTTCGGGCAATTAAATAAAAAGAAAAGTGAGGATTTATGGGGACTATCAATTCATGTAATAACTAATGTAATACCAATATTATCGCCAATTTTGGTAAATATATATTAATTAATTTGTCGATCAAGGAGTATTTTCCATTTTAATAAAACAGTAAAATTATTCCACTATTTAAATCAGGCTGTATGTTAAATCCAACAAATTATCGCCCAGTGTCAATATTGCCAGCGTTGAGTAAAATATTCGAAAAAATAATACTCGAAGAAATGCTGGCACATTTAAACATTCACTGGGTATTTCATGGTCAACAATACGGGTTCACGAGAGGGCGGTCAACAACTCATGCGGGAGCGAGCTTGATCAGGACTGTACTTCAGGTATTTGTTTCAGGGTGTTGTTTGTGATCTTTCCAAAGCTTTTGATTGTGTTAGTCATGAAACTTTAATTCGCAAGCTTAAATACTATGGACTACGTGGTAACGCTCTCGATCTCGTGATCTCGTATTTTTCTGACAGGGAGTTAAAAGCGAGTGTTAATGGAGTTTTGTCTGTTGGTTCAAAATTAAAATGGGCGTTCCCCAAGGATCAATTTTGGGATCTTTCCTGTTTTTGGTTTATATTAATGATTTCCCATTTATGCTCAGAGACTTATGCGAAACAATATTATTTGCTGATGACACCTCATTGTTATTTAAACTAAATAGAAAAGATCTAGATGTTACTTGGGTAAACAGGATCCTAACAGATGTCTCGAAATGGTTCGATGCCAATAATTGATTATGATTATTATTTTTAATAATATAATATACTCAGACATTTCAGACAGCGCCATCTAATCCCAAAGTAAGCAGCACAGCGCTTGTGTTATGGGTACTAGACAACTGATATACTACTTTTATACTTTTCTTTTGTAAATAAATACATATTATACATAAACACCCAGACTCGGGGCGGGAATCGAACCCGCAACCCCCGTTTACTTTCCGACGCGCTTAACCGCTGCGTCACGGAGGTCGTCATTATGTTATTGTATAGTTCACTGTTTTCTATACTAATATTTAAAGAAGTAAATTTTGTATGTAATGGATAAATTCAAAAACAACTAAACTCATTTCAAAAATTCTTTCACCTATAGAAAGCTACATTAACAGCGAGTAACATGGGCTCTATTTTATTTTCAAAAAAATTTCTAACCGTGCGGAGTCGCGGCGGTTCGGTAGTAAGAGATAAACCCACTGAGCTACAATCTCTGTTTCACATAACACTTATTTATCCTCAACTCGTTCATTACTTGGGAACCTGACCTTGAGAAGTCACATAATAGCTCTAGATATCACCTTTCACAAGTCACGAATTGTTTTTTTTCTCTTTCTTCATGACGTGTCGCACAGATTAGCGCATTTGCCAATGTCACATATTAATTAGTAGAATCGACGTGACGTTCAAAGTTTTCGTTTTTTCTCGTTATCGTAAAATTATTATAATCAATATAATACTCAGACCTTTCACACAGCGCCATCTAGTCACAAAGTAAGCAGCACAGCGCTTGTGTTATTGGTACTAGATAACTGATATACCAAACTTATATACTTTTTTTTTTGTAAATAAATACATATTATACATAAACACCCAGACTCGGGGCGGGAATCGAACCCGCAACCCCCGTTTACTTTCCGACGCGCTTAGCCGTAGCGCCACGGAGGTCGTCTACTCTACTGCTACTCTACTACGTCTATTTACTACTGAATGCACAAAAAACCAAATGTATTAAATTTTGCCTTTTTAATGTACCCAGAATCCATGATAAAATAGAACTGGGTGGGGGAAACAATTAGAATTAGTTCAGTCCGCCAGTTTTCTTGGTTTAACAGTAGATAACAAGTTACAATGGGTGGACCAATTTATGAATTTTCGACATCCTTGAATATTCGTTAAGCCACGTCTATCTCTTTATTTGTTACGAATACATAATAAAATATGTAGTATACGTATTATTTAAAACAATATTCGTATTATAATTTCTAAATCCCAAACTTTAGTGAGCATATCCATAATAATATCAACTCCAAAATTTCTATTATATAAGTCAAATGTTTCACTTTTGGGCATTCGTTTTTATAATGAAATCCCTCAAGAATGCTCAATTAACGGAAAATATATTTAGATTTGTTATAAAACACGTTGATTACGCAATCATAAAATAAAATAAATGATTTCATTGAATGTATTTGATTATAAGTTTAATGTATTGAATAAACTATTTCTTTCTTTCAAATACAATAATCTGGAAATAATCTTGTCTGCATATGCATTTACTGGCTTTCTGTATCATAAAGCTATTTTACTGAACTTTATTTGAAACCTATTGTAAAATGGTGTTGAAAAAATGATACCTGACTAAGTTTCTTGTCGATTTTCTTTTCGAACTAAACTAAAATAGATTTTATGTTCATAATCATCTTGTAGTTGAATTTACTTGAATAAATTTATTGGATTTGACTTCGACTCACTACTGGTGATGAGTGATGACCAGTGATCGGATAATCGGGCGCTAATATACCTAAACTTCATTTTTATGCCTACGAAAGAACAATATGGACATGCCTTTTAGAATCCCGGATCCCGGAATCATTTGAAATTCCTGATTGCTAAAAATGTTACCTGCATACAAAATAGTTAGAACTCGTTATGAAAACGATATATTTTCTTTGAATAATGCTTACATACCCTCTCGTACTTTCAAGACTGCTGTTCCTTGTTAAACTCTCATTGTAATTTTATTGTTTACATTGTGCACATTATCATTTTTTATTGAAATTCCATTTATTTTGAATAAAATAAAGATACTAAATCAAAATAACCATTGCTATAATTTCATTAAGTTACTTATAGTTGTTTTTACAAAATTGTTTAATGCCGGGAATCCGGGATTACTTATTAATTCAGGAAGGAATATCCATATTATTCTTTCAAGAAAAGAAGTTTAGGTATATAAGCGCCCGATTATCCGATCACTGGTGATGACCATCCACACTATTATCAACGTTTGAGTTTCATGATCTTAAATAGCTTATTTTATTCCGTTCACTGGTGATGACAATTTAGACATGTTTAGCAAATAGAAACTACTTTCGAATACTTGTTTTCAGTAAATTGAACCAAACTTTTGGTCCGTGTGGTCGACCAACCGTTGGATGGCAGATCGACCCATTTGGTCATTCCCGGGAATTCGCGAATCTGTTATCCGCGATGGGTTATGATGGCCTGTTCTTAGGAAGAATCGATTACCAAGACAAGGCGGAAAGGAAACGTGGGAAGACAATGGAAATGCTGTGGAGAGGAGATGATGTTACCGGTAAGCTAAAAACCCAGTTAAATTAAATCTGCAGTCGAAACTTTGGATCCCTGGGACCCCGAAGTCCATCGAACTTTGCTGTTATTTGTAAGAGTCTCGTCGAGGCGTCGGGAGACCACCGGGCTGGCAGCTTCTTCCGCTAACCATACAATTTCTCTATTCAAAGAGGTAATGCTGCCACTCTGCTGGGCACCCTAAGCAACGACAGCCTTCTAAGCGGCAACTTTGAGGAAGTCTATTATTTAAGATAATGTTTAGTTTTAAGTTTGTGACTATTAACGTTAGGATAGAGTATTTTTTGTTACAAATTAATAAAAAAGCTGTCACATATATTTTATGATATAAGAATATTCAATATCAACTTCTACCATAATTTTGCATTTGTATTATATGTATTTTGTATTTAAAAGAAGTAAAGTATCTATCTCTATTCTTTGGGTCCAGAAACATAATGGGCGAAGTCATAATAATTCGCCGCGCATATCACCTTGTGTCGAATGAATTTTCGTGTCTATTTCTATCTCATTGAACGTAACATGAGTATAGTTAACTGTAGTAAGTACGGCAACCTCACATTGTCAGTGTAATTCGTGTTAGGTCAGTCATGAAATAATACATACATATACATACATATCTTCACGCCGGACGGAGCGCCAAGCGTCGCGATCCTTACATACTTCTTTCGCGTCCTCAAATCTCATCATTCTCCTCACACATTTTCTCCTAGGTAAGTGCTTTTAACATTTCCGTCGGCTAACACTCCAGCTATTTGATCTTCATAATTCAGCCTTGGTCTTCCTTGGCCTCTTTTACCACTCACTTTCGCTCTATAGATTTTCTTCGACAGTCTTTCATCACTCATGGAATCCATGAATGAATTCCATGGAATCTTGAAAGAATGAAATAATTATTAGCAAAATACTCTAAATCTTAAGTGTTTTGGCACTAGCATTCACAAAAATAAAAATATGTCATGTTCAGTTGTGCGTTGTTGTACTGTGACCTTCCCTAGTCACGCACATTAGTAAAAATCTAGAAATTCGATTAACAAAAAAAAGATATTTTAAAAGGACGCGTTCTTACATTTATATGTTTTATTTATGTTTAAGGCATTGGTAACAAGACCTAATGACGTAACTTCCGGAGAAACATTAACTGTCCCTAATATTCCTCCAGTAAAGTGATAGTAGGCTTTACTGAAGTTAAAAAGGACTTGTTGGAAGAGCGCGAAAACTTCAGCTACACATGTTTATTTAGATTTCTTCCATTCTGTTCACTTACACAGAACTTTAAAACACAATATACTATCACTGTTGTACTTTAAAACCCCAAAAAATGTAAAAAATAGAAAATCTAAATAAAATGACAACCTCACTTCTCCCGTTCCCGCCAAAAAGTCCACGCGTTCTTACAGGAAATGCTACGTTTATTGTGTACTTGATCCGAGCTCTATTCTGAGCGCGTTCAAACTCGACCCCTTTTTCTTCTAGGTAAAACCTCGGATATATTCACAGGAGTTCTGTACAATACCTACTCTCCGCCTCCAGGGTTCTGTTTCGATGTGTTATGTAATGACGAACCCATTATCGACGACCCGGACTCACCGATGTATAATGTCGACGAGAGGGTATGTATTATTACAACACAAATGTATAACTTGTAAAATAAGAGTTTATGGTATTTAGAATCATTTGTAAAATGAAGAAAGGAATATAGATGTTTGGGGCACATAGAAAGAATGAGTGATGAAAGATGAAGAAAATCTAAAGCGAAAGTGAGTGGTAGAAGAGGCCAAGGGAGGCCGAGGATGACTTATGAATCATATAGTCAGTGTTAGCTGACGGAAGTTTCAAATCATTGTATCGAATTAAAAGTTAGACTTTATAATTATGCCGTTTTTAACGATTGAAATATGAATGAAATGAAATATAGTAATTGCTAAGAGATAGAGATAAACCATAGACCCCGCACTAGGCAAGCCTGTATCGCGGAGGCCAAATTATTTATAAAAGATTTACATTCTCACAATTTTTGTAGAATAGCGTTTTTGTTCTCGTTATTATGAAAAAAAACACAAACAGGGTTTTAATTGACTGCAATTCATGTGCAGAAAATATTATAATCTTGTAAAACATTATCTTCTTGTGTTTTGAGTAGGTACCATAAGAAAAGTTTATTAAATTGAACTATAGTACTTATAGTAGTGTGTATGTGTATGTGTGTGAGGTGGGAGTACATGTGTGTGTGCGCGTGTGTATGCGTGTGTGAGTGTGTGTGTGTGTGGGCGCGTGTGTGTGGGCGCGTGTGTGTGTGTGGGCGTGTGTGTGTGTTTGTAAGTGTGCGTGTGTTTGTTTGTTTGTGTATGTGTGTGTGTGTGCTCGTTTGTGTTGTGGATGGATTGACCGTACGCGTACGAGTACATGGGAGCATTTTATGCTAAAGCATTTTTGTCAGAAGTATTTCAATATCCTCATAATATTCTATTTGGTAACCATTTGTATAGTACATGTGTCGCCTCATGGACTGCTAAGTTTCTATTTTCTACTTTTTATTTTCTCTGGTACTGGTTATACATGATATCTAGGTGTAGGTAGTGTTGTTCAAATCGATACAAGTTTTATTTTAAGACTGGTTTTATTATAAAAGATACTTTTTTCGAAACCTTCGCAGAGGAAATCACGGGCAAATTATGGTTTATACTATGATCTCTTAAAATTCGCTACGCATTCTAAAAATGTAACTGATATAAATCTTTTCAAATTCTAAGAAAAATTTTATATCTGTAAAGGTTGTTCTATTCATCTTCAGTACATCGTGAGGAGGGTATAACGTTCATTAGTTTTTTGAAGAGGGTATAATGTTCATTAGTCTTTAGAGTATTATATTCATTAGTCTATAACACTGATATGTATAATTCAGCACTGGACAGGCTTTACGAAGCAAATGACAGTTAATTTAATGTGTCAATTTGAAACGCCACTTGCGAAATGCTAAGTTCTCGAGAACTAATTTTGATATGGTTATGAATTAATATGAATTCATTCCCGTATATGTCAAAATGCCAAAATGGCCAAAATGGCGTAAATCAAATAGGCACAATTATAACTTGACAATTGCCAGTCCAGTGTGGTAATATACACACCGGCACAATTAGCGGAACACAAAAAAAGCAGGATTTTAAAATCTTTTACTTGAGGAACTGGCCAGTTATGATATTTTTTTAATTTATTGTCAAATTTGAAAATAAAAAATTTGATGACATACACTTTTTTCATTCATTTGTTTTATTTTCCCGAACAATACGTTTTGTCAACTTGTTCGAGTAATAACTACGTGATTGTAATTTTTTTGAAAAATTGCACTTAATGGTTTTTTATAAATTTGTTATTCCATAGGCAATTTTGTTTATTAAAAGCTCTTTATTATGCCTGACTTAACATCACTGAAAATCATTAGGGCTGATGAAATGAGAAGAAATGGCCATACCTACAGATCGATTGCCTCAAGGCTTCGTCGACCAGTATCAACGATTCATCGCAGCATCCAGCGGTACAGATCGTCTAATTCTCTTGTGAGGAGGAGGGGTCAAGGTAGAAAAAGATGTTCATCGAGGCGAGATGACAGTTTTTTACAACTTGGAGTTCGTAGGAATACGCGATTAACGGCTGTACAAGCTCGAAATGAACTGGAAGACGTTCGAGGAGTACGAGTAAGTGAGCGCACAGTTCGCAGGAGATTTGAAGAAGTTGGTTTAGGGTCGTATATACCTGCCAAAGGCCCAAAACTTGAGAGACGTCACCGCGTAAACCGATTAAGCTATGCGCGAGAACATCGTCATTGGGATTTGAACGAATGGCAGCAGGTTCTCTTTACTGATGAGTGCAGAGTTCTTTTAAAACAGATCGATGGGAGACAGCGAATATGGAGACGCAAAGGAGAACGCCACATACAGTCTAATTTTGAACACACAGTGGCTTATGGTGGCGGCTCGATTATGGTTTGGGGAGGGATATGTTTGGGAGCTCGCACGGAGTTAGTGATAGTCACAGGAGGGACCATGACAGCAGATCAGACACATTTTAGAGACATTTTAGAAGAACATGTTGTACCATTTGCCCCATTTATTGGTGACGACTTTATTCTAATGCAAGATAATGCTCGTGCTCATAGTGCACAATCGGTACAGGCATATCTGAGCCACGTAGGTATACCGGTGATGCAGTGGCCAGCAAATTCCCCCGATATGAATCCGATAGAGCATGTCTGGGACTTGCTAAAAAGAAGGGTTAAATCCAGAATGCCACCCCCCAACAATCTGAATGAACTTGGAAACGCATTACTTGAGGAGTGGGAGCGGTTGCCTCAAGAAATCATCGATAACATAATCTGTAGCATGCCCAGACGAATGGAAACCGTAATCAGAGCAAGAGGGGGAAACACTCGTTATTAATTTTGCTTTAATTTTATTGTTAAATCATTTAATGCTTACTTTTTTTTATTTTTTGTGATGGTTCATAATCATCTAAAAATTTCACTTATTTCAAATTTCTTTATTTTTCAATAAAAAATAACGAAGACTTTTCAAAGTCGTTGTTAAAAGATGTTAATCAATTTGTTATTTTGTGTCTAATTACATTTTCGTCAAATATATGCGTTATTATCTCATAGTCTCACTTTTTTTTCTGTTCCGCTAATTGTGCCGGTGTGTATATATAAAAATTATCAGTGGTCTTGAAACAGGAAGGTGTTTATCAATCTCTAAAGAGGGTATTGTGTCCTACAATCTACATAATTATTTTATGTTCACAAATATTTGTTAAATTCATGATGGGCTCTTTTGGTTTTGTAGTTATTATTTGGCAATAAGTTAATATTAATTTCTCTCCAAAGGTTTCGACCTTTCTGGAAGTATGCAGAAATATGTCTCAGGCTTATAAAACGAATAATATATTGATAACTATGGGAGAGGACTTTCAGTACCAGGATGCAGAGATGTGGTACACCAACCTAGATAAACTTATCGAGTAAGTCTGCGAAATATTATGAGCAAGGCTATTCAATAGAATTGATAAATGAAAGCTTGAGTTTCGCATGCATAAATATTGAAATGCGGGTATATCTTCAACACTCACAGGCATTGTTTATCAATACATTCGCATGTTTTACATTATAGAAGAAATGGCTTGGGAGGTTAAGTCCACTCATACGTCAAGCACTGATATCTTTGAAAGAAAAATTCATTGATTAATTGATTAAAGTTTAATAAAAATTAAATTATTAAGTTCATTTATCAACTAATATTCACTTAAAAATATAAAACTAAATTCTATCGTCATTCATATTTTCGGCTGTCGCATTGGTATGAAGGTAGATGTAGAAGATATTTTGCACTAGCTTGGGGTTTGAGTGTTACTGGATATAGTCCTCTAGTTAATTGTATAACATTTATAATTCAAGCTTAGAGTTTAGTGTTAGAATAGTTCATGTGTTTGTCAAGAAGTTATGATTATCGCAATGTATTTTATACATACTAGACACCATAGAAAATTCACTAGATCAAGATTTTAATGACAGGCCATTTGTCTAAATCGGCCCATCCGTTCAGACTGTTAAATATAATATCCCAACATACATCCATAAATTGGTGAACACAATACCCTCTTTATAACCTGGTACCCTTTTACCCTCTTCTCTAAAGACTGATGAATACAATACCCTCTTAGTCTTCTGCCGACAATTTGCTAAAAATCAATCTACATCCATTTAAATGTAGGGGTTGCCGTCTATAAATTATTTTTTCTTGCATTAGGTTAAGAATTTTCTGGACAAAGTTCACGAAATGTCTCAAAATTATCTCACCAATAATATATTAATTACTATGGGCGATGATTTTAATTACCAAGACGCCGGAATGTGGTTCACCAATCTGGATAAACTTATTGAGTAAGTCTTAATTCTAAAATGAGAGCTTGGGACTTCGTTTTGATCAAGATCTGCAGAGAAAGTCACTATCTGTCGTCGTTATCGTTAACTACATTTTTAACGTTAACTAAATGTGTTATAACGGCATTGATGTTGGTTAAATACGTTGTTAATATTAATTTAATGCATAGTATCGTCATTAACATCAATTAATTGCTTACATGGTTTAGCGATACGGCCACTGATATTATTCTGTCATCATTAATCGTCTAATTGCTTTAGCGATACGGCCACTGTAATTGTTCTGTCATCATTAAAATCGCTTAATTACTTTAGCGATACGGCCACTGATATTATTCTGTCATCATTAATCGTCTAATTGCTTTAGCGCCACTTCCATCCGGCCACTTAAATTGATCTGTCATTTTTTTCATTCTTATTTTATAACTGACTGTGCCCGCGATTTGACATATTCAAACACGTATCATGCGATCATCAAAATAATATACGAGTACGTAACCATATATCATATACATACATACATATTTTCACTCCGTATCCCTAACGGGGTAGTCAGAGAGGATGGAGCTCCAAGCGTCGAAATCCTTACATACTTCTTTCGCTTCGTCAAATCTCATCATTCTCCTCACACATTTTAAATGTTAAT
This sequence comes from Zeuzera pyrina, assembly GCA_907165235.1. Taxonomy (NCBI): domain Eukaryota; kingdom Metazoa; phylum Arthropoda; class Insecta; order Lepidoptera; family Cossidae; genus Zeuzera; species Zeuzera pyrina. The sequence continues at coordinate 4,939,680 of OU015647.1, forward strand.
ATATTTCAATGATTTGAAAGAAAAAAATGTTAGCCTAAGTTTATCTCAATAGGTACATCATTGAAAACAAATTGGTGTAGGAATTTGTAGATTAGCGTGTACAAACGCTCAGACAGAAAATATCTGTTTACGATTTTATTATAATACTAGCGGACCCTACAGACGACGTCCTGTGCGAAATAAAAAATTAGCGTTTGACATATTCAACTATAACCATATATCATATACATACATATTCAACCATAACCATATATCATATACATACATACATATTTTCAACGTTCAATGCTCACCGTAACGAACAAGACTAACGAACAGCAATTGATTTGTATATATATATATAAATCACTGTTCGTTAGTCTCGTTAGTATATATATATATATATTACGTTTAAGTGTATGTTTTACTGGTGCAATAAAGAGTATTGTATTACATTATAAACATTGTTCACTCTGATTAAATGTGTCGGTAATATCGTCGTTAATTTTGGTTAAAAACGATATCAATGTTAATTGCATAATGTTGTCGTTCACGTTAGCTAAAAACATTGTTAACGTTAGTTAATTGTGAGTATCGTCAACATTAATTAAAAGCTTTGTTAACGCCAACAAAATGTGTAGGAAATATAATAATAATAATAATAAAAAAACTTATCTCAAAAGTACCTAATACAACCACAGATATATGCAGACAATGCAATAGCTCCCCAGAATCGATACAACACATAACAGGAGCCTGCCCAATTTTAGTACAAACGGACTACAAGTATCGTCATGACCAGGTCGCAGCCATTAATAAATATTATGGAGGATAAAAAATATGAACGCCGAGAGCATGAAGCGTTACACGTTGAAAGCGTTGGAAGTCTTTGCCTCGAGGACGATTGTAATAAGAACGGTTCTAATATCAATGTATAAAACTTCACAAGCCCTCGACAGCACAATAACTAAATCAAACTTTTAAACACAGTGATAATTATTTATTTTAACAAAAATAATATTTAATGAAGGAAGTCAATTGCTCGCACTTTGGTCGCTTTGCGGCTAGCTACATCTAATCTCTAGGGGGGGGCAACTGCCCCTGCCCCCCCTTGGCGACGCCCTTGTATAGAGGGTCATAATAACAATAATAATAATGCGCCAGACAATTCACACGAATCATCTAATCTCAAACTAGGGTATTCCCTGTGCTGTGAGAACCAGACTATGAGTACTGGGGGCGTCTCCCAGTACACCCACACCGGAGACAGTCTAAAAAAGTTCATTTTCTAATTTGACCCGACTGGGAATCGAACCCGGAACCTTCCGCGCTTGGGCTAACGTCTAAACCACTGCGCCATCTAGGTCGTAATATCGTTGTTAACTTTAATTATAGACGTTGTAACCGTGAATTGGATGTGTAATAGTCGTTAACGTCAATTATAAATTAAGTTGATGTAATATGACGATAACTTTCATACATTATTGTATTATCTAACAACGTAAACGACGGTAGATAAACTTTATTTATATGGACAGATCAGCTTAGAAAGCGAATGCTTGTAATTGACTCTGGGTTTCACTGGGTGTTTTTTCAATTTGTAACGTGGCACCTATGTAGGTAGTATCCGGCATGTAAGTTTCTTCTATGCAATAGTCAAATTCTAGGTATTTTAGGAATGTGGAAGTGATAGGGGGAGTATTCATGGCGACGCACTAACGGGTATTTAGTCAAACTAGGCGGCCAAAATTATTTGAGCTACCAATTGTTTTTAAAACGTGTTCTCCTATAAAATTATCGCATTTAAACACATGAAAACGTTTTTACGAGGTAAGTGACATGACATTTTTGTTATAGTTCCATGGTTTATTTTTAAATTACACTAAACCTATAATACACATTTAAATTAGCCTACGAGGACAACTAGAAACAGCATCACACCTCATCTGAAGAAATAGCAGTATCTGAAGATTCAGATAATTCAGTATCTAAGGCATTTTCATAGGATTCAGCCGGTAATAGCATAGCTAAGGTCTCTTTTAAAAAAGGTTTACTTTACTTATGACGTTTTGATCTTGATGCAGAAATATATGGATCTGAAGTCAAGAGTAATCGGTTTAAGACATCTAAAGTACATGCTTCTCTTGAAAAATTGCGAGCAAAATTTAACCAAATATATCCTGAAATGTTTATTTCGCGCTTCAGCAGCTTCTTCTAAGAGCTGACCTATGGGTAGTAAGGCGTGATTAATGATAGTGGAACCATGTACTAAAATTTAATATGTGGTAGGTGACATCGGACACCATGGGTACAACTGAACGTATAATTTTGCTGTCGAAATTGTGCTTGATATCCTTTATTTCTTTATCTGAATAATTATTGGAGTTTAAAAATTTTTTTTCAACGAATTTGATTAAAAATGTATTTTTGTGTAAATATTTTGACATTTGAAGGCCCTTAAACAAAAAAATATAGCATTAAAAATATTTTTTAAGACTTGAAGGTATAAAATATAATTTCTGAAAGCAGTTAAAAGTGGAACCAATTCTTATTTGTTCTTTCACTAGAAACTCTTAGCTAAATATATCATAAGGAATGAACATCCGGACTCACCCGGAAATACAACTACGTACTTCGAGTTTTCGAAATTCGAACAAAAATATTACCTACCCTAGTTATTATTGTTTTTAATAAATATAAAACCTCAAGTTAACCATTATCGATATATAAATACATACCTGATTGACAAAATTCCATTATCAAGTGGTTATAAAACGAATCCCTTCCATTTAAAGCACTTAAAAGTACGTCTATGTAATGAGTGGTCGCACAAAGATACGTGCAGTCTTCTAGATGATCAAATGTAGGCTGTCAGCTCAGCTCGTAAGTCCTGAGCGAAGGAGGGGCATCAATCGTGTTTTGTACACACAATTTATCCCACTTTTAAGAAACATTATTCATTCCTCTTTGGGTTGACATTTGTAAATATGAATTTTGGCCGCCTAGATTGACTAAATACCCGTTAGTCCGACGGAGCGACGCGCGATCTTTTACGGTAGTTTCCTGCACAGGTTATAACTTGAGTTAGTTAAAACATAGGAATTTAAATGGGTTTGAAGATTTTGATCCATCTACCGTCCGCTATATTGATTTATTTCCAAAATGGCGGCCACGAGTAATTTTTACAAAAAGCGATAGCTGACATCAATAAAAAAAAAAATTTTTGATAGAACCTCATAAAGTGACTACATTTTAATTTATGAATAAGAATAATAACTGTTTTGTATGATCGACCGTACCTGCGCAGGCTGCGCCATGTTGCCTCAAATTTCTTGCCGGATGCTACAAATGGCTTTGAGTTGCTTTATACGTATTACGTCAGCTTCCAAGCAAATCTCTTACATTTTTCCGAAACATTAAATTTTTATACACATTCGTAATCATTATTTAATAATATACAATAAACTAATTGGGCCTTTTTGTTTTACCGGCGTTACGTTGGGTATCTTTTGGGTACAAAAATTAGCCTTGATTATTCTCTGAAAAGCCTGCCAATGAAACCCGACAAAATCAGTTCTGTCGTTTCACAGATTAGCCCGAACAAACAAACAGACAGAGAGTAATCTAAAAAATCGCTTGTTCACTTTTTATAACACGTAAATCACAATATGAGGTCAATAGAAAGCATTTAGTTCAAAATCAGGGAAAGTTATTTTTTTGTATCTACGTATTAAATGAATAGATGTGACTGACTTTTGAGCTTTTGCCCGTGACTCTTCTGGTTTGAGCTTTTGCCCGTGACTCTTCTGGTTATATTTTTTATATTAATTTCACGACTCCCTCTTATAATATAAACTAGCTGTCACTTGCAACTCGTCCTCGTGAAACTTATTTTATAATATTTACCCTTTTAAGTCAGATTTTCATAAAAGCGTGCTTATAATCTTATCGATCTGAAGCGCTAGCTCTAGTGAGTGGACCTAGCACTTGACTCGCTCAAGAGCAAATCATCTCTATCGGATGCAGACGTGATTAAATGTAACTTGTTTTGACAGATTAGCGAATATCTGAAGTACGTGACAGAACAGTCCAAGCATTATCGCACCAATAACGTAATAATGACTATGGGCGGTGACTTCACGTACCAGGACGCGGCAATGTGGTACAGCAACCTAGATAAACTTATCGAGTGAGTTAAAATATGATTACGTTAGCAGGAAATTACCCGCAGCGGGTGCCCACACCGAAATAATCACACTAGCGGGTTGGCTAGAATATGTATGATATATAATATGTACTTTATATATATATATATAGAGTATGTACTTTTAAACTTTCGCGTTGCATTATAAAATATATCTAAAACGGGAAATTTAACGCGATTACCTGTTTATTTTGGCTTGACGTTTCGACCGAGTTGCATCGGCCGTGGTCTCAAGCAAATTTGCTTGCATCGGCCGTGATCTCAAGCATAACTCGGTCAAAACGTCAAGCCAAAATAAAAAGGTAATCGCGTTAAATTTCCCGTTTTAGATATATTGGCTAGAATATGATTTTAGAAGTCGATTAATTAACAATGTCGGAGATTACTTGCGGCAGGTAAATGCCAATATTGGAATAGTCACATTGATTTTTTAATAGATATATTGTATTTAAAACGAAAACTAAGTTAAAGAAAAAGCTAGCGAGAAATCTTTTATTAAACCAGTATTTCCAACAAAATTTATAGCCACGGGTCCGCTAGGATATTATGTTTCATAGAAATTTTTAATAGAATATTTTTTTCTGTACAATTTATTTTTATAATAACTTAACTACCGATAACAATTTAGAGCATTGCAATCGCGGAACATTACCTGCAGCATGTAAATTCCCGCTTCCCAATTTTCACACTTGCGGGTGTAGAATATTTGTATAATAGTTGTATTGGGTTTCACTACAAAATAGTACATGCGAAAGCATATACTATGTATAACATATACTTATTTGTAAGAAAATCTGTGACTGCTACTGGTTAATAAAAACCTTATACGCGAATGAGTAATTTTCCTGTCTGTAACTAACATTGTATTGTGTTTTGTGTTACATATTGCATGCCGTATGCATTTTGCTTGAAGCATGCTACATACTATCATAAGTAACATACTTAGATTAAATAAGGGCGTATGTGGTATTGAAAAGAGATAGCTCATTCTATTTCCCTCTAAATATGTATATGAAATTTTCAGATACGCAAATTTGAAGGCAGCTAAAGACGGTTTGAATGTAAAATTGTTTTATTCAACACCAAATTGCTATTTGAAGGCTGTAAAGGACGCCAAGTAAGTATTGTTAATGTGGCTTTTACTATTTGCATACATATTCAGGTCAGATATAGTCCGGACCAAAGAATAAGGTTAAAGGTGTTTCCCGCCTGTCTTAAAGGCGTTTAAGGGCCCTGCGGCATCGGAGTGTGGGCTCCGCCACGCTTATTACCTAACATGCAGTCAACATGCGACAGCCAAATATCGCGCGATATTTGTTGTCAGTCAGAATCAGAATCATCAAAAAATCAGAATTCGTATAATGTAATTTTTATAGTGGCGCTAAATCTACCGCGAAAAATGCATTTTACGGTCATAGAATAATAGATACGCAATCGTCATACGTGATACCAATTATTGCAATTAGTCACCGGTCGCTCTGTCGTGATACAGAGGAGGTTCTGTAGTCACCCCCTTGAGAGGTGCTTCGGTACAGCTCGAGAGGAGCACACAGGAGGAGAGGAGCGTCTCGACAACGCACCGATGGCCACCACAGTATTGCTGGCAAGACAAGACTCCGATTTCGAATATTATTTTTTGTTTGAAAATCTATACTTCCAAGATGGTCCCTTTTAATTTTACCAGTATCAGAGTGTGGACTTCGAAGATACGTTAAATAACACCAAATAACGCGAACCGGTTATAACCTTTATTTATATTGATGATTCTCTTGTATATCCCTAGATATTTATTTAGGCCAAGGTCACTCAAAAGGGAGAAATAAAATCATTTTTAGAAAAAAATTAAACCACCTACGAAAATAACACTGAAAAGTACAAAATAACTATCTTTTACTAATCGAAACTTAAGTACAAAAAAATACCTTTTGAATACGATACACATAAGTAAATAATGTATGGTGTAAAGTTAATGACATGTCGTTGAATGTGAAAAAATGCCAATATATTACTTTTACAAAAAAGAAAAACAAAATTAATTATCAATATTCAATAGATGGTATTGAATTGGAAAGGGTTAGTGAGGTGCGTGACTTGGGTGTTTGGTTTGATGCGACTCTTGGGTTTAAATTTCACCTAAATACTATTGTGGCTAGGGCAGGTCGGATGCTAGGATTTATTACACGTACAGCTAAGCCTTTTAAACATATTGAACCCCTTAAAATACTTTATACATCATTGGTTAGACCACAACTTGAATACTGCTCCTCTGTCTGGACACCGATCTACAGTGTTGATGGGAATAGTGTCGAGTCAATACAGAGACGATTCCTTAGGCAACTGAGTGTTGGGCTGGGGTTAAGGGAAGCTATTCCTGAATATGAAGATCGACTGGACTATTTTAAATTACGAAGTCTTAATTATAGACGTAAAATAACTGACCTAGTCACATTACACAAAATCCTGAATGGCCTATTTAGCGATGAGTTACTGGTGAATGTCCAGTTTAACACGCGTGTACTGGGTAGTCGTAGACCTAAGCTTTTTAGTATTCCACTCTCAAATAATAACGTGGGACGTAACAACCCACTTCATCGAATGTGTCGAATCTATAACGAAATAAGTACCAACAGTGTATGCGAAGAGCTCGATATCTTGCATCAAAACATATTCCAGTTTAGAAAATCACTTCATAAAACTGCCTTTTAAGTAACTTGTTTGTGTGACATTGTGTTTACATGTTTTTCGTAAAAATGATGTGTACAATATTAGTTTGACAGACTCACCATGTAACTATATGTATTTGTAAGCTAATTAGTAATAAGTTACAAATTGTCTAATGTTTTTGTACCTAAAATAAAATAAAATAAAATATATAATTCAATTTGACAGATATCGAAGCAGAAATCAATTTAAAAAACTAGTTTCGATCAAAGACTATTAGATTATAAATTAAATGTCTTCGCTAGTAATTAATTAATCTTTGCTTTTGTTTTGGCTAGATTTGGGCTCGCTCATTCACTAATTGGTTTCGATCGTTCTCGGTCAATTAACTAATAATGTTCACTTAGCGCATTTAAACTGACACAGAGTCTAATAGGTTAGATCACTATTTCTTATCAACTTAGTTAAAAAATAGGTTCAGTAATCATAAACATAACTGCGAAAAAATATTTGAAATACTATAAAAAATATTAGAGTTATTTGCTTTTAAGGCGACGCATTGATAAACGATAATTTAATCTAAAATAGACCTTTTGTTCTATGAAAACGTGCGCGCGCGCTTACGGAAAAAACGAAAAAACAGTTATTGATGTTTATTTGAAACTGTAATTTATTTAAAAAAATCTAACTGACATTTTGAAGAATATGCTTAGATTAAACTGTACAGAAAATTTAGAAACATGAATCGGTCACGTTACTCTGAAAAATGTAAATCTCTGTTTTAAAAGAGATTTCTTTGATATTTTTTTTGTGTTACAAAAGATAACCAATCGTGTATCGCAACTGGCAAAATAAAGTCAATAAAATGAAGAATCAGCTCACCAATCATCACTTTCATATGTTTTGTAGTCACTTAGAAAAATTGAGATCCCTGCTGTCAAAATTTCCAATGCGTCGCCTTAAACTTTAGTAGTGGGAACAGAGGGAGATAAGTTTCGTCTCTGTCTCTCCTAGCGCTGCGCAATGTCATTGCTACTTTGCGACGCCACAGCTACGTAACGCTATCTCCCTCTATCTCATCCCCACTGTATTCCCAGTACTAAAGTCTATAACCCTATAACTCAGTTTGTGTCAGTGAATGTCAATTAGTTTCATCTCAATCGTATTCAAAATGTTTCATTATATGAATATAATATATAAAATATACTCATACTATAAGAGCAGTATAAAGAGAAACAAGATTGTTTGTTTGTAATGGATAAACTCAAAAACGACTTAACCGATTTAAAAAATTTTTTCGCCTACAGAAAGCTGCATTATCAGCGAGTAATGTGGGCTGTATTTTATTTTAAAAAAATTTCCATCCGTCGAAGCCGGGAGTCGCTAGTAAAGTATAAAGAAACAACTCAGTTCAGTCATTTACGAACGAGTCAACTCTAATTTTGGCCGAAATTATTAACGAACCCGTAAGTTAATGCCGGTTCGATTTTTGGGCGTTATTTTCTTTATATCAATGGCGACAGTCGTGACATTTCTATGATGGTAACCACATGTCGTTTATTTCAGTCCAACATTACCGACGAAGCAAGACGACTTCTTCCCGTACGCGTCTGATCCAACCGCTTACTGGACAGGCTATTTCACGTCTAGACCAACAACGAAGTACTTTGAGAGAGAGGGAAACGCATATTTGCAGGTAATGACACACCTCAATACAGTACTAAGCTCAGCCCAGTTTAAAATAAGTTCTGAACGAGTTAAAAAAAGTTTGTAAAATTAATTTTTAGAGATTTACTTCATTTATCTACAGGGCTGGCGGTAGAGCCTATTTATATTATACCGCTGAGTTCCTGAAATTGTACAAAATGATATGTTATTATGCAAACCAGGAAAACCGTTGAGATATTTTGTTTTTGTCCAAATATTTTGCTTTTGATGCATATCCAGTAAAGATATAATTTTATTATATTTACAGACGGTCAAACAACTCCAAGTGCTGGCGGGACTCGAGGATCATAATAAATATGTACTTAATGAATTGAAGAGTGCAATGGGTACGTATTATAACACATATGCCACATGTAACTTTTTATCGTAACACATATGCCACATGTAACTTTTATCGTAACACATATGCCACATATAACTTTTTATCGTAACACATATGCAACATGTAACTTTTTATCGTAACACATATGCAATATGTATATATATATATACAGAACCTCCACACATCCATACCTATATAGCAGCCATTCCCAAAGTGGGCGATAACGCCCCCTTGTGGGCGCTGCAGGCCTAAAGGGGGGCGGTAAGAGACCCAGAAAAAAAATGGGGGCGTTGTGTAGAGGCCTGGGGGTGATTTGTAATTTCATTTAGCTAGGAGGCATCTTAGACAACGACTGCATGAGCTCTCGACTCAGGAGACAAAATAAGTTTGGGAACCAGTGCTATATAGGTATGTATGTATGTATGTATATATATATATATACACATATATAGGTATGTTTTTATGTGTATTCGGGCATAACTTCTTTATTTACAAACCTATTTCAGTAAGCTCCAAGGTAGTCCCATTTATATTTTACCGATATTACCGATATATTTTATAAAAGATACACCAAGTAATTCTAACTGCTTGTATGCTTTATGTCAATGATACTATTGTACCTCATTTCGTTCCAGAATTAGAAAAAAAATTGTTGTAGACTAATCTAGATATTTATTTAGACCAAGGTCACTAAAAAGTGTAATATAAAAAAGTTTTTAATAAAAAATTAAACCGACTTGAAAACACTTATAAGTACAAAATGACTATCCTTTACTAATCAGAACTCAAGAACAATAAAATATTTACAAATAAGTACAAATACCTAATTAAATTTGACAGTTATTGAAGTCTGTACCAAATCAATGTGCAACAACAGAAAGTCCACTAGTTTGGTAGGCTTGGCACCGACTTTAGTAACTGTCAAATTTAATTATTGAGATATTTGTATCGTATTTACAAAGTTTTGTGCTTGAGTTTTGTAATATAAACTCCAAACTACAACTACAACAACACAAGTACAAGTATCCTTTCTGTTGTTGCACATTTATTTGGTACCGACATCAATAACTGTGAAATTTAATTGTATAGTTTTGATTAGTAAAGGATAGTTATTTTGTACTTTTCAGTGTTTTTATTTTTGAAGGCGGTTTAATTTTTTTTAATAATTTTTTTTATTTCTCCCTTTAAATGATCTTGACCTAAATAAATATCTAGGCCTGGTCTGCAATTAGCCTCTTTCTAATTCTGGAGCGCAACGATATACAAGAGAATGATCAATATAAATAAAGGTTATAACCAGGTCGGTTATTTGGTGTATCTTCGAAGTCCAAGCTCCAATATCTGTGAAATTTAAATGGGACTACCTCTGACGTATTACCAACCAAACAAAAGACGAATTTTCAAAATCGGTTCATAAATCACGGAGTTATGAGGTAACAAACATACAAAAAAAACATTTATTTTGTACTTTTATGTGCTTTTTTTGAAGTCGGTTTAATTTGTTTTTAAAAGGTTTTATCTACATATAACCTTACACAAGTAGCTGGCATATAAGTAGGTAAGGTATGACACGACAAAGATATATGACGTCATATATTTCTTTAGGTGTAATGCAGCATCATGACGCGGTCACTGGTACAGAGAAGGACCACGTCACACACGATTACGAGAGACTGTTGAACGAAGCTATTGACGACGCGTTGACTATAGCGAGGCAGGCCTTCAAGTGAGTGCACATAACAGACAATCAAGTATGTCTACGTGTCAGGGGTGGATCTAGGATTTTGGTTTGGGAGGGCTTGAACCCAATTAGGGTAGGGCGTTCCGGGACCATAAAATTTTTCATGGAGGGATTCAGAGGTTTTTGGGGGGGCTCAAGTTCCTTAGCCCCCCCCCCCCCCTCCCTAAATCTGCTACTGCTACGTATACTATATTTTCTTTTCAGTGTATTGTAGCCAATGGCGTATATTGAGATTTCTCGACATAAGCTTTGCCTCCCTGTGAATTAACGAAAAAAAAGCAAAAATCTTTTATTAATGAAAAGTCTATACATGTAATAAAACAGTAGAAACCATAGACTTAATATATACTAGCGTATAGACCACGTAGACGAGCATAAAGCTCGACGCGTGACAATTTTGTCAATGTCACCTATGGAATGAATGATTCCCATGATTATTGCGATATATAATATCACAATCACATACAGAACACGTAACCATTATTGAAAAATACAGTACTTCTGTGACATAAAGCAGGAACAACACAAAATGTTAAAATAAGTCGACAGCGTTGTCCACAGCGTGACGACTTGTAACGAGTGACGACTTGTGACGACCTGTCATTCAAAAAAGGTTACAATAGCATCTCATTTGCTGTCCTTTTCCTACTCGTGTCACTATCATAAAATATTACATTCTCACCATACACTCTTTGTACATCTATACGCCAGTATATAAGTATATTAAGTTTATGGTAGAAATCGTGTCTGTACATTAAATAAATTTATCGAAAAATGAGTGTGGGCGAAAAAAAAAGTAACATACATACATATCTTTACGCCGTATCCCTAACGAGGTAGTCAAAGAGGACGGAGCGCCAAGCGTCGCGTTCCTTATATACTTCTTTCGTTTCCTCAAATCTCGTCATTTTGCTCACACACTTTCGTCTAGGTATGCGAGTGCTTTTGACATTTCCGTCGGCTAACACTAGCTATTTGATATTCATAAGTCAAGCCTTGGTCTGCCTTGGCTTCTTTTACCACTCACTTTCCCTCTATAGATTTTCTTCGTCAGTCTTTCATCAGTCATTCTTTCTATATGCCGTCCATCAAAGCGTTCCTTTCTTCATATTTACAATAACACTGTCGTGCAACCCTGTCATACTGCGTATCTCTTCATTGATTAAAAGAGTAACAGAACACAAAAAAAGCATTTTTTAAATTTTCGTCTGTCTGTCTGTATGTACACGTTGAATCGAAGCACATTAAAATCGCATGACAGTGAAAAAAAATTATCGTCGTTTAAAGATAATTTTTAATTCGCCGCTCTTTCATGCGGACGAAGTCGCGGGAACCAGCTTGTACCATATAAAATAATAAACACCATTTATTAATTTTTTTTTAATTTTAGGAATATTCAAGTGAATAACATTATATCGTTGCTATTTCGAGACTTTTTCCAAAAAGGGGTTTAATTTCTGTCTCTTTCTAGCAAATATACACAGGGCGACCCATTACTACCGCCGCTTTTGGACTTCGACAGATGCCATTTGAACGAGTCTAGCTGCGCTACTTCAGAAAATAACGACAAATTTATTGTAAGTATTTTAAGGATTCCGTTGCCAAGCGTCCAAACATACACGTCTTTATCGAACACTCATATATACACATACACAAGCATGTATACACACATACATCCACAGACAAATGCACTCCTTCACAATATACACTCAAACACACAATGATGTACATACACATATAGTAAAACTAACACTGTAAAATGAAATTGTGGATTGCACTAGTACCCCACGACACAGGGTATCCTAGTGTGGGGACTAGAGCAATAAGTACTCAATTACGCGTTGTGCATTTTCTTTTTATTTACATGTCTATTGAGTGTTATGGCTACATAAGTATTTATTGTTTGTTATTTAAAAAATTATTGTGTGTGTAAATAAATAAATAAGACAGTGAATACGTAGAAAAGAAGGCCGAGACCCGCTTCATGCGTAATCGAAATGCCTGCTCTCGGCCAGATACGTAGGATTGTCGCGTTGGGTGTGACATGCGGAGAGCGTTGCGTTACAAAACAATGCACACAGATAAGTTTATCGTGTTCGTTAAATTTAATTTCTTGTTATATATGATAACTGCATTCGAATAACTAAGATTATTTAGGCATTTAAGGGACGCATTAGAATTTTGACGATAAGAATCTCAATTTTTCTAAGTGACTACAAAACGTATGAAAGTGATATTTGGTAACCTGATCCTTCATTTCATTGACTTCATTTTGTCAGTTGCGATACACGACTGGTTAACTTTTGTAACACAAAAATATCAAAGAAACTTCTTTAAAACAGAGATTTACATTTTTAGGAGAAATGGATCCATTTATCTTTCTAAATTTTCTGTGTAGTTTTAATCTAAACATAATCTTCAAAATGACAGTTGGATTTTTTAAAATTAATTATAGTTTTTAAAATAAACGAAAATAACTGTTTTTTCGTATTTTTCGTGAGCTAGCGCGCGCACTTTGCGTAGAGCAGGTCTATTTTAGATTAAATTGTCGTTTATCATTGCGTCACGTTTACGTCGATGTTAACAATAATTAGTTCTGATATGCGCCGGAGTCCCTCCTCCCGTCCCGTCCTCCCCTCCCGTCGCTCTCCTCGCCCTCCGCTGACTCCTCGCCACCACTAACTCGATCCTCAACATTGACAAAAGTCAAAAGGTAACATAAATCTATTTTATGTATTATATATATATAGATTTATGTTATATAAAAATGTACGGCTCGACCGATTTGGCTTTTTTTGTGTTCTTAATTGAAGACAATATGTGTATGATAGAAAATTTAGGGAAAGTCCGCCGGAGAAGATAGAAATTTGGATGGTACTTTGTATGAAAATCTCAAAAAAAAGAAATCGGTGTGTCGAAAGAAAGAAAGGAAGAAATAGATTTTATTCAGCATCATCACACATAATACAAACAGTAAACAAACAAAACATTTTAAACACATACAGTAAACGTGAGTGATATGATGCTAAATATGGACACCGACTCAGCACTTGCTGCAGCACAAGCGCTACAGCGCTGATTTTCAGCGGCCAATATTGGTTGAGTACGTCGGTCTAACATGTTGCAACATTGAACGTCCCACCCGGGCGAAGTCGGGTAGTTGATGTGATAAATAAATAACTATTATTGTGCAGGTGACGGTGTATAATCCAGTGGCAACTACGTTGGAACACGTCCCAGTAAGAATACCGGTGCCCGATGGTGCTTATTCGGTCTACGGGCCTGACGGTAAGATGTCGCCACTATTGCTTTTGCGCGGTGGCAGAGTATCTGCGTTCCAAGCATGCCAAGACAAAATAAAAGCAACCCATGGCGCACTGATCAGTGTATCTGCGTTCCAAGCCTAAAGAATAATATAAACTTAAACTTTCGCGCTGCATTATAAAATATCTAAAAACACGGGAAATTAACGCGATTACCTTTTATTTTGGCTTGAGGTTTCGGCCGAGTTGCATCGGCCGTGGTCTCAAGTAAACTGAAACTACATTATCATTGAATAACATGGGCTGTTTTATTTAAAAAAAATTCTACCCGTGCGAAGGCGGGTCGCTAGTATTGAAATAACAAGAGGAACAATAATTTTCAGGTAACACCGTGAAAGTTCAACACATGGAACTACCGCCACAAGTCTTTAGAATACCGTCAAGGAAATCTAAAGCGACGCAGGAAGTACTGTTCTTAGCCAAGAACTTAAAAGGTCTGAGTTATAGATCCTACTATGTGCAAGCGAGAAAGCATGAGGTGAGAAAAAGAGAGGCTGTGATGGACAAAGCTTTTAAGAACAAACATGTGAATCACTATAACATTAATGATTATTGGAAAGATATCAAAGACCAGAGTTACGTAGACATGAAAAATATGGAGGGTAGTTTTAAAAATAATAAAAATGATGACGAATCTGTTTTATTCATAACTAAAGAAGAGACTGAAAATCTTGTATTCAATAATCTTGTAAGTATTTATTTCATTTTTTTCAAAAAACCGGTCAAGTGTGAATCGTCCTTCTATAAAGTCTCTTGTACTAACTGAAAAATAAATATTGTCGTAGTTTTCTTTTTAACCGACTTAAAACAGGAAGTGTTTCTCAATTCGATTGAATTTTTTTGTATGTTCGTTGATGATAATTTTTTTACTTGAAAGTCTACATGTCCAGGTTGGTTCCATAGTTTAGTTAAAATCTGATGGTGGAGTACTGCTTAAATAAGAGAACTTCTCCAACAGCTTATACTGTATTTGGATGATCTTGTAATTTAATGAGCTGTTTTAGAATTGGATGAAAGCTTCCTTAGAGCTTCCTTAGATATTCGTTAGGACAACGCCACTCATTAGGGAAAAATAAATAATGTTCTAAGAAAAAACAACAAACTTCAAAATTAAAACAGAAAATTATAAACTATTTTATTAATTTTTTTATTTAATAATTTATTGTACACAATAACATATATAAAGTAGAAAGATACATACAGAAAGAAGAGCAAAATGTACCGCTTATTTCTATAAGAAATTTCTCCCAGAGGACCCGCGAGATTATTAATTTATTCTTTACTAAATGAATTATCATTTACTAAATAAATTATCCTTTACTAATCAAAATTTAAGTACCAAAATAACTTTATAAATACGATACAAATACCTATATTTATACCAACATTACAAAGATTTAAACTTTGTTTGTATGTAATGTATAAACTCAAGAACTACTCAACCGATTTCAACAATTCTTTCACCTATAGAAAGCTGCATTATCAGCGAGTAACATGGACTATATTTTATTTTCAAACAACTTTCTACCCGTGTGAGGCCGAGGGCGATCGCTAGTAGTATATAATTAAATTTGTCAGTTACTGAAGTCTGTGCCAAGTCTACCAGAGTAGTAGATTGTCTGTTGCTGTATAGTTCTATATTAGTTTGGTGCCATTATCATCAGAGGTACCATTATGGAAATATTGCGATATTTTTCCAAGTTATTTAACATACTCCATCATTTGTAACGTGCTTGTTCAAGGACTTAAAAAAAACTGTATACCGGAGGCAAACAATCTTAAGTCACATTTAGCTAATTATTCACTTTAAAGTTACGTTTAAAGTCTCAGAGAGAACATTATTCACGAATGTCACTAGACTAAACAATTGTGTGAATTTCCAAGCAAAATTTTTTTTGTTGTTCGAGAATAGGTTAGTGGGTAGTTTTATATTACAAAAAGATATTATTAAAAATATTATAAATTAATGAAATAATGGACTTGGAATATGTTACATCTAAATGATTTAGATTGGTATTTTTGTTATATGTAATAACAGTATATAAGTTTCTTATTTTTTTTTTATTGGACTTAAAATAGTATACTACTAAAGAGATCATAAAAGGCTGATTTCAATGACATCACAAAGTGAAAA
The DNA here is from genome assembly GCA_907165235.1 of Zeuzera pyrina. Classification (NCBI taxonomy): domain Eukaryota; kingdom Metazoa; phylum Arthropoda; class Insecta; order Lepidoptera; family Cossidae; genus Zeuzera; species Zeuzera pyrina. Next base: position 4,955,772 of record OU015647.1, read on the forward strand.
TTTAAAAAAAATGGACTTGCGATGGTATACCTCCGGTATACAGTAATTTTCTTTCAATGTAATGCTAAAAAAATGTGGTCAATTTTACCCTTTAGTTATACTTTAGACAAATTTTTTACTGTACTGAAACAGTAGCAATAATTTACTTGGTTTTGCTCTGGGACAGCGGATATGTCTGTATATATGTATGCACAATAATTAGGTGGTGTCAAATTAGTAGTTAGGTTTTTAATTTAATTATAAAGTAAGTTTAAATTTAATACCTCGTTAGTGACCCTAACGAGGTAGTTAATGAGATTGGGAGTGCCATAAATCAATTTTTCACAGAATATTAAGGTAGAAATCATCTGAACTGGAATTGCGCGTCCCTTCTATGTCTGTCCACTAAATTAAAGGTTTTGAATGTGTTAATTTTACATCCTTTAATTGATACATACATATCTTCACGCTGTATCTGTATCCCTAAGTTAGACTCGGAAAGGACGGAGCGCCAAGCGTCGCAGTCGTTACATACTTCTTTCGCTTCCTCAAATCTCATCATTTTCCTCACACATTTTCGCCTAGGTATGCAGTGCTTTTGACATTTCCGTCGGCTAACACTGGCTATTTGATCTTCATAAGTCAGCCTTGGTCTTCCTTGGCTTCTTTTACTACTCACTTTCGCTCTGTAGATTTTCTTCGTCAGTCTTTCATCACTCATTCTTTCTTCTTAATTTATGTGAATATTATATGTAGATACAAATAGTTATTAAATGTTTCTTCCAGGCACAGAATGAAGAATCAAAGTTCGCACCAGAAATAGACGGTTATAAAAACAACGTGGAGACTCTAGAAGAGTTAGTGCGAGAAGCGAGGACGGAGTTGGAGAACATAGCAAAAGAAGTGCGGCCAAGAATAGAGAAGAATTACCAGAGTTTAAGTGAAGAAGAAATGAGGATGCTGTCTGATGATCCTATGGTCGTGGAGAGATTTGATGACGAGAATCCTGTAAGTCTAAGTCTAATCATACATGTAATATATTACATATAGTAATAATTTATCGCTGACAATCGAATGAAGAGGGCATAACACTATTTCGTTACGTGACGATATCCACCAGCTCACACTTTGCTTGAAACTTCACTCCAAAAACTATTTTTTCATTATTTTTCTATTATTTTTTCAAGTTTCAAGCAAAGCATGAGCTGGTAGAATTGTCACGTAACAACATTTCGCTCCAAAAAGTAATTTTTCGAGTGAAGTTTCAAGCAAAGTGTAAGCTGGTAGAAATCGTCACGTAACGAAATTAATTTTCGATGCAAAGTTTCAAGCCAAGTGTGAGCTGGTAGTAATTGTCATGTAATGACAATGACTATTCGACTCCTAGCGATTCTCTTCTAACCTCGTCGACTAACCAGAATATCAGTATGTGGTAAGTTATAAAAAAAATTGTATTTATTTCAGAATCGGTTGCATGTTGAAAAAGTCGATAATGGAATCCGCGCTGTAATAGACAACCATTTAGGCAAGAATATTGTTTGCACTATGGGACTCGCTTACTACCCTGGCTGCATCGGAAACAATGAGGTTTACGCTAATAGATCATCCGGAGCTTACATCTTCCGCCCCAATGCGTCTGAGGCTACCATCATCAGTATGCATAAAATCCACGACAACTTTGGACCAATTGTCTCTGAGAGTCATTGGGGTAATGAGAACTTTAGCATGGTGTTGCGATCCTACAACTATGCTGCAGATGAATTTGAAGTCGATTGGATAATTGGTCCAATACCCATAGATGATGGTGTCGGGAAAGAAATAGTGATAACATATCAAACAGACATATTAAATCATGGGGAATTTTACACTGATTCCAACGGCAGACAGTCGTTAAAACGTAAATTAAACAAACGTCCACAATACAATGTAACTCTACAGGAACCTATAGCAGGGAACTATTATCCAATAACCAATCAAATTTATTTAGAAGACCGCAATGCTAGAATAACAGTTCATACAGACCGATCACATGGAGGTACCTCTTTAAGAGAAGGTGTTATGGAGGTGATGCTTCATAGACGGCTTCTTCACGATGATGCTTTTGGCGTTGGCGAAGCTTTGAATGAAACTGCTAATGGGAAAGGATTGGTTGTCAGAGGAAAGCATTTAGTCAAAGGTAGTTTTAAACCTGTAAAAGAAAATAGAAGGGTGATCCCAGAGCTGTATTTGCCACCCCAAATATTAGTGTCAAGTGCCAAAAATCTGGATTTGGATAAATGGTTGAAACTGAAGAACGAGCACGGGTGGCTGAAGCAGTCTTTGCCACAGGGACTGCATTTGCTGACTTTGGAGCCTTGGGACGGATCTAACTTGTTGTTAAGATTGGAGAATTGTTTGGAAACATCAAATACAGCGATAGGAGTAGATTTGAGCGGAATATTCAATAACATCAAGGTGAAATCAGTTATAGAGGCGACTCTAGCCGGTAATTTGTGGGTAAAAGATTACAATAAGTGGACTTGGAATAAAGAAACAGAATTCTCAGAGAGTTTTAACAAAGAGTATGGCAATTTCGACCCTGTCGCCAGAGCTGTTGATAATGATAACGAGGTCGAGGATAAAGGTTTCACTGTCAAACTTACACCAGGACAAATCAGAACTTTTGTAGTAGATTATGAATATATTAAAAACTGAACGTTTGTAAGTTTATTTAGAATCAAATATAGTGCATAGTTTCATATAGTTGTTGTTTTATTTCTACAGCTCTTGACCCGTATTTTCAGGTTATTCAATGTGTTTATCATATCTCGTACAGCAATGGTTAGCCAAATCATCACTCGCCTGTACACATATGACATGCGTTTATTATCAGATAAGCTGATCGGTCGCCACGCAAAACATTTCACTTAATTTTATTTCCATCACTTCATTGTACAGGACATGCTGTCTGAAGTTATAGTCATACAGTTATAATGTTATAATGTGTAGGTATATCTACTGTTATTCTAAAGAAATTATATAAAGAGATAAAATGTGTTTGTTTGTAATGGATAAACTCAAAAACTGCTTAACCTAATTCAAAAATTCTTTCACCTATGGAAAGATACATTATAAGCGAGTAACATGGGGTGTATGTTATTTTCAAAAAACTATCTACCCGTGCGATGCTGGGGTGAGTCGATAGAAGATAGTATAAAGATTTAACTGTATTATTCAACTACGATCCTATAATTTCAAACAGAGCAATGTGTAAATAAATCAATTATGTATTTGTGAGGTAAACTTCGAACATATTATGTAGAGAAATGAATATGTAATCATTTTCAAAATATTTATTTACTCATATTCATCTATAAATACATAATAATTGAAGCGCCTGTCTGTGTATTTGAAATAAACTCAAACACGTGGTTCTTAAAGTCTGTTTGTTTGTCCGGGCTAATCTCAGAAAGGACAAAACTGATTTCGACAAGATTTTTATTAGCAGGTAGAGGACTTTTTAGAGACTATTTATACATATAATATAAGAATATAAGAGAATAAATCTAGGCTACTTTTCTCCCAAGAAAATGTTGGAACGTGTGTGTATGCCTTACAATTTATGTAGCTTAATACGTTTACACTGGCAATTATTTACAGTAATTGTATGTGGCAACATTTTTCTGTCTCTTCCGCTCTGGCTCCGGCTACGTTCGCTGTGTATTTGTTTCATGGTTCGCATAACTAGTTTTTATAATTATAGTTCTTTTAGTTTGTGCTGTAGATATACAACTAAAATAATTCTAGTTGCATATTGTATTAATATATGTGGAAGAATTAAGCAGTTTATTTATTTCAATTAATTCCTGTTGTCTGCATACTCGACGGATTCTGTGGGAGGGCTACACGAAGATTTCATTAATCTTTATCTTCCACCTTAATAGAAAATACCAACATTAGCGCAGGTAAAACCGCGGGGTATTGCTAGTTTTTGATACATCAGATATGCTTATGACATAATATTATATAGTATGTCCAGTATGTATCTCCCCTCATATCTATTTTTATATTTGCCTTTGTCCTGTGTTTTATTGTATCAATAAACTTGATTTTGATTGAATACAATCTTGATTTGTTGGATTTGAGAACGAAATTTTTTTTTAAATTATTTTGTTTAAGCAATTTTTAAACAAATTTACTGAGTATATTTAGGACGATTTTAAATAAAATACAAATCGTTTTTATAAAGTATATTAAGAATAAAGATCATATGTATGTACAATAATGTTTTTACTCGCTACTGTGAGTTAACACTAAACCTACATGGTGTTGTTAATTACGATGGCATGCCTTTAATAAACGAAGAAATAAACAAATGATGGGTCCCATGAGAAGTAACCGATGCCTGGGTTAATTTTACAAAACATACAGGGTGTCCCAGGAGTCGACGTCAAGCCGTAATCGGGTGATAGGGTAAGTCATAATAGTTATCAGAAAAATATAAAAAAAAAAAAAAAATTATAAAAAATTGAGAAAATCTACATCTGTGATGGTCTTCTTCTGTGACTTTTCACTCCTGTTGCTACAAATCTTTACTTTTCTTATTTTTTTTTTATTAAGGGTTACAATTTAAAAAACGAAATTAAGAAAAGTAAAGATTTGTAGCAACAGGAGTGAAAAGTCACAGAAGAAGACCATCACAGGTGTAGATTTTCTCAATTTTCTTAAATACCTTTATAGGTATTTAAACAATTTTTATTATTATTTTAATTATTTAAAAAAAAATTGGATTTTTTTTTATATTTTTCTGATAACTATTATGACGACTTTTTGGCGGGAACGGGAGAAGTGAGGTTGTCATTTTATTTAGATTTTCTGTTTTTTACATTTTTAGGAGTTTTAAAGTACAACAGTGATAGTATATTGTGTTTTATATTTCCGTGTAAGTGGAAGGAATGGAGTAGATTTAAGTAAACATGTGCAGCTGAGGTTCTCGCGCTCTTTCAAGAAGTCCTTTGAAACTTCAGTAAAGGTACTATCACTTTACTGGAGGGGTTTTACTATAGGAAAAAACGAATTTACTTGTCATTCTACTTATTGATACGTGACATTGGCAAATGCGCTGGTCTACGCGCCATGCCATGAAGAAAGAAAGAAGAACATTGTTTCTTGAAAAAAGGGCGGGAAACTTCGTTTCCCTTACTTTCGACTCATATTACTTGGTCAATGGCTAAATGCAATCTGCGAAGCCAAAACAAAGAGAAAAAAAAACTATTATGACTTGGCCACCCGATTCCGGCTTGACGTCGACTCCAGGGACACCTGCATATAGCACAAGATTCTTCGTGACCAAATTATAATCAATTAACGTTCTTATGGCGTTCTTTATTCTTAAATACTACTGTACATAATAAGATGTCGCAATGTAGTGTGAATGCTGATGCAGTTTTATGAGAGCGACATCCGCAGATGAAGATTTGAATGTTTAAAAAAATGATCAAACTGAATAGGGAAATAAACTAGCAAACTTCGCCACTAGAGGCGCTGATATCGTTTGACATAAATCTACTGTCATCATCTGTCAAAACCCTTAAAATATTTTGCTTTCTATAAGTGCTACGCTGCTTATAAAAAGCTCCTGGAGACTTTAACAATGCTTTCAATTTGGAAACAGTCCAAGTAAAATTTATTTATAGTACAAGTTTTTCTTATTTTCTAGATCGCTTTGGCTCACTTTTGGTTTTTCGCAGTGACCGTTATTTCCTCTGATTTCATCTTAAAATAAAGAAGTACTTATTCTCTCGCTTAAAAATGCGAGAGAGTAATTCTTTATTTTAAGATGAATATACCAAACCTTCAAACAGAAAAAACATTTCATGACAGTTGTCTGATATGAACCAAAGATGGCAGCACCAGCTATTTACAGAAACAGCTTTACATTTTCTCTCCTGTTGAAGGTAGTTAGAATTTATGTAAGTTAATTAAGAGTATTACAACATGAGCATTAGAGGCAAAGTCAGGATTTATGCCAGTTTTATTCACATTATAAAACATAATTAGCTCGTTACAACGAGCGATGAAGAATTGGATGTCGTCGTTCTGCAGTGCGATTCTCTAACGCAAATTAATTCGATAGTGTTTTGACGTTTCCAGAGCAACCAGTTCTTGCACTTTTTTAGAGTGATGTTAATTTATTCGAATTATTTCTACACATTACATACATTAAGAAATGGAGACGCTACACGACCATGTTAGCCCCATATTAAATGAATTAAATATTAGACTAATCTGTCGATTTAGTTGAACCGATATCGACTCCGTTCTTTCACTTGACAACACTATTTTAGCTGGCCACATTATTTAGAATGATACATTGAAACGTCAAATCACTCTATTGAATTAAAAGTTAGACTATAGTTCATCTGCAACCACTTAATAACCACTCCCAATTAAAGTAGACGCGACGACTATGCAGATGTTGGTAATCGATGCAGAGAATGTTATAATCTGCAATAGGGCAGATTGCAGATTACAGCATTCTCTGGATATTGCATAATTAATATAACATTATATTGAAACTATTTATAATCGTACCATACTACGAATGTCCTTATTTGCTGTGGCTTTAAAACCACGCCATCATCGAGATCCACGTCTTCGATTTCTTTCAAATCTTCTTCTTCGGCGTGTTCCGTGCGATTACCATTAAAATAATCATTAAAATTTCTATAAAATTCAGTGTCAATGTTCCATTTCAGAGGCACCCAATCTTTTAGCCACATGTTGGCAGCTAAGGTTGTTTCCTTTATAGCTTTTATTTCTATATCCACAAACATTTCCTTTAGATTGACAGTTTTTACACCATCTCTCAAAACATCAGATTTTTCTAGATAATTCTCTAGCCTTAGCAAAATCGTCTCACCATTCCATTTCTCTAGAGTCAATAGATGTACTCCAAAAGGTAATTTCCTTTTAAGGGCACTGAACTCATTTTTGACGTTCAAAATGTCTTCTCTGCGTTCATTTGTTTGGTAAAATTGAACTAATACTTGCGGAGCTAAGAATATCTCTTTAGCGAATTTCTTCTCAAACAATTTATTTTGTTTATGGTTTGCTTTAGTTAAATACAAATAGTGTTTTCCTCTGACGACAATTCCTTGGTTAAACTCGTCTGTTTCGTTCAATTGTACGTCGGCTTTATTGTCGTCGCTGGTTAAAACTCTTCTGTGTATAAGAAAATCTATTACACCGTCTTCTAAACAAGCAGCACCTTGAGTTCTGTCGTTGAAGACAGCAAAACGTATATTCTTTTTCGTATCTTCAATGTGAATTTTCGATGTTACTGGGTAGAAATTACCTGAAAGTCAGATGAATGCGGTGTAATGCGATCTCTCAGTAGTGTACTTATTTATCCAACCGAAACAGATTTTCTGAGGAGACTGAAACCTTCGGATCGAAGTTTCGGCCTCGATCTCGATTTCGACGGAAACCGAAACTTACTTAGACATATTAAAATTTATATAGTTTACTAAAAATCTAGTGTATTTTTACACGTATTATGTAGTATATTAGATAGTTTTAACTCGTGTTACAAATGAAATAAAAATTATGATTGAAGGATGTAACAAAAAATATAACAGAATAACTCAACAGAAAGCAGGAGAAATCCGAAGGAAAAACACATAAAATGTACTCAACACAATCACGCCGACCGGCGAACTTAGCTGGCGACCACACATGAGCCATGAATTCGCCCGAAATTAGCCGATCGGCGCGCAACAATTCACGAACAGTGATTTTCGGCCGAAACTGAATCTTCGGTCGGTTTCTATAAGTGAGGACGAGTGATCATTAAGGGTTCGATTTTTCCTTTTAATGTAACTTTAACTTTAAAAATAATCTCTAAATAAAGATTTCAGGTTACCTGCCACTGGATCTCTTCCTTTAGCTTGAAAATATGCCTTCTTATTCCTCACTCTCTTAATAGTCTGTCTACTATTAGAGTCAGTGTAATATACGCCATTGTTAACCAAATCTGTTTTATATCTCACATTCACTTCTTTGCCTAAGTTATCATTTATAGGTACAGGTCCTACCAGCCAATCTATTTCAATAACAGGCTTTTCTGCATATAATCTAACACTATATGACGTATAGTTTGAAGTTGTTACATGTATTTCTTCGACTAACTCAGTTTTTATGATTGCAGTTTCAAATGTATTGTCTTTTATATGTATCGGGTTGCTGAATGCTCTAAATATGTACGGTCCTGGTTTGACCTGATTGTCATTGTCGATCTCAGATGGGTCATATGATTCATAATAATAAAACTGTATATCTAGAGACATGGTTACATCGTTCGATAATTTTATATTATCAATTTCTCCGGTCTTTTTCAGGTTTATTCTGACGTACTGAAATAATACACGGATTGTTAAGTGGCTTTTTCACGCGGAGATTTGTATCAGACGTGGTATACAAGATTCGTTTCAGAGATTCGTTTCAGTTACGACGTCTGTACGCACATTAATATGATCTATCGACCAAATCTAGTCTTTCGAACTCGTGGATGCGTGGAGAACACGTTAAAGTGAAGCTTATTTATAGATATCTAATACGTGCTTATTTACAGTGAATATTTTTCATATCTCAGTTACAAGTATGGAATGCCAGTCCTAATTTTTTTTTCATGATTTCACTAAACCATTGTATAGCAGTTCATAAAATACATATACCTTCCTTTGCCAATAGTCTATGAGTTAAATGGGTTGATATACGGACAACCAGATGAACAGGACGAAATTATGAGGAAAAGAGAATGTAAAATTACTACGTGAGCTTTCTGTTTTCTGCCATTTGTCTACGCTCTAAAAATATATTTATATGCCAGTTGCTGAGGTGAAAGGGGTTTGAAGAATTTGACATTAGCATCAGATGCCATTTTTTTAAAAAATGGCGGCGCACGACGATACTTAATATCTCGGATCAAGAAACATGACGGACGGATCCATAATAAGTTGCCGATCTTATCACCGTGTGTCATACAAATTTTAGTATCGCTTTCTATCTCATTGATTGTAACCACAAACAAAACAGTTATAGTAAGTATAGTAACTACGCACTGTCAGTGTAATTTGTGTCAGCTCATGACCAACTTTACGTACACATTAGGAAAAGTCCAGAAAGTCGGTCAACAAAAGCGGACACGCTCTTAGAGGAAATGCTCCGTTGATTTTGATTCATGGTCCGAGCTTAATATCGATTGGGGCACTTATACGAACAAAAAATTCTAAAGGCTAAAGTCCTAAAGCGTCACCTTGGATTTTTGGCGGGAACGCGAGAAGGTGACGTTTTGTTCAGATTTTTTATTTTTTACATTTTCGGGAGTATTAAAGTACAAAAGTGATCGTATATTGTGTTTTAAAGTTCTGTATAAGTGAAAAAAATTGAGTACTAAATAAACAAATGTAGCTGAAGTTCTCACGCTCTTCGAAGATGTCCATTATAACTTCAGTAAAGCCTGCTATCACTTTACTGGAGGAGTTTTACAATAAGAAAAAACGAATATACTTATGATTCTACTTATTAATAATACATGACATTGGCAAATGCGCTAAACTGTGCGCCATGCCATAAAGAAAAAAAAAGCGTCACCTTACAGAGTTATTTGCAAGAAAAGATCGATGTATGAGCAAGGGCGTCGCCAGCTTATGACTAAGGGGGGGGCAATGGGGCAATATTATGGAGGATAAAAAATATGAACGCCGAGAGCATGAAGCGTTACACGTTGGAAGCGTTGGAAGTCTTTGCCTCGAGGACGATTGTAATAAGAACGGTTCTAATATCAATGTATAAAACTTCACAAGCCCTCGACAGCACAATAACTAAATCAAACTTTTAAACACAGTAATAATTATTTATTTTAACAAAAATAATATTTAATGAAGGAAGTCAATTGCTCGCACTTTGGTCGCTTTGCAGCTAGCTACATTTGATCTCTAGGGGGGGGCAACTGCCCCCCTACCCCCCCTTGGCGACGCCCTTGTGTATGAGAACTTCAATAACCATGAATAAAAATAATATAAATTGCCAATAATCGTCGCGTTCTTAATATGACGCGACCCTTGTACGCGACAACATGACAATGAGTATAAACAAATATGTGTTCACTAATATGATTTAGAATTTAGAATATAATAATATATACATACATATCTTCACCGCTTCACGCTGTATTCCCAACGGATAAAGTAAGAGAGTATCAGAGAGGACGGAGCGCCAAGCGTCGCGAGCCTTACATACTTCTCGCTTCCTCAAATCTCATCATTTTCCTCACACATTTTCGCCTGGGTATGTGAGTGCTTTTGATATTTCCATCGGCTATTAGATCTTCATAAGTCAGCCTTGGTCTTCCTTGGCCACCACCACTCGCCTTCGCTTTATACATTTTCTTCATCAGTCTTTCATAACTCATTCTTTCCATGTGCCCGATCCATCTAAATATTCCTTTCCTTATTTTTACAATAACACTCGTGCAACCCTGTCCTATCGCGTATCACTTCATTACTTATTCTGTCCGCAAGGGTGACACCGCACGTATTTCTAAGAAATCGCATTTTAACTGCATTTACTTTACTTTAAGTCGATTTCGGCCAAATTCATTTTCATATTATGCATAAAAGTCAAGTTCCAGTCGAATCGCATTCCAGTCACTATCACTTTCGAAGAAATTTTGTTTGAGCGAATCGAACTTGTTACGACATGTACTGTTAGTGTGATACTCTTTTGTTCCCGGTTCAATCAGCTATTGCCGACTGAAACGACAAGTCCATTGAAAGTAATTAATGTAAATTTAAAGATTTAATTTAATTACGAGCCAAATTCATCCGACTGAATCTTGACCTGAGTCAGATTGTATAATGTGAACATGACCAGACAGGGGCACATAGAAAGAATGAGCGATGAAAGACTAATGAAGAAAATCTACACAGCGAAAGCGAGTAGTAAAAGAAGCCAAGGAAGAACAAGGCTGACTTTCGAAGATCTAATAGCCAGAGTGTTAATAGACGGAAATGTGGAAAGCACTCGCATTCCTAGGCGAAAATGTCTGAGGAGAGTGATGAGATTGAGCGAAAGAAGTATGTATGAACCGCGACGCTTGGCGCTCCGTCCTCTCTGACTACCCCGTTACGCATACAGCGTGAAGATATGCATCTATATAAAAGTCTGACTTTAATTTAGTCTTTGTGAACTAATTGTCAAATAGCCGCCAAGTCACGGTAATGAACAAAGTCATAATGACTCATAGTCTGTGTGTTACTGAGAGTTGTCGCCCAGTTCATTGTGTGAAACCCATAATAAAAGGCTCATAGTTTGGGGTCATACCTCGGACCAAGAATCTTCATGTCTCTTTATCCATCTCATTGAGTGTACCTATGAGAAACGCATTTTTTACTTGATATTTTACCAGATCGAGATCAGATCGAGACCGGCATGTAATCGACACTATAGTCTGGATCGAGCCTATTATTGTCCCCAATAGTCATATTTATAGGTTTAATCGCGCGTCGTAATTTAAAAAAAGAAAATGGCGGCCGTTGAGTATGTCAGGCTCCGAACAAAAATCTTCAAATACATTTACCGTTAATACATACAAGGTTGTTTTAAAAATACTAATAACCTCTTAGTGCAAAATTACTGTCAACATACCTAACAACATTTGTTCTACGACTTTTTCAAAACTCAATGCGTTCCTCAATAAATATTTGTTAAGTTTTGTTGTACTGTCTGAAACGTAATTACTCTGTACGTATTTCCAATGGTACAGTGTGAGCGCACCGGGGCTCAGCACCGCGCTGGCGTTTGTGCGTGTGCCGCTTTAGCGACTGGGTAGAGTAGGTACCATTTTCAGAAATATTTAACGTATTTTTATTTTTGTATGACAGAAAAAACTCATGAGTTTTTGAGTCGTAAAACAAGTTATTGGGTTAAGTAAGGTAAGTTAAAAGTAATTAACCCTGTATAGAAGTAAATATATATATATATATAGTAACAATGGCCAATAATACGGTAACGTAAAGATTACCTTGTTCTCTATAAAAAGATCTTCTGGCTTGTAACGAGGGACGGTTCTGTGCGGATGTATCATTGTAGTTTTAATATCAACCTGTTCAGTTGTACTTTCCATTGCAATATTTGTTGTACCTGGAACAATGTGAAATACAGTTGCGGTTCAATGGTGGTCGCTATTTAATTGTCATTAGGATTTATGACCCCCAAAATCTTATTCTAAGTTACAACTATTGCCTTTTTATTGAAATATGATAAAGGTAGGTCTATCCTATGATTAATCTAATAAATATATAAGACAATTCTTTGAATTGACCAGGAACTGGCAAAAATTTAAACGAACAATATTGTGTTGCTCTGAAAACAAAGTTTTATTTTATTCCAGTACATACTATTTACAAATTTATTATATTATTTAACTTAAATTATACTATCCTACATGAAAACAAAGAAACGACATTTAAAGTTCATTAATTTCCGTTCCTTTTTATAATTTTTTACTGTACTTCCCAATATTTTTCTTTCACAACTCGCAATAATAATGATATCTACCAACTTCCCAAAACTACCACGTTAAAATAATAACGGTCGCTATTTTATCGACTGTGTTTGACACCATGACTGTTTTACCGACATTCAGGAAAACGCGGCACAATATAAATATTCGAATACGGAAATGAAGAAATGTAATTTCTTTACAAATATATTGTTCGTTTGATCGTATTTTATGGGCTGCCATACCGTTCATACAATTGCGATGTTTGGTATGGATATAGCTTGAATCCTGAGAAAGGACATAGGCTATTTTAAAAATAAAAAACGCGGACGAAGTCGCGGGCATCAGCTAGAATGCTATAAATAATGTACTGTCATTTGGCTCTTGAAAGTATTTGAACCACAGATCTTGGCGTTGATGTGTCTTATATACTCTTTCTCGCTTTGACTACCTTTATTTCATTCATATATTGGATATTTGTAATAAATTATTCATTTCGCGTATTTCTTTTATATTTTTTTGTCGCGTTCCCAACTGTAAATCAGCGTCCTGTGCGTATCACATGACACTGTGCTGAGTTGGCAGCCATTTCGCTGCTGCATTGCTTTTCTCTTATTGCATAACAAAAAAAATTGTATAATGTTAGATTATTTAAATAGTATATGTATGTGTATTTGTGTGCAGCGAATAAAATTTTTAATCTCCATTTATTTGTCAAATCGGCCTTTGTAACCTAGAATAGAATTCTAACCATCACGCTAAAAAGACTCAATCTCACATACATTTATAATTTTTTTTTTATAAATTTTTCACTTATGAAGTTCCAAAATAGTTTAAAAACTTATAACTACTAACGAACACAGACTAGTTTGGTTCTTATGCCTGTCAAATGGGACAGCTTACAGTCTTAAAAATAAAATGTTAAGCATACCTATAGACATAAAGACGAAATATGTATATTCCCATCCCTTTTTATTACGGGCTACGTCATATACTTTTTGGCGGGAACGGGAGAAGTGAGGTTGTCATTTCATTTAGATTTTCTATTTTTAACATTTTTGGAAGTTTTAAAGTACTTACAAAAGTGACAGCGCAGCCGGCTCTATACCCTCATTACTTCACACAAGGAAAATTTAATTATTTTTGTTTTTGTTTTAAATCATACGTGAGTTTCTTGTTTCATTGTTGCAATTAAGTTATGAGAAATGAAAACTGTAGCTGAGGAACTTCGTTCTTGAGGGGGATCCCTCGACCGCACACGTTTTTTTCTCCTAATTTATAGCTACAGTAAAAGTGTCGACTTTTTATCATCAAATTTCGGATAACCTAGTCTTAAAAAATGTAATATTACTGGTTTCAGATTATTATAATTATAATTCAATATTTCATATTATATTATATATTATAGCAGTAACAATCGTGTGCAGTTAGGCACATCTGTTAAAAACTTACAGTGTCACAAAGAAACAAGTACAAACAGCCATCAGCATCAATATCATCTCTCTTTTCCATCAGAGGTCAAAATGGCCACCAATATAACTCACCTTCAGTAGTAGCAATGGTATCTTCGATTATGCCTTCAACTGTAGCATCCTTTAAATATTCAGTAGTAAATTCAACTGGTTCCAAACCGTCTTTGTCTCTGCCACTTAAAGCATTTTCTGGTTCATCAAAATCCATTTCAACATCGTATTTTTTCTTCTGTATCTCAGTGATATGCTCGAAATTCTCTATGAAATTGTTAAACTCATCTTTATAATTAAGTGCCTTATTATCTTTATCTTCATCGATATTAAGCATTGTTCGTGCGTAATTCATTTCAGGTATGGCTGCTAAATCTTCGTTTTCACTATCAAACTTATTTTTTTTATTCTCCTCGTCTGCTTTGCTATCATTGTATTTAGTGCCATTGTTGAACGATATTTCTCCAGTATCTTTAAGTAATTGTTCATTATAATCATAATCATAATAGTCTTTTGGTTCATTTAAATAAATTTTCTCGTACGATTTAGAAGCGTTAGCTTGTCTTATGAAATATTTCTTTCTCCTATTAATCTTTTTTATAAGAGATCTCTTATTCCTTCGAATCCATTTAAATTCGACTAAATATCCTCTAAAACCTAAGGGTGGTAAGTCTTCAGCTATGAATACCAGTTCATGCTCGCTAGTAGTATTACGTTGTGGTATGTCTATGACTGGCTTCGGTAGTTGTACTTTGACTGCGTTAACTTGATCGCCTGTAAGATAATTTTATATATAGTAAAAGTAAAAAAAACGCTTGTGTATATTGTCAATGACAATAATAAGAAGACTATGAAATAGATACTATTTAAGTCTCAGACCAAGAAACATAATAAGTTGCCGCTCTTATCGCTGTGTCGAACGAATTCTCGTATCTCTTTCTATCTCATTGAGCGTAACAACGAGTGAAACAGATAGCTAAAATAAGTATGTGAACCTCGCACTGTCAGTGTAATTCATTTTAGCTTATGAGTCGGTCAGGAAATAATTATTTGCAAAATACTCATAAATCTTAAGTGTTTCAACTACTAGTGTTCACAAAAATAAAAATATGTCATGTTCAGCTGTATCGTTGTAATGTGACCTACCCCAGTCACACACATTAGTAAATCCAGAAACTCGGTCAACAAAAAAAAAGATATCGTAAGGACACGCTCTTAGAGCAAATGCTTCGTGCATTGTGATTCTTCGTCCAAGATTCAAGTCGGGTTGAGATCGTCAAAAAAATTGTTTTATATTTATACACTAGTAACATTATTATCAAAGGTTTTCCAGCCATAAATAAGTTAAAAAAAAACTCAATCAGGTCGAGTAAGGTAAAGATATGTAATTGTATGTAATTGTATGGTACCTTTGGAATCGAAGACAAGGTATTCAACGGCTTCGACAACTGGAACACGAATTGGTATGGTGACGGGCCAGCCCAGCGGATTGTACACAAGCAGCTGAGAATAACATTACTTTTTAAATTCAGTTTTTAACCTCAAAGGAAAACAGATTAAATAAGATTATTTATGCGTCCGTTCGTACAACAGAGGCTTATTTGGCAGCAATACGTTATGTAAACCTAACTTATTAGGTACCAGCGGGCTTGTAATTTGAGAGTCAGAAAAGAGTAGTATTTAGATTTTAAAAAGATAGTAAGTATTTAACGAAAATAGTAGTATAGTTTGATTAATATTTTAACATTTGAGTTTTTTTTCTAAATAAACGGTAAAAAATTTTGAATTATAAACACAAATCCATCACAAAAAGCAAGCAGGCGGAATCCCTTACGTTGAGCTTACGGCATTAATCCCTCGTTCACACATACCTACTCTAAAATACCATAAAATATCAACTTTTACTGTTTCATTTTCGGGTTTAGTAAAGTGCGCTATACACATACTGATATGATAGTGTGAGAAATTGCGGTGGTAGTAAAATGATAGTATTTAAGTTAGCGTACAATACTACTATCCAGAGAACTAGGTAGTATGTAGTACAAAGGATGGAATTGTAGTATAAATACTACTATAGTAGTAAGAATTCCAACCCTAGGTACCAGGGTCATTTAGACATAGACAGATATTTATTTGGTATTACTCACTCATTATAACAATTTATACAAAAACAAAAAAAAAAACATTGACACAAAATAACACTACGAGTAGGTATAACATAACAATAATATTTCACTCCATTCAAAAATTTTTCATAAGATTTTTTTCGTAGTAGTGTAACTTAGGATAGTTAGATGTCGCTATTAGTTTTTTATGTAAATCATTGAACTTTTTCATCATTATATTCAAAATAGTGGTAGCTGAGTTATATTCTGGTCAGTTATAGGAAGGTGTAATAAGCGCTACTCATAATGTTAATTGCCCGCGTACAATTTGCGCGATCGTAAAGGCGTGCAGGGTGGCTGACCAATCGCGTTGCGCGTCACGTTTAACAAAACTAACGCGCCCCAGCACCACTGGTTTAGTCTGCGCCAGCGCTCGTGCGGCGCGAACGGTTGGGGGTATGTATGATGATGTCATCTGTTACAATGTGTTCTCTAATTGTTATTATAATTAGATTGTGATTAAATCTGAGCTAAACTGTCTAGTATATGACTAAAGTAATTCGAGTCGATATTTACCAAGTATCTCGGTATTAGGCTGGTGTCATCACAGAAGGATATATTGAAACGACATCGATAATACATCCAATTTTCTTTTGCGCCGCGGAGGTAGCTGCAAGAAAAATAGTTATAATTGCGAAGTGTCTATTTCTGTCTGTTACGTATTGATGGCTATACCAATAGACCGATTTTGATGAAGTTTGGTATGGAGATAGCTTGAAACCTAGGAAAGTAAGCTTTTTTTAATTTCACACGAATTCTAATAGCTAATTTATTACCAAGTACCTGGGCGACCGAGCTTACTCGGTGACTTTTAGGTTTCATTGTATATAAAAACAAAACAAAACAAAAAGTTTGACCACATTACAGGATTCAGACCCGTGCATTAGATACTGTGCTATTGAGAAAGTAAACTCTATTGAGAAATTACCAATCTTATTTCATGGACAACTTTTCATCTTTTAAGTGTATGAAAACGCGGAGAAAACGAATTTTCCCAGAATCGAGACTTAGCTAGATCAATTTTTCATCCCCGTAAACCTCTATATTGTAAATTCCATCGAAATCGTTAGAGCTGTTTTCGAGAATGCAATTACAAACATACATAAACATATGCAAATGTTGCTCGTATAATATTATACTAGATATGTACCACATTTTTTATGTTAATACAGCAACCAACCAGCAGTGCTTGTACTGTTGTGTTCCACTGTAGAGGGTGACAGATTATATTCTTTTCGGAGGGTGACACAGCGAAAAAGCCGGTGGCATTTCTGACACGAGAGGCACAACATGTCACTTCTTAGGGTTGCCATCGCATTTACAATATGAAGTACGTTTGCTTGATATTGTAACTGTCTCAGTCCATTCAAGGTGGACCATTAGTCTTTTGTTTTTTCGTATTTAAAAAATCTTAATCTTAGTTAATAGAAAATTTGTTCGAAGCCGACTTCATGTACATATAATGAAATGAAATATTTATTTATTCATGTAATAGATTGCGCACAATATTACAACAGTAATTCTAGTTTCCACACTAGAATACCCTGAGTTGTGGATAACTAGGCTATGAGATGTAGAAGAGCTACATAGCAACAACAATTCCTTGTTTGTTTGTTATGCTTGTGAGTGTACACATTGTTTTAAATGCCAAATAACCACATTAAAAAAAATGATTTAATGTGTTGGTGTGTCAAAAAAAGAAAAAAAAAAGAAAAACTGGATGAGACATCACATTCATCCATCCTCTTGCGGTTAAGTAGAAATCTCCAGTAGTTTTTCGATGTCTATGTAATTTAGTGATAAAAGCCATGTTCAAATTTTGTTTCTACAAATGTAGCGGGATCAGCAGATAATGTTTAGTTTTCGCTTAGCCATAGTGTACAGAAAAGGGGGTTAAAAGGAGGATATTTTATACTTACTTTAAGCCATCTCGTATGACTAAAGTAGATCTTTGTATGGCGTTGTACATTTTCTTTATGTAATCATTTCTTATATGTTCGGCCATGGCCCCAGTAATTACATTATGGTCTTGAAATGCACCTAAAATACATCAATATAACGTGTAACATATAGACTTTGTAACTCCCTCTCCTAGATAGGCTCTCCTGTACTAAGAAGCATGGAGCCCATAAACTATTACAGAGCCGAAATATCGAACCATCTTGCTCACCACACTAATAACTATCAATTCTCGCTCGTATTAGGGATATATATAATGGAGCTATAGAATTTTATCTACAAATCTCGATATTTAAAATTGACGGTTTTCTCTATAAATTTGCTACTTTTTATATAAATCACATTTTCTTTAAAACATTTTGGTTACAACTTCAATAACTGAAATCTTAATGTGGTGTAATGGTGATAATAAATAATGCTTGGGAGGAAATCGTGAGGACAAACGCAGGCTATGGTTTAAATTGTTTCACATTGGGTAAAGTTTTACAAATTTTTTTGTAACTTTGTACAAACACAACGATATAATATTATAACACTTTTTTTGGTAAGGATAGATTAGGTCTTTTTACCACCACGCGCGAGCCGAGCGAGCGTAACGAGCGTGCCGCGGTAGCGGCCGGCGAAGCGCCAGATTCGAATCAGCTTTATAATAATAATAATAATCTTTTTTATTTCAGACAACATGATCTAATATTGTTAGTGACAAGCAATCTTAAAACTATGTTAGTACTTATATTCTAGGTATGAGTTTACCCTTTGTGTAAGGGTGTACAGCATCGGACAGTCCACCTTACCCGCGATTGTACGTAGGATGATGTTGCGGCTGCCACGCAATCTGCTTAACAGTGACGTCGTTTTCTTACGCCACAAGGCGTCAAAGCCATCTGTATGAGCTTCCGCGAACATTGTCGACGCACTATATGGAGCAGTATTGAAACAGGAGTCCGCACTCTAACGCGATAATTGAAGTCAAGAAATTTAATCTCGAAACATCTCTATAATTCTCCATCTCTTTTTGTCTTTTGCTGTTATATATACTAATAGGTGTATTTCTGAGTTATTTCTAAGAGTAGTATTGAAACAGGAATCCGCACTCTAAAGAGATATCGATTCTAGGTCTTACGATTATAGGTACATACCTAATATCCACATAGATTCTTCGTAAGCTTTGTTATAGTTGCTAAGTTTTGCAATAACCTGGAGTTGTTTCGCTATCTGTAATAAAAATTTAATTAAATGCCAGTTCAACTTATGCGTAGAGGATCATATCATATCATATAGGATATCATATTTCAAACTGGTTAGTGTAAAATTATTTTTTAGATGATTAATAGATTTAGATAGATAGATTTTAATGATTTTCGTAGACGCTAAATTATTCCCTGACATTTTCATAATTTTAGACTCAGTAGTGTAAGGAAGAAAAATTTTACCCATTTTCGCAGGTCTATTCACTCCACTCTTTAATTTAATTGAATAAGACTTGAACCCTGCGACCCTAGTGTAGAAGAGGCTATTTTTTAAAGTAAAAATTTCTCAAAGTACTATTTAAACCTTTCTAGTAAAAATATCATCAATTCGTACCCAATAAGTTGAGTTAACTATCTTTTATGGACAACTCATGCTTGACCAAAAATTTGCTACACCAAAATTGTTTAGACCAAAAAAAAGACCAAATAGTTTCAAATTTCCCCGTACTGTCCCAGTAATAAAAAAGAAAAATCACTGTATATTTGTCATGGATGCTTTTTGTCAGAACGCCATATCTCCTTTAATACTTCATCAAAATTAATCTTTGAGACGTCGTTTTGAAGGTTATGAAAAATAGATATAGTTTTGGTTAAAAACTCAATAATTTTCATCTGTCTGCGATGGCAGCGCTATCTATTGACAATTTGTTTAATTAACATGCATGATAACTGTTGATTGGTGTCTGCTCACAATACGTGTTCGAGATATTTGCATGTGTCAGCTATAATATAATTTAAAATTTTTACTGTTGCAAAATGTTTTATAAATATTTTACATTTTATACAAATTAATTTGCAGAAATTATGTGGGTTAATATGATATCCTACACATTATTATTTTTATTAGAGAACTCTCACACTTTTCCCCAGATGGGAGCCTTGAGTTTACCTGAAAATATATGTGTCCTTCCCTGGCCAGGTACTTAATTGTGGGTCGTGATGAATACATGCCAACGGCATAAGTGTCCGTGTCAAAAGCGAATGGTATGAAGTCATCTTGTTTCGTTTTCAGGGTCGGACTAAAAGTAAATAAAATAATCAGGGGTGATATAGATGTTAGGAGTGATGCATATTGGGGAAACGTAAATTAATGCATGTGAGTTAAATGCATATTAGGAGTGTGTTCCATAACAAATGTACTTAGGGGTGCTGTATATTAGGAGGCTCTGTATTACAGATTTACCACTCCGGTATCTGACTATCGCCTCACTGCTTGGCATTACTTTAACTATCTCCTCAAGAATCGTATCTTGATACACCTGGGCTGATGGTTTGATATCTTTTTCACAAAAATATGGCTCAGTCACTATTATACACATGTATCATCGGGTGCAGTGTGAGCGCCGTGTGAATCGTATTGTAACAGTCACTCCTTAATAGCTAACGCCCCGCCATACCATCACTGAAGCCGGATAATGCCCACGTTATACCTTACTGATTAATCGAGAAGCTTCTCCAGAGCTTTGAGCATAAACTCGGTCATTCTTTTTATTAAAATGTTGCTCGATAGTAAAAATTTTCCCGTCAGGAAAAAATGTTTGCGTACAATAAAAAAAAATCGCATACCACCTAAGAAGTTGTTTTGATTTTATCACTCTATTAATTTTCAAATTATCGGTTAAATAATGACCTGTGCCTCTTATAAGCTGCAAGTCCTAAGTCATCTTTTAAAATACGCGACGTGGTTCTGGGTGCTATATTCATTTCACTAGGTAAAAACTTCCGCTTTCGGACAGGATTTCTTCGAATTCTATCCTTCACTGCTTTCATCGCCTTTTCAATACGAATACTACCCAGACCTTTTTCTGTCACAATCAGGACGTTTCATTGTACCTATCAATAGCCCGGTACACAAACATTTGATTAATATCCGTCCAATCCGTATCAATTCGAATAAAATCCGTCCCAGAATCCATAATAGACTAGAAATGGATGGGAAATAATTAGAATTATCGAAATCTGCTACATTTCTTGGTTTACCAGTAGATAAGAAGTTACAGTGGGCGACCATATCGGGATTTTGATGATTTTGAATTTGAATAAGCTCGGTTCGGCAATATGTGCTATTAGACGCATTAGATAGTTATAGATGTGGCTACGGCTAAGCTGGTGTACTTCGCCTATAAATCCGTCTAATTACACAATGTACCCAGAATCCATAATAGACTAGAAATGGGTAGGAAATAATTAGAATTAGCGAAATCTGCTACTTTTCTTGGTTTAACAGTAGATAAGAAGTTACAGTGGGCGACCATATCGGGATTTTGATGAATTTGAATTTGAATAAGCGCAGTTCGGCAATATGTGCTATTAGTCGCATTAGATAGTTGATAGATGTGGCTACGGCTAAGCTTTTCAATAGTCTCATGTCTTATGGCCTACTACTGTGGAGATCAGCAGCGCATGTGAATTCTATCTTTATTTTAAAAAGAGAGACATACCGCTGAGAGATCGTTTTAAAGACAAGTACTCACCTCACCCTCGTTTCTTTGAAAACATAATGTACATTAGAAAAAATAGAGATCTATTTCAAAAGGAAGATGTTATTAATGGTATCGAAACTCGTGGTTGTGATCAGCTAGTTATTCCTAAATTTAAATTACAAAAGTGGGTAATTTTTGGGCAACTGTGTTCGTTTTTATAATAAAATTCCTCAAGAAATTACTCTATTAACGGAAAAGAAATTTAAACTTGTTATTAAACGCACACTGATTGGAAAAGTATACTACAAAATTAGCGATTTCATTGAAGAAAAAACAATAGTCTCGAAATAATCCTCTGCACACGCATTCACTGGCTTTATGAATATTTATTTTAAATAATTATTGTAGAATGATGTTGAAAAAATGATATCTGACTGAGTTTCTAGTCGGCTTGTCACAGTGTTCAGGTTTTCTTTTCGAAGTGAACTAAAGTAGATTTGACGTTCAAAAATACCTTGCAATTGAGTTTATTTATATAAATTGATTTGACTTTGACCAAGCGGATGGAGTGTTTCAAAAATTGCATTTGGTTCCATACCTACTTTGTGTAATGCTCTCTTTAATACTCAAATCTATTTTAATATCACAAGAATATTGAACAGAGATTGGCGTGAAAATGAGAAAACTGTATAAATATTCATATGAGAATGACATGTTCTAAATTTACATGGAATATTATTGTTTTTTTTTATTGTAACAGTATTTATGACCAGACTGAAAATAATAAATGAAAATCATTAATTTATTCCAACGACTATTCTTATAAGCTGTCTTTTTTGTCAAGCCTACTGACCATCGATGCGTCACGTCAAGACGCTATCGGCAAAACATCTGCGCACGGATAGTAACAGTTTGTATGTGGATGTGAGTACCATTACAATCGATATTGAAATATCTGCATATCACGTAAGAGCGCATCGCATAAGTATTACAAGTATTTATAATTAGGGGTTGTGTATGTTAGAAGTGATTCAAATTACGTACTTAGCATTGTGTACAGCTTTCAGGTAACACGCTGGCGTAGAATAAAAAGCCCATACTTTATGTCCTTTTTCGTATGATAATTTATTAACATTACTGAAAATGAAAAAACATTTTGTATTATGAGATAAATATATTCATTAATATGCATCGTAACCAGTTTTCAATTGTATACATGGCTCGATTACGGTTTGTCGAAAATTTGTAGTCGCCACACGAGAATTATAAATGTACAGACATACATAATAATAAAGAAAAAACAACGCAAGAAAACATAAAACTTATTTTTGAAAAGAAATTTCTTTCAGTAGAATCTAGTTACTGTTCATTTTAAAGACGTGTAATCAGTAATCACTGCGCGCATAAATATATGCATTATTTGAACAAATTATAATTTTATCCACATGTTTAATAAATACCTTACAATATTAATGTAAGTAGGTACTCACGTAATTAACTTATCTATATTTGCGAACCACATAGCAGCGTCGTGGTAACCCATCTTCTTTCCCATAATTACCTGCAATCAGAAATTAACAATAAATGTTGCTATATTAAATTAGTAGTGACTTAGAATTTAAATTTAATCAGCGATTATATTAAAAACAAAACTGAAAAAAGTTTAGGAATAATCTTCTCTGTGCAATCATTTACTGACTTTATGAATATTGTATTTTGAATATTCATAAATTAAAAATACAATATTCCCTCTTCCCTTCCCCTCTCTCCTTTCCCTCCGTTACCTGACCTTAATTAAAAAATTAATTATACCTGAAAATTAGAAAATTATACCTGACTGAGTTTCTGGTCGGTTCCGCTCGGTGTGCAGGTTCTCTTATCGAACCGAACTAAAGCAGATTTGACGTTCGAAAATACCTTTGCTCTTTTCAAATCAAACGAAGGTTGAGTTGATGTTGAAAAATATTTGTATTTACTTCAATAAACCGATTTGACTTTAGCATTAACTAAATAAAATTAGGGGTCACCCAATATTTTACTAAAATTAGGGGTGACTTAGAATTTTAATAAAAATAGGGGTGATTCAAATTAAACGCTTAATAAAAAGATATTTGCGTGTAAAAGATCGTTATCATTCTTCTAAGTAAAGACATCTTTCAGGAAATTGTATCAAGAGGATTGTCATTTCTTCGTTTCAAAGTCTATAAGTTACAACAACTGAAAAGAAATACATGTGGAGACTCCTGTATTCGGTATATGAAATAATATCACTCACCATAATGTTTTGTGTAGTGTAATACGGTGCCTGTCGATATAACACGGAATCAGTAAATGCTTTTGCCTGCAATGGAAAAAGTAATGCAAAAATGAAATAAAACAATATTGAAAATATTGTAATTGATATAAGATTTAATGTGAGAGTGGTAGAGCCATGTTGCATTGCTGAACTGGGCCGGCTCGCCCGGTGAAATAGCACCGTCTCACAGAATATCGGCGTGAAATAACAGCATCTATTGCTGTCGTGTTTCGTTCGGTGCATTGCAGCACGAACTGGGCTCGCCAGGTGAAATACCACCCTCTCACAGAATAATATCGGCGTGAAATAACAGCATTTATTGCTGTCGTGTTTCGTTCAGTGAGTGAGAGTGCCGGTAACCATCACCCCCTCCCCTTCCCCTCTCTTTTCCCTCTTTCCCTAAAGGCCGGCAACGCACCCGTGATTCCCCAGACGTTGCGGGTGTCCATGGGTGGCGGTGGGTCACTCTCCATCAGGTGACCCGCTTGATCGTTTGGCCCTCTTTTATAAAAAAAAATTATATTATACGATGAGGTTGAAAAACAATATTTAGTGGTTATTGGCTAAAACCCCACATAATCTCGTCTCACCCCAAGAAGAATAATAGGTACCTGTGTTCAGGTTTGTACTACGTCACGAAAAAGGTTGGCCGACGTTAATAAAAGACAATTTTATTCCATACTAGTGACACGCCCCGGCTTCGCACGATAGAAGTTTTTTAAAATTAAAATACAACCCATGTTACAAAAGCTACATTATCAGCGCGTAGCTGATAATGTAGCTTTTTATATGTGAAAGAATCTTTGAAATCGGTTGAGTTGTTTTTGAGTTTATCCATTACGTACAAGCAAACAAAGTTTACCTTTTTAAGGTTAGTATAGATTAGCTCTGTCCGACCACAAGTTCCTAGGGTTCAGTACTACTCAGTCGGTATTAAGTATTACGTTATTATTCGTGAGTTATTTAATTATTTATTGCGTAGGTATTTTTGTACTTGAGTTTTGATCAGTAAAAGATAGTTGTTATGGACTTATCGGTGTTTTTTTTCAAGTCAATTTAATTTTTTTCTTAAAATTTCTTATATCTATATAAATAATATGTTATATCTATATATATAATATATAGTAAGTAATCGTTCTCAAGTTTTACGCTAAGCAACATTTATCTATATAAATAAAAAT
This sequence comes from Zeuzera pyrina, assembly GCA_907165235.1. Lineage (NCBI taxonomy): Eukaryota > Metazoa > Arthropoda > Insecta > Lepidoptera > Cossidae > Zeuzera > Zeuzera pyrina. The sequence continues at coordinate 4,981,032 of OU015647.1, forward strand.
GAAATATTGCTACAGGTAGCGGCACAAAAGTCTAGCGGTGACCGTTATTGCGGTAAAATCGAAAATAGAGTATCTTGGGGTAGTTAGCGGGATACGGAGCAATCGTTCATAAGCGCTGATTGGCTCTCCAGTTGTAGCGTGTTCATTCGTAAGCGCTGATTGGCTCTCCAGTCGTAGCGTGTACGTTCGTAAGCGCTGATTGGCTCTCCAGTCGTAGCGTGTACGTTCGTAAGCGATGATTGGCTCTCCAATCGTAGCGTGATCGTTCGTAAGTGCTGATTGGCTCTCCAGTCGTAGCGTGATCGTTGGTAAGCGCTGATTGGCTCTCCAGTCGTAGCGTGTTCGTTCGTAAGCGCTGATTGGCTCTACAGTCGTAGTGTGTTCGTTTGTAAGTGCTCATTGGTTCTCCAGCCGTACTGTCCCCCGCACTGATACGATACACTGATACGTGCGTGACAGTACCCATTCGCAGCTATCCCCTCCACACTTCGTTCACCGCCGCTACTTGTAAGCGTAAATTTGAGAACGACTGAACGGATTTGGCAAATTTTTTTTTCGAGTAATGTATTTATGGAAACAAAAATTGGATAGTTGCCCGGAAAATAGAGGAAAAGCTGAGTTTTTGTATGAACCTAAGACCATAACCCATGAAAAATAATGTAATACCTACTAAACAGCAACGCCGGACACAGCTAATTTTACGTAATTTTTAAGATCTTTTTCTTGTTAAGCATACTCACTCTTTCTTCAACGTTTTTGAAAACAGTGTCTGAGTCTATAAGAAGAGGGTCGTCGCACAGCTCGCTGAAGCAAAACCCTGGAGGAGGCCAATACCCGTCGAAGAGTTTGTGAGTAAATATATCGGTTTCCGCTCCTAGTACAAAATGATATATAAAAAAATGTACAGTACCTTGAAGCCAATTGCCTTCTTTTAAACTGGTATATTTTAAGCAATATAATAAAAATAATTTAAAAAATTGCATAAAAACTATAAAAATGTATTGACGAAATAGCAGTCAGCAATGAGTTAAACATCCGTAGTGGTGACAGCTCGGACCAAGAATCATATGAATGATGATTTTGCTTCAAGAGCCTGTCCGTTTTTTGTCGGTATGAGGAGATTTGTACTTATGTGTGTGTTTAGTATTTAAACGAGAAATATAAACTACTACTGAACTATAAAGTTGGATAATGGGTATATAGGTAGGACTCACGGCTCATGAACTTGATGGTGGCCGATGTCGCGTTCCGATTAGTTAGTCTTTAGTTTATATCACACAACACAGCTGCGTTTGCCTTGTTAATCGAATAATATTACACCAATTGCGAATATTTCCAAATTTTAGTTGCACTGCTTACAGTGATGCGTACACGCGATAGAACGTAGGTAGTTCGATCTTTTTATTTATTTTTTACGGTGTTGTCACTTGTACGAAACGAAGGGATAAGAAGGAATTGGAAGGATCAGGAAAACAGCTCTTAAGTCGAAACTGTGTCTAGGGAAGGGTCACAGTACAACTACGAGTATAAGTAGCTGAACATGACATATGTTTATTTTTGTGAATAACAGTAACCAAAACATTTAAGATTTACGAGTATTTTGCAAATAATTATTTCAGTACTGCAATGTCTTGACCATCAATCATTAGCCGACACGAATCACACCGACATGCAGTGCCAGGTTGCCAAACTTGATTGAACCTGGAATATCCTCTCATTGACTCACTCGACTTTTCATTGGACATGTGACGTGAAGATGGGTTATTTCATGAAATAATCATAATGAATAATCATAATTTGACAATGACTTATTTCATGATTTCTTGACCAGATAGCATAGTATAAGGTTGCTACAAGCTTGATTTTTAATTAATTGTAAATTGCCAAGTCAAATATGACGGAACAAGTTTTTGACAATTATAGAAAACTGCTATGTTAATTACGACACCAAAAGCTTTTGGCAATGATGCTGCAATCTCATCATTTGATGACGACCTCCGTGGCGCAACGGCTAAGTGTGTCGGAAAGTAAACGGGGGCTTGCGGGTTCGATTCTCGCCCCGAGTCTGGGTGTTTATGTGTAATATGTATTTATTTACAAAAGAAAAGTATATAAGTAGTATATCAGTTGTCTAGTACCCATAACACAAGCGCTGTGCTGCTTACTTTTGGACTAGATGGCGCTGTGTGAAATGTCTGAGTATATTGTTATTATTTTTAATATGTATCAAGTTTCTATGTATATTCTGGTACCTACTTCTGGTACACACAATTGCATTCAGGTACAACAATGGAGTGTCGTACCTGAATAATTCCAGTTCGAAACACTGTTATGTCAATATTGTATCTTTGTCGCGCGGTGACTTGAAAATCTAATTCAAACTTGTCTCCAGTGTACGCATTTCAGTAGCAAAATTGATGCACACCTGGTTCAAGTTTGCTGTCTGGGTGGAATAGTAGAATGATAGTGTTTCATAAACGCCCAGATATATTATGATTCTTATCTCATTAGTGACAAATACATCGAGATCTAATGAGGACTAACTTAATAGATACTGCTCTTAAGCTCATGCTTCCATTTCCATCCTCCACACTGAAATCATGCAATTCAATAACTTACCCAAATCATCGCTCCCTCTCCATACAAACTCCATATTCTTCTCTTTCATCCTGTTCAGCTCATCATCATAGCTGATACGACCAATAAAATGTCCATCGAAGCCCATGAGTGAAGCGAGTGAAGCGAATTCCCGGGTATTACCGAAGACGTCCGCTTGCCACGTGACTAGGGGGCGGCCACACTCCAAGAAGGTGGCATTGATTTTTCTGTTTTAGAAAAATGAAAGATATATCGTAGTTATAATTTTCTGGTATTTTTTGAAAACAGAGTCTGAGTCCATAAGAAGAGGGTCGTCGCATAGCTCGCTGAAGCAAAACCCTGGAGGAGGCCAATACCAGTCGAAGAGTATTTAATTAGTAGTGGTATGTGTGGTAACCTGGATCTCGATATCTAAAAAGACTGAAAGTTATATATTTGGACGCACATAATTTCTACCGGGTCGGTTCAAAGACAGCTCTATAAAGGTAGGATCGAGAGATGAACAGACGTTATAGGCTTAGTAATATGTAAAACGAATGCCCATGAAGAAGACAAACTAAATACAAACATCTATATCAAGCTATTACGATTGAGATATACGTCAAAAAAGGCGCAAATCGAGCCTTTTTATATAATGGTTTTTATACACTCCCAAACTATTCTGACGAACTGCTGTGTACATTAAGGAAATAGGCTAATCGAATTTCAACTAAATAAACATTAAAAAGGGCATTGGTTTCATTGTTCTGCTCGTAATTGTTTTGTGAAAATTTCAATCAGCTCAGTTCAAAGATACAGCTCTATAAAGGTAGGAACGAGACAGAACAGACGGTATAGGCTTAGTAATATGATCCCATTGAAACCCTTTGAGTATAGAACCCCAAAAACTTCAGATTCTGGACTTACCTCAAAGTGTAGGTGTAATGGTCGATAATGGCATGGTAAGTGGTGGTGGACTCGTCGCTCATACTCCACCCGCCCCCTGCGAACTGGAGCCGGCCCTGCCTCAGCAGTTGGTACACCATGCGACGAACTGGCGAACATCGACCATCAAAATATTGGCATAATGAAGGCAAAGTACAGTAATACCCCGAACTTACGCGATAGGTGGGACTGAGCGATTACCGCGTAAGTCGAATTCGTGTAAGTCGGGGTATAATTTCGTATACAAATACATATAAATGATGTTTAATTGGGACCGGAAGAAGAAAAAAAAAATGTTGACAAAAAATGTTTAATAAAATCTTGGATTACGTTAAGTTTACATTCCAAAGATTTCTTGTCTTGTTTGAAGCAGAAGAATCAGTTTTACTTCGCTTAGATGACATTAGTAGTCTATAAAAATGTAATAACAAACACGCGCTCCGTAGATAAAAAATAAATATTATGTACATAAAACAAAATAAATTGTAGCTATGCGTTGATTCCGCGCGACAAGTCCGTATATGTACATTAACTGAGCAATAGTGTGGGGGCAGTAAGTCTATAATCGAGAGTTATGTGACGCTCAAACAAAAGACGAATCGACGAGATTTGAAAATCGCGTAACTCCGGGTACGCGTAAGTCGGGGTAGCGTAAGTCGAGGTATTACTGTATCTAATTATATGCGTCTATCTATATATCTATTATACAACCTATAAGTGTAGGTAACTAGGAAGTCAAATTTTAATTCGCCTCAAGTACATACATACGTTAATAGTTACAAACTTAAAACTACACGTTATCTTAAATAATAGACTTCTTCAAAGTTGCTGCTTAGAAAGCTGTCATTGCTAAGGGTGCCCAGCAGACTGGGAGCATTACCTCTTTGAATAGCCAAACAGATTCGTTGGCGGAAGAAGCTGCCAGCCCGGTGGTCTCCCGAAGCCTCAACCAGTCTCTTACAAATATCAGAAACCAGTCGATGGGCTTCGGGGCTCCAGGGACCCAAAATTTCGACTGCAAAGGGCGTAAATATGAAACTCTCAGAGAGACGCAGACTTACGCCGCTTCAAGTTCTCGGGACTGCTGGCCGCGGCACCCGCTGACTTGGAAGTCGCTGGTACATGGGAAACAGCAAGTGTATCGACACAAGTGGCATCCCACACCAGCGATCTTCCAAGCTTCTAAGGAATGAGCGTCAAATCATCCGGTCTCCGGCCGTCGCTGCGCGCAATACCTACAGGCTCTAAAACTGCAGGAACGCCAGCGGCAACAAGAGCCCGCCGAATGCCGTCATTCAAGGCAGCATGTCGTGACATGCGGCCCGCACTACGTAAACAACAGGCTAAACCGTGGTGACCTAGTACATCGACGAGATCACCACAGCGGCAACGATGAGGAAGGTTAGTCCTGGCCCCCAGACGAAGGGATACTATGAGAGTATGAGAGAAAACCTTAACCTATTTGTCTCAATTATACAATAGAGTTAATTTAAAAATACTAATAACCTCTTAGTGCGAAATTCCTGTCATCATATCTAATAAGTAATAACTTTGTTCTACGGCTTTTCTCAAAACTTAACAGGTTTCTCACGTTATTACTCTGTGTACGTATTCCAGCCTAAGCGACTGAACTAACGACTGAAAAACGACTGAACTAAGATTAGCGTTATGACAGTTTTTATTGACAATTAACAAGAATGTGTTTTAAAAGAGATTTAATTTAAATACCTGTCGGATCTCTTTTGGACCACCACTCGAAGAAATATACCATATCGGAGAACACGAATCTATGAAACAACGTTATACAATATTAATTAATTAATATGTAGGGTATACAACATGTAACACAATTAAAAATTAACAATTAAAAATAGTGTTACAGAGACTTAAAAAGTATTAAAAGTATTTATACTTAAGTATTCACAGACAAACTAGCTTACTTGTCTGTGTATATATTAAATGCAGTATGTTTTATACGTATGTATGTTGTAGATATATATGTATGTATGTATATATGTGTGTGTATATGTATATATGTATGGTATATATATGTATACATTATGTTATATATTTATATGAATTTATTTGTATATAATATGTATCTTTATTTCTTCTGCTTCATACACATTAAATTTTGCTACTTTAACAGTTTTCCTATCATAGGTCTGCTGGAAGAAGTATCATTTTGAAATAAGCAGTACCTTCGTGCATAAGTTACAATTCATGTCTCTTTTACGAGTGTGTGTATGTACAAAAATAGTTAAAGAAATGAATAAATAAGTATAAATTAAAAAATGCATATTGGATCCGGGTAGGAGTACCCGGACGGTATGTATTTATCGTTTGGTCTGTTTGCAAAAGCGGGACATTCTTGCTCTCGCTGTGGACAACGGGACAGACAGCCTGAAAGCGGGGTTGTCCCGCCCAAAACGGGACGTATAGTTACGTTAAATATGTGATGACTTGATGTACGTAAGTAGATTCATGATGTATTTAGTTCCAGACGAACTGAAAACATATAAATATATTGTAATATTAATATTGTTGACGACGGATACTATTGTAAATATTAATTTAAGTGTCGTATTTTGGTGCCCAAAGAAATCGTCAAACGCCGAATGAGTCAAAAACAAATATTTTGAAGCAAAGAGAGCGAACGCAACGAGCCGATACACGGACAGCTATATATAAAGTTTCCTAAATACGCCGAATGAAAGGAACTTAGCCAGTGAAGTCGACATTACACCGAAATCAATGAAATCCTAGATGAAAGTAAATGCAGGTAAGGACGTCACTATTTGCGCTGACGACACAATACAACACGTGATGTGGAGCGACACACTGAAAAGGAGTTATATATTTGACATGTACGCTGTACTACTGTCGATTTTCAAACCGACAAATATTGCCGTAGGGTTTCGCACTGGAACTTTGGGGCTCGTATTTCACCGTCTCAGTTATGTATTTCACCGCCAGCGCCGTACACCTAAGAACCGCTGCAGTGGGCCCATGGGCGCGTCTCGTGCGATTACTCATACCGCACTCACCATCAATGCCGAATTAGGAGTCCTGCGAGGGTCTACATAGCAACAGCGAGAGCCACGACGAGTATCTCCGCCGTCATACGAGAGAATTTTTTCTACGCACCAAGGGGGAAATTGTAGACGACAGAATGAAACTATTGTAAATATTATTTCAACTATAAAGCCTACGCCCTTTGTTATATGATATTAATAGTTTGTACAAACAATAAACGATTTAACTATCAGTGTTATTATTTCCCCGCTAGTCATAACGATCTAATCCTAATAACTAAAATATCATAAATTCATAGCGAAAATTGACAATAAATTGAGCGCGTTTCATACGCCTCTTTGTATGGTCTAAACCAAACGCAATGTTTTTTTTCCGGGCCACATATTTATAATTATTATTTCAAGTGGGCCACAACACGATTAAAATAGGTGTAAAAAAATTTGAATGAATTTTAGCAATATTTATTAAACAAAGATCATTATAGTTGTGAGCACTTTTTAACAATTTTTTCAATTATCGAATACCTACTTTATTTCTGAGTACGACCATTTACAAAGATATGTTGGGGCTAATAATGTAAATATAATGTGTATGCTTAAGCCTTTATAAATTGTTTTAACTTTACTGGTCCATTTGATAAAGCTCGAGTTTAGCTGGTCTAAACTAACAAATGGGGATAAAAACAGAGCGAAAAAGCCCGCTGCACAGAATCCACATACCACAGAGTACCCACATACGACACCCATACACGCAACACGGCCCCTTAAGAACAAGCGACCGGGAGAGCAAGAAGGCAATATTAGAAAAGACCGTATTCGTACGGCGGTATCGTCCGCGAATAGGGTTAGGGCCCTATTCGCGGACGATACCCCACTTTTCACATCAGAAAGTAGTCGCCTCAGAGTCTCTCAACTCCTTCAAGTCGCGGTCACGAGCCTAGGCGTGTGGTTCCGACTTAGGAGATTTCAGGTCAACCCCGACAAAAGTGCCGTCGTGTATTTCTCGAGGGCGAGGGCACGACGACCAGGTGCGCCCGCCGCGCTAACATTCTCCGCATAATTACACTTTTCGGTCAGGATATGCCCTGGACTAATCACAAGTCAAATGCCTAGACGTCACTTGACACTGCCATGACCTTTCGCCTCCACATCAAAACGGTCGGGACCGCGCCGTGTTCGTCCTCGGCCGTCTCAATATGCTCATTTGCGCGAAAAGTTCCTCAGACATAAAGTTACTTTATACAAGACGTGTGTCAGGCTTATTATGACGTACGCCAGTGTAGTATTCGCTCACGTTGCGCCCACTCATATCAACTCCCTCCAAATAATTCAGAACCGATTCATGCGCAGAGCCACCGGTGCCCCTCCTTACGTGCGCTACGTAGATCTGCACTACGATTTAGAATTGTCTCTGTAACTCAATATGTGAAAGAGGCGTTCCAACGCTTCTTTCACAGTTCCTCCCTACACTCAAACCCCCTAGTGGTCAGGACATCATCGTACCCCCCCGAGCCCCATGTCCGCAAACTCTATCGAAGGGCTAGACATGTGTTAGGCGACAGCGACGACGACATTACACTTTCGAACTCGAACATGCCCAAGTACACATTACGACCGCACCGCCCCCACCGGCGGATGCGAGGACGTCCCCTACGACACCCGTAGGGTCTCAGGTTTAGAAGCTCAATCACGTAGGAGTACATGCACACACACGAGCCTTAAGCGACATTGTTAACTGCCACGCGGAACACTAGGCACACTAATCGGCTTTCAGCCGCCTTGCCGGACGAGTCCGCTAGAGGCCCGGCCCTCACCCGAATACGAAGCCCGGTTAAATGCACGAAGGCGCGCATAACTCCCCTGGCAACGCCTTAAGCCCGAAGTCCTCCCTCCATACGGGGTATCCATCGGCTGGAGGAACCCTCAGGCGGTCGATCATCTGGCAGGGCACCTTTAGCGCTCGCCTCAATGCGAACGGTGACCCTGTAAAAGCCACTAGGGCTAACAGCAAAGAGGGGATTTTTTAGTCGGTTCGAATGCGACACTACTCAGTCGGCGTAGAATCCGGCTGAGTGTTCGTGAAGATTTCGCCTCTCAGAAACAAAAAAAAAAAGAGGAAAGCAGCACTCATTCCTCTCGTACATGCAACATGGCTCCTGAGAACAAGTGACCAGGAGAGCGAGAAGGCGACATTGGAAGACACCGTACGAAGCGCGCTCAATCCAACTTACGTATTGTCTCATTGTAAACGAACCTAACACGTCACGTCTTCCTCAAACTACACGCCGCTGATACCTACGGAGAAAATTATACAGTCCACTGCTCCTGTGGAATGCACGCCGCAAGATTCCACCACAGAACTCTTTGGCGACAATCTCTACTCTGTGTGACTGTTTGATCTAAGGAAATTGAGTCTTTTTGAAATTGGCAGAATGAACGTAAACAATGAGTGATTTATTTAATTTAATTTATTTCTATCGCATATTATATCAATATATTAGCTTTCTCCAGTCCTTCTTCATATAAACTTTAAGTGTACTAAATTTCACACTCATCCGTCCGCGCAATTTTCTTAAAAAGGGAGCCAAAGTTTTCGATACACGTATTAATATATAGATTACGTAATATTATATTATGTAATCTACATTATTATATTATGTAATCTATATATTATAATATGTATATATTATACTAAATCTTTATTTACATTAACAAAAAAGTACATATATACGTTAATATTTACAAACTTAAAACTACATATTATCTTAAATAATAAATAGACTTCCTCAAAATTGCCGCTATTATTTGAGATAATATGTAGTTTTAAGTTTGTAAATATTAACGTATGTATGTACTTTTTTGTTAATGTATATATTATTATAGTATGTATAATATTAAATTCTTATAGTTTGTACAGATATAGAGCAGATGTATCCGTCTTTACACACCTCCTGTTCTCGTTCGCCCACAGTTCGGTTATAGTGCTGTCCAGTATGCGCTTCACATTGACGTTCACTTTAGGTAGTGTGCGGTGGGCTGTAAAATTAATATTAAATTGCAATAAAAAATCTAACCGCGTATCAAATTAGCAAAAAGATTAGGAAGTTTAGAATAATTACTGCTTACGTGTTTTAATACATACATACACACATCTTCACGCTGTATCCCTAACGGGGTAGTCAGAGAGCAGTGGTGTGCACAGAGATTTCAGACAGGGTATGCATATGCACGGCTAAAAACTCCTCAAAATAACGTCGAAAAAGCGGCTGATTTTAATTTATTTGAACACACTTCGCCAGCACAGGTCTCACTGGTCTATTTTTCCATTTTTTTCAGTAAATTAACTAAATAATTAATTAATTACAGTCAAACACTTGCGCCAAGAAAGCAATCAAAACAAAATGGCGACAAAACTTTGCAATTAGTACGAACAAATAAAATAGTATCCCAATAACTAAATGTTAATGTTAGTATGAAAAAGAAATAGAATTCATACATTCGAAGGTTAGTCACAGGCAAAACAGTCGTTTCTCAAAATCGAGAGATTAGTAAATACTCAGAAATATTCCCAAATGTCGGGAAATTTTCCGATGAATACCCACTCTTGCCTTTTATTGTCATTGGGAATATTCCCATTGACACATCGGTAATTATAAATAACTTACTTCCGGTGAAGTATTGGTAAAAAGTGCGCTCCTGTCCTAGAACTGCGTGTGAATACGGTACTATATGGACGTTCAATGAGTCTTCTTTTGGTACGGAACAGCTCTGAAACAAATTCATATAAGACAAGGTGCGATTACGGCTCATTGGTGTAGTTAAGGTGACGCAGTGATAAACAATAACAATCTAATACCTGCTTTCAAACAAAAAAACCACATCATAATTAGTCCATTCGTTTAGGAGCTATAATGCCACAGATAGACACATAGACACGTCAAACTTATAACACCCCTTCTTTTGCGTCGGGGGTTAAAAATAGAGCTTCTGCGCCCATACATGCCCGATACATAGTTAATAAAAAATACGAAAAAAAAGTTATTTTCGTTTATTTTAAAAACCCAACGAGGTCTGACTACCCCGTTAGGGATGCAGCGTGAAGATATGTATGTAGTATGTATGTATTGTTTATGAGGGTAATTTGAACCATGCTCTGTTACAAGAAATATGTATACAGAGGAAGGGAATGTAAAAAGTAAGTAGTCTAAAACCATTTACAATCTCGCGTCCAACGGTCGTAGTCACGTACCGATACGTTCAGTAGTTTTCACGTGATTAAAGCACAGCGAAAATCATTTTTGTTATAGAGGGTTAATTGAAAAATACTAATAACCTCTTAGTGCAAAATTTCTGTCAACATACCTAACAACGTCTGTTCTACGACTTTTTTCAAATCTTAATACGTTTGTCAAAAAATATTTGCTAAGTTTTGTTGTACTGTCTGAAACGTAATTACTCTGTACGTATTCCAGCGGTACAGTGCAAGCGCACCGGCGGGGTTATTATCTAAAAATTTGCAGACAGCGACAGTCACGCGATCACTGCGAGACCGGTGACTAATTGTAATAAAAAAATGGTATCATATATGACGATTGCGTATCTGTTATTCTATGACCATAAAATACACTTTTCACGGTTAATTTAGCGCCACTATAGAAATATTACATTACGCAAATTCTTGTTTAGACAGCAGATAAATATAAAATAAATATAAAAAAGCCTTATATTTCTTACTAAAAATAAGTAACAAAAGAAATAAAATATAAATATTTGTAAACGCTTAACTACTAATATGCTACCTATAAAAATATATAATATTAATTCAGCTACTCTGTAAGAACCCCTCGTTCTCGAAGGTGAAGGCGTCCTCTAGAGATTTCCATGCCTCCCTATTCTTCGCTGTCTCCATCCAATTCATTTGACAGCAGATATCGCGCGATATTGGCTGTCGCATGCTGTCTGCAAGTTACGTAATAAGCGTGCGGGCCTCAGCGCCGCGCTGTGCGTGTGTGCGTGTGCCGCTTTAGCGACCGGGTAGAGTAGGTGCCATTTTCAGAAACATTTAATGTTTTTTTATTTTTGTAGGAAAAAGAGTTATGAATTTTTAAGTCATAGAACAAAAGTTATTAGGAATAATGTTAAGTACATCATAATCAGTTCAGCAGTTAAGCATTTCCCGTACCCCCACTCAGGGTTTCATCCCTTTTTTCACCCCTATAGGGGTAAAAAGGTAGCCTATGTCTTTTTGATAAAAAAAGTACCACTGCATCAAATTTTATCATATCTGAGGACTAGCATTTCCCCTACAAAGTTTCATCCCCTTTTCACCTTCTTAGGAGTAGATTTTTGATAAAAAAAAGTAGGGTAGGTCCGCTCTCTAATGTTAAACTACCTCGATGCCAAATTTTATCTTAATCGCTTCAGTGATTTGGGAAATCCCATACAAAGTATCATCCTATTTTTAACCCCTTTAAGGGTAGATTTTCTAAAAAATAAGTAGCCCATCATTTGTGCAATCGCATGTTCTTAGTAAGTACATCAAGATCGTTCAAGCCGTTCTTGAGTTATAAAAGGACATACAGACAGACAAAAATTTAAAAAATGATAGAATCGAAGTAAGTGATAAAATGACCATAGATTTAATACTATATACTACAGTCTGTGACTACAGTGTTACAGACCATAGAGCACTCAACCTATAGAGTGGCAATGTCATTTATTTTGTATGAAAACAATTTAGGTCACTGTCGCGGTTACTGCGCTCTGTTTCATAGTTTGATTTTTTGCTGTTTTTGCCACACCACCGAATAGAACAATAAGTCATTACATAAATATTTAAATATCTGTCAGAATATACACAGATGTACACACAGGTCCAGTATTGGTTATGTACTGCTTAATGCGAGCGAGAGTTGATATTTGTTAGTGTAAATAAACTGAGCAGTGGTGAACAAGATGGTCTGACATCTCGTCTCTATAGGTTGAGTGCTTCATGTTACATACAAACGCTACAAATTTATACAGTAGTATAAATATATAACATGTTATCTATATGTCATTATCCATCAGCAGAACTGCACTTCATGATTCACCCAAAAATGAACATTAAAAAATCTACTCACCCCATAGCCACATGCCTCCCCTAATTGTAACAAAGGGGTGACTAAATCTTGTATCGCTGGATCCAAGCACAAAATACTCGTGGACAAAATCGTCAACAGTATGATAAACTTCATAGTTCATAAACTTTTCTATTCCGCAAAAGGATGAAATTATATAGCCGATGTGATTAAGTTTTTTTATTGTGTTGTAGAACGAAAACGATCTATAGAAAATTAATTTTTGACAGACAAAATTTAAAAAGTAAAGATTCACTCGACGTTTAGCAGTGAAGTGAAGATTTGTATGATTAATTACCCATTAATGTTAATGTTTAGTAAACAGATGATCCAATATTGCGTATTGATATATTTTGTATTCAAATGTTTATTGTTCGCAGTTGTTTATGAACATTGTTATAACATGTAGATAATAAATAAACATTGTATCGTCTTGCAATGACATTGAAAACATTAGCCAAAAGTTAGAACTAGACGACAGCCTTCGATTACAAATTAAAAAACTAGATGCAAAATCTAAACAAATTATTGTCCGAATTGACATATACATTTCTAATATCGTATAGTATTATCCGTAATATTGTGCTAATTTAAAGTAGACCTTACCGTCTACGCATAAGGTCGTAAAAGCTGGTAAAAGATTCTTGCATGACATTGAAACGAAGTTTGTTAAAAAAATATTTAAAATGCAATCTTACGTCTCGTACTTAAAGTATAATTAACATAGAATATTTTCATCACTATTTACATTATTTTGATTTGTTACGTGAGTTACTTGTACTGTGGTGAAAGTGACAAGAATTATATTATATTAATTATATTATATTGTCAGGCCATTTTTAAAAAATATGATTACGAATTAACAAAAAAAAAAGAACTGTAACAATATATTATAACGACATAACGAACACGTAAATAAAATTACATAATTTATTTACCGAAAATAGGAATCGCTGTATTTTTTAGCGTTCTAGACGTGTCATTTTTACAATTTTTAAAGGAGCACTTTGTGATGTTTTCTGTTAGCGTTTTCGAATACTACTGAAACAGAAGTGCACTCAAATACTCATTTGAGTGCACATTTGGTTCGGACATTTTTGGAGCGTTGATTGTGTATCTAGTTTTTATTTGTGATCGAAGACGATAGCTATTAAATGTGGTATATTTTATACACCATATTAAAATAAGAACCTGGGCGCCGAGCAGTGTTAATTATGGATTTCGTAATCTATGATAAAATTTGATCGACAGTTTAATCCACTGGCCTAATTCAAATGGAAATAGTGAACGGATTAGTAAAACCTATATTAATGTCTTACACATGGTAATATAATAATATTATTCGTTTCGTTCATTGTTCCTTCGTTCTTTTTAAAATTCTTTGTCAATATTCGATAATTTAATCTGATAATAATCGATTAACTGCCATTGATCTTACGAAATAATCGCAGATAGAAGATTAAACACTCTTCCTTCGTTTAAACTACTATTGATCTTACAGCCCTTAGTAGTCTGTGGTTTACTTCTTTGTCTTCCCCGTAGAAAAAAAAACTACGATACATAAAAAAAAAACAGATTTATTTATTGAAAAATAAATACACAATGAGTACATACATAATTATTGAAATAAATGTCTTTATAGATTTAATAGCATCTAACAGTGTTGTATAAGAATTATATGTACTCTAAGAATATTTGCACATAGATAAAAATTAACAAAATACTATTAGCAATAGTAATTCGCGTTTAGTTAAGATATTCAAAAATTATGTAATTTTTTTTTTACAATAGTATTGCTTGAATTTATTATTATTTAATTTTTAAATTAATATAAATAGATAAAACTGCCAGTCTGCTGGGTACCTTGAGCAATGACAGCTTTCTAAGCGGCAACTTTGAGGAAGTTTATTATTTAAGATAATGTGTAGTTTTAAGTTTGTAAATATTAACATATGTATGTACTTTTTGTTAATAAATCAGTTGTCAGACTTTAAAAAAAAAAAAAAAAACTTTTATCTATTTATAATTCTTCATTTGAGACGACAAAACTCAGCCATAACCAGGGATGTATGCATTGTTTCCTTCGCCTATTAAAAATAACATTCAAAAACACTGTGGTTATTGGTAGTACATACAATTAGCGCTATTTTCTAATTTCCGTGCAGTGTTGGGCAAAATAGTAAAAACAATTATAATTTGTTATAGTAATTTTTTTTACTATTACTTTTAATTAATAATTAATGTTCTGTATAATAGTAATTATACAGAACATTGAAAAACAATTACAATGGCTAACAAAATGTCTTTACAATTACAAGTTTTAATTGTAATTGTTTTTACAATTACATTTTGCCCAATACTGTTTCCATGGACACATCTCATGATTAAGTGAAATTAAAAGTGTGAGGTCGGACTCACGTAAATGTTTTTTTTTTCTTTCTATATGGCATGGCGCACAGATTAGCGCATTTGCCAATGTCACGAATTGTATTATTGTAGAATCATTTTATCGTAAAACTCCTCCAGTAAAGTGATAGTAGATTTTAGTTAGTTAAGTTGAGTTATAAAGGACTTCTTGGAAGAGCGCGAGAACTTCACCTACACATGTTTATTTAGACCTATTCCATTATTTCACTTATACAGAACTTTAAAACACAATATACTAACACTTTTATACTTTAAAACTTCCAAAAATGTAAAAATTATAAAATTTAAATAAAATGACGACCTCACTTCTCCCGTTCCCGTTAAAAGCCCCAAATGGTTCTATAAAGTGCAATTTATAGGCTCGATGACTATTTTTTAACGACGTAGATAAAGTTTAGTAATTATACAAAACACTGAAAAAATATTCGAAATACAACGCAAAACATAAGTTATTTTTTTAGTTTTTAAACTTTAGTAGACGGAACAGAGTGGAGATATGTTCCGTCTCTGTCACACCTAACGCTGTACAATGTCATTGCGACTTTGTGACGTCACAGCTTTGTAACGCTATTTCCCTCTAGCGCATCCCCACTGTGTTCCCAGTACTGAAGTTTAAAACACAATAACTCAGTTTCTGTCAACGAATGTCAATTAGTTTTTTTTCAGTCGTATAATCGTATTCAAATTTCTTAATTCTTAATTCTTCTTCAATGTTTAATCAAAGACTGGCCCGTTGGCGCAGTGGCATATGCATCTACTTTCCAAGCTAGGGTCCCGGGTTCGATCCCCGGTCAGGTCAATTTAGGAAACGAACTTTACTAAATTGGCTTGGAGTCTGGATGTTACTGGGAACTCCCCCAGAATTCGTTGTGTGGTACCCATAGTACAAGCTTACTGCTTAGTTTGGGGTCACACAATCTGTGTAGTTGTCTGGAGTATTATTATTATTATTAATTATTTTAAGACAATGTAAAAATATACCACATTCAAAAGCAGTGATCGAGCCTATAATTGGAAATACAAGATTTACGAGTGTATTGTCGAAGTTAATATGTCATAGAACTGATTGCTTAGTCTGTACTGTGACTCTGTGATTTATATACTCTATGATGCTTGTACTGTATCTGTGTGTGAAAAAAGATGGCTACATAATAAATGTCTAAAATTTAAGTGTACAAGAAATACAATAAATAAATAATAAACATGAGTTTTTGGCGGGAATGGGAGAAGTGAGGTTGTCATTTGTTTAGATTTTCTATTTTTTACATTTTTGGGAGTTTTAAAGTATAAAAATGAGAAGTTCTTTATAATAACTTCAGTAAAGCCTACTATCGCTTTACTGGAGGGATTTTACGATAAGAAAAAACTAATTTACTTGCGATTCTACTTATTAATACGTGACATTGGCAAATGCGCCAACTGTGCGCCATGCCATAAACAAGGAAATAAGAAAAAAACATGAGTCTGTTTTCTTAGTAAATATAATAAAGTGGAAATAGTGAATATAGAATGGTAGTAGATTATAATCGGACCTCTGAAATAATTCAATTCCTAATATCTATAATTTTTCTTTAACCTTCGAGGCGCTATATTTCCTAAGTACTTTTAGAATGTTATTTCAAGTAGTTTTTTAGACAAAGGTCGAAGGGAGTACAGTAATACCCCGAACTTACGCGATAGGTGGGACTGAGCGATTACCGCGTAAGTCGAATTCGCGTAAGTCGGTGTATAATTTCATATTTAAATACATATAAATAATGTTTAATTGGGACCGCAAGAAGAAAAAAAAATTTTGACAAAAAATGTTTAATAAAATCTTAGATTACGTTAAGTTTACATTCCAAAGATTTCTTGTCTTGTTTGAAGCAGAAGAATCAGTTTTACTTCGCTTAGATGACATTAGTAGTCTATAAAAATGTAATACAAACACGCGCTCCGTAGATAAAAAATAAATATTATGTACATAAAACAAAATAAATTGTAGCTATGCGTTGATTCCGCGCGACAAGTCCGAATATGTACATTAACTGAGCAATAGTGTGGGGGCAGTAAGTCTATAATCGACAATCGAGTTATGTGACGCTCAAAGAAAAGGAGAATCCACCAGATTTGAAAATCGCGTAACTCCGGATACGCGTAAGTCGGGGTAGCGTATGTCGAGGTATTACTGTATTGTACATATTTTGAAATGTTTATTAATGCAACGTAATATAATAACTTAGTATATTACTATGTAAATTTTAAGCTTCGACACAATTCTTTGCGACAAACGAATACATTAACGATAAAGTTAAAATGGCGCGCTTATTACGTAACTTGCAGTCAGCATGCGACAGCTAATATCGCGCGATATCTGCTGTCAAAACGAGAATTTGTGTAATGTAATTTGTATAGTGGCGCTAAATCTACCGCGAAAAGTGCATTTTACGGTCATAGAATAATAGAATTTTATATTACAATTAGTCACCAATCGCGCAGTGATCGCGTGGCTGTCGCTGTCTGCAAATTTTTAGGTAATAACCCCGCGGTTTCATTTTCCTTGTCAAGTGTATTTAAAATATTGATGTTATAAATATTGAGTTAAATTTAACTAATATTTTTCTAACTATTCATACTTTCAGATTTGTCCACTGTTCATGGTAAATTCACAAAATGGCGGTAGCAACAGGAAATTTGAAGAATCGCCGGAATAAGACATGAATTGAAAATTACAAATATTTATTGATTGCATCGATATGACTTATATGTACATAAATAAACATAACTGTTATACCTTACATCTAAAATAAAAATAAAACAAGCTGACGGCTTTATTGCCATTACCCTAAATATAAATATATAAAAAATGGAATTCCCGCTAAAATCCCGCCACAGAGTATATCAAAGAACATCATTCAAAAAATACAACCACAAACAATTTTTTTTTAAATCATCTTCCTAATCATGTAATTCAAAATACCGCCATTTTTGAAGTAGGTCAAGTCCACCTCCGTATCAAAGCGAGCTTTCACTTGGAATGATTTGCCGTTATTCACCTGTAAAGATAAATAAATACATCAAATAACATGTTATTTCAAAGTCGAATATTCTTCATTACAAGGTATTTTTTGAATGTCAAATCAATCATTTCGAAAAAAAAACTACACCGGTTTTAAAATGACTTTTGAATTCGACAATTGCTGACATGTACTATCGCAGTGGGTATATTCTCTTGTGAGCTACTAAAGTCGAAGGAAGAAGGAAAATTAAAAAAAAAACTTAAAAAAAGTTAGCTTAAATAAGATATTATTATGAAACGAGCTCCATGATTCTAGCAAATATTTATTCATGTATGTTATCTGCGTAAAAATAAGGTTATCTATGATTCTTTATAATCTATGGTCTTGCTTTTGATTAGATGATATATCTCTGACTCGGATCGCGAAACATAACGGAATAAGCCATAATAAGTTGCCGCTATTATCGCCGTGGGTCAAACGAATTGTTTTCTCTTTCTATCTCATCGAGTGTAACCACGAGTAAAAGCTTTGGCTATAGCAACTATGGCAATCTCGAACTGCAGTGTAATTCGTGTCAACTTACGACCGATTTTACGTACATTACTGAAATTATTTGCAAAATACTTGTAAATCTTAAGTAATTTGGCTATTAGTGTTCACAAAAATAAAAATATGTCATGTTCAGCTGTATCGTTATATTGTGATCTTCTTTAGTCACGCACATTAGTAAAAGTCTAGAAAGTCGGTGAACAATAAACGGACACGCTCCGTAAATGATCCGAAACGTAAATGCTCCGTCCAGTACAACGTCTCTGATTTAAAAATGATTAAAGTGATTACAAAATGCAATTATTTTGATATTATCGGCTGCCTTAAACGACATTATGAGATATGGGATATTTAAAGTCAAAGTCAAATAGATTTATTCAAGTAAACCCAAATTTAAGGTATTTTTGAACGTCAAATCTACTTTAGATCGGTTCGATAAGAAAACCTGGACAGTGAGAACCGACGAGAAACTCAGTCAAGTATTATTGTTTCAACATCATTCTACAACAGTTATTTAAAATACAATATACATAAAGCCAATAAATGCGTGTGCAGAGAGGATTATTTCCAGACTATTGTTTTTTCTTCGATGAAATCGCTAATTTTGTAATATGCTTTTCCAATCAGTGTGCGTTTAATAACAAGTTTAAATCTCTTTTCCGTTAATTGAGTAATTTCTTGAGGAATTTTATTATAAAAACGAGCACAGTTGCCCAAAAATCACCCACTTGACTTTTGTAATTTAAATTAAGGAATAACTAGCTGATCACGACCACGAGTTTCGATACCATTAATAACATAACGCCTTTCTTTTGAAATAATCTATACTTTTTCTAGTGTATAACGAGTGTATGTATAACGAGGGTGAGGTGAGTACATACAATCAGTTATTTAAGCAACCAAAGACAATAGCTTTGTTTCCAGTGTCTTTGAGAGATACTATCAAATAAAAACATATTTTTGCTGCCAATTAATACTGTGCATTACGACTCTGAAACCCTTCACTGTGCGCGGTCTGACACGTAGTTGGCGGGCTTTTTAATTTCCCTGGTACTTACCAGATAATTAAATCGAATTAACTAGAAAAAGTATTGATCTATTTCAAAAGAAAGACGTTATTAATGGTATGGAAACTCGTCGTCGTGATATATATTACACGACCTAGATGGCGCAGTGGTTCCGGGTTCGATTCCCGGTCGAGTAAATGTAGAAAAGATAGACTTTTCTAGATTGTTTCGAGTCTGGGTGTATGGGCAGAGACGCTTCGAGTAATTGTCATCTGGATTTCATAGCACAGGGAAAATCTTAGTTTGAGATCAAATTATTAGTGTGTATTGTTTAAAATAAAAAAATGCACCGATTGGAAAAGCATACTAGAAAATTAGCGATTTAATTGAAGAAAAAGCAATAATCTGGAAATGATCCTCTCTGCACACATTATTGGCTTCATAACGCCATTAGCATTGACAATAACTCTATCTTCAACTGTGGTAACCACACCTAGTTATTTTCTAGCTCACTTTATAGTCGAGGATAAAAAAAATTATGCATCAATTTCATACATTAGATTATAAATTATATATTTAATATGGATTTTTAATGGATTAAACTTATTACAGGTATAATTGACATGTCGCGAGCAGGTGTTGCGCGTTCGGAGCGACGAGACGATAGCGCTGTCTCACTCTTACTTACGGCGAAGCATCAGTTCTTGCGCCCCGATTATTTATATGATGTTTTTTTTATAAAACAGGGACAAACGAGCAAGAGAGTCACCTGATGAAGAGTAACCAACCGTCGCCCATGGACACCCGCGACATCCAGAGAGTCAGGGGGCGCGTTACTGGTTGTTAGGGAAATAGGGAAAGGAGGGGGAGGGGTGATGGGCCACCGGCACTCTCACTCACAGAACGAAACACAACAGCAATAGATGCTGTTATTTCACGTAGATATTCTGTGAGAGGGTGGTATTTCACCGGGCGAGTCGGCCCTATTCATACTGCAATGCAGCATGGCTCTACTACCTTTAAAATGTGTTAGTCTACAGCAGGGGTTCCCAAACTTATTTTGTCTACTGCCCACTTTGAGTCATGCAGTCGTTGTCTAAGATGCCTCCTAGCTAAATGAAATTACAAATCACCCCCAGGCCTCTACACAACGCCCCCATTTTTTTCTGGGTCTCTTACCGCCCCCCTTTAGGCCTGCAGCGCCCACAAGGGGGCGTTATCGCCCACTTTGGGAAAGGCTGGTCTACAGTAAGGTATAATTAAATGGTCTTACCTGTACAGTAACCGTGTCTCCTGGCTGCAAGTTCTCGGGCACCTGTAGACTGTACACTTCGGACCCGTCCAGACCCAAGCTGTCCGCGGTCTCGCCGGCGAGGAATTGCAACGGAATGATGCCCATACCGACGAGATTTGATCGGTGAATGCGCTCAAAGGATTCCGCTATCACTGCACGAATGCCCTGTGAAGCGGATGACTTTATTGATGTATATCTATGACGATATGACGACCTAGATGGCGAAGTGGTTTAGACGTTAACCCAAGCGCGGAAGGTTCCGGGTTTGATTCCCGGTCGGGTCAAATTAAAAAATGAACTTTTCTAGATTGTCTCGGGTCTGGGTGTACTGGGAACGCCCTCAGTAGTGGTCTTCTGGTTCTCATAGCACAGGGAATACCCTAGTTTGAGATCAGATGATTGGTGTGTATCGTATCAGTGAATGCCACATTTACATTTTTATACAATATCACCTAAAAATCTCATTACCTATTATTATTTTTAATGTTATTACCTATTAAAAAGGTTATTACCAAAAATATCTAAATAAAAAAAATTAAACCGCCTTCATAAAAATCACTAAAAAATACAAAATAACTATCCTTTACTAATTGAAACTCAAGTACAATTAAAATAACTATAAATACGATACACATACCTATATAACTAAATTTGATAGTTACTGAAGTCGGTGCCAAGTCCACCAAACTAATAGACTTTCTGTTGTTGCACATTGATTTGGCACCGACTTCAATTAACTGTCAAATTTAATTATAGCTCCAATACCGGTGAAATTTAAATGGAACCACCTCTGAAGTACCAAACAAAAAAAGGAATTTCTAAAATCGGTTCATAAATGACGGAGTTATGAGGTAACAAACATGCAAAAAAAAAACAACATACGAGTACAGTCGAATTGAGAACCTTCTCCTTTTTTTGAAATTTAAAAAATAAACTTAAAATTTAAACTTATATAAACGCAATAAAAATTATTTAATTATGTTTACCGAATGTATATTATTGTGTATGGTAAGTATTTTCACAGTACAAGTAAGCATACAGTATTCTATCTTCATACAAACGTTCCCAAACGACGCGCTCGAAATCTCGGCATTTCTCGACATACGACAGTCGCGAGTGCGCCGCGGTTATCGTCGGGCGGTGTGAGACGCGCCCGCGCATTTACTGACGACATATTGTGGCATCGAGTTTACGAGCATACTGTTCAGTGTATGGATGTTTGAATACATCTATCTAACACATAAACATCGAAACCCGAAATATTTCTCTGTTGCTAATTTGTAGAAAATATATTATCATAATGATCTAGTTAATTTATTGCTGATTTTTAATTATACTGCACACAAAATGCATTTTTTTTGTCCATTTCCACCATACTAACTCACAAACTTTTGGAACTAGATATAAAATACCAGTAACATTATATAAATGAAAACGTATTAAATTTGCAATAATATAAAATGAAAAGATAATATGACCATTTAATATAATACCTATAATCAAATACGTAACCCAAGAGAACCAGTCAGTCCCAGTCGGCAGCCCTATTGCGTGTTTACGTACCGAGCGACCGTAGGTAATTATCTCAAGGACACTGCCGAGATATAATACTGCTTGTTTACTTGTACTGTGCTAATATTATAGAGAGAGCAGAGTAAGTTTGTTTATATGTGGACAGTAATCTCTGGAAACACTGCACCTACTTAAATTCTTTCGCCATTTGAAAGGTACATTATCCCATATAGACATACATAGGCTATCATGTATTCTTGTACTGTGGTATTTTTAAGGCATACCATACCCCGCCTTGTTAATAGTACATGATTGAGCTTTTATTAGCTCAGAAATATACCCAAAAATTATTTGACGACCTCCGTGGCGCAACGGATAAGGGTGTAGGAAAGTAAACGGGGGTTGCGGGTTCGATTCCCGCCCCGAGTCTGGATGTTTATGTATAATATGTATTTATTTACAAAAGAAAAGTATATAAGTAGTATATCAGTTGTCTAGTACCCATAACACAAGCGCTGTGCTGCTTACTTTGGGACTAGATGGCGCTGTGTGAAATGGCTGAGTACATTATTATTATTATTCTTTTTTTAACTTTACGATAGAACTTTTGGCGAGGTTGTAAAATACAAATTGTCTGTTGTCATGCAAATTTTCCGTGGTCTCAAGCAAACTCTTTCTCAAACTTTGCTTGAGACCATGGCCGATGCAACTCGGTGGAAACGTCAAGCCAGAATAAAAAGGTAATCGCGTTAAATTTGACATTTTAAATATTTTATAATACAACGTGAAAGTTTAAAAAAAAAGTTTATATTTCTGTGCAATCATAACTAAATCGTTGGGTTGTAAAAATAATCTATGAACTGACACACAATCTTCTGATTCACAATCATGCTAATTACCTTAAAGGACGGTGTAATTCCGGACAATTACCCAGATTGTGTGACCCCAAACTAAGCAGTAAGCTTGTACTATGGGTACCACACAACGAACTCTGGGGGAGTTCCCAGTAACACCCAGACTCCAAGCCAATTTAGAAAAGTTCGTTTCCCAAATTGACCTGACAGGGGATCGAACCCGGGACCCTAGCTTGGAAAGCAGATGCATATGCCACTGCGCCAACGGGCCAATCATTACAACCAACAATTACAACAATCAATCATAGTTACAATTTCATTGGCAAAAAATTGTAATTAATATGATTGAGAACTAGGGTATCGAGTGGTAGAGGTTGGTAGAGTCGGCAAAATTTTAATAGCAAAATTTTGGAATAACCAATTTATCACGACCTCGTGTTTCCATACCATTCATATCGCCTTTCTTTTTAAACAGATCTATATTTTTCCTCGTATACATAATAATTTCAAAGATGTATAAGGAGGGCAAGGTGAGGACATTAATGTCTTTAAAACGATCTTTAAGCGATTCTCGTGCATTCATCATTCATTCATTCATAGTTACAATTTCATTGGCAAAAAATTGTAATTAATATGATTGAGAACTAGGGTATCGAATGGTAGAGGTTGGTAGAGTCGGCAAAACTTTAATAGCCTACTGGCGACAAATGTGTAAATCCGTCACTGGTATATACCCACGGCAGTGTTGGGTAAAAGTAACTGCAAGAACAATTACAATAACGTTTTGTAATTGTCATTATTTTTTGCAATTATATTTTGCACAACACTGATATACGATAATTAAGCCAATGGATTAAACCCTTCAAACGTAACTAAAACAATGAAGTTAAAATATGTATAATTCAAAGAGCTAATGCTACCCAGTCTACTGGGCACCTTAAGCAATGACAGCTTTCTAAGCGGCAACTTTGAGGAAGTCTATTATTTAAGATAATGTGTAGTTTAATCCTGATGTATGGAAAAGAGCTGATCAAGCATTCATGCATTGGTCTGATGAGTCAGCATATCAGTCCGGAATAAACCTCGGCACTAGTCGGAAGTCTCTAAAACTTATTATTTCTATCTCTAAATTTATTAATTTTCTATTACCATTATATTTACAATTCCACAAATTATAATTTTTGCAATCAATCAAATCTTTTTTTTAAAAACCCAATCGAGTTTGCGCGGAATGTATGTACTTTTTTGATATTAATAAATAAGTGTATAATTTCCAAAATAAAAATTGTATTATGCTCTTCAAAAATTTTACTAGCAGAATGATGTGACGTCACTGCATATTTCGTTCATAGTGCGAGAGCATTTATCACAAAAAACATCTCACCACGTCCACATTAACCTCAGGAATATTTTGCAAATCTGATTTATTATAGCTGTTCACCAAAGAAGACGTTCCACGAATGTATGGAGCTCCGGCCTGCACTTTGTACACTTATAATTTAGAAACTTTAATATTAAATAAAAGTGTTTTAATTATGGTTTCGGTATACATATATTAGCCTAGTTCTTTCGTACAAATGTATTATATGCACATATTATAGGCAACACCTTACCTAAACAAGATGGCGTCAATGACATATTTGATGTATTCCACTTTTAATAGTTAATTAATAGTACTCTTTGTAACAAATTATATTGCAGGTCTTAACTGTTGAAACCTGTTTAAAATCTCAAACAGTGGCCTGTTCACAGTTTGAATATATCCACACTGCAGTTTAGGGTATAAAAAAATTTACAGGAAATTAAATCTTTGACGCCTACGGAAACAGATCCACCAAATCAACTTTTCTTGAGAAATGCAATATAGCGGCAACAAATGTTAAGTCAACACATTCAATAAGTTCTATTTTATTAATCTTGGTAAATAATATGGGTAAAGTATAAGTACTTAATAAAAAAATAACCCCGTTTGAGGAACAGGTCAAAGTTAAGGGAAATTAGAAATAAACACGCCTTTTTTGATATATGGAGTTCTAGTGTAAATTGTAGAGATTTTTAGTCAGCACATCAAAGATGGTGTTGTATTTTATCAAGCTTGGTTAATATGAATAAAGTGATAAAAAAATAACCTGAACATTTAAGTAGGCGATAGTAGCGCCAAAACGAAATACATAACAATTACGGTAAAGCGACTGTCACATCTGTAGCTTGCTACAAATACTTAATCTGTGCTCCATAGTTTTTGACAGCGTTTTGACCAATTTGACCCGTGACGTGTGCGACGTTCAAAATATATTCATACATCACAATTCGAAGACATTTTCAACTACACATGTTTTCAACAAAAGAAAAATAGTTGGGCTGAAAACTCTTTGTAAGTAGGTATTTTTGTTTAGTAAAGAATAAACTAAAGAATGAGATTTTTTTATCATGACTGTTAATAATATACCTACATATCACATGAGTTTGATAGTAAATTGAATACTTCGCATTTAGTTTTGGAACGAACTCGTTACGGCGTACTTGTCCGTATAGCCCTGTTAAATAATAAAATATTGCTCTTGTACTAAAAATATATAATAAAAATTGCAATTTCACTATTTTTCTAACAATCTTTAGATTTTTCCTCGATTTTCTAAATAGCGTACAAAGCGCGAGCCGAAAATCTAACATTTCCTTTATCAATTTGTCGGTGTTTACACAGCTCAAGTTAATTACAGCTTGTTTTTACAATAACTTTTGCCCAACACTAGTGTGGGGACTAGAGCAATAGGTTCCAATTGTATGTTGAGCATTTTCTTTTTATTTACATGTTAATGTTCGTTAGGCATTATGGATACATGAATATTTAATGTTTGTTAATTTAATAATGTATTGTGTGTGAAATAAATAACAAAATAAATAAATAAACGATATCAGCCATTCAATTCTGTAGAAACTCGAATCGCCCAAGCTGGATTCGTTCGACAATTCACCCCACTTTGCATTCGAACTTACTTAGCCTTCAAACGGAATTCTCCAAACCAAACATATTAGGAGCGAAGTGAAGTGATCTTGAATGCGAGATTGTCGGGGATTGCTTTAAGAGTAAACATCTCAGTCGATATTTCGTCTTAGAGTATTTTAACTTCTGAGATAAGTACGTTAAATAAAACTCGTTTATTTAGATTGAATTGATACATTTAGCGAAACTTCATAAAAATCATTTACGATAGTACAACTCGCCGCCGCCACTCACTGAGGCGGCGTTAGTGTCTCTGTCGACTTTAGAGAATACCAAATCACAGTTGACAATCTCACCGCGGATTCAGAAGTGAATTTGACTAATTTGCTTTAGAGATTCGGACTACAGTTTGTCTATTCAAAGAGGCAATGCTGCCAGTCTGCTGGGTACTAGCAATGACAGCTTTCTAAGCGGCAACTTTGAGGAAGTCTATTATTTAAGATAA
This sequence comes from Zeuzera pyrina, assembly GCA_907165235.1. Taxonomy (NCBI): domain Eukaryota; kingdom Metazoa; phylum Arthropoda; class Insecta; order Lepidoptera; family Cossidae; genus Zeuzera; species Zeuzera pyrina. Next base: position 5,007,799 of record OU015647.1, read on the forward strand.
TGTAGTTTTAAATTTATAAATATTAACGTATATATGTACTTTTTTGTTATTAATAAATAAATATAAACAAATATACAAGTTCCCTAATGTAATTATTAAAACTCACCAAGAGGTAAGGTCCCTTTGCGGCCCAATCCCTACTGGAGCCAGAGCCGTAGTCCTTCCCAACTATTGCTATCAGAGGCACGTTTTCTTTCGAATATCTGTTGATAATATACAATAATTACAGACTTTCTAAGTATTGTGTTTTAATTTGGCAAGTGTAGTAGCGATGTATGTCAGAGTCTTTACACTTGCCAACTCTGGGTAAAATATGGTAGATCATTTGCTGCCATAAGGGAGTAATATAATGACGCTTCTCGTAACCTTATGGGGTTACAGAGATTCTTCAGCGCTTCTGGCATGTTTGCGGAAAGGCGAGTGAGCGACTTATGGTGTGGTCAGGGCTAGCATAGCATCCTTTTTGAAGAGGCTGCGATGCTCGAGCAATGCCATACTCAGTCGTCTATGGAGACATGTCAAGCCTAATATATGAACGATTGAATGAATGAATGAGTGAATTATGTTTTTATTTATATATACACTAGTGATGTGCCGGATCGTTAAAAATGTATATCCGCGGATACGGATCCCAATACGGATATTTGGTGTCAAAATCCGCGGATGCAGATACGGATCTTAACTTTCTTACTCGATTGGTGTTGGTGCGCGTGACCTTGAAACGGTAGTTGACACTTGACACTTTGCGTGACAGGACATGTTTCGACTTACATAGAATTTAATCTATGTATTGAAAATTAATAAGGTAAAAGATCCGCCAAAAAAGTAACGGATACGGATATGGATCCGGATCTTTCTTCTCCCTCGGATATCCGCGGATACGGATATCTAGCACATCACTAATATACACACATTGACTCACTGTACATAGGGACGGGAACCGGAAATGATCGATAGAAATGACATTTTAGAATTATAAGTTAGTATGTGTTAAATTATGGATTATTATTGTTATTATTATGACTATGTCTTGGTTTCATTTAATTTCATTTTAACGTTTTGTATTAATAGAAAAATATTACATAATATTATGTATGACTACCGGTGAATAACCTGAAAATAAATGATAATTATTATTAATAATACATTATAAAATAAACGTAACATATCTTCAAGCTGAATTTATAGCATCGCATTTTAACTTAGATATTATTTGCTAATGATGAGATTTAAAGGAGGCCCTTTAAATCTCATCATTCTCCTCACACACTCGCCCTCGGACAAGAGACATTATGGACGAAGTCATAATAAGTATGTTCAGTTATGATTGTGTGGTACAATGAATAGAATGTGATAGAATTGACTCATGAATACAGCGAGCGATACTAAAGTAGATTCCTGAGCGGAGCGAGCAATTCAATTGGTACGTCGCCCGAAGTAAAAAAATCACTAACGAGTGATACTTCTATTTTTCATTCCCATCTATGAGAAAAATAAATGAGACGCTACTCGATATGTAAAAGTACAAAGAAATTTATTGTTTTACAATTTTTAATTTCTTTTTTTTTTGCTTGCGGTTACCGCAGCCTGAGTGATCATCAGCCAGTAACATTTCTTACACAATATTTTCTTTTGAGCAATTCGTGTTCCTTATTCAAACTCACTTTTGCTCTCGCATTTATCGAGGAATCAATCATCCCTTTTTGAATAGATGGAATGAAAAGAAAATTCCATCATCATCTTCATCGCCTTAATAAGGTACTGGGACTTTTTGGCGGGAACGGGAGAAGTGAGGTTGTCATTTTAATTAGATTTTTAGGAGTTTTAAAGTACAAAAGTAATAGTATATTGTGATTTAAATTTCTGTGTAAGTGAAAAGAATAAAGTAGGTCTAAATAAACATGTGTAGCTGAAGTTCTCGCGCTCTTCCAAGAAGTCCTTTATAACTTCAGTAAAGCCTACTATCACTTTACTGGAGGGGTTTTACGATAAGAAAAAACTATTTTACTAGTGATTCTACTTATTAATACGTGACATTGGCAAATGCGCTGATCTGTGTGCCATGCCAAGAAAAAAACTGAGATAACGTGACTGACCTGTCGGCCGCGTCGAAGACATCCATAACGTCCCCGCTGGGGTGGTGCGTGGTCCGCGGGCCGGCCGTGGGCGCCATCTTGTTGACGAGCCGGATGTTCGCGAACGTCCCGCGCGACATCACCGCGTCGTTACCGCGCCGGGACCCGTACGAGTTAAATTCGCGGGGGGTCAGACTGCGAGAAGACATTCTTGATTTATATACTTATCATAATTAGTAGACTTGTAGGAGTTACACTTACTACATACGTATACACGGTCACACATAATATTTACACTATATTTCTATTCCATATATCTATATATCTTATTACAATACTCATAGATATGCACATACATAAATATATATGAACATAAAATTTACATATAAAAATAATTAAATAATTTATGAACAAACAAATTTTTTATATACGTATTTTTATTTTACATCTACCCACATATTTTACACTACACACGCCGCGCGCTTAGAATAATAGTAATATGTAGGTAGTTCATAAAAACAAGTCAAACAGATATATTTGTTGTGAACGTTTGTAAATGGAATATTAAAAATCGTTTTTAAATACTTGACAACCTGCGTATCCATTATTTCACTGGTTCCCAAACTTTTTTTGTCTACTGAGTCGAGAGCTCATGCAGTCGTTGTCTAAGATGCCTCCTAGCTAAATGAAATTACAAATCACCCCCCAGGCCTCTACTCAACGCCCCCATTTTTTTTCTGGGTCTCTTACCGCCCCCCTTTAGGCATGCAGCGCCCACAAGGGGGCGTTATCGCCCGTATCGTTGGGAATGGCTGCATTATTTCTACTAATCATCCCATAGACTCCAGGTCTTAAAATACATATAAAATTTCATATTTACCCCAAGAACGCTAAAATACGAAATTACCCTACGATTATTTTATAACTTACTAGCGGCCAGCTCCGGCTTCGCTTGGGATGTTGAATGTTCGCAATACACAAAATTTTTTTTATAGAGACAAAGATACTATCCACATTTCTAAATTTTCTTTCATATAAACCTTGTTCTGATAATTACGAATACAACAAAAAAGAAATCAGGCAAATCGGTCGAGCCGTTCTCAAGTGATGCTCTGTCATACATGTGGCAATAGATTTTTATTCATACAGACAATAATTTACCTCGTCGACTATTATACAACTATACCATGTAAAGCACATACTACATAATATCGACTTCAATTACACCACATTACATGTACAAACATACATAAATTTTGAAATTTCCCCAATTACACCATATCACACTTCAAATAAACAATATAACTTACTACTTATTAAATCAAATTACACAAACACAAATAACTTAACTTACCCCAACAATATACAATTACAAACACACCTAACATAATACTCGTTTACCCCAAATTACCTTAGTGACAACTATAATTTTAACTCACCCTCTAGAAGCTAAATATCTAGCAGCGGGAGAGTTTCTAGCGATGGAGCCAGCCGGTGATATGTGGTCAGTGGTCACGGAATCACTCAACAGCAGAAGACAGCGAGCTCCCTCTATACTCTTAATGGATGGTAGATCCTGGACACATATGTTTCCAACTTTATTGTATTATTATGTATATTTTCTAGACTACTTTAGACTACTTTTAAATTTTGGTGGAAGATTTGATACAAACTTAATAAAATTCATCTCCCTCTTGCTGCTATGATGAACTATTGTTACATGAGGTAATTACAAACAATGAGGGATGTGGGCAATTACAAACAATGGGGGTAATTACGTGCAAAGGTTGCGCGCGAGATAACTACCTCCGAACAATGGGGGTAATTGCAAACAATTTACCTTAGTCATGCCATCAAAGAACGGTGGTTTCTTTATGTATGTGGAATTGGGATCCCAGCTGTACAACTTCCCCTGGGGTACAGATAGTGCTTGCCACGTTGGAGATCCAAGTTCAATCTTGCCATAAACCTGTGGAGGAACGGAGAATCGCAGATTTTAAAGTAAAACTATAGCACGCAAGCTGGCCTGATAGATATTCTGCACTTTCCGGTAGGTGGCGCAATGAGTTCAATTTGATTATAATAACTTGAGTACAGAAACAAAACAACACAATACATCTCATGCTGTATCCCTAATGGGGTAACAGAGAGAATAGAGCACCAAGGATCGCGGTCCTCACATACTTGTTTTGCCTCTTCAAATGTCATTATTCTTCTCGGACACTTTCGCCTAGGTACGAAAATGCTTTCGACATTTCCGTCAGATAATACTATTTGAACTTCGTAAGTCAGCCTTGGTCTTTCTTCGTTTCTGCTACCACTCATATTAGCTCTGTATATTTTCTACGTTAATCTTTCATCCCTCGTTGTTGGGTAATGAAAGGAGGCCAGACTTACTTGGAATTTCTCGCTCGAATGGCGCTGATTCTCCCGCGTCCGGGACTTGCACTTTGCAGAGTTCTATTGTTTTAACTTATCATTGGGTCGACCCACACTTCATGAAACACTGTTATTACACGAAATTGATATGATTTAATTATTCGAAATTATTATGTTTGTAATGCGTCTGGCTAGGTGCAATGACGGTGAGGAAGGGGGGAGGTACACACTTTACCAACTTAATAAAACTAACTTAATACCAACCTAATTAAAATGCGCTTTGGACTCTAGGCTTTTAAGATACTAACCACTCGTTCTTTCTATGTGCCCGAACCATCTAAGCATTCCTTTCTTCATATTTACAATAACACTGTCGTGCAACCCTGTCATACTACGTTTCTAGGTAGGTAAGCATGTAGTGTAATGCTACGAATAAAATCCAATAGATGGCGCGATTTGAATGAAAGATAATAATATAAAGCATTCAGAATGAGCGAGGTTTTTTTAGGAATGATATTACTACAATTTATTACAGTAGGTCTAGGTATATACGCTCCTAGAACCATAACTCATAACTCTTATGTCTGTGTCACCGAATCGGGTAAAAACGGTGTTTTATCATCGATCCATAAGACTATATTGAAGCTACTAACCTCTTTGAACATGCCGGGTATGACGTATTTGTTCTCGACCAGTTGAATTTCATGCCTCGTTGGCCAAATGTCCCTTAAATACACCGAAGAACCGTCAGAACGTTTTCCTGTATGCATAAATATTATATAAGTTAATGTTAATCAATGAATGAACAATGAGAATATCTAGAGTGAAAATGAATAGTAGAAGCCAAGGAAGAGCAAAATAATAATGTTTTATTTTATGAATGCGAGTAGTTACATAAAACATAGATGGACATATTAAATAAGTTTTCCTTTATACATTCTACTAAGACATAGCATGCAAATATTTAATATCCAAACTAGTGGATTATGTAGAAAGAAACAAAAATCTATTAATTTCCCATTTAGTTTATACATCAATATATTGTTACGAGCTGAGGGTAATAAGATGCCGGTTAAGGGTGTAAAGAGTTTATTTTCCTTCGTACAAGTAGATGTCAAGAACATGCGAACTTAATTACGGCAGTTCTTAGTCTTCGTAGTCGCCCTCGAAGTAGGTACTCTCGTAGTAGTCACCGAAGGTACACGCTTCACTCAATAACAACGTCCTCGAATCGCAGAGTTCTTCTATCCAAGGTCGTCGCAGTAGTCGTCGTAGTGGTCTATGTAATCGCCTTGATATATCGCTTCGATCGATAGTTGAGAAACTGACTCGGCGGCGGACACGGAGCTCTATTTATAGTCGGATAAAAATGAGGGTGGAAACTTCTAGAGAAAACCCGAATGGTAGTAATAGTAACGCATAGAAATAGAGGGTGGAACTTTCTAGTTAATTACGCTCGCTAACAATAATTCCACATTGTTCTCGACGCAGTCTGTTTGCATTACTCATAGGTACATGACACGTCATCGCTCGGGAATATTCGAGGTGCAACTTTGTTCTTCTTTCTTAATTTTACTAATACCATTCGATAGTAGACCTAGCCTAAAGCCTAGGTCTCGAGATATAAGCACTAACAGTTACGTTTCTAGTTCCATTAAAATCGACCTTATTCCTTACGCATAAGGTCCAACCGTAACAATATCAACACATTAATAATGGAAAAGTCAGTTATATGCAGTGATCGGATAATCGGGCGCTAATATACCTAAACTTCATTTTTATGCCTACGAAAGAATAATATGGACATGCCTTTTAGAATCCCGCATCCCGGAATCGTTTGAAATTCCTGATTGCTAAAAATGTTACCTCCATACAAAATAGTTAGAACTCGTTGTGAAAACGATATATTTTCTTTGAATAATGCTTACATACCCTCTCGTACTTTCAAGACGGCTGTTCCTTGTTAAACTTGCTATAATTTCATTAAGTTACTTATAGTTGTTTTTACAAAATTGTTTAATCTCGGGAATCCGGGATTACTTATTAATTCAGGAAGGAATATCCATATTATTCTTTCAAGAAAAGAAGTTTAGGTATATAAGCGCCCGATTATCCGATCACTGGTTATATGTCACTTAGCAAGGTTGACTTATGAAGACGAAATAATTAATTTTTTTATATACCACGAGGAAAACAAATGAACAAACAGCGGAGTGATTCTCTAACGCAAATTAGTCGAATTCGCTTCTGAATCAGCGGTGAGAATGTCAACTGTGAACGTATTCTCTAAAGTCGACAGAGACACTAGCGCCGCCTAGATGAGTGTGGCGGCGAGTAGTACTATCGTAAATGAATTTTTTGACGTTTTGTTAAATATAATTTAATCTAAAAAATAGTATATTGTGCAACAAGTGCGGTAAATTGTCGATTGCCCATTTGAACGCTTTGATTCGCTTGAGTGAATTAATTAAAAAAAAAACAAAAATTTATCTTCGTTTTTACTTGAAGTTGTGAACTTACCCAATGGCTGCGTCTCAAAGTCAATATCGACAGTGCCGGCTAAGGCATATGCTATAACCAGCAGCGGCGAGGCGAGGTAATTGGCACGTGTATTAGGGTGGATTCTACCCTCGAAGTTCCTGTTGCCTGAGAGGACTCCACAGCAAACGAGCTCGTTCTACAATTAGGGTTGAGGGTGTTACTATTACCAAATAAAAGTTTAATACTAAAGTGTGACTACTCATGTCAGTTTTTACAATAAACAATTTCAGACCAAAAAAGAAAGAAAGACTGTTGCGAATAACACAGCTAGGCCTAGTTTTCAGGCATGCAACAATAAATCGGATAACCGATAAATATCGATATATCGACGCTCGAAAATATCGATATTTATATCGATATCGAAAAACTCAAATTATCGAGAGCCCACCCAAAATCGAATACAAATAATTGGGCTTATTTATTTTTTAATAAAATGATACAACAACATTAAACGCATTTTATTTGATAATTTGAACATAATCGATGACCGCTTGACACAACTAAAAGGGCTTTTTGGATCTATTTAAGCTTTTTTTTAAAAAGGAAGAAATATCGACATATCGGCGTTTTAAACGGATATATCGACATCGATTTAAATCGATGTATATCGTTAACGCTATTTTTTTTTTTTAATAAAAGAGGGGGCAAACGATCAAGCGGGTCACCTGATGGAGAGTGACCAACCGCCGCCCATGGACACCCGCAATATCCGGAGAATCACGGACGCGGTGCCAGCTTTTATGGAAATAGAAAAAGGAGGGAAGAGGCAAAGGGGAGGAAGTTATGGGCCACCGGCACTCTCACTCACCGAACGAAACACAACAGCAATAGATGCTATTATTTCACGCCGATATTCTGTGAGAGGGTGGTGTTTCACCGAGCGAGCCCGAGCCGGCCCTATTCGCGCTGCAATGCAGCATGGCTCTACGATTTTTTAAATCGATTGAAATTGAATATATCGATATTGTCTATATACCTTGCGTTACGCTCAATGAGGTAGACCAGAGAGACATGAAAATGTATTTGACGCAGTGATAAAAGCGGTAACTCATTATGATTGCAACCACTGTGAATCTTGATCCGAGGTAAACGATATAAGATGTGTACTGTACTGTATTCTCACCTTTTCGATGGTATTGGCGATGTTGTCGTCGATGGGTCCTGAGTTCCCGATACAGGTCATACAGCCATAGCCGACGATGTCGAAACCCAGCTTCTCCAGGTATGGGATCACTCCAGATTCCTGAACATAACATAACATATATTCACACTGTATCCATAACCGGGTAGACAGAGGACGGAGCGTTAAGCTTTGCGGTTCTTACATTCCTCTTTCGCTTCCTCAAATCTCATCATTCTTCCCACACATTTCCGCGTAGGTATGTGAGTGCTTTTGAGATTTCCGTCGGCTAACATTCTGGCTATTTGATCTTCATAAGTCAACCTGGGTCTTCCTTGGCTTCCTTTACCACTCAGTTTCGCTCTGTACATTTTGTTCGTCAATCTTTCATCACTCATTCTTTCTAAGTGACCGAACCATCTAATCATTCCTTCCTTCACATTTACAATAACACTGTCGTGCAACCCTGTCATACTGCGTAACTCCGGATAGTTCATAGGAAAGATAAATAGATAAATATTGATGACGTAATCGCCATTTAGACCTGTCCCGCATGTCATCAAAAATAAGCAAAGCCAAGGACCCCTTCGCCATCCTTTGATGCTTACATAACACTTGAATGACCTCCATGACACGTTTATGTTAAACATACCTTCAAATAATACGTGACGACTCCAGAACCCGGCGAAAGTGAAGTCTTTATATACGGGAGCACACTCAGGCCATTCTCGACAGCTTTCTTCGCTAGGAGACCAGCTCCTAACATGACGCTGGGGTTGGAAGTGTTGGTGCAAGAGGTGATGGCCGCGATGATGACGGACCCGTGGGTGATGGAGTACGAACGGCCGTCGGTGAACGAGAAACTGCCCGATGACTTCAGTTGAGATGCAGATAACCCAAAACCTTTGAAACCCACCTGGAATATTATGAATGCTTGACTCAGAAGCCGGAAGAAATCAGGTTACGTGTTCAAAACACGTCTAAAGAAACGGTAATTTCAATCATAAACTTAGTATATACTGGCATATAGAGTATTTAGTTTTCATGCCTAAAGAATGAAGAAAGATTAAGCCCTGAGGCTTTTACTTAGGCCACTTTTTTAATCCACTTGGACAAATCGCTGACAACAGATCGTTATATCCCACCTTGCCCGTGAGGCATTGTTGGAAGTCCACCTTCATATCGGTCACGGCCACACGGTCCTGGGGTCTCTTGGGTCCGCTTACAGAGGTCACCACTGTTGCTAAATCTAACTCAACGACCTGTAAAGTAATAGTGACAAATAAATTATACTACTTTTGTTATGCTAATTACCCGCCTTGTTGACGCAAAGGAGGGTAACGTGTTTATCAGTCTATACAAGGTTATTGTGAAAGGGAGTATAAACCCGCCGGGGTCCCAACGTGTCACTGTTGACTGTTATATTGTAGATGTAATAATTACGGGATAAGTTTATTTTATTTTCCATAAAAAAACATTATATATATTTATTTATTTAATGGAAAAATAATGTACAACCCTATCATTATGCCTTATATTACAAATGTTACAAATGTAGCGACGGAGACGCTGATATTAGGGTTGCCTCATCTTTATTGTTTTTAACTTTGAAGTGTGCATGTGATACTAGAACTATTGACTTTTGAACGAAAGTTTTCCGTTGTCATGAAAACTTTTAGACCCTTCCATATTAACCCATACTTTCGAAATAACCTTGTATATCTTAATATATACATATAATTTTTAAAATTTAATGACAAATCCCAAATTTTACGGTTATGAAAGATAATTTTGACATTAATACAGAAAAAAAATAAGAAATAAAAAAGTTAATTAAAAATTAAAAACCCTATTGCGTAAACAGTGCACTTAAAAAAAGAGAATTTCAAATATGGAATTAAGACGTTCCAAGTCAAAGTCAAATCAATTTATTCAAGTAAACCCAATTACAAGGTATTTTTGAACGTCAAATCGACTTTAGTTCGGTTCAAAGAGAAGAGAAAAGAAAACCTGGACCACAGATTAATTAGTTTACTACCGTAAACCTGGACACTGAGAAGAACCGACAAGAAACTCAGCCAGGTATAATTTTTTCAACATCATTTTAAAAAAGGTTTATTAAAATACAATATTCAGAGAGCCAGTAGATGCATGTGCAGAGAAGATCATTTCCAGACTATTGTTTTATCTTCAACGAAATCGTTTATTTTATAGTATGATTGTCTAGTCAATGTACGTTTTATAGCTAATCTAAATATATTTTCTGTTAATCGAGTGACTTCTTGAGGAACTTTATTATAAAAACGAATGCAGTTACCCAAAAATGAAACATTAGATGTATGTAATTTAAATTTTAGAATAACCAATTTATCACGACCTCGGTTTTCACTACCACCAATGTCGCCTTTTTTTATAAATCGATCTATATTTTTCCTCGTATAAATAATAATTTCAAAGATGTATAAGGACGCCAAGGTGAGAACATCAATGTCTTTAAAACGATCTCTTAGTGATTCTCGTGCATTCATACTGTAGATGGTACGTATAGCTCTTTTTTAACTGACTTCAAAAAAAGGAGGTTCTTTTTTCGTTTGGTAGGTAATCAGAGGTGGTCCCATTTAAATTTCACCGATATTGGAGCTTTGACTTCGAAGATACACTAGATAGCAAGACCTGGTTATAACCTTTATTTATATTGATGATTCTCTTGTATATCGTTGCGCTCTGGAATTAGAATGAAGTTAATTGCAGACCTGCCCTAGATATTTATTTAGGTCAAGATCACTCAAAAGTGAGAAATAAAAAATTTTTATTAAAAAAAATTAAACCGCCTTCAAAAAAAACACTGAAAAGTATAAAATAACTATCCTTTACTAATCAAAACTCAAGTACAATTAAAATAACTTTATAAATACGATACACATACCTATATAATTAAATTTGACAGTTATTGAAGTCGGTGCCAAATCAATGTGCAACAACAGAAAGTCTATTAGTTTGGTGGGCTTGGCTTGGCTTGGCTTGGCTTGGTGTAAATATTTTCTCGTTTTAATTTTTCATATCATTTTAATTCTTTTATTTCATATTAGCGACCCGTTCAGCTTCACACTTGTAGATAATTTTTTAAAAATAAAATACAGCCCCTGTTATTCGCTGATAATGTAGCTTTCTATAAAATTAAAAATTGAGATTCCTTCCGTCAAAATTTCCAATGCGTCGCCTTAATTTCCACGAAGGCGAAGCCGCGGGCAATAGCTATTACAATACATAACTTACTTCAGAGAATACTGGATCTTCGTCAGGGTTGTTGTAATTCCTGAATTGCTTGGTTGCCCGAAGATAAGCCTCGATTACTTTAATTTTCTCTTGAGGGCGATCTGAAAATATCGCAAAAAAAATTTATAGTATTTGGGCAGTTTTAGGATTATTAAGAGATCGTTTTTGATTACTAGATTATTTTCGAGATCTCTTAGAAATATGTGCGGTGTAACCCTTGCAGACAAAATAAGCAATAAAGAGATACGCAGTATGACAGGGTTGCACGACAGTGTCATTGAAAAAATTAAGAAAGGAATGCTTAGATGGTTCGGGCAAATGGAAAGAATGAGTGATGAAAGACTGACGAAGAAAATCTATAGAGCGAAAGTGAGTGGTAAAGGAGGTCAAGGAGAAACCAAGGCTGACTTATGAAGATCAAATAGCTAGTGTTAGCCGACAGAAATGTCAAAAGCATTCGCATACCTAGGCGAAAATGTGCGAGGAGAATGATGAGATTTGAGGAAGCGAAAGAGTAAGGATCGCGACGCTTGGCGCTCCGTCCTCTCTGACTACCTCGTTGGGGATACGGCCAGAAGATATGTATGTATGTATGTGTTTTCTAGATAGTTCACAGCCAGTACTCGGCCTTAGTATGATAACGCCAAGCTAAGGGACTTCGTTGGCGGTTGACGTTAATGCAGCTTTTTAACAGACTTCAAAAAAAGGAGGAGGTTCTCAATTCAGTTGTATTTCTTCTTTCGCTTCCTTAAATCTCATCATTCTACTCACACATTTTCGCCTAGGTATATATGGGCGGCAACGATTTTTGCATGGTCATTGTTGCTAAATTAATTAATAAGACAGAAAAATTAAATTAACAAAATAAATAGAGACAATAAACAGATATAATGATTAGATAAATTTAAATTAATTTTAATTTTGGATAGTTTAAAATAAAATTGACTCAAATACTTCATAACATGGTAATGGTAATACTAATTTGTGACGTCATTTCCGAGTGATTTAATTTGACTGGAGGGTAAACTTAAATAACGCCCGAAAATGTCAGTAGTCTTGTTCATGGCACGGCGGAGCTGGGAAATGGAGCCTATATTATCTGTTGGTAAGACGCCGATATATACGAGTGCTTTTGACATTTCAGTCGGCTAACACTCTAGCTATTTGATCTTCATAAGTCACCCTTGGTCTTCCTTGGCTTCTTTTACCACTCACTTTTGCTCTATAGATTTAATTTATGATTGCTATATGCAATGAAAATAAGTTTAAAAGATGTACAACATATTACAAGAGAAATTTTTGGCAAAATAAATAGAATCCAAAATTCGGAATGCCACTTGCAACCTTGTGAAACAAATATTAATAATAATAATAATAATGCGCCAGACGATACACACCAATCATCTGATCTCAAACTAGGGTATTCCCTGTGCTATGAGAACCAGACGACGATTACTGGGGCGTCTCTCAATACACACAGACCAGAGACAATCTAGAAAAGTTCATTTTATAAATTGACCCCACCGGGAATCGAACCCGGAACCTTCCGCGGTTGGGTTAGCATCTAAACCACTGCACCATCTAGGTCGTCGTGAATGAAAAATGAAACACTTACTGGTCTGGCTCAGGTACTGCAGCGATCTCTCGTCCACGGGGAAATGTGCGACAGTGGCGCCAAACTCTGGGCACATGTTGGCCACGGTGGCGCGGTCCGCGATACTGAGGGCCGAGACCCCGGGCCCGAAGAACTCCACGAATTTACCGACTACGCCCAGGGAGCGGAGGTGCTGGGGACATTGCATACAAATGGAATTATACAATGTGTAACATCATTAATTAAAACGCTTATACACCCCTACTAAATAATCATTTTTTATATGGTATTAACTAGTGATGTGCCGGATCGTTAAAAATGTATATCCGTGGATACGGATCCGAATACGGGTATTTGGTGTCAAGATCCGCGGATACGGATCTTAACTTTCTTACTCGATCGGTGTCGGTGCGCGTGACCTTGAAACCATAGTTGACGCCACTTGTCGCTTTGCGTGACAGTTTTTTTAATTATATTTATTATTATTCTTCATTTATAATAATAATAATATGCTCAGCCATTTCACACAGCGCCATCTAGTCCCAAAGTAAGCAGCACAGCGCTTGTGTTACGGGTACTAGACAACTGATATACTACTTATATACTTTTCTTTTGTAAATAAATACGTATTATACATAAACACCCAGACTCGGGGCGGGAATCGAACCCGCAACCCCCGTTTACTTTCCGATGCGCTTAGCCGTTGCGCCACGGAGGTCGTCAAATTGACTCGTTTGCTTATTCATTGACTTCATTGACAGTTGCGATACACGATTGGTTGATTTTTGTAACCCAAAAAAAAAATATAAAAGAAACCTCTTTTAAACCGGAGATTTACATTTTTCCTAGTAACGGGACCGATTTATGTTTCTAAATTTTCTGTACAGTTTAATCTAAAGATATACTTCATGACAACAGTTGGTTTTTTAAAACTAATTATAGTTTTTAAAAATTAACGAAATAACTGTTTTTTCGTATTTTTCGTAAGCTAGCGCGTACTTTTGCGTAGAGAAGAAGGTCTATTTTGGATTAAATTATTGTTTATCAATGCGTCGCTTTAAAGAGAAAATCTCTAAGCAAAACTACTTTTTAAATTCAATGGTTTGGCCAATTGTGTTCAATATAACAATGGATTCAGGTTGCTGTCGGGGCTGCCTCGCTATTGCAGTGCATTAGGTATGTTTCCCATCATACGAGCCTCCCTGATGCGACGCGTGCGAGCCAGCTCCAATGACCTCCTGTTAAATGTTCTCGACAGGTACGACTGTCCCATAGTAAAGCATTGGAATCGCAAGCATGCATTGAGAGAATGCTCAGTTTACGGCGTAGTTAAATAAGCCAATGTATAAAAAAAAAATTACTGTCAGACAGAAAAGTTTACATGCAAAATATAGATTATAATCACCACATCCATCTAAATTTTTACTCACCTTAGTAATAGTTAAAACGAGGTCTGTAGAGGTCGTCAGAGGGTCCAATTCACCAATCAGTTTGTACCCAACTACTTTGGGTAGCAACATGCTTATGGCTTGACCCAGCATTACAGCTTCCGCTTCGATACCTGGATGGGACAATGGTAGAAACAATTCCAAATTTATCAAATAGTAATGCATATTTGATAGATTTGGCAATGTATTAATTTTTGCGTTGAAAACTTATTTTTATTGAAATGTAATATAGTCTATGTTAGACACGGATAATGTAGCTTCCAAATTGTATAAGAATTTTTGAAATCTGTTCAGTAGTTCCAGAGGTTATTCCTAACATTCGAACTTAACGCTAGTAACTAAATCTGTGATACAAACAAACACAATTCTACTTCAAAATAGTTAAAGCATAACTTTACTTTAGTAACTAACTTAACTAGAATGTAAAAATGAACTTGTTTAGAATCATTAACTTAACCATTAATTATAAACAATATTTTTCTTAAGAATTCCATCAAAATAAAAGCAAATTGTGTCACCCGATGTGGTACAAACGAAAATAAATCATATGATGTGCGTACTAAAGCGCATTATTGTTTGTTATTGGCGGTATAATGGCTGCCAAGGTGTCCACGGCGGCCATTATGCTTTCTCTTTTACTCTTGTTATCTTCATATATACTGCTTTCAAAATACAGTTACGTAAATATGAATTGTTCCTATGTATAGGCTATGTTTTAATTCGCAGATTGCATAAAAATGTGCGTTCTTCGAAGGGACCCAATGGTTTATACAATTGTGTAAACATTTCACCAACAATGAGTCCAGAAGTTTCATACATACATACATACATATCTTCACGCTGTATCCCTGACGGGGTAGTCAGAGAGGACGGAGCGCCAAGAGTCGTAGTGCTTACATACTTCTTTCGCTTTCTCAAATCTTGACTGGCCCGTTGGCGCAGTGACATATGCATCTGCTTTTCAAGCTAGGGTCCCGGGTTCGATCCCCGGTCAGGTCAATTTAGGAAACGAGTTTTTCTAAATTGGCTTGGAGTCTGGGTATTACTGGGAACTCCCCCAGAGTTCGTTGTGTGGTACCCATAGTACAAGCTTACTGCTTAGTTTGGGTTCACACAATCTGTGTAATTGTCTGGAGTAAAAACAAAAAAAAAATCTCATCACCCTCCTCACACATTTTCGCCTAGGTATGCTAGTGTTTTGCACATTTCCGTCAGTTAACACTTTCGCTAATTGATCTTCGTAAGTCAGCCTTGGTCTTCTTTGACTTCAGCTACCATTCACTTTCGCTCTGTATATTTTCTTCGTCAGTCTTTCATCACTCATTCTTTCCATATGCCCGAACCATCTAAGCATTCAGAAGTTTCCCTATATTATTACATCAACGGTGAACACTTACCACCCACCCCCCATCCAACCACCCCTAGTCCATTGATCATGGTGGTGTGACTGTCAGTACCCACTACTGAGTCGGGATAAACTACATCCCCAGTAAAGACCACCCGAGCTAAGTATTCCAAGTTCACCTGAAAATAAGACAATAAGAAAGAAAAATTTATTTCACTGCCCAGTATAAAGTGAACAGTTTAAGAAGTCACAAAAAACACGAACAAACAGTGTATGGCAGTGAAAAAGGCACGAGCCTCAGCATAGTGCCTCACCTCAAGGCAGCGAGGCGCTGATTTTCAGGCGATGCCTTAAAAAATATAATAAATTAAAATTTACAATAAATAAAAAATAATATAGACAGATATAAACAGATAAATAAATATGTAATACAATTATTTAAACATAATAAGTATATACTACTCTGTCAAGAAAGTACCGGGAAAAGATCAATAATACACGAAATGTTAGTTATTCATCCAAGTTTATTTTATCACCTTCAAAGTATGCTCCTTCAGAAACAATACACTTACGCCAACGAATAATCCAATCATCAAAACATTTTTTAAACGCTTTTTCCGGAACTAAGTTCAGTGCTCGCCGCGAATTCTCGTTTATGTCTTCTACCGAATGAAAACGGGTGCCACGAAGTGATAATTTGAGTTTAGGAAAAAGAAAGAAGTCGGCTGGAGCCATATCTGGTGAATAAGGTGGTTGCTCGATGGTATTTGTTGAGTTTTTGGTCAAAAGTTCGTTCACAATGATGGCCTTGTGCGAAGGCGCATTATCGTGGTGCAAAATCCAAGAAAGAAAATTCCACAAATCTGGCCTTTTTCGTCGAATTCGCTCTCTTAAACACCACATAACGCAAAATAATATTCTTTATTTACCGTTTGACCTTTCGGCAAGAATTCCTAGTACACAACATCGCGATAGTTAAAGAAAACAGTCAACATGACTTTCACTTTTGATCGACTTTGGCGTGGTTTTTTTTCGGTTTCGGTTCAGTTGGAAGGCGCCACTCCGAAGCTTGTTGACTAGTTTGCATGTCAAACTCGTAAACCCCCGTCTCTTCATCAGTAACAATGCGTTTCATGAATGTTGGATCGGAATTGACTCGTGCTAGCATGTCCTCAGCGACTCTTATGCGATTGAGTTTTTGGAGAAAATTCAGGTCTTTTGGGACTAGCCGAGCGGCAACATGTTTCATACCCAAGTGATTATTTAAAATGGTACAGATCGACTCGTGAGACACAGAAAGTTCGGCGGCTATCCTTCTCACACTTGAATGAGGATTTTCAGTCACTATTTCCTTCACTTTTCCGATGTTAACTTCAGTTGCAGACGTTGATGGCCTACCAGAGCGAGGAAAATCTTCCATCACATCTCGACCGCTTTTCAACGCTTTGTACCATATCATAAGCACGTGTTTTTGATAAAGTCGATTCACCGTAAGCCTTCTGTAACATTTAGTGACTGACACGAAATTCCATTGGCGATGCAAAATTTAAGACAAACTCTTTGTTCGATGTTTTTGTCCATTATGAAATTCGCAATATACACTAGAATGATATAACTAAAAACAGCGCTGTATTTAATCTAAATAACAGATGCAACTCAAACTCCGCGCCAAAATGGAAAATAGTTGTGCCAATCTAACAACAAGAAAAAAAAACAAAAAATTTAATTTGGAACCACAAACAAATCATCCATTCCCGATACTTTCTTGACTGAATGTATGTAAACGAAGTTTTTCGCCCTTCATTTAATTTAAAGTTGCTCTGCATTGACATGACAGCTCTGTCGACGTAGCTTGAAAGTATAAAGGAGGACTTTTTCGCGGGAACGGGAGAAGTGAGGTTGTCATTTTATTTAGATTTTTATTTTTTGGATTTTTAGGAGTTTTAAAGTACAACAGTGATAGTATATTGTGTTTTAAAGTTCTGTGTAAGTGAAAAGAATGGAGTAAGTCACGCGCTCTTCCAAGAAGTCCTTTAAAACTTCAGTAAAGTTATCACTTTACTGGAGGAGTTTTACGATAAGAGAGAACTAATTTACTTGTGATTCCACTTATTAATACGTGACATTGGAAAATGCGCCAACTGTGCGCCATGCCATAAACAGAAATAAAAAAAAAGTAAACATGAACGTCTATTTTCTTAGTAAATATAAGAAAGTGTAAATAGTGAATATAGAATGGTAGCAGATTATAATCGGACCTCTGAAATAATTCAATTCCAAGACAGAAAATAAAATAAGTAATTACAAACTGGGACTTTTTGGCGGGAACGGGAGAAGTGAGGTTGTCATTTTATTTAGATTTTCTATTTTCTACATTTTTAAGAGTTTTAAAGTACAACACTGATAGTATATTGTGTTTTAAAGTTCTGTGTAAGTGATACGAATGAAGTAGGTCTAAATAAACATGTGTAGGTGAAGTTCTCGCGCTCTTCCAAGAAGTCCTTTATAACTTCAGTAAAGCCTACTATCAGTTTACTGGAGGAGTTTTACGATAAGAAAGAACTAATTTACTTGTGATTCTACATGGATTCTGTGTCTGTATACTAGTTTGTGTTAATGCGTGACATTGGCAAATGCGCTAATTATCTACTGAATTGTTTTCTCGCTTTACTTGACGTTGGCAATGTACTCACGTACGGTGCCATTTGACAAAAAAAAAAATTAAAAAAAAAATTACAAACTGGATTCATTTATTTACATCATCGTACGAAGCGTTTTGGCGGTAAATTGAAAACCATTAAAAATAATTTTGATTTTAATCGCTTTTTATTAAAAAAATTGACATAAATAAATTTATTTTTATTTTTCTGTTAAATATTTCGTTCCAATCATCAAATTGAAACAGTTTTAAAAAATTTGGAAAATACCCTATTCTTAACCGACCCAAGAAAAGAGTAACATAAGTTTCAATACTTATTTTTCTGGCTTCTGATCTCTGAATGTAATTAGCGTAAAGAAAATAAATATGCGAGAGGAGAGTAGAGAGAGAGAGTAGAGTGAACCGTAAAAACACAGACAGACAGAGATGTCATCTCATCAGTACTCTACAATTTTGTAGAACCCGTAAAAAACATGATTCTTGCCTTACCTGGTGCACAATACCCGAGCCAGGCGGAACTATCAGCATGTTATTGAAGGCCTGGGCTCCCCACTGCAAGGAAAACACAATTTCAAAGTCAAATCAACTTTTCAAGTTACCGCAATTCTATTCGGTGCGAAAAGAAAACCTGCATACTGAGCAGAACCGTCAAAAAACTCAGTCTCAAAAAATCTTAGGAGTGTAATGTATGTATGTATGTCTGTTTCTTTGTGATCTCTGTGAATCTAATTGAAAACAGAATGTAAGAACATTATTTTAATTAAAATTTATATTTAAAAAAAAATATTTCTCTACAGAGCGAAAGTGAGTGGTAAAAGAAGCCAAGGAAGACCAAGGCTAACTTACGAAAATCAAATAGTCAGAGTGTTAGCCGACAGAAATGTCGCAATCACTCACGCATCTCGACGAAAATGTTTGAGGAGAATGATGAGATTTGAGGAAGCTAAAAAGTATGTAAGTACCGCGACGCTTGGCGCTCCGTCCTCTCTGACTACCCCGTTAGGGATACAGCGTGAGGATATGTATGTATGTATAAAATTTTAGATGTATTTTATATGAAAATTAATTTTATCCTTTTTTCTATCGAATATCATACTTCACTCGTACTGAGTATTTTTTCAGTTGACGCAGTGTTAGAACTTAAACGATGATATAACGAGTGGTTGAATCTCGCTTTATCTCTGGGAGGCCTTTATAACGTTTGAGATAACGGCCACCCCGTTAAGGCGACGCATTGTAAATTTTGACGGCAGGGATCTCAATTTTTCGAAGTGACTACAAAACGTATGAAAGTGATATTTGGTAACCTGATTCTTCATTTCACTGACTTCATTTTGCCAGTTGCCTTACACGATTGGTTAACTTTTGTAACACAAAAAAAAATATCAAAGAAACCTCTTTTAAAACAGATTTACATTTTTCGGAGCAATGGTACCGATTTGTGTTTCTAAATTTTCTGTATAGTTTAATCTAAACATATTCTTCAAAATTTCAGTTGGATTTATTCAAATTAATTATAGTTTTTAAAATAAATGAAAATAACTGTTTTTTCGTATTTTTTGTAAGCTAGCGCGCACGTTTGCGTAGAGCAGAAGGTCTATTTTAGATTAAATTATTGTTTATCAATGCGTTGCCTTAAGCATACAGCGTGAGGATGCCTATGTATGTATATTTATCATAAACTTAGTATTTACTGGCGTATAGACGTACAAAGAGTGCGAGTGAGAACGTAATCTTCTATGATATTGGCACGAGTAGGAAAGGGACAGCAAACGAGACGCCATTATAATCCTTATTGAATGACAGGTCGTCACAAGTCGTCACGCTGTGGAGAACGCTGTTGACTTATTTTATTATTTTGTGTTATTCCTGTTTTATTTCAAAGAAGTATTTTTCAATCACGGTTCTATATACGATTGTACATACATACATATCTTCATGCTGTATCCCTTACGGGGTAGTCAGAGAGGACGGAGCGCCAGGTGTCGCAGTTCTTACAAAGTTCTTTCGCTTCCTCAAATCTCATCATTCTCCTCGCACATTTTCGCCTAGGTATAGGACAGCTTTTGACATTTCCATCTGCTAACACTCTGGCTATTTGATCTTCATAAGTCAGCCTTGGTCTTCCGTCGCTTCTTTTACCACTCACTTCCGCTCTATAGATTTTCTTCGTCAGGCTTTCATCACTCATTCTTTCCATGTGCCCGAACCATCTAAGCATTACTTTCTTCATTTATACAATAACACTGTAGTGCAACCCTGTCATACTGCGTATCTCTTCATTGCTTATCCTGTCCGCAAGACTGACACCGCACATATTTCTGGGAGATCGCATCTCCACTGCATTTATCATACTTTCACTCGATTTCGGGCATATCCAGGCCTCACTGCCGCACAATAAAGTTGGCACCAACACCGCATTGAGGATGGCCATTTTGGCAGTGTTAGATATATACGATTGTGATAATACATATCGCAATAATCAAGGGCAATTCACTTCATAAGTGACATTGACGAATTATAAATCGTCACGCGTCAACAAGCTCTGTTCGTCTATACGCCAGTATATACTAAGTTTATGATATTTACTAATAAAAAAATACGACTAACCTTCAAGAACTGAAATCTCTCTTTGTTTCTTTCAAACTCCAATTCTTGGTTTTTATTGAGAGCGTCGGGTCTGAAAACATATTAATCTATACACACCGGCACAATTAGCGGAACACAAAAAAAAGCAGGATTTTAAAATCTTTTACTTGAGGAACTGGCCAGTTATGATATTTTTTTAATTTATTGTCAAATTTGAAAATAGAAAATTAGATGACATACACTTTTTTCATTCATTTGTTTTATTTTCCCGAACAATACGTTTTGTCAACTTGTTCGAGTAATAACTACGTAATTGTAATTTTTTTGAAAAATTGCACTTAATGGTTTTTTATAAATTTGTTATTCTATAGGCAATTTTGTTTATTAAAAGCTCTTTATTATGCCTGACTTAACATCACTGGAAATCATTAGGGCTGATGAAATGAGAAGAAATGGCCATACCTACAGATCGATTGCCTCAAGGCTTCGTCGACCAGTATCAACGATTCATCGCAGCATCCAGCGGTACAGATCGTCTAATTCTCTTGTGAGGAGGAGGGGTCAAGGTAGAAAAAGATGTACATCGAGGCGAGATGACAGTTTTTTACAACTTGGAGTTCGTAGGAATACGCGATTAACGGCTGTACAAGCTCGAAATGAACTGGAAGACGTTCGAGGAGTACGAGTAAGTGAGCGTACAGTTCGCAGGAGATTTGAAGAAGTTGGTTTAGGGTCGTATATACCTGCCAAAGGGCCAAAACTTGAGAGACGTCACCGCGTAAACCGATTAAGCTATGCGCGAGAACATCGTCATTGGGATTTGAACGAATGGCAGCAGGTTCTCTTTACTGATGAGTGCAGAGTTCTTTTAAAACAGATCGATGGGAGACAGCGAATATGGAGACGCAAAGGAGAACGCCACATACAGTCTAATTTTGAACACACAGTGGCTTATGGTGGCGGCTCGATTATGGTTTGGGGAGGGATATGTTTGGGAGCTCGCACGGAGTTAGTGATAGTCACAGGATGTCAGCAGATCGATACATCAGAGACATTTTAGAAGAACATGTTGTACCATTTGCCCCATTTATTGGTGACGACTTTATTCTAATGCAAGATAATGCTCGTGCTCATAGTGCACAATCGGTACAGGCATATCTGAGCCACGTAGGTATACCGGTGATGCAGTGGCCAGCAAATTCCCCCGATATGAATCCGATAGAGCATGTCTGGGACTTGCTAAAAAGAAGGGTTAAATCCAGAATGCCACCCCCCAACAATCTGAATGAACTTGGAAACGCATTACTTGAGGAGTGGGAGCGGTTGCCTCAAGAAATCATCGATAACATAATCTGTAGCATGCCCAGACGAATGGAAAGCGTAATCAGAGCAAGAGGGGGAAACACTCGTTATTAATTTTGCTTTAATTTTATTGTTAAATCATTTAATGCTTACTTTTTTTTATTTTTTGTGATGGTTCATAATCATCTAAAAATTTCACTTATTTCAAATTTCTTTATTTTTCAATAAAAAATAACGAAGACTTTTCAAAGTCGTTGTTAAAAGATGTTAATCAATTTGTTATTTTGTGTCTAATTACATTTTCGTCAAATATATGCGTTATTATCTCATAGTCTCACTTTTTTTTCTGTTCCGCTAATTGTGCCGGTGTGTATATATATATATAATGAAAGTTTTTTTCTTTGACCGCGATAAACTTGAAAACTACTGGACCGATCGGCATGGGACCAAGACCATTCGACGCGGAATTAGTTGTAGATGGTTTTAGGCTACTTATTTATACGTACTTACTTACTTATACGTACAGAATTCCGTGTAACATAAAAAAAAATTAAGAAAAAAATCAAACCAACATAAAAACACACTGAAAAGTACAAAATAACTATGCTTTATTAATCAAAACTTGAGTACAAAAATAACTATAAATACGATACAAATATATACCTATACGATTAAATTCGACAGTTAAATGCCCTACACACCTTCCAATTTGTTGGAACAACTTCAGTAAAATGTTTTACACACCTTCCAATTTGTTGGAACAACTTCAGTAAAATGTTTTACACACCTTCCAATTTGTTGGAACAACTTCAGTAAAATGTCTTACACACCTTCCAATTTGTTGGAACAACTTTCCTAGAATCGATCATTTAATCTCGAACAGTGAATCGATCCAGTGATTAGACGACAAGCACTCAAAAATTGTTCTACGGGTTTTTTTAAATTTTGCATGGGTCGTCTAACTTTTATCTATATAAAAGTTAGACGACTCAAAAAAGCGCTAAATCTGGCTCCGAGAGCGCTTAGGTGACGGCAGTGTTCGACACGTGTTTATATAATTTATTAAAAAATTCCACGCTAGCTTATTATTTTATAGTTGCGTTCTTACCAGTACAAATATAATGGAAACTCCATTTTTGGGTGTCCGCTATCAATTCACTAAATCGATTCTCTACTCGAGGTTGATCGATCAATTTTCCATTAGTCGATCTCGTATCGCCATCCCTAGGAAAGTTGTTCCAACAAATTGGAAGGTGAGTAAAACATTTTACTGAAGTTGTTCCAACAAATTGGAAGGTGTGTAAGACATTTTACTGAAGTTGTTCCAACAAATTAGGTGTGTAAGACATTTTACTGAAGTTGTTCCAACAAATTAGAAGGTGTGTAAGACATTTTACTGAAGTTGTTCCAACAAATTGGAAGGTGTGTAAGACATTTTACTGAAGTTGTTCCAACAAATTAGGTGTGTAAGACATTTTACTGAAGTTGTTCCAACAAATTAGAAGGTGTGTAAGACATTTTACTGAAGTTGTTCCAACAAATTGGAAGGTGTGTAAGACATTTTACTGAAGTCTGTGCCAAGCCTACCAACTAATACTTTCTTTGAGACTGTTGCACATTGATTTGAAAAAAGACTAACATAGCTCCTCCTCTTTTTTTTGAAGTAGGCTAAATAGTTTTGCCGCACGGACCATTTCATGACTTTGGTCCTATGGGACAAGTTGAAGTGATTGAGTTGGTAAAATCTAGTTCTAGAAAGTTTTTTCTCAATTCATTAGAATCAGCATATATTTAAAAAATTTATGAGATGCTGTTTAGGAGATATTTTGGAAAAGTCATATTTAAACCCTTTTGTTGGATTAGCAAAATTGTTTTAGGATGTCTTCTTCTCGTTCCATGACAATAAAAAAAATGCGCCTGACAATACAAACCAATTTGGTCTCAAAGTAGGGTGTTCTCTATGCTATGAGAATCAGACAACGACTATTGGTACGTCTCTCAGTACACCCAGACCTGAGACAATCTAGAAAAGTTCGTTACCTAAATTGAACGGTAATCAAACACGGAACCTTCCGCGCTTAGATACAAAACACAAACCACTGCCCCATCGAGGTCGTCAGAATCGGAGCATATTTAAATGTTTTTCAATCTTTCCAGCCATCTAGGAGATGTTTAGATGCAATTTTTTGCAAACTTTCCTGTTGATTGAAACCTGACTTGTAGACCATTAACGAGGTGATACTTTCGCAACTTTTCGGTTGTGACTTATAAACTCAAAATGGCGATTTTGAACCTCTATTGACTGGACTACAGGATGAAAAAGTTTATCGAGTAACCAAATAACTGAAAATCGTTTTTTTTATTAGTTCAAATCTCACACAACAGTTTCAATACAGAAGATTAGGCGAGGCCATGAAATTGTTATAAAAAGGTAAAGTTTGTTTGTTTGTATTGGATAAACTCTAAAACTACTCAAACAATTTCAAAAATTCTTCACCTATAGAAAGCTACATTTTCAGCGAGTAACATGGGCTGGTACTGCATTTTATTTTCAAAAAATTTCTACCCATGCGAAGCCAGGGCGGAACGCTAGTGTATAATATTTGTGTATATGTGCGTGTTTTTGTGTGTGTATGTTTGTGTTCTATGGGTTTGTGACCGTCCGAAAGGATCGAGGACAATATCATCTAATCAAGTACAGTGGATTTATGGAAGAGGCCTGTCCTCTGACAGCCTCATTAGTCGAAATAAGCCTACATTGTGTTCATTAATCAGTTATATTAGTCAGAAATAAAGGTTTATTTTTATTATTTACTGGCTTTAGCCCGCGACTCCGTTCGCGTATAAACTATATGCTGTGTTATTCTGATGTATAAGCTATATTACTGAAAAGTTTCATTGAAATCCGTTCAGTAGTTTTTGCGTGAAAGAGTAATAAACATCCATAAATCCATCCTCACAAACTTTCACATTTGTAATATTAGTAGGATAAGTAGGAAGTAGGATAGTAGGAAGTAGGATAGTAGGACGTAGAATAGTAGGAAGTCGGATAGTAGGAAGTAGGATATATTTGTGTGTATGTGTTTGTTACTCACGTTCTAGCGAAATCCACTTGGACAGAGTGATCAATCACTAAATCAGCGGGACAAATAGGATTTATCTTGTCAGGATTCCCGCCTAAGTCCTTCACAGCATCACGCATGGCTGCGAAGTCCACCACCGCTGGTACTCCAGTCAGGTCCTGAGAATGAGAGTAGATTCAATAGGGTTGATTGTTCTCGCAAATATTAATTAGGGAATAATATATTGGGTCCTTACATATGAAATTGGCGTTTTGTACGGGAGGAATATAAAGTCAATTTTTTTTGTAAAATATATTTAATTAATCAAAGTATGCACCGTTGTTATCTATGCACTTTTGCCATCTCATAAGTAGTTCATTGATCCCTTTACTAAAAAAACCATGGGGACGAGAATCAATAAACTCTTTGAAGGCGGTTTGGACTGCCGCATCGGAGTTGAATTTTTTTCCTTGTAAGAAGTTGTCCAAATTCCGGAAAAAATGGTAATTTGTTGGAGCAAGGTCCGGGGAGTACGGTGGATGTCGCAGACATTGCAATTGTAGCTCATCTAACTTAGTGGTTGTTAGTTCACGGGGTTGGTTCTGAAGGTCGAAATTTCCAGAACGAAAACGTTGAAACAAAAACGTACCGTGCTTATTTTTGCGACACCAGCCCCGTACACATCATTAATCCTTCGAGCTGTTTCTGCAGCACTGGTGCCACGGTAGAACTCGTACTCGTAAATATACCGATATTTCATGTTTTCCATTGTGCGGTAATAAGCGACGCCAAAGAAAAAAATAATGAGGAAAAAAAGCAAATGAATGACTGTTTTCAAAACTCAAATGTACCAGCTAAATGAATTTATAAATTTCAATTTGGAATTCTTAACCAAAGAGGAGATATTTCAGATCGAAGTGGTCAGTACGACAAAACGCTAATTTCATATGTAAGGACCCAATATAAACACATACATATCTTCACGTTGTATTCCTAAGTTCCTAACGCGGTAGTTGAGAGGACGGAGCGCCAAGCGTCGCGGTCCTTATGTACTTCTTTCGCTTCCACAAATCTCATCACTCTCCTCACACATTTTCACCTAAGTATACCCTAGCTACTTGATCTTCGTAACTCAGCCTTGGTCTTCCTTGGCTTCTTTTATCACTCGCTTTCAGTTTATGGATTTTCTTCGTCAGTCTTTGTTCACTCATTCATTATATGTGCCCGAACCATCTAAGCATTCCTTTTTTCATTTTAACTATAACACTGTCGTCTAATTCTGTCATACTGCGTATCTGTTCATTCATTTATATGTTGAAAATGAAAAATGTTTGATAATTTTTAAATATTTATTTCTCCCGATAACAACGTCAAAATATCGACATTTTATTCATTTATTTAGATATTTAAATTTTCTTATCTGACAGCCCTAACTAACGCGCAACACACGTTTGCAAATTCACGCTTCTGCACGTACGCGCATATGTCTTCGATCACATATAACAAGATTCACAATCTCCTATAAAATTTAAACAAATTATTGTCCGAATTGACGTACATATTTTTAATATCGTAAAGTATTATCGGCAATATTGTGTTAATCTAAAGTAGACCTTACTGTCAAACCATAAGGTTATAAACGCTCGTAAACGATTCTTGCATGACATTGAAACGAAGTTTGTCAAATAAAATATTTAAAATGCAATCTTACGTCTCGTGCATAAAATATAATTCAAATAATCTATTTGCGTTGCTATGTTGCTACGTTGATTTGTTACGTGAAAGTGACAAGGATAAGACAAATATTGTCAGGCACTATTTCAAAATATGATTACGAATTTAATAAAAAAGAGCTATGTAACGTTATTACTATAATGAATTAATGAACACGTAAATAATATTATTTATTTATTAGCCGAAAATAAGAACTCGCGTCTTTTTTTAGCGTTCTAGATGTGTTATTTTTGCAATTTTTGAAGGAGCACTTTGACATGTTCGCTGTTAGCGTTTTCGAATACCACTAAAACAAGTGCGCTTAAATACTCATTTAGCGCACATTTGGTTCGGACATTTTTGGAGCGTTGATTGTGTATCTAGTTATATGTGATCGAAGGCATATGTATATGAATACAATATGCAGGATTTTTTGGCGGGTACGGGAGAAGTGAGGTTGGCATTTTATTTAGATTTTCTATTTTTAATATTTTTAGGAGTTTTAAAGTACAAAAGTGGCAGTATATTGTGTTTTAAAGTTCTGTGTAAGTGAAAAGAATGGAGTAGATATAAATAAACATTTGTAGCTGAAGTTCTCGTGCTCTTCCAAGAAGTCCTTTAAAACTTCAGTAAAGCCTACTATCACTTTACTGGAGGAGTTTTACGATAAGAAAACTAATTTACTTGTGATTCTTCATATTGATACGTGACATTGGCAAATGCTCCAATCTACGCGCCATGCCATGAAGGAAGAAAGAAAGGAAGAAAAAAATGTACACGTGTATAAATGTACCTGTAATATCACTCTGGCTGGTTTGAACGCTATCTCCACGCCGCCCTCGTCCAGTTGGTTCTTCTCCCAGTCCAGTACGTTGGCGACGTCTTTCTCCAGGACTTGGAAATTGTCGCAGTTCCGGACGCACGACTCCAGGAGTACCCTGATGCTGAACGGCAGACGGTCTGATGGGGAAATAATTAGAATTCATTTTTAAAACGGCCTTACTTTGAATTATGTATTATGTATTAATGTATAATTTTAAAGATCAATTTACTCAAAAAATCCGGTTTTTAAGTGTAAGTTTTTTTTTAATTTTTAATTTAACTTTTATTTCAAGGTATTTATGAGTAACAATTTAAGTAAGTTGATGAAGAGATTTCAGGTAATTATGCAGATCAAGGTTATATATTACCATGCTCTTGCAATATCATTGCAATAATAGAATACCAAATTTCGAATCGATCAGACCTGTGGAAGTTACTCATATCCACTAACTCCATCAATTAGAAATGAACTATTGATTTTCAAATGGCTGAACAAATTTCCTTGAATCATAAGTTAATACTCTCGATTAAATCACCTTTCAAATAGAAAAAAACAAATCACAATCAGTTCATCCGTTTGGGAGCTACAATGCCACACATCCCTAACAGATACACACACGTTAAACTTATAGCACCTCTCTGTTTTCACCATTTTTCACTTTTATCTTTTTAGATTTTAAGTGTCGAGGGTTTTATAGATTTCAAATTTTGTTAAATACTTAGTAGAGTTCTAATTTTATATATCTTTGTTTTTAGAAACAGTCTGTACATATATATCATAAATTCATAACGTTAATATTTACAAACTTAAAACTACACATTATCTTAAATAATAGACTTCCTCAAAGTTGCCGCTTAGAAAGCTGTCATTGCTTAGGGTGCCCAGCAGACTGGCAGCATTGCCTCTTTGAATAGACAAACTGATTTCTTTATAATGGCACAGTACAAGTAAGCATACAGTATTCTATCTCGGCAGTGTCCTAGAGATAATTACCTACGGTCGTTTGGTACGTAAACGCGCAATAGGGCTACCGACTTGGCCTGAATGTTTTTCTTGGGTTACTTATTTGATAATAGGTACTATATTAAATTGTAATATTATCTTTTCATTTTATATTATTGCAAATTTAATACGTTTTTATTTATATAATTTTACTAGTATTTTATATCTAGTTTCAAAAGTTTGTGAGTTAGTATGGTGGAAATGGACAAAAAAATGCTTTTTTATGTGCAGTATAATTAAAAATCAGCAATAAATTAACTAGATCATTATGATAATATATTTCCTACAAATTAGCAACAGAGAAATATTTCTGGTTTCGATATGATGTATTCAAACATCCATACACTGAACATTGTGCTCGTAAACTTGATTGACATAATATTTAGTCAGTAAATGCGCGGGAGCGTCTCATACCGTCCGACGGCAACCGCGGCGCGCTCGCGACTGTCGTATGTCGAGATTTCGAGCGCGTCGTTTGGGAGCGTTTGTATAAAGATAGAATACTGTATGCTTACTTGTACTGTGATAATGGTGTAGATTTGATTATGCACTTACCATATTTTGGTCCAAAGGCAGCCAAGTCGTAAAATTGGTAAGTCCTTCCATCCACCTCGATGGACTTTAGTAGGTGGTTGTATGGATTATTGGGAACTGAAACAATATTGTTTTCTATAGACTGTACCAGCGGTTCTAAATCTTTTTCGGCAACGGAACCCTTTTGGAACACCTAAATATTTTACGGAACCTTAAAATAAAACATACTGGTTTTACTCTTATTCTAAGTTTATAAAAAGCATACAAAAAGAGATTTTTTATAACAGTTATTGTATTGATGCCATTGTAAATTAATGAAATCCTTTCCCTTTATTTGGATGTATGAACTAGTTTTTATTTTTCATCTCATTTTCGGCTATTATGTGATTCAGAGAATATAAAACTTTATAGTTCACGAGAAAATATAATGAAAATAGGTTTAGTAGAAAATAGGCTTAATTACGTTCAGAAATCGATTTATATGTTGCACTAGCTTTTGCCCGCGACATCGTTCGCGCGAAGTTCAAAAACACATAATATCTTTATAAATCATAGCCTATGTGTTATTCTGATGTATGAGCTACATTATTATAAAATTTCATTAAAATCCCTTCAGTAGTTTTTGCGTGAAAGAGTAACAAACATCCATCCATCTTCACAAACTATCGCATTCATAATATTAGTAGGATTATTTTATGCAGATATCTTACGGAGTCCCTGGGCTCCGCGGAGCACATTTTGAGCATGGCTGGTCTATACTAATAACGTCAGTCTCTGTCTGCCCGTCGTTACCTTTTTACGGTTAAACCACTGGACCAATTTTGATGTTTGCTATATGGGATGGATTCAATCCTGGGGAAGGACATAGGCTACTTTATTAAATTTTACGCGAAGTCGCGGACAACGGCTAGTCTATATAAATAAAAATGAAATGTTGTCCGTTGCTAAGCGCAAAACTTGAGAACAGCTGGACCGATTTGACGAGTGTTTATTTACACTTTGGTAATAATCCGAATAAGTTAATAATAAAGCCGGATAATTGGAAAAGTTGCCCGGGCAATAAGAAAAGTTACCCGGATAATTAGAAAAGTTACCCGGATAATTAGAAAAGTTACCCGGATAATTGTATAAGTTGCCCGGATAATTGGAAAAATTTCCCGGATAATTGGAAAAGTTGACGGGATAGTTGGAAAACTGGAGAAGAACTGGAAATACTTTTTTTTATGGGATTTTTTTATGAACTCTAGACCAATAACTCACGAATAATAAGCCACAGCAACGCGTGGCCGGACAGCTTCTATATAAAAATCAGTTGCCACACGTGTAGTACACACACGAGTATCACGTGAGAACGGCTCGACCGATTTGGCTGATTTTATTTTGTTGTGTTCGCGATAGGCATGATGACAGATTTTGAAATCCCCTTCTATAATGTAGATACACGTCTACTATTTCCGAAGAAAATATTATTTCAGCAATAAACTAAGTTTTAACGACAATTATTGCAATTTTTTCTACGTAATTTGAATTAAGCGCGAAAAGGCTAGCAGGTGTCATGGCGTCCGCTTGTGACGTCACGCCTAGGTAAATATTGTTCTACATTACCTTATTAGGGTTACATTCACAAGTTAAATAGAATACAAAAGTTATATTTACCTAGGCGTGACGTAATTCGCTCTGATTAGTGTTTCAGTTAACATGGCCGATTGCAGTATTTATACTTTTATTTTATTAAAAATATTATTAATTTCAATGTCTAAATTAAAACTGAGTCGTTATTTAGAATCGTTTTAACATATATTTTTACCTAAAACCATTTATTATTTGTGTTTTCAATACCGTCATCATGCCTATTATCAGGAAAAGGTTTGTATGAAAGAAAATTTTGGGAAAATCCACGGAAAAGTCGTAAGTTTGTATGGTATTTTTGTATGAAAATCTCAATAAAAAATGTGGTTTGTTTGCAACGTTTGACATCTTACCCAGGCGACATCGCAATTGATCGCTAGTGTAGTGTATTATAGTGTATACTATCATATTATAAAAAGAAAAAACGAAAAAAAGATTGTTTGTATGCGCAATGGATAAACTAAAAAACTACTCAAGCGATTTCAAAAACTCTTTCACGTACAGAAAGCTACATTATCAGCAAGAAACGTGGGCTGTATTTTATTTAAAAAAAAATCTACCCGTACGGAGCCGGGGCTGGTCGTTAATTATTAATTAAACCGTGATAAGTTCTCAAATTGTCGTACATGTGTATGCAATAAAGATAAAGGTTCATTTTGTCACGCCGTGGCACCACCTAACATCGTAATCACATCATAATCCACACGATGTTATTACATGCATATACTCCGTTTCAATGCAATTTATCAAAAAGATAAACAACATTTTTTAAGGGTTGAGTATTTTAAAATAAAAAACCGGCCAAGTGCGAGTCGTATCCGCGCACCAAGGGTTCCGTACTACATGCAATGTACTTGTATTATGTATTTACCGGTAAGATATAAGTTGGATTCAAAAACAAACTTTTTGCAGTTGAAAGGCACTTCTCCCACTCCAACTGTAAATCTTGTCGCAAATTAACGATTTTCGCATTTTATCCTTGTGCCGTGAGTCCTTGCTTCTTGCCAAACATGATTCTAGGTCAATGGGAAGTACCAGTACCACAAAACAGAGACTAACAGTAGTAAATCTCATGTATGTACTTCATTTTTTATACCTACTCTCGGGCGTAGTGGAAGGGTTGTCAAAAGTGTAATGCAGACACTTTTATTAATGTTATATTATAAAAATAATATTATAAATATGATGTAATTTTTTAAATAGAAATAGAATGCGGTTTACATTATTTTGTTTAACTTGCTACGTTCATATTTACTAATTAATGGTACTTAACTTCATTAAAAACAGATTACTGGGACCACTACATAAGAAGAAATACGCGGTACCTATCATGACGTCTTACAAAATTCACTGGTACTTATATTTCTGAAACAACTAGTAGTTTAAAAAATGTGCATTCACTGTTTAAAGTGTGGCTCAAACATCCACTAACTGAGCAGTTATAATACGCTTTCTTTTTATGTTCCATTTCCCTCGATAATCGGTACGCCTTCAGAATGAAAAAATCTCGCGAAGCGTACGACTGCAGCGCGTGGGCATTCGCGCGGGCAATCGCGCTCAGACTATTCCGAGACGATCCGAGATTTCGTGTCCGTGAACGATGTCTAAGTGTGTGTTGCTTAAGCGCACTTTGTATGGAGATTTACTTCTGGTACGAGTATATACCCTACACACCTTCCAATTTGTTGGAACAACTTTCCTAGGGATGGCGATACGAGATCGATTAATGGAAAAATTGATCGATCAATCTCGAGTAGAGAATCGATTTAGTAATTGATAGCGGACACCCAAAAATGGAGTTTCAATTATATTTGTATTGGTAAGAACGCAACTATAGAATAATGAGCAAGTGTGGAATTTTTTAATAAATTATACATACATATATCGAACACTGCCGTCACCATAGCGCTCTCGGACCCAGATTTAGCGCTTTTTTGAGTCGTCAAACTTTTATCTATCTCATGCAAAATTTAGAATGTGTAGAACGAATTTTGAGTGTCTGTCGTCTGTTCACTGGATCGATTCACTGCTCGAGATCGAATGATCGATCCTTCCATTAAACGATCTCAGATCGCAATCCCTAGGAAAGTTGTTCCAACAAATTGGAAGGTGTGTAGGGCATTTTACTCTCTTTGTTTTGTGCCAGTACCCTATAGGCTTCAATTCACTTGCGAGTGTCAAAATAGGCATAAATGACCGTATTTTTTTGATTGCGTTGACTTAAAAGCTTGATTTTTTAAAGCTCCAAGGGACAGACAAGTATTTGATATTCATTTCAAATTGATATCTCCACGCGTTCCTGAGAAAAAGGGTCTTGACTGACACATAGACGTACAGACAAAGAAGTGATCCTATAAGGGTTCCTAATTTCCTTTTGAGGTACGGAACCCTATACACGGTACGCTTATTACGTAACTTGCAGACAGCATGCGACAGCTAATATCGCGCGATATCTGCTGTCAAAACGAGAATTTGTGTAATGTAATTTGTATAGTTGCGCTAAATCTACTGCGAAAAGTGCATTTTATGGTCATAGAATAATAGATAGACAATCGTCATACATGATACCGATTTTTTATTACAATTAATCACCGGTCGCGTAGTAATCACGTGGCTATCGCTGTCTGCAAATTTTTAGGTAACAACCCCGCTATACCCCTGTGAAATCATTAATGCACCTGTTCGTCCATCTGTCTATTACAGATGACTTTCTTATTAACTTACATAATATGTTGTATTTGGATGACAATAACTTATTATTTTCTTAATTTAGGGAAAATGATAACTTAAAAGCAGGTGATCAAACAGTATACAGGTATTGTGATACAGGTGAGGCAGGGCAGAGATGAAGAAATATGGTAGGGCTGAGAATCCTAAAGTAAAATGTGAATATTTAACATTTGACATTTAACAATGTATTTTTTAAAACACATACATACATATCTTGACGCTGTATCCCTAACGGGGTAGTCAGAGAGCACGGACCGCTCAGGAATCGCGGTCCTTATATACATACTCCCTTCGCCTCCTCAATCCTCATCATTCTTCTTACCAACTTTCGCCTAGGTTTGCTAGTGCTTTTGATATTTCGGTCGGCTCTAACACTGGCTATTTGCAGTGTTGAGCAAAAGTAATTACAAAAATAGTCACTATTAAAATTTGCAATTGTAATTGTTTGCCTAAAAAAATGTTTTTACAATTACTGTTCAGTTATGAACAAAAAAAAATACTGGTTGTCATTTATTTTTTATCGTTCTATTCTATATTTGAAATTTATGTATTTCTATTTTGTTATTTTTCTGTTGTTTTCATTCCATTCGTTTTCCTTCCGTGGTATGGTGTAGGGTGTGGGCCACAGCCACATCTTAATTGTATTAATAAATAATATGCGGGGCCATAGCCACAAGCATAATATACTATGTTAATTATACAGATACAAAGTGTTAGCAACACCGACGAATAAACATAAAGGGGAACACTGGCGCCCTCTAGAAGGGCGCAACGGTGTTCGTGACGTCATAGAAAAGAGCGACTGACGACTTGTTCCTCACTACTGCTCGAGATTATACTATAAGTCAAAACTCGAGCGCTTCACGTCTCTCTATTGTTTTTACGTTCAGGATTGCAGCACGAAGTGTTCGAATACAAATTAATTAATTATTAATTGATATTAAATATTAATCTATTAATCGATAATTTAAGTAAAGTTTGGGGTGTTCAATTGCTATAAGTATCTAACTTACTATTCAATTTTATCGTAGCTATCAAAAGTTATGTTAAGGTTCGTTTATAGATTCCATTTGAATAGTCTACTTTTTTTTTTCTTTCGTCATGGCATGGCGCACAAATTAGCGCATTTGCCAATATCACGTATTGTAATAGTATAAGTAGAATCGTTATAATAAAACTCCTCCAGTAAAGTGATAGTAGACTTTACTGAAGTTATAAAGGACTTCTTGGAAGAGCGCGAGAATTTCAGCTATACGTTTATTTAGACTGACTCCATTGTTTTCACTTATACAGAACTTTAAAACACAATATACTATCACTTTTGTACTTTAAAACTCCAAAAAATGTAAAAATAGAAAATCTACATAAAATGACAACCTTACTTCTCCCGTTCCCGCCAAAAACACAGTCTACTTTACTAAAATTATTCGTGTGCTTGTTTCATTTAAAAAAACATTCAAGAACCAGCGCCAGCGCATTACAATTACAGTGAAAGTACAACTACATTTTGCCCAACACTGGCTATTTGATCATCGTTAGTCAGCCTTGGTCTTCCTTGGCTACCACTCACTTTCGCTCTGTAGATTTCCTTCGTCAATCTTTCGTCACTCATTCTCTCTATGTACTACCATCTAATATTTTTGTTAATTTAAAGAAAATTATAACTAAGATTTGGTATTCAGGCAGCAGACCTACAGTTGAGGCAGAGCTGAAGAAATAGTATTGAAATTCGTAAAGTAAAATGGACTTTAACATTTGCAATACAAATGCCTTTATTAAAATGTTTTGGTTAATTTTAGAGAATACTATAAACTTATTACAAAATATAATCGATAAGTTATTTTATTCAATAGTTCATATTTCCAATTTGTATTCAGTTAATATTTACAAAAAAAAAGAGGCCGTCGCGAGACACCTGGCAGATGTGAAAAATCATAACTATTTTATACAGAAAATATGCATGAAAGAAATAATAATACATACATACATATCCTCACGCTGTATCCCTAACAGGGTAGTCAGAGAGAACGGAGCGCCAAGCGTTGCGGTCCTTACATACTTCTTTCGCTTCCTCAAATCTCATCATTCTCCTCACACATTTTCGCCTAGGTATGCGGAGCTTTTGACATTTCCGTCTGCTAACACTTCTTGTTTACCTTCTTTGTAAATTGAATTGTAACAGACTGTTGTATTCACTCTCTAACTCAAGTAAGAATTTTGATTGTCTTTACATAATAGGGAGATAATATCTTATACATAGACATACTTTAATTAAAATGTTTTTAAATAACGTTTTGTTATTATTATATGATAATGGTATCTTCATTATGTCACAACGATTGTTAATTATTATGTAATGGCTGTCGAATTAAGGTTATGGAATTTTTATGACGTAATATCTGCAGATGAATTAGAAACACGTTGTACATTTGCATAGCTAATGTCCTATGAGCTTCTGCTGTAGGGAAAAAAGAGCAATACATCCCATCTACAGTATGAATGAATCAGAGCCGCTGAAAGATCGTTTTAAGGCAGGGAGCACTCAACCTATAGAGATGAAATATCGGACCATCTTATTCACCACTACTCAGTTTATTTACACTAACAAATATCAACGCTCGTGCGCATTAAGCAGTACATAACCAATACTGGACCTGCGTGTACATCTCTGTATATTCCTACAGATATTTAAATATCTATGTAATGGCTTATTGTTCTATTCAGTGTTGTGGCAAAAACAGCAAAAAAATCTAGCTATAAAACAACGCAGTAACCGCAACAGTGTTTAGACGTAAATTGTTTTCATACAAAATAAATGACATTGCCACTCTATAGGTTGTGTTCCATGTTTAAACGTGACGTAGTGATAAGTAATAACTTCGTCTAAAATAAAACTTCAATTATGCTTAGCTTCCGAAATATATATATATTTTTTTTTATTACTTTAACAGCTTCCCCTGGCTTACATGTATGTCAGGGACTTTGTTTACAATAGTGCTATGTTATTTTTCTCTGTTCCTTACATATCTTTCTCTTATATTCATCCTCCTTGGTTCATTCTTCTCTTTCCATCTTGCCCTATTCTTTCCTTCTTCTCTTATATTAATTACTATTATAACATCTTTAATTCTTAAATCTATACATTTACTTTTCTTACTTTAGTCTATTTTCACATATGTCTATCTTGATTATTTTTTTGGTTATAATACGTGGTTGTTGCACTCAAAGCCGAGTGTTTCGTTTTTATATTAAAGTCAAAGTCAAAGCAATTTATTCAAGTAAACCCAATTACAAGGTATTTTTGAACGTCAAATCTACTTTAGCTCGGTTCAAATAGAAAACCTGGACACTGAGAAGAACCGACAAGAAACTCAGTCAAATTCAGTCAGTCATTAAAAATAATGTGTAATGCTTATATTAAAATTTTTAAATTTTTAAAAATCCATCGGGCATTTTGAAGAGAGTGTTTAGATCTACACAGAAAATTTAGAAGCGTAAATCAATTAATTATTTAGTTATCTTAACGTTAGTCCGAAAAATGGAAATCTCTGTTTAAAAAGAGGTTTTTTTGACTTTTTTTCTGTTATAAAAGTTAACCAATTGTGTAACAAAACTGGTAAACTGAAGTCATTGAATAGAATAATCAGATTACTTAGTTAGTTGGTACGTTTTGTTTTACTTAGAAAAATGGAGATCCCTGCCGTCAAAATTTCCAATTCGTCACCTAAAGACATTGCACTCACCTTACCATACTTATAACATAACATAACTTCACGCTGTATCCCCAACGGGGTAGTCAGAGAGGACGGAGCGCCAGGAGTCGCGGTCCTTACAGACCTCTTTCGCTTCCTCAAATCTCATCATTCTCCTCACACATTTTCGCCTAGGTATGCGAGTGCTTTACTTATACATACTTATACATTTTTGAAAACATAATCTACCTATAATGGGAAAATATAGATCTGTGTAAAAAAACCAATATCAACCGTGCATGGTTATTACAATGAAGAAAGGAATGCTAAGATGGTTCGGGCGGATAGAAAGAATGAGTGAAGAAAAATTGACGAATAAATTCTACAGAACGAAACCGAGTGGTAAAAGAAGCCAAGGAAGACCAAGGCTGAATTATGAAGATCAAATAGGCAGAGTGTTAGCCGACGGAAATGTCAAAAGCACCCACATATCTAGGCGAAAATATGTGGGAAGAATGATGAGATTTGAGGAGGCGAAAGAGGTATGTAAGGACCGCGACGCTTGGCGCTCCGTCCTCTCTGACCACCCCGTTTGGGATACAGCATGAAAATATGTATGTATGGTTAATACAAAATTTACAAAATTCGAATGGTTAATTTTTGGATAAGTGTTCGTTTTTATAATAAAGTTTCTCAGGAGTAACTCAGTTAATGGAATTTTTTTTTTTTTTTATTATAGTAACTAAATAACATTCTATTAAGATGCGTTTATTGCCTTTCTGAAAATCGTATCTTGAATGAATGAATGATATTTTTTATTAACAATATCAACATTAAAACTGAGACAAAAAGTGAACAAAACATAAAAAGTAAATAGAAAAATTATAGAAAAATATTATCTAATTATCACCGCAGTGACAAACCAGGGTTCTGACTCAGCATATGCTGTGGGTGTGGGGTGGTTTTCAGTCAGGCTCTAAGGAACAACGTCATGAAATTTTAATATATTACTAACTGTCGTCGGTGACTTCGTTCGTTTAGTCTTTTGTTTAATAAATGAAATAATTCAGAAACCTTGGGCGTATGCAGAAGACCTCACTAAAGTTTCGTCACTATCGGAGGAATGGTTAAGAAACGCATAGAGGACACATACAGAGAAACAGTCCTATACAAAACTTCTTAAGGTGACACCGTGATAAACAATAATTTAATCTAAAATAAACCTTCTGCACCATACAAATGTGGGCGGGCGAAAAGAAAAATCAGTCATTTTCTTTTATATTAAAAACTACAAAAATAATTTTAAAAAATCCAACTAGCATTTTGAAGTGTGTTTAGATTATTCTACACAGAAAATTTAGAAGCATAAATCGATTCCGTTACTCCGATAAATGGAAGTCTCAGTTTTAAAAGAGGTTTTTTCTGATATTGTATAGACTGAGGTGTTTAATTCCTTAAATCTTTAGCTATTTTCTGCTCAAACTCCAAAAACCACCAATCGACACGTGTTTCGCCTCTCAACGAAGCATCCTCAGGATATACCAGAGATACGATTTGGTCAACTAACCAGCACCGAATTGGGTTCGGTGCAGTCGATTGCTGGTTTTTGGAGTTTGAGCGGGAAATAGGTAAAAATTTTAGGAATTTATCACCTGAGGTTTTTTCTATTAAAAAATTAACCAATCATGTATCACAACTGTCAAAATGAAGTCAATGAAATGAAGAATCATGTTACCAAATATTAATTTCATACGTTTTGTAGTCATTTACAAAAATGAGATCCTTACTGTCGAAATTTCCAATTCGTTAGAAACTAGACTTGAATGGAATGGAGCCATAATAAATTGCCGCTCTTACCACCATGTGTTAAAGGAATTTTCATGTGTCTTTCTATCTCATTGAGCATAACTGCAAGTAAAACAGCTATAGTAACTACGGCAACCTCGCACTGTCGGTGTAATGTCAGCTTATGTCTGTCATGAAATAATAATTTGCAAAATACTTGTAAATCTTGTTTTGGCTATTAGTATTCACAAATATAAAAATATTTCATGTATAGCTGTGTATCATTTAACCTTCCCTAGTCACACACATTAGTAAAAATCTTGAAACTCGCTCAACAAAAAAAAAGACACTGCAAGAGCACGCTCTTAGAGCTAATGCTGCATTCATTGTGATACTTGGGCCATGGGGCAGACAGATGGAAATTTAAAGAATGCATGTTTGGGTTTTGGTAAAGTGCAAATAACCTTATAGCATAAAAAGGCTTTATTTTGAAATCACAGATAAGTTCATGTTAATTATTTGTATAGATAAAACTAAATCTATCATGATAACATTAAATGTGAATTTATTACCCATGCGGCTAAATTAAAAAAAAATATTAGAACTATATATAACAAAATAAAAAATATTAAAAAAGTAGGTAACATCTTAAAAGAAAAAAACTATCAGTAAAATGCCAGTATTATTTAGTACCAAACCAAGGAGGTTTTATTTTGATCTCAGACTTTTATAAACAAAATTTTATGTTTTTCTTGTAAGATATGATAATGTTATCAATTAAAAATCCGGTTTCAACTTATTGTCGAGGCAATATAAAGTGAAAAAATATAATTACTTTATAATTAACTTTACATTAAACATTTCGAAAACTAAGTTAGAAATATGTAAGTAAATAAGTGTTCTTGAACTCTAAACCCTTTTTACTAAACGACAACGACCTTCTAAGTTTTCTTATAACTACAAAACGAAGTCTACGAATAAATTAAAGAGAGCAAAGGTTAAAATAGACGACAATTTGTAAAATAAACACTAAGAAACCGGGTCCATGTGAAAATGGTGTAAGTATCGTTTTCCTATCACATAGATAAGATTTCTCATTTTATAAGAAAACTTTATAACTACATAAAAAACAAGTCTAATGAGAATGTGATGATAGTTCATAAGTTTTTACACGACTTACGAAAATAAAAATTAAATACGTACGTACCCGACATAATGATGGTATCAAAAGTCACGTAGAACTAGGGATGTTAATATCGACTTGAACCCGAATAGCTAATCTAGATTCTATAGAATAAAAACTTTAACAGGTAAATGAAAGCACTACTGAACACTGTCAGCCAGTTGAAATTGAAAAACTAGAAAAACTTATGAGAATCTGACAACTCTGACTCTCTGACAGTACTTATGAAACGTCAAACAACAACATAGATAATATAATATGAAACAATAACGTACGTTTTTGTTTCTTCATGGCATGGCGCACAGAATAACGCATTTTTTTGCCAATGTCAATGCATTAGTTAGTATTAATTACTACAACAAAACTAATGTCAATGTATTCTGTAGAATAGTTATCGTAAAACTTCTTTACTAGACTTACTGTAGTTATAGGACTTCTTGGAAGAGCACGAGAATTTCAACGAGTTTATTTAGACCAACTTCATTATTTTCACTTACACAGAACTTTAAAACACAATATACTATCATCCATCAATTTTGTACTTCAAAACTCCCAAAAATGTAAAATATTTATAATCTAATTAATACATAGCTATAATGTTGTTAATTGTGATGAAGTTTAACGTAATCATTTCAACCTATTAGAAAAAACATTAACATTTTTGTTAAATGTTATAACTTTCTTAATTAATAATACCACAGATTAATTAGTTTACTAACGTGATAATACGAGAGATCGAATGTATTTTTTTTATTTTAGAGCCCTCTTAACATTTTTGTAGTGACGTTCTCTTCCTTACTTATGGAGTTTTTAATAGATACGTACAAAAAAACAACAGCGTTCACCGACATTCAGTTTCGAACAAAATTATATTTAATAACGTTAACGTAACGTTAGAGTATTTTATAATATGTATTATCTATGCGGTGTTGGTGCCAACTTTATTGTACCGTAGTGAGACCTGGATATGCCCGAAATCGAGTGAAAGTATGATATATGCAGTAGAAATGCTATCTCTCAGAAATATGTGCGGTGTCACTCTTGCGGACAGGATAAACAATGAAGAGATACGCAGTAAGAGGGTTGCACGAGTGTTATTGTAAAAATGAAGAAAAGAATGCTTATATGTTTCGGCTACTTAGAAAGAATGAGTGATGAAAGACTGATGACAGTCTATAGAGCGAAAGTGAGAGGAAAAAGAAGTCAAGGAAGACCAAGGCTGACTTATGAAGATCAAATAGCCAGTGTTAGCAGACGGAAATGTCAAAAGCACTAGCATACCTAGGCGAAAATGTGTAAGGAGAATGATAAGATTTCAGGAAGCGAAAGAAATATGTAAGGACCGCTTCGCTTGGCGCTCCGCTCTCTGATTACCGCGTGAAGATATTTATGTATGTATTGTATATGGTTAGAGTAACGTTATTATAGGTATGTATTAACTTTAATTGACATTCCTTTGTTGTAGCTTTATAATATAGCAAGTAGCAATTTTGCTACCGTTGAAATATTTTTCAAAGTAGTTCCAGTGAAGAAATAATGTAAAATTAAATTATTACATACGAATTATCAGTGGCGATTTTGGTGAGTTTTCTTTTTGTCTACCCTACTGAAGATGTCTGTGCACGTAACTGGTTGTTACCCGCGATTTCTCATGGAATTTATAAAGTAGCCTCTGTTCTTCTCCAGGGTTCAAACTGTCTTCATCAAATCTATTGAATGATTTAGCCGTGAAAACATAATTGGCAGAACGAATACTGCATTAATCATAGAACTATTAAAATATACATTAATATTATATAAACATGTGCAATAATATTTTACATTACAATATTTTTTGCTATCAATAGGCAAACTGGTTTTATTTTATTGTCATCACGCTAACTTCCGTTTCTTGTACATTTGTATCTTAGACAGGCACTACAATTATTTGTTTTAAGATTGTTCTAACCCAAAGAACGCTGTGTAATGTATTGTAGTCTACTAAATCTATAAATGTAACAATTAGCCATGTATTTGGGAAAAACATGAAATTAACGTTCAAAAAATATTTTATAGTAGTATTTATTTATTTTATAGTATTATTTATTGGATATGGTATTACTGTAATGACAACACGTAATTTGAGACTTTTTGCCGGGAACGGGAGAAGTGAGGCTGTCAT
Source organism: Zeuzera pyrina (assembly GCA_907165235.1). Lineage (NCBI taxonomy): Eukaryota > Metazoa > Arthropoda > Insecta > Lepidoptera > Cossidae > Zeuzera > Zeuzera pyrina. The sequence goes on from OU015647.1 coordinate 5,050,441, forward strand.
ATTATGATTGTAACCGTTGACAATTATTTAACCGTTATTTTCCGGTGGTTATTGGGTAGAGACGTTATTCAGTTGTGTGCGTGTTTTGAGCTAAGTAAACATTCACATCACGACCACTACAGAAACACGCGTGTAATTACGTGAAACACAGTGTTACAAAAGATTTGAATGTGTAAATCGAGCTACGATTTGAATTTGTCTCTCGAGTGAACGGTTGCCGTGACGCTTTCTTGTAGTTTTGATAAAGAGAGCGCGGGAATTTTGAAAAAATGTTTTTGGTTGTGATTTTTTTTTTACTTTATTTAATTAGTAAACAGTAGTAGAAGTAACAGTGTCTATTTGTCTCTATGGAATGCACGCCACTGGTAACAACTATACTAATCTTAAAGCGAAATTTCAAACCAGTAAGTGTTTCGTTTTTGAGTTATTTAATGCAATTGGGAGACATTTTACAAAATAAAACACAATTTAAATTTAAACTGTTATTAACAATATAACGTTTTGTTTTTCTCGACTACACTTCTGGCATCCTGCGCCAGTGCCGTCAACTTGCTCCTGATGAAGAAACGTAGAGTGTCCCTAAGGGGTGCTGGGAAGTACCCAGAATCTATAACTGTAGCTAAAACCGAGAAACAGCTGGGTAAGTGCCACCTGATCATGTAGTCTTTGTTTTCAGACTGAAACAGAAAAAACAAGCAATAAGTAGTAAATTACTATATACACAATTAATTTGATATTTTTGAAAAATATTTGAGTAAAACAGTTAGCTACAGTAAGTATTGCAACCTCGCACTGTAACTGTAATTCGTGTCAGGTGTCAACTAATGAGTCGGTCATGAAATAATTATTTGAAAAATACCCGTGAATCTTTGGCTAATAGTATTGACGAAAATAAAATTTTTTCGTGGTCAGCTGTGTCGTTATACGTTGTACAGTCACGCGCATTAGTAAAAATAGAGTTTGTTAACGAAAAAAGGCGCTTCAAGATCACCCTTTTAGAGCAAATGTGCCGTCCACTGTTATTTGATCCAAGATTTTATGATTGGAAAAACATACCTTGTATATAAATCTATCTACACGTATAAGATACGTTCCATTACTAAATACCGTTACACCGTCATTATATTATTACGAATTTTAGCTGTGACGCATTTGCGTATACGAGAGAAAGAGATCATTTATTTCAATTATACATACACACTTAAAGGAGTAAGATCAAATGAAATATAATTACCACAGCCACTAGTAAATATCGCCTTTCACAAGTTACGAATTGTTAGGCTGAAAGAAATGGATGGGAATATACATATTTCGTCTCTATCGATATTGTTAGCAACACCGACGAATAAACATAAAGGGAAACACTGGCGCCCTCTAGCAGAGCGGGACGGTGTTCGTGACGTCATAGACAAGAACGACTGACAGCTTGTTCCCCACTACCGCTCGAGATTATATGTCAAAACTCGAGCGCTCCACGGCTCTATTGCTTTTTACCCTCACGACTGCACGAAGTGTTTGAATACAAATTATTTATTATTAATTTATATTAAATATTATTATTAATCGATATAAGTTAAGTAAAGTTAGGGGTGTTCCATTGCTATAAGTATCTAACTTAGTATTTAATTTTATCGTAGCTTGAAATATGCTCAATATGTTGAGACTGTTATACTGTTGCATTTGACAGTCCTATGACACAAAAAAATCTTTGTTAGTTGATGCTTTTAAGATTTTTAATTATTTTTGAACTTTATAAACGAAAAATGAATATATTTTTTTTGTATATATGTGAGATAGAGGCTATTTTGAGCGTGACGGTAGAATGAAGTATTTTAGGCTGCAAAGGTTCGACAAAGATAGGTCGTCAAAGCGAGAAAGGCTACAGTGGCCACATCAACGCAATAACTATTAGTATTAAATCCGTAATAACTACATATAGTAAACACGCATTGCTTAATTTAAAACGACATTTTTCTAGCAGATCTGTGTCAATATAGATAACAATGCGACCTTTCAGAATACGCGCTGTATCACCTTCAATTGTAAAACAAATAAATAAATAAATACTCCAGACGATTACACAGATTGTGTGACCCCAAACTAAGCAGTAAGCTTGTACTATGGGTAACACAACGAACTCTGAGGGAGTGCCCAGTAACACCCAGACTCCAACCCAATTTAGAAAAGTTCGTTTCCTAAATTGACCTGACCGGGGATCAAACCCGGGACCCTAGCTTGGAAAGCAGATGCATATGCCACTGCGCCAACGGGCGAGTAATAAATAAAAACAATTTATTTTGAACGTTACATCCATTGATTAGTGTCTAGTTGCCATATACACAAAAATGCTACGAAAATGGTAGAAATAACTCACCTTTATTAAGCCAAGCCCTCTCAGCATGGTGTTGGCTAGCAGCCACGCAGCAGCATGTTGCTGTCCCGCTCTTTCCAAGAGGATGGGGTATAGTTGTCTTGCCACTAATAGAGCTTCCTTCTGGTGGGACAGTCCCGAAACGCAAAGGGTAGCTTCCACGTAGGCTTGAATCAGGTCCGCTGGGTCTCTGATAGACTAGGGAGAGCAAATAAAGTCAAAGTTAAACCATTTTTAACCAAATACGATGAACAAAAGGGGAGGGTTATGATTTTAGCAGTGTACGTGTTATATATTCATAATATGGAGGTATGTACTATGTATGTATGTTTGTATGTATTTTCGTAAAATATCACAGTCCCTCATAGAGGCGAAACCACATAACGGATTTTAACATATTGAGGTATCATTGTATTGATCTGAATTATGCGCGTGACATAGGCTAGGTTGTTATTTGAAAAATTCAAGTCGAGGGATCAAAGAAATATGTCACAAAGGGTGTCAAAATCAAGACCTTGAGAAGGCCATTTCAAGAATCAAGGAATTACAGTTACGAGTATTTCTTGTTTGCAAGCTTTTGGCGTTATAACAATAAATTATTCTGTACGCTCTTGTATTGTATAATTAATTTGCAATTGGTACTATTTTATAATAGGTTATTTATGTATATGTGTATACTGTATATGGCAAGCGAATACCTATATATCTAGCAGTATAAACCGTGAACATTGAATAAAATCAAAAAATTTGTGTGAGAAAAGAATATAGAAAAGGCAGACTCCGCTTCATGCGTAAAGGAATCGCCTACTCTCGGTCGGAGTAAAGTTGTTGCGTTGGGTGAGAGATGTGAAGAGCATCTCCTTTAGTTATACATTTAGTACATAATAATAAAAAACAATGCATACAGATATGTTATTCGTGTTTGTTAAATTTCATTTCTTGTAGTTATGTTGAAGAAAGATAACTCTGCATTCGAATGACTACAATTATTTAGGTATCTAAGGACATTATAATACGTCCCTTTATGGTCTAGGTTCCCAAACTTATTTTGTCTACTGAGTCGAGAGCTCATGCAGTCATTGTCTAAGATGCCTCCTAGCTAAATGAAATTACAAATCACCCCGCAGGCCTCTACACAACGCCCGCATTTTTTTTCTGGGTCTCTTACCGTCCCCCTTTAGGCCTGCAGCGCCCACAGGGGGGCGTTATCGCCCACTTTGGGAATGGGTGGTTTATGGGATATAGAGATTTTTGTATTTGTAACAATGTGAAGAACGAATTAAAGACAAACGGAAGTGGTCGCATGTTTGCGCCGCGCACGTCCCCGACTGGCGGTACTATAATTACCCATATTCACCCAAGATATTGCCGTTGTGTGTGCGCCACGGCGCGTGAGTTAGTTCGCACACATACAAACCGCGTACGCTAACTTTTCATGAAGACATCCTACTGTTGTTTATACTGTGATGCGAGCGATAAAAAAACAAGTAAAAGAACACGAAAAAACTTTTTTTTAATTTTTGTCTGTCTGTATGTACACAATAATCTCCGAAACTACTGAACGGATTTTCTCGTGATTTGCACAGGTAGATCACGCGCAGCTTGGACCGACATTTAGGCTTTGTTTCATTGAAATCCGATGACTGTGAAAACAGTTATCTTCATCTAAATATAATACTAAATTCCCCGCTCGCCTGTTACAGGGTGTATAATAAAATCGACTTTCACGCGGACCATGTCGCGGGCACCAGCTTGTACGTAATATAAATGAATAATACATACATATGTCTTCAGGCCGTATCCCTAACGGAGTAGCCAAAGAGGACGGAGCGCCAAGCGTCATGGTTCTTACATACTTCTTTCGCTTCCTCAAATAATAATAATCATAAATTATTTAAACTAAAAATGAAATATTAATATCGTTTAAAAAAAATTGGATACCTGTAAATGGGCATCGATAACTTCAGCAGCATTGGACCCAAGACCCAAAAGGTTCTCCAATGATGGATCCTGTAAGAACCTGCCAACTTCCGTCTCCACCTCTTCAACCCCTGTAACAAGTGTTCTGATAATTTTCAGGTTTCATACATTGGGAGTTGTCATACAACAAAATTATTTGTCATAACAAATAAATATCATAGCAGACATTTGATTTTATACTTAAGAATCACTATCATCATTCAGCTCAAAAAAGCCAAATACATTATAATCTCAACTTCTTGAGTGAAAGAAACACAAAATACAAATACAGGGTGTGAATTTTAGCTGGGAGAATATGAGGAAATCTAATTCCATAGATGAACTGTCTTGTAGTGTATGTAGGTATGTGCATACACTGTCTCGTGTGTTTATGTACAAGTCGATACGTCAGTATCACGAGAGCCTGCGACGAGAGTGGACGTAGTGTGACGTTGTACGTATACATTGTCGAGCCAGTGCTTCTAAGTTAGAACAAAGAAGACAGACACTACATGTCTTAAGGAACCATTTGGTCTTTTTCATGAAAAGCATTTCGGTGCAGTAAATTTATTGGTCAAGCGTGAGTTGCCCATAAAAATGAGTAAAATTTGATTTTTTTTAATGCGGATCGACTCGGTAACGTGTAAGCATCATTTAATTGTACGAGAAGAAAAACATCTGTATAGCAGAAGTTGGTCGAATTTAATAAAATATTTTTTCATACAACAGAAGCATCCTATGTACTAAACTATAGTTGACATACCTACTAGGTAACAATTCATTCAAGGTGAATAACCAAATGGTTCCTAAGACAGTTCACCTGTATCTCTATGAATTAGGATTCTCCCATTCCGTCTCATTTAAAAAAACACTGTATAAAACATACATTCTCACATTCATTCCTAAATATACACATACACACACAAGCATACACTAGCGGACCGGACAGACATCCTGCCTGAACGTTGTTAAAAACAAGAAAAAATTCCTGGATTCCAATTGTAGCGTCACCTAAAGGATCCAATTGTAAATCCTAACCATTCAGGGTCCCACTAAAACATCCACAAAAAATCTCAATAAAATCGGTGAAGCCATTCCAGGTCCAGCCGTATAAGAGTTCGGTGACAAACACAAATGTACAGAACAATTATTATATACTAGTTGCGCCCCGCGGTTTCAGCCGAGGTAATCTACTACAGCGCTACCTACATAGCCCAAAAACCTTTCTTGAAGCGGATTGTACATTTTGTCAAAATTTGAGCTCAATCTGTGCAGAACTTATTCGAGTTTTTGAAGCGTACACAAACCAACTTAGCATTTTTATATATATAGATTATACATATAAAGATAGTATATGTATACACTCTCGCACACATGCATATTCCTATATAGCATATAACCATAAATATTATGTGTATTTGCATTCTAAGTCCAATGTATTTAATGAAATATACATACTTACATACATATCTTCACGCCGTATCCCTAAAGGGGTAGACGAAGAGGACATGGAGCGCCAAGAGTCGCGATTTTTACATACTTCTTTTGTCTCCTCCAATCTCATCATTCTCCTTCCACACTTTTACCTAGGTATGAGTGCTTTTGACATTTCCGTCAGCTGACACTGGCTAATTGAGATCCATAAGTCAGCCTCGGTCTTCCTTGGCTTCTGCCACAACTCACTTTCGCTCTGTAGATGTTCTTCGTCAGTCTTTCATCACTCATTCTTTCTAAGCATCTAAGTATTACTTTCTTCATTTTTACAATAACGCTGTCTCGTGCAACCGTCATACATATCTCTTTATTATTTTGTCCGCAAGGATAACACCGCACATATTTCTAAGAGATCGCATTTCTATTGAACTTATCTTACTTTCATTTGATTTCGGGCATATCCAGGCCTCACTACCGTACAAAAAAGTCGGCACCAACACCGCATTGAGGATGGCCATTTTGGCTAAGTTAGATATATTTACACTGCCTATTAATGCAGACAGAGCACCATTCACTTATTGCCAGTTGTGATCCGTTTTGTCACATTCAACTCACATCTTCCATCCTTCAAAAGCGTGTTCCCCAAATATTTAGTTTATAATAACAGTTATTTAAAATATTGACTATTGTAAACAACCGTTATTGCAATCACTATTCGTAATCACTAGCACTCACTAAAATTGCGCTTAGTGAGGATACAACCGCTGTAACTGGAATTTACTATGAATGTGCTTCATGCGCTCATTCATCATGAATTATAATAATACTGTGACGAGTGCATTGTATTGCCTGGTTAACTCATCAGAGATTCTACTGTTAATATGTGACATTGGCAAATGGACTAATCTGTGCGCTATACCATGAAGAAAAAAAAACCGCTGTAACTCACCGGACGTGTCTAGCGAGACGTGCTTGACCATATCGGCCGCATTATCTATGATATTGTGCTGAGCGTCCTCCGTGGCGCTATCCTCAGACTGGTCATCATCAGAACCATCCCCATCAGACTCCTCATCTTCGCCGGAGTCAGTTACATCTGGAAAATGAAGTAAAATCAATGGACCCCTCTTGGCTGGTACCTATGAATCTTTGAATATCCACTTCTAAGCGAATTCCCACTTTATAGGGAGGCCAGGGGGAAGCAAATTGAAAGCAACCCCTCCCTGCATACCCATTCGAATACCGACAATAAAAAAATAATTCAATGGACCATTTGAAGCAATAATGGAATCTTCGATCACAAATATATAACTAGATTTACAATCCTTTATAAAATTGGAACAAATTATTGTCTGAATTGACATATACATTTCTAATATCGTATAGTATTATCTCAATATTGTGTTAATTTAAAGTAAACTTTATTGTCAATGCATATAAAGGTTGTAAAAGCTTGAAAAAGATTCTCCCATGGCATTGAAACGACGTTTGTTAACAAAAATATATTTAAAATTCATTCTTACGCTTCATGCTTAAAGTGTAATTCACGTAATTTATTTGCTATTATAAGTTGTTAGATGAAAGTGACAAGGATAAGACACATAGAAATTATAATGTTAGACAAGGAATAAGATGTTGCATGTCAGGCAATGACATATTCAGACGCAATGTAAGAATAGAAAAAGGGAGGAAGGAGCATTGTTATTAATATTTTTTTATTTTTGGTTCTTCGATCACAAATAATAATTCACAATTTTCTTTAAAATCTAAATACATAATTACTGTCCGAACTGACATATACATTTTGAACATCTTACAGTATTATTGGTAATATTCTTTTAATTTAAAGTAGACCTTAAAGATATAAAGTTTTAAAAGCTAGTTTAGATCCTTGCAAAGCATTGAAACGAAGTTTGTCAAAAAAAAAATTACGTTTCGAGCTTAAAGTATAATTCACGTAATATATTTCCATCACTGTTTACATCATTTTGGTTTGTTACGTGGATGTGACAAGGATAAGACATAATATTTAGATTAGGCGAGACAAGGAAAAAATGTTGGATATCAGGCAATGACGTAATCTAGGAATACAGAGCGAAGTCGCAATAAAGTGCTGATATTTTTTTAATTTTTCAATGGGAAATCGTCTGCTAGTCATTATTTAATATATACATACATATTAACACGCCGTATCCCTAACGGGGTAATCAGAGAAATATGTCATGACTAGAAATCTTAACTGTGATAAAAAACAATTCAGTGATCTAAAATCTTAGTTTTAAACGATTTAGTGGCAACATTAATCTTCTAATAATGCCACAATACAAATAATAACACTGTCAAATAGAAATGCAATGCAGGTGCAGGCAATATTGTGCAGCCTTTATAAGCCTTTCGCTGTGACTATTCGTTACTTTCTAAAAAGTGATCTGAGCGTCTAGACAAGTGGCAAACGTTTCGTAAAATCGAAACGCTTGCTGACTTTATTGCTCCTCAAAAGTGCCATTTGGCTACGTTTTATGCAGTGCTTTTCACACGACGTTACTTTTTGTTTGATTTAATAGAAAGTTAATAATGTTTGAAAACCAATTTAAAATTCGTTACGCTAAATCACGCGGTATTTGTCATTCTATTCTACTAGCGTTTACGTCAATTGAGCCACTTGTCTAGGGCCCCAGAGCAAACTACGCTTCGTTCATTTGGTATGAAGTACATCGCATTTTTGGCGTGCTATTATAGAAGTCTATTTTTCACATCGAATAGGATCTCGAGGAAAGCTATATATTTTTTTATATGTTCGAGAAAAATATTGCAATAACTTGCAGTGTTTATAAAAGAATACATAATTACATAAATTACATTAAAATTTATATTTAGCAGCAAATCCTATACTACAGTCATAATAGAAATTTCAACACCAAAAATATATTTAAAAAAATAAAAATGTAAGACTAAAAACTCCATTCTATAACTTTAGAACAGAGATAAAAGTATAATCCGAATAAATGAAATCTGAATGCTGTAGTATGGTTCTCAGTGTCTTATTCACGATCGTATAATTAATTGTATTATGTAGCTGTCATTTGAAAAATATTATTATGAATTTAATAAAAAAGAGCTATATAACATTATTATAACGAAATAATGAACACGTAAATAAAATAATCCTAATTACTTACCGAAAGTAAGAAACTCCATCTTTTTTTAACGTTCTAGACGTGTCATTTTTACAATTTTTGAAGGAGCACTTTGTCATGTTTCCTTTAGTGTTCGCAAATTACTACTAAGACTGAGTGCGCTAAAATTCTCATTTCAGCGCACATTTGGTTCGGACGTTTTTGGAACGCTGATTGTGTATCTTGCTATATATTTGTGATCGAAGAATGGAATGGAAAAATAATCATTACATCTGTTCATAAACAAAGTTATGCCTGAAATTGGTCTAAAGATACACAAAAAAATAGATAAAATACACGAAAAAATAGCTCTCTCCTCCTTTTTGAAGTCTATTAGTCCATTAAAACTAGGAATTATTTAGTAGCAGTACTCACATTCTTCTTCGCTGTCCTCCCCATCGCTCAGCTCTGCTGGCGGCCCCAACTTTTCCTTCATGGTTTTCTTCGCTGCTGGTCCACCTAGACTGTTTCCTGGAATAGCCCACTAAAATTAAGACATCAATATGTCGAAATGCAAAAATTCTATCATATATTAGCGAAAGCTTTTCGTTCTTCCACGATATCAATGTGGATGGAAACGTAGGATATTTGGAGATAAAATGAAAAAACAAGCATGCTTTCGCTAGCTTGTGTAATTCTCAACTGCCAATTTGTTTTAAAGCTCAATAATACCAACTGTGAAATCGCAAAATATATGTGAGCGTCCAAGCAAAAGGGTCCAGTAGTGATATTGAGTTAAGACTAGATTCGGAATTTAGAATAGTCAATTGATAAACATAACATAACATAACTTCACGCTGTATCCCCAAAGGGGTAGCCAGAGAGGACGGAGCGCCAGGAGTCGCGGTCCTTACACACTTCTTTCGCTTCCTCAAATCTCATCATTCTCCTCACACATTTTCGCCTAGGTATGCGAGTGCTTTTGACATTTCAATTGATAATAAGGATTAAGACTTTTTGACGGGAACGCGAGAAGTGAGGTTGTTATTTTAATTAGATTTCCTATTTTTTACATTTTTCGGAGTTTCAAAGTACAAAAGTGATAGTATTTTGTGTTTTCAAGTTCTGTATAAGTGAAAAGAATGGAAAAAACATGTGTAGCTGAAGTTCTCGTGCTCTTCCATGAAGTCCTTTATAACTTCAGCAAACTCTACTATCACTTTATTGGAGGAGTTTTACGATAAAATGATTCTACAATAATACAATACGTGACATTGGTAAATGCGCTAAACTGTGCGCAATGCCATGAAAAAAGAAAAAAAAAAAGGATTAAACAAATATTCACTATATATATAAACTGGCATTTATTTTTTTTATCAGACATTTAAAGTTGAAACTTTGAAAAAGCTTGTTTTGAGAAAAAGCATTTTTAAACTTTGATTGAAAAAGACATGCTTCTACTTGTTTGTATCTACTCAGAAACATCATATAAAGTTATTTACATTAATTAATAATCTCTGAAGAACTCTGAACTCTGGGGGAGCTCCCAGTAACACCCAGACTCCAAGCCAATTTAGAAAAGTTCATTTCTTAAATTGACCTGGCAGGGAATCGAACCCGGAACCACGGGCCAGTCAAAAATTTATTTGACTTTAAAATTTGAATGTTACAGGTGTGTTCGAAGACTTACCCGCCAAGACGACTCTCGCCAGCCGTTCTCCGCTGTCTGGCAGTTCCGTGATGGCATCTACTACATCCATACAAGCTTCGCGCCCGATTTCGTTGTGACTGAGATCCAGACACTGGAAACATTCACGTTTTATTATGAAACTAGCGACTCGCTCCGCCTTCACATGGGTGCAATGTAGATACTAATTTTTGGTGTCGGTCTAAATAGCTTTCCAACTCCACATAATTTGTATACATTTTTTAAACATTAAAATGGTTCTAGAAGGCTATCCCTATAATATAGACATATGCCATCGCTGATTTTTTGTAGTCTTAATAAAGGGGAACAATTCCATCATATAACCATGTAACCTTCCTCTTGAATCACTCTATCAATTGATGAAAACCGCATTAAAATCCATTGTGTAGTTCAAAAGATCTAAGCATACAGAGGGACAGACGGCGCGAAGCGACTTCGTTTTATGTACTATGTATAGATGTGAAATAAAATGAGTATTTTTTTATAACATACTATGGTATCTACTAGTTTGGGTATTAAATATTTGCATGGCGTCATATTAGATGAGTAAAAAAAACTTATTCGTATCCATTTGTTTTATATAACTACCCGCATTCTAGCATATAAAAGATTAAAATATTATAAAAATATAAGGTACTTCATCGTTATTTATTTCATAATTTTGTGACAGTTAAAAATATTATGTATGGCGTACAGATACTTATTTAGTTTCACTGTGATTTGTAAAAAGGTAAGTTTCACTGTGATTTTGTAAAAAGCTATTAAATTAGTGTCATTACCTCGAGTAGCAAAGAGTTTTCTTTGAAAGCTCTCGCTAACGTTCTTGCTCCTTTGCTCTTTAATAAACAATCGCCAAAATTGATCGATTTCAAATTTTGTAATCTGAAAAATTCGTAAGTATTACTTAGCGGGGTAAGTCTATGCAAAGAAGATACCTAAAAATATTCCACCTCCTCACCCGGGTAAAGTGGGACACATTGGGGCTATGAGAATAATACTATAGCGTATTGCAATTTAAAGAAACAATGTGACAATAGAAATGTGCAGTTAAGTGGTAGCAGATTTTATTACAGGCCTACCCTACAATTTTCGCATAGCGTATAATGTATATTTTAGCTCTTACTAAGGAAAATTTTGAGACATAACAGGGTAATGTGCGACACACTATAGAGTAAGATAAGACAATATGGAGTAAGTTGCTCAATCAGTAAGTAAATGAGAGATGTAAAGAAATAAGATGCAATTCACTATGGGGCAAATTAAGACATATGGTGGGGTAAGTTGATACACGCTACAAAATAACGTGGGATATGCTAATCGACAAGTTACGACACATCGCGAGGTAATATGGTATATATTAAACGTGTCTAGTATTACCTTGGTAAAACTGTTGCGATGGCTTCAGCCCCTCGCGGTCCTATCGTGTTGTCATTGAGATTCAGACAACTGAGTTTCGGGTTGTGTTTGAAGGCCTCTGATAGCGCGGTGATGCCCACGTGGTATATACCATTCTGGGGCATGGCAACCTCCTCTAGGCTGCCCATTTTCTGTAATGCCATTTTTAAATTATCCATAGGAAAAGATAAACAACAAAAATCCTCACTACGCTCGATATGAAAGCCACTAGATCGCTCGTCCAATAGGTGACTTACAACGTTGTATTCCCTCAGTGATCGTATCAAACACCAAAGAACCACTACCGTCATATAGACGCGATTAGATCATCCATCCAGTAGTTACATTGTGCTACAGTTATGAACATATGTATTTAAATAACAAATACCTCGAAAACTTGCGCAAGCGCTTTGGCACCATCGTTTTCAAGACGATTTCTGCCTGCTATGAATACTCGGAGTCTTGGTAACTTCACTGATAAGGCTTTTGCTAGCAATCTACCTCCTGTGATTCCTAAACCATTGTTGTTTAACCGCAACTCCTGAAACAGAATTTTACTAATATTAATAAAAATGGTAAAAGTAATCCCTTTCTATCTGGCCTGGGAAAGAAAGAAAATTTGTCAAGTGTGGGACTGTTGAAGACCAGATTCAACAATCCCACACAGAGGATAATTTTTTAAGCTTCATTTCTGAAAAGTAAGACATTACATTAGTTATTTTTTTTATGCAAACTATGGCTAATGCTTTATATTCTCTGAAATTCTGAAAATTCTAAGTATCGTATTTTCGGAGACAAATAAATGCTTTTTTCCTCTAGGATGTCGAAACGTAGGAATATTGAGATGTACTGAAAAGATGTGTTTTCGCTAGCTCGTATTTTTGGAGTGACTTATTTTTTGACAATTAAAAATATCACATTCTTATTTTTAAGCAGTAATATTTTGAAAATAAGACCAAGGCTGACTTATCAGTCAGAGTGTTAGCCAATGGAAATGTCAAAAGCACTCGCAAATCTAGGCAAAAATGTGCGAGGAGAGTGATGAGATTTGAGGAAGCGATAGAAGTATGTAAGGACCGCGACGCTTGGCGCTCCGTCCTCTCTGTCTACTCCGTTAGGGATACAGCGTGAAGATGTGTAAGTATGTATTTTCAAAATAATAGTGTTGCCGTCTGTTAATGATTCTAATTTAAAAAAACCGTCTGAGAAATCGATCGGGGTAAAAGTCCAAGTCAGGGGCAAGTTCCAGTACTCAATTTACCCCTTGAATTCTTTAATGTAAGAAAGAAGTATGTAAGGACCGCGACGCTTGGCGCTCCGTCCTCTCTGACTACCCTGTTAGGGATACAGCATGAAGATATATATCTATGTAATTCTTTAATTCAATTTATGCATGAAATTCAAGAAATTATAGTTCTCTCTTTTTTACGAGTTTTTATTAAATACACAATTTATGATTCTTATTTTTATTTTTATTAAGGGTTATAGTTTATATAATATTAAGGGCAGTCTATATTAATATTACAGAGAAAAAATTTTATTGTATGTAATGGATAAACTCAAAAACTACTAAAGAAATCCCTCAAATTCTTTCACCTATAGAAAGATACATTAACAGCGAGTAACATGAGTTATAGTTTATTTTCAAAAAAACAAAAAAATTATCTACCCGTTTGAAACCGGGATTGGTTGCCAGTAGCTTATAGAGCACTAACGATAAGGAATATGTATATGACTCACCTGTAACTGTGCACAAACTTCACTCTGTAGCAATTTCGCTAAGCCCTCTACTCCGATTGGCCCAAACGCATTGTTGCTTAAATCCAAAACAGTCAACCGCGCTCCGGCAGTTATCATACCATCGCCTAATGCACTCTGTGGATTAACAAAAGAAGAAATTATAATAAGTGGCCTGAATAATAATTTTCATGTCGATCGTTCACTTGCATATCTACAAGAATGTGAGGAAAATGATATAGCTGTAGTATATACAGTCTAGTGATGTGCCGGATCGTTAAAAATGTATATTCGCGGATACGGATCCGAATACAGATATTTGGTCGATTTTAACTTTCTTATTCAATCGGTGTCGGTACGCGTGACCTTGAAACAGTAGTTGACGCCAATTGACCCTTTGCGTGACAGGGCATGTTTCGACTTATATAAGAATTTAATCTATGTATTGAAAATTAATAAGGTAAAAGATCCGCCAAAAAAGTAATGGATACGGATCCGGATCTTTCTTCTCCCTCGGATATTCGCGGATACGCATACGGACATCCGGCACATCACTAATACAGTCACAATTTAGTTGAACAATCAACCATTAACTCCAATGAATGTTATCATACTTGAAAATGAAACAGTGGTTAAATTGTTATCTAGCTTTTATCACAAATAAAGAACTAGATTCACAATCTTCTGTAAAATATAAACAAATTGATGTACGAATTGACATATATATTCTTAGTATCGTATAGTATAAGTTTGCGAACGAAGACAACCAACAAAGATATACACAGTATGACAAGGTTGCACGAGTGTCATTGTAAAAAGAAAAAAGAATGAGAGCATTTTCTCTAAATATACATAAACATTTTAAAAACACATTATTCCTTGTCCAAATGTTAAAGACTACATTTTGCTTTACAATTCTCAACGCTACTTCTCTGCCTTACCTCTCGACTCATTCATTATCTGGGAATACCTGGCCTGGACAGTGTGAAAGTATGTAGGCCTTGATTTGATGACGACCTAGATGGCGCAGTGGTTTAGACGTTAACCCAAACGCGCAAAGTTCCGGGTTTGATTCCCGGTCGGTTCAAATTAGAAAATGAATTTTTCTAGATTGTCTCGGGTCTGGGTGTACTGGGAGACGCCCCCAGTAGTCGACGTCTGGTTTTCATAGCACAGGGAATATCCCTAGTTTGAGATCTGATGATTGGGTGTATATCGTCTGGCGCATTATTATTATTGTATTTGAGTGACGATCTCCGTGGCGCAAGGCTAAGCGCGTCGGAAAGTAAACGGGGGTTGCGGGTTCGATTCCCACCCCGAGTCTGGGTGTTTATGTATAAATATGTATTTATTTACAAAAGAAAAGTATATAAGTAGTATATCAGTTGTCTAGTACTCATAACACAAGCGCTGTGCTGCTTACTTTGGGACTAGATGGCACTGTGTGAAATGTCCGAGTATATTATTATTTGAGAGCTGTCAAGACTAACCAAAGCCGGAGGTATTTCTGTCTTCATTCTGCCCGTGAACATGTCGGACCATCTTGCTATCTTCAGCTCTGGATGATGCTGTAGTGCTTTCGATATTGCTTGTGCCGCTGTCACTCCGAGTGTGTTGCCCGTAAGTGTGAAGTATTCTAAGTTTGGGCAATCGTTTATGGCGTTGATTATCGGTTGGGCTGAAAATAAAGACATCAAAAGTTTCTGTATGTTCCGAAAGATTCTGGGTTAGATTCCGAGTTCAATTAGTTCGTGCACAATAACATGAGATATGAACCCAGTAACACAATGTTAGGTAGCAGTGTTGGGCAAAATGTAATTGTAAAAACAAATAAAATTTGTAATTGTAATTGTTTGCCTACAAAATGTTCTTCTGTTGCCTTAAAATGTAAACAATTACATTTTACAGTTACAATTTTTAATTGTAATTGTTTTTACAACTACATTTTGCCTATCACTAATGGGTAGTACAGATATTTTACGAATTAGTGGGGTATTTGACATTCAAAAATAGTTTGTAACTTGTAACATAACAGTAACACTATTTTGTAGGAACGGTGATTAGAATTTGTGATTATGTGTTAGAATTATGCTAAATAAAATATTTTTTACTAAAAATAATTAATTTATTATCCTTAAAATATTATCTATAACTAATTAATGACAATATTAAAACAAAATTACATTATTTACAAACATAATATAAAAAATCGATATACAGACTGATGCTGAACTTATTAATTTATTAATAAAAGTTTTATATAGTGTATTCCAACAATAGATGCATGGTAGCTACACTGCGAAACATTTTCAATAAGAAGGAATAACAGTCAGTCTGCTCAATTGGCTTTGACTCACCTGCACTCACTGGACTTAGTTGATTCTAAGTACGAAAATTAAAAAAAAAAACTATTTGGCTACTATTATAATATTCGGTTTTTTCTCAATAACACAATCATTTTGGTGGCAACATTTCTAAATTTATAATATGCATAACATTCGGAACAATTAGATCCCCTATGGGGTTGGTCTCTCCCACAGTACAATCTACCTACAGCGCAACTGAACAGATTACGTATAAGCAGAGAAGAAGACAAGGGGAGTATGGTGCCTGAACGACAGTGCCCAGAAAGGACGGTGACCGCAGTAGATCCAGACTCATAGCTAGTTTGATTGTAGATCCAGACTCATAGCTAGTTTGATTGTAGATCCAGACTCATAGCTAGTTTGATTGTAGATCCAGACTCATAGCTAGTTTGATCCATGATCCGCTTATTTTTATTTTCAAATTGTATCTATTATCCTTGTAATATAAATCTAACTAATTTCCTCTTGATTTAATTATTTTAATTAAATTTTTCAACTAAATTTTTTTTCATTTATTTTTACTGCTCTCAAGCTTTCCTAATGAGTAGGAGGTGACAAACTGGGTTAACTGAATAAATGAATTTCAATTAAATTCCAATAGAAATATATCTGAACAAAACTAAGGTTCTGTTGTTCGAAAGAGATGATGTATGAGGTTTGGATAAATTGAAAATATCCAGAACAAGTGAACAAAATTGTATACCAGAGGAGTGCATTTAGGAGAGATGGAAGATGTGAGTTAGACATGGAGAGATAGGTAATAGCTGGCAATAGTTAATAGTACTGTCTGCATTAGTAGATACGGAACACATATCTAAATCGGCCGAAATGGTTGTCTGCAATATAGTTGATGATGATTTTATTGTTTTTTGTCAAAGCGAGAAAAACTAGTGGCCAGTTCAAAGCTATATCTTTTAGTAATAAATCTGTGACATATTATGATATTTATTGAGGTGTCATAGACAAAATATATTTTTTGATAGAAGAATTTCGAATAAATAAAAAGAAATTAATACCAGTCATTTTTGGGTTGGAGAGGATTGCATAATTTTGATTCTAGAAATTAATAATATCAATAACATCGGCATAATTTTGCTTCCCATGAATTAGCTAAAAAAATAATTATCTAAAAGTTAAAAAGATCAAAAAGAAAGTTTTAAAACACATACACCTAGTTCATCCATAGTCCACCTTCTAATTCGGTAGTGATTTGAGTTTCCAGAGTAACTAATATTCGACTTCATTATTATTAAGTCGGTAGTAGTTGCCCCACTTATCCATATAAAATCTTCTATTTAGGTTATTCCTTTCATGAGATAGCAGTAGCGTTAAACATGTATATTTGTAGCAATAAGGAACGCAGCTAAAATAGTACAAAATGAAAAATTAAATCCGATATAAGCAACGAAGATACCTATAGTCTTCAACGCCTATCCTATGAAGAACGCCTGAAAATACTGATCTTGTTACTTAAGGAACATAGAGTAAGAGGTGTTTTTATTGGGTGCTACAAAATATAATTACAATTTACCAAATATTAGAGATATGTTTGTAAAGCAAAAAGTATAATCATCCTGGGGACACAGCCTCACATTCAACCCCTCAAATTCATATTATTTGGTAGCTTATCAGCTGTTGAACAATTGTGTCGTGGATATTTGGGACAAGCTCCCAGAAAGTGTGGTATCGGCAGATACTTTAAACAGTTTTAAGTTTGACCATTGGCTCATGTCAAATAAAACCCAGCACTGAGATGTGGACACATCAGCCTATGGCTGTTCGTCCATAATAAGAATAATAATCAAATTTATTGATTCCAATTATTTAATAAATATGATAATGAATAATGATGAAAGCTTGACGAAGAAAATCTACAGAGGGAAAGTGAGTGGTAAAAGAAGCCAAGAAAGACCAAGGCTGACTTATGAAGATCAAATAGCCAGAGTGTTAGCAGACAGAAATGTCAATAGCAAAGTATACTCAGGCAAAAATGTGTGAGAAGAATGGTGAGATTAGAGGAAGCGAAAGAGGTATGTAAGGACCGCAACCCCTGGTGCTCCGTCCTTTCTGACTACCTCGTTAGGGATACAGCGTGAAGATATGTACTTATGTATTTAATAAATTATGAAATAGCAACACTACAGGGCCATGTCAGAAGTAAATGAAATGAATTAAATGTTATATTAGTCAATTGATTTAGTTGAATCAATATCAACTCAGTTCTAAAACTTGACATTACTTTAGCTGGCCATATTATTTAAAACTGACACATTGAAACATCGAATTACTCCATCGAATTAAAATGTAGACTTTAGAATTTAAAATATCATCGCTTTGGATGTCACAATAGGTCTAAGCCACAGTATTGTCACAATAAAACTAAGTGCACTAACCTATCATGAACTAATCATCTGACCCCAAACATATTTATTTAACCTATGTGAAAAATTACTATTATGTTATGGAAAAAGTGTAGGTCAATAGTTGAGCCACATAATTCCAAAATTATTTTAGTTTAGCTTTGGATAAGTTATATTTCATATTCAAGTTTCCTGTAAAAATTACATGCATTTATAAGCAATAGTGGCTTGAATACAAAAGTAAAATGTTCTTTAAGTGCGACAATATTTATGTAAATATACTCAAAATATTAGTTGTGTGGCATAGGTACATTGGCCTCTGAAGTGACGATTATCAAAAAAGCAAGTGTCAAAACACATGCATCGTAGTTGATGTAAGCCATAGCAGTATTATTTAAAACAGAGTTAAAATGCATACTATCTATGACACCACTAGAAATATTGATGATGCTGTCAGCCTGAGCAGGATGGCACACGATAGATATAAGTTCCGAGAGATAGTCGCCGACGCTCGATTAGGGCATGGCACATGAAGAAGAAGCAGATCTATCTTTGTTTTAATAATGTTTATTTCTGTAAAGGTGCCTATCATATGTGTTGTAGTCCTGTAATAAGCAGCTTATCTATCTATCTATGACACCGCTTCTATTAATAATTTTACAGTCTATCCATACCACAGTTTTGATTTTCTGCTGTTATAAGCATATTTCTGGGTGACTTTTAGGTTACATATTAAACATGAGTGATAATGCATCATTTCTAGATGTTGTAAACGATTTCAAAAATAATTATGCAGAGGTTAGTTTCCAAAATCTAGTAATATTATCATTTATCAGAGGTATCATATCACGAGTAGGAGCAGTAAGATTTTAGTAATGTCTTTAAATAATTGTGTCTGGGTGAAACTTTGAAATGATAGCTGAAATAATAAATAACTTACCATCTTTCTCTGTGTCCAATTTAAGCGATTTTCCAGAAAAATCTACACCACTTGTTGCACTTCCATTATCGTCTAACGCTGTGTTAATCGCGTTTAAGTCAAACGAAGCCATTATTTGAAATTATTTCACTTTTTTACTTACCAAAACAATTTTAAAATATGAAAACAACGCGCGGTCAACGGACTTTTTTAATTTTTTTTGATGCTTTCTTGCTTTGACGCTTGATCATAATGTTACCTAACGAGTTTTCAATATTTCCTATATTTTCTGTGTGCTGACATCAAAATACATTGGCAAAATAAGATCTCACTGCAAACGAAATAGATAATAATAAAAACGAAAAATATTTTAAGTACAAGCAATAAGCTGTATTTTTTTGTTAAGGATGGATCGGTAGCCACCGTATCCATTGAATTACATTGAATTAAAATATTTAAGGTTTGGCTAGTGGCAACATATAGTCATAGATAATACAATTTGTGGATGCGTTTTATTTTAAGTTTAGCTTAGTGTTTCCTGAATTTCTGAATTTTAACCAATTTTAGGAGTAGGATTTTTTATTTCTTCAATATTACACGGTATTTCTACCTTCTAGTATACCATTTTTAGCACAGATTCTGTTTTTTCCAAATATGTTGCTGGCAAAAATTATTTACGGGTTTCTGCTAATAATGGCATAATGGTCGACCAAATCCATTACAAAAATTACACTTTAATTGGTCATATTTAGCTAATGACCGATTTCGTACGTGTTTATTAATGATTATTAAATCAACACATTAATATTAGTAACAATAGTCGGCTGCATTATATGATGATACGAAATAGTTTAACTAGGTATAACTTGTACCCGACAACGGCGAAATAAAAGCACAATGTATTTATGTCCTTGCCTCTTGAGTACAACGATTACGAATCTAGGAAAATGTTTTTGTATTTTAACTACACTCCAAGCGATTTCATCAATCGCGATAATATGCGAAGAATCTACTCGAGTTACCCGACTATATATAGCAAACAAGATAGATTTGGTTGTTTAATTATGTAAGTTGTAACTAAAGGATAAATACCTAGGTACCGATTTAAGTCATTATCATCACGTACCACTCGTTCAAAGCGTTCCACTGAGAGTGATCTCGGGTTTCAAACATACAATTGTGTATCAGCCACCTAACGAAGATCATTATGCCATCTGTGGCTGTTTAACAGTGGATGCTCTACACTATGTTTTCGTCATGTTTTTAAAGATTGATTAAAAAAAATTGCTGTAAAAACATCGATCTGTTGAATTCAAGGACTTACTACTCTCTGTATTGTGAGTTTAGAAGTGAGTAGGTGTGTCAGAACTCAGAAGTGCGTTAAATGTCAGAAGTCAGTCTGATGTTGAATGGAGCCTGTTTAATGCTGTTTAAGCAATAAAAAGTTTCGATGCAACATACTTTGCGATTGATGTCATGGATAGATAGTGCAGACATTGATGTTTTTATTAAAATTACTGAATTTTATGCCTAGGTATCACAAAGTTACTCTATGCTCGAGATTGGTAAATGAAACCTTCGTGATAGCAAGTAGCAAGCAAGCAAGTAGCTACTTACGTGTGGAAAGATTTTAAACGTAATCTAGTAGGCTAGCGCATGGCTAGCGTCTCAAACCAAGATAGTAAAAAGTATTAATTAATACATATTCTATTTCTGTATCCCTAACGGGATAGTCAGAGAGGACAGAGCGCCAATTAATTATTAATTAATTATGTGCAAACAATTTATTAGTTAAGTTTAAAAGTACATGATTTATATAAATTAACTATGTACAAATGAAATATTTCAAATATAACTTAATTTATCATCGAAAGAAATAATAAATTATATACAAATATACACATGAATGAATTAATGAAGAAAGGAATGCTTAGATGGTTATGACAGATAGAAAGAATGAGTTATGAAAGGACTGATAAAGAAAATCTACTGAGCGAAAGCGAGTGGTAAAATAAGCCAAGGAAAGAAAGACCAATGTTGACTTAGGAAGATCAAATAGCCAGTGTTAACCGACGGAAATGTCAAAACCACTCGCATACCTAGGCGAAAGTGTGAGGAGAATGATAAGATTTGAGAAAATGAAAGAAGTATCTAATGATCGCGACGCTTGGCGCTTCGTCCTCTCCGGCTACCCCGTTGGGGATACAGCGAAAAATAACAAATTAAAATGAAAATAATGCTTCGGTGATAAAGAGCGAATACATTAAGCCACGTAGAATAGTGGTAACAAAATAACAACTATCTGAATCTCTGTGCACGCGGGTGCACAGATTTAACACAGATTTCAAAAATATCAAACCACCTTGATAAGAATTTTCAAAACAGGCATGCATCAAGTTTGCGATGCAAATAAGTTTCAATTAGACTTCTTAGTGACCGCGCGACAAAGATACAATGTTGTCATAGCAAACAGTGTTCTATGCTGGATTATTCAGG
Source organism: Zeuzera pyrina (assembly GCA_907165235.1). Classification (NCBI taxonomy): domain Eukaryota; kingdom Metazoa; phylum Arthropoda; class Insecta; order Lepidoptera; family Cossidae; genus Zeuzera; species Zeuzera pyrina. The sequence continues at coordinate 5,072,302 of OU015647.1, forward strand.
TACGACACTCCATGATCGCACCCGACGGCAATAGTGCGGTAATAGACAAATGTATGTATCAAAATATAATACTAAAAACATACTTATTTCTTCTTCTTTTTTATTTATATAACACCGTCTTGATTCCGAGGCAATGTCACGTAATAGGAGAACCACAAAACATTCTTATTTCTTCCTTCATGGCATGGCGCGTAGATTAGCGCATTTGCCAATGTCACGTATTAATAAATAGAATCACAAGTAAATTAGTTTTTTCTTAACGTAAAACTCCAGCAAAGTGATAGTAGGCTTTACTGAAGTTTTAAAGGACTTCTTGGAAGAGCGCGAGAACTTCAGCTACACATGTTTACTTAGATTTACTCCATTGTTTTCACTTACACGGAACTTTAAAATACAACATACTATCACTGTTGTACTTTAAAACTCCTAAAAATATAAAAAATAGAAAATCTAAATAAAATGCCAACCTCACTTCTCCCGTTGACGCCAAAAAGACACCACGAAACATTAACATTAAGAGCCCGCTCATGCAGTCCAGTGCAACCGAATTCGTTCATTACCCCCTACCTTACTGTAAAAACAATAAAGTTGATTTTCGGAGTTTCGGTTTGATCATATTTTAGCGCGCAGAAATCTCACCATTTGATTTTGCACATAATAGTAATTTGCAAGAAAATTACATTATCAATTAAAAAACTGGTTTTAAAGATTTGAGATATTATAATTACCTATCCATTTTAGTAAAAATCATTTTAAAATTCTGTTCAATTTCGGAAATGCATCTTTGTGCAAATCAGGGTTTTTTCTGGATATGTTTCCAAATATCTAACTATTAATAAAGATTCCAACATTTGAACTAGAAAAATGCACAAAGTATGGGGGTTACACTAAGTCTTCTCTTTGTTTTTAATTTGAAGGGTTAAGCAGATATCCACACATTGTCAAAATCTTTGTTATATTTGACATAGCAGCTTTTAATGATTAAGAATCGAGTATCAATTATTTAAACTCAGTATTAAAACTAGAATTTCAAAAATTTCAAGGGATGTAATATCTTATCTAAACTTTACAGGAGAAATGTAACCAAGGAATGATAAAATATTAGATAAAATATATGTGAAGAGGTAAGCTGCCTGCCTAAAATAGTCTGCTGAGTGCCCTAAGCAAGGACAGCTTTTTAAATGGCAATTTTGAGGAAGTCTATTATTTAAGATAATGTGTACAATAGTTTTAAATTTGTAAATATTAACGTTAGGATTTACGTCAGTAAGTAAATAATCTGTGGTTAGGATGTGTATGTACTTCTTTGTTATTAATAAAGTTTGACGTAATATTAAAAAAAAAATTGTGAAATGTTAAAATATACCGTAGTACTGACGCCGTTGGGCCGTTATTGTCTAATAATATATACAAATATATCTTCACGCTATATCCCTAAAGGAGTAGTCCCTGAGAACGGAGTGCCAAGCATTTCGGTCTTTACGTACTTCGTCCGCCTCCTCAAATATTTTGTAATAATGCAAAAAATTGTTTTCTGTGTGCACATAGAGGAGTAAATTTTGTACATTTTAAAAATGTAATAATGATACTTGACTGAGTTTCTTGCCTGTTCTTCTCAGTACAGGTTTTTCCGAACTGATTTAAGGCGACTCATTAGAAATTTTGACGCCAGGGATCTCTATTTCGTTAAAGTGACTACAAAACGTATGACAATGATATTTGGTACCCTGATTCTTCATTTCATTGACTTCATTTTGACAGTTGCGAAAACCGGTTAGTTAACTTTTGTAACACAAAAAAAAAAAAACAAAGAAACCTGTTTTAAAACAGAGATTTACATTTTTAGGAGCAACGGGACCGATTTATATTTCTAAATTTTCTGTATAGTTTACTTTAAACATATTTCTCAAAATGACAGTTGGATTTCTTAAAATAAATTATACTTTTTAAAATAAACGAAAACAACTGTTTTTTCGTATTTTTCGATAGCTAGCGCGCGCACGTTTACATAGAACGCAGAAGGTCTATTTTAGATTATATTATTTTTTATCAATGCGTCGTCTTAACATTAAAAAAGTTATCAACCCCAGTTTCCACACGATATTATTTGTAAAATGGTCAATTTCTAAATTTAATTTCTGTAGATCTAAGGCATAGCATTTTTTTGTACTTTTTGTGTGAATTATTTTTTTATTTTATTTATTTATTTTTATTTTAAATCAGACCAGAAAAATCCATCTTTGTTAATAATACAATACTTACAAACTAATGTTAGTAATCAACTTAGCTATTTAAATTATTAATTTAATTTATATAGTGCTGGACCGCACGATACTGGACACAGATCACGTTCTGGCATGCAAGCGCATCCAGTGTCCTAGTACTGGGCAGTCCCATCTGTTTGATATACATAATGCTAAGGATTCCGTTGGGGCTGGCACGTACCCTGCTTAATATAGAAGCGCACCTCTTGCGCAGTATTATAAATTTACGAGTATTTATATTCTCTACATTTTTTGTTTGATCAATTTGATCAATTTACGTGCAGAGTTATTTTTTCATGTCCTCAGGCGGAATAGTATCTACCTATCTACCCAGCCTACTTTTTATAAAAAGTTGCTGGAAAAATTTGGCGCCAAATATCCTTGACACAGATAATAATAAAAACAGAATGTTATATGGATTTCCAACAAAAAGAAAGATTTCCGCTTACAGATGCAAAATTACATGCGAGCAGACCTTGCTGAGTTGAATTTTATGCGTGCATGAACTAATAATTAGGCGATGGATTTACTTTCATATTTTTTTATGTTTTTTTGCGTAAACTCTTTTTTACCTTACTGCGTAGTAAAGAAGGATAATGTTTTTGAAACATGTATATAGGTACTAGATATGTCTGATTCTTTATTCCCTCCTCCGAAATGGTTAAAGAGAATTAGATAAATAAAAAATTAATGATTTTAATAAAAAAATGGTAATTGGTATAAATGCTTTATCTAATACCAACCAATACATCGAGAATATGTCCGTAAAAGTAAATGATGACGGACATTCCGTCTGTTTGTCTACGCTGATAGAGATATAGCGCGAAGAAGTGTATGTATATATATATATATATAATAATAAAATACTCCAGACAATTACACAGATTGTGTGACCCCAAACTAAGCAGTAAACTTGTACTATGGGTACCAACAACGAATTCTGGGGCAGTTCCCAGTAACACCCAGACTCCAAGCCAATTTAGAAAAGCTCGTTTCCTAAATCGACCTGACCGGGGATCAAACCCGGGACCCTAGCTTGGAAAGTAGATGCTATGCCATCGCACCAACGGGAGGGTACATTTTACATTACATTACATTTCATTACATTACATGTCATATATGTACATTGGACACATATGTATATCTCATATTAAATTTCAAAACAATGTCAAATCTCAAAGGAAGACCAAGAATGACTTACGAAGTTCATATAGCTAGAGTGAGAGCAAAAGAAATGTCAAAGTAATCACATATCTAGACGAAAATGTATGAGGACAATGAGAGGTTCAAATCTCTCATTCTCCTCATATATTTTCGAGATAGGAAGAGATTGGTAGAAATATTCGTGGACAGTGATGCCTGGCGATTCATCCATTCTGTTTATTCCATTAGAATACAACGTGAAGATATGTGTATATACATTATACATGTTTATGTGTATAACTTCATATCAATTCAAATTAATTTATTACAGTACATTCAATTTAAAAATGGAACCACTTTTAGGTTATTCATGACTCACGTCTCTCTCTGTGACAGTTGATTTCATCCAAAATTGTATGACGTGCAGACTTGATTTTTGATACAGTGATATATTGTGCTTACCCACATATGATAACATTTTAAAATAAATAGGATTTAAAGAAGACACAGAATGGATACCTTGACCAGATTATGATGTAAGATGCTTTCGACATGATTATTCCTTCTCCACCTCCTTTAACTTCGAGAATAATGGACTGAGAATTAAAAAAAACCTAGAGAACATACAACTATACTTTTAAATAATATAATAAATTTATTGTTAATATCCTAAACATAATACAGAAAATTATTCGGCAAAATAAAATAACCTATTTTTGATAGTACATGAATAATAACATAATTAGATCAAATGTAACCTTAACAAATATATAAAATTAATAATAATTATTTTCAACTTAATTACTTAATTAATTAATTAAATCTTATTATTATAAATTTCTTATAAATTATAATTCACCGGAAATTTACAATGAAAAGCAATCCTATGCCTTATAGATCTACAGAATTTGAATTTGGAAATGGAGTATTTGGAGTAATAATAATGGAGTACGAATATCGTGTGGAAACTTGCGCTTGATAATTTTTTTAACGTTAAATCGGTTCGGAAAAACCTGTACTAAGAACAAAGAACAGGCAAGAAACTCAGTCATGTATCACTATTATATTTTTACAACGTACAAAATACAAACTGATAAGTTCACCTCTTTATATATAGATACAGGAAATAATAATGCTTATTACAAATATTTTTTATATTTATATAGAAAATAACGGCCCAACGACATCAGTCGTATTTTAACATACTTACAAAGCCTACATAATGTCACGGTATATTCCATTCAGGGTGGACAGACTATCACAGGAGCAGAATTCCATCATTACATCGCTTTTGTCGGTAAGTATTTGTGTTTTTACTAGTAGGTTAGCAACTCGCCCCACGCGCCTTCGCACGCGTAGAAGTTTTTTGAAAATAAATTACTGCCTATGTTACTAGCCGATAATGAACCTTTCTATAAGTGAAAGAATTTTTGAAATCGTTTGAGTAGTTAGTTTACCTCATTACAATATTAAGTAAGTATAGATAAAGAGAGTGAGCAGTAGCAGAATCCAAGGATGACTAAGGGTGACTTACGAAAATCAAATAGCCAGAGTGTTAGCTGACGGAAATATCGAAAGCACCCGCATACCTAGGCGAAAATGTGTGAGGAGAATGATGAGATTCGAAGAGGCGAAAGAAGTGTGTAAGGACCGCGACGCTTGGCGCCCCGTCCTCTCTGACTACTCCACTAGGGAAACAGCGTGAAGATATGTATGTACACACTGTTGACTGTTATATTGCAGATGTAATAATTACGGGATACATTTATTTTGTTCTCCATACAAAAAAAACATTCATTTAATGGTAAAAAATGTACAACCCTATCATTCATTCATCATTATGCCCTATATTCCAAATGCTTGCTAGCGACGAGCGCGGGGAGATCGAAAACGTTGATATTAGGGTTGCCTCACCTTTATTTTTGTTTAAACTGAGGTTTTACAGCAGACTTTTCCAGTTGTAGAACACAGGTTTTCCGTTGTTATGGGTACTTTTATACCCTTGCGTATTTACCAATCTTTTCATATAACTTTGTAGCGTGTATATGTACAATATCGAATCTCAAAGGAAGACCAAGACCGACTTATCGGAGATCAAATAGCCAGTGTAAGCTAACGGAAATGTCGAAGCAGTCAGTTTTTTTTTTATTATTATTTACTGTTTACACAAGACACAATTCAGAAAAAAAAACAAAACACATCTCGCAAAACTTATATAAGTTTGTCTGCGATGTGCGTGGCCTTGCATGACAACACTAAATACAGTATACATGTATCATTTCAATGGAAGTGTGCGAGACGAATGAGACGTTTGAAGAGGTGACAGAGATGTTCGTGGACCGTGGTACCTCTCGATTTACCCTCTTAGTTTACACCGTTAGGAATACATTGTGAAGAGGTGTATGTATGCATTAAGTATGTTTGAGTATACATATTATATACATGTAAGTATTCATCTCGGAAGTATGTTTTAGGTCTCTGACTCCGGCAATGGATTCAACGAAATGCAGTTCTTCCAATTTTTTTATTAAGACAACGCATTGATAAACAATAATTTAATCTAAAATAAACCTTCTGTCCTATGCAAACGTGCGCGCGCTAGCTTACGAAAAATACGAAAAAACAGTTATTTTAGTTTATTTTAAAAACTATAATTAATTTTTAAAAGTCCAACTGTTGTTTTAAGAAATATGTATAAAGTAAACTATACAGAAAATTTAGAAATATAAATCGGTCCCATTGCTCCTAAAAATGTAAATCTCTGTTTTAAAAGAAGTTTCTTTGATATTTTT